>CM044394.1:62582500-64982500 GCA_024322285.1 Musa beccarii | reverse complement strand
CTTCCAAGGCATCAAGGAGCATGTATGGACTTGATTCTCTACATTAAAGATGTGTTATTAATGTATCTTGAAGCATTCTTTTCTGTTCTTAATCTCCCAAAGTGTTGCTAAAGATTCTCTGCATTTAATCGTAAAGAATCTCTACACTTGTTGCAGATTCTGCCTCTCATTACAATATGCTATAAAGGTAATCATAGGTAATTAATTATTAACCCTCCCTCTCATTCAATTACTTTTTATTATATCATTATGTATCTGATTGTTATAGTATGTTATAACCAATGTGGCAATTATCATAAAGATTAAACACTAAAAGATATAATTAGTTTTGTTTGAGTAATTATGGAATTAAGAATATGATAATTCATCATTATTATCGCTCATTCAGGAAGACATTATTGGCTTATATTGACCTTTTTATTTTGTATTATTTTTTTTCTATTTATAATATTATAAGAACACCTCGATGCAAACGCCACCATCTCCATTTCTTTTATTGAGTCCTATAAAAAGTCAAGATAGCTGATCTGGTCAAACATATATTATATATATTCGTATAAATGTTTGACCAGATCAGATTTGTTTTCTCTCCAAAACAAAAAAGCAAAAAAAAACAAAAAAAAATTCAGAAAACACTTTTCCCCTGCTTTGTTTCAGAAAACACGTTTATATGTATAATTTGAATACGCGCATCGTATCCCATGTGATGCAACGATATAAAGCCGTCGACGGCCACCCCGCTTTGCTGCCGTCGCGAATTCCGTCGCCATCTTTCCTTTCCCTTCGCTTTTTCTTCTCCTTTCCTTCGCCTCTAAGGAAGAGGCGATCAAGAAGGAGAAGAGAGCGAGAGAGTGCGGGAGAGGAATTGAGGGGTTTGGAGTTTGGAGGTACGTAATTGGTTATCTGTGTTTGCAGTATTTTTGTTCTGGTAATGCAGGATCATTCGATGGGGTTTTCCGTTGCCTTCTGTCACTTTCTTGCTCGATTTGAGTTAAGGAGGGTAAGATCTGGCCCTGATGTTATGGGCATTCGCTGCCGCGGTGTCGGTTTATGTGTTGGCTTGATGATTCTCGAATCGCTGTTAGGGTTTTTGGTGTCTTTCGTCGGATGTAGCTTCGGTAGATTGATTTGGGCTTTTGACTGGCGTTTTCTTCTTGTTTTTGGACTTCTGCGTCTTCTTCTACTTGTCGTTTCTGATATTCTCTCGTGATGGGACTTCCGTTTTGACATGAAGCTTCCATAGCTTAAAATTGATTCGCCTGTCGTAATCATGACAAAAGTTCTTCATCTTATATTTGGTCCATGAACTCCAGTCTTTCTTTCAACAGCAGTTACCTACATATCTTGGAAGGTTGGACTTATTGGGATGTTTGAATTGTTTGTTGAATCACTAGTTAGACAACTTCAGAATCATTTTCTGTATAAGTTTAGAAGCCATATGATTTCTGATTGATGTCTTCTCCTTGTTGGTGCATAAATTTCTTTACCTACTACTTGATATTCATATTATAATGAAAGTCTTTTTATCATAAATAATTCCGGATATTTTTGCTGACACCATTGAACAGCAATGACAAAGTCTTTTTTACATGTCTTGATCATAAATGAATGCTGTCATATGATGTTCGAATGGTGCTTCAATCAACTTAACTTGTTCTTCTTGGAGAGAGGAATGACATTATGTGTACTTTAACTGAATTGCTTAGTGGTCATCATGTTTTCTTTTCAGATTTTTTTGGATCCAACTGAGGCTAGTAATAATGGATTTTGGTTCCACACTTTTAAGAACGGCTACTGAATCTGAGGTTTTCAGGTTTGGGAATTTTAGTTGGCTCATCACAGCTGGATCATTTGGACTTCTGGCTGTTGTTTATGTGTTCCTAAAGTTGCAGAGGCAGGCATCGGTGAACTGGGTGAAAGCCGCAGCTAGAGAAAAAAAGAAAGCATGGGCACATCTAAAATGTCCAACTGCGCCTCATGCATGGACAGAAGACTGCTCTCATAGTGGTCAACCATCCACATGTTGTGTTTGTTTGTATTCATTAGCCTCCCCACAAACTTGTGGTGCCAATGGGACAGGTAATGGTCTCATTCGCTGTTGCACTGTTTGTGGTGTTGCAGCTCATTTTCACTGTTCCCAGTATGCCACAAAAGACTGCAAACTTGTAGCACAAGCTGGTGCATCTCACCTGCTGCATCATTGGTCGGAGAGATGGGTGAACTCGGATGAGAACCCTGAGATGTCTTGTTTTTGCTGTTACTGTGATGAACTATGTGGCATACCTTTTCTTGGTGCTTCTCCCATTTGGTGCTGCTTGTGGTGTCAGCGCTTTATACATGTTGATTGTCATGCCAAATTACTGAAAGAGACTGGTAATGTTTGTGATTTAGGCCCACTAAGAAGACTTATCCTTTCTCCTCTTTCTGTGCAAAACCCAAATGGGAGACAAACAACTAGTGGCATGTTGAATTCTATCAAGGAAGAGATAATTGCTTCATCAATGAGGGATGGCTTGAGAAGGCGGCAAAACCGAAGTAAATATGGCAACAACCATCCAGTGCCTTCTGGAATTCCTAATATTAAATTGCAGAAAGATGTGGAGGAAAACTCGCTATTTGAATCAATGCTTAGAAGGCTTGCTGGATGGAACAAGTCCAACAAAAAGAACAATCAGGACAATGGATCGGCAAATCTTAGAAGCACTAGCAAGGTTCTCTACGAGAAAAACAAGTACACTGTTGATGTTGATGGAATAGACAAGTATAAGGTGGTTGATTTGCCGCAGGATGCCAGACCACTTCTTGTTTTTATTAACGCCAAAAGTGGAGGTCAGAATGGAACTTCTCTAAAAAGGAGATTGAACATGTTACTGAACCCTGTACAGGTCAGTGTACTTTACGTTGTTTTTTGGCCATTTAATTAGTAATTTCTCTCTCTTTATACACCATATCATGTTTTTTGGTAGTGATGTTTTGGTGAAAGCATATATGTTCTGAATATAGTCTTATTTTTATTTTCTATTTTTATGTTTTTTATTTTTGAAGTTCTTTTACCTTTATATTGTAAATTGTGTGTGCCAAACCATAGTGGTAGATGATCTTCAAGTAAGATAGCATATGTCAGGCACTCCGAGCACAAAATGGCTCTCACCAATAATAAAAAAGATGGGAAGTCCAATGAACAAGGCTCTTGCCAATGCTGGTTCTAGAGATGGTCAATTTTTGCAGAATTATCCTTTTAAGCATAGAGACATTCTGTGACTCAAAACTCGATCACCTAGATCATAAAGAATCAACCTCGTCGGATGTTACATCTCACTCTCTTCACGAGCAAAAATAATTAATTTATAATGTAAATATGCCAATGATTACTATAACAAAGATTTAAATAAATGTTCATATAGAGTTAACCACAAGTTTCACATAAATAAATATGCTATATAATATCAGAATATCAAAATGCATTGTGATGTCCACTTATAGTCTGTGTGTGTGTGTGTGTGTGTGAGAGAGAGAGAGAGAGAAGGATTCAAAGTGCAGGGAAGGGAGAGCATGCAGAGGAGAGAGATTGCTCTGGAGTAGCAAGGTGGGATAGGTGAACGATTGCCTTTGCTAGTTAAAAAGTTGTTGCTGGGTTGAAGATAAAGTCAAAATCTTTTCATTGTGACATTGTTACTTGAAAACCTAGAAACACATTTACATTGTGTTAACTTAGCCTTTTCTTAACAGATTTATATCAACCTGCTACTTAAAAGGGCTATTGGGCGTGGAGCGCCTGCTAGAGCCCAGAACTCAATGGCCACTAGTCTGTTATACCCTACTAAAGTAGCTGCAAGTTAAATCACAATATTACACTACTGCAAATGATGGCACATAACACTATAAGCTACCATAGCGACCATTATAGTGACTGCTATGGTTGCTTTTTAGAACAATATCCTTGTAATTGAAATAATAGGAAAAAGTTTTATCTTGATTGTTCATGGACAATCATATTTCAAAACTGGATAATTATATTTTTGGATACTGATATAGCACTTCCTGACCTGAACGAATACATATCCGAAGGAGTATTTGATAGACTTTATGGTAGATCTGTTTTATCAATGACTTTAACATGGAACACTTACTGTTTGTTAAAGTTTGATTACACGTTGGAATTATTGATCAACGCAGTTCTATGGTTTTCAATTAACAGTATCCAATGAATTAGTAGTTCTGCTAATTATAAAGTATATAATTTCAGATCTTTGAATTAAGTGCTATGCGGGGACCTGAAGTTGCATTGAAAATGTTCCATGATATCCGATACTTCAGAGTTCTCGTCTGTGGTGGGGATGGTACCGTAGCCTGGGTTCTTGATGCCATTGAGAAGGAAAAGTTTGAATCTCCTCCTCCTGTTGCAATACTTCCACTTGGCACAGGGAATGACTTGTCCCGAGTCTTACAATGGGGAGGAGGCTTGTCTTCAATTGAAGGGCAATGTGGTTTAGAAGCCCTTCTTCATGATATCGACCAAGCAGCTGTTACTATGTTAGATCGTTGGAGTGTCACGATTAAGGAACACAATGTGGAGAAAGGCAAAAATGTAAAGCAATTGAAGTTCATGACAAACTATCTTGGTATGCTTGCTTAAACTGTTGGCCACTTTGATCAGCAATGAGTTTAGTCCAGAACATTTTGAATTCTTTTCTGTTTCTCTCTTCCACCATCTCAACTAGGCATTGGATGTGATGCAAAGGTAGCATATGACTTCCACATGACTCGGGAAGAAAGACCTGACAAGTTCTATAGCCAGGTAATTTCTTCAGCCCTTTTTATCCCTTGAGTATTTTCTTTATAGGTGATTTCAGCTAGACATCCCGGTATTCTATTTTATAAACTTTTCTATTTATATTTCTTTGGGTTTATCATTTCACTGGTTGACTTTTCTTCAGCATTATACTTGTCTAGAAGCAAAAAAATATAAGACGGAAGTCTGCTTTAGTTGCACTTAAGCAATCTGATAGTAGTTAAACTAGATAAAATTCTTTTTATAAGTTGAATCGTGGTGTCATATAATTGACACAACTATTTAAGTCCTTAAGACCCAGTAGTGAAGTTTTGCTTTTGTTTTTGAACAATGAGCAATTGTACTTGTTCTGTCTGGTCAAGGTCTAATATGTTCATTTATCTTAAACACTCAACGCTATCAATGTGGTTATAATGCTCTCTGCAATACACTATTGTACCTTTGCTTTCAAAGAATACATGTAACAAATCAATCTTTGTTTGTTGCCAGTCCAATAAGATGTGACACCATAGCTTCATATTTTATTGACATTGCACGTAGGAGAAAAAGTACTTTGTTTGCTGGTGTAGGTCTCTCTTTCACCTCAAGAGACAGTCCGTACTCCCTGTATATTAGATAAGCATGTGCGTCAAATTGCACCATGAAACATGAATGTGTCCTGCTTTTTTAGGATGACCGCCTACCCTTTGTTCAAAGAGAGACATTATGCCATGAAAGTCGTGATAATATTTGAGCACCGGCAGTATAAACCTAAACTTTGTGAGAACTTATGTTAGCTTTTGCAAATTTGAAAGAGCGTAACCACAGAAGTGGAAGAAAGGTTTCTCATAGTGAGCTGCATGCTTTATGATGCCATTACTAAAATGATCTTTTTATTTTCATTGAAGCCGTGGTCATAATGTAATTATGGGCCTAAAATTTTATGCCTGACTGATAACTATTTTGCAGTTTGTAAACAAGTTGCGATATGCTAAAGAGGGTGCCAAGGATATAATGGACAGAACATGTGCTGATTTACCATGGGAAGTAAAGCTCGAAGTCGATGGTCACGAAATTGAAATCCCAGAGGTGAAATGACACTCTTGCATTCTAGATATTCCAATATTATCTTCTTTAGGTTAGGGTCTATCTTATTTCACTATTATCTTGTATTCTAGCTATTCCAATATTATCTTCTTTAGGTTAGGGTCTATCTTATTTCACTATCGTTGGCACTTCTCCCAGGATGCAGAAGGTGTGCTTGTGTTAAACATCAGTAGCTACATGGGAGGGGTGGATCTATGGCAAAATGACTATGAGCATGATGATGATTTTGACATGCAGTCGATGCATGATAAAACACTCGAAGTTGTGTGCATATCTGGGGCATGGCACCTTGGGAAACTTCAGGTTTTACTTTCTTCTCTTCTGGTTTTCAATGTAATACTGTTCTTTCTGGGCTACGACTTCTTAGTAAATTTGGAGGAAACAAAATAGGGAAATGAAAAAGCAAAAAGACAAATACTCTTTTTGGTAAATAGGAAAAAGACAAGTGTTGTGGAGTTTTGAAAGATTCGGACATAATTTTTCATGGGTCATCACAAAGAATTTTGATCTGTTCAATGGTAAACAGGTAGGACTTTCAAAAGCCCGAAGACTGGCCCAAGGAAAAGTAATAAGGTTACACACGGACAGTCCCTTTCCCGTTCAGATTGATGGGGAACCATGGATCCAGCAACCTGGGTGCCTTGAAATAATGCATCATGCACAGGTATTTTTTTTTCTTTTTCTTCTTATGTGTACCAGCTGCTAATGCTAATGCTTTCTATGGTAGTAAACATAAAAGAATATATCTATTACGGATTGCATGACCAGGTATTTAACTTAGTGTAACTCCTTTGGATTTCCAGAGTTTGTGCATTCTACTGTTAATGTGTCATTTCCGTGGTGAACAGGAGAAATTTTCTATCTATCTTACACAACCCTTGGGCAATTACCATTTACCAAACTTGAACTATTATGCTTGTTCATACAAAGGTGGTTTCCATCTTTGTGAAGTCAACATTTCTTTTATCTTTTTGTAGACAATTTTGGGGAAGGGGCATTTAGCTATAGTCGATCTATCAATCATATGCACCGATTAAATTTTTCCTAAGGGAGCAACAAATCACTATTACAGGCGTTCATGTTGAGGCGGGCATCTGAGGAGCCCACCGGACATGCTGCAGCGATCATGACGGAGGTCCTCGTGAACGCCGAGTGCAGTGGCCTTATCAATGCGGCCCAGAAGAGAGTGCTCCTCCAGCAAATGGCACTTCGTCTATCCTCCTAAAACTACTTGTTAGTGTGATAGAGAGCTCAAGAAAAAGTCATCCTTCTTCGACCCATTTCATTTCATATGGGTTGTCAACTTAGATAGTTTAGAAAAGATTTTTTTTTTTATAAAAATCCTCAACATGGTTAGGTTTTCCCTGGCGGGAGTGAAAGTTGAAACATGCCAAATTTTGTCATTAGATCGGCACCAAAGTATATGAGCTGGATGGATACATGGAAAGGAAAGAAATAGATAGAAACAATTTTCGAAATTTATGCTTCATTTTGTATCTCTGTTTGACATTGGGATGATGGTGGTTGAAGTAACCCAAAAAAAAAAAAATATTACTTGCTTTCATGGTTCGTGTATCTCTAGTTTTTAGTGTTGGCTATTATTTATTTCTTATCTCCAATCATTAAAAAAAATCTATAGATGCTTTAAAGTTCTCTTCAATGATTATTTTTTGTATTCCTTCTCGTTTTTCATATAGAAAGCAAAAGGTAGATTTTTGTATACGATGAGTGTTTATTGTTGTATACGATGAAACAAACAAAAATTAATATATATATCGATCAAATTGTTAGACGTTCAAGCCTTTTAACTCATGTTCGAATACAACAAGAGAGATTGGAGCAAAAAATTAACATTTTATATACAACATTGGCTCATGTTTACATTAACAAAAAAGAAGAAACATAGTTTCTGTATAATTTTAGAAATTTTTTTTAGTCATTATTGAAAAAATATAAAAACAAAAAAAAGGCAACAGCGTTGAACATCATAATAATATTTTTTTTAAGGATAAAACGCATGAATAAGAGCTTTAATATACCAATTTATATATTTATATCGATTGGAACAGGAAATGCTATTAGTTTATCTTTAAAAAAACTATATACGTCATGCAATGTGTACACAATTGGAGACGGGAGAAGAGGTCGTTGTGTGGGGAGCAAGCAAGCATCGTATGACAAAGAAGCATTGAGGAGGACGGAGGTGGTGGGAGCAACATGGAAAGGGACGGGCAGTAGAGAGGGTGGCCAGGTGAAGGGAACCTTCAACATCCCCATCACTCCCTTTGGCCCTTCCGACACACGGACAAGCCATCGCCTACCTCCGCACCTTCTCTCTCTCTCTCTCTCTTGGCTGCTACAGATGGAGACCATCGCAGTCGTCGGCTGAGTCGTGGTGTGTTCCGCTCCAACTTTCCTGGATGTTGGAGGAGTGGAGGGTCGACCATAAATTGGGATGCAATGCATCCACCCGCAGAAGACTACCTCTCTCTTTGAAAGCAGCAACATCTCTCTCTCTCTCTCTCTCTCTCTCTCTCTCTCTCTCTCTCTCTCTCTCTCTCTCTCTCTCTCTCTCTCATCCTTCTGCCGTACATGCACTTGAGTTCTTGTTTTGCCTGTGGAGATCAGACCTTGTTGTTATGTTGGCTTCGAGGTTCAAGAAAGGTCTCCATTGAGCAATTGCTTTCTCACGTCATGCTTAGCTGAGGTGAGGATTCAGACTTTATTTGAGGCGAGGAAATCAATCTTCGAAGAATTGATGGAGGTTTCGATCTTGGAGTTAGTTTACGAAGCAGTATGTTGCATTGCATGATGCACATCTGCTCGATCCAACATGCGTTCCTTAGAGTTAGTATCTATCTCACAGATGGCCAACGTGATCAGGAAATGATTTCTGCGACGGGAGCTCGGAAACTGTTGCGTAGATTGAGCTCATCCTGGACTCTCGGTTCTTCGGCTTTCTGATCCGTCGTCGTCTTGGTGGGAGTCGGAGACGATGATTCGTTCTTCCTGAGAGAAACCTGGGGACGAGGTAACATCCATCCATGAACGCCAAAAGTTCAGACCGGCATACCGCTTGACCCAGGCGCTTCGATGGAAGGAAGAGCTCGGAAGGATCATTTCACAGCCGGTTCGAGAACCGTCCATAGAGGATCATCCACGCCACGAGAACGAAGCCGTCCATCTTTCCCCTCCAAATATTTTAGTGCAGAATCATTGCTGCTGCTGCTTTGCCTCGCTGCCTCACTGCTGATACTTCCGGTCATACTGCCTCCGCTGCCGCCGCCACCTCTTGCGGTGCTCCTGCTCCCGATCGGCATACTTGTTTTGCTCGTGATCTTGGCATTTATGCCCTCGGATGTAAGCAAGATCGCATGCCCCCGTGAATGAGTTGTGGATTGTCATCTTGTGTTTGTGTCCGAAACGAGTCCCTTTCCTGTTCATTCCTGATGTGAATGCATAATTCTAATCATTTTGTATATGTTTGTTTTGCCAAAAGCTTTGATGATTGCATGGCAACAAGATCAGTCTACCTGAGCATGAAAATATTGTGTCTGGATGTAGAAAATATTAGGTTTAAGCTTCTCATTTAGAATGCAATGGCTGCTTGTACCTAAGAAACCACAAACATTTGATAGCCAGAGGAAATAATAAATCTGTATGGAAGAATCAAACATTGTATGGATAGTTTGATTCCAGAAGCAAAGTGCCATTGAAACAGGGAAGGTATGGAAGAATCAGAATCCTTATCTGGAATTGAAGGCAGAGAACACACATGGTTAGAAATAGGACATTGAATCATGTGTTTCACATACTACTTTCAGCAAGCAACAACTAGTCAATTGTGAAGGCTTGACTTGATCATTGTGAAGGTATGGAAGAAATCATGGTTCTTGGTGGTGATTACTATCATCAAACCAGTTCCTTGAGTTCCCATCCTGAGCTGGAATCCTCTGCTGTGGAGTGATTGAGTTTTTTGAGCTTCAACATGGACTGATGCATCCAAAAATAGTTGTTGGCACAGCTTGTCTTTCTCACCAACTTTGGTGCAAGGAAGCAGTGGCTTCAAGTTATCTTCAAGAGATATCCTATTCCTTTGTGCTCTCTGGATTCACTTTGTTCCACCAGCATGAAGAAGGGGGAGAACATTTCCAAATTGTTGTCAGGTTTTTGTTGGTAGCAGGCCATCTTTGTTCTGGATGTTCATCAAACTCTTTGGGGGCAAGAATGGTTCTTCCTGGAATACTTGAATCATGTTTATGGATGTCTATTTTATTTTTTTTGTTGTTAGTCAACACAAGATTGGAACTGAAAACACACTCCATGGTCATTGCAGTAATCCTTTGCCTGCTACTAATACTAAGTCAATATTGATGATGTTGACTTTTTCTAGCATATTCTACTTGATCATGTTGAGTACCCTGAAAAATGTTTTGCATTTTTGCACTCACCTGACACCAATCAGCCACAATTTTTCTTGTTTCTGAATCACATCTTTGTTATGCATTAACATTCAAACTTTTTGAGTATTTCTGAGATTGTTAATTTTGATAATCACAAGTTGAAAGTACAAACTGCAAGTTATTCAAATCTATTTTATTCTCTCTGACACTTGGAATCCTGCCCAACTCAGTGGCAAGAGGAATGTGAACAAGTTCTTTAAAGTTTGGACAACAATCTATTTTTTATTTTACAGATTAGACCAAGCCAGAAAACTATAAAAAAAAATTCTGATGCATTATGTTTATATAATGTATGATATATAGTTTATGAGATTTGATTATCCCTTTGGAGAGTCATAGAGTGATGGAATTACTATGGGTGTCAAACAAAAATAATAATTTTTTTATTAATAAAAAAAAGGATAAACTCAATGCATGAGACTCTTATCAATGCAAAGATATGAGGAGGTTCATATACATATATTATTTTGGAGACTTAAACTCCTTATTTCTCATATTGCAAGGGTGTAATTTTATTATTGTATTGAAGCTTATCCTTTTTTTTCTCAAATAATTATAATTTTTTTTTAAATTATACTTTAGACAAAAATGAGTTATTGAATTGGAAAAAAAAAATTTGTTGAGTCCTACAGTAGAATCCTATGTTGACTAATTTATGAACCTTTGTGAGTATAAATATACGAAGAATTATGATCCGAAAGAGTCCATTCGAACTCTGGTAGATTTCAAAAAAAAAAAAAGTTGTGATTAGATTCACGGGTCTTTTTGTATTAAAAGGAATACAATAAAAAATATTTTATGTACCATAAAAGAACATTTTTAAATGAGCTAAAAGGCATTTTATTTATTTTATTTTTATAAAAATAGAGTGGAATGTAACTTATTTATTTTATTTTTATAAAGAGCGAATTTAAGTACCGCTTCTTTACACCACCGCCACAGCCATCGGTTGCCTTCCTCTGCTGCTGCGGCGATCGCTTGGCCTCCATCGCGGCGGCCGCTTGGCCGCCCCCTTCGAAGCGTCTGAGATCTTCGGTGCACGCCTATCACCATGGCCTCATCGCGGCGGCCGCACTGGTCTCCATCGGAGCGTCCGAGATCCTCGGTGCACGCATTTCACCACCGGTCGCTCGGCCTTTGCGATTTTAGTTCGTCATTTTTGTCTAAAACCCGCCCAGATGAAGCAAGCTGCTGTTCCTCCCCCATGAGGAGCTCGTGAAGTAGTACGGTGAGACTGACTGCTCGACATCTTGGGTTTATACTTTTGCTTATTGATGGTGTTCATAACCTATTTGATAGAATTACGCACTTGGGTATCCGACCGCCGACTGTCCACTAATGCGAAAAATCGCGATCGATCGCATAAAAATATGTTCTTGCCGGAAGGCCTCTTGGAACGGTACGAGATTCTAAACTATCTCAATGGACTTGCACCTGTTGCCTGTTAAGTTCTGCTCATCCCCGTTCGTCGGTATATAATCATACTCATTGTAGGGATCTTGAGGATGATAAAATTTGTCAAACTCATTTAGATTTCCACCTTTCTAAATTATCGGATACAATTTTGACAATAGAAGATGCTTCTGACAATTCCTGTTTTCGGTTGTTCTTTGCGGCGGTCATACATACTAAGCATTGATATCTCACCGGAAACAAGTTATTATTTTGTCTCGGTGGTTCCCAAAGCAGTGTCATAAAGTATGCTTTTGGGTAAGTTGAATATTAAGCAGAGTGTGTTGTATTCAAATTTCTAATGCCTGAAGGATCATTCATGCTCTGACCTCCTTGCAGCTTTGGCTATGATCCTTTTGGGTTGAGCAAGAAGGCAGAAGATTTGGCCAAGTATGTGTACCAGATAAACCAAGTCATCTTCCTCCACTCACATTCCTACAAAATCTTTGGTGTCGATTCCTTTTCGCCGCTGTGCCTCACAATTTCGAACAATGTACAGATCAAAAGTCTATGAGCTCATCCATGCAAAGGTGGGCAATGCTTATTTTGGTCCTGAGGCTGTCTGGTTCAAGGTATTAGTATTATGCTTATTTTGTATCTGTCAATCTTCATAGCTCAAGCAACTTCACTTTTGAATTGCACCTTCCGTCATCTACTATGTGATATGTTCATCATCTATGGACCAATTCCTCCTTAGAGTTGTCTATGGATTCCCTCAAGTATCAGAATATATATATGGTTAGGTTGCTTCGTTGTGATCCAACTCTCTATATTTAGAGGTATGACTGTGTACATCGATCATCCTCGGATCCCCCATTGATGGATGGATATGCCTTTTTTGTTGGAATGTATGCACAGTGCAATTACAAGATCAACTTTCTAGGCAATAGAAGGCATTAGATATTTGTACCAAAATGCATGAAAAATTTGCTCATGGTCCTTGGCTAGAGATCCTCTAATCCAAGCATAATGATCTAAATGACTGTCGGTTCGTGCCGCTGACTGAATTGATGTGTTTTGCAGCTGGTGCTCTTCTCCTAGATGGAATTACACTGAATTATTTTGGAAGTAACATTCCAACCAATCTTGTGGCTGCTGTCATTGCTGAGATCGTGCCGAATACTACAGAATTATCAATGGACCGGAAAGGAAGATGTCAGCATCGAAACCAGTCATTTACTTGCTCATATTGTGTTTTGTTGAAGGATTTGGAGGACAAGCTCAACCCTGGAGGTCCATGATTTGTATGAAACGAAGCTGCACGAAGTCATTTACTTGTTCTTCCATGATTTCCGTGCCATGTAAAACGATGAAATCACTCGAGGCAATGCAAAACGTCACCGTAAGCTTCTGTACGAAACAAGTGTAGTGGTGATGATTTTGGTTTGAATTCTCGAGTTCGATCATTTTCTGTATCCGATTAGCACACCGTAATGAAATTTTATTGAGCTTACAAAAAAAAGTGGAGTGGAACAGATGCATCATTCGATCATTCATGCAGAGTTCTCCAGGAATGGGTAGTCTGTGTACCCGACAACTGGATCGGAGGTGTAGAAGGTGGTCCTGTCGTACTTGTTCAACGCAGCATTCAGCTCCAATCTCCTGGGCAAGTCGGGATTCGCCAAGAACAGTCGCCCAAAAGCCACCAGATCTGTGTATCCCTCGTCCACGACCTTGTTGCCTTCGTCGCGATCGTAGCCTCCCGCGACGATGAAGGTTCCCTTGAACGCCTTCCTCATGGGAAGAAGCCGGTGAGGGATGTGACGCCTGCCATCGACGACGGCCATCCGGGGCTCTATCATGTGGCAGTAGAGGACGCCATGCTTGCTCAGCGCTTGCACCATGTAGAGAGCAAGCGCCTCCGGGTCCGAATCCCAGCAGTCCATGTAGTCCAAGAAGGGTGACAGCCGCATCCCGACCCTGTCGGCTCCGATCTCGCCGACCACCGCTTCGACCACCTCCAACGCAAAGCGACATCGGTTCTCCAAGCTCCCGCCGTACTCGTCGGTCCGATCGTTCGCGCTATCTTTCATGAACTGCTCGATCAGGTAGCCATTTGCGCCGTGGATCTCCACTCCATCGAAGCCTGCACGATTCGGACCCGTCAAGAGAATGCACGAGGAGAAAAAGAGGAACTTGCAGTAGCCAAAGCATCTCACCGGCTTCGATGGCGTTCCTGGCCGCCAGTCTAAAATCCTCGACGATCCGAGGGATCTCTTCCGTTCTTAGCCTTCGAGGACGAGAGTACTCTTCGATCGAGCCATCGTGAAGCACCTGTGTCGGCACCTGCTTGTCGGTGCTGGAGATTGGATCTCGTCCATGAGGCTGGTAGCCTGCGCACGCATTCGTACAAGGAATCGTAAATGTCAAGCTTCTACTTCAGAACAGGAAGGGTAGGAGGACCAAGCGATACCGGTGTTGGAGACTCTGCCGACGTGCCAAAGCTGGCAGAAGAAGACTCCGCCCTTGGCATGAACAGCGTCTACGATGGGCTTCCATGCCTCCACTTGCTCCCTCGTCCACACGCCAGGAGTATCAGGATACCTACGCGTGAAGAAGAAGAAGCTTTACCACCAAACCGCAATCGAATGATAGCATTTTCACTGTGGCTGCCGCGAATCGTACCCCTGAGCAGTGTCGGAGACTCCTGTTGCTTCCGTGATGAGAAGGCCGCCGTCGGTGGCTCTCTGAGAGTAGTACACCACAGCATGCGGCTGAGGAACGTTACCGTAGGATCTGCTCCTTGTCAACGGTGCCAAGACAATCCTGCCGCAGCAGAAGACCAAAATGCTTCTTCGGTGAATACAGACAGAACGGGGGAATTGTAATCTCAACGAGCATTGACAAGTTGCCATAGTCAAACAATTGGAGCAAAGAAGCAGTTCTGACCTGTGAGAGATATCAAACTTGCCCATCTTGTAGGAACCAAGAAGAGGGATGGCTGCCATTCTTACCAGTGCAGGGAAGCAGCGGATGCTCTTTCTCTTTCCTCCTCTTCCTCTCCTTTCCCCCCTTGCTTCTGCTCTAACTATCTGCCTTGGTGCTCGGAGGATGCGGTGGGTGCTGGGTATTTGTAGATGCAGGGAAGGAGGCCTGGGGTTGACCGAGCAACCTAAGAACGAGAACTTGTTGCAATGTTTCGGGTCTAACATAGCAGGTTCCACGCTTTCAAGTGGTCAAACGTCAACCCCCTCTCCTGGATGATTCCCTTGCCGCTGCGTCAAGCGTGGAGGCTAAAAAGCTTGGCTGCAGCTCCTCCCTGAAAAGTGCGTGTGCGTTTCGTATCTGCCGACGTATTCTCTTCTTCCGGAGGCTTTCACGGCCGCGGCGCAATTGGAATTAGCCGCCCCCCGCAATCATCCCCCTTCTCACGTCATTGCAAATGTCATCGTCCACCACCGACCGGACTCCGATTAAATGAACGCCACTTATTATTATTATTATACTAAAAAAATCCGGTATCGGTTAGCACACCGCAAGTCGGATCAATCTCGATCGATGATCGAAGAGACGAAGGGTGGAGATGAGCGGATTGGATGTCGTCGAGTGAACGCGAAAAGGACGCGATGCTTGTCGCAGCGACGGCTGTGACTCGCCGGTCTTCTCCAAACGTGCTCAAAATGGCGACGTCGCTGGTTTTCTGCATCATCATCATCCATCAGTGATGGAGGGTTGAGACGAATCATCACATCGTCGTCGCGTCGAACGCATGCGATGACGGAATAGTTACGTCGTCACATCTGCAGAAAAGAAGGAACTCGGCCTGGGCTACTCTCCTCACTCTCATGCCGTCCTACAAACACCAAGCGCTCATCCCCATCCTCTGCACGCACTGTCAGGATCCACCCGGTGTTCTACTGTTTTGCCCGATTAAATCTGAACATAATATCTGTGCCAGAGGAAAGAAGGATTGAGAGAGCATTTACATGGCTGATGTAGAAAATGCAAGTGAAGAAGCAATCGATACACGATTTTCTTTGAACAATTTAAAAAAATCAACACAACTTTTCTTCTCTCTCTCTCTCATGTGGCCAGCTCCAAGCTTGGATCATCGGTAGAATTTATCCCCATCAAATTAAATCTTCGTCGATCTTATTTATCTTCGAGTCAATTACATATTTTAGAATCACAAGGGCAGCCGTCATATAGTGTTTCGCATGAGATACATTTTATAGATAAATGATACGTGGTATTATATCACCATTCGATCCAGGAGGGCCATTTCGTTCATTCCTTTGGCCGGTCACTAATGAAACACCGAAGGTACATCTCTAAACACATGTTCACCATCTCTGTTTGACCGTCAATTTGTGGATGATATGCTATGTTCATCTTCAGTTTTTTACCTTGCAATTGAAATTACTCGGTCCAAAATTTACTAGTGAAGATCCTGTCACGATCACTTACAATTAATCTTGGTATCTCATATAATTTAATAATATTTTCTATGAAAATCTGAGTAATACTAGTAGTAGTGTAGGGATTTCATATAGCATAAAAATGAATATATTTCGTAAGTCGATCAACCACCACAAGGATTGTGTTTTTATCTTTGGAAGGTGGGCAGCCCTTCGATGAAGTCTATGGAGATGTCAGTCTACACCGAGTCCGGTATGGGTAGTGGTTGTAGTTTCCCTAAACTTGTCATCGTTTCACCCTTTTACGGTTGACATACATCACATTGTGCTACATATTTAGAAATAATTTTTTCATCTCTCTTCAATAAAAATTTTGCTTCACTCTTTTATATGTTCTCATAAATCCTGAGTGCCTTGCTGAAGGTGTGGAGTGCATTTCGTACATGATGATTTTGATGCAAGGAGAGTCGGGTATAAGCACAATACAACCTTTGTAACGTAGATCCCTCGAATCTCAAGTGTAGTGAGCTATTATACTTGGATCCTCCTTCAAATTTTTAATGATATTACTGGTCTCTAGATCCTTCTTATATTCCTTCCTAATGTCCTCGAGGAAGCCGATGGTAGGAAAGAAGACGGCTGAAAATTCAGTTTGCTCAGGTAGCCATGAGAGTGCATTTGCAACAATATTTTCTTTCCCCTTTTTGTAAATAATTTCATAATCAAATCCTAGAAGTATGGTTACCCATTTTTGCTGCTTAGGCACTGATATTTTCTGCTCCAAAAAGTACTTGAAGCTTCTATAGTTGGTTTTAATTTGAAATCGTCGGTCGATAAGTTAGGGTCTCCACTTCGTTATTACGTGCACAATGACGAGCATCTCTTTATCATAGATTAACATTCTTTGATGGGAGGGAGATAACGTCTTACTGGTGTATGTGAGTGGTTGACCATCTTGCATGAGAACGGTTCCAATTCCGACTCCAGATGCATCGGCCTCAATGATAAAGATTTGGCTGAAATCTAGTAACGCTAGCACTGGCATCATCGTCATGGCTGCTTTAAGTTTGTCGAAGGCAGCGGAGGCTTTGTCCGACTAATGGAAGGTGTCTTTTTTTCAAAAGAGAAATGAGAGGTGCTAGTCATATGTGCCCTGCAAGCCAATCACATGAATGATGACACTTGTGACTTGAAATGCACTTTTTCTCTTTGCGTATTATTAGACGTTTTATCACTTTATTGAATATCTATTAAGCTCCTGAATTATTGGATCCTAAGATAAGATCCAATAATTGCTAATAAGAGATTATTGTGTAGAGACCCACTAATCCAAGAGGCTTAGGTAATTGGATGGAGATCCAATACCCAACAGAGCAAGATCCATTAGGGTTTACATGGGGCCTCTATAAATAGGAGGGAACCAAAGCTCTATATACTGAGGGTTTCTTTTGATAGCCACCTTATACTCTCCTCTCCCCAGAGAGGTGAATCGTCACAGACTCTATCGTGTGGATACCGCTAGAGAGGAGGACACTTGACCTCCTACATACTTCCTACAGATCTGCAGGGATTCAGGGATATACGATCTCCCTAGGTATTTTATTTTACACATGTAGTTTTCGTGGATTTGTTTTAACGCATCGATATTTGCATAATGACGGAAATTTTCTATGAAAAATTTAGGATTTTATATTTTGTTCTTCCGCTGCGCACGCGCTGTCGCTCCTCGAAGGATTTTTATTTATTTATATTCTTTTCTCTTTCCTCTTCCTCTCCTTTTGCCCTTGCTTTTGCTCTAACTATCTGCCTTGGTGCTCAAGAGGATGCGGTGGGTGCTGGGTATTTATAGATGCAGGGAAGGAGGCCTGAGGTTGACCGAGCAACCGAGAACGAGAACTCGTTGCAATGTTTCGGGTATACCAAAGCAGGTTCCACGCTTTCGAGTGGTCAAAGGTCAACCCCCTCTCCTGGATGATTCCCTTGTCGCTGCGTCAACCGTGGAGGCTAAAAACCTTGGCAGATTGCATCTCCCTGAAACGTTCGTGTGCGTATCGTATCTGCCTACGTATTCTCTTCTTCCGGAGGCTTTCACGTAGGCGGCGCAATCGGAATTAGCCGCCCCCCGCAGTCATCGCCCTTCTCTCGTCATCGCAAATCTCATCGTCAACCACCGACCGGACTCCGATTCCATGAACGCCACTTATTATTATTACAGTAATAATATCCGGTGTCGGTTAGCACACCGGGAGATGAGAGAATTGGAGGGGATCCGAATCTTCTGCATGGATGTCGTCGAGTGAGCACGAAAAGGACGCGATGATGCTTGTCTCGGCGACGGCTATGACCCGCCGGTCTTGACCAAGCGTGCCCAAAATAGACCGTCTCCTTTGGCACGCGTGTTGAAGCTTTGTGACGTCGCTCGTTTTCTGCTTCATCGTATCAGTGATGGAGGGTTGAGACGAATCATCACATCGACAATTGCCATAACGCCGGGGATGTGGCGGAGCATCGAACGCATGCGATGACGGAATAGTTACGTCGCTCATCCCCACAGGATCCATTTGGTCTGTATCCCCTCCAAGTTTCCGAGCATGGCAGCCATCCCCTTCTTCTCTTCTTCCTCTCCTTCCCTTCTCCTCCACAGCCGCAGCCATCTTTCCTCTTCCCTTCCTCCTCTCCTTCTTCCCCTTCTGTTCTTCTCTTCTTCCTCTCTTTCCCTTGTCCACCGAAGCACCTCCTCGTGCGGATGGCGGAGGGGGGCAGCCAAAGGAACACAATGTTCTACTGCTTTGCTCGATTAAATCTGAACACAATGTCTGTGCCAAAGGAAAGAAGTATTGGGAGAGTATTTATATGGCTGATGTAGAAAATGCAAGTGCAGAAGCAATCGATACACAATTTTCTGTGCAACAATCGCTCCTTTTTGTGGGGGGCAAAACATTTTGAACAATTAAAAAAATCAACACAACTTCTCTCTCTCTCTCTCATGTGGCCAGCGCTGGGTGCAAGCTTGGATCATCGCCAGCTTTTGCACTGCAACTTTACAGGATGAAACCTGGAGCCATGAAACTAAGTCATCTTCCTCCTCTCACATTCCTACAAAATCTTTGGTGTTGATTCCTTTTCGCCGCTGTGCCTTACAATTTCAAACAATGCACAGATGCAAAGTCTATGAGCTCAGCCATGCAAAGGTGGGCAATGCTGGTGCGGCCGGCCTCATCATCTTCGAGGCCTTCGACGACGGAAAGTTTGGTGGTCCTGAGGGTGTCTGGTTAAGGTAGTAGCATTTTGTATCTGACAATCTTCGTAGCACCGACCAGTGAGAGAGATCAAACTTGCCCATCTTGTAGGAACCAAGAAGAAGGATGGATGCCATTCTTTCCAGTGCAGGGAAGAAGTGGACGCTCTTTCTCTTTCCTCTTCTTCTCCTTTTCCCCTTGCTTTTGCTCTAACTATCTGCCTTAGTGCTCAGAGGATGCGGTGCGTGGTGGGTGTTTGTAGATGCAGGGAAGGAGGCCTGCGGTTGACCGAGCAAACAAGAACGAGCACTCGTTGCGCTCTCTGTCTCTGCAGTGCGATGTTTCTGGTCGAACAAAGCAGATTCCATGCTTTCAAGTGATCATCAAAGTTCGACCCTGCAAATCGTATTTGCCTACGTATTCTCTTCTTCCGGAGGCTTTCATGTACGCCGGCGCAATTGGAACAGCCGCCCCCCGGAGGTCTCCCTTCTCACGTCATTGCAAATGTCATCGTCTGCCACCTCGTCGTAGTCTGAGCTACGTCAAGGTCGCCATGCTTTCTCTGGGGCGGCCATGACTCGCCCCTGTCTCGGTCTTGACCAAAAGTTGCTCAAACGACACTGTGGAGGCCTCCGCGGCAGACTCTTCTTTCTCCTGCGGCACCGGCTGTTGAAGTTTAGCGAACGTCGCTCGTTTTCTCCGTCATCGTACCAGTGGTGGAGGGTTGAGATGAATCATCACATCAACAATATCCACAGCGCCGGGAATGAGGTTGGCCATCGAACGCATGCAATGGCGGTGGAGTTACGTCGTTAGACGTGCAGCAATGCAGGTGAAGTAGAAAAGAAGGGAATCGGGCTGGGCTACTCCTCAGTCTCACGCTTCACTCTTGCATTCCTGTAAATACCAAGCGCTCATCCCCATCCTCTGCACGCACTGTCAGGATCCACTTGGTTTGCATCCCCTCCAAGTTTCTGAGCATGGCAGCCATCCCTCTTCTCCGTTCCTACAAGATGGGCAAGTTTGATCTCTCCCACAGGTCGGTCATCAGACTCTTCTCCGTTGCGGAGTCATGTCGATCCATGAATGAAACCTGAATCTAATACAGCTTGTGAATTAACAGGGTTGTCATGGCGCCGTTGACACGATGCAGATCATATGGCTGTGTTCCTCAGCCTCATGCTGCTGTCTACTACTCTCAAAGAGCCACCGATGGAGGCCTGCTCATCGCAGAAGCAACCGGAGTCTCAGACACCGCTCAGGGGTACGATTTCTTGCAGCCAAAGTGAAAAAAGGTTACGATTTGGTGGTTCTTCATGTATAGATATCCTGATACTCCTGGAGTTTGGACAAGAGAGCAAGTGGAGGCATGGAAGCCCATCGTAGACGCTGTTCATGCCAAGGGTGGCGTCTTCTTCTGCCAGATTTGGCACGTTGGCAGAGTCTCCGACACCAGTATTGCCTTGTCCTAGCCTTGCTGTTCCGAAGTAGAAGCCTGACGTTTACATCATCATGCGTCCTTTTATGATCCCTTGTACAAATCTGTGTCCAGGTTACCAGCCCAATGGACAGCAACCAATCTCTAGCACTGACAAGCAGGTGCTATCAGAAATGCCTGACGATGCGTCCGTCGAAGAGCACTCTCGTCCTCGAAGACTACTGACAGAAGAGATCCCTCGAATCGTCCAGGATTTTAGACTGGCGGCCCGGAACGCCATCGAAGCTGGTGAGATCCTTTTGCCACTACAAGCTCCTCTTTTTCTCATGCATTCTCTTTGACAGCTGAGAATCATGCAGGCTTCGATGGAGTGGAGATCCACGGCGCAAACGGCTACCTGATCGACCAGTTCATGAAAGATAGCGTGAACGACCGGACCGATGAGTACGGCGGGAGCTTGGAGAACCGATGTCGCTTTGCGTTGGCGGTAGTCGAAGCGGTCGTCGATGAGATCGGCGCTGATAGAGTTGGGATGCGGCTGTCGCCGTTCATGGACTGCTCGGACTGCTGGGATTCGGACCCCGAGGCACTTGCTCTCTACATGGTGCGAGAACTGAACGAGCATGGCATCCTCTACTGCCACATGCTAGAGCCCAGGTTGGCCATCGTCAGCGGCAGGTATCAGATCCCTCACCGGCTTCTTCCCGTGAGGAAGGCGTTCGAGGAAACCTTCATCGCCGCAGGAGGCTACGATCGCGACGAAGGCAACGAGGTTGTGGATGAGGGATACACGGATCTCGTGGCCTTTGGCCGACTGTTCTTGGCGAATCCTGACTTGCCCAAGAGATTTGAGCTGAACGCTGCCTTGAACGAGTATGACCGGAACACCTTCTACACCTCCGATCCAGTTGTCGGGTACACAGACTACCCATTCCTGGATACCTCCGCATGAACAGCAGAAGACGGATTTGTTCCAACATAATGCCATTACCGTGTGTTAACTGGATACAATAAATGATCGAACACAATAATTCAAAGCAAAATCATCATCACTGTCCTACTCTCTATGTTCTCATACAAGAGCCGCTACGATGGCTTATGGTTGGGTGTAGTGCTTGTTATCGAAGCAGATGGTTCATGTTCTACGTAATTTTGAGCTTTACATGGTCTTTCAGATTTGCCTGATACCATTTCATTTGTTGTTGTGCTCCGAGATTAAGCAAACCTTGAACACAATTGTCGATCACAGTTTCGCATGCTACACTCTCACCGAAGCAATCCTTGCCTTCATTTTTTGTGTGCTTTACATGGCATGCAGACACAAAACAAAATGATCTGGTCTTAATTCATGCGATCAGACAGGCAATTAAGGAGGCTAGGTTCATCTTTGTGATCTGATAGATGATAGCACGGACAAGATTCTTCTCTCAACTCTGTATCATGAATGCATGTCTGTCTGGAGATGAGCAGGTAGATCCATCGTTAGTGGGAGTTGTGATGTATGACCTGCAATAGTATTCGACTGCTGTGGTGTTCCTTCCTGCAACTAGTGGTCACGGCATGGTATATTTGTTGACACGACAAGCTCCATGATAGCAGGAACTCCATGTTGCTGCAGAAGGTTGGTAACTGGTGGAAGTCAATGGTTGCATGAACAGGTAGTGAGATGTGGCGTATTAATGGCTGAAAAGATGTCCGAGGTGACGGTGTTCTACTGCTTTGCTTCATTAAATCTGAACATTGTTTCTGTGGCGAAGGAAAGAAGAATCGAGAGAGTATTTACATGGTTGATGTAGAAAAAACATTTTGAACAGTTTAAAAAATCAACACTAATTTTTCTCTTGCAGTATCTACGTCCACGTCAACATAGTCAACGAGTCAAATTAAAATATAATTTTTCAAGTGATAAGCAGAACTCAATTTGGATTTTACTACTGGGAGATTAGATATGATGCCAAAATATTTTCTTCTAATTTCTTCTCTTCCTCCTTCGATTGCTATCAAAGTCAAATTAGCTCATAACTTCCTCGTGTATATTCCTAACACAAATCCCTCGATTGACAGAGGAAAACTATGATTTATATTTTACAAAAGTATTTGGTGAATCAATTGATGACCAAAGAGTAATGAAGAACATTTTAAGACATTTGGATCCGAAGTTTGAATTTATTACTATAGCAATTGAAGAATCCAAACACTTCATATAAAACCCTTGGAACAATTAATGAGTTCTCTTCGAACACAAAATTTTTTATGAGAATAGACAAATAAATCATTGGAGCAAGCTCTACAAACTAAGCTTGCCCTTGAAAACAAAAGAAAAATAAGTTACCAAGGGAATGTTGAAGTGTTAAACCTATTCACATCCACAACCACAAGTTCATATTGTGGTAGTAAACAATCAAATTGAAATTTACATCTGTCGAAAATATATATATGATAAAAAAATTAAATTATATCAAAATTTAATAAATATATCGAGAGAGAAACTGCTTGCCTTGTCCAAAATAGGTCATTGTTGAGAGAAGAGAAGAGAAGCTCCATGGTAGCAGGAACTCCATGTTGTTGCAGAAGGTTGAAGGTTGGTAAGGCGGCAGGAGTAAAAGAAGGCTTTCCAAGCTGATGGTGTTCTACTGCTTTGCTCGATTAAATCTGACCACAATCTCTGTGCCAAAGGAAAGAAGTCTTGGGAGGGAGAGTATTTATATGGTTGATGTAGAGAATGCAAGCCAAGAAGCAGTCGATGCACAATTTTCTTTGCAACAGTCACTATTTTCTCTCTCTCTCGTGTGTGTCCAGCGCTGGGTGCAAGCTTGGATCGTCGCCAGCATTTGCACTGCAACTTTACAGGATGAAACCTGGAGCCATGAAACTAGCGATGACATGCTTGAAGGGACAAGTCCTGAATGCAGTACGCTCCCCACTCGAGAGCTCTGCATGCATCACAAATAGGAAAGAGCCATTGATTGGCTTCCTCCCCAGTGCTCCATTTCCCTTCGTCTTATCTCCTCCCTCACCGATGTGGCTGTTCCTCCATCACCATGACAACAGCACTGCTACTGTTACCAACAAGTGAACACTGACGCCTCGCAGTTCCACCAACCACTTGGAAAGCTCCGTTTCACTTTTGTAGAGAGGAGGAGGAGTTCTCTTTAGTGCAATTCGCCCGTTTCAGTCAACAAATGGGCAGCTGTTTCCATCGGTGCACGAAGAGCAAGGAAGCTTCTTCCTCTCCCCAGCAATCACAGTCGATGTCTCCATCACACACCGTTCGCGTCACTTGTGACTCCGATCGCTACGTGTTTGCGGAGCCTTTCTTTTGACGACGGATCCGCTCGGTGTCCTCCGCATGCCTCCAAATGGCATGCAGGTGGAGTTCACGTAGCATTTATAGGACACAAGATTTATCATGCAGCGGATCTAAACGAATCCATGTTAATGCCACCCCGTAGCCGAAACCATGTCGTGTTCACCATCAATGTGTGTTCGGTTTGCATTATTGAGCTGGACCTGCACCCACCCAAGCACGATGACCCTATGTTTCCGCAATGCGGCTCCGTCGGACCCCAAGGTCGCTAGCTAACCCATTTGGTGGCATCGCCCTCCCGGGGAAGACGACGGCCGGGGTCGTACGGAGGCACAGGACGCCCTCCGTGCCACGGTCAAGGGTTGGGGCCCCACCGGCCGTTCCGCCGGTTCACTCCCCCTCGCCACTCGCCTCGGAACATCCCCAACCCCATCCGACAAGCTCTCCATCCTTCGTCAATGGACGCCAGTGGAGCAGGAGAACGATCCAGCTGTCACACCAATTACTTCAACAGGGACAGCAGACCTCATCCCTCCTCCTCTCCTGATGCAATGCATGCAATAAATCCAAAGATCTGGACAGACCACGTAATCATTGATTCGGATCTTTCCTCCTTACGTGCGTGGGGCGCAGGTGCAGTAAAACCAGCGATGCGCAGTCCTCTGAATCCCTCCAATCCACATCTGCCTCCTGTGCTATGTGTTTCAGTGCTCAGATTTCGCTTTGGTGCTTCAAATATCGAATTGGAGTGTGGATCGAATGAGGATAGCGATCGGAGGAGTCCACCAAATCTGTACCCATCTCGTGCACTTACTAGGAAGCTCACTTCCCCCCCCTAAACGAGCTCCATCTGTGCACTAAGCTCGTCCCCGTTGCCTATTTATACTTCCATGAACACTCCGAGCATCTCATATCATAATCACCCGGTTAGCAAGCCGAGCAGTTCAGTGGGGAGATCAGCAATGGAGCAGCTGGCAGAGATGAGAGCGGACTTGGCGGTGCAGTACCGAGGGGTGAGGAAGAGGAAGTGGGGAAAGTGGGTGTCGGAGATCCGGGAGCCGGGGAAGAAGACCAGGATTTGGCTGGGGAGCTTCGAGTCGGCGGAGATGGCGGCGGTGGCGCACGACGTGGCGGCGCTGCGGCTCAAGGGCCGCGACGCGCAGCTCAACTTTCCGGAGTCGGCAGAGCAGCTGCCGCGGCCCAGGAGCTCGGACCCCAAGGACATCCGGTCGGCGGCGCTCGAGGCGGCCGCGAGGCTCCGGTGCAGGACCACCGCCAGGGCGGGGATATCGGCGGGGCTGGAGCGGCTGGGGAACGACGAGCTCGGCCTCGACTCGCCCAGGCTTTGGGCGGAGCTGGCGGAGGCTCTGCTCCTGAGCCCACCCGCCTGGACCACTGAGGTGACCGAGCTGGAGGAGTGGGAACAGCACGGATCGTTGTGGGATCCCTTTCTGTGAACCATCCCATCTCCCTCACAGACTCTGCATCGACTCTCGTCCTTGATTTCGACGAGAATGACCGAGTGTTTTCACTCCAAAAAGTTCTGTAAATGTACGTGATCGCTAATGCATGAATGCTTACCCTTTCCTCCAACACCAGACTTCACCACCATCTGGTTGCGGTGAAAACAGACGCACGAGGAAGACAGCAGAAACACTTAAATAATGTATGGAAACAGCATTCATAAAGCTCCTAAATAGCATTTTGATAAGATCGCAGAAACACCGACAGTTTCCCGTGATCGCCATCGAGGAGTTGGGTTTCCTGATGCCAAAGTCTACTTGCAGAAGAACGAAGTCAAGGTAAGAGGACCCAAGAAAGATTTTATCTGAGACATCCAAGAATAGAGTTCGGGGTTCTTTGGCTCACTTTGATCGAGTCAGAACACCTGCACTGTGAACGTCGATGAGCAAGCCTCATCTTCTCAGGGAAAGCTGTTCCATCTTTGACTGCTCTGTGGGAAGATCAAAGAGACATGGTAGCAGGAGGACACGCATCTCGCTTTTCTGACAGCTGAAGGTGCAGGGAAAGCAAACAGGTGGACGCAGGGAAGCCACTTGCAGGTGAAGCAAAGACTGCGACTGCATCGTAGGATCAAGCTTGGACGCCGTCTCGGTCCGGTGATGCCGACGTGAGATCCGAACGACGTGCGGTGTCGGGAGAGGATCCGCTGCGCCGGGTGGCACAGAACCTCCTGCGTTTTCGCACGTCGGGGTGCTCGTGGCCCGCGCGGTGTCGTCGTGGGCGCTGGATCCTGATCTGGCTGGAGTAGCAGGATGTTCGGAGGGGTCGGTGGGATTACGAATTGGATCACGGCTGTGAAGATAATTAATTGCAGGCTAAACTGTAGCACTTTGGGAATTCTTAATGAACACCATATATTTACACATTGTTATACAAAACATATATATATATATATATGTGAATTTTTCAATAATCGAATATTTTTAGACATGGAAAAATAAATTATGTGTTGAAAACATTTCTCCCTATAAAAGCAAAAAATAAAAATAAAAATAAAAATAATAACGGGTGGGCAAGTCTGGTCACATGCACCGCACGGATCCGTCCGATAAATCAATATACATGCTTATTTATTTATCTCAAGTGTCGGGACCGTTCGCACGGCGACGGCGGAGCCGCGGCGTTCGGTGCGATCGTGAAGGACGGCGGTCTCAAGCTCCAGTTATGATCTATCGCTTCCGCCGCGTAAGCAATCGACAAACCCTTGCGGGATTCTGATCGAGATTCTTCCGACGCCGCGTTTGATCGTTCCAATAAGCGGGCTCCGACAGTCTCGGTGTGGACTCTGGAGTTTTGGGTTTCTTGGATGCGGTTTCGTTACCGTCCCCTTTTGATTTCCGGCTTTGTTGGAGTTGATCGTCTGGAGGAACTTGACGCTGATGGATGGATTTTAGTCCGGAGACTTCTGCACCGTAGGGTTTCTCGAACCGACCACATTAATGACGATACTCTTCTTCAATGGATTTATTTGGCGTTTCTGTTGATGATGGTAGCAAGCATGTTGTTATTCCTCATATTTACTCCCTCTTTCTTCTTCTTTGCCCTCTTGCCTTTCCGCCTCTTTCTCTTTTCTGTATTCTGAATGAAAGGCACTTGTCTCGTATCATTCTCGATCAGGTCCTAGTCTGTTAACAGGAGGATAAATGCCAGCATTCTGAGCCGAATTAATTAAGACGAGCTTCTTTCTTCTTGAAATTTCATCTTCTTTCCAAAGTCCAAACTTGTTATGGTAATCGATTTTGCATATCAATTCTTTATTCTCTTTGTAGGTCAATTTGATTTTTTTTAATCGATAGATAGTTGTAATCAAAGATCCGAAGAAACTATTCTTCATAATAAACTGTCATGACAGAATAGGTGTAGTTTTGCTAGTCATGAACCTTGACTAACGTGTAATGGAGCTATGTATCATGTTGGTGGGGTGTCGGCAATCAGGCCCCTAAACAGTTGCATCTATGAGGAGCACATGATATGGATGGTCTAGGAAAGCGTCCATGACTTTGCAAGTGCCAGGGGGGTGGTGCATGGCTTGTGTCTATCCTAAAGAAAATGAAAGTGTGGAAAATAGTGAAAACATGATACTTTGCAGAAATGAGTTCCTTGATTATTTGCCTAAGGTGTTGTACTACGAGTCATTAGACCTCTGAGTTTTCAATGACATGCTCATCCTAATTATTCTTTTATCGATTCTCAAATAAGAATCTGGCTTATGATTGAATGATAGGCATGTGGATAATTGGTTGCATTTAAATGGAAGTCTGCATTGGAATGATAAGTTTTAGTTCTTTTGTGATAGTGGTTGCATAATTATTTATGAGAATCCATTCGCTTTTGACGACGTATCCCAAGACACCATCTTTATACATGTCTTGACAACACATCAATAATAGCTTGAAGTGTTCACAAAATAACCCGGATAAATTTAAAGGTGGTAGCAGTTGGTAAGTGGTTAAACTCCATGAACCTTAACCATTCGTCACAGTTGTGATGCCAAGTGTTAGGTACTTCCATGGACAGAAAACGTCGAGAATAATAGCACCATGAGAAATGCCTTTGTTCATTTAGCTTATTTTCCATCTGCATATTTTGGCTCTATGGCTCCAGTTTTGTATTTGATAGAATTGTCAAGTGGAAAGCTTGTAAACCCATCAGATAGGCCCATTCCATTCCTCTTGTTTTTGTTTTGTCCCATTTTGAGATACCTGGACAGTTTCGAGAACGATAAAAATAATCTTCACTTCAGCAAATGTGCGATGGATGTTTTGTTTTGATTTGGCAATTTATCCTTTGTTGGAACCCTTGGTGTATGTCCGTATGCTGGTTTTCTTATCTGTGAACTCTTGGTTTACATCCATGTGTTGGTTTTATCATCTGCTTTCTTAGTTACATGTTGAAAGTTTTGCTAGTATTTTAACGTTCAGATAGATTAAATCTTGGAATTTACAATGTGCAATTTCCCTCTAGTAAACAATCTAAAGGGGTGCATGCCAAAAGATTATATCATCGGACTATGCCATTGATCCAAGTACATATGGAGAGGATGAGCCTTGGTATCATGGTTGCTTTCCTCCTTGACAAGATGGATTTTCGAGTCATAGAATTCTGCATATAAGGGTAAGACTGCAAGTATCAGCAATGGCCTTATGCATTAACCCATCATATTCAAGTGCAGATAGAGTAGCCTTATCACATCTGTGATATCTCTATATGAGGACATCAAATCGATGGATCCTAAAGCGTTTGTTCTGCATGACATTCAATTGATGCTCTTTAACATCACTGCTATGTTATGTGTTGCAGCATGGGGTCTACGCCAGCAGACATCTCAGTGTTGCCCAACATACATGTGTGCGCTTTTGGTAAAGTGTCAGTCCCTTATGCATAGAATATTATGATATGTTCAGCATGGGGCCGCATGACAGTCGATGATGCAAGTGTTGAGTTACCTAGCAGTTATAGGTTGTTCAGAGTTACCTGTCTTTGATTCCCTCATTTCCTTGTTTTTTGAAAAATTGATTGGATATTCAGTCAGATTTATGTTTGGCTTTGATGCTCCCGCGTCAGGCTTACTGGTTTTCTTATGTAGGTGGGATTTGTGGATACCGGATCACATTCTTTTTCCAGTAACCAGATAATTATTGCAGGCCACCATGTCATCTGGTCAGTCATGCCACTATACTGTTATGGATTGAGCTTTCGATCAGTTCACATTGAATATTTGTCTAGTCTGTGCAATTAATATACAGAATAACATTTGATGAAGTTCATCTTGAAATTGCAAGTTTTTTAATTGTGCATAAGGGTACCGTAGATTATGATGCAGGTGATGAAGAAACAGGAAATAAACCATCCGGCATATACTGTTACCCATGACCAAACTTCTGTTCAATTCTTCCTTTGTCACTACTTGCTGAATATATTTTCCTAGATGACAGTGTGTATGTACTATAAGAGTATATCACTGTTATGTCAAGACCAGTCAGCCTAGAGAGTATATATTGTTGTTCTCCAAACGATGCTAGGTTATATACTATCATCCATGTAGTTTTCTTTGTCAATTAAGTGTGCTGGAGATAGGTGCTCTCCTTTTTTTTTTTCACCCATTGACTTCTTCCAAATTACTTGGTTTAGTTAGAAACTCTAAATGGTTCACCAATCTGTGATGTTATCTGAAACTTCATGAAATAGATTAGTGAAATAAGAATCATTTAGTTGTCAGGCTTGCCACCACCTCCTGTTTACAGAAAATATTGCATCATGCAGCTTGTAAGCATGCAATAAATTCCAAATCAGTTTTTGAGTTTGTCTGGCTTGAAAATGGTGTTCATATTTACATGCAACTGTTGTGGATGCACTTGTTTCAGATATTTATTTGATTATATTGTTCCAGATAGAACAGACCTTGGCTTTATTGCCAGCCATCTCATACTTGAGATTTCCTCTGGTTGCTTCGCCAGAGAATCTCTACAAAATCTTCGAAAGGTCTCAGAAATAGCTTCCCTGCCAATCACAGGTGCTTATTAATGTTGAGGCAGATACCAATTCTTGGGTGAACAAGATGAGTTCTTGCTTTTTGTATGCTGTGTCGAGATTGTGTTGTTTTCAGGTTCTTTGACATATTAAAGAGTAACCGCGCTTGTCGGTGTGATGAAAAACCATCTTTTATAGGTGGTGGTCATTCAAGCACTGCTCTAAATATATATTTCATCATGTGAGCGGTGTAATTTTAATCCTTTGTTTCTGTTCTTGTGTCGCTGTAGCAGCTATTAATTCCTTTAGACGTTGACCGATGATGAGGCCTTGTTGCCCACCATGTTTCGTGCTATATAAATCGTGTTCTTAGATGATGTGTTGATGTCATGTATACACTATATTTGGAATGGGAAGGTAAACAGCTGGCCCTGGTCCAACCCATGGTTTGGGTCAACATCATTGACTCATCTAATTCGGTCCAATTGAACCGCATCGTTGGTGCAGTTATTTGTCAAGCTTCGATCTTGATTGGATTGGGTTAATTTGTTGCAGTTAGCAGCTGGTAGTGGGCCGGGCTCGCGCCACCCACCAACTTGGAGTTATGGCGGCCCAAGCGCGCCAAAGGAAGCTCGTGGTCCAGCTCAAGCCATCCTCCGGGACACGTGACGGAAGCTCAAGCCACGACGGGCCATTTTGGTGTATCCTGTTCGGCGTGGGGGGGGGGGCCAAAACCATGGAAGGAAAGAAGAGAACGTTTCAAAACGAAGCGAGCGAGGGCATATAAGTCGAAAACGAGAGCGAGAGCGCTCCTCCCCAGACCAAGAAAGAGAGAGGGGGATCGAAAACGAGCGCGTCGTGGGTTTCGCTCCCCCTTTTGCCGCCGCCGCCTCCTCTCCCTCCCTCTCCTTTCTCCGCCGAATCCCCGGAGGTTCGGATTCTCCCTCCCCCTTCCCTATTCCTTCCCACTCTGCGTCGTTCGCATCGCCGCTCCGAGAGCTGTCTTCCGATCCTCTTCGCGGCCGGAACCTGGCAGCTCTCGCGAATTCTAGGTCAAAATCTTTCCGCGTCGTTCGGTCATCTGGAGTTGGTTACACTCTCAATGTCCTTTCCCCTTTTCGGATTTTCCTTGGAATCTTGTTGGATTTTGCTGTCTCCTAGTGGATTCGTCACGAGCAGCTTCGTGTTGTGCCTCCGATAACATGCTTAGGAGACAAGTGTCGGATGATTTAGGGTTTAATTTTGTCTTTTTCTTTGGTTATCTTATGGATCTTTCTATCTTGTGTGCTTTCTTTGATCGACTGAAATCCTGTATTCGGATGTTTCCTTTTTTGAGCCAAGTCTAATATTCGAGGATTGGATCGTGTACGGTGTTATTTGTTCGATGTGCTGCTTATGTGTATCTTCTTGCTGAAGAGAAGTCTTCGTTTCGATCGGTATCTATTCCTCGAGTTGCTGCCTTTGCTTGACAATTTTGAAAAATTAGTTTTAGGGTTTTGTTACTCTGTGCGTTCTATCATGATATGGTCGTTCGGTATGTAGCATTTCTTCCAATGCATAGTTAGCATTTAGTCAATAAGAAAAGATACTAATTTGAGACTGGCGATTGCCTATTATGTCTTTTTCTTTCTTTCTTTTTTTCCTTCTGTCTCTGCGTGCCTCTACAGACTTGAAAAACATATTCGTCATTTTTTTTTTTGCAGGAGCTGGAGTTTTTGCCGGTTGAAGTTTAGGAGATTTATATTTTTTTCGATTCAGGATCTTTACATAGTTCAAAGAAAGTTATTCAACAACAGACATGCCTCTCTATAAAAAAAAACCTTTGTCCATGTCGGAGCCACCGGAGGATTTGGACCCACATGAGCCTGTCTTCCAAGTTCGGTTCACAAAGGAAGTTTTCAGGGATTATGAGTATCCTTTTCTCTGATTCTTTCTTCTGCAGTCTATCTACCTGAACTTGGAGTTAAAAAAGAAAAAAAAATCTGTCTAGACCAAGCAAAGTGAAAAAATATCTGTCTAGCTTTCCTTGGCATCTTGAAATAAACCTCAAGCAATGACACTTCATATATCATGATGTTTGTTTATTAAAATGGCGATTTTGTTGTATTTAATGATGACATGCCAATAGTTGCTCTTTCTTTAACATGTTCTAGAGATTATTTAAAGAGAGTGAATCTCTATCGCCAACGAGTGTGGAGATGTAAAGTTACTGGGAAGTCTAATTTGACTTACGAGGAAGCTTTGGTGTCGGAGCATCGTGCCACTGAAAATGTTCAACAGTTCCCTAAGGATTTAATACCTCGGGTGCTTCATATGATCCAATTCAGTAAGAACAGAAACAATGCTTGCAGTTATTTCTTCCTATTGATGACTTTTCTAACTCCAGTTTCTTGTTCTTTGATGATAATGTTCTATTATGCATTTTAAGATGGTTGTTTTCTTCTGATTTTTTCTATCAGCATTTTTCATCCTGTATGCTGGTTTTGAGTGTTTATCCATGATGACTCATGTTGTGTTACCACCTTTCGGTTTGTTTTATATTTTCCTTTTTGTATTATGCACTGTTGTCTAATTTCTTAAGGTGACCATCAAAATTCAAGATAAATTAACAAACATATTGTAATGTGCAGCTGGTGCTATAATCATTGTGACTGCAAATAGTTGTGTAGTACATAGGTGGGAGAAAAGAGAGAAAATCCAAGATAGTGATTGTCTAGGAAGTATTATGGTTGGACAGCTAGCGGTACCTATAAATACAACAGTATTGTATGCCAACTTAAGCCTCTGATGCAAAACTTTTTAACAAAAAGCATTTTAGCTGGTTAATTAACTGTTGAGAATTCAGAATATGCTTATAGTTGATAAATGCATTTATATTCATTAATCTCAGGAACTTAGATTACTAGCTGAAGTAGAGATGAACTAGCTGAAGTCTGGCAATCCAATTAGAGGCAAAGGCTACTCAAGTTCCTGGTGTTTTGAGGCGGTGTTCTAGTGACGGTTAAAAATTTATATTTCCTTGTTTTGGTTGTAATGTTCCACTTGCATTTCTTGGTAATCATTTTTATGGGATTGAGTATCATCTGCTGACATTAATCTTGAATGAACTACAATACCTTGTGAGCTGTAAATAGTAAATGACCCTACATTTTAATTAACACTTGTGGTTTTATGTTTAGTATTCGTCAACAACTTGATATGGTCAGTGGAAACCAAAACAAAGACTTTATGAACTTTTTAGTAGGCAACATGTTGTTAGGGACATCTGATATGGGTTGCCAATGTCAAAGTGTGAGTAGTTATAAACAGGTAGTCTTCAATCTAGTGATGGACAAATAGTAATTAGTTATATTAGAAAGTGTACTTCTTTCTCATGCTTCGTTCACTGGTTCTTGTCTGAGTATGGATGTTTATGCCTGTGTTCACTATTTGATGTATGCATGTGAGATTTATATTCATTTATTATTTTTATTTTCTGGGTGCTATTCTACCTATTAGTTAGATTTGACAGTGTGGTGTAAGTCAGGAAATAAAAAATGATACTTTGGATAATTTAATGGATTATGTGTCCGATGGTGATTGAATAACATTCTCTGAAGGCCTTTTCTCATCCCTGTTACTTAGCCTGCATTAGTATTATACCCATTTTAGGCAAATTATTGAAGTGGAATGTAAGTGTTCAACATGCTCTGGAATCTTCTTTGGGGAACTTATTTTATGGAATTATTTTGTAGTTGAATATTTATTCCATGCTCTTTTTTCTCCTTCATTTTAAGTTATGAACTGTGTTCTTTGCAGGCACGTCTACCTTAAATGATCTTGTGAATGAAATGTATTACAAGTTAGAGGAAAGCCTTTTTGAAGGATTAGAATTGCAGGGAAGGAAAGATGACTCTGTTTATTCATGCAAAATTCTAAAAATTTTAGATGATGGAAATACTGTCCAATACCAAGTAGGTTGGTTTGACAAAGATAAGAAGGTAATCGACTCTTCCATAGTTAAAGCTGAAGACCTGATACACAAGAAGAGGCCATTTAGTAGGAGAGTACTGAAGGAGTTCATTAAAGAATCAACTTATCAGACTTCTCCATGGGTGGTTCATGAAAATGTTGCTAAGAAGCATGGGATCATGACTGAACCTCCAGAAGAATTGAGAGATATACTTACTCTTCAAAATGGAAGCGTTTGGAGCACTAAGAAGAAGTGGGTAAGTATTTCTATAATATTCTAACCCCATCTTTATACCTGCTTTCTCTGGCATTTTTATGCTCTAAAGGTTCACATTATCCTCAGGATTTCCAAAATTCCAAAATCAACAAGAAAAGAAAAGAAGCTGAAAATGGAAATTTAGCAGGACCAGACAAAAAAATAAAGAAAGGTATCTTCAAGAAACTTAGATATTCTTGTAATGTACTGCAGTATTGAACTGTGTAAGCTGTTTAGCCTTTTTTTTTTCTTTTGGATTATTAAGTAATTTACGAATTTTCTGTTTTATTTTTCTTACATGGTCTACATATTCACAGATGAAGACAATCCAAATGCTGAGCCCGTCAGATATCCTATTGATGACCTTTTAGTGTGCCCTGCTCCTGATGATCCTATTTTTACTGAACGACCTCCTTTGTCATTGGAGTTTAATGTGCCAATGAACTGTGTGGGAGACCTGCTTATGGTGTGGGACTTCTGTTGCACCTTTGGCAAATTGCTGCATTTATGGCCATTCAGTCTTGATGATTTGGAGAATGCAATTTGCCACAAGGATAGTAATCTTACTTTGATAGTAGAACTGCACTCATCGATACTGCAATTGCTCATCAAGGATGAGGGTGACTATTTCTTGGTCACTAGGGACAAAAAAAGGAAATCAAAGGTGAATTAGTTTTGTTAGTTGCTAGATTTCTGCAGCAAGATTTATGACAAACTATTTTCTTTCATGGATCAACTGCGCCAATTTTCTATTTCAGTTTGCTAGCAGAAATAACAGAGTGCTTTCTGACATTTTATAAATTTCAGATCAGACTAATCAACTGGGCTGAGTTCTTATGTGATTTTGTGGAGATGAGAGATCGAGAAGAGCTATCAGGTTCTGTGGGAACTATCAAACGTGGGCATTATGGTCTTCTAGAAGCTCATATAAAGCTGCGTATATTGAGGGAACTTGTTGCGGAGGCTCTCGGAACCGATGCTATCAGAGTTAACTTAGAGGAACGGGTTGAACAGCAGCAGGCACTTGCAGCTGTAAAAAGGGATGAAGCCAGAAGGCAGAAAGAAGAATTGCTGAAAATGGAAAATTCAGACAATAAAGGAACAGCTGCAGGAAACATAGTGGAAAATGGCAGCAGGAATGATCACAGTGTGACTCTCAATGAATCATATGTAGATTATGTTGATGAGGTCCATATATCTGATAAGAATCATATTGCAGAAAATCGGTATGCTCTAAGAAGATATATAACCAATATCTATCTTCATTGTATTATAGATGCTGAAAGAGCACGCTTTTTTACTTTTTCATGTGACAGAGAAAAAAAGCATTATTCCCACGTCTCAGCAGAAGCAGCAAAGAAGCTGAGAATGGGAGATGGGTGTAATTCGGAAGGTATGAAGGCCCAAAGAAGAGGAAAGGATAAAGAGAAAGAGACTCGGAAGCCTGAAGCCACGGTCTGTCCAACTGTCTTTTTTGCATGTGCATGTGGATGTGTTTGTGTGCAGGCATGATCGTGCTTCGTTGGTGTTGTGCGCGTGGGTGGTTGTCCTTGTGACACGTGTGCAATGGTGTTTGCAAGAACGGATGTTGCATGCTGCTTATGTTTATTTTACTTTGTCCAATGCTGCAGAAAGAGCACCTTGAAAGAGAAATTGAGAAGTTATCGGTGCGGACTAATTCTTTAGGGAAAGATAGAAGCCACAATAGGTATTGGTTCTTCCGGCGCGAAAGAAGACTGTTTGTTGAGAGCTCAGACTCTATGCGGTGGGGCTACTATTCCACCAAGGAAGAGGTGATCATTCTGCGGGCTTGTGTAATTATTATGTTGCATCTGCTTTTTGGTCTCCAATTGAGATGCTGACTTTACCTGCCATCTTGGTATAAAGCTTGATGCGCTTTTGGGCTCGCTCAATCCGAAAGGTGAGAGGGAAAGAGGCCTTAAAAGGCAGCTTGAAAAATACTACAATAGAATAAGGTATGCTTGTTGTATTCTGATTGTGTACGCCTTACGATGCTTTTGAATGATGTCTTAATTAACCTTTGGTTGCATGCATATTTGTGATGGTATTCTTTGGACAAATTGAAATAATCCATAATCATTACGTAGAACCTACGAAAAACACAACCATCTACAGAGTCTCTCGTTTGTCCTAAATTATTGGCTGACCTTTGAATGTCTCTTGTGTTTGTATTATTTAGCTTGGCATTACAGAAGAGATCAAAAGATGTTGCTCAGAAGGTCCTACTCGAGGAAAACGTACTTCGGAGGTCTACACGTGTGCGTGCGCAGCCTAGGGACGGTTCGGCTACAGCATTTCTTAGATACAAGAACAAGTGGAAGGAGAACTGATCTGCCGCATTTTCAGGTAGCGCTATTCTAAAAAAAAAAAAAAATGTTGCAGTTTTTCATGGTATGCCATTCGTGAATTTGTATATGGGTGACCTCATTTTTTTGGACACTTCACGTCTCAATTTTAATTTTAAATGTATAACCACCGGGTCCGAGGACATTTCATTTTCAGGACATGAGAAACATAGACTCATGACTAGGGTGCCTGTCCATCTCATCTCTGATGTGTGACGGTGTAAGGACACCCCACCCCACCCCACCCCACCCCACGGATGATATAGTCTAACCAGTGTTGGTAAAAGCCTTTCTGATGGACAAATGAATTATTTGTTACTTTTCACCTGCGCGATGTTTAAAAGTGTCTCTGGTGCTTCGTTTTGTCAACAGGTGATAAATGCGTATAGATAGTTTAGTTTGTGGACAACGGATACAAAATTTCGTCTGCTATTTGATGTCATCTCCGTGTAATTGTTGTCCTTGAGCCAAAGCATCTCTGTGAAGAGTCTCCCCGCCACATGCTGTTTGTTGTATCTTAGCCGTAAACACAACCTTGGAAATGGGCTTTTTTTTTGGAAGTCCACATTGGCTTTGTGGTGGTGTTGATCTGGTCTACAAAATGTTTGTTAATGTATCTGAAAATACATGGACGAGATTTGCTTTTGGTCTTAGTAGGTTTCCATCCTTCTTATCGGGTTAATTATAGAATTTTTTTTTTTAGTTAGATCGTTCTACTTCAAAATTTTGTATTAGATTTTTTATAATTATGAAAGTGAAATATATAATTTTATTTATCTTAACATTATCAATTTTATTGATAATTGATAGTGTTTATAATCTAACTACGGTTTGAGTGACACGGGATCATCTTAGATCAGGAGTAGACAATTGAAACAGGAAGAATCGTTGTTGGGCCGGAGGAGAACATGTCAGAATATTAGACGTCGAGCTAGAGAATCGGTCGACATATCGGTAGAAGACTTCGGACGATGGATTCGAGCATCGGGCTAAGAAGAGCGAAATTACGTCAAGAAGATCGGGGCTGCGAAGGACAACTGTCGATTGAGCAATAGGCTGTAAGAGAGGACGATGCGTCGAAGAATCGGATGAAGCGTCGATGAACCATTGACATACCGAGCAACAAATTCAATTAAAGCTTTGTAAAAATTATCTAGATCGAAGTAGGATTGGAGTATAATTGGGTTGAAATTGGGCCAACTCGGTTATTGGCCACTTGGGCCCGAATTCGGACTAGTTTGGGCCCAACAGTGTGCTGAACCTTGTCTGGCGGTTTGCACCGCCCAGGGCTTAGTCTTTCAGGTGTCTGGACGGTGGTACCGCCCAGTGTGGCGGCGGGAGTGAGCGCGAATACCTCAAGCTCTCCTCACCCACATCGAAATAGTATGGCGGTAAGCCATTGTTGACTTCTTGATTCCTCCTCTATTGATCTGTTGGTCGGATGCACTTCCCGTCCTGTTCGAGCGTGTCTCCTTGATTCCTCCTCTATCTCCATCTTGATCTGTTGGTCGGATGCACTTCCCGTCCTGTTCGAGCGTGTCTCCTTGGATGGTCGTTAGCGATCATGAGAGGGGAAGTGGAGGACTAAATCCTTACCAAATTTAACTTGCTCCTTCGTTTACTTGGGCTAATTACGTGATGTTGTGCTCATGTTGTCATCCACTCACTCCATCGATTGCGTTGTAAACTGTTCTTACGGCTGTCAAAAACAACAGCTCGATGTTCATCGAACTCGAGTCGGAATTACCACGAACCATAATCTTGTTGTCAATCGAATGGCTATAAATAGGGAGCTAAATCTAGCTTGATGCCCCATCATTTCCTTGTCAAGCTCAGGCTGACCATGGAAAACCGTAACCTACGACATCAGTGAATTATTCCCACCATACCATCATCCGGATGCACAAGTTTATAGCCAAGCATAAGTCTGAATTGAGATCCACAAACGTTGACTATTTTCCATCAGCAATACCACAATGAAGGCTTCCAAGCCGAATAATCTACTGCATAAAATAAGATTCTCTTATCAAAACTAAATACCCATCAAATCAAACAGGTTCAAAAGCTCAAGCAAAACGGGCGCCTTGGCAGTCTTCGCCATCCGTCACTTCAAAACCTACGAAACCCTCGGTCCAGGAACCTCCCCGACGGGCACTCGAAAGCCATGTGGCCCCTCCCACCACAGTTGTGGCAGATCATCAGGGGACCCATGCAATCCCTGCTCACATGGCCAACCTGGTTGCAGCTCCGGCAGACGACATCTCGGAATCTGCCATGAAACGCACCGCCGGCACTTTCGCCGAGCATTCCTGCCTTCGGACACTGCCTGGCCACATGCCCTGCTACGTTGCAAAGATTGCAGACGGGCTCGTTTTGACAGTCGCGAGCTAAATGACCGGTCTGCCTGCAGTTGTTGCATGCTTTCTCATTCGTGCAGTCTGCCGCGATATGCCCCTGCTTGTAGCAATTGTTACAGATTCTTAGGTCACCAGGAGGGAGATGAGGAGCCGAGCAGTCCCTTGCGAGGTGGCCAGTCTTCCCACAGGTGTGACAGATGCCCTCGTTCGGGCAATTGCTCGCCACATGCCCGGGTTCTTTGCAGTTCCAGCATAATGCCTTTGTAGTGCACTCAGCTGCAATATGCCTGAACGGAGGCAAAAACCATTCGGTGTAGGTTAATGCAGATAACAATGACAAAATCATTCGGATTGTACTATATCTTACACATCAGAATGCATCTTACAGCAGCACATATCCAGATTTAATATCTCAAGATTCCCGACATATCGTGCATTTGCTTCCTTATCATGCACTTCACTCGAGTAAACGGAAGCATCAAGAACCAGCAAGGTCAGATGTACAAGTCTAGGAGTTATATGGTGACTGGTGTGAATTATATAATAAAAATCATGGGCATGAGAGATTTCGATTATTACCCTGGAAGGCCACAGTTATTGCAGACAGCCACATTTGGGCATTCTCTCGCATAGTGTCCAGGCCGTTTGCAGTTCTTGCACAAATCAAGATTCCTGTAATCAAGAAGAATAGTTAGATTTTTTTTTTTTTTGCGAAAAATCATTTGAAGAAATATGAATCCGAAAGACCTGCTTCGACTACTTACAATGCTTGCATACTTTTTTTTTTTATTCCTACCAGAATTGTAATTGATACAACGATAAGAAAATCAACTAATAATTAAAGAAAAAAGTGGTTAATGCAGCACCTATACATATATAATTTGTCTGAACAATGAGAATATTAAGGCAACCGTATGATTAGTAACAAATCTATGGGCAGCAAAGCTGATATTTACCGACTAATACACCAAATAATAAACCATTTTCGGTTTAGACCATCTAATAAGGCATTATACATTTTGTAGTAGTGTCTATCAGTGAGATGTCAAAATGTGCACAGAGAAATACAATGAAAAAAGAAACCAACAAGAAAAAGATTGCATTGGAATTTTCATGTAAACCATCACCACGATCATACAAGTATAACACATGCACTTTAATAATCTATACAGTCCACGAATACAAGGAATTACTCATTACTGGTGATCGCAGAAGGATGAAGCAAATTGTGGAATTACTTTAAACTTTGCATCTTTGGTCAAAAAAATCTAAGAGATGTCCCTGGCCCAGTTATCATATGCAACAATGACATATATACATTCAGCATACTAAGTTCTAAATTGATAAGATGCAGTCCTTTTGCAGAGAACAAAAAGCTCCTCGTCCATGATAATGATCAGCTTATCTATCACTATGGAACAGTATGTGCCACTATGGGAAGCATGTTGTACGACGAAGGTATTATAAAATATACAAAAGGTCCAAGATGCATTACCCATGGTTGCGGCATGTTGAGTAAAGAAGAGAAATGGTAAGCATAAAACTGAAAGATTGAGCAATCGGAAACCTTGAGCCACGGCGGAAGTCCCTCCTATATGGTGCATCTCGATATGAGACTCGCTCTGTTCTCATCTTGCGATCCCTCGGAGGACTACGGCTGCTTTCGCTCATCTTCAGACCTGTTTCCTCTATGCCAATGATTGCAGTCGATCTACACCAGCACAACACAAACCACCACCACTACCACCACTGCCACCAACGACAACAACACCTTCCTCCCTGTGCACCACAAAACCATGCATTGATAGACATCTCCATAAGTCCGAAAAGAACCACCAACACTCTCCTTCCAGAAAAGAGAAAAGAAACCAAATTCGGATGCCAGAAGAGAGGTCTCCCCAAACATGCAGAGCACATTTTCCATGCCAACTTACTTGTACATCACCGATCCCACCAAATTTTAGTCACCATTTCAGCTTTTTTTTCTCTTATTTCCAAGCATTAACAACCATGACCCACGACAAGGGAACACAATCCATAATTCCAATTTACCACGTTCAACAAATTCTTTTACATCGTACTTAGAAGAATCAGCATAAAACCATATATTGTACGAGTATGTTCTTGAAAAAGCCAAAAAGATGAATAAACATACACCTAAAAGTCCATAAAAGGAGACTAAAGCAAATGGGAAATCTAACACGACCATAACGTAATCTATTATAAATGAAACCTATCTGTAAAGTGTTTAGGTCTTCTTCTTATGGCATCGAATACCAAAAGATTGATGATCTGCCCCCTCAGTAAATCAAATCAAGTTGAAAAGAAATTTCCAGATCCAACGAAACTAATCAGTCAGCGCATCCATAAAGTCCTAAAATTAATCAATTAAAATTATCCACACAGCTTAAGGAAAGCAAAGAGAGAGAGAGAGCGAGAGAGAGCGACAGAGGGAGATCTATATGTCCGATATGTCTTGAATCTAAAATGGATAATATCGTCCTATTGATCAAAAAAGACCAACCTAAATTTTCAAGATATCCTGCGTTGCCAATTGCTCGAAGAATCACGCAAAGATAAATCTTTTTCCCTCCCACGCAAATGACTCCTTCATTGATCTAATCAATGAAAACAGAGATCCACCACAGTAACTAATAATAGCACTACTTTCCTACCGCAATCGAGAAAGAAGACGATTTATCACTTCAGATTATGTGCCCTCCCTCTTTCCCTCCGTGTTCAACCAATCGCCCAAAAGACTAATTCTCCCCCTCCCTTTGCATTACTCCTTAACAAACCTGATCGAGGAACCGGGAGATCTCCACAATAACTAAGATTCAAGAGAAGAAGAACGATCCTTTAGGTTTCCCAGATCTCCACGACAGCTAAGAAGAAAAGGAGATCTCCTTCGGATTGCGCGAACCTCCCTTCTGCCCCTCCGACGAGATGGAACGGATTACGAAAGATACCGACCTCTTGTCGCCGCTACGTAGATCTAGGGTTCCCACCGCCCCTTCTCTCCCTCCGCCGTGCGAAACCCCCCTCTCCTTCAATCCGACCTCATACCTTAGCATGCGCCTTACGTGTCTTTTTTGGGCATCTACGGCGGGCCCACCGGACCTGATTAATAGTAACCAATACCCACCACACCCGTACCCAAACTCTGCACCCACGTTCATCAAGACGTGCGTCCGGCGACGACGGCCACCGAGCCGTCTGCAAGCTCCGCCTCGCCTCTCCACGAGATGGCTTTCCTGCCGAATCCAATCTCCGTCCTTCGTAGGTATGGGTTAAACAGGGAGGGGAGCCCCTCGTTTCAGCATCAAGCATCGTCGAGCTCGAAGTACAAGACGAACGCACGGGGCTCAGGAGGAAGACTTAAGACTCAGCGGTCTTCATCACCGTCATCATCATCCTCCCCCTATGTTGGCTCCTCGAAGAACGGAGACGTGAAGTCAAAAGGCCCCCTCCGTTTAGTCTTATTAATATAATGGCCATTACAAGTCGCGCATGGTGCACAAAGTCAAACACAGCCACACTGTCACCGTGGAAGGACACGGAGAACGGGTTTCACCACCGACACAAAGGAAGATCGAATGAACAGAATGCTATGGTTGCTGCGCCATCATCGTGTCAACCGAGCTGAGAGATGATGTCCAAGGCAGTGCCGCACAAGCGCTTGACGTCCTCCTCCCTCTCGGCCATGGCGTCCGGGTACGCCACGCCGGAGCTCCTCTGGAACAGCCTGCCGCACGCGCTCGCGTACTCCTGCGCCGCGCTCACGTGCACGTACGCGTAGTCGTAGTTCTCCCCGGCCAGCGAGTCCAGCGCCGACCGCAGCGCCTCCCCGGCGTACCTGTACTTCTCGGCGCAGGTCCGGAACCCCGACCGGGCGGCCGCAGCCTCCGTCGCGTTCTTGGCCTGGGCGGAGGCGTACCTCGACGTGCTCTTCGCCGTGGCGGAGGCCATCGTGACGGCGATGGCGGATAGAGAGCCCACGTCGTTGGCCTTCAGGCTGTGCGGGTCGGATTGCAGCGTCGCCACGCAGAAGTCGTAGTTGGATGTCAAGCTGCAGGTGCTCTGGATCAAGCTCGACGGAGATGGGGGCGGGGCAGAGGCCAGCGAGCACGGCAAGAAGGGAGAGATGAAGAGGAGCAAGTGGAGAAAGGAAGCCATGTCTGCGATAGCAATGAGCGAGCAGGCCAAGGCGATGGCTTTATAGCCTCCGAGACTCGACCTGTGGAGGGGAGATTTGGTACGCCAAAAGCGTGTCAACAGAGCCCACACGGAATTCCTCGGCGAGAAGGTTGAAGGAAGCGCTCGTATGTGTTCCTGCAAGTGTTGGCACGCTTCCACCACTGGCTTTGGCTTATGATCTCAAGCAAAGAAGAAGATGATGCATCTGGCCTACCTTCTGGTACTAATTTGTGGGAGATTGCGCAATCTACGGCAGTCAACTGTGGCCGCACAACCTTTTCGAATTCAAAAGGTGATGGGGGGAGAGCAGGAAGTGACGGTCTTCGTAGCTGGGGGTGTATGTGTTCATATTTCTCCATTACTGGTACACTTCCACTACTGGCTTCGATCAAGCAAATAAAATGCTACATTCTGGTGCTGATTTATGCGAGAAAGGACACCAGCTACGTTGGGAGAAAAGGTGGTTTAGCTTTGAATTAGGAGTAGGGGCAAAGGTGATGAGGGAAAACGACATGGGGAGCAAAGGTGATGAGACCTCGCAATGCAAACCAAGGATGGAAGGGATACATGCACTAGGAGTAAATATGGCGAGAGCAATGTGATGACAAAGAAGAATAAAGACATTTATAAGATTAAAAATATGTATACGTGACACCACCAGCAGCAAGTTTGGCCCATGGGCCCTCTTTGGGGCCCAATTGTATACGTATGTGTGCTTCTATTTCTATGGGCATTTACTGAATAATAGAGTAGTATGCATGTGTGTGTATATATATGTTAGGATTTATTTTTTATTTATATGTATTTTGATTTTTTTTTCTTTTTTTGTAATTCTTGTTTGCTAACTATAATCTTTATTTTTAATTTTTTTTAAAATATTTTTTACAAATAAATGTAAATATTCTCAACTGACTACTTAATTTTAATAAGTGCTTCCAACTCCTTATATATATAACGCTTTTGTTTTTTTCCTTTTCTTTTTCTCATGATCGATGTTGAAAATAAAATGGACAATCGAATTGGATGATTAAATGATCAAAGATGAGAGACAATAAATAGGATTTTATATTTATTAGATCGATCGAATATTTTAGGGCCCGAAAGATGATATTCCAATATTTCTACGATAACTCAAAAGATATCATATTTTAAAATCAATCCACATTAAACCTAGATGTCAAATTTGCAATATGATGATCGAAGAGTTGTCGAAAATAATGATATGATTGATAATTGAGAGATTGTATTAAATTAAATTATATTATTACTATTTTTTATGTTATTGTATGAAGTAAGGGATTCTAGTTGCTAATAGTAATTTCCTTTTGGTTTTTATTGTCAACAGTCCCCCTTTTTTTGTAATTACCACAAAATTATATTTAGAAAGGGTATACATGAGAGAGAGAGAGAGAGAGAGAGAGAGAGAGAGAGAGAGAGAGAGAGAGAGAGAGAGAGAGAGAGAGAGAATTTTAAGATGGTCATGGTGTTCTATTTCTCTATGAATCACATAGCAGGCGGTCAAAACCATCCCAAATAAGGCAGCAGCACATCGGTCACGAAGCATAATAATATCATCGCCACAGTTTGACTTTGAGATCCCTTTGGGTTTGACTCCAAAACTTAGATTGTTGACCGCACCAATCAATTCTAAGACTTAGGAATTCTCACTGCAGTCAATGCGTTTATTAGGGTCACCAAGTTTGGGTTTGACTCCAGTGCTTCCATAGTTGACCACATCAATCAATTCTAAGACTTCGGAATTCTCAATGCAGTCAATGTATTTATTAAGGTCACCAAAGATTATTTCTCATTGGATTCATGAAATATCACAAATATTACGTTATAATTCATCCATCGTCGATCAAATATTTAGATATGAAGTGATTAATGATGAATAAAATTTAAGAAGATGAGGACTAGTAACAGTCATAAATCGAAAAGAATAATTATGTGAAAATATGAAGGAGAATGATTTATTATTTTTAAATAGAAGTCGTATTTTATTTTATATTATAAAAATATCTCTGATTTTATTTCTAAAATCAGAGATATTTCATTAGAAGAAAATTGAAATTAAGGATATAAAATATACAATGTATAAAAGGGGCGAGAAGAGACGGGGCCGTTAGCTTTGACGGTCACGAAGTGGGAGCAACGCTGACGGCGTCAAGAAACGGCGGCCGCTCGCTCCTTCTTCCCATCTCCGTCACGGCCCACGGTGGGCTCATCGGGTGGACGATGGATGCCATCATGTGGTGCCGTCCATCATCATCATGCATTCATGCCTCCATGCCTTCCCGATGGCGATGATGGTGAAGGGGACGATGAGGGTCGTTTTGTCATTTCACGTAACCTTCTGCAGCTGTACCACGTGAGGAGCGGCGGATAGACACGTTGCGCATGAGGATTCTGGTGAGGGCCATTTTGGGAATGATATTTATTGCTCACGTATTTTGAAGTATCGATTCACTCGAATGCTTACCCGCGACGAACGGCGCTCCGCCACGTGGGCCTTGCTTTGGTGTATCCACTAATAGGAAGGTACGCTGAGGGGTACGTAGAAAACGGGTTGCGCGAAACCGTACGATGATGAGGGTATTTAGGGATGGGGACGTTCCTCCGAGGCGGGGCCCACCCCGCGTTGGCCCTGCGTTTGGGTCCCGCCTTGCCTGTCCAACCCCGGAGGGTAAATTTTGGGTATTCGGTCAACAGGTACACTGTTTGCTCTTTCATTCTTTCCTCTTTTTTTTTCTACCACTGTCTATGACCTAATAATAAAATTCTTACATAAATAATAAATATTTTTTTTCTCAAATTTCTCTGTCCTTTTTGCTAAGGGGGAATTCAAATGTTGACCCTATTAAATAATAAATATAATTTATTCATTGTTTTTATCCATTTATTGATTTAACCAATTAATCAGGTAGAGTTATACCCCACTCATGATCATAAAAATGTTGAGCCTAAAAAGAATAAAAGAAGAAGAAGAAAGAAGGGATCTCTCTCCATCCCAATTGCACCATTTGGATGAAACCAAGAACATGTGAGCCATGCAAGAAATGTTTTCTAATGGTGCAATTAGATGGCACTTCCAACTTAGAGTGCAATAGTACATGGTGGCTTTATGCTTTATGATTCCATCTTTTGCACTCACCAGTGCCAAATAATTGAGTCCATGCATATAATTCCATGGGGACCTTCTTGTTGATGAAGTTTAGAGAGAGGAAGCAAAGAAAATAATGAAAGTTTATTTGAAGGCAATGAGAGATGGTGGCACTTTCAATGGGCTGTTTGATGGCATTTTATCTACATCAAAATATAGCCTTAATATATTTTTCGATTTTATTTTAAAGAAAAAAATATACCATCGTAAATCGCCATGTCTAATCATGATGAAAAATACTGTAAAATCATTGCAACACAAAGCATTCGTTGTATGCAATCCATGCATATTATACAATAATGTAAATTTTTAACAAATAAAATTACTGAAAAATAACACACCTTAGAGTTGAGAGGAAGTGAAGGATAGAAATAAACATAATGCAGTATGATAATTTATTTATTTATGTGTATTCTATTGCTTCATGTTGCATAACTTTAGGATCATGAATTCTCTCTCTCTCTCTCTCTCTCTCTCTCTCTCTCTCAAAACTCGTGATTGGGGTGCAACTACCATCTTAGAATAAAAGGCCACCAGCCAATGCTTTTGTATTATTGATTGATCCATGCTTTCTTTTTCTTAAATATCTATCCATATAATTGGCTCTCCCAACCCCAAACTCTCCCTCTAGACTTCATTCATTGTGATTGAGAAATCGTACGTAAGTTTTGTGTAGTGGGGGATGCATCACCAAACTTTTAAATCCTAACCTGATTATAATGAGAAATTATGTAATATTCATTATTTTTTTCGAATCAATGTGAATCTTGCTATCATGCATACATAAATCTTAAAAAGAATTTATTATATATACTAGTATTAAAACCATATCAATTCAACCAAAGACAACAGAAACAAATGAAGGTTCAACCTCTATCAAACATAATTATTTTTTTTATAAATATATTAATATCTAATAGAAAATAATTTGATAAACTAGACCTATTCAATAGTTAGCCACCATCAAAATGCCAACATAAAGGTTTAAAGCCAAGTCATCCCCCACTTGGCAATGACGTGGGGGCAATAACAGCTGGTCAACTCAGTGGACAATAGTCCACGGGAGATCGTTCAGGTTGATTTTGTTGGTTGTCGTAGATAATGATCCCCGAATGATCATTCAGGTCTGTTCCTCCTAAGTCGATCTTCGTGGATAATAGCTCGTAGGAGATTATTCGGGCTTATCGCCCCCATGGGTAAAATGCTAAAGAGAGGCTATTATGACAGTTACACGTAGCCCCCTCGGTCACCCATGTATAAAAGCTGACCTTTGGAGTCTGCCTAGGGGCAAACTTTTTTTTTGAAAACCCTTCACGTTCTATACAATCCCCAAAAGAGCTAACATGAGCATTGAAGGGGTCAAGTTGGGAAGCTTCCCTCGATAATGACTTTTGTGTAGGAACCCACCGAGGAGATCGAAATCTTCCTTGGTTCGACCTCGAGACCACCTAGGATCCTTGGAAGCCACCGTGAAGACCACATCGGAAGCCACCTCAAATACCTCGATGCTACATCAACCACTGCTTAGGGCTACAATGAGGGTTCCCCAGATGACCTCGTGCCCTCAGGATAAGACCAGGTCATGTCAACTCACAATTGACGATACTCAAACCATAATATTTTAATGCTAGAAGAAGGGCCTAAATATCACAAAAGCGTTTGCCCGTAAACCCTCTCAACGAGCGCTGTAGTGAGAAGGTGCCATCACCCACCCATAATACCTTCGTGTATGGAGGACAATTGCCCTCCTTGCCTTAGGTGGATGCATCCACCGTAACTCAAATGTTGGGGTATTACTAACATCTATTCAATGACCTTGAGCTCTCGCCTCCTAGGGCGAGTGTGAGACACCTTGTTGTCCTTGCCGAAGTCTCTCTGAACCTTATACACTATGTGCAAGCCCTTATAAGGATGGTACAATTATGACCAATGCTTCAACTAGAACTTAGCCCCATGCCTCATGAAGTTCTCCCAACCAACCAAATGCTGGTAACTGAGGATTGCCCTCGACTAGTCGAAATGCCAACCGAAGCACCATGCTTCCCGATAATAGAATTCAATATATCTCTACATCATGGGCCAGCCTTACTCGACTTGGAGACCCAATTGGCAAACTCGATGGATGACTCTCTAAGGACCTAATTATAGCAAATAGATTAGTGCTTAGACAAAATGCATTAGGAGTTCCAACAATCAAAAGGGAAAGGTGCAGACAATCCCACCTCGAGCCATTTCCCATTCATCCAAAGCATTCAAGAGAAGTTAATCCCAACCAACTTTCGCCTCTTGTCACTAGAGGCTTTAGACGATCACTCCGACCTAGTGGAGCACATCGCAACTTTCTAAGCTCATATATTGCTCTATGACATCTTAGATAACCTGATGTGTCAAGCATTCCAGACCACACCGAGAGGCTCAGTGCAAGAATGGTACAATCGCCTGAAGTTACTCTCGATTTTATCCTTTACGCAACTCACAAAGGAATTTGAGCTTCACTTCCTCAACGATGCTGCTCAGGCTGAGATAAAGAGAGGACGAATTACTTTCTAACTTTGTTACATGATTGTTGGTGAAATCTGAGGTATATAGGATGCCCACCCCTTTTTAGTAATACAAGCTTTTATGATGGGCCTAAGACCCATCAGATTCTTCTGGTCATTGGTGGAAAGACTATCGACGATAGTCCTCGAGATACTCTAAAAGGCCAATCAATAAATAGTGACAAAAGTAATGATCTCAAGTAAGCACGAGGAAACCCATAAGAGATCGTGCTAAGAGCCACCTCAAGCTCATTGTAGAGAAAGCATGGCTAACTTGAAATACCTAACCTGAGGTATGGAGCAACTCCCCTCAATATGATGAGGATGAAGATATTCTTGTAGATAAAGTAGAAAAGGTTTTTGAAATAACCATTACCAATGAGGACCCCCTTGGAAAGGAGGGACAAATTGAAGTATTGTCGCTTCCATAGGAATTATGGTAATGACACCGAAGAGTGCTATAATTTGAAGGACCAAATTGAAGAGTTTATTTGCTAGGGGCATCTCGGGAGGTTCCTCTGTAAACCCCAAGAACCCTCACCTCACTCACAAGGCCTAAAGGAAAGATAAATCGACATTATCGTTGATGAATCCGCCTCGAGGGGGGGAAGGGACACTTCCTCAGGGCATAAAGCTTACGCCCAAGCCATCATTGAGAAACACTTGAGGCAAGAAAGGGGTGTTAAATCACTTTTAAAGAAGAGAAGATGAAGTACCTCATCCTGAACTACGATGACACTTTAGTAGTCTCCATAAGGATGATCAACACTTGGGTAAAAAGGATCATGATCGATACAGGTAGTTCCATCGATATACTTTATTTCGATCCCTTTCAAAAGCTTAGATTGTAATTTACGACCTCTCCCTAATATCATCTTTGCTGATGAGATTCACGAGCGATTCTATCTGCCTACTCAAGACTGTAAGCCTACATGTCATTTTCGGATAGGAGCTCTGCTTCAAGATGTTGATGACCAAATTCATTGTGGTGGATATTCTCTTGACCTACAATGCAATTATCGATGGACCCACTCTATATTAATTGAAGGCGATGGTATTTACATATCATATGGTAATAAAGTTCCCAATGAGGGCTGGCGTTGAAGAACTAAGGAGCAACCCAAGGGAATCCTGACAATGCTACCTGATGACAGTCTCACTATCAAAGAAAGCCAAGTCCGAGCCATTGCCAATGAATTCTTGAGATGTTGACAAGTCGCTCCTACACCTAGAGCTAATGGAGCAGCTGATCAAGGCACCACTGGACAAGACCTGACCCGATCGAGTCACTAAGGTCGGAGTAGCACTCCTCGAGGAGGAGCATATATAACTAATCAACTTTTTTGAAAAAAATAGTGAGGTATTCGCTTGGTCGCCAAAGGACATGTTGGGCATTGATCCGGATGTCACACAACACCATTTGAACATCCTCAAGGCCCGACCTATGAAGTAGAGGCCTCGTAGGTTTGCTCTTGAGTGCCAATAAACAATCAGTGATGAGGTTGATAAGTTATTAGAAGCAAGATTTATTACTAAGTTCAGTACTCTTAATGGCTGCTTGATGTTATATTAGTCAAAAATGCTATTGAAAATTAGAGAATATATATTAATTATATCGATCTTAACAAAATCTATCTGAAGAATAGCTATCCTCTCCCTTGGATCGATTAACTAGTGGATGCCACCTTGAGTCATGAATTCCTTGCTCTTATGAACACATTCTTGGGCTATAATCAGATTAAAATGACATCCTAGGATCGAGAACATATCTCTTTCATTATTGATTGAGGCATTATTGTTATTGGTCTCATTATCATGATCTTATCATGATCCAATTTTCATTGACAGATCCAAGAACATCACAATATATATACATCATCCAATATAAAGTGATAAAATATCATAATAATAATTATAAAAAAAAATTATGCAGCATGTTACACATGCTATTATTCACGTGATTGGCTTGTAGGATACTTGTAACCAATAGAGATGAGTATATCATTTAGAATTAACTCAATAATATGAGATGCCTCCAAATGATGGGAAAAAACCCTAATAAATGCCTCTACCTAAAATTAGATGAGCAAGGGTAAATGAGTAGACTACCATGTTAGAGTGAGACTCCTAGCCCACCATGATAGAAGTATAGCTATTAATGGAGACCCTCTAGGACAAATGCTGCATGAGGGGAAGAAGGCCCTCCATGATGAAATCGAGATCTGACTGAAGAAGGGAAGACATCCATTATGGTGGACCCTCTAAGACAAAAGTGTCCGAGACATGTGAGTCAGGAAATTTGATCCATGCTAAGACATCCACCTTGGAAAGCCTAAAATTTTTAGACAGAAAAGCCTAAGGCATGTGAGTTAGAAAATTAGTGACAAGGGAAAAGACATCAAAATATATGGTAGAAAAGCCTCTGACGAGCGAGACTAGCTATAGTAGACCCTGAAGGACAAATGTGCATGAGGTATGTGAGTTAGAAATCTGAGCCATCCACTGGACCCTCTAAGGCATTCAATCGAAAAATGATCCATGCCTCTGACATCCACTATGCGCTGGGATAAAAATGCCCAAGGTATATGAGTTAGAAACTTCGATCTATGCCAAAATATCTATAATGATGGAGCCTCTGGGCCAAATATACTCGAGATTTATAAGTTAGAAAATTTAACTTGTGCTAATATAACTCCTATGATGGAGTCTCTGAGCTAAATGTACTTAAGGTGTGTGAGTTGGAGAATCCAAGAGGAATCCACCATGACGGAAGTGCAGAGCCAATACACCTCAAAATAGCCAAATTTAGAAAATCTGACCCGTGAGATAAGACCTCGAATACTCTTATATCAAAGAAACTAAAAGGCATGCCTCAAATCCCTTGGCAAGAGTTCCAAAACATACCTTTGAGGGCGACAAATGATAGGAAATATTTTGACAAACTAGACCAGCCCAACAGTTAGCTGCCACTGAGACATCGACTTGGAGGACGAGGGCTAAGCTAAATTATTCTCCACTCGACAATGACATGGGGGTAATAATGCCCTATTAGCCTCCATAGATAATAATCCACGGGAGGTGGTTCAAGTTGATTTTATCGGTCACTGTGGACAGTGGTTCCCGAACGACAGTTCAAGATTGTTTCCCCTCAGTTGACCATCGTGGATGGCAGTCCACATGAGGTCGTTTGGGCTTATCACCCTCATAGGCAAATCGCTAAAGGGAGATTGTTACGATGATTAAAAGTGGTCCCTTAAGTTGCCTAAGTATAAAATCTGACCCAAGTGTCAGACCTTTTCCTTGAAAATCCTTCACATTCTATACAACCCTCAAAAGAACTAACTTAGGCGTTGGAGTGGTGGGGTTAGGAAGCTCCCCCTGACGTTGAGTTTTGTGCAGGAACCTATCAAGGAGATCAAAATCTACCTTGGCTTGACCTTGGGACCATCTCGGATCCTTGGAAGCCACCTCAGACATCTTGATACTACATCAACCACTGTTTAGGATTTTCATGAGGGTTCCCCGTATGACCTTGTGCCCTCAAGATAAGACTAGGTTGTATCGACTCACAATCAACGGTACTCAGACTATAATAGTATCATTATCAGAAAAAAAAATAATTGAGAATTTATGTGAGAAAATATATAAAGGATCTCAATTTAGGTTAAATAATTATTTTTTATATTTGATTATTTTAATATTAAAAAGAATTTAAAATTTTCTCTCCTGGTATCAAAATTCTCCACGTGCAACATCAATTATAGGTTTAAACACAAGATATATCTAATATCAATGATACTTTAAATCTTTTGATTCTTATATCAAATGATAGTCTAATGAAAACTAACTAAGAAGCAAACATGAAATTATTTTTTTTTTAATGTGGATATATATATATATACACACAATATCTATAATATAATCTTAGAGGGATAAGCAGAAAAACATCTATTTTAATTATATAATTTCATTATAAAATTCAGACGAAACAAAATGGAATTAATTGATATTAGTTATGGACCGGTCGGTGACGTTTGCCTTCCCGTCACCGCAACAATCTGAAACGATCACAGGGAAAAGCGACACGAAGTGCCTCGTGATTCACGCTTGGGCCCTCTTTCGTTATTCCAAGTCATGCTAGGAGCTATTTGGTAACTCGGGAGATATTATAGTACTTCACCACCCACTTTTTGTCCCCTTGTTCGCCGTGCACGCGCACGTATATCAATGTTTGTGCTGGCGCTTTATCGACCGTCGACGTCGACCAAGCGAGCCCATCATGCCCGTTCATCCGCACCGCGACCGCATATAATATTTATGTGCGGTAGCGTCACATGGATGCATGCATCATGGATGTGGCTTGCACCCCGGATGATGACGGACGCCGCGATGCCCATCATGCATACATATACATGAGGACAAGCGGCAGCAGCTGTTGACTTCACGATTCACATGGAGAGGAAGAGGAGGAGGAGAAGAGAGGAGAAACCCAGCGAGAAGATGTCAAGGGATTAATCAAATCCACGAAACGTTTGACGTCCGCCAGGGCACGGGTAGATCTCCTCTCTCTCTCCCGCTGAAGAAGCAACCGAAATCGAAGTCGAACAGTCTTTAATCATATTTAAGGCAAACCCTAAGTCCGTAACCGGGTGGGAGCTGTGGAAGCTCAAGAGGAGGTGGGGGAAAGGTGGAGATTTGGCTTCAGTTCTGGGCTTTCTCCGTGGATCTTGCCGGGGGAGGATTCGAACGCTGTAAGTCCGTCTCGATTGTTCTTTCTTGCTAGTTTTTCCTTTGGATCCTTGAGAAATTTGGCTCCTTTCGGTCTACACGCCGTGATCCGAGGTGGGAGAAACAGCGTGGGGTTCGATTTGGTCCGGAGTTTTCGGTGCTGGTGTGGAATGCCCTAGGTGTCGGAGTGGGTGTCGAGGTTTTACTTCGGGTTCCAACGGGCCAAGTGGAGAAGATCGGTGTGAGGAGAGGGGAAGTGGACAAAAAGATCGGATTTTGAACTCATATGGAGTCCTTGCTTTCCGTTCCCTAGGAAAAGATCTAATCTTCTTTCGCTGTGTTGGCTTTATTTTTGTGGGCATTTGGTTGCTCCGGACAGCGAGAGGAAGCGATAAGGTCGTTCGTTTGGTGGAGAATTTGATGGACCGTTCTTGTTTTGATCCCACCTCTCTGACTCCCTCATCTTGCTCTGTGTTTGAAAGGAAAGGGTTTCTTCCCCTGTCAGTGCTGATGTGTAACGTCGAGACCATAAAACCGTGTTGATCTAAGCAGCGTTTCCGTATCAGCTACTCTTTTTTTGCTTTCCAGAACATGGTGCCGTCAGGTTCTTCGAATCCCATCGGCGGATCTCAGTCAGTCAATCCTTCCCTTCTCCGGTCGAATTCAGGGTTGCTCGGAGGATCCCAGCCTGGTTCAATCCCATCACAGACCCCTTTCTCTTCTCTGGTCTCCCCTCGTACCCAGTTCAACGGTAACAGCTTGCTTGGAAACATATCCAATGTTTCAGCCCTCAACAATTCATTCGGAAATGGAGGGACTGTTGGTGGGCCTTCCATGCCAATGAATCTCCAACAGCGAGGTGGTCTCGGTGGTGCAGTTGGTACGGTCAGCTCCGAGCCTAATCCTCTGTCGTCGTTCACATCTTCGTCAGGCCAAAGCCAAGGGCAGCAACAACAATGCTTCCAGAACCCTTCAGGCAACCAGCTTTGTCCAGACCAACCACAGTCTCAAATTGATGCAGTGCAGAATTTCCAGCAACAATTCTCTGTTCCTCAAAGTCAACAGCAGCAGCAGCAGCTGCACCTTCGGGGAGGATTTAGTAATGTGGGACACGTGGGGCCTGTTAAGTTGGAGCCGCAAATTGGTCCTAGCAATCAGATTGGTCCATCACAACAGTTACAGATGTTACGCGGAACTGGTGCAGTAAAAATGGAGCCACAGCAGTTACAATCCTTTAGAAGCGTGGGTCCTGTCAAAATGGAAACTCAACATTCAGATCCTTCATTGTTTCTGCAGCAGCAACAGCAGCAGCAACAACAGCAGCAGATTTTGCAGTTATCGAGGCAGAACTCTCAGGTTGCAGCTGCACAAATGAATCTCTTGCAACAGCAAAGGATGCTGCAGTTGCAGCAGCAACAGCAGCAGCAACAACAGCAACAGCAACAGATTGGCAAGGCCCTCCCTCAGCAAAGAAGCCAGTTGCAACAGCAGCTTCTCCAGCACAATGTTCCGGTTAGGCCTCCAATGAGATCTACGACATATGAGCCGGGGATGTGTGCTCGGAGGTTAACCCAGTATATGTACCACCAGCAGCACCGACCACAGGTAAAAACTCTAATGGAAATTTCCTTTTTAATTCATAAGTGGAGGAAGTTGCAAAATTTCTTTGATCCTTGGGGGGTTTTTTTTTTTTGGTTAGCTCATTTTATATAAAACTAAAATACAGGATAACAACATAGAATTTTGGAGGAAATTTATAGCCGAGTACTTTGCTCCTAATGCCAAGAAGAGGTGGTGTGTTTCTCTTTATGGAAGTGGCCGTCAAACGACTGGCGTTTTCCCGCAGGTATCCTTTCCTGCCAATTAGGATATGTGATGCAATCTTTTGGCTACATGTTTTTTGTTTTCTAATTTTAAATGGAAATTTATAAAGTCTGTTACTGGGAGTGATTATGGTTGTTTTGAATTGGGGTAGTTTGAAGATCTTCATTTTATTTTATTATTTTGTTCATGTTCTTTAACCAAGGTAGATTTTGCATGAATCCTGTAGGATGTGTGGCACTGCGAGATATGCAACCATAAGCCTGGACGTGGTTTTGGTATGTACTTGATCTTTTTAATCATCTGATTTGGATTTTAGTGGCTGCAGTTATCCGAATGATCTAGTGTATTAGTATATATCACTCTAATTGACCATTAGGTTATTGGTTTCTTGAAGCTCCACTTTGAGGGTTCACTAACTTGTTCTCCTTTTTCTTTGTTTTACAGAAACCACGGTTGAGGTTTTACCCAGGCTTTTCCAAATAAAATATGCTAGTGGAACCTTAGAGGAACTTCTGTATGTTGACATGCCCCGTGAGTATCAGAATGCTTCAGGTCAAATTGTGTTGGATTATGCCAAGGCAATTCAGGAGAGTGTCTTTGAGCAATTGCGTGTGGTGCGTGATGGCCAACTACGGATTGTTTTTAATCCTGATCTGAAGGTGATAAGTGCTTGCAAGTGGTTACTTACACTGGACATTTTGCTAAAAAGCCTTCCTGTTGAGTACTTTGGATGATCAGACATTTTCTTTTGTATTCTCTCATTAGATTTCTTCTTGGGAGTTCTGCGCTAGGCGCCATGAGGAGCTTATTCCTCGAAGAGCTATCACTCCTCAGGTACAGGGTCACAATTTGTCTTAGTTTAAGCTTGCATAAATGATGTTCTGTCATCTATTTTCACTTGCTGGCATGTTGCTGTAGACTCCTTTTCAATGCCTGATTCAATAATTTTGCTGGACAGGTTAGTCAACTTGGTGTTGTGGTGCAGAGATATCAGGCTGCAGCTCAAAATGCATCATCAGGCTTATCCGCACAGGATTTACAGAACACATGTAACTCGTAAGTCCATTTTCTTTGTTTAAGACTGACACTTGTCTCATAAGTCAACTTCTTTTGTTACTTAATTTGCTTCTGTTCTGCCATCTATCAGTCAAGTGAATTTATCTGTTTGGTACATTATAACTCTTCGGAAATTTATATTTTATCTGGCTGCTATCTGATTTATTACTACTATTCACATTAATAGAAGCATGTGCTTTCATATGCCATTAAAGAATGTGTGCTAGAAAAGATGCATTTACATTAATAAAAGTATTTGACATTTGTTGGTTGCCAACATAGACACTATGTGCCTTTTGATTTGTCTGTTCTTCATATCTTGGCACTTGATGTTTTGGCCTCTTTTCCATCATCTATCATGAAAGCCTTTTGAAATTTGTTTGATTACTGAATCAGATATTTGCTTTTTCCATCATGAGGATTATTTTCACTTGGAAGCTAGTGAAGTCTCCATTATTACTACTTTTAAGTTTTATCATCCTCATTTCTTTTAGGGCTTAATATTTTGCATAATAAAAGATATAATTTTCTTTCAAGTCATATCGTCTTCTGCAAAATGTAGTCTTTTTTATTATGATTCAAGTCATGTTGGCTTTTGCAAAATGGTGTCTATTTAAATATATGCCCTTGGCTGATTACAATTTGCATGTGTTCCCTGTTTAACTTCTTTTTGTGCTATTCTTCATGTTAGACTGCCTACTGGAGATATCATAATTTGCCTGAGGAATTTTCTTAATCACCATTTTTTGCTTGTCACAACATCAGTTGAGTGGAAGGTGTGAACCATAATATCACAAATTTGGTTATTTTATCCCATCCAATTTTTTTTTCTTCACGAAATTTGTGGAACACAATGGCAGAAATAGAGGAGCAATAAAAAAAAAGGAATGTTTCAGTGGGTGTATATGCATATCGGAAATTTGCTCGAATCATATGCTATTGAACTTTGCAGGTTTAGGTATTGAAGAACTTATGGAAACTATTCTCAAAAACCATTCTATCTTCATTATCAATAGAACTTTTGTATGAGAAGCTTCAGATAAGTCTGATTGTGGAGTTTAATATTGAAGAATATGATATTTTCTGTGTAACCTTATACAAGAAATTTAGGAACATGTAATTTACAAATTTCTCATTCTGATGTATGGGCTATGAAGAAATTGATGGACCATGAACTTTCTATAGTCCAGGCAAAAGCTAATGGTTGTGCTAATATATCATTTATGATAGTAGAATACACATTTTTCTGGCATTTTTGGTGTACCTTATGAAGCAATAAACCATTGATCTGAAAGGAGAATAAGGTGTGTAAATATGTGTTGATTTTGGGGCATGTAAGCTAGTAGATGTTGAGAAATTGCACTAATGTTGGACACTTTATTGTCATAAACGCAATGAGACACTAGTCTAAGTATATTTTTGCAAATTTTTTGTTAAAGAGAAAGTTTCTGGGATGCTTTATGCTTAATATATACCCTCATTGTTTCTCAGTTTGTACATTCTAGTGTCATCTTTAAAGTAAATATGATTGTCTTCTTAAAACCTTTTTTTTGTCAAATCTGGTGCTTCAAGATTTATATGTGCACACATGCATGTATATACAATAATACAATCATGTATATGCCTGGCAATGTGTGTCTGTTCATCCATTTGTACTTGTATCTTTATATTTGTGTAATTGTGTCTGAGCATTCATTTATCTACAATGACAATCATTTGAGTAGACTGCTATTATCATGTTTCTCTTTTGCAACCTTAAATATTGTTGTATGTGAAATTTGTGATAGGTTTGTAGCATCTGCTCGTCAGTTGGCCAAAGCTTTGGAAGTGCCATTGGTAAATGATTTAGGGTACACAAAAAGATATGTCCGTTGCCTTCAGGTAGACTTCTTTGCATTTTTTTTATTATTGGAGTTTGTTTGATGGTTATCTTTGCCGAAAATTTGCTTTCAGATATGTTTTTTTGTGACTTTTTTATGTGGTGGCTGTTTGATTATGTTTGACCCTATTTGACTTTATGATTGTGATCTCAAATCGTCTAAAGGTTGTTTTGCTCAAGAAATTTACCTTCTATATAAATTGTTATGTCTGATATTAATGTCCGCTTGTTGTCTGCTGTATTATGCAACCACAAAATAACTGCTTAAGAATAATACTTGTCAGCAAGAAAATAAAAAAAAGGGGAATTTCAAACTATTTTCTTCTTGTCTACTTGGGGATCTTATGATATCCAGTTCTCTAGCAACTTTATAGATGAATGCTTGCAATCAACATGCTGAGTGTTACTGCTAAAGCAACATTAGCATGACGAGATGGTGAATATTTTGCATGTAGATTTGGTTTGTTTATTCATGATAAAAGGTGGTCTTTCACGATAAACTGATGTTACACTATAATGTATACAACAACAACAACAAGCATCCCAACTATTTGGGGATGGCTGCATGGATCTTTTGCTTCTACTGAGCTCTGGGACAATGCAATATACTATGATATATAGCTTGTTTAAAGCAATTGTCTTAATAGATCTGCATGGTTAACTCTGAAATAGCAGAGATACACTGAATTATTAGTCGTTGCTTTTGTGCATACCTTAATTATATTTTTTTCTTTTCTTTTCCTCTATGTTTTTCTTGATTTTTGTGATTCTTATTGTATTGCTGACATGAGAGAAACTATACAGCACCCTGAAGAGCAGACACCTTTGTTCTTCCTTATTCTGTTACTGATTCTTTTCCTTTGGTCGGTGATAGATATCTGAAGTGGTTAACAGTATGAAGGATTTGATTGATTATAGCAAACAAACTGAGGCTGGGCCAATTGGTAAGTGTCTTCTTGGTTTGGTTGCATCTTCATGGCCTGCCTCATATAACATTAAGCTGCATAATGTTCAGCTACTGCAATATTGCTTGATTGTTCTCAGTATCTCTCTGTAGTATGATATTTGCTATTAATGCAGTGCAACTACATCATTTGGAAACTAAATGCTATTTGTTGCTTGGATATTCTTGTACCCCCAATTCTCCAATTATTCCTTGTTGATATGAAAAGATATCCATCTTAGCATCGTAGACGGGTAGACTAATTATTCCTACTATGACAAGGTTTACAGGATTCACTGTTTCTGTTCATATTCAACTAATTTGGATCCTGATTGGCCAACTTCATCCTGTTTTATGCCGATTTCTTGGTTTGATTGCTCAATTACTTGTGAAGTCATCATATTTGATCACAATTGGTCCCAACCTATTTAAATGATCTAAAGTATCCACTGGTAAATATATAAATAAAAATGCTTTTTATCACATCTTTGTTCCTGTACGGTTTGTGAAGTTCATGTATACCCCTGTGAGTTCTGATATATCAGATATGAACCTTTTAAAGATTGGATTCGTTTAACCTAGCTGTCCGGTTAACCCACATACTGACCCGCAGTGGTTTATAGTTATAGAATAGGCCAAAACATGGGAAGATTAAATTAATCTTACCACAGCTGCTGCAGCATGAGAAATGGGGAAAGAAGAGAGGTGACAGTATGTTGGATTGCTGGCTATTGGTTGCGACAAATGGTTAGAAGATGATGCCCGTAAAGGATGATTTCAAATATAAAGTAAACAGAAATAATTTTGGATGTCCATTTTCGCAAGCATAATAAGGTCATTCATCTCTCCATCCCTTCGGTAAAGTTCAATAGACAGTCGACACAATTAGTAACTCCAAGAAAATAAAATTTTTGAGATTTGAAAGGTTGTTTTTGCAACATGTGAGTAATATTTTTTAGCATACATAATTTTAAATTTATTTTGTGCTATATTTCTGGCTGGCCTGTTCCAATCTCTCCTATTTAATTTGGTCATCCTTGTACCCAGGCTGATCTTTTTTTTAACTATGATCCGATGATCCTTGATTTTCAACATTGTTTTTGGATGGTTTCAAGATTGTGGAGATTGATGCAAATTCTTTTTGCAAATACTTTTGGTGCAAATTCTTTTTGCAAGGTTCTAACTTATTTTTTGTTTCTGTGGTTCAGATTGCCTGATTAACTTCCCTCGGAGGACTTCCACTTCGTCAGGGCTTCAAGCTGAGCAAGCCCAACAACCTGATCAACAGCAACCCACCACCCAGAATTCAAACCATAATGATCAGGGCTCTGCTCATGCCCTCAGTGTACCACTTTCCGCTGGCAGCAATAATGTTGTTGGTGTAGATAACTCACTTAATGCTGCTTCGTCTACCTCTGCGTCTACCATCGTTGGTATCCTCCATCAGAATTCTATGAATATCAGGCAAGAAAACCAGATGAATATAGTGAATGTTCAAATTCCGTCTGCCAGCTCATCAAATTCATTAGCTCCAACCCAGTCCAATCCTCCTTTGAAACCTGCTTCTGGTGACAACCCAACACCAACCTCTCATAATGCTACTTACCTGAGCTCCACAAATTCGAGTGCAAGTTTGTCTACAATGCAACAGCCAGTTGCACAGTTGCATGAAACCGATGCAACTGATTCACAGAGCTCTGTCCAGAAAATTTTACAGGAGTTGATGTCATCACAGCTAAATGGTGTCACTTCCTTGAGAAACGAGACAAAGATGATTAGTGGCGTCACACCAGCTTTGAATGGGGGAAACTGTGTAGTCGGAAATGGGATATCCAATGACTCAGCTATAAGTGGCACAGGCTTTACAGGTCTTGGTGGGATTGGTCTATCTGGTGCTGCCAGTGGAATGCGAGCAGCAATGACAAATAATGCTATGGCTATGAATGGGAGGATTGGAATGAATCACCTTTCCCAAGACCCAACAGCTATGAACCGTCAGCAGCAAGTACTGGACAGGTTAGGAGCAGTAACCAACTTCAACAATCTTCAATTTGATTGGAAGTCCTCCCCATAGAAGTGAGGCAGAGGTGTTGGCGAATTGAGATTTTTACTCGAGTGGACAAGAGTGGTTTGAGCAAATGATAAATCGTCAAACCGCACATGATCAAATATTTCAGTTCCTCTCCCACTTTTTTGGAAGCCTCTCAACTAATTCCTCCGAAAGATAACACATGATAGCTTCTTTCCTAGTTCTTGTTCCATTTACATGTCTTCTAACTGCCACTTGTAATGCTGCATATTGTGTATTATGCTTCCAAGGAACATCTACTATATCAATGGGAAACCTGTGCATTTGTGGAGCGAAAGATCCTGGTATGGTTGTAGGCTTGTAGCCATTTCTCAATTATAAAGATGAGATACGAGATGGCTTGGATACGGACGGATGCCTCTTTTATCTTTTACCCTCTTCTCAAAAATTTGTAAAGAATTGCTTTTTCCTCATCGATTTTTTTTTTTATATTGGCAAAGATGAAAGTTGGAGTTCTCAAGGTTCATTGATGTCATCTGCAAATAATTAGCTTTGTTGTTGTCAATATTATTCATGAATAATGTGGTGTTAGATAAATGTTGCATGTCAGCCACTCCATACTTGGGTAGAGTTTGTCTGAGACCCATCTCAGGTCTCTCTTCCTGGCGTGGAACATTGGGATTTGATTCAAGTGTGTGGAAAATGGTTGTGCTCATTTCAGTGGCATCAGTCACATTGGTGAATTCTTGGGTATTGGAATAACTACTTGCGCTCTAAATTAATGTTGTGAATGGGGTGTTTGATTCTGCTCATTTTTTCCTTCTTGCTGTAGACATGTGAATCTGTGAAAGTTGATGGCAGGTGCTCTGCATATATATGCTTCTGATTCTGTGCAGCTTCTTGTGATCTGTAGCTTCTTATTATATGTGAAGAACCAACTGAGATCTGTAAGAAGTTTTGAATGTTTGTTGGCCTGGAGTATTAATGAGTTCTTTGATGTTGTATTTGTATCTGCAAAGAAATTTGTGGAGATTATATTGATTCCAATGGTTATATTGCTCACATTAATGCTGTTGCATGCTAATAACACTTACCAGAGATTTGGTCTGAATGAAATGTTGACATGGTGCTGAAGCTTGTGTTATGCTGACTACTAGACTCAATCTTCCTTATTATCAACTAATCTTGTTTCTATTACTTTTGTGAATGAATGATTTGGAACAAAGTGAGTTATCTGGCAACTGCTGCATTGGAGTTTCCACTGCTAATTAGATGTCACAATACAAAATGCATGTTGAGACTGTCACTGAGCCTGATTAAGGTCTAACTTGTTCTAGGAAGAACTGCTTTTTCTTCCTGTGCATATTGGAGTACATCAATGCTCAAAATTCTCAAATCTTATTGCAAAATCTGCCAAAAAAAACATGTGGTTGGTACATTGTTTGGAATCCTTACACCATAAGTCAGATCTAAAGCTAAATTTGATGTAAGCTTCTAAACCAAGCATTTGACCTGAAACAGATCATGAGTCTAATATGTTCTTCCAGTTGACCAATGATCCAAAGGCAACTTTTGACTGTTAGATGCATAGATCCAACTACTAACCCATGACCAAATGACAACTTTTAGATCTTTGGTGGACAATGGCTGCTAATGATTCGAAATCTAAGGTTCTAATTAGAGATTTTATCATATCGATCACCAATTGTTAGAAAAGAAAGTTTCATGTAAAATTTATACCATCAGAATCAGAAGGCAAACAGTGTGCTTGTGCATGCAATGACAGATCTTGTGAGGTAGGATTGAGCAGTTTCCAAGAATCTAAAATGGTTTGTGCTGAGCAAAACATGGCTTCAGATCACTCGTCGATGTTGCGCTTGCCACCTCCTGCATGGACTTCACCAGCTTCAGCAGCGCCCGGGCCTTCGCCTTCGCCCTGGAGCTGCACTGGCTCTGCAGCAGCAGCAGCAGCTGCATCACCACCCCGGCATCCACCGCCTGCGTGGTCGCCGGCGTCGAGTCGCAGCAGACCCGCAGCAACGACCCGACGGCGTGCTCGCCGCCCTTGTGGTCGGACGGCACCTCGAAGACCATCTTCACCAACAACGGGATCGCGTTCGGGTTCCTCACCGCCGCCCTCTTGCCCTCCTCATGCCCCAGAAGCAGCTCCAGCGCCGCCGATGCCCGTGCGTCGGTCTTCCCAGCAGGGCTCGATAGGTAGGAGACGATGCCGTCCACTGCGCCTTCTCTGATCGCATTGCCTCGGTTGGCTTCGGAGGAGCAGAGACCAGCTATCGCTCGCACTGCTGCCTCCGATGCCGCGCCACTGGGCTTGTCCTGCGCGAGGAAGACGAGTGCTTGCAGGACCCTGGGCGACCGTCCGACGATTAGGGACGGCTCCTGCGTTGCCGGCGATGTAGCGATTACTTCCAGGAGATGGCAGAGACTGGTCTTGATCCTGGTGCTGCCTTGATCTAACAGCAGCATCAAAGAGTCCAGATTCGAGCTGTCCGTGAGCATGTTGAGAGAGTCCAATGGGGAGGCAGGCGAGAAGCTGAGAACGCAGTCGAGAGCGACCTCGATGAGCTCCGAATCAGCTGGCCACGGAGCTCGGAAGAGCAGCTGCAGCAGCAGGGGGAAGAAGCCCAGCTGGATCAAGCAGGCCTGTCCTATGTCGGACTCGACCGCGAGGGCTCTGACCTTGCCGAGAGCTTGGAGCTTTGCGGCGGAAGCCATGTCCGGAGACTGGAGCTTCTGCTTGACCGCAGCCAGTGACAGTTCGTTGTCGTTGACCGGCCTGGTGGGCTTAGTCCGGCAGTGGAAATCGGCGGCGCCGGCGATGAGCCACTGGTCGATAAGGTGGCGCAGGGTGTGGTTGGGGACGAAGGACGCATCGCTGAGCCTCTGCATCGTGACCGGGCAAGTGAGGTTGCCGTCGGCGAGCCACCGCTCGATGCACGGCCGGTCGTAGGTTTGACCAGTGCTCAGAGTGACCGGATCGGTGAACAGATCAAGGCTTATCGGACACCTGAACAGATGAGGGATGCTCATCTGCGTCTCTCCTCGCTCGTCCAAGGAAAGCCTAAGCAAGCATGGTAGCTTTGGCTTTGAGGTCCATAACAGGAGCTCCGAGGCTTCAATGGTGGAAAGCTGGTGCAGACACTGAAACCTATGAGAGGTGTGGGGAAGAAGGAGAAGGATCAGTCAGTGGTACTCACACTCATGCGAGGGCATCGAGGGTTGTTGGGGGTACAAAAGGTGGGCTGTGGAGGTCCTCCTCCTCCTCCTCCTCCTCCTCCACTCTCACACAGCCCAAGCTTCTAACAACATTTGCATAGCAGAGCCTTGAAGCTCACAAAAGGAGATCAAACACAGGAGTCCGATGCTTACCCTACTCTTCCTCGACAGTGATTTGGCCGATGAAACAGTCACAGAGAGGACTAGCACTAGAAACAAGGAGGTAACAAGAGATTGGAGGAGGTGAAATGTCACTGGCACTGAAGAAAGATTGCAGGTGAGGTTGGTTGGTCAGAGTTCTAAAGATGATGGAAAGCCATGACAGCCATGTGAGGATCAAATGATAGCTGGCAGAAGAGGAAAAAAGGCTGCATCACACCATTGGCATCCTCCCAAATCCATATATATATATAAATATATAAATATATATATATATAAATATATTACAGGACCACAATAGACTGAAATAGCTTTCAGATCACTAAATATGCACATAGCATGGCAGTCAAAACTACTAGATACATATAAAAGGGAGCTTCACCTCTTCCTCCCTTTCAGCACAAGCAAGAGGAGGAGGAGGAGGAAGAGAGGTGTGATTGCAGTCACATGAGTGTAGGATCATGACAGAGACAACCACTGTGGAGTACAAGTGTGAAATATTAGTGGTAACAATGATTCATAATTCAACAGATTAATCTGTGAGGCCAGCATTGAGCCACTAACTTGAATAGATTAATGTGATCATTGGTTAAAATAGGGATGAGGAGGACAAAGTTTCTGAGTTGGGTGTCATGGTTTTGCACCCAGCAGCTGACCCTAAGTTAGACTTCTTCCTGCTTCATCTCTGTGGCTTCTTCACCAGCAACTTTTCCAGGTTACCTCAGCTAGGCTCAGGCAGCTAATCCAACCATAGGTTGTCCTCTCCACCGCAAAGAAATTTAGATGTTTGGATGCATTGTAGGAGGTCTTAGTTTACCAGGATCTCAATTTCCTTTTTTTCTTTTACCAGGCTAAAGAAAGTCAATTTCTGCATTTAATTAGACTGTTGCCTTTGGGGTTTTGTGTGAAATCAAAGCTGGTGTCCATGGAAACATAAGATCTAGTCTTCATTCAAGATCTATTTAAGATCTTTCTGCAATGAAGGACATTTCGAGTCCAATGTAGCAGTCTGCATTGACTATTATTCATGATTGGAGCTGGGTTTTATTTTATTGTCAAATAAAAAGTTTGGAAAAGATTGATGCAAACTCTGTGGCCTGCTTATGAGTTATTTTAATGACCATACTTGAAGAGAAAGAAATCAGTTTTTTCTTTTGTTCAAGATGGATGGCCATAAGCATTTGCCCAACTGGCTCCATGCCATCTTCCACACCCATTAATTCTTGAACTCCTTTGCCTGGTTTATGTTGGAAAAATGGATCTAATTGTGAGAATCATTACTGCTCTTGTAGAACAAGATCGGTGCCAACATTAATGGCAGTCGTGCCGAAAGTTTAGACCATCAAGCACTGCATATGTGGGATGGAAAGCACCCAATCAAAATCTGAACGCAACCTGACCATCTTCATGAACTTTTTTCTTCTTTCTAGGCTTCGATTGCCGATGGCGGACAACATAGTGTTCAAATGGGCTCCCCAAGAGGAGGAGGTGTCGACGAATGCCCCCACCATTGACTCTTTCATTGTTTTGTTGCGTTTGCACCTCCTCATCCTCTCCTATCGGTCGGTGGTGTTGGTCAAAGCTCTCTTATGGGTTTGGATAACCATGCACACCCATCTCTAATAAAACAACAATAAACGAGGATGAAAAATATGTCATGTTTATACGAATAACATGACATTCTTAATAAATTATTCAAGGATAGTTTATTATTATTATTATTATTATTTTGGTTAGGCCGATAGATCCGATCCGAGTTTAACAACCATCGATATTTGTCACTCATTTCTCCTGTTCTCATTTCGAATAATGTCAAAATCAATTCTAATTCATTATTAAAATAAAACAACAAGCTTGTTTGTTGCCTTTAATAATATGATTTATAAAATTATAAATATTCTACATTTTGTCAATTTTGTAATCAATTTAGAGATGATAGCGAGTCGATTTTTCTTAATTATAAATAAATACAAACCTTTTTAAAAAATTGTGTATACAATGATACGAAGAAAATGATACATGGATTTGGGGCATCACAATCCTCGTACCAATATCTCGTCCAATGTTTGGTCAACACACAATATCAATAATATCATTCAATGGTTCAGACCGAAAAATATCGATAAAATCATCCATTAAATATGAGTAATTATATATCTCATCTATGAAAGCTCCTTTGGTACGTCTACTAAAAAACTCTACGACAATTATATGATCCACTCAATTTGGCTTATAATCAGGTTTAGGATAGATTGGAACAATTAACCATACATATTAGAAATCCATAGAAGGAGAGAGAGAGAGAGAGAGAGAGAGAGAGAGAGAGAGAGAGAGAGAAGTGCATTGGTGACCTTGTTGTATTGCGAGTTGGCAAAAAATTATAAGGCAATCTCAATTCTTGTCATAAGCCAAGTAAACTTTGTTCTTCCACATCGTATGTGAAACTCAAAACTAATGTGTTATATATTCTATCACATTGGATCGTAACAAGTGATATTAGAATGGATTTGATAATATTTTTGTTAGATTATATGGTTTTATTTAATTTGATAACACATATTATATATATTTGATTGAATTCGGATTATCCGTGACCAAAAAAAGGTCTAATTATAATAGAATTTCATAGAAGATGATGTTGATAAAAAGGACTCTCCTAATTATTTTTTCTAGACCTGACCTCAGATATGTGGATAATAAAGGTTATGTGGACATATGAAATTACAAATCTTATCATGTTTCCCCTTTATCATTTAATCCATTGCTCATAGAGATATCATAAAAAAATAAGAGAAAAGAAAACAAATTTAGTTCTCGTTATATATGAGATTAGATGTTTTCTAAGAATTATCGAAAGATATACATCGTAAATTTAAATGTATTATTATTATTATTATTATTTAATTTTGTATTTTGATATTAATTATTATTATTTATATAATAGTAGCATATTATGATTTTTTATGTTTATAATTTTTAAAGATAAAAAAGGACTATTGATCATAGTTTGATCTGATCACACATCATCATTGAGTTTGGACGGACACGATCTCATGATATCAAAGTCTACCGTGTTATCGATGAAGCTTGATATGCTCTTCCCTTCCCCTCCTTTCTACTCTTCGTTAATGGCAACACCACCAGGAAGCCTTAGGTCAAAAGTCTCCATCCGTTTGATACTTCCTTTTCCTTGAATCCATGGCAGTATTCTCTACCTGCAAGCCTTTGCAGTGGAAGCAAAGATACCAAGCTCACCGCCACCGCCACCCACACATATATGCACTCTCTCTCTCTCTCTCTCCCCCTGACCATTGCTTGCATTGGCAATTGGCATATCAATGGAAGGCCAACTCTCCTCTCCTCCTCCTCCCTCTGTCATCGTCTCGGACCGCGCAGAGGTGGACACCAGTCGCCCCTTCCGCTCCGTCAAGGAGGCCGTCGCCGTCTTCGGCGACCGCTTCCTCGCCGGCAACGGTAGTTCCCAGAAGAACACTCGGTCGAGGCCGGTGACCTCCGTGCCACCCCCGAAGCAACCCAGTTCGGCGTCTTCCTCGCCTCCCTCCTACTCCTCTTCGGCTTCTCACTTCGTCCAGGAGAAGGAGGAGGAGCTCGTCATCCTAAGCTCGCTGCGGAAGCTGGAGGCGGAACTGAAGGAAGCCAAGCGCGAGCTGGCGCTGCTGAAGGGGAGGGAGTCGGAGACGGAGGTCGCGGTCGCGTCGCTGAGCGCGCAGCTCAGCGAGAGCATGTCCAAGCTGGCAGAGATGGAGGCGGCCATGGAAGACGAGGCGCAGCCGTGCAGGGTGCGCAGCGAGCGGTGGCGGGAGGAGAGGATGGAGGACTTCAAAGCCAGCTTGGAGTACCTGCCAACTCTGGCTCAAGCTTTCGGCCTTGCAGGCCTGGAAGAAGGCTTCGGTGGACGAAGGAAGAGGGAGGTGCCAAAGAAGAAGCCCATCATTCCTCTGATACCTGCCATCTTCTCCAAGAAGAAAGGATGATCGATCCACCGACTTCTCTCAACAGCTCTGAGCTCTTCATCTCCACCTACCTCTTTGTGCCGCCCTTTGCATGCATTTGCCTCCTTGTTCTGCTGCTTGTGTGCTCTCTCTCTCTCTCTCTCTCTCTCTCTCTCTCTCTCTCTCTCTCTCTCTCTCTATATATATATATATATATATATATAAAGAGTGATATGTGGTGTACAATATATCTATCATATCAATATGATCAATTATTCCATCGAATTAGATGATGTTAATTATTTTTAAAAAAATAAAAAAATTTATATCGAACCAAATTCGACTTAAATTAAGTACATATATATATATATACATTTATGCTATGATATACATGCATTTAATCTAGATTAAATATTTTTCCTCTAAATAGGGACACTATTGAGAATGGGCTTTGGAATTATGATTAGGTTTATAACACCTCAATTTGTTTTATATCAGAAATAAAAATTTAATGAGTAGTTTTTATTAACTTAAAATTAAATATTTTAGATGAATAGTTTAGACGAGAAGATAACTTATACTTGACTATTGAACTGAGTGTATAATTATCAACTCGGGCTTAAGCACTCTTGAGACAAGATAATAATTTATATCATTAAGTTGATAAGTCAATATTTTTGGGGTAGAGATTCAAATTTACTAAGTTAACGAATCAATTATTTTGTGATTATTTCGAGCTCTCATCCTTGAAATAAGTTAATATTTTGTGAAAATGAGGAACAAAATTATATGAAAAATTAACAATGTCACAAATGAAGTAGGTATTTTCATCATTAATCATTAAGAGGAGTGACATAAATTACAACAACAAAAAAAGGGGTAGAAACGCAAGTATAATTATACTAATAATAAGTACTCTGAGGCAACTTCTGATGCGTTTATACGAACGACTTCTTCTTCTTCTTCCCTCAGTTTTTGGAGGTCGTCTCAGTAACTGCTCTTGAAGGGCCTGTAGGCCTCGAGATCGGTGACAACTCCGGCGACAGACCCGATGGCGGCTGCGACGGTGATCACGAGACAGGCTAAGCTTAGAATTTGCAGGCACACCCACCTGGTGCTCCACCTGGGGATCCTCTTCTGCACGATGTACATCTCCACTGGGAAGTACACCGTCAGCGGCCAGAAGCCGAGCGCCCCGAGCAGGCCGACCACGTCGTTGAAGAAGGGAAGCAGCATGGAGATGACGGTCGTCAGCACCACGAAGGCGGAACGCCACACCAGGCGGAAGAGGCTGAGGCGGTAGCGCTTGGTGGAGGGGAGGGGGACGGCGACCTCCTTGGTGATGAAGGCGGAGTCGGGCCACGTCTTGAGCGCCCACTTCTCGATGAAGGCGAACAGGGGCTGGCAGAAGACCTGGTAGGCGCCGACGAGGTGGACGACGATGGCGGCGTTGGCGACGTCGAGCAGCCAGTAGGGGTTGTAGAAGCCGAAGCCGGTGAGGAGGTTGCCGGGCGCCTCGTCGCCGAACGCGGCGTAGCCCATGCAGCCGCACAGCATGTAGAAGATGGTGGTGACGGCGATGCTCGTCAGCGACGCCTTCTTCATCACCTTCGCCTCGGATGGCGGCGGAGCTTTGATGGTGTCCTACGTGAACAGGAGCACCATTGCAGTGTGCGTGTGGAGGAAACATCGATCGGTCGAGCTCATCAGGCAGCCAAAAGTTACCTGGATTTCGATGAGGACGAGGGAGAAGGAGTAGGCGAAGGCGATGTCGCCGAAGGCCTGCAGGCTGCGCCATACCTTCTGGGTCGGGGAGACGACGCCGATGCTGATTCCGGTGAGGCTGCCTTTGAAGCCTTTGTTGCCTGCTTGGAAACGAAGAAGATGAGGAAACACCGTGCACCATGGCCGAAAAAGGGACGGAGTCGGAGGCCATACCGATCACTTGGACGATGCCGAGGGCGAGGCCGATGGAGGAGTACGTGAACGACATGACGGCGGCGACGATCGAGAGCCACCATATCTGATCGAAGTCGGGAATCTGCGACAGGAAGATCTCCGCGACGCCGAACATGATCATGTAAGGATTGCTCGAGGTGTGGCAGGGGTTATCGTGGCCCCTCTCATGGAAGCAATTGGACCTCCGTATCGCCCTGTTCCACGGCACGAAACCACGCATTTAGAACGCCCGCAAGGAGGAAGACTCGTCTTTCTTCTTCGTTTGGACTCCACTCACATCATGCTAATGGAGGCAGCAATGGTGTAGCCGACGGCGACGCCGAAGAGGTTGGCGTACTGGATGAATCCACAGAGCTTGACCTTTAGCCCACCTGCGGAAGAGATGGTAGAGTGTCAGTCTACCGCTGCGGTAAAGATCTCCGGGAGGGGTTGGCGAGCTCACCGAGGTAGGCATGGACGGCGTCCGTGTACTTGTAGTTGCGCTTCCCGGAGATCGGGTCGCCGGAGCGGTAGCAGTCAGCAAGGAGAGTGGAGGTGTAGTACGTGACGAAGGAGAAGAGGAGCATGACCACGGGGCCGGCAACCCAGCCGAGCTGCGCGATGGCCCAGGCCAGCGACAGCACGCCGGAGCCGATCACCGCCGTGACGATGTGCGCGCTCGCCGTCCACACCGTCCCTGCAACGCGAACGAAGACCCGACCCTTCCTCCATGAGACGAAGAAAGCACCAACCCGAAGCCGACAAGAAGAAGACGTAAAGTAGCGATCTTTACCGGTTCGCTTGAGCCGGCCGTCGTCGTCGTAGCATTCGAAGGCGTCCTCGAGCCGATGCGCGCGGCCGAGCTCTATCGAGACGTTTATGGGCACCACCGCTGGTTGCTGGTAGTGCTTGGCGTTGCCGGTCTCCCCCATCTTGCGTCCAGAAACAGAGAGAACAGAGGCAAACGATGAGATCTTTGAGAGAGAGAGAGAGAGAGAGAGAGAGAGAGAGAGAGAGAGAGAGAGAGAGAGAGAGAGAGAGAGAGAGAGAGAGCTTTAGGATCGGAATGGATGCCAAAGCCCAGAAAGAGAGGGTGATGAAGCAGAGAGGCAGCGGCGGATGGAGTATGTGCATGAAAGCACCAAAAAGGAGAGACCTTCACTCTTCTTACCTGTTGCATTCTCTTCCCTGTGCTGCAACTTCTTTGCAAGTATCAGGGAATGCAATGAAAGCAGCAGCAAGAAGAAGACAGGGAGGAGGAGTTGATGACGGAGATGTTGCTGGTCTGCTATGGACGGAAGGCAAGCGACGTGCCGCGGCATATATAGCCGGCGGGAGAGGAGCGGGCATTGATGTGCGCTGCCCACACGCAGCATTGATCTCTGCAGAGCTTCCCACGTGGCAGTGTTTTGGTCCATCCGTGACGGGGGGGAATCGGATTCCCCCCCAATAATTATTTCTGAAACGTTTCTTGGCCAACGCCATTAATTGCTTGTGTGTGTTGATGGCTGCTGTTGCACTGACACCCAAACACAATAATCCAACAAGTTAATGGTTGACTATATAAATAAGACATGCTTTCTAATCTCAATTTGTTGAGTATGATCTACTTATAATCATGCAAATGCTGAATAATCTCTTTTTCTCTTTTCTTTTTTTTTTACATATGTAAGAGGTGAAGATTAGATGAAATCCAATTATCTATCTTCTTTTCTATCAATGGCACAACATCCTATATATAAATAAGATATCAGAATAAAAATTAGACAACACTATATCTCAAAACTTTAAGCCTATAAATTATGGCTCAACCCCTAATATATAATTATCTATTTTAACATATGACATTCATTATATGAGACTCAAATTTTCTAACAATGTGACCATATATATATATATATATATATATATATATATATATATTTGTCCTTCAGTGTAAATATAGATTGCAGCCTGTGAGATGTTGTTTACTGTTGCAACCTGAGTCATGAGTCAAGCTCATGGAGAGCACAAGGACATGATAACAATCAAGAATGAAGCAAATAGTTTATTGGAATACTTTTGTCAGATTCTTCTTCCTTGGTTTTGATACATTTGGCAAAAGGTTGAAGTATATTTCCATATTATCAAAAGCAAACAGATTCATGATTAGAATTGAGTGGACAAGCTGCAAGTGAATCAGAGCAGTTGTGGATATGTTCTCAAGCATTTCACCATTTCTCATGGCACTTTGGAGGACTAGAAGCTAAAGTAGACAGTGTTGATGGATGAAGGATCCAAAAAAGATGTGACAAAATATATGATATGCTCTCATGCATTTCACTTCACCATTCCTCATGCCACTTGGGAGGTTTGAACAACCTTTTTGGCTAGGAGAAAAAAGAAAAAATTTGACTTTGTTGGTTGGAAGGTGAAGGTGAACAAGGGTCCAGGTTCATGTTCATGCAGGAAATCAAGAAGTGGAGATGAATGAATGCCTACCCACAATAATTTTTTGAGGTGTACATCATAAATAATGGTCACTAGTGTTGGTGAAGGTTAAATCTCCTATTGATAGCTCCTTCAACATGAATGAATGAACAAAAAAAAAAAAAATTCTAACTATTTAATTTGCATATATAGGCAAGGAATTGGTGCCCTGATGTGTAGAGTGCCTAGTTTTCTTTGCTAGGTGTTGACCACCAAACCTAAAATTAGGTAGGAACATGTGTTGTGTCTCTTCAATTACAAGAAATAATATTTTATATTTGATAAGATTGGACATTTAATGTGGTCCTCCAGAATTTGCTGCCTTTTCATGTGATGCATGATGGTGTATGGGGGACTACATGGGAATGAGAATGAGAATTTTTTGCTTTACAGAGATGGTGAGTGAGGAGTAATCTCTCAGATCTAAAAACTCCACCATTCTCTGTTGCTTACCTTGTGTTGCCATCTGAGCCTTTCTGCTTGGTTTGGCTCAGATCTCCTTGGCTGTGTGTTTGGGGAGGAAAAGAAGCCAGTGGAGTTCATCAAACAAAACTTGGCCAAGAATAAGAACACATGAAAAAGGAGAAGCCATCAGTTGTCCTTCAAAAGACAAGGGTGATCAGCATCAAGCATCTCTATCTCAGATTATATTACAAGGGAATCATCATCTTTATTGATTCCGTCTTTGAATTGTCCATGTCATGCACCAGCTTCAGCCAAGAAGAAGGTCCAAGTGGTCCTGCAAAAGAAGACAAACAGTGTGTGACTTGTGGATGCTTTCCCCAGTGAAACAATGGTCACACTGCCTTGGGATCAATACCTGCCCTTGCTCACCTTTGACAATGGAAAGGTAGATCATATGATATGAGAAGATCTAACATGTTCCATGAGATCTTGCACATTTAGTATACAAAGGCATGAGAAATACCTTTTTTTTTTTGTTGCCTTTTTCTGGTATGATGTCAAATATTTATTGTTTCTTTTAGCAGTCAAATACATCCTATTTGGAACTCGGTCTTCGTACACATAACACATACATCAATAACATCAGAAGCTCTTCTTGTTGTTGATGTTGTTGTTGCAGCAGAACTGATGGACTGTGAGCTTGAGATCAGTAATGGAGCTCTTTGAGCTCATCGCTCTACTCCAACCAAAACAGAGGACGCCCGCTTCAGCTTCAGTTCCTTCACTTCCTCCACCCACAAGCTGTAGCTGGATCGCGGCGCCATTACGTCCACCGACACCTCCTTCCTCTCGATCAGCCGATTCGCGAAGCTCTCGAAGCCGCTGACGCTGTCCCAGAGCTTCGCCAGCTTCGCGGGGTTCTTCTCCGCCCGAGCTCTCTTCACGCATTCCCTCGCCTCCTCCACCTTCGCCCAGAAGCAGGAGTCCTGCGTCAGCCCCGCAAACTTGCTCCTCTTCTTCTTCGTCCAAGTCGCCGCCTCCCGGACCTCCTCCTCCCCCTCGTTCCACCACCTGTCGAACACCTCGTACCTCCTCGCCCGCCCGTGGGGCAGGTAATGGCCTCTGGTCTCGTGCAGCTTGCACCGGTAGTACTCCGCGATGTCGAGGGGCTCCACGAGGAGCTTGTAGAACTGCGCCGCGTTCACCCACTTGCTCCGCCTGTGGAAGTCGTGGGGGAGCTCGTTGTCCTGGAGCTTGGCGAGGAGGCCGTCCCAGAAGTGGCCGAGCTTGATGCGGTTCATGTTCACCTTGGCGTCCCTCTTGGCGGCCTTCCGGTGCTTGAAGCAGTCGTAGTAGCCCATGTCGTCGTCGCACAGCGTCTTGTACCACTCGATCTGGGCGCGGCATGGCGTCACCTTGGCCAGCTTGATGGCCAGACTGGCGCAGTTCATGTTCGGCCGCCGCCACATCCTCGTCTCCAGGCACTCTCGAGCCTCCGCCGCACCCATGTCCTGTTGCCGTCTCGGAAGCTCAACACGGACAGAGGAAATATGAGGAAGACAATGAAGAGCACGGAGCAATCATCTACCTGGATTCGGATCCCTGATGCCTCCAAAGCCATCGACACCCCGGCGCTGTAGCCAGATGATCTTGTTGGCTCTTCTTCGATGCGGATGCGCTTCTTCGAGAGTACATTCTGTGAGATCTCTGCTACGAGATCCCCATACGAGATATGCTGCTCCTCGATGCTGCTACTCCCGGGATCCGCCATGAACGTGAGGTGAAGCAGCTTCACCACGATGAGCGGGTCATCGATGCACGCTGCGCCCTCCGCTGAGCACAACGCGTGGTTCCCAAACGGGCGATAAGGGCTTTTCTGCTGCTGCTCCGCTGCGGCGACGTGCATTCCGACGAACCGATGCAACTCCGTCCTCTGGTCATCGGACAGCCGAAACGAAGGCCTCGAGAACCCAGGATACCGCACGGCGAAGTGCCACGACTGCATCAGATCGGTGACCGATGTCACGAGACGAGGCGGCATGGAGTTCAGAGGGCAGAGGAGCAGCCTCGGCATGATGTCGTGCTGCGCGACGACATGGCAGAACCTCCCGCTCCATCGCTCCCGCAGAACCGCCCGCGACAGGGCGTCGTCTCCGAGCAGCGGGCTCCCAAACGTGATGCAGAGGAGGGAAGCAGGTGACGGGGAACTCGAACCAGCGGAAGAGCAGAGGAAATGAAGGGCGACGAGGGAGGCGACGCAACCTCCCATGGAGTGGCCGGTGAGCACCACCGGCCTGCTTCCGGTCTCTGACACCAGCAGCTGGCCACGGCAGAAGAAAGAACGGATCAGAAGCCATGTCAACTACGATTGGTGCTCAGCACCAAACAAAATCCAAAGAACACAACAAACAAGATCATCTGCCGGTGTAGAAGGGAATCAACCACCATGGCCACTGGCGTTGACCCTGAGATCGCAGTCAATGTCTTCATGCAGACAAACTGAAATCATGACAAGCTTACTTTGTTGGGGAAGGAGGGTCAAATTTGGATCGAGTGTCATCACAAACACCTTTCACACCAAGAACAACACCCACTGGGAGCATTGTTTTGGTGGAGAAGCCATTTTTGACCAGAACTTTTGGGTCTTGCCAGTCTTGTTGACTGAGCTTTACACCACAGGATGCCTCCTCACCTGTCTATCTTCTTCACCATGTAAACTGGCTTTGCATAAGAACGATGAGGATGCCATGGCTAAAACCATCTTCCATATCGGAAGAATTCATGGTGTTGGAACTGGAATTCAGAATCACCTCGTGAGGTTTGACTTTGTAGCACATGCATGCTGCGATTGTTGACTCAAGAAAGGGGAGCCCTTGGTTCTCTGGATCCCAATTATGCGTCGAGAACCCAACAGCAGAATTCTCAACCCAGAAATAGTGAATTAACTGTGGTAGGATGGTGATGAGCTCACCCGGAACTCGGAGCTGTTGTGCAAGGAGAGAAACAGGCGGAGAGCGGCGGCCTGGACGAGCACCGGCTGCGCGTCGTCCCCCTTGCCTCCTACCAGTGGCGCAAACAGCTCCTGCCCGCCGCCGGTGGAGATAGGGACCGGGCCGAAGAGTTCGCCACCGGCCACCGACGATGACAGAGCGCTGGTCTGCGTCCCGGAGAAGGCGACGTAGACCGTGTCGTCGTGGTGTTCGACGACGAAGTTCGAGTTGCTGGCATTGGCCTGCGTGCAGTGACTCCAGGCCTGTGCCAGCAGCGGGGAGGACGCCAGGAGTGCCCCCAAGACATGGCTGCTCTCGAACCTTTTGGCCACGAGAGAAAGTCCCAAGAATTCTACATCAGATGCTTCTGTCGCCGAGAGAGAGAGAGAGAGAGAGAGAGAGGAGAGTTTACTTACATGCAGTGCTCCTCTTCCCTCCTGCCATCCATGCCCGCGCCAGGACTCTGGAGATTAGCGCGAGAAGAAGAAGAAGTGGGGTTTGGTTCTCATTCTTACTCTTCTTTTTTAAGACGCATACTTTTGGTCAAAGACGGGAAGGACAGTTGGACTTCAAGATTTGACCGCTGTGTTACACCAGTCAACGATTCTTGCCCTATTTTCTTGTTCATATAAAGTTGCAAACTGAAAAATGAAATCGAAAATTTAGTTTCGAATCGAAACTGTTTATGTTCGATCTGGTTGATTGATTCGAACCGAATCGAATCGGATTTAATTTAAAAACATCAATCCGATCCAGCCTAAAGTACACAAGCATATCTTTTAATAAAAAAATAAAAATAGAAATCACTGGCGCACACGAGAGGGCTAACCGTTCATGAAGGGGAGGCACTCTTTAAACGACAACATGAGACACTACTCCAAGGAAATCCAAAGGATGATGATACATACATACTGCACAAAAAAGACAAGCTGTTGGGTTATATTTATGTTGTATGGGTTACATTTATGTAGTAAATGGAAGCATAGGCATGTGCTCAAACATCACGGGTTGTATGTCTGGTATTAACTGCTGCACAACATTCCTATTTCATGCTTGCATATACTGTTCAAAGGATAAACTACAAGATACAGTTCTTGGTGTATAGAAGAAAACTTCCAGAATTATCAGCAGACTCCGAGACCAAGCAAGCACCACTTTCCTGTACCCATGTCTTTTATCCTGGAGACCCTGCCTCAAGATACTGACTTAAATTTCGTCCATAGCCTGATGTAGAATTCGGCGAAATCTCCTTGGGGTCATCAGCACTGAGCTCTACTCTTTAAGCAACACCATGATGACTCATGGTAAGCACAACCACACAACCATCTTGGACATCTGTTGCTTATAGATCAAGGGACATACTTCATCAACCTTGTTTGGATGAAGTTGAGGTTGTTGGGTAGCTCGCTCAACTTGTATTTGAAGTGTAGTACTGTACAGAGATGTACGCGACCATCATAGTGCCTTCTGATCCAGTCTCTCGTTCCAATTTAAGCACCTGATCAGGCTACGGAACCAGTCGCCAGTCTGATCAGATTTATTTACGGTTGGAAGTGGGTGTTGACTCATTGCTATGCGAATGGAGTCTCCTTTGGATAGTTGTTGCCTCCTTTTGCCGTCAAAAGAAACCCATGCGTTGCTTCTTGCATCTTCTGGAATCTAGAAAGGCAGCAGTCACAATTCAGTGGGGAATAACAATATCAAATAGTTGATGGATGAAGACCGCATCACATAATGCACAAAATCTTATTCTTACTCGCAAATTGTATCGATGCCTAGAAAGGAGGATGCACAGTAAGTCCAAGAAACCACATTGTACCTTTAGGAGATGTCAAGATGATGCATAAACTCAAAACAAAACAATTGCAGATTTCAAAAGTGCTGGTGCATTGGCTTTTGGGAAGATCTCTACAGTATCTGGCCGGCATTAAGAGCCTGGAATGCCAAGATGGTTTAAGATGTGACCTTGATTTTCTTATGGCCCGTATCCAACGAGAAATATACCTATCAACTAAAGCACTTGTGAAAGATGGTTCACACTAGCAACAATTGCCATGCCAATCAGCATTTTGTGATGCAGGTTAAGTGGTACCATGCCAGAATGGTACCAAGACATGCTATACAAATCTGTACAAGCGTCAACATATAGCAGCACAAGAGCAAGCCTTCTGGCACAGCACAATGGCAATCCTCGCACAAGTGGAATCATCTACACAGATATGTGCTTAGCAATTGATGTAGCTATATATTGATGCAGTAAAAGTCATATTTATTGAGTTATAATTACACAATTTAGTGAGGCCTACGAGGTCAAGTTGGATGACGATCAGCTATATGATTGACACATTGCAATGAGGCGCCTGAATACATTTTACATCCACTATGTCATATGAAAAGCAAAATATGTAACAACAAATGCATGTGACTTAGTTCTTATGATAACATATTATCTACTATAGATTTCTTGCATTTAACCTCCAGCTACAAGTACAAGAAGCAGCAGCTATGATGCCCCAACTATAGGGGCAAGCTACATAAATCTTTTCTTACCATTGTAACTCTGTGGAGAAAGTTATCCTTATAAACATTAAAAGAAAACTTTACTAAAGATCATAAAGGGAAATATGATTGCTCTTGATTGGAATAAGTTTCTACCTCTTTTGTAACACTAACCTTGATTGACTCTACTAATTTTAACCATGAAAACTCTAGATTTCCTTTGACACAGTATATCGTTTTAAATGATTTTTTTTCTTCTTGTTTTACTGAATTGCTTATGAAGAAAGCACCTCTCATTCTACCTTTCTCTAGTAAAACCATACATCCAATTGAGAATCCTAATTGTTTTTTTTTTTTTTTATGCAGAAACAATTAAAAGAAGTTGAACATATTACAACTTTTGATAAACATCTCGACTCCAGCATAATTAATCAAAACAAAACATAAAGCTTATTAAAAATCAATGAATAGCATGCTTTATAACCACTATTTTGGAAAATGTTTTTAAGTGATGTTAAAGTTTAATTTGGTGTAGATCCTAAAATAAGTTTGAAATGCAAGTAATAAAGGTGAAATTGTGCATGAAAACAAATATCAGTAATAAAAAATTTACATGTAAGTCATTTGTCAAATTACATAAATAATAAACATTACAATCAACAAGCCATAATGTCATGAAATAGACGGTTAAAAAGCTTAATGTGCACCTTGACAATCATGTGGCAAGATGCCAACATTTTCAAACAGGGCAAATAGCAGGAAGACAGATAAATATATATATTTATGCATGTACTGAAAAAAAAAAACCAAGTAGGGTCACTAACAATACATTATGAAATGAGAAGGTATTTCATAATATATATATGAAATGAGTAAATTTAGCTGTAGTAATTATATTTTTATCTTAGATGCGAAACAAAAGAAGATAAGCTATTTTCGTCAAAGCTGAAATAGCTTAAATCTATAACACATCTTCAGATGATAAACAAAATAAGACAATGATGAGAATGTCTATGGACACAGAATGAGCAGCCTCACCTTCATCTCAAGCTGTGCAGAATCAGGAAGTATGACAGGTCTAAATGACAGAGAATGTGGGCAGATTGGAGTAAATAGCATACATGGAACATTAGGGTGAACCTGCAAGTTATTACAGATATATCATAAAGCATGTAATATCATATCAGTGTATAAATCAAAATTCAATACAAACACCACAAACAATTGACACTTGAATGTGAGTTGAAACTAATAAAAGTGAATAACAAGTGTTTACACTACAAAGGACCTCAAAGAATAACAAACCATAAATCTGCAATAGCCTACATTGGGTTTGCACCTCGTAGTTTCTAATTATAATGAAATCCAAAACTAGCATTTAGAAAGTCAAGTGGCTACATCTTTATATAACCTTAAATTCTAAAAGGTAAATAGGTTAATCTTGCTATTATGCAGTAGGCATATGATCTGGTAATTACTAAGAATTGATAAAGTTATGTTCACAACTAGGTAACATCTGAAGACCGGAGAATCCAAATGCAGTCGGGAATCACTAAGACCTAGACAGCTGATCTGATAAATGATTTATTATATTTGCAGTTTATATAGAATGAGAAAAATGATAAAATTTGATCAACATGAAGCAATCAATTAAAACAAACCTCTCTAGCCAGCATAAAGATATGATGCTACCTTCATTTCAACTATTTTAAATGTAAAAATTGATGATGTTAAATGCAGTAGACAGGTGCCATGAAATTTGTGATTTGATGTTTGAGTTTTACAGTACAATCAATCAAACAAGTTTAGTTAAAGGAAAAACCACATCAACATCTGAGTATTCTCGTCATCCAGCAAAGCATATACTGTGATGCACTAAGCAGGCAACAAACCTATTTCAGTACAATATTCTTATTCTAAATATAATTACACGCAAAATAGAGGAATACTGCTACAGCAAGAGGATCTGATGCCAAAAATTGGCAGGCGAGCTAAGGCAACATACACTGCACTGGAAAAACTTGCAAAGATTACTCAAAATTTCATCATTAGGAACTTTACAGGAAAGCTAGGACAATAAATCTGACATTGTATTTCAAAATTAATTACTGAGGTGTCCTGATATTATAAGCTGGTGTTGTGGACACTTGTAAAACCATATACATGAGCCACATATTTTAGACCACACATTAGGGCCTGCTCACATATTGAGAATCCAAGAAAACCAATTCAAAATGGTTACACATTGCAAACTTCATTGGTCAACTTCAGAAAGTACTCAAAAATAATAAAACAAAACATAAAATTGGAATCAAGAAAAACTTATCTCCATTCTCCATGTCAATTAAGTAAAATCAATTCTAATTTGAACAAAATGGACACATCTACAAACCATAGATCCTCCAGCAGCTGTTGAGTATGCTGTGCTCCCAGTGGGCGTTGCTACTATAACCCCATCACCTTGTACCTGAAAATATTTAAAAAAACCAAACAAAAGTTAAAAGAACTTTCTGACATGGATTTTTCAGAGGATGAGCACAGAATCCAACAAACACAACATCACAATGAAAGACGGTTGCTTATCAGCATTAGTTCAGAAAGTCATCACGTTGTCTAATCATTGGAACTAACAAGGTGAGTGTGTTTTAAATCAAACAAATGAACCTTGAATCTGAACTTCATTTAAGGGAAGTTAAATGATAGATGAAGAAAAATTAACATAACATAAACAAGAACATTTCTCATACCACATAAAATAAGATGCAAACAAAAATGATGTATTCAGAACTAATCAGGCAAGGAAGAAGGAAAATGAGAGGAATACAAGTTGAATTTGATAATAATAATAATTTTTCAATAAATCATAATATAAAGAAGAAATTAGAGATATGAGCATAGATTATTTTCTATATATCATGGATTTATGACAGTCTGCTTAGCAGCAGGCCAGATCATGTAAAAATATCCAAAATAAGCAAACAAATCTTTTAACATGCATAGATGAGTAACTAATGATAAAGTCATGGAAGACAGCAGCCAACCACATAAGCAATAAGAATGTGAAAATGCAAAAACTTAGAACTAAGGGCATTCAAATTTAATAAGTTAAATTATGTACAAAATGTATCATACTTTAGTTATAAGATGATTATGCTCATAGCACTCGACTTTGCAAAGATACGGGTTAGAACCACGGTCAACTACTACTTCATTCAAAACATCAAACACTTTTCCGGGTACTGCTTTTCCATTGCGAAATAGTTCACATCGTAAACGCATTCGAAGTGTTATATAGACTCCTAGTGTGTTGTTCCCATGGATGACCGCCCTCAAGTCCTTCCTGTACCCCTCAAACTGCAAGAGAATACAATATAAGGTCATTATAAAATTGGGCATCCTAGGAAGAACACATCATATCAAGTGGAGGAAGGACATACAGTATGTGATGTGAGGAATCCAAGGGATCCCAAATTAAAGGAGACAACAGGAGGGACTGCACCTCTGAATAAGTTTGAAGCATGCAGAATGACACCATCACCTCCCAAACATACCACAAAATCAACTCTCTCATGAAGGTCACTGCACTAATGAGAAAGAAATGTAAACATCTATATGCCTTGTCATATATTTGCATAGTGTTCGTTCGGTACCTGGAATTTTGATTATAGAAGGTTTGTATGAAGCCAAAACCTGGGATCCTTGCAAATATATCATGCACATCAGGCTCAACCAGAACATTCATTTTCTCTTGATAATACAGAAAAGAAGCAACCTATATACGAAGCAGTATAAAATAGATTATAGACAAAAAGACAAAGTGCAACAGTAGTAGTACACAAGAAGGTATGGCTGAAAAATAGAATTCTGAATTAAAATATTTAACAAAATATCTACAGCAACAACAACACACAATTTTTTTTTATATAAAAGCAAATTCAAAATGGAAGCTGAGTAGATACGAGTGTTAAATTCATTAACAGGTGAATAAAACATGCGATCATAACATATCAAGTGAATTGACTCTTTCGACAAATAAATCCAGAGATCATGGAACTCATGATATTAAACTACTTGGAAGAACTCCAAGTCTCATATTAATCTGTGTTAAACACCTGAAAATATAGAATATAGATGGATGCTTCAGTTACTAAGAAGTTTTCAGTTTTTATTGAGAAATTTCATTTTTGTGCCTGTTTTACATATACTATTAGCAACTAAAACAGCAGGAATTTTAGTTCTTATAATTCAATGTTTTGCCATAATTAAGCACTCTGTTTCATCAACAATCATCATCAACTATAAAACATTAAAAAATCTGTAACTATTGAAAACAATGTATTCTTAATTATTTAGTATCACAAGAGTTATTAAGAGTAAGTTATAGCAAACTATTCAATAACAATAAATGAATGCTGCTCAATCTTAACCTGAAGGTTTGATCTTCAAGCCATATTGCCAGAGGCCTCTATGGATATATAACTAATGCATTCTTTTATAAATCATATCAGCTTCCATTGAGATTTAATATGCTTGAAATGTCAAAAATAAGTAACAACCAAGGACTACTGTACCACCCAAAGTGGTACGAAACAGACAATACACACCGGTCCAAGGCTGGCCGAACCCATACCAACCCATTTTGTACCATTACCAACTGGATTTCTATCAGTACCAAGCTGACCATTTCAGCCCCCAGTGGTCAATTTGACCAATGGGAGCTCTATTGGGCTTATAAAGCCCCTTCCTGTCCCCTCTTTCTCTGACTCTCACTCACTCTCAAGCTCTCCCTTCATTCTTACTCTCATTCTCACTCTTTCTCTCAACTTAGAGGCTAAAATGTGTTTGATCTTCTTAATCAGCTTAAATGGAGGACTGTGCGACAAAGTTCTTCCTCAACAAATTTGAAAAGATAAGAATTTCAATTTTTGATACTTATAGTCTAGAATTTTTAATCATCTATGACTCAGATATGCTTTATTCTTATTTCAATTTAAGTTAGAAAATTGAAATAAATATAAAAAAAACATAAATATATCATAAATATAGAAAAATAAAATAAAATTTTTTAACAAAAATTTTGATTTATTGGTTTCTATTCAAATATAGAAAAAAATAGGTTTATTGGCTGATTTTTTTTTCTATTCAAATATAGAAAAAAATAGTAGTACCAATAAATATAGAAAAAAACATAAAATAGGTTTCTATTTAATTATGGCTGATTTTTTAACAAAATTTTTTATTTATTGGTAGCCATTGGTCTACCAACATACCATGCACTAGAACTAACTGGTATGTACTGGTCTGGCCAAGGACCAATACACTTGATCAGTACAAAGAGGGCAAACCTTGGTATCGACCACATGTATCAATGAATGCCAGCTATATATTGGTAATTCTAATGGTAGTGACAACTAGAGCACAAACCCATGCTTGCATGCAACTATGCGATCAAAGATGTGAGCACGCCTCTTCCCAACTCCTTCCAGTCACATGCAATTGTTCAAGGTAGGAAGTGTCCCTCCAGACACCAATCATATGCAATTCATGCCAGGTTCCTGTACCCCATGGCTCCTTGAGCTTTGACGTCAGCCCCTGCATAACTGCCACATGAAGCCAATTGTTAGAGGCTGCTGGCATCTCTCTTATAGCACTCGATTAATTTTCCATCCTGTCTCTTCCTCTCTACCTCCACTGTCGCTCCTGACTCTCCCACCAGCTCATCCTTATCCAAAGAAATGCAACCATTGTGATGTCAACCTCGTTATCTAAAGCACTATATGAGACTCCTGCTAATACAGGATCTTGAGGAAGGGTCAACGTACCTACAAAGAGATCATAACTCGAACATTGGTCACACAGGTTGCAAATGAGCAATCTTACCATTGTGTAATTTATTCTCAGGTTGGTCACCCAGCCAACCTTCCATCTTCCTTTGAAACTTATTCTCTGGTTCTATCGTCATACAAACCAGATCAGAGCTCTCTATGTCAACCAAATAAGATAAGAATAGAATCAGGATGATCCAATGATCAGTCAGCTGTTATACTGATCTAATCCATATCTAATCTGTTCACAGACCTACTTGCATGCATGTTTTACATGCAAGAGAATATGATTTGCTTTTTTCTATTACAAACAGAGATTTTACTGTTTGTAAAGCTATACCAAATAAATGAAACCCATTTTAATACTTTGCACCACCAGCAATATCAACCCAATTTGCTTGATGTGTCCATAGAAATTTGAGACATATAAATTGATGAAACTATTAATGCATATCTGAATAAAGAAAGGCCAGATCTCCTAAAAGAAGTTCTCATTCGCTTAGAAATTTTTAATCAGATAATTAAAATGGGTTTTAATAATCCAATATCTGACTGTAGGTTCATTTTTATTTGATTCTAAAATAATGGTTAGCTTCAGGTAACAAACATAAAAGGGCATGCTCTATTTGAGTTTCATTTGCTTGTCAAGTTTTGTTTAATGTGTTTACGCATTTAGATACTGGTCAACTGAAATACCATGATGATTCCTTTCCACAACATTCAAAAGAAAGGTTTGTTGACTGTGAACCATTGAAGATAAAGACATTAGACCTCTGGGAACTAATTCTGAATAGAAAAATATGTTGGCTCATTGAACACTTGTATATTGCAGATTGAACGATTATATTATTAGCTGGTTACTAATTTTAGTGCACCAAGACTAGGATAATCACCACATCTTGCAGCCATCCAATACCATTGTCAAGTTTAAGGTAAAAGATTTATTTACACTGCTGATTACTGCTATATGATTCTTTATGCAGTTGATAATTGACATTTGCGTTCATAATTTACATGGATATTTTTTTTCAATCTCTGTATATTGTCCTGTTATAGCATTTTTTAACCAAAAGGTCAACCAGTCAAAATATAAGCACACACTTTGCCAACAGAAACAAAATAAAAGTATTGATACATGCCTCTTTGGCTTCTTCCATGAGTGCCTTCCCTAACTTTTTCAACAGTAATACAGTCTTCGGAGGAGACTTCCACATGAGCATCTGTTGCTGGGTACTTGGATGTGTAAAAGCCAAAGAGGACTCCGTTACCTTTTCTCTAGTGCAAGAAAACCCATCAGTACGAACCAAAAACATTTCAGCTTTCCTTCTTGATTGAATTCTGACAACGCCAGTAGTCGAAGCACACATATCTCCCCCAGCAAGAGCCAAACTATCACTCTCTAACTCCATAGAACTTTTTGCATTCTTCTTTTTGCCTTCTCCTGAGGTGATAGAAAAACCCTGCCCACTGAAGTTAGTGCTCAAATTATTAACACTAGGCTCAGTAGTGTCATTGTCTCCCAATTTATGATAACCATTCACATTTACATCAAAAGTTGCAGTATTAGCATTTTTGCTAAGTTTTCCATTTGTAAAACTACTAGGGTTAACCCCAAGATTGAGATAACCATCACTTGGGTTCTCCTTTGATTTTACTGACTGTGTTTGACCTGATAACTTGGATTCCATCAAGGTTCCATTACTTTGACCCAGCAATTTGTATGACTCCCCTGTAATAGACAATGGTTCAGATCTTCTCTGCAATTTAATGACATAAGTTTTAGGAGAAATTTCTCTACTTCTAAAATACTCAGTGACTTCTTTCCGGGAGAAAATATTGCAAGTAGGAAACTGTGACTTCAATGGATCACTTCCTGTAGAGAAGTTTGAACATTGACCTGCATCAGTATCATCATTTTCATGTTTTGGTAGGGAGCTATCTACTAAAGCAAGCTTGGAATTCATTTTTTCATTCTGATGTTGAGTTTCTAAAGTACTTGGAGATGTATCTGAAAAAGACCGTGAAATGATGTCATCTTCCAAAGATATTCCTTCATTATATTCTGATGAGATGGAATTCTGCAGCTTTGGGCTTCCCTCTTCCGTTGCATGTTTCCAAGGTTTTCCATTCATGTTAAGCTGGTGGGTTGAAACAGACTGCACAGAGGATCGTGTTATATACTGCCTCCATCTTGAAACCATAGCAGAAGTTCTGCCAACCCCTTCTCTGCTATGCAGATAAATTGGTCTTCTATTTGGATCCCCTACCAACATAGCAAACTGCTCAACTTGTTCCATCGATGGAGCAGTTCCAACTTCAACTGGCAAATTTACTAACTCTATCTTTCCTTGTGAAACAGCCTTCTTAATAGCAGTCAGGTAGAATTCATCCTTGACAGCTTCTTCCCTCAGATCTACAATTGTTTTAAATCCCTTCTCTAATAACCAGGCCAAACCTTCATCTGTCACCTGACCACCCCGCCAAAATGCTACTTCAGAATCTTCTGGAACATTGTCTTCTTTTATAGTGGAGACGTAGACGGGACACCAATTGGCAAATATTGTTGGACAAGGATAGCTATCAGATCGTGAAAATCCAGCATCATAACAAGCATTCTTTAACCTTTGCAGTCGCCTCCAGATATCAGTGCTGTGGCTATCAGAAATTGCCAAATAATTTGCAAGTGCAACTTGCAAACTCTCAGAGCACCTTTTCATTTCACCTCTGAAAACAGCAAGTGGAGGAAGCTTGCCATCCAAACTATTCACATCCGAGGCCTGAAATGAATTCACAAAGGATGCCCTCCCTGACAGGACATCTTCTCTACCTCTATTTAACAACGCTAACATGCAGCCAAGTATAGCAACTACCTTGTCTTCCAACAGTGGCACATCCTCAGAAGGGATGTCATATGGAACAGCACACTCTCCAGTTTCTGGGTTGCATAATGTGTTCATTATAGCAGAATGCAATTGCTCTGCAGCTCTAAAGATCCTACAGTATGCTTCCACTTCAGCAATGTCACCAGGTACTGGCCCAATCCACAGCAATTGGGATACGTCTTGAGTTTGGGAGGTCTACAATATGAAAATAAGGATACTCAGCAAGGCAATCAGGTACAGGACCAGTCCACAACAATTGAGATGTATCATAAGCATGGAAGGTCGAGAACTTTAAAAAAAAAAAAAAGGTTGTATCACAGCCACCAAGGTGAGCACAATCTCAAATATGTTATCGACCTTCTACTTTGTCCTAAGAAAGTAAGAAAGCTTATGCATGTAAGAAAAAGATCGTTGTGGAAAGGATGACCAGTAAAATACTAGTAGAACATAGCAATTTGGAAAGCGGATGGACCAAAGGCTATTAAATGAAATGTTAAAAATGTGAGTAAGGAAATAAAGTTCCTACAAGTTTAATAGGTAAAGGTGAACAAAGAAGTTTCTGTTAAGCAGCCACCTGAACTAGAGGTTGCACCCTTTTTCTTCATCGTAACAAAAAAGAGCATGTTATTGGAGGAAGAAGGTGACCAATCACATATCACTCACCATCTGTCCTTTTCCTTCCTTATAAATGATATTACTGGGTGCTAATCATGCCATCACAAAGGTTTTCTACAAGATTGTTCTTGACACACTACACTAACAACATCAAAATCACGAACGTCAGTAAGATGTTGACCAAAACTGTCCAAGGACCTCGATGCGATGGATCGAACAAGGCAGGAAAAAGTTAGCTCCATGTTACTAACAACCACCTTCTCGCAGAAATCGGACACGAGAGTACTGATGGACCCAATATGAAGAACAAAGACCCGAACATTACGGAAGAAAACGAACGGCACCTGAGAATCCAACCCGAAAGGGGAAGAGAAGAAATTAGAGAGCCGGGCCCGGGCGATGACAGCACAGCGAGGAGGAGCCTCATCGAGTCCGGCCTTCCTCCACCACCGGCCCTTCACCGAGGGGACCCCGAGAAGGCCGCCACGGCCGACGCTCTTCTCGCCGGATGCAAGGCAGGGCTTCAGGGGCCCTCCGCCAGCGCAGGCCGCAAGCATCCGATCCGAATGAAATACCTGAAGGAACACAAAGAAAGATCGCGATGATCAACTCCACGGCTCCAAGGCACCGATCGGCGCAAGATTCACCACCGCCACCGCTACCACCATCGATGAAGGGGGGGAAGAGGGAGTTGGAATTGGATTGTTGTGGATAGAAGGAAGAGTGTTGGGCTCTCGCGCGGTGTGTTATGGGGCGTCGCTCTGTGGTGGTGTGGAAGGGGAAGCGTGGGGGCGGGACACTGCCGTTTCCATCCACACATGAGAGGCGCCGCCGGGATGGCGACTCGAGCTTTATATCCATTTCCTGTTCTCTCTTTGGGGCATTCAACCCAAAATTGGAGGGGGTATATATATATATATATATTAAAACTAATAACAATTGTTAGGAGTAATTAACATGAATATTTTTCGATGAAATAATATATAGAAGTATATATATATATATTATATGCCATGTAAAAAATTGAGAAGGATAAATATGTTATTTTCAGATTTTGTAGGAATTGATGCGTAAGGGAATCGTGGATAAGGATGACCAATAACCAAGCGACTTGTGGACTTTTATTTTGTGACATCAAACTTTGATGCGCTCATCGTCAGATTTGGTGGACACTTGCGCGAATTTTAATGCAAACGGGTGGAGAAAGTGACGATCACCCGGCCGGTTTGTTGGGTTCGGATGTTTTAAAGATCCGAAACCTCATGAGTGTGGATGTGGATGTGGATGTAATTAGCAGCCCCGCCCGCATCCGAACACGTGCATACTCGGCCCGGGCTTGATTGGATAGCATCCAATGAAACGCCTCCCATCTGGACCCAGAACGAATCTTAAAGCACTAGTCCACCCCTCGCCAGGTGTCACTCATGTTGCCCATCAGAACCCTGCACGAAGCGCAAAGCATCGCATGACATGACCAGAACTAATCCGAGAAACACAAGTTATTTAAGCCAAGAATAATTCTTTCCTCCCCTCTTCCCGCTTTCTACATATTTTAGTTTGATCAACTGAGAGAATTATAAACCACAACATGCTTGACTTTGATGCAGACTCAAAAGCTGAGGCAAATTTCCACATCATCTTCGATTGAAATCCCAAGATTGGTTGCACCTCAACCAGAAAAGAACAAGAAAAAAGATCAGTTTTGCAGGAACAAGCAAAATGTGAGCAAGCACAAAATATTCCCCCTAGCAAAAGCTTGGCACTGCCAGAATACAACTTGAAAAAGCTCTTGCAGGTATCCCTCATTGGAAGAACTGTCTGCTATATCCTGTAATCCCCTTTGATCCTTGGGGACTTGCATGCATGAATGCCTACAGTAAATTTACAAGTGACACTGCCATCTCTTCTTGCGATGTCATCTTCTGGAGGTTAGGATGATTCAACGTTGTCTCCAACCTTATAACGGCTATCAGCAACCTTCAAACCCGATGCCTCCAATTGTCTGCGCTTTTTCACTAGACGATGTGCAGCAACACGGTCGGCCTGCGCATCTTCACTGTCCGGCTGCGGACAGCATCATTAACAATGGAGACAGGGCTGTAGGAAACAAATATCTGAACTGTTGTTGAAGGAAATGAACCATAAAATAGTTGTGTTCACCTTCAGTTTTAGAGCCCTGTCAAAACTTTCAATTGCTGAATCAGGTTCTCCAAAGTTTAGCTGTGCTCTACCAAGCGTAAGCCAAGCCTACAAAAGATGAATAAAAAAATTTGTGTAAGCTTGATTATGATGAACCCAACTAGACAGGGTTTATAGCTTGTTAAAGTTATATATATACCAAATCACACAGTTAAAAGGAATTGATGACTACGGACTATAGCTTATCTTAAGTCTAACAAAAGAATAGAAATAGACAGCAACTAGAATTTTAGGTAACTAACTCGCCAATCAATTATGGCCTATTCTTGGTTTAGGTAAATCATTAACCCAATGAGCTTGTTCACTTTTTGGACTCTGATCCATATGAAGATTACCATCTGGCTTTTAATTAATTACTCTTTATCTTGCCAGAAACATATTTAGATTCTGAGATTGAGTAGTTCAACCAAAAGCAGTAGAAGTTAGCTTGAGTAGTTCATCACAAATCATTGTGTCAGAACAACCATAGACAGTAAAATCCAATGTTAATTTGGCAATGGACAGTAAAATCCTAATGCATTTTGTTCTCTGCAACTAGATATAACAATTGGTTATGCTTTGGATCAGCCATGATGGCAGTGGAATATATGATGTTAGGAGCTGCAAGAAGAATGAAATAGAAATAACCAATTGTTCCTTAGTTTTAAGGACTTCCACTCTAAGATGGGGCATCAATGGTTATGTCAGGCTAAGTCAAGTTCATGATGAGTTGATCTCGACAAAAAACACAACAACGATCTACCCCAATGAGACCATTAAGTTAAACATGTCATCAGTTGAACCCTAAACTAACCTATTTGTAATTTGGTTGACACAACACATGTTTCAAATTAATAAACAAGTCAGATTAGATGATATCAACCTGTTTAACCCAAAGATTGTGCTACCTGAACATTCTATATAGGGACTATTGTTGTTGTCAAATAAGAACAAATCAGCATAATATGCTACCCCACTATATGAGGAATTGGTTAGGACTTCAAACCCAGTCTTATTCCTGCATCTAAAACACTTCCAAAGGATCATGTGACTTCTCGGCAGATAAACTTGACTACAAGTCAATCACAAATGGAGCTTCTTTTACTTACAACCTAAAGTTGGCCAAAAAATAGTAGCCCAGAGTTTCAAATAAAATTTATTTAATAAACATACGTTAAATGGGCTACACAGGTCAGTACTTGTTTGTTAGTTCTGGTCATACAGGTCATTGAATCATAACAAGTCAATCTGCACATTCAGTTATGGATCACCCTAAGTAATGACCGAAACAGGGACAGGAACTCAAGAGGGTTTGGTGGTCAACTTGTTTATGATGTGAATCCAAATAAAGCTACCCCAGACCGGTTGAATTCATGTTGGATTCATGTCAGGTTCACCTGTTATGTGTTGTTGAGTTTTATAACGCTCCTCTAAGGTCGTCTGATCACATTTACAATGTTTCATCTTACTTCAAAGCAGCATCCATCAAGAAGCGTCTACATAAGCTTCAACAAAAGGAAAATCCTGAAAAGCATGAAGCTCATTCGAAGATTAACAGCTAAGAACTCATATTTATGACACAATCATCTACAATGATGGATGTCAAAATTTTCTCAGGTTCAAAATAATGCTTTAAAAATTATAAACACCAAATTAAGAAGGTAGTGTCACAGACCTCAAACCATGAGGGTTGCAGCTCTGTAGCTTCTGCAGAACACAAATAGGATAAATGCCATTGTAATTGCTAAAGAATCCATGCTTCCATCAAATATTTTAAGCATGACTAAAATGCAGCGATAAATATAAAAGAACGTCATTCTTTAAAAAAGAGAAATGGACAGAAAATGATGTCTTATGAATTTAGACACTTGTATTTGTTGATTTCTGATCCTTTGCTGGTGATGTTAACAAGTTACTAACATTCATTGCAGTCTGTTTATCAGATTGCACTTCTTTGGTGGTTATTTTTATGAACTAATATGTCTATTTGCACCATCCAACATCTTGCAAATGATTCATATTTATGTGATTTAACCCAAACCAATATGTATCAGCCGGTATCTATTGGTCTGGGCATGAACCAGGATGCAGACTGCCCCTTTTTGGCTGATCCAGGCATAGTAGAGGGCTTACGGCCTGATTTTGACCCATTACCAGACCTGAACTGGTCTTATCGCATGGCTCAAGGGTTTTTTTTTTTTTTCTTTCGTTTCTGTTGAACCTTTTTTTTTAACTTAAGGTTAATCCTACATGCCCCCTCCCTCCCTCCCTCCCTTTTTCACTATTTGAGATTAGGATTTTGAAAAATCATTGAAATGAATCATCTGCCTTTATTTGCTAACAAACTTTTGTAATGGTTGAAAGCATGCCAATGAACTCTTCAGATACCTAGAAGCAACTACAATGCTGTCATCCAAAGAAGAGTTGAAAATTGTGGAGTTAGTGAAGAAAAAAAAAATGCAAAGAAACCCAAACTGGGGAAGTTTTCGGCTACATAACAGATCTCATGGTTTTAAAAATTATTCTTATGCTTCTTGGTTTAAAATAAGAAACCATATTTAACAAAGGGCAATAAGAGAGTAACATGTTTAATGGCCATCTCTGAGGTGGGAAAGTGTCATTACCACTGGTGGGTCAAATGCAGAACAAATTAACAACAACCTCATATGATTAATGTGCATCTTCCCCCCTTTCTTCATGTTAATAAGATTGATATGATCAGCAAAAAATAACTAGCGTGGTAAGGAAAGAAAATTCAGAAGGCCAAATGTTAAATCAGAGTCAACAACTAACATGGTAACAGCCAATATGTCACATAATGTATGAATGCATCATACATGTACTTTAGTTTAAAATGATCGGTGTGAAGAAAAAGGATCGACACATACGAGTGGCTGCTTTTAAGGCACTCCATGAGTCACCTAGTTCAAGTAAAACCTGTGCCTTTTGTTCATGGAGCACAGCATTTTTTGGTTCCAATGTCAGTGCAGCCTCCCACTTCCCTATAGCTTCATGGTACTTTCCATCCTAGAAGTGAAAAAATTTAGCAGCAAGTTAGTAAAACTGACATAATTTTTCTAATCAAAAGCAATGGACAAAAGGCAGCCAATGCCATAAACAAAAGACAATCAACCAAAGTATAATTTCCTTTCTTCCACAAAAAGCATAAACTTTGAAAACGCTGTTGATCGTGAGATGCAATCACAAAGTTAGTGTTGCTCTTAAACCTTTCTACAACTTTAATTTCATTTCATGTGCTCTCGAGACTAGTTTATCACTGGGAAACCTTAGATTTAACCATTTTGAATATGAGAAGTCAAAAACACTCTTGTTTCCAAACATACAATGAAAAAAGGGTGAAATTTCACCTTTTACTGTTCATAAAAATATCCATTTCATCAACGAAATCTGAAATATGTGCAATGACCGAATCCTAGGAACAAGGGAGACGAAACAGGTTATCAAAACAACGAGGACTCTTTTCGAGCGGCGAGGAAAATCTCGAAATGCTCCAAAAATGAAAAGAATACTGCCAGATATTGACAAAGTGGAATTTCGATTTCTTCATCTCCCCCTCGAACCCAAAATCCCTTTTCCTCGACAAGAGTGATAGAAATGAACCACTACTAATCCTGCGATCGACACTGCAGTTAAACGATAATGGCGATCGCGTTGAGCCAAAGACGTGATTTTCTTGGGTTTGCAGGACGTCTCGAATTGCCGGCCGATATCTAGCAAATCGAAACCCCAAATAACCAAATTGGGGCCAAGAACGACATTCCAAGGACGTTCATCCCAAACGTTGAATTCGGAGGGCAAGCATCCGATTGATGATCTCGAGAGGAGGGACGGCGAGATGGGTCGAGAAGATATACCTCGGCCAGCTGATTCCCCTGACAACGGAAGGAATCAGCGAGATTCTTGATGCGATGGTCGTCGGTTGGGGTTACTTCGGCTCCCGCAGCGGCGGCGGGGGGGTCGTCCTCTCCTCTGTCGAAAGGGAGGCCGGGATTGAGGGCGACGGGGGAAGGAAGCGACCGCTTCTTGCCTCCTCCCCCAGCAGCTTTGTTCTTCCATGCTATCTTCATGCTGCTTCCGCCGTCCTTCCCCGTGCGCCGTATATGTATCTTGCCACCATCATCATGGTCACGTATACGTATACATACGTACACGTAAACATACGTACGCACCAAATACGTATGGACACGAGACCACATGTTTAATTTAAAATATATTTTAAATATATCGAATACTTTTGGATTAATTTGGTTAATATTAGCTAAATAATCTGTGCAGTTGTCCTCAGAAAGAATAATAAAAACATAATTAATCACGCCCGGTGGGACTCGAACCCACAATCGCCTGATTAGAAGTCAGACGCCTTATCCATTAGGCCACGGGCGCCTCGGTGATGTAAGCTGACAATAAATTTATATAAAGTATAATATATATATGCACATACATAACCACAAGAACTCTGTTAAGAGGTTGAGCTATTTTATCCTAACAATTCATCAAAAGCTGCCTCTTACAAGTATGCAATTTGTTCATAAATAATTTATGCTTCCATAGATACATCAACATACATATTTTTTACCATAATTATGGGCTCATTGCAGATGTATTGATGATGAGTTACCAAGGAGCTTGTGGTAAGAGCATCTCTTCTCGTTAGTGGCCACCACCAATCATAAGCCTGCTCAATAATGACAGCAAAGAAACTTAAAGTTGGAAGAGTTATTATCCTTTGACTTGGTTGACATCAGCTTCAAGTCCATCAATCCTTTTGACCAAAAGGCTACTTGAAGATGTTCTACTTTTCCTGCCCTCTATATCCACCTTCCCAATTGTTCATTCAACCACTAGAGTGAGGCATATCTATCTAATAGGCTTTGTATTCTCCAAGGGCTTCACTTGCATATGTGGTTGGGCTTATCCTATCAGAATGTAGAATGTGGATGAGGTCATTAGGTCAACCAGTTGAAAAACTTTATAACAGGCTTCATGCAAGTCATTGTCAATATTCTTTCAGATTTATGCTGCATTTGTCATGCAAGTATGGAATGCTAGTAGACCACTGATATCATTTTTTTTTATTGTGGATGATCTTTGGTGAAGTGGAATTCACCCACTCCACTAGGCAACAATCATTCACAAAGTTTCTCTGTTCATAATCCTTTTTTTCTCTCTTTCTCAAAGCATGTTTGAAGACATTGTGGTAGATACATCAACCTACCCCCTAAAGCTTCAACTCTTCTTGTGATCTCCCTCTATAGCTCAAAAACAAACAGTACATGAGATTTCCTCTGACCTTCAGCTTCAAGACATTCCAATTCATGTGTTTCTTTAAATATTGCAATTATTGTGGTGTGGAAATCAAGGGAAGCCAAGTCAATTCAGTTTGAGAGTGTGTGTGTGAAACAAAATGTCAAAGTCACTAGCATTCTCCCTATCAAGGCTGTGCAACTACTGGTATGAAATCAAGATACTGAGCTGTTTGTTGATGTACATCAATTGGTATCACTGCAAAATAATAACGAATGATAAAAATAAGTATATAAGTATCAAGGTTTGAAATCTCGACCCCGTACTCATTTCAGTAATTTAATGGACCGAAGTAGTATCCTAGTGTATTGGTGTATCGAACCACAATACATTCTGATATCAATCAGAAGCTAACAAAAACTAATAATATCGATTTCTATCGAACCATATGATCCGAGACTAATTCTTTGTCATCGATGAATACTGATCAGTGCATCGTGTACCGATCAATATTTGAAACCTTGAAAACTAATATAAAAAAGGAAAAAGAAAGCTATGGCTCATCTCTTTCAAGTCTTCCAAGTAATAGAGTAGGGACTGAGATGTGGAAGCACCAAAGAGGTCCAAAAGAAAGCCACATCTCTTTCAGTGGATGAGTTGAGAATGATGGAGGGCAAATGTATCAACTCTCACAGCAGTTCTCCTCCCACAAAGGGGTGTCAGACACTAGACTCCTCTTGTGGCTGTCACTATGAAGATTGGCATGGCCTCAACTCGGGTCTTCTCCATCAGCAGTGCCAAAAAGAAGGTAAGCCAATCTAACAACAGCCACAGAATGACCACCCAACTTAAAGCACTAGCAGTTGCTATCATTCAAAAACCAGAAGAAATACCAGCGGTTGCTCTCTCCTTCAACTTGAGAGAGCAGCAGCAATGTCACACACCTATAAGTAGTTGGAAAAAGGGAACCAAATGATAGAAAAAACCACAAGCTTTGTGTGGCTTAGGAAGGCAGAGGATGGATATAGGAAGAGGCAGGCTTTGTGATAGAAGTGTGAGATTGACAGTTCTGGATCTGAAACAGCCACAAATGGGACTCTTGCAAAGTCTCTATCTTGACGACCCACAAGCCATGTCCTGGCTTTTGTGGTGACTGCTTTTCTCAATCTCTCTGTGTAGAAGGCTAATTTTGTTTCTTTTCTGATTCTTTTTTGATCTGACAAAACAAAACTAGAACAATAGCTAGAAAACACCAGAATAAAAGAATTAGTAGATCTGTTTGGTCTGTAAGCAAAAAAAAAAAAAAATCTATATTATTTAGAAGGTGTGGTGGTGTCATGTCATGGTCTTTTTAAGCAGTTCAGTCTCTCTTTTGTGAGAACAGAGCTGCTTAGTGATCAAGTTATTCATCATCTAACATCTAATTGCGTCGCAGAAGTGCATTCACAAACACTTTTGATTCTGCTAAACCATATGCAACTATTGGAGCAGTTTTAGGCATGCAAGACAGGCATTTGCAGCTGCTAAACCAAATGCAAGACAGAGGCCAAGTGATGTTTCTTACCGGTATCTTCTCGCTTGGTGGTCCGGGCACTTGCAAGGCTACCAGGGTTCATGATGGAGGGGATGACTCGCCGGGCATCGCATCCTACTTTGAACCAGGCAATGACAGCAGGTTACCATGTGGCAGCAGATCATAGTGTTCCATGTCACTGTAGAATTAGCAAATGAGCATGATCATTGTCCTCCTCCTCTTCCCAATGAGATCTCCAGAGACCAACATTCTCTCTCCCAAAAGTCCAAAGCATCCATGGCCTAGAAAATGTGATGGTGGGGCACCAGAATTTTGTAACACCAAGGCTTTGCAATTAAAATACGGTGAGGAGGAAGATGAAAGCAAGGGTGAGGCCGAAAAGAAGAAGATCTGCATGGTGGATGGAGATATGGATGGGCACAGTGGATGATTCCATTCCTTGCTCTTCAAGAAAAAGTGAGCCCATACAAGTGTTGAGAGATTGTATAAGCCAAATCACACCTTCCTTTGCCTCTCGATTGTACCTCCTTAATCATTAGGCACATCATCCCTCATCCTAAAGCATCTCGAGCCACATGAGTTCATCGTTTATCTATTGCTACCCCGACGGTCGACTGCATAAGCTTCCTATCGGCACAAAATCTAGCAAGAATCAATCTCTATGGTCTTATGCTTGGCAAAGAACAATTTCTGCATGAGATGTTGATATTAGCAGAGGCAAAATGAGACTTACGATTACCGGAAAAGGTGGGAGGACCACTCGGGATCTTGGCTTGGCTGGCCACAAGACAAGATATCATGCCCCGTATGACCGGATGGAATCCAACACCCATTTCCTGTGGAGAAAGCTGAGGAGGCTGGCGCCGGAAGAGAGATGATGGCATGGCCGGTTCGAGCCTACGACAAGTTTGTACAAGAGGCTCACATGGAACGCCCGCCCTCGGTGATTGCATATGTGCTTCAGCAGGGAAAGGTGTCATAGAAAAGGGAAAGCCTCGGTAGCCCCAGAAAGAAAGATTGGAGAAAAGAGAAGCAAAAGGAAGCACACCAATCGGAGAAGGGGGGGCTCACTTTTTGCCCGTCTCTGGCCCCAACATATCACAGTCGCCGTCGCCGAAGGATTCCATTTCAACTCTGTCGACTTGGGTAGCATTGCACTCGCCCCTCTCCCACCCCTACAAAACCGAGTTAGAAAGCCACCAAGAACTTTGTAGCTCAAGTACCAAGAACAAAGAAACCAGCCTCCTCCTCTCTTTCTCTCTCCCCCCACAGTCCAATCCAGAGAGAGAGAGAGAGAGAGAGAGAGAGAGAGAGAGAAGCCATGAGACTGACCAGAGTTCCAATCATCCTTTCCCCCTGTAAACCAACCACCCATCATTGCGGCCAAACTATCCTTTTCAGCGTTGGAAGGTGAGCTTTAAAGCCTCCCTCCTCCTCCACCGCTTCTTCCTACTTAACCTCCTCGTCTCCACCTTCACGCGACCCGCTTCTCCATTCCTTGCCTCGTGTAATTCCCTATTCATTCTCTGCCGCGGCCACCATGAAGCCCTCTTGTGGCTCCGTCAACGGTTTCTACGCCTTCCTCGCCCATGGCGTCGATGACCTTGGACGCTGTCTGACGTCGGCCAACTTTATGTCGGTCACGTTCCTGCAGCGCTGCGTCGCGCTGCTTCGGTCCGTCCACTCGCAGTTCATGGGCCTGGTCCAGAAGCTCCATCTGCCTCCCGGTGAAAAGTGGCTCGACGAGTACATGGACGAGAGCGGCCGCGTGTGGGACGCGTGCCATGTCCTCAAGCTCGGCCTCGCCAGCATGGAGAGCTACTGCGCCACCGGAGCCGACATGATCTCCATCCTCGAACGACACCGCAGCAATCCTCAGCTCCTTCGACAGGTCTGCTCTCACTTGCACGTCACCTTTTACCGATCTTGCATCAGTAACTGGTGTTATCTTGATGCCTGGCTTCGTGTCATAGGCAATGCGAGCAATCTCCGTGTGTCGAAGAGCAGCGGCGGGCCTGCAAGAGGAGAACAGAGTGTTAACGGAGACGAGGATTGAGGCGCTGTCGCTCCGGACCGGCGAGAAGGTTCCGTCGGAATCGAACCTCAACGGGTTCAATGGATTCAGGGGAGTGTTGCATGCAATGAGGAACGTGAGCTCCTTCCTCTTGATGGTCCTGCTCTGGGGACTGGTGCACTGTTGGCCATGCTGCAGCTCGAGCCAAGCGGCCGCGGACTCCTCCTCCTCCTCCTCCTCCGAGCCGACATACATGCTGTCGATCGCAAGGCTGCAGCAGAGGGTGGCGGGGGAGATCGAGGGGACGGGAGGGCGGCGGCAGGGGGTTCTGCTGCACGAGTTCCGCCGGGCGAGGGCCGCCACCGAGGAGTTGAGGGAGGGACCCGGAGACGGGGGCGAGATGGAGGAGAGCCTGAAGCTGTGGTTCGGGCTGCTGAGGTCCGGCACTGACAGCATCGCCGGGCAGCTGGATGACTTCTTGGATGAGATTGTGGAGGGGAGGAAGAAGCTGGTGGACTTGTGCAGTCACAGGTAGGTCCTCCGACCACAAACAAAGAAAAGACAAGTTTCAATAACCGGGTTGAGCAGAGTGGACATGCTGCTGTCATGCTATCTGCTCTGTTCTTGCAGCAAACATCTTCCTTCTTCCATCTACAATGTTCAAACTTATATATGTGATCAAATGAGAGTTGACTGCCATGAACAAAATAGCTTGCAGCAGGAAGAAAGTTATCGTCTTGTCAACAACCTCCAACCACATCGCATACATACCTAGAGAAGCATGGACATCCCACTTCTGGTGGCTGTTCTTTGTTGGCTTTCTCTGAAATCAAAACAGGGAGGAACAAAGCCGGAACACAGCATCACGGAAGCTTTCGTCCGGTCGGGGCCGACGCTGAGGAGATGGAGACCATGATGGGGATCGACAAGCCTTCTGAACCAGCAGTCTGACAATGTCTGCTGTTTGATTCCTGTCACTGTCTTCAGCACAAAAACCTCAGTCTTGATGCTTTTCTAGTCCCTACCCTTCCTAAAAAGTTCAAAAGAGAAAGGAGAAAGCACTTCTCCATCAGCAGTACATCATGCAAAGAGAGGAGGCTTCCTGAAACTTTGTGGGCTGAAAGCAGGTCTGAAACAATTCTGAGCCCTCAGCTAAACAGCAAACCATTTCAGCTGAAACATGGTAGCCCTAGCAGCTGCAAGCCCTCTGCACATATATGAACATTATTAGCAGAGCCTAGAGAGCAGGCTGTCACAGAACAAGTTGTAGGGCTTAGGGTGAAGAACATATGAAGCTGTTCATGAGAAGACAAATGATACCTGCAACACCTACAGCTCCATAGTTAGCATGGGGAAAGCATGAAAATTTAAAGACTGCATATGACAAAGTGTTCATGTAAAGCTGGCACTTTGGGTGCTGAATGAGACTCTCAAAACTACACACTTTACAATCCATCAACTTAACAAGACAAATGCTTGAACACAAGTGTGGTGATCAACACACACACAGAGATTGGAGTGTTACAAATTCATACACTGTTTTATTTAAAACTATTCCAGATTGATAAATTTCTAAACTACACACCTTACAATCATTCAACTTTAGCTGCCAGGACAAATGCTTGAACACAAACACAGAGATTGGAGTGCCACAAATTCATACACGGTTTTATTCAAAACTATTCCCGATTGATCAAATTCGGTCGTCAAAGTTCTTAACCTTGCCCGGTCGGTGGCCTGCAAAAGTTGTAACATTAGTCACAGAGCTGAAGCCGATAAGATGATTTCATGAACATACAAGATAATTGGTATCATCTACAAACTGATTTTGATTACCATATAATGAATCCTGGCATTGCAAACTGCGATGAGAAGGACTCAAACACATTGTTCTCGAGGTCCTCGGGATACTCCCATAACTTCCCACACAACCTCGGTGCAAAACTTGCTGTTTCGGCGGACCTTAGAAGAAATTCAGCAATCATCTTCAAATCTTCCTCTAAACAACCTCTCTTAGCCGCGAGAGATCCGCCTGAAGTCGCAGAAACAACAGTACATTTAATCTCTTCCCAACATCCTGAAACTGCATATTCTAAATTGGAATACAGTAACATAGGAGAAATTACCTATCCTTGCTCCTGCAGAAGAGAATGAATGATGATGAAAATGCGATGCCTGCATGGCTTATGCGTAAAATTTATGCACTTTGTTTTTAAAATTTTTCTTGATAAGTGAAGATGATTCATAAATATCAAATTTTTTTTGTTGATCCAAATATTTAGACACCTATGATGGTAGATGGGCCTGAATGCCCCATAACAGGGGTTCTGCTACGATAGAACTAAATACCAAAGCTCTAATATTTTTTTATACAACAACACCACCGGACCTGGTTCCAATAATTTTGCCATCATTTTCAAACTATGAACAAAAGAAATCCTCCAAGATTCAATCCTCAACAACACTAACAGCCAAAGCATATAATTTCTGAACTTTATTTCAAAAGATTATTTCTATGAAACATGAACATGGCATGGGACATGACGCACTACGGAAACAATCGTACCTGCACGACACTCTTCATAAAGTCCGATGGAAGCTGTAAGACATGGACATTGCTACGTTTTACATATATTGCTATACTTTTACATGCACCGATGCATCTTGCACAATTTACACAATTTCTCTGTGCTTCTTTGCAGGCTCGTGTGCTTCCTACAACAAAGGATGGTGTGCCACCACTCCAACAACATCATAAACCACTTAGCTCTGATGAGGTCTCCAGAGTTCCATTTCTCTTCGTATAAGCGACCATGTTCGTCGAACGCCATCTGAGTTCTGAATATGCATGTGAACGAAAACAAGCCATAATGTTCATGAAGATAGTGGCCTTGCTTCAAATCTCAGGAATAGGAATTTAGTCGAAAGACAAAAGCTACTGCTTCAAAACTCACGAATGGGAAATTACTTAAAAGCGAAGCACCAGCGGTGAAGATGCCGTGGCGATCTTGATGAAGAACACTTCGCTACAAACACATGTATCTTGCATAATATTTGAGAAAAGATCTCCAAACCAAATTCATTTTGAGTGGTTTTTGTAATCAAGAACCAGCTCATTGTGGCATAGGCACACAACAATACCTTTCTGGCATGGCATGAATGTAACCTTCACCAGTTTGTGTGCCGCTCTACTGGTCAGAACAGGCTAATGAATAACCAATCCGTACGTGACATGTCAACACTTCAAGCACAATTCATAGTGTTAACATTTTTTTTGTTTTTGACACAATATGTCTTGATCATGCCAATCAGCAAAGCAACCCTGGTTGTGATAACTTTTAGCACTTAGCACTTATGCCTAGTAAAAAACATAAGGTCATGCCGAAAGACGGTGGGCAACAATGTGAATGCACCTTTAAACGGAAGGCAAAACTCGTATTTGCAAATAAAATTTATCAAATGAACACATATTAGGTGACTAAAAGAGCATGAAACACTTTTATAGAACAATGTCAATCATCTCTAGAATAAACAAGACAAAAAGCAAAGTGCAAAGAAGATAGAAATGGGCATTTCTGAATTCAAAAAGTTCAAAGATTCCAGAGTAAGAGATGCTTGTCTGTAACCCCAGTTATCGATCTGCATTTTACTCTACGCAATCAGAGGCCAAGGCTTGAGCATTTATCCCAACTTACTAAGCATAAGCTTAATGTTAAGGTCTATCTACCTGCTCCAAAGCTATTGCCAAAGCAGCTATGCGGTTCTTGTGAGGCCCCCTTTGATGCGATGGAAAAACAGCAAAGTCTATCCTTTCATCATCAGATCACAACATCGGAATAGTTAAAAGGCTAAGGCACTCTTGCATAAGATCAATAACCAAAGTTCAGCAGCGTTGATAGAAACATATGTGTACAAGAACAAGGATTGCTGATACCTTTTTTGGCACCGTGCAAGACCGTTTGTGCCAGTTCGCATGTCCCTACGCCGGCTAGCCCGGGCCAACATTCGACCTTCAGAACGCGTTGATTTGGTTCGCCGAGCGTGTGCAGATCCGGCTCCTCCTTCCCCCTCTTCCACGCATTTAGACCGAGAGCCTCCGCTCCTCTTGACGGACTCCGCGGCGTCGCTTGGCTCCACGGCGGGTCCATCTGGAGCGGTCCTTGGCTGCCGATCGAGAACCATGAATAGAGACCGAGCGGCAGCGTGGAAAGGCAGAGATCGGCCAGGCTATTCGATGAAACTTCATGGGGTGCTACAGCTCTGGCGAAGGGAAGAAGCAGCGTAGCGGGTTGGTGAGTGGCCGTCATCAATGGCGGAAGGCGAGAGACCGGGAGAGCGGGTAGCGCAGGCCTAATCGGAAAACGGTCGGAGGAGGAGAGGGCGGGAGTGATGACCGCCGTGGGATCTGCGACGTTGTCGGGCCCGTCTGCAGAGGAGATTGGGCCTGCCTACCGACAACAAAGGGCCCATTAAGCTTCATCAAGGGTTTTGGATCACATCAACGGTTTTGGATCCCTGACGTCCGTCGAAGCATCTGGCACGTCAACCGCCGCTTGGAAATCTGCAAGTTTTGGATCACATCAAAGGTTGTGTTATGAGAATTATCTTCTTTATCAGATGATCTCATAATTATTGTGATTTGGCATCATTCTTCTGAATTCATATTACTCGTTGCGTGCGCCATGCGACGTGCATGCGGATGGCATCGTGGAATGGTTGTTGTAGCAACATTTAGGAGTAACGTAGAACCAAGCACAGAAACAAATGTCGAAGCGCATCAAGACAGACAATAAAAAAAAAAAAAAAAAGAAGAGAACAATAGGAAAACAAAGGGGATAAGAGGAAAATTGCACGGGGGACAAAAAGGTCATCTTCACAAATAGAAATAAGTTAAAAAAGAACATTATTTATTAATGCGACATAAAGAGCATGTGAGGTTTCTGCTAAACCATGCCAAACATTTCTTGAAGCAAAAGAAATAACACGTGTTAATTCGTAGACTAATACGCAAGAATTCAATGGCTTGTCGATTGAAGAATTGTTGTTCCTGCAAAAAAAATGGAAGAGCAGAACTCATGGTACAATCTATTTACCTATTCAAAATGATAGGGCTCATTCACCTCCTTTTTGCCATAAAAAATAGTCAAATATATAAATGTTTTAGACTGAAGATACAAGCTGACGACAAACCAAATGAATGTACAGAATGTTGTAATAGCTGAAAGAAATTTTCTAGCTTAAAAGCACAGCACACACCATCACCACCATGAAATAGATAAGCAAAAAATGTTGCAATCACCAGGAGTGGACTACTAAAACATTCAAAATATTATAGTAGGCATAACTTCCACCACCAAGTAGATCAGATTGTATAATCTTGGTATTGTGTCAGAGAAAAATTATATAGTATTCTAGTGTTGTTATGAGCTGCAATGGGAACATGCTGTGCCCATAACCACTGGATGGCCCTGCTTTGCGGCTAATGTCATGTAAACATGACAAAGAAGGTGCTGTGTGTTCTATAAAGTAGATTAAGTTATTTGTTGACTAGGCTGAGTACACTGGGAGGCTGTCGAGTGAAACAATGAGAGTAAAAAAAAAAAAATTGCAAAACATCCTGCTAAGTCCAAAACAAAACAGAAACAACCGTGAAAGAAAGTTAAAAAAGAAGGTAGCACATCCCCTCCCATACAATTTCAACAATTACCACCAGATCCACCTTTCACCCCTAAGTTCCGCTGATTCAAAAATTCATAGCCCAGCATAAGGATATAAGCCTTCAGGTTGTGCTTGCGGCTAGTCGCATTTTATGTTTCTGTAGATTCTTCTCACAAATAAAGTAGAGCCAAGATAACCCACAGCACCTGAATTATGAACAGCAGTCGTAAAAACAGCAATGCAGAAGATGCGTGAGCACAATTTGAAGAAAGACTGGAGCTTGGACGAACTTACCACAAAGAATTCCTAAACCCAAACAAAACATCAGAGTGTAGCCAAAGTAGAAGCTAGTCTGGAAAAAGCCCGACATCTTGGTCTTCACGTGGTAGTAATATATAGAGTAAAGGTACACATAAACGGCAGTTGAAGCAGCAGAAAAGAACGAAGTCCACTGCCAGTGATAGTTCTCAGCATTTAGCAAGAAATATGTTCCCACTATTGTCACACAAATGGTGACAATTATGAGGATCAAGAAGACCAGCAGCATAAAGCCATACACATAATAGACCTGCCCAAAATTGATCAACCAGGTGGTCAGTATCTTTTGTATCTGCACATGCACATCATTGGGACATTTCAACTGGACAAAATACCATATTAATTGAAACAACAGGCAAAATTAAATTTTTTAAGGGAAAAAAATAATGAGAAAAAAACCTACTAACTTGTAACTATGGTCAGTGTAATTCATACAAAATTGATTTGCTTTACCTTGTAATTCCAGAACGATGTGAAGACAAAATACATCTCGATGAATATGCTACCAAATGGAAGCAGTCCTCCCATAAGCGAGACAACAAAAGGTGTAAGATACCATTTCTTCTCAGGGATGGGACGAGGAATGGTCTTCACACGGCATGGATTGTTTGGTGAACCACTCCAGTTCCTACCAACAACAGTGCCTAAAAGTGCCAGAGGAAATGAGATGAAAGCCCATAATACAAACACAACCATCATCGTCCCGAATGGAATAGCTGCTAGTGATCCATAGAATATAGCAATTGTGTTAAGTACGAAGCCAATTGCAAAGCACATAAATGGAAACAATGATGCTGTGACAATCATTGCCTTTATCCAATTTTTACCTGCCAGTGAACAAGAATATCTAATTAGACAAACGATTAGACATTGAAACTAAAAATCCCAATTTCATTTAGGGGTATGTGCGTGTGCAAGTGTGCATCTGGATCCGTACCACAAAGCTTCTTGATTTGAATAGCAACTACATTACTAAAGTCAATGCATGTTTCTAAGAAAACTAAAAAGAAAGATGGTCACTTGAGAAGAACCATACCACCATTACGTGAGTAAAGTCCACCGCTAACATAGCCAGCAATGAATGAGGTAAGAGCATAGCACACTATGAAAGTTGTAATGATAGATCCTCGCCTGCCCAACAAGAAAAAATTGGTAGTAAGAGAAAAAATTACAATCCAGATGCGAAAGACTTAAGAAAAAATAAACTGCTTATAAAACAAAATGCTAGAACAAATAATTAGAGATACATGTTAACAGAGAAATGGGTCAACTAATATCTAAGTCTACCTGCAAGATACGAAAACAAAGACAAAGATAATAATCACCATGTACATATTTCAAGCAGCATGTTGTGACACCAAAGATATGTTTATCTGCTGGTAATCAAATACAAATGAAGATATGACGATCCTGATACTGAAACAATGAGAAATACAGTGAATTGTTTACTTGGCCAATTGTGCAATCATAAATCTAATAAACATGCCTAGACAACCAGCACTAATGTTGGTACCGTAATCAACCAGCAGTTTCAAAGCTGAGTATATACATACCCAATGTATAATGTTCCGACAATTGCCAACACAATCACTAGGAGAACAAGCATTGCCAACTGTGCACCAGTGCCAACAAGGGTTGAAAGAAGAACCAAACTGCGAGGAGGTCGGAAGACATCCCCATGAACAAGTTTCCATCCAGATTCTTCACTCACATCTCTTTCCTGATAAAAAATCAAAAAATAAAAAGATCCACTTTGGATGATAGAATCATGACAAATATGCATGTTACAAGAAATTCTAAAAATGGCAGCAAGTAATTACCAGAGTCTCAAGATCATCATCTTCACGAGCATATTTTGCATAATCATTTCGGAGAGTTCTCATCAATATCATAGATACCAGGCCAGTGAGGAAAATAACCATCATGAAAGAATTGAAGATAGAAAACCAGTGAATCTGTGTAACAGATGAGATATTGCAATCATACGCAAGAAGCATTTTCATGGATAAAAATTGTCAATAATTATCACCAGCAAGGTTTTGAATACTAGAATCTTATAAAACAAGTACAAAGTGATCAATAAAACAAGTATATACTGATCGATAAAGTAAAATATGCCTTGGTATAACAATTTTATTATAAAAAACAAAACCATAAGTGGTAGGAAAAAGGAAAACATGATGAATAACCCAGAACTGCATTACCTGGTGCTCAAAAAAAGGGTAATCCAAGTAAACCTCAAAACGGCGGGCAAATGTTACATTTGTTGGCAGCCATTTGACCGAATATGTCATATCTAATTTTTTTCCCACCTCCAAAAGTTTAGGACTTGCTTGAGTGAGATTGACATGAATAATCTGCAAGAAAGGAACAATGCAAAAATGGGCAAGTAGTGATTATGACACAAGTAGACCAAAATAGTTCTTTCGGGGTATTGTGACCGTAAAGCTCCAATAGACTACCTACCTGATATCCCTTGTGTTGGATGACAATATCTTTATGTGTGAAAAGATAATGTTTATCTTTGTTGTTTTTGTCAGTCTCTCCAACAAAGCCTAATTCAAAGAAAAAATATTATACATAAGAAATCACATCAAAGATCAGAAGCAAATAGAAGGCAAGAATGATAGGGAGGAACATACCCCACAAAGGCAGGTCATCTAGATCACGGACCCAAACAATGAAGAATGAGAAGAATTAGGTCAAGGGTAAATAATCAAGCATAGTAAGCACATAAAAGAAGAAAACAGAATATCACCCCAAATCTGGGTTAAAGAATCAGATAAAGTAGAAAAGAACTCATTATTTAACTTACCTATGAAGAATTCAAACCAATAAGAGTTATCTATGGCATCAATGAATTGCTTCACTTTTGTGGCATCAAGTTCAATTGTACATATGGAACCTTTGTCAACATTCCCTGACATATCAATTTACAGTAGTTTAAATGAGGAACTGATGACGAGGCCCTCAATGGACCTAAATTGTGGCCATATCGCAGTTAACTCAATAAAGACAAAAGATTTGGTAAAGAAAATTGCATACTTTGAAATTTTATTGGGATCTGGCTGTCAATCAGTTCATTTCCACCTAGGACCTCACCCAGACCACTCCACTTATGCGCAGGGTTCTCAGATGGCTGACAGAACGGAAGGCTGTAATAATTATATGTCTCTTGAGGGTTATTGTAAGGGCCAACCTTGTTTACCCATAGTGTAACAGGGTCTTCGGCTTGGTACTGCAAGCAAATTGACAACAGATATGAAACCCATGATAAAGAGAAAGATAACTTTCCCGGCATATTTTCATAGAGATATAAAAACAAGAAACTATTCAGCCTAACAGTTGTACTTGGAAAAAATAAATCACTATTTATTTATAAAATAAACGACCATGTAGTAATAATATTTGATCTTTTCGGAAATATTTAAAAATAGACAAAGGTAGAGCCTTCCTTTGTCTGATTTATCAGACCAGAGGTAAAAAAATCAAACTAGAGATGCATCATCTATCCAACATATCTTAGAGTAGTCATAAGTATAAATAGAAAGAGACTAGAGAATCTCCAGTTTAAATAGAATAGCATTAAGAATTAGCCTATACTAACCATGTTGAATTGAAAACAATAAACATATTCAGGATATTGCTAGACATTTTATAATTAATTACAAACTAGGACAAGCCTTAAACAAAGATTTAGGGGTGATCTAGGGATGTTCTAAGCCAAGACTAGGATTCAAATATGGATTGCAACTTAAATTTAAAGACAGAGAAAAAAGATGTCATTGCCTACAATATATTATTCAATAGGGAGAGAAGAATTGAGACAGTTCCTACAGTCAGAGAAGACTAGTTGAAGTGAAGTGGGGCATACAAGAAGTTATATGATCATCATGTGTCCTTACATTGAAAAGCAATGTTATGAGAGTTACGAAAGCAAACTGTGATTTATCAGTCAAGGATTCGTCGGTTTGAGAAATCAGTTGAAAAGAGGAAGATATTGAGATTGGAAATGTGGAGTCATGAAAAAAAATAATCTAAAATGATTCCATGCCATCCTGTAACTAAATCATTATTAATGTATGAAAAAATAAGGAAAAACAATTTGAAATATGCAACCTATAAATGCAAAAGTTGCACGAAATAATTCCGGTCAGTGGGGCCAACATAGGCAGAAGAAAACATAGGAAGATTTTGCTAGAAATAGTAAGATGGACCTTGAAAGCTCCGGAGTAACTAGTGATCCTGCCCTCAATAATGCTCAATGATGAGAAAGAAACCATGTTACTAGTACCAAATAATTGAAACAATTGTATAGTCCGTACAACCTCCACTTTTGTCAAATCATCCACAAGATTGCTCGAGCACATGTCACGTGCAAGACACTTATGATTCCACCGTAAAACTAAGGTAGGCATATATAATCTATAGTGTGAAAAGATGGAAAGGTAGACAGTAAATCACATTTTGACTTGTTGAGATCATCGCCACGGGATCTATGCTCAAGTATTCAGCGAATGCAAGCCATTGACCAACACGAAATCCATAATATGCAACCAGAATTTCGCTATTCGGTATCTTCTGGTGAATCATGGCAAGGTGGACGATAGGAGACTCCGTCAAAGGCACTCGACCCTCTCCAGTGAATCTTCACTAGACACTCAAACATACCTAAAGACAAACAGAGGGAAAAGAGGACATCCTATCAGACATGCAAGCATACTGGGAGGTGTACATGCTGCGAGCACTAATTTGAATTCGTGCCACGAAGGGGGTCTGGCGCTTCCGATCATCACTAAACCAACCTTTTCGCACTCTAATTGGAATCAATTCAAGAAAAGTACATGGAGTACTAAGATTCCAACTGGATCTCAACATCCAAAAACTGCTTCAGATTCAGCAAGAAAATAGCACGCCAGAACCGTTACACGCTGGAACTTCTGCCGTATGTGCCGGGTAAGAGGCACCGGCAATCACTAGTAGAATCCAAGTCCAGATCTACACCGCCATCAAAAGAATAAAACAGAACAAACCCTAGCTACGGATCGACCTACTCGCATCACGGCGAAGCAAAGAGATCCAGACGAACGGAAGGTTCGGATCGACAAAGCAGAGCCGGGATCGAGGGGCGTACCTTGTGATCGGACTCGGAGGCAGAAGCCGAGGCGACGAGGAGGAAAAGAAGGAAGGCGGCCGTGAGGAACGGGAGAGATCGGGCACCGGAACGCATGGCCGCGGCCGGATCTGAGAGCGGAGCGAAGTGGGGAGAGAGGGAGAGGTGGGGGGAGCGTCTCCTTTGGGACTTCCAATTAGTCGATCAAAGACTTGAAGGTTTCGTCCATGATTGAGCTAAATAGGGCGATCCAATGTCTTGTGCTCGGTTCAGGAAGATGGGTTGGGGTTGGGTCTCATCGAGATTAGCGTTCGTCTATGATCATCGTCGATACCCGGCTACTGAGCTAAATAGGGCGATAGCTGTGCTCGGTGCAAGACGATGGGTTGGGGTTGGGGCTCATCAAGATCAGTGTTCGTCTATGATCATCGTCGATACCCGGCTATTGACCTAAATAGCGCGATAGCTGTGCTCGGTGGAAGACGATGGGTTGGGGTTGGATCTCATCAAGATTAGTGTTCGTCTATGATCATCATCGATACCCGGCTTTTGAGCTAAATAGGGCGATTGCTGTGCTCGGGGGAAGAAGATGGGTTGGGGTTGGATCTCATCAAGATTAGTGATTGTGTATGATCATGGTTGATCTGGCTCGATGCAAGCTTGTTAAGGGCTGACTTATTTATCCATTTATTGACTCCACCATGAATTTAGTCAGAACGCAAAATAATTAAATTTTTATTGATTAATTGGGTTCTTATCCACATACATACATACATATATATATATATATATATATATATATATATATATATATATCTTGCCAAGTGTACAAATAAATAATACGTTTGTCTTCGTCAATTTTAATATAACATATGCATATTTCTTTAAATATAGAAAAACTCAGATTAAGTCTACCAATAATTGAGTCTTAAAAAATAATATAAAAATATATAACACCTAAAACGTACTTAATATTTATTCATGCTATCACAGTAATTTTAAAAACATCAATATAAATTAGAGCTCTAAGTAGTGGTCACAGTGGTTTCAATCTGGCTAAATTAGGCCCATTCCTCATTTTTGGGTCGACCCATTCAAAAAGCCCACGAGAAATATACTTGCTAGCTAAATGGGCCTGGTCCAAACATTGGCCCAGTTGAATTGGGTTCAACTCGTCAATATATATATATATATATATATATATATATATATATATATATATATATATATATATATATATATTTATATTTATATATATATAAAATTTACAAAAAAAAAAGCTATAGGAAAACCATTAATAAAAAAAAAAAGCTTGGAAAACCATTTGAATAATTATGGCAATCACAATTCAAGTGGTTTGACAAGCATTCATGATGAGAAGGATGAGTCTTAGGAGAACAAAAGAGCACATTGGTTGACCAGAATTCCATCCCAAATTTGAAATTTAATATTAGGACTTTAATGTGGGCCACAATTAAACCAATATTTCAAGGAAAAAGAAATCGAGTGGAAGGTTTGAGCTTCTAGATCGTCAACCCCACATCTTTTCAATAGCTACCAATTCCACCATGATAACCTATAGAAAAGGGCCATTCAAAAGGTAAAGAAATCAAAGAGATGACATGCACATTGTTGAATCTATTGAACATATAAAATTGGCATAGATAACTTGATAGGGAGAGGAAGAGTCATGTTTATGTAGTATTTTAATACATCACACATAAAATTATGTGGATGGGTTTGATAAAATGGAAATTAAATGCTAGTCCATAGTAATCTATCATTGACTATTTATATCGGTCATCGTATCATACTTATCGGAAGAGGATCAATGCATACATAGTTTTATTTCGATATTATTATCGAATCGTAAAAAATAAATACTAAAATTAAGAATAGACACTGTAGATGCTTGTTATTAATGTGATTTGGTCACCCACCACCCAACAAGGAGGAATTTTCTCTGACAAGGCTTTGTCAATTCAACATTGTCATCAACATATGCCCAAGAATGAAGTCAGTGGAGGAGGATAAGAGATTGGGATGGTCCAACACTTCAAATCATTGGTTGGCAGGAATTGATGTCCTTTTCAGGTTTGGGTAGTAGTAGTAGTACTAGAGAGAGAGAGAGAGAGAGAGAGAGAGCAGCTTTCACCACCAAACTGCTGTGTTGATGGTGCTCTTCACTTTGCATTAAATAATTACTTATTACAGGCCATGAAGAAATGTAGGGGGTATATTTTTGCTCTCATTTATAATTATTAGATTAATATTTTTAGCTCATCAATGTTTGTAGGAATATCAAGATACGTCGTTCTAGTTTTATATTAAGAGAGATTATAATTTCGATCTCTAAGTAGTAAAGAAATATCTTTATCATTGTATCGAGACTTATATATGAAACTCCTAAGTAATACGAGATGTAATTTTTTATATATATAAAAAAGAGCATTTCTAAAGCTTGAACTTTGACTTCTTAGTTGTAGAGAAACTTTAGGATTCTGTTGTTATGGTCAAAAAAATTTTTCTCATAATGTATAGTTTTTCTCACTTCATTCTTGAATTAAAATTATCAAATTATTGATGTCTTTGTTTCATAAATTCTTGCCATTAGAATGATTGTCTTTTTAGGTTTTCTAATCTCCAAAGTGAGAAGCAAGAGTAAGGTTAATAATAGGGATAATTTATATAACTCATTTGATATTATTTATTTTGCTTTTATATTTATATTGTAATTACCACTACTTTGTATTTGGATTCACGAATTATCGGAGAAAAAATAAAATTATTACAAGTGGATTTAGTATAGTTTTATTCGATCAAAGATTTATGGGATGAGGTTTTGAATAATCGATGAAGAAATATTTCATTTTCGAATGAATTCTTGAGCTCTCTCGATAAAACAAATGTCGTCAATCATTGATAGCTTCTCTTCCCTCATTAATTGCCTATCTTTTTTACATACCTAAAACTTCACATCTTCCCAGCCCACCTCGTGTGTGACGGAGCCACAAGAACAAGATTTCTCTCCCTCGATCCAATGCAACGAAGACGTCAACCTGCGTTGCATACCATCGGCCTCACACCGCCCCCTCTGTCATCTTCTTCGGCACAACAGCTTCTTGACGTGCACAGACACAGCTGCCGGCTAAGCTATGCGTTGCCCTTCTTCCAGTGGCCAGATAAACCTGAGCCCGAGCGGCCGTGGGATGCGCCGGCAGCTGCAGGTCTCGCTGCTTTGGAAGCCGAGATGGCAGCACAGGCACAGGGCCTGCATGGTGCTTGTGCTTGCGGTTGCTGCCGGTGGAGGGGAGGACTGCTCCGGAGACGAGTGGCGAGGGAGGCTTATGGAGAGGTCGAGGTTGAGATCGAGGCCGCCGTCCCCGTCTCGGCTGCTGCTGTCGCCGGAGGAGTCTTCTTGAGCCGTGGAGCGCTCTTCCTGCCTGAGGGCGGCGATGGGCCGGTGAGTCTGGGGGTCGACACCCCGGGCGAGGAGCTTCCTCTTGATGTGCGTGTTCCAGTAGTTCTTGATCTCGTTGTCGGTCCTTCCCGGCAATCTCCCGGCTATCAGAGACCATCTGAAACAAGAAGGCAATGCCGACACGGTAAGCAACACCGCGGTGCGTGCAAACAGTGGAGTGAGTCTCGCGGCAATCGCCTTCGTACTTGTTGCCGAGGAGGCCATGGAGCTCGATGATGAGCTCATCTTCTCCGGCGGTGAAGTTGCCGCGCTTGAGATCGGGGCGGAGGTAGTTTATCCACCTCAGCCTGCAACTCTTCCCGCACCTAAGCAAGCCTTCAAGAACAGGAAGATGCCGTCAGCGAAACATGGCACGGAGACATGGGGTAGGATCGAGTCCGAGCCTCCCGGGGAAAAGCACCTGCAGCTTTGGGGAGCGATCTCCAGCAACCGTCGCCATGGGCCTTGATGTAAGAGATGAGCTTCTCGTCTTCCTCCTTCGTCCAGGCTCCTTTGTTGGTGTGAGCCTTCTCGCAACACGGAGACCTGCCCATGAAACCCGGAACTCTGGTCTCGGGTGTTGCAGAAAAGAGAGAGGAGCAAAGGGCGAGGCTTTGATACGGGGAGGAAGGAGAAGGCGTTGGATTTATACGAGAGGAGGTGAACGAAGTGGCGAGCTCAAGAAATCCAGGAGGGGCTCACTCGAGCGAGTTGGTGTGAGAAGGGCAGTGGATTTGGTAGGTAGGTGTACTCCCGAGTTGAAGGTTTGCAGTTCCACTAGGATTCTTCCATCTCATCTTATATTATGTCATTTGACTTCAATGCAAGCTTTCAAGGTTTCTAGAAATCCAAACCTTGCGCTCATGGATTTGTGTGGTGGGGAAGAAGGAGAAGGGTAGAGAGAGAGAGAGAGAGAGAGCATGGTATCTGGTGACCAACCCTTCTCTTCTCCCACCTTCCCCCTCCCTCATGACAAGGAAACAACGGGTGGGCTCCGTCTGACGTCCTCTTTGATCATTTCTAGAAGACTAGATTAGATTATTGTCGGAGAATGAAGCCCTAGAAAGACATGGAGAAGAGTTCAACCATCTTCTTCTAATGTACGCCGTCACCGTGGATTCCAAATAACGCTTCCAGATGGGGTGGTGGCAGGAAAGGAAACATGTGGTCAAACACTTTGATCACGGATTATAAAGTCATCGACAGTTCTCTTTGAACAAGATTTAGACCGGTCCACTGCCTTGTCTTTGACCGAATACTTCTTTTCACCTACACTTGAGTAAGAAATTTACCTCACTATCTTAGTGTTGATGCAGATAATATTTGTCGTCGTAGGTTGATGGGATCTACCATGTTACTTTGAATCGCATCTAAAATTATTCTAAGAACGAATGACTGAAAGCCCAACAAAGCGGTGGATTTGCATGGATGGCGTTGGACTCTGTTCCTCTCCTCCACCACCGCTGGTGGAGCTGTGTGTCTGCAACCAGACAAACTGAGATGGGGAGAGGCTACCCACCCGGCCATGGCACCGTCCCATGTTTTAATTGCAGTAAAGCTTTTGAGGTTGACGGGCTTCTAGAGAGAGAGAGAGAGAGGAGGGCCGATGTCGTTAGCTCCCACCTACGACGTGGTTGGTGAGCTCCGACATGATATGTGGCTTGCGAATAAATGAAAAGTCTCGGACGTACTGGGCGCTTATCATGGCTATAATCCAGGCACTGATATGATCATAATCAAGTTTTGACATGTAAAGTGTAATCATTAAAAACATACTCATTAAATCATTCAATATTTTGTAACTGATGGTGTAATGACACACGACAAATATGTTTGACTTGATCATCCGGAAGATCTTGCCACATACGGTATTTTATTTTTATTTTATTTATGAAGACTTGTCATCTTTTAGCTGTAACAACACTCGAGAAATCGATCATATAAACAACTCACTCACTTAAAAAGCAGTTGATGGAAAGGTCTGTGGAGGCGGCTCAGGCTGTCGAGGAAATCTGGAAGTTTTGACTGCCACTGAGATGGAAATCTGCTGATGGACAAGGACAAATTCTAGAAATCTTTTCCTCGTCTTCTTCTTCAGGTATTATCTTCTTAGGCGACACATGGAATAGAAAGCATTACCTACTTCCAAAGTCATGGTCTCCATCTCTCTTAGCTTGAAAGGTATCCACCAGCAACTACCGCATCCTGTGATCTCAGAAGGTTCCTTGAATGACTTTTGGAAGAAGCAACAGCGACGGGGCTTGACTTCGACCTCGTGGTTGCTCTTCCAGACTTCCTGCCATCAAAAATGGGAGTAACAATAATTGTTGGCAACTAGTATTAATTTAGGTAGGAATAAGTATTGCATCAAATCCTACTTACCAAATGTCAAAAACAAAGATGTGATAGATAACATCTCCAGCTCTGCTTGGACTTTGATGGTGTTCACCAGGGATTGCATACTACTCTCGATGCCTGCGGACTATGACAAGAGAAAGAACAGTATATTCTTCTTTGCCATAACAAAAGTCGATAATTTACAAGTTCTACATGCAAATAATTCTTCGTTGCCTGCTTTTGCCAGACTACAACAATACACCGGACACATGCTCGATAATAGTACGCATCCCAAAGACCCAATCCATCAGTCATCTTCTTTTGCTTCCATGTGTAGCTAGCTCATTTGCAAACCAGTTTTCCTGTACATGTTGGCACCGCGCCAAAAACATCTCCATTTATCGAAAGCTTGATATTATCTATAGATAAAACGTTTGGTTGTCGAAGCTGTTCAGGCCGCTGCCCCTCGATGCCTACGAGCAGTAGGCGTTTATAATCCTGGCCACTCGCATGAACCTTGTTAGCGTGTTCCGAGAAACGCAGAGACTGCCAAAAGTGGGTGCTGAAAGCTTGTACCAGACCAATCACCGCAAGATTCAGTACCCGTCAAATGGAGAAACAAGCATCAATCACTCCCGAGAATTACAATCCCAAGTCAAATGAAGGATGATCGACTTCATTGATTCCTGCAGGAATATTAAGGTCTGTTGCTGGTGGTTCATCCACATGCAAACTGGACTTGTACCTCAAGAGCTCAGTAGCTTGTGCTTCAACTGCATCAAGATCAATACTCTGATAGAACTCGTCATCGCAGAACACGTCATTGTCAATTCCGGCACTCCCAGGTTGATAATGTGAAAATTCCTTGCCCGAGGGTTCTGCATGCACGGTGCCCTCGAGCTGGCAGTTTCTAGCTGGTACGGAGCAAGCATTATGAAAGCTTAACTTTCTTTTTCTGCTCTCCAATTTACTCGATGATTCTCTTTGGATGCTACTTTCTCGACCGCACATTGTTGTCAGATAGCCCTGCTTAGAGTCCGCTTGGCAGGATATAGAATATCTACCACTAGAATGGTTTGAAGATTGTAGGCCATTTTGAGGAGTCTGAAGGGAACTATGAACTTTCGCTGATGAACAGCTTCCGCTTCCAGTAGCTCTAGAAGAAACGGAGTCGCCCAAACATTTTGGCAGAGTTTCCATAGGTGACTGGGTGAGAAGAGAGCGCCTGCAAAGAAGAGATATAAAAGCATATATCTAAGAATTGAGCTATTATTTTTAATAATTTTAGATAAATAAAAGACAAATATGGAGATTAACCATTCTACCCTCAATAAAATACTTGATATATATCGAGACAGTAACCATTTAAAGGAAAGACAGCTGTAGACATCCATATGTAGGGAATAAGCTCATTTAACGGCTTGATAGTTACCATTTACCACCATTGGTCATACAACAGATAATAAAGAAATAAAAGGCCCATCGAGGGCCTCCCTGGGGTCAAAACTTTAAACATCGATATCACAAGTTTCATGGGCATATTATTTTTAATAATTTTAGATAAATAAAAGACAAATATGGAGATTAACCATTCTACCCTCTATAAATACTTGATATATATCGAGACAGTAACCATTAAAGGAAAGACAGCTGTAGACATCCATATGTAGGGAATAAGCTCATTTAAAGGCTTGATAGTCACCATTTACCACCATTGTTCATAGTTCATACAACAGATAATAAAGAAATGAATTTTGGACAATGTGTTCAATTATTCTCGTTGGCTTTGATTTTCTTTTAGTGGACAACAAGCATGCCTTAAATGTGTTTCTTAAGTTCAAATCTAGGTTCCAACCTATTTAGTCAGACTTTGCCACCATCAGCTCAAGCAATTTATCTAGGCTTTTGAGTAACCTATCCAAGTTCAACCTATCTAGGATTAAAGTAAGCTCCAATCTACTGCTATAAGGTTGACGCATGGAGCACAGGAACCCCCAAAGGCCACAAATTGATGATCTCAACTTACCAAAAGAGGAACTTGTGCAGATAGTAAAGTTTACCACATAAGAGCTCTTTGGAAGTTGAAACAACAAATTGATAATGAAATTGGAAAAACCTGACTGCTAATTAGTGAGGACAGCAGCATATAATCAGATATGATAATAGCAAATCAGAGAAAGCCGTAGTAAAATGTTAAATGTCAATTAGAAGATGTGATGGTATTTTTCTGATGTAATCAATTCTCCAGTAAATCAAGAGAACACTCTCTTCAATGGAACTTTACTATTTAGCTTACAAAAGAAGACAAGTAACTAAATCTTACACGTTCAGCTAGATAAAATTATTAATTTAGCGAAACATACGATCGTGATTATTTTTCTCACTGATTAGCTCTTGAAAAAACATGATTTCAAGAGAAATTATCTGGAACCACCTAGCTAATAGGAAACAAAGAACTACTATGGTTACCTATAGAAGGCCAACATGTCACCTCCATTAATTTCTGTCTGACTACCTGCTTCAGTAGGATTTGTTCTATCATCTATGAAACTGTCCTCGTATTTGTCATCATGTTCATCATCTTCCTCATCCACGGAAACTTCTGCATCCTCAGAAACCCTGAAGCCAATAAGCAACAAAAAATTCTTGTTTTCATATTCTCACTTATATCATGTGACAGTAAGACCTTGATGCAAAAAAGTAGTACTAGTAATCTAGCAATGTAGATGTAAGCCAGTTGGAAATCGAAGACTTGCAATAGGTAAACAAGAAAGAACCAATCTTACTCAGCTTCCTCTTCAATGAAGTTGTCAAAATATTTATTTGCCTTCTGCTTTCTACCTACATAAAATTACAACCAAATCATGTCAATGTGGCTCAAATATTGATTCACAACTAGTACATATATGTTATAATTGTACTTGATGCCAACAACTGAAAGAGGCAAAATAAGCATGATGGAACTGACAACATCAGAAGAATTACACACACACACACACATAGAAAACTTAAAGATAAAAGCACAAGATTAAAAAATGTTTTTGATATAAGGTGATTTTACCTTGGTGACAGTCAATTTCCTTTGGTCTGCTCAACACAGTAGGTCCAGTACTTTTTGACACACAGCAATCATACTTGTCTGTCAAAGACCGACAAGATTGCCTTTTGACTTTCTCTCCATATTTGCATAACCTTCTATACTTTGGGGCTTGTATAATTGTTTTTGATGCACCTCCAGAACTCATTTGCCACTCATCAGTGCTACTCACTGGATTAACTAAAGGAATTTGCATTTCTGCAACTAAAGGAGAAGCTGATTCTTTCATGTCCATGTCAATCACATTTCCCTCGGTGTTGTATAAGTCCATGTTACCTAAAAGCTTGCTGACATTAGGAGAATTCGAAGATAGTACCGGTAGTTCATTCTTTAATACATTGTCTAACATTATTGTTGAAGATGGTGCCCTGTCAACCAGAACTTTGTTCTGATGCATGCTAGCAGACTCAGCTGATGTCAGACCAGCATGAACCTTATCTACTTTACAAGTAGAAATAGGTGACTCAGGAACAATGCCTTTCTCAATAAAAAGAGTGAGCCTGGGACTTAGCTCCACACAACTAAAAAATTTGCTAGATTCACCCACCAATGTAGAAGTTGTATCTTTTTCCTGGTCACCTGGTGTCGCAGCAATCTTGACTTCTGTAAGTTCAGCATTTTGTTTAAGAACTGGTGTATGTGAGACAGCATTTATCCTCCCACGTTCTTCTTGCACACCAATGTTAGGTGAATGGGTTTCTGCATTTAATGGCAGGTCTAAAGCATCTTCAGAAGGCAAACCATCATGCACCAGTGACGATACTTTTGAAGTGATCTCATTCTTTTCCTGACTTGGAAACTCTTTCTTGTTCCTCCTGATAATTTCATAAATTACAGAGCCCTCAAGTGGAAGGACAGGTACACTTGGGATGGAAACACCACCTAAAGCATTTACTTTGACAAAATCTCCTCCAAAAAGAAATCTATGAGTGGGGGGCGTACAGATGGTGGCACCAGACCTGTCTTTACTTCTAGAGGTTCCACTAGCTGGTTCTTCAATATCAGAAGTTCTCCCTTGTAACAAATCTTCTGGAGCATCAGTTTGAACATCAGAACAATCTTTAGTGGTATCTGCAAATGAACATATCTGTTACCCAACAAACCTTGTGAAAACATGCTTACAACTCATACTGCCGATTGTCTAAGCTTGAGATAGCTCTTCAAGATTCAGAAACTAAAAAGTGCTACAAGAAATTTTACAATCAAAACTTGTGTTCAAGCTAACAGTTTATTGAGTATAAAAACTTAAAAAAACCCAGAAAAACAGAAGAAATTTCAGAAACAGGAGGAACACTACTACATTGTTAGACATCGGCAGGATCAATTTAATGCCACAACAGTCCGTTTGCCATAATTTCTTGTTTAGTAGATAGGATGCAGTAACATGATCTAAGTTAGTTTCATAGATATAAAAGATTGTGCATAGCCTTCAAATTCGTATAGACATGCCAAACCCAATACATTTCAAAACACTTTAAAAGAAATAAAAGAGACATTCAAAAAGGAAGTTAGAAACGAAAGATGCAAATAATCATAAATCTGTCAGAAAATGTAAAAAGTTGAGTTTTCCAAGTTTTAATGGGACCCTCCTTGACAATATGGAAGGACAGCTACCAGTGTAAATATAAACCAAGCAAGTATTGTTTTGCATTTTACACAATCAATTTACTCGAATCAGTTTCCATACTTGTTCATACTAGATATCAGAAATGAGGAAAATATATTTCACAAAAAATTTTACAGAGATGATTTTTTTATTTTTTTTGAAAATGAGTTCTTCTAGAGGAGCTGAATCAATAAGCAAATGCAGGTTTTGCTGCCCCAATAAGGTCCTGCAATTGATATATTCAAGGACCACAATATGTCCACCTACACGGTCCATGCAAATGCTCTGGACACCAGTCACATCATTAAACTTATTCAGGATGCATATTTTGATTCACCAAGAGTCCATGAGAAAGAGGCATAACCTTATCATGTTATAAATTAGTAAATCAACTCATCCTTACAATATATGAACAAAATATTCAGTAAATCATTTTTCAACCCTTCAATCTTTTGATCAGTGCAAATACAATTCCTAATGTAGCTTGACTTGCCAAAAGTTTCCAAATTGAGGGTTCTCACAAACAAAATTCATCCAAGGAAACTTCTCCTCAGGCTTAGCCAATATGCTACCTTTATGCAGCTTTCTAAATCCTCTTACAATAACATAATTAACCTTTGAGAAATTAAAGAGGCAACAAAACTCTGACTAAATATCCAGCTTCTACCAAATATTCGCCAATATTTCATAGTGTCTCATGTTTTTACCCTAGTGCATGAACAAAAATCAAGAGGAAGTACACCAAAGGTAAAGATTATAAAGTTCTTAGAATGTCAAGATTGTAGTTAACAATTAATTTTGATTTGAAGACAATCAGATAGATGAAGATGTAAGAATGTTTTTTCAGCTATTGTCCATCTAAGCCCTGATCTCTCAAATAGCTAGGCTACTTCTGGACATAGCCTAACTGACTCGAGTATCAAGTCTTGTTGAAATCTTCTCACTCTGTCTAACCAGAGTGAGACCAGCTCCTGTATCCAGAACAACAAGTCTCCCACTTAGATATAAGATGCGACCGTAAATGGAATTATAACTTTGCTAAGTTTTATCCATGTGTAAAGCTTAAATATAGTCCGCACCGGAGATCATTTGATATATTTGAAAATTCCTAGGAAATTTTTTTTGGTTATAGTCATAAAATGCCAAAATTAATACTTTAATCACAACCGATACCTTGCATAGCATTATTCTGTGAAGTGATCATACCAGCAATGGATTGACTTGAGGCAGCAACCTGAACGTAATATCAAACACGGACTCAATTTCACATAAGTATTCAACTTTCAGTGTATAGTATATGGTCATACCTCAACCATCAGATCCTTCTTGGCTTTCGAAAATGATAGTCCTTCAAGACGTTGCATAGCATCAATTAACATCATTGTTGTCTTGAATGAGTGTCTTACTACATGTACTGCAGAAGGAAAAGTTTGGAAGCTGGGGAAGGCAATAAGAGATGGTCTCCAGGTATCCTTTTTGGATGGATTAAAATACCTAGAAATTAGATCATGCTCTTCTTTTGAAATTTTATTCAGAAACGGGGATTGATGTCCTGATTCCTCTTTTATTTTCTTTCCACGAGGGATAAATTGCTCTATTGACAGTTCAACAAACTGCACTTCCGGCTTACAAATATGTGGTACCTATAGATCATATGAATGCCGTGTGTCAGACATACATGGAAACAACCATTTAAGGCAATTATATAACATCACCAATGTGATACCGCACCATTCTAGGGCTATCATGAAAGTTAAAGCTATTGATTCCACCATTATGCATGTGCTTCCTTACAGTCTTGCTGGTTGCTTGTTTCTTTAAGTATCCCTTAAGCTCAGATCCTTCACAAGCTAGAACTAGTAATCAAAGTCAAGGTCATTTAAAACGGGTACAAATTCTGAAGCAAAATTATGTAAGCTCAAGTTAATTACAAGAAGAAACTTAAAGATATTTGTCCAAGTTAGCAACCAATACATGAAGTAATAAAATCACAAGAAAAGGATATCTACTCTCCCATCATGCTTCCTTCCAGTCCTTCCCATGCGCTGGATCATTCTCAGAGGTGAAACATTTGCATCAAAGCAAATAACAAGATCAACTTCCGTAATATTTAAACCTTCTTCACCTATTGATGTTGCCACAATCACATTGTAACCGCCAGTTCGGAATTTCTGAGGAATTGTATACAAAAAAGACATTAAGTAGCTATGTCCACACTTTAATATTGTCATGGGCACGTTTGATACCTGCCTGTAGAACAGCTTGTTGCACTTTTTGAGACTGTCCCTTCAGTGTTTTGCCTGGAAAAATGAGCCATGTTTACTAGCTACAAATATAAAATTGTTAATCAACTTTAGAGAGAAAACACATTACTACAAAATGGTTAACAGGTAAAGCAGCTTGGTTGATGAATGACTTATTTAGGAAAATGTTTCCATCAGAAATTAGAGGAGGAACTAACTAAAACCTCAAAAAATAACATTGGTTTCTATATCTTGAAAACAGTAAAATGATTCTTATCTAAGCAACCTGACATTAATTGCTCAAAATTTCTTGCTCTAAAGATGTAATTAAATGGGATATACAAGTGCCTACCCATATTTCTGATAGAAGTACATGATTTTCAGATTGCAAAGCAAGGATCCAAATTCCAAATACCAATCAAGCCAGAATGTACCAACTGATATTTATTGGTCCGACCAAACACTGAAGGTAAACCATAACACTCAGATAACATTTGGTATACAACTCATTTACCTTTTTCAGTTACCAAAGGTTCACAAGTAACTACATATTGTTGAACTATATTATATAATATGTCAATTGATTTCCCCATGGTTTACCCATTTGTATGTATTGCTTTACAGGGTGTCAAACCTACCAAAGGACGTGATCAGCATACAAAATCGTGAGTATCAATTGAGATGTTGGTATCCATTAACCATTTCTTGGGGTCTTTTGCATATAAACACATATTTATGGTATATTATCAAAAATCTTTCTTATCGGTATTTTCATCCTAGACCCAGATAACCCATCTAAGAGCCAGGTCACCACACAAGCTTAGTGAAACTAAGAGAAAATATATAATCAATTCAATGAACGATATGAATCATAGAATCCCTAGCAGTTAACGAGGAAATTTACCAGTGGCAAAGTCTCAGAATTTCTGTTTATAAGAAGGGGGTCACAAACCAAATTCCTTCATGCTAGTGTTAGAAGCAAGAAGAAACCTCATCTCCCTACTTCGTCATCAATGTATCTGAAACAAATAACTCCTACAGAGACCACTGCAACAATCTGAGCCCAGTCCATGATGGCCCAACTCGCCCAGGCTCTTCCCCAATCTGCCAATCCCTTCATCTATAGGAGTCGAGTTCTCCCTTGACAAAATTAGGGCATGAGACCCATGAAGAGTTCTGGGACCTAATCAAGACTAATGTCTTTACCATCTTCACTGTTTTCTACCAAGATTCTAAATCTATCGAGTTGTGACCCATCAGCAAATCCAATCATATTTACACTATTTAAGAAGCCAAATATATATACTAGCTAGAATTCTAATGGTAAGTGTTCATTGTAAAGCTTTGCAAAAATGTTTCTGACAATAGATTATTACAGTAGAGAAAATGAAAGACGATGAAATCATCCAATACGCAGAATATGATCATCAATAAAAATAATATAAGAATCCATACATCATCAAGATAACACAAATGATAAACAACAAAATCAACTGGTGATGAAGAATTAAAGATACCAATCATCATATTCTTAGACAGAAAAAGTATTCTTCCCCTTGGAGCAAAATTGGAATACTGCTACTTTTTTTCCCCTTAAATCACTCAGAAAAAGTATTATATTAAAAAAGCACCCAAGCATTATTCGATAAAATAATTATTGTCCCCTACTAGATAGGATTGTTGGATTATTAACTGTACAAATGACTTCTTTCCTGCACATGCACACCAAAGCAGATAATTAAATCAATCTGAGAAGACCAACAAACCTGAGTTTTGCCCGACAAATTCGGTGGCTTTAACAAGGTCACCAATGCTAGATAATGTGTCCATTATATCTCTGGAATACCATCACAACCAAATATGATCTCATAGTATTTACGAATAAAAAAGAAAATATACAGAGAAATGTACATGAGCAATTAAATCTTTGCTACACATCCAGGAATTTATTACAAAGTTTCCTTATAATAATCCCAAGGCAGTTTTGAGACAATTTCCCATGTAGAGGTGACAAGAGTGTCACAATCAAACTAAATTATTAGCATCAACAAATCTAACAACTGAGATATAAAATTGGAGCAGACAGTAGATGAGACTTAATAGTACACATGAATAAGCCTTTATATGGTTGGCAAGATGATGTCAACTACTAATGACTGCTTGCAATTTTGTAATCATACCTGCGGATGATTAACGAGGTTGCTACAAAGTAAAGATTTTTAAACCTACGCGTGGCAATTTAGTAGTTTCAATTAATAACACAGTTACAGCACTCCAAATATTTATCAACAAGAGCGCCATTAATAATTTAAGATTCATACCACAACAAGAAGCATAATTTGGCAGACTGCATTTGCATTATCAAGTGAAAGATTAGGACAATCACTCAGGTAAATTTCAAATCATATGTTGTCGTTTTACTAGAAAAACCAGCTCAGCTACATTTCTAACAGTTAAATCAAGGCTTGCGACAAGGTCAACCACTTTCTGCAATGTGAATCACAAAATTTAAAGCAACTGTTAAGTTGCTATTCGAATCTCACATTCCAATTCTTCCAACATATTTTTCTGTAAGCAGTAGCAGATAACACAAGATGCATATCCTCAAAAGTTTCGTAATATCCTTTTGGATATAAATATGAAACATTTTGATGGACTTAACAGCACCACATGAAATTTTAGAGGCAATAATTATTTTTTATTGACCTTAAGGAACATAAGGCAATCAATTTATCGTAGTATGCAATCAACAAGAACCACCAAGGAAAAGGACAATTTTGTTTACCTGACACTCCCCCTAAAATTGGAGAAGATGATCACTCTCGACTCCTTGAAATCTTTTCTTTCTGCATTCAGATAGAATATAATGGTAAAAATTGCCCAAAATGAGATTTCATGAGAAAACTAAGATGTCAAACATTAAGCAAAAAAAATCTTAACTGACTCATCAATTAATTGGAAAAAAGTTGTAGGGTGTGACCTTTTGATAGGTACCACCAGCAAGGTTTGACTAAGATGGCTTCAAAACTTGCCAGTCACTTATGTTAGAAAAGCACGATATCTTAAATTCTTAATAGAAGTCCAAATGACCTATAGTATCATTGCAGAAAAGAGAGTTCAACTACTCAAAAGACAGAAATTAGGAAAGGACCTTGATTGACGAAATATTAAAAAGGCACCAATTATATAAACTAGGTTAATGCAAGAGTTGTGCATCAATTTTAAGAAGGTTTTAAAATTTTGCAGCATCCTGAAAAAAAAGACCGGTAAGAGGTACGAAACAAGCTATCACACTATAGCAAATCCCCAAGCTGGAAACCACACTGCCAAATTCAGTGATTTAAAAAGGGCTAGGCGCCAATGTCCCAAAACGCCCAAGGTGCTAGGCACTCGCCCAGGCGCTCTCCCGAACGAAGCGAGAAGCTCTAAAATACTAAAATATTAAAAATATTCTCTACCATTAACAGCAGAGTGTGAGAAGGAGAGCGAGGTGAGAAGCTGAGTCATGATGAGAACTGAGTTGCGAACAGGGCGTTGCTATCTAAGAGGAGCGATAGTAGAGAGCAACGGCAACAGACGATAGCGGAGAGTAGCAGCAGGCGACAGTGGCAACGAAGACCAACGACAACGACAGCAGAGAGCAACAACAGCAGCAGCAGCGGGCGGTAGCAGAGAGCAGCGACGATGACAATGGCAACGATAGCGGAGAGAGGCAACGACAGCAAAGAAGAAATGTCGATGGCAGAATCACGAGTAGGGTTGGGGTTGCGGTTGGGGGAAGTCGCGAGGGGGAGGCTGAGGCTGTGAACCAACTAACACAAATGCGACCGAACCAGACCTAAAAAGCTGGTTCGGTGCTTGGTTTAAACCGAGCGCTTGCCCGAAGCGCCCGGCACTTGGGCTCAGGCGAGTGCCCAAGAGCGCATCGCCTGGACATTAAACAAGGCTCTCGGGCCTCAGCTCACCTCGTCCGAGCGCTTAGGTGAGAGCCTGAGCTCCATTTGAAATCACAGCTGCCAATACCATAACATAAGAGTTAAAATTAAAGAGCAAAAAGGTATACACAAGATTTTCAGAAAACCCTTCATTGTCATGACCTAGGTCCTAAACCATATGGGCCAAGCACCTGAAAGAATTATTTAAAGGATGCTGTCTGGATGTGAGTTGCCGATATTATCTCATGATAACCAACATGTGATATGGGACTACTTTGGGGTATCAAACTCTTGTATCCAACAGTCTCCCTTATGAACTCCAACGTTGCATTTGCCAATCAAGAGTGACTATGATGTAAGTTGGCATCCTCTATTAGATACATCATGAGTAATAATCTTAATAATGTACAGCTTTGACCTTTCTAATAAGTGAACCAGGATGACTTGTAATCAGTTCAATCTTAAAAACAAGAGGAACATAACAATTACAACATTATGGCATGGTGCTCTATTCCTAGTCAGAAAGAGAATTATCAGCCAAAACAACCAAAATAAAAATCCTTAAATCATTGACAAAATGAATTAAAATTGAGAGGAGGAATATAAGTCTTAGTGACTTCAACTCATAAACAAACAAGAAGAAGAAAAGGTTGCTTGAGAAAGAGTCATAACAAATTTTCTGATGTTATTATCATATGCTCCATAGAAAATGGATATCATGTCCAGGCAGACAGGATAAATGATATCCCACACCGATGAGCAAATGAACAAACCTTATTCATAACCACATTATATATTGGCATAAATCATGGGGATGATAAAACAGATATAAGGCAAGAAGCATTGTGAAGAAAAAAAAGGATTGCACAAAGCATTATAGAAAAAATAGATCACCAAGGTACATACTGAAATGATCCATTAGAATTTCTGTCATTTTTACTAACTTCGGATTTGGAGCACCATGTGACAAGCTCCGCTGCATTAAAAGTTTTGCTTTCAAGATGGTTTCATTCTTGGACATCATTCTTGCAAATGACCTGTCAATGGAAGTGTATATTGATATATAACAAGTTCGAGATCCAACCAGCAAATCAGATCAAAGAGACTTAGAAGATGACAAAAAAGACATGGGTTTCAAGCTTGTAACATAATAGATACAATAGCTCCTAAGAAGATATTCAGGAAACCTTTGGGCAGCTATCAACGTTACTCATAAATTTCATTATAGAAGAAGAAACCCTAATCTGATAATGTTCTAGTTACGAGATGTGCTTTTGATCTCAAATGCTGCAGTAATCAGCAAGACATTTCATGATATTATATCCAACTTGAAACTAGACAGAACAAGGTCTTTATACCAAGAACAGTAGGCATTTGATTAGGTGGCCCAATGTAACATATGCTAGCCCATGCAGACATAGACTAGCTGTAAGATCCATGTACAGTCACACATTCGACCATGATACAACTAGCTAAATTTATGGTATATATAAAAATCAATGCACATAGGGCGATACATGTCGTCATCTCATCCCATTTCTTGAAATTGTTATTTTCTTTCTTGTGTTTTCGTGTCATGCAGATTGAGTCTTGTTTTACAATTGATAGGAATTTTTAAGACCCTATGAATCAATTAAAAGCCATACATATGTATGCAGTTAAATAAACAAATAAAGACAGTAAGTATCTCAGTAAGAAAAATGATTCCAATGGATATATAAGTAGCCAAAATTGTTTGTCGATTTTGGCGCAAGAGCTAAAATAACCCAGCTTTTACAAGAAACTGATTCCCCTAAAACTACCCATATATATCAACTATAAATCTAAAAATTCAATAAAGGTAATTATTTGAACTTTGAAGAAAGAGATTATTAAAAAGAATTGGCATATAAGTATTTGAAGAGTATCAGTGTAAGTTATGTATCTGATATAGATTAGAAGATATATCATACAAGTCTCAATGTCTTAGATATTTTGGTACAAGCATATACATAAGAGCCATTGAAAGCAAAGCATTTCTCGGATCTAACCTCCAATGATATTGCTTTCATGTTTGCACACCACAAAAAATATTGTTGACAACTTGGCATCCTACATACTAAATGAAGTTTAAATGCTTGGTGTGTAGGGTGAACAAAGGCCATGCCCATTGGTGGAATGGTGTGATCACATAAGGTAACTTGTCAAAAATTGCCTGTGCCAACACATCCTAAGTTAAATGCCAAGACCCACATAAAACATAAATAGGTGTGCTTGTTCTGCAATGCGACTATATGGCATGCAAAACGCACCTTGAACATGCACTGGCAAGAACAACATACATACTAACACAAATATTTCTCCACCATGCCAATATTCCAATAGGTCTTCATCATCACTGGATGACAACCTTACACCCTCAAACTTTTTTGAATGAATTACCAGTTTTGCTAGAAAGGGAAAATGAAAATTATTGCATCCAAAATGTTGGAGATAACTTTGAGCTTAAGGTGTTTCAGATATGTCCAACAGAGACCAAATTTTGAGGATGGAACTAGAAAATAGAGAAAAATTAGTCAGAATGACTTACAAATGCCAAATTAGGAAAAATCAAGATCAAAAGGTGCTCTAGCAGAAGCACCAAACGAAATAACATGACACATTTAGAATAGAACATAGAAAGCTATAAGTGATGATGAAGTCAAATTGAGACTATAATGCTCTTTTAATATAATGCATCAAAATATAGACAAAGGAAATCTGATGAAATGACATATTAAATGACAAAAGAGCTCATTTCGATCTAATCACTAATTGAAAAACATGGTGTGTGTGTGTGTGTGCTCAAAAATAAAAATTAAATCACACCTAGGTAACCGGGGTATATAATGGCAAAAGAACCGCATGAACATACCCTTGCCTCAGTTTTTCTTGAAGCATATCATATGCTGGCCTCACACCATGGCTTGAAAGCAACTTCCTTATGTGATAAAGGGTAATTAGAACACCAAAATATGCCTCTACTTCACCATATTTTCCATGAGGAAGACTTGATGGAGGTGCTTGACGGAATTTATCCCTTGAATTAAGTAACTCACAGGGGCTCCACTGGCAATAAGCAATAATATGTAAATGAAAGCAAAAGACAAGGCAGATATATTCAGATGTCTTTTACAATCACCAAGGGAGTTATAATCAACAGATAACTGAATATGTAAATGATAGAATAACATGGAAACACAAATAAATGTGTACAACCACTAAATCTCACCTTTAAGCACCAGAAGTATATTAAATACATAAAACAATTAATATTTAATACACTTGGTAATTATTCATGGCTTCATGCATCAAGTGAATAACATGCAGTACGCAACAGATATCTGCCCAGGAGAAAAAAACAAACAAAGTAGTATCATATCCTCCAAGGTTTGAACAAAGTATTAGAGATAAGCAGGAGGAAATTGCATGATTGCAGTGTGTCAAACGGTCAAACCAGCCACATTTAGGTAACATTGACCATGACACAGAACAAGTTGTGTCAACCAAAACATGGCCTGTTTTGATAAATGTGTCCAAAAATTAAACACTTAATTAACATATTTATTCTCAGGTTGACCACACAACCTGCTTATCTCGATTAATTAAAAAGGTCAGGTAGAATCAGGTCATCTTGGAACTCTGCTTCAAGTTTTAGGTCCATCCAGCAATCTGACTTTATAGTTCTCCAGAATCGACTTAATGATGGCCGGCATCTGATTAAGCTCAATTTTACAAGATACTTGTCATCCATTAACAGATTAAGCTTTAAGATAGCAGAAGTTCAAATCAAATGTATTGACTCAGCTCAACAACAAAGGTACTGCTAATGGTAGTGTTATTGTTGGACAAGGCTAAACACCACCATGTTCATAGTTCAGATGATAAAACATCTTATATTGCATGGACAAAAAATTGAGAATCAAAACAAGTACATGTTCAATTTCAAAATCAATTAAAAAAATCAGTAAACCACAAGAACTGATCAACTAAACTGGACTCTAAAAATGAGGCAGGAAAAGTTCATTACTGCATGGTGTAATTACTATTCTTTTTCTTTCAAGGCTTTGCTAATCTTCACATCCTCCTCAGTCCTCCCTTAAGTTATAGCAAAATTGAACAGGAAATCATATAGAAAAATCAAAGTTCCAGAAATTTTTGTGGTTAAATTTAATAATGAAAGCTTTTTATTGGAATTTCTAATTTAATTGACAACAGAGAATCATGAGTCATAAAGTTTCCTCTTTTGAGTTAAACTAAGCTGCAGGCTCCACTTCTGGTGATGTTCTTTTATCAGTTCCTCCAATTCCAGCATTGCAACCAAACTCCCTGAGAACACAAAGACTGATTCCCATATAAGGTGCCAGCGATTCCTAAAAGCAACATCCACCAACTCTGGGATTCCTAGAAACAAAAGTTAAATGTTCACACCAATGAAGAAGGCTAATGTATCTTGTAGATCATGAGGGTACGGACTACTACCCTGAGTACTTGCTAACTGTTGATCCTGACGAAATAGTGTATGATAACACACCGTACAGGACACCAAACACATTCTAGGACATGAATATGCTTGCACCCACACTCAGCATGCTAGTATTATGTTAGCAAAGAGATCCTAGCTAACAGTGGAGAGGTCCACATCTTCCCTCTCTCGTCCAAGCAATTAAGGCAACTACTTACATTTCACCTTTGCATCATGGCTCAACTTAAACCTGCATCTACCAAGCCTTAGGAAGCTCAATCGATCAGCAAGCAAAAGCTTCTGAGTGATTCTACAGGAAACTAGGTGCGGAACCAAACAAAACTAGTAAAACCTGATACACAGACTTCACAGGATTGAAGTTACATCCAAAAGGACAAAATTGACAATGAGGATAACATAAAAAATGTACAAGAAAAATAAGGTATTCCTCTTGTAAAATGCTGCATAAGGGTCAATAACATACTTTTGCAGCATCCCTGTTGGGCAACACGCCAATTGTACAAAGCCGAGCCACATATGGATGTATAGCTTCCAACAACAAATTATAGATCACACTTGCATCCTCACTCATTGCAACCTGGAAGTTCACATATATTAGTGCAAGTATGAGTACAGAACATACAATAAACATTTGGTAAACAATTGTTGGCCATTAAGCAATACACATTCAAGCTCAGTGAATGCTTGGAGATGCTTTTTGATTAATAATCATGTTTATGTTCTTCAATTACCATAAAATTTTTAAATTTTGGAATAATAGAAAGCTTAAACATACATCTAAAATTAGCAGAATAGAAATGTCCTTATCAAGTAACTATTCAACTTGTATCTCTTAAAGATTGGAAGTTCATCTAATCCTTGAGATCGTGTAACTATTCACTTTATTCAAGAAATCACCCCCCTCCCTCCCTCATAACCGATTTGGGCAAAAGCCCCCAGCTCCCCCACCCCCAATTTGAATGTGCGTTTTCTTTGTACTGACTGGAATGTGTCTTCTTTTCCACATTATGCTTGTTCATTAATCATTTCCTCCATACAAAATATTCAATGAACATCTTCTTGTAATTTTTTGTTTCTAAATGTCAAGGTCGTGACCACCAAAATACACTTCTAAAAGCAAAATGCAAAAAGCAAAATAATAATAATAATAATAATGTTTTTTAGTTGTAAAAGTAATATGCAATACATGCTCTATGGTAGGTCTGTGGTGCTTGCAGAAGCATTCATCAAAGCTACCAACCTTGGGCAACCATGTTTGTGCACAGAAATGGCATGTGAGGTGTTAGGATAAAAAAATCAAGTGTAAGATCATATCCATTTTGTTTGCCATATTTGTTCACACACCCGGGAAAGGAAGAATGACATATGGACCCCATTCAATGATAAGAGATCTTTCCTTGTGCATACCTGTATTAATTCGAGTGTCCTGTTATGAACATATGGGCTTACGTCATGATCACTTTCATTGCGATACTCCATGGTTGAGATATGCAAATTATCGATGACATTTTGAACTGTCCGCTGTTTTGCTGAGTACTCAGATAGTAAGAATATATGATAATATGACCTTGGAGATTCTTTAACAGATGCAGTACTTACATCCAGGAGTTGCTGTCAAAGCTAGAATTCTTAACCGCACAGGAACAGTCATTAACTGCAAAAAAGAACATAAACAAATTGAGCATTAAGAGAAAATGCCCATAGCACCTACATAAACAACAACAACCACAACAACGTAAGTCCCAACTATTTGGGGCCCACAGCACCTACATGCAAGCCTTAATTTTAACAGGTTCTCCAATAAACATATCAAATAAACAGACCAGTTACTAGCATGGATGGGTCAAATAACCAACCAGAAAAAATTTAACTGCTATAAATTGGATTGATAAGTTGTATTAAGAGACACCTCACGAACTGCGACAGAATAAGAATAGTTCCCCAAAGCCCGATGTGCTTCATCAATCACCAAACAAACAAGTTGCTTCACCAAGCATATGCCTGACAAATATCACAAAGTATAAAAGATCAGAAAAGATGAAGGCCACTGGAAAAGAAAAAGAAAGGAAAAAAAGAAAGAAATCAGTTAATAAAAACCAATATGCATCATAAACATTATAGTCAATACATCTTCAGGTCTTCTATTAACAACTAAAACCATTTCTCGTTCTATCTACAATCCTGCATGTCCACCTCAACATTGTCATCTTTCTCACACTAATTTATTGGATATATTATTTTGTTATTATCCAACACTTTGATCCATGAAAACATAATTGGCCTTGCAACTTGTTTTATTTTTTATAAATCTAAGAACCATACAATGATTACAAAACACAAGTAAACATAGAGTGAAAAATATGAGCACAAATATTTTGTGCATATAGTTCACCAAGTGCATCTGCATATTATAATAAAAGGCTAAAGTCAAAACACAAAAGCTTATCAGAAATGATGTTTGCATCATAGTTGGGTTCAACATCGATCATTAAATACATCAACTTGTTACAAAATGCGAAATTCAAAAAGCAAACACTTATTGGATATGATATTTACATCACAGTTAGGTTCAAAATCAAAATAATAGTCATCAGATAATGGGGCATCATGATGACTCAATATCCTGCAATCGATTCCATATTTCGAGGCATAGATTTTAAAGTTAAGTCCATTTGTCAATCAAATGATGGTTTGCATCTCATATATGGGTCCAAATCCTAGTCAAAATGATTAATCCAGCTAATTGCAAGCTTGAAGTGCAAGAACTCGGATCAATTACCATTGTCAATAATCTAGCAAACCAAAGCAATATTGTATTTCCATAAATTTCTAAGAACAGCTATGCATGAGCAGTTATTGTAGCCATAAATGATTCTTTTTTTTTTTTTACACTTTTAAAAAAGTGCATTGGATAGCGAAGGCAACGATAAAAATACACCAAAGTACCATCAGTTAAACCGTTAAAAGTATGATGGCATTAACAGCGATCATTTATGGTATAATGTAAGATAAGTGTAGTATTTATCTGCTACATTCAAATAAGCCACTGTGTCTTATTTGTTTGAGTTAAGAACCTGAATGGTCCAACCCAATTCCTCAACTTGACATCACTAATTGTGTAATAATGAAGAAACAAAAACTTTCTTGTTATTACCAAAGCAGGTGTGACATCAACAGGATGCCATTATGTGAACTAACAATATAGTCACTCCATCAGGTAGCAACTTCAGTATAAAATGCTAAAGAACTAGTAACTTTTTTAAGCATCCCATATAAATTTCTTCCAGAATAGTATAATATATAAGCTGTCCCAAGGTGGGATATGATTCAACTAGAATAGATATCTCAGAGATGAAGAATAAATTGATCGACTAAAAACATATCAAACAAAGTGACTAGTCTTCAAATTTTGATTAGTCGGCTTGATTTCTATGAGGATGATCCCAACCAGCACTTGCCAATCTCAAGTGAACTAGGCATATCGTAGTGGATCCTGTCTGATTCCAGACATTCACAGAATAAATTGTGACAAATTTTAAGCAGTTCAAATCAATTCTAGTTGAATCACTAAATTCAGTCAAGCCAATAGGTCTCAGTCAATCTCATCCAATTTGAATTCGTCACAACAATCTGAATTGGTCACCGCTTGAACAGATTTTCTCAACCGGTGAATAACATATGTACTCTGTAAATGCTAGCCTCCAAGCACATCAAGTGAGACCAGGAACTTGAGAATCAATGCACAGATAGAATTTTCACAAATGCCATTTTTCCATCATAATAGGATACATCATTAACCACAAATCAATCTAGATTATAATAAAAGTACTACTGAAAACATGCCATAGTCCTTTAAGATACATTTAACATCAAGCAGCGACCAGAAAAGAACTAGCTATCACCAGATTGAATGTCCTTTTCTAGCACTTGTGGAGTGACAAAAAAAACTCTCTTGGATTTCCAGAAAGTTGATCGTTTTGGAGGGCTCATTTGACCTGTCATATCAATTGTCCACTCCTGCAATCAGTTTGATCCCGATCTTTTCACAACTTTCATTTATGAATGTGTCAATGATATGCCTAAAGAACAAGATCAGAGAACAGGAATAAGAAGATTAGCACCTGAGGTATCCCAACAATATTATGACATGCTTCAATCTGTTGCATAACAAGAGGTCGTGAAGGGGCAGTGAATACAATTTTACCTGAGCATTCACAAGTATAAGCAAATCAAAGATAACCATACAAAAAGAGTAATAATAATGTCACATAAAGAAAGACAACACCTTTAAGGTTAATTTTAAAAATGCATAAAAATTAGTTGAACTAACTTGTTCCAATTTCCAGGCCATTAAACCGAAGAACTAGTTTTTCCAAGTAACTAAAGTGAAAGTAGTTGTAAACTATGATTGCATTAATCATTAAATTCAATTAATTTAATATGAAAGATCCAAAACTAAAATTCAATTCATGTTAGTATTACAACATAACCAATCAAACACCTAGTTTTGTTACCTTTGAGAGCAGGCCACTAACACAAACCAAAACTTAAAGCATCAAGTTACTAGTAGTAGATTGCCCAGATTAACACATGCGGATTCAACCTTTCCCTTCTCCCTTCAAAGCCATATGTTTTGGTGCCGCAATAAGATTTTGGATAAGATTTTATGCTGAATCAAACAATACCATAGGGGAACCAACCTGCAGTCATTGTGACTAATGGATGACACAACTAGGTTTATAATTAAAGCCAAAAAGAGATAATTTCTGGATATGGAAGGAGACAACAAGCCACTCGTGGTTTATGGCTATGATTGAACCATAACAATCCAAAAGAAGTGATAAGGTTTAAAGACCAAAGCATGTGAAGGCTCACTTTAATGTAGTCAAATGATTAATGTGATAGAACACCTTTAGTATTTGTATGATGAATGTAACAGAAAAAACTAGAGTCTGAACTTTCACAATTCATAGAAACATTAGTGCTCAAATTATGCATGCCAGTTTGATGTATTAATCAGCCCATGTAACTCCCAAACTAGCAAGGGAAAAGGCACCAACAATAGTTGTATCTAGTAGCAATATTATGAGTTCACAACCTTGGTCTTAAGTGCCATCTAAAAATAAACAAAATCCAGGATTTTTAATGGTCAGTCAGATTCACTTGAGCGTGTCAAATTTTTATAAATTCAAAGCAACAATCAGCCAATCTAATTGGTTCTTCCTGGGAATTTAATAGATTCCAACAGTCAAGCAAATTTTAACCAGGTCCTGACCAAATTATAACCAATTCCAACCCAAGTTTACATAAGTTTTGACCAAACCTAACAACATTCCTACATGGATCCTGACTAATTTTCAACGACTTCAAGAGACAATCCAACCCAGCAATTACTATGCCTATAATGGATTCAGTTTGATCTCAATTTACTTCCAATGATCAAATGGAAAACTGATTATGGTTTCATAAACCTTACTCATCACTTGGATTACAATGTCATCTGTAAGGGCTAAGGATCCAACGGTTCAATAAGCTGTCACAAGGACTAAATGGATATAAATTTTCATGTCATTGTAAGGACTAGGACTCTAAGAATTCAATAAATGGTCATGAGGACTTCAAAATTCAAGTAAGAGTAGCAGTGATACTTCATGGTATGGTTTTAATCTTAAAGCCCAACAGCAGAGAAGCATTGTGAATTTAGATAGTTTAGCCCAACAGCATAGGGACATTTAAAGTTTCAGCTATTTGTTGATATACTACATACCAACTGAAACAATTAGTATGAGTTTTATGTTGACATACTATATACTAATTGATACATATAATGTGTTGATACAACCAGAACATGCGCTACAATGTCAACACATGTCCATGTAACCTCAAAAAATACCTGGTGCATATATTGAACCAACACAATTATGTGGACCACATAGTCCAACAGCAAACAGCTGACAGCACCAAAATTTGTGCTTCAAATTCCCATACTGGAAATCCGAAAATAATTAACTATAGAGATGAACTTGAATGCCATTTGGTAGTGTAGTACCTAAGGTTTATATTTTTAGGGCCAAATCTGTAGGGCGCTTATTAGGCCGATGGGCCAATTAGGATCCTGACATATTAGATTTTTCTACATCCTCGGTATCACTTTTACATTGTTTATAAATTTATCTAGAAAATTTTTATAACTTTATCTAATATAACTTTAACATTGTTTTGTTCGTGCAACTAAAATGATCCCAAATAGTACAAAACAATGTTTGTAATTTCGTACCATACCAGAGTTTCGACACTTCTCTGGTACAGTATGGTACCATATATTAAACGATACATTTCGGCATACCATTCGATATATATATTTTATAATTATAAATATTATGCATATATATATTATATATAATTATAAATTTTTTTCCCGAGCAACATCACCTCGACAATGTCACCCGAGAAGTAAAAAAAAGATTTTTTTAATTAAAAAATACAAATATGACGTCGCCCAAGTCGCCTCGGGAGACGTTGCCTTCCTTCTCGGGCGACATCACCCGAGCCTCGGCAACGTCGCCCGAGCCTTGGCGACATCGCCCAAGGAGGAGGCGACGTACATATTAAAAAAACCAAAAAAACGATTTTCTTATTTAAAAAATAAAAAAATTGTACCGACCGATAGCGGGCGGTCCGCATACCAGTACCCTGTCAGACCGGTACATACCGCCCGTACCAAGTGGTATTATTCGGTATTGCAGACCATGGTACAAAACCCCTCAGCCTATGTTCTTTGATTAAATTCTACAGAATTCCATCCTGACATTGGTCAATAATTCAAATGGAAGTAACAGACAGACTCAACAGCCACCTTTAAGCATAAGTAAAAATAAAGATCAAGTAATTTATATTTTTCGAAATAAGATGCTGAATACTGTAGCCCATGTGATGAAGTTCAAAAGGAAACAAGACTTCATTACAACTTGCAATATTGTACATTTACAGTTGCAATGTGTTACACTTAATTAATCATAACGCTAGTTCTTTTTCACAAATATAATGTATGTTGAAATGCACTGCGTGATCTAAACTTTCAACAAATATTTCAATTATTAGTAAACGGAATCCACTAACATATGAAACTAATTCATTGCTAAATGATCTTTATTCAAATTATCTCAAGATCCCGACAGGCACTTGTTCTCTGCATTATAATAAAAATAAAAACAATAAATAGATTGTAATAAAACTCATTTAAAGTTAATCTAATATGATGCACCATCAAAGATATTACCTTCAGGAAACCATCTATAGTAGTTATACATCACCACAGCAGCAATAAGAGTTTTACCCAGTCCTGTTGGCAATGCAACTAATGTGTTTGAAAATAGAGAAGTCCTTGTAATAGAGAACTGGTAATCACGAAGAGGCACATTCACTGCAACAAATCAACAGGTGAGAAGTAAAGAATGTAGCAAACAAACTATATGTGATTAGATATTTTTCTCTTCTCCTTTTGTGACCAATCAAATAAATCTAAAATAAATGAATGTGATTTAAGATTTTTTTTTAAATGTAAGACAGAAATAAGTTCAAGATACAGGATAATTTTGTTATTCTTGAATACAGCTTTCTTAGATCGAGATAAAAACCCATATACTTCAAGAGCCATTACGACTGTAAATTACCGAATTAAAAAAATATTCTGTGCTTGCTTAAGGGATTTTATTTTAAAAGCCTAACACTACCTTGGTAGTTGCAGGAGTAAATCTTGGGTGTCTTGGCAACAGAATTTAGTTTTATACTTGCTACAGGATTTGCAGGCTTAAAGATGGGCAGCACTCATCACTCAGAAGTGGAGTTCCCCACCTAATCGTGTATGATTTGGCAAACCTTGTTAGCATTTTAAAACGTAAAGAATTAAAAACCTAATTATTATTGATTTGACAACCTTATTAGTATTTTTGAAATGTAAAAAAATTATAATTCCTTGATATGCTAAAAGGTTTGGTGCAACTTTTTGGCACACATTAACATAATTAGTTGTAGAAATGCTTTTACGAAAACTTTCAGGTGGATGATTGGCCCACCAACTTTAAGAGGGTTAACATACAAAGTAACAAACTGTACCTAGGTTAAGCTCAAACTCTGCCAAATTTTTGCCTTTTTTCCAGCAATTTTCTGTAATCATATCCCACAAAAAAGAATAGAATGCCTTTGGTTCTGAAAAGCTAACATATGCCTAGAATAAATGTAAATGCTCCACGAATATCTCAGCTCTTCTGGCAAGGATCACAGTTTGATTTACGAAACTATTGTTGAAGAGAACAATTAAAGCAATCTACATGAAAATCTTTTCAAGAATTCTGGAACAGTTCTTTACAAGTTACTAAGACAAAAATATCCATGATATAGTTTATTTAACTGACCAGACAAGCACTTTATACACAAATCTTTCCATTGATATATATGTTTCTAGTACATAATCCATTGCTTGGGGTTCTGGTGCCAAAATATCAAACCTGTTCATGTTTATTTGATGTAAGAAACAACAATTCCTGGTCATCAAAATCATGGCATAAATTTAAAAATAACTTTTAAAAAAACCACTAAATGTATTGTAGTTTATGATTTTGGATCTACAGTTCTATACATTGAATGTAATAAAAAATATTAAATTTTCACAATCATAGTTTTACTAATACAGTGCTTTCATATCAATATTTCAAAATGTTGCTCAATCTCTTCACCATAAATATTTTCAGTAATTATTACATAGTTGATTATATAAAAGATAGAAATAAAATTTTTAAACTATTTCATTTAAAAGTTTTGATCTATAAACTAATACTAAATGACAATCATGAAATTCTGAACATGTTCTTCTTGAATAGAAAAGCATCATGCCAGATTTTTTTATTTATGAAATTTATTCTTTTTAATCAGTCTAAGCTTCTTACCAATCTTGTGACCAGAGAAAAACAGTTCCCAATCAATATCCATTGTGATAACATGGCGACACTCAAGTAATACAAATTGCAAGTATAAAAATTGAAGGTAGATGAAAAGAATCATGAATTAAAGTTGAAAAGTCTGTGGATCCAATCTGATTCAATCAACCAAATCCAGAAGCCCTTCATTTTTTTGGGAAATCATCATGAAAAGCTAGACATCAGTGTATCCTGAGATGATTTGATTAATCTGGCAAACCCAGGCAACTTCCATAACTGGTCTGGTAGGTTTCTTGAAGATCCAAGCAATCCAAGTAGTTCACATGTAGTCAGGTCAAATTCTATTTGATTTTATCAGTTTATAACTAATCCTAGCCAAATCCTAATCATTCTTAAGAACCTGAACTCAAAAATCAATTCAACCAATCAGGACTGATCCCGGTCTTAAAACCTATGAGAGCCATTAAATTCACTTGTGGTCCTGCAAAACTTAGTCATGGCCTTAGGCATCTTGTGTCTTTTTTCTAGATTAGGTCATTCCAATCAATTAATTAGCAACAAGTTCAATGATTGAGTTAATAATGACTATGGTACATTGAAGAGCATGACAGGTTCCTTTGACAAGAAGTTCACGCCTTTGTGACCATTATGTTGGAGAAGAGACTTGTCAAGGCACACAACATAGTAGGCAGAAAAGAACAACGAAGATGATAAGGAAATCTGTGTACAAAGTTGCCCCTCAGACAGCAACATCTATGACGACAATAACAAGTTGTAAATCTGAGTCAATCTGAGTCATTAATCATTTTTCAGTTACAGGGCACTACCGCTAGTCAAAGTAAGAGGCATCAAATCCATTTTAATTATTTAGGGTCAAGCATTCAAAGTACCCATTAACAAAGAAAAAATATCATCCACTGATACAAAACTACAGATTTATTTCTCTTAAAAACTCCCAATCTCTTTGTGATACAAGAAACTTATCAAATAAATGAGAAGGCCCAAGATACACCTACTCCTTGCAAAAATTACAGAGAGCGTCAACAGCAGAAAAGATAGATACCCAATGAATCATCTGCATTATTCTCCATCTCTATGTGATTTTACACAATTCTACTAAAAACATAATATTTAAGACCCGGTAGCATAAGGCGTTAAACTGATAACAAAAGGGTAACAACTGCATAGAACAAGATTGGTTGGCAGAAAAGATCCATGCAATCGTACCAGGATAAATCCAGGTTTTTGCAGCTTCAAGGTCGATGTCGACAGCAGGCTGCTCATCTCCACATACAAAATTCTGCTCCTCCTTGGCCTCCCGACCACGGGATCCAAAACGATCCCCATCGTCATTCCTGGTGCGTTTTGAGCCGTGAAAGTCCACGACGAATCTATCTAGAGTAGACTGCCGGCCCTCACCGCCACGTCGCCATAAATTAGCCGGAGCTCCCGTCGTCGCGACAGGAGTGGCGAAACCTTGCGGGTTCGAGGTGGAGGCCGGGACGGAGGCGAGTTGGCAGGCGTCATCGATCTCCCGAACGGCCGCCTCCCAGTCGAATTCCTGCGGCAGAGAAATCCCGCAGAGGGTTAGGGTTAGGGTTTGGGGCCGTTGGGGGAACAGAGAAAAAGAGGGAAGACTAGAGGAGGGGGGGAAGCTCACATCGTTGTCGTCGTCGAGAGGGAGAGCGGGCGTCGCCATTTCACTTCCAACCTTGGGGGATTCCTCGGAACGGGCGGAGATGCGAACGGATGGCGAGCAAGTACAAAGCCCTCGTTAAATCCACCCGGCGGCAAAACATATCAAACGGGGAGTTATTTAAAGAAGAGGATTTTTTTTAATATCGCATGTATTTTCCTCCAAAAAAATTATATTCTGCATATATATATATATAGTAATATCAAAATATTTAGATCCTTCGTATATGTCACTACTGTTAATATTCGTCCAAAAAACTTAACTATTATCAATCATGATTTTATTGGAATTTAAATGTATATACATATTTCTTCAAATTTAAATTATCTAAAATGTATATTATTATTAATTCAATTAATGGCACCTTCAAATTTTCTAATGTTTTTAAGGTGGAGTTAAAGATCAATTGGAGTTTTAACGTCATTATATTGATCAATTGATGGAGAGGAATTGTGATGATACATACACCAGCTCTTGAATTTTTAAGCATATATATAAATATATGCTAAAAATTATATTTTTATGGGTAAATATGTTTTTTTGTATGAGAAGTTAATTGCATGTCATCTCTATGTTTGGATCCTATTAAAATTACAATATCTATACTTAAAAAATTTACATTACAATCTCAATAAAATAAATAATCTCTTTTGTTATAACGTTGATAACTATACTGATGAAAAACATAACATGTGACACGAGATAGACGTGAAAATAATAAATAAAATTAATATTTCATTCGTTTTCTAGCCCATTAGATGTTGAAATTATCTTTTTACTATAAAATCATTAAAAACAAAAGGGACGATGAAATTATCTTTTGTCCATTATTTTCATATCGATGTGATATTATGCATTGCATTTTCCATCACTATAACGTTAAGATAAATGAAATTATTTATTTTATTTTTAAAATTATAGAAATCTTAATGTAGATTTTTTAAGTAGAGAAATCGCAATGCTAATTGGATGCAAGTACAGAGGTTCATCTGTAATCAGCCCTTGTATCACACCAAATATTGTACTCTGATTCTAAACTTTTATCTTTCACAAACATCTCCACCCTAGAATGCTTCAATTGATCACATTTCATAGGATCACAATATACAAAATCTAACTTAGGCTCAAACATGATTTATAATCAGGTCAACTGACAATTTCATTATCCTGAGGTCAAAACTTTCCACAACCACAAAGCAGCATTTTTGAAGCAGAGACAAGGAATATTGCAGAACTTTCTTTAATCATATAGAGAGATTGTTATTACATGACATTACATGGGACCTCATGATTTGTGACACAGACAATCAAATTATGGCAACTATTCCTGACAGAATAAGAATGAATGAATTAAAATTACAACTGATCAGCTGAACATTTCATTATTCTTAGGTTGAAACTTTCTACAATCACATAGCAACAATTCTGATGCAGAGACATGGAGCATTTCAGAAATTTCTTTATCATATAAGGAGAGAGTGTGTTTACATGTAGATTGATCTCATATGGCATTACATAGGACCTCAGTATTTGTGATACAGACAGTCAAATTATGACAACTATCCTTGACCAAATAACAATGAATGAATTAGGATTACAACTGATTGGCTGCCACCGCATGACTGCTTACCAGTACGTAGTTAGCTTGACCTAGTTCGATGAGCAATGTACAACATCTGTAAACTTATGCTCGTGCTTGCTGACACATGCAATCAGGCATTGGAAAAGTGTACAAGGATGCATCGGGTTTCCGCAAAGTGATGCCCTTCAAGTCACTATGATGTAGAACTTCCTGCATGTTTCGCTTGAACTTGTCCCATCTGCAATTGGATTGAAATATGAAGATCATCGAGTATCCTGATGCAGTGGTAAAATCTGTCACCACTTGGTTAATGTACAGCTAGTTCTGATTCTATAATCTTATTAACATCATGGTCCTGACACAACTTCTATTTATAGTTCTGATATATCGTGCCCTAACATGCACCATTAGCGCACTAATTGTATAACCAGCCTGATACAAGATACTGATGTTGACAAGTGACTAATGTTTGACACAAGTAGAGTTAAATGTTGAATTGGTAGATCTTGCTGAACAATATCATTCATGATATTTACCAACAACTAGTCACAACTTGAAACATGGATTTTATTTAAAAACATGGAAGCACAATGTTCTACCAGGATCTGCAACAGGTCAAACTGCATTATGTTGACTATTAGTGAAGTTTCCTGTTAATGCTAATATTTGATAGATAAATTCATGGTGATATAGGGATGAACGTCTCGACGATATCTTTGTCAGCTTATTAACCATTGTGACATGTAAACTTGACAAAATGTAGACTTACAATCAACTCCTATTTTACCAGACATTCATCATAATCCATTTACAAAGTGTTCGACCAGAAGTAATGGGGAAATCCATAAAATATTAGAAAAAGAAACAAGAAACCAACAATATCAACATTATTGAAATATTAATACGAGAATCATGATCCCTTTTTTCATCCATAGATGCCAAAATCGATCTGTTGTAGAAAGTCAATTCAAGTTTTTTCTACAGGCAAAAGTGCAATTATTTCAATGAACTTTATATGCAGTCTTCCTTGTCTAAACATACGGTGTAGTTGATGAATTAACCAACAAGATTTCAGCCAAACAGCATTCTTCATTCTCATATCGATTTTTCTCTTATTTGTCTACGCAAGAATGATGTTATATCTTTTGCATATTGACTTCTCCAATACTGGACAAGCAAGTAATTATAATTAACTTTACTTTCATATTGCCTCTTCCTTTTTCTCCAAGCAAAATGGTGACAAGATATTACCTAATATTTGGGTTGTTGAATGATAACACCAACTTTTTCTTGTCAGGATTTATGGTCTTCGAGTGCCCTTCATTGAGATATCGCCTATGTCCCATCAGAAAATGGGGAAAGTTTCCACCTTGAGTTGTGACAAACACTTCACTGTGAGCACAAACAGTATAATCCAATGCTGCCAACTGTGATGAATGTCCCTATAGGAGAAGAAACACAAGAAAAAAGAGGTTTCATTCCTAAGCTACATGGGCCTTTTAGAAAATTGAACAATAAAATAACAAACAGCTTAACAAATCAAAATACATAGGACTCAAAATATAGTATCATTTAAGATCTACTTAGAGCACTGGTAGACAGATCTGGAGATTTTTTAATTAGCGGGATAGTACAGCTAAATAACAATAAAATCTTGATGCACAACTCTAAATTGAATGGAACTTAAATTCTGATGATGCCCAAAGGAAGCTTCCAAGAAGTCAAGGACATAGTATTACAGATACTGAAATAATATAGTCACCATTTGTGCTTAGAATTTGTTGCGGCTGCAAAAACCCCAAAAAGTATGAAAACAAGAACAGTACCTTGAAAGGTGCAAGTTCATCGGCAGATCCAAGAGTTTCCTTGGTCTCTAAAAGAGGAAAAAGCTGACGGAGTGGAGCCATATATTTTTCTGCATTGTATATCTTACCAGAAGCAACATAGACTGATGTGGTATTACCAAATCCCATGCCTCGAAGCATCATTCCCACCTGCAAAACAACTTCATTTGTTCAAATGGACCCATCTGCTAGGAACAAAGAAAACATATCAAAATTGTACCTGTCAAGCATTTAATGTCCTAGATATTCAAAAGTCAGATATAAAGATGGAATAACCCTGAATCCAGACAGAATAATTAATGGCCTGTTTCGGTAATAACAAAGATGTGCCAAAAAAGTCAGTGAAAGCAAACGCAACTACAACATAGCACCTGGTAGAAGCATATTCTAAGAAGGGTTTTAGCATGAAAAGTCCTACAAAGAAAACCTTTGGTACCAACATAGCAAATTAACAACTCAAACTCATAAGAGGTAGAAGGACTGTATTTACAGTTTTAAACCTAAAAGACTCTAGATTTCACTGGAAAAATAAAATTTTAAATTCATAAATTCAAATTATTATATTTCACACATTAAGATTCACATGAGATTGAAAGATACTTAATTTGAAGATTGCTGAATCCTCTAGCTCAACCTAGAAGGAGATTTGATTAAGAGATTCAATACAAAAAATAAACTTAATTAAGGCAAATAAACCAACTCAAATAAAGCAAATCTTTAGCAGTAGAAGCTTGCAACTAAGATAAAGATATCATATACTTGGACACCTAGAATCAAAAATAGTTTTTCCATGGAACAAGGGTATTAGAATGAGGAATTATGTTTCCATGGTGCAAGGATGTGCTGCTTTTGTGCTGGCTAAACCAAACATTAGTCTATCTACATGTCAATGCCTCCAGCACAGATTAGAATCGCATGTGCCGATGTCTTTGGCATCATATGTTTCAACCAATGCTGACTCATGCAAATCGACATAGCAATCCTTAGAATTGAAGATAAATTAACCACACAATCAGCTGAAATTTTGAAAAAGCATATCCTCATCATGATAATCTTGCTATAATCAAGCACATAACCTCTAACGGCGTTAAAGGGCATTTTCCATTCCTTCTGTTAGCCTCTGGGCTAATTACTCGACCAGGTCTCCTGAACTTTCCTCTCCAACTTCTTTCACGAGCTTTATCCATTTCATTTTTCTCTTGCTGACCACCATCATAAGTACAACATGAAAAGGCTACCATATCCTGAAACAGAAAAGGACAAAAATCACATATACCTTTGCAATAGAAAATTTGCAAAGAGCTTGAACTCGTCATAGACCAAACAAGTAACACCTCTTCAAACCGAAGATGCACCGAGATGTACTTTCCACCATTTATTGAGCTGTTATTTATCATTCTGTGAACCATTCTTTCAGCGAGAGATCTTATTGGTTTAGAAAAGCGCAATGCTTCATAGTTTGTCAAACATCTTAGTCCCTGGATGCTGGATGGAACTGAATGAGCCAATCTGTTAGAGAATGGTGCTATCCGTACAGCCCTGCACAGCACATATAAACGGAATGTAAAATCACAAAACGAAGAACTCAGTTCCAACATATAAATCAGAAGAAACAATGTATATCTGGATAAGTGATCTGTGCCATATTGCAATAGCCTACATAACATATGAATTTAAAATGTTAATATATACAAGTTCATAAAGAAAAATGAAAATCTCAAGCTTCAAACTTAAATTGTTTAGGCTTTAAATCAAATCAACAGCCACAGTAAAGATTATTGCTTCTGAAGCTAGTCAATTTAGGCTCTAGTCTGTTTAGGTTTAGGGTTGATAAATTATGCAATGACCAACAATGTGAATTTGAACAAGATGGCGAAACATGGGGATTGATCTTGGCTCCATATCACCCATCCATAAAATAAACATGGAGAAACACAACAATACAATCAAGAGAATGGCAAATACCAAACTATACTAAGACATATACTGGATGAACTCCACCCTGGAAGCTCGATATTTAGTTCTCTCAGTCTCTGCATATTGTGCAGTTCCACAAGCCACCGTATATCTCAATATTATATGCATAAACTCACATAAATAATAAGTGCACAAGTACAATCAAGGTATACTGTATCAGCATCTCAAAGCTGTGGAATGATTACACATAAGCCAAAACATTGATAAAACGTAAGAACTTTCCAAAGTAATGTGAACAAGAAAACGTAATTTTGAATGATATTGCCAAATAAGGTAGCAACTCTTTCCAAAAGTTTCAACTTTCAACAAAGCCAACATATATGGAGTTTCTCATAAATGGAACAATAAATTCAATGCATGATTATGATTAAGAAATAACGAAATAACATGAAACAAAAAAATGTACAAAAATAAATGAATCTGAAGAACAAGCTCATACCCCAGTTCTAATAATTTTGGGAGAACCTTCTGTAGATAATATGTCTTAGATGATAGGGCCTTACTTCTCAAATTCAAAATGTTGCTGATATTATTGTCAAATCGCTGCAATATCTCCGGTGGAAGCTCTTTAACCACTCTTACATGATTTTTTAGTGTTTCTGTGAAGTACTCTTCATCAAATATATCCTCAAACTTGCTGAAAGAATTCAGACAGAAGAAGAAAAACAATTGCTGTTCATTCTTATGACTTATCAGATAAAAAAAATGTATGGTCACATTCAACTAAATATTGCAACAATGTTTTGTGAGTAAGTAAATAATTATGGAAGACAAACTCTATAAATATTAAGTATTACAGAAATGGAAGCCTTATGCATGGACACCAACAGAGGGTGAATGTATGGAACCTTACTCCTACAGAAAGAAGAGTGTATCCATGACTCGAATTCATTGACACCAAAATTTTGAAGGAAGCTCACATTGGTGCCAAGGCTTGCCCACAAAAGCATAATAGAAAGAATTTAGACAGAAGAAGAATATTTTTGCCCTTAAGCACATCAAAAAAGATGGTTTGAAACAATCAAAACACCATGATAAATTGCAATGTTGCACTTTAAACAAGAAATGTTATTGAAAAATTAAAAATAGTAAGAAAACTTTTGAAATCCTGAGAGGAAAGCCACCGAGTAAGTAATAAAGACTTTTATTCTAAGCAGTGGAAGAAAATGCACATCTCACCCAAAACCATGAAATGCTAGCAATATCTATAGGTGGTTTTCTTAACTTCATCATGATACTCAAGGAACGTGGAAGAAAGCCACAAGAGACTTAACTGCACTTCAAAATATTTAGATATACTCCATATTGCCATCTAATGTTTTGTTTGAGCATATTAGAAAATTGCCAGTCATAAACTAAAATATTTTACTTGTAGGATCACAAATCATGTCTTACAATCAATATGAAATAGTTAGCATTGTAAAATAAGAGAATATTTGCTGACATAAGTACTTCAACAAACAAACTAAACAACTTTAAAGAATCAGCAAGAAGACAAAAAATTGAGAATCCTTAATGTTAAAATATTTTGTCCCTCTAATGACTCACGCAGAAAACCGAAACATGGCCAGAAGATCTCAAAGCTGTTGTCTAACATAATAATTGATTTCATCAAATCAAGACAAATATTATATGAAAATTTAAACCGAAAACAATTTCAGTAAGGATGTATACAGTAAAATAAAAGTAAATTCCAGTGACAAGCCATTTCAAATGTAGCGAGAGATGGAAAAAGCAAAAGAAAATGGCATGATGATGTTTTTACCTTGAATCACGCCAAACACTGTTAAAATGAAATATTGGAATTACGAGTGTTGCATTTAGTAAGCCTGCCACAGCAACTGCATCACATATCTGCATCAGGGAAAGTTCAAAGTGAATTAAATTATATGTTGTGGGAAACAAAATGATTATATATGTACGCTTAGTTACTTGAAAAATAATAATTAAGAGGCTTAGTTACATGTGCTTCTGGCATAAAGAAAGTGTGAGAGAGAGAGATTACTCAAGGAGAAGCCCTTGACTAGCTGCATTGCTTAATATTAAGCTAGACGGTGTTATATCAGTTAGATGTATTCATTCCAAATTATCTTACTACATCTCTGAGTGTGTCTGTTCAGTAGTAATGGGAGGTTGGATAATTATGGAGGATAAACTAATGATTATAGAATAATAGGACAATCACCTATAGTCATTATTGTACTTTCAAGTCATAAAGCGACTGGAGAAGCATGGAACTTATTTAGACTTTAAAATAACAGCAACAGCACACGTAATCTGTATTTGTCCAGTGTGCCAGTGCAAAATATCAAGATGCAAAAGGAGTACAGAATAAGCTAACAGACAAACAGGTAACTACTATGCAAATAAGACCACCTATGGCACGAAAGGAAGAGATGTCAAAGCAACACGCTGTGATGCCACAAAAATTTCTGGCATATTCTAGCATATCACATTACATTACCATTTTTTGGTTCACAATACTGCCAAACCAACCTGTTTGATGGAGAATCCTTACGCCAAAGAGATTTATTTTATCTATTCTTACAGGGCGTATTACAAAAATCTATGTTTGTTTCCGATCTAGAAACTTTCAAAAAGAAAAGCATTAATAACAGAACTTACAGACATACGCTGCTGATTCAGACCACCATTTGCTTCAATTATGAGATAACCATTTGAAGGTGGCAATTCTGAAAAAAAAATAAAAAAGGGTATATAAACAATTATTATATAGGGAAGGAAAACCTATTATTATCAGTATGTTTACTAACTACAATTCTGAAATTTTCTTAGAGATCCAGAGTTTTTTAGCAGTTACTGAAGCTCTAACCTGCTTGCAATAATCTCTTTGGTAAACAAGGTTTCCACTTTTGAGTTGCTTTTTGATGCCATGCTGTCATCAACTGCATGATATGCACATAGAGAACTATCATGCATAAACCATAAGCAGAAGAGTAGAAGATGGTTTATAGGAGGTTTAAAGTAGAAAAGCCTTTTCTAAGAACCACTTACTATAAAGAAGCTCCCAAACATATTAAATTATATGCATTAAAATGCATCAGAGAGAAACTGAACCTCAAGTGCACTGCCAAATATGAGGAAACCAGAGTATAAGAATGTTCAAAGGCCTTGCATTTTCACATATCTCATCAAGTAATGTCAAATTTAAGTGAGACTGAAATCATACTACCTTTATATGCAGTTACCGGCCTCAAATTAATATTGACTGGCCAGACAAATGAAATATCTGAACTTACATAATGAATCTATCTTAAGCAGTTGAAAATCATAAGTGATAATACAACATAAGTCGAAGGACATAGCAGAATGGCACTATATCATTTTCATTCTTCAGAAAGACCCAGCTATATTAAAAGCTAACCAGCTGAAAAAATCCATTTGCAGATATAGTTCTTCATGGCAAACACCTATGAATGCATAGTGTGCAGGTTGAAAAGGAAACAAACAAAAAAAATGAAGTATCTTGTACGGTTGGAGGTTTATGAGTAGAACATCAAAACAACAGAGATAAAATCGAACTTCTCTTTGTCTAATTAAATAATGAGATGATTACTGCATGACAAATTAAAGCAAGAGAATCACAATGAAAGGACAACCAATAGGATTTTCCAACTTGATTCTTGAAAAAGGCAAAGTGAAGCAACAAAAGAACCGTGCAACGAGATCAAGGTTGTCCTGAGATTGAAGATGTTCTTGAAAATCATGCCCTACTTTGTTTTATAGTGTTCAGATCTGCAGTAGTTATCCCGATAGCAAGAAGATCAAGGGGCAATTTCTGGGGTAGCTGGTTGACTGACCCAAACTAAGCACTACAACCTACTTTGTGCTACATTTTCAGTAAGAATTACTGGTAAGTTTGAAAGCCAAAGAAACTTTAGTGGATATTATCAATCCTTACCTTGTCAGCAGTATGCAGTTACCTGCCTCGAATTATAGATTCTACCTTCATATGAACTTCTCCCGTACTGTTCGCTGTTATTCATTTTGTTGAATCATTTTTTCAAAGATCATTATGCCACTCTACAACTCATTTACTCCCAAACAACTAAACATTCATTTCTCATCATCGAGAGTCTAGAATCATAACGTAAATCTTTCCCGTTCTAATCAGAGAACTTCCACTCGTACGATCGATAACTACCAGCGGGAAGTCTAGATTCTCGAATGAATAAGCAAGAAAGGTAAAAGATCGGCAACTGCATTGCGGAAAACCGAGAAAAAAATCAAAGGAGGAAACACATCCAAGAAACGGGCTGTCGGTGACTACCGCACTGGAGTGATTGACGTCGGCCTGCATGAAGGCCCACAGCTCGTGGAACACCTGCGGGCTGCGGTACACCGACCCAGGCGGCGGCGCCCGCCTGAGGATGGCGACGCCGACGCGGACCGGCACGGGCGGCTCCAGGTCCCACTCCCACCTCCCGACCATCACCAGCATCACGGCCAGGTACAGGAGCGGCGCCACCAGCAGGGCGCCCCTCCGCCGGGACGCCGCGGCGGCCGCCCAGAGCACCAGCTTCCCGCGCGGCCGCGCGCCCCTCGGCGACGCCGCCGCCGCCGCAGCACCGCACCCGTGCCCGTCGCCGAGCCGTCTCCGCCCGTGCATGGCTTCTCACGGCCGGCACCCTCCGGATCCGACCAGACCCTCCTCCTCCTCCTCCTCGGGGATCATTCCAGCGTCAACGCGCGAATTAAAGACGCGGTTCGAGGCAATTACTTGGAGGAGCGGGGCAGGGGTTTTAATGCGAGGGATCGGGACACGGATCGAGACCAAGAATCGGGCGAGTGGGAGGAAAGAGGGGAGAGCGAGGCGAGCAAAAGGGAGCGAGCTTTAAAGGGGATGCCAGTGGAAGGCGTCGAGAGGAGCTTCAGAAAGGAGAGCGAGGGGAGTGGGCACAGAAGCAAAAGGAAAACGAGAAAGCGAACGCTTTTATGAAGGGAAAGGAAGGGGGATGTGTGCGCATTTGGCTTCTTCCCTTTTTATATTATTTTTCTTTGTCTTTGCCTTGGAAGAAGAAAACAAAATTATTTCTATTTTCTTGTGAAAATAAAATTTGGTCAATTCCACTCTTATGAATATAAGATAATTGAGTTCTATAATTGTCATCAGGCACACACATGAACACCATATATAAGTTATATTTTGCATGCTAAAATATAAAATTAGGGAATAATGACAAAAAAAAAATCCTTGGATATAAAGTATGCATGTTGGAATGTCATGCAGACATTTATGACTTTGAATCAACTCCATCCACTATGTTTCCTAAAAGAAAAAGAAGTCAAATGCCAGCAAAAAGGCATGGACTTTCTTCATGAGCAGCAGCAGAAGAGTCCGCAGTACATCATCACAGTTGACTGGCTTGTAGATCAACCCCATTTAGCATCACAATCGAAGCTATTTATCCTTGGGGATTTCAAGCACCGAGAGACGCTGTCATCAGCCTCCCTCCGAGCTTGTGATCCAAAGTACAAGGACGACTGACACTGCTGCTCTTTGCAGCTGCTGAACATGGAGATCTTCTCCTGGAGGTGACAGCCCCACAGAAGACACCGAAGCTTGTCTCTCCTCTTGTTCTTTTCTTCTTCTCTCTGCAAATTAGTCTTGCTCCGAAGCCAAGTAGCTCATCCGTCGCCATCTATCTATCTATCAGTAAAAGAATGGAGTTTCTACACAGAGAAGAACTCGCGAGTAGGATCAACAATTAGGGTTGACTGTGTGCCCGACATTTAGTCGGTGCTTAATCATCTCATACATCATCGATCACATCATCCATAATAGATTGGATCTGATAATATTTTTTTTTTACCGTATACAATTAATGGGGATCATCGAAGCACGACTCTGGATTTTTTTTTTTTTTCGATGGATTGAACATAATAAATCTAATCAATCCTCAATTGAATTATTAAATCCAAAATAATATACATTAAATTTTATAATAATTATACAATATATTAACGTGGAAGTTTACTGAATTAATCCATGATTTGATCTTTTAATTATATAGTATTCTTAAGAATTTTAGATTTCTTTTGACGGGTGAAAAAAAAATATTTTATATTATAACCGGAGACTATAACCTTATTTATAGTCATAATCGATAAATTTAAAATTATGATTATATTCATAATTGATGAATCTATAATTATGTTTTAAGAATTTTATATTCTTAATTTATCAAGTTATGTTCGTTAGTCATTTAAATTTATTTTAATTTTGATTAATTAAAATAATAATTTAATATATTTAATTTTATATATGTGATTTTTAAAATTTTAATATTTTTTTATCTTTGATGTCACTTAATTATTTCGAATGAGTAACTAATTTGAACATACGAGAGTCCCGTCAAAAAAAAAATCAAATTTGATTGGACTGATGAAATAGTTAATAATTATAATATCATTTTTGACTCGACAAAAATAATTTTTTTCGTTAGTCAAGGTTGATTAGATTAGATTAGACATGATTTGATGGGCTCAGATATGATTGATTGATGCAGCATGATTTTGACTTGAAACCACATCACCATCTTCTTGGGTTACATGGAATGAGAAAACATTAAATGTAAGAACTGATGCAGTTGGCTGCAGACTTAGACTCCTTCTTATCAGTGGACTCCTCAGAAGAGTTAATGTCTTTAGCCTGCAACAAATGCCATTTGGAGGGTGATCAGGTGAGAGAACTGAGAAGAGAGAAGAATCCTCCCCAGTTATGCAACATAACTCCCTCTCTCTCTCTCTCTCTCTCTCTCTCTCCTTCTGCCTTCACTTTTCACTTTTCATTCAAGGAAGGAAGAGATCTTCCTTTTATGTGCTTTCCATGTAGGCAGCCTTTTCTGCTAAAGTTTCTTTGGGCTTTGATTAACAATTATTTAGAGGACAGGAAATCTCAATTATGTTCTTTCAGTATATGGTGATTAAACATCTCCATGAGTGTTAGATTATGTGATGCTTTGTAATTAGATAAGATATATAATATATCTCATTAGATTTCGATAATAATATTGATTAATAAAAAAATCTATATTATAATAGAATTTCTTAGGAGATGTACGAAGGGAACTTTCTTAATAATTTATTCTATAACTTTTGTTTTCATCTATATATAGACAAAACTTATATGAACTAAAAATCGTATTTAAGAGTTACATCAAAGAAAAGCATCTCACGTACATCAGTTGAGATATTACAGTTTCTCTCTCAACCTTCCTAAGCCATTAATCTAATTGGTCGGATTGATAGTGACATTGGATCTAAAAAAAATATCCATATCATATAAATATCTGTTCTCTTCTTTTTCAGATGACATCAAAAGATACACATCGTGAAACCGATCTATTACATATTATAGATTGCATCATAACATAAAAATTTTCATATTATAGAAAATATTATTATAGTTTTTATGCTTACAATAAGACCAATCAACAAAACATTAGTCCAATTATATAACCAAATAAGTGGGGTGTAAGAAAGATCAATTTATATCGTCTTATTTTACATGTATATTAATATTATATCGAATTTATTGTTATGCTAAGACTGGTCGTTGATAAATGTTGGGTTAAAACATGGTATATGAATCCAATGATAATGTATTTATTGGACTAGTGGTTAGGAAGATTAATAAGTCAACTAGTCAACTAAGTCGAACATGCAATGGTCAAAAAAAAAGAAGAAAAGAAAAAAAGTTGCTCTTTTCTTTGATTAAGAAATCTGAGTCCACCCATTCACACTTCACCATCCTCATGAAGTCAATAAAGCTCAGTGCATGATGATAGAGAAATGACGGTGTTTGAACACCAGCAACTAACAAAATATCTAAATAGAAGAAGACGAGCAAAGAGAAAGGAAGAACGAGACAAATATTGATAAGGAAGATATAAGATTAATGAGGTTTAGAATGATTTTAAAGAACTGATCCTAAGAGAGATAGAGATCCAAAGAGAAATTAGTTGGAAAATCGAATTAAAATATCAAGTATTATCACATTAAAGTTGATCAAATATAATATAATAATAAATATTAAGATTTATTTTAGTTCATATGATTTTGACCATAAATCACTAAAGCTTTTATGGTTTATTTGTATCTAAAATAACATTATATTTTTAAAACTTAACATATAAATTTATCTTATCAAATATGAGTTAACAGATATTGGAGTCTGCTTATGTAGCATGTTGGACTCACAATAAGTTATTAATATAATAAATATATATAATTTAAATTTATAAAAAAAATTAATGTTCATCTTATCGAGGAAGATAAAGTAACAAAGAATATAGCGATGGACGAAAATGGAAAAAATAGAGGTATAAGAGACCGAAGGTAAAAGTGAATGAGAGCTGATCTAGTACGTCGTAAGTGCGATGGGTGGAGGCACAGGAGATGACGAAGTGGGAGGCATTATGGACGAAGATGCTTGGGAGGAGAAAGAGGGATCAAGAGACCACTGTATGCCTAGCATTAGAATGGTTCACGCACATCCACTTAAGACAAAACCAAAAGCACCGGAACTTATTGTCAGCGTGACAAAGGTTGCGTGTGTACAATGCCCTACCAGGCAGTAGCGGCTCGGTGCTGTTGCTGGTGGCCGCTTTCACGACAATGCCTCCTCCGGCTATCGATGGTGGTCTTAATTTTTTAAAAATTTAAATTACATGTGTCATTATATTAATAATTTATTATAAATTAGCATATCATGTAAGTAGACTTTAATGTCTATTAATCCAGACTTAACGAGAGGGACTTATATGTTACGTTTTTTAAAACATAGGGGTTACTTTAGATATGAATAAACCATAAGAGTTTAAATGATCCATAACCAAAATCATAAAGGCTAAAATGGATCTTAACTATTTCTTGAATTTAAATTATGTGTATCATTATATTAATAATTTATTATGAGTCAACACGTCTTGATGGAAGAAATCTATATGTCATATTTTTAAAAACATAATGATTATTTTAGATGTGAATAAATTATAAGAGGTGATTAACAAGCTAAAAAGGGGTTAAAATAGACAATACGACGGAGTGAGATGCGCTAAGAAACATGAGAAGAGAAAAAGTTATGAATGGATTGGGCTGCAGAAGGTCAGCGGTGTACATCCAAGGCTGTGGCAGACTTGGGCCTTGCAAAACATACAGATGCTGCGTTGACCACAGCTTCGTGCGTTACATATCTTCGATAATATAACTGATAAAAGTTCAAATAAATATTTTTAATTACTAAGTTATAGGCATCAACTGTTAACGATACATCTTTAATTGTTTCCAAGAATAAGACGATGGGTTTAAATAATAATTTAATATTTTAATTATTTCAAAATCTCGATACAGGGAATCTGATGGAGGCCCAATCTCAACAAAACAATCATCGACCGTCCGATCCCATCGGCTTCCATTTTTAACGGCTATGATTCGGATCCAAACCCGACCGTCTTTTTATCGAGCCGGTTGACTCCACTTGAACGACCACTCGGGCTTTTTGTCGTTCGACCCAACCGCCTCGTCCATCCATCTCCACCGTGCATTTTCGTCATCGCCAACAATTGGACGGTCCGGATCGATCGGACGGCCCCGATATCCCGTCCCCCCTTTTCATTGTTCGTCTCGCCCTCTCTCGCCTCTCCCTTCCGATTCATCCTCCGCTCGCTCTCCTTTCTCCTCGAAGCCGCCGTTGCGATCGCAGAAGAGATCGAAAGGAGAGAACCGAAGCGAGCGAACTCGGCGCGGCCTCTTCCGGAAACCCTAACCCTAGCTCCGTCTCTCGCTTTCTCTCTTTGATCTCCTCCAATTTGGAAGAGGAAGAGGAGGGGGAAGAGGGGGCTGGGCGGAGGAATGATCGCTCGGCCGCCATTGGAGTAATCTCGGAATCGATAATTCTCCGATCATGTCCTCTCAGTCGACGGCCATCAACTCCCAGTCGCCAGGGCTTAAGACCTACTTCAAGACCCCGGAGGGCCGCTACAAGCTCCAGTACGAGAAGGCCCACCCCGCCGCCGTCTTGCACTATTCTCACGGCAAGGCCGTCTCCCAGGTACGCCTTCTTTGGCTTTAGGGTTATGATTCTTCTCTCTTGCCTGCTGCTATTGTTGCTTCTTTTGGTAGTTGACCGTCGCCTATCTCAAGGAGAAACCGACGAACCAGCCCTTGGCGACGCCGTCGACCCCAAGCTCCAGCGGAGTGAGGTCTGCGGCGGCTAGGCTGCTCGGCGCTGGGAACGGCAGCCGAGCGCTCAGTTTTGTTGGCGGTAATGGGACGAGTCGGACGGTGTCAGGGAGCAGCAGGATTGGGGGTTCTCTAGGAGTCCCCACCGGATCAGGAAACTCACAAGCGGTGGCTAATTATGACGGCAAGGGGACATATCTTATCTTCAACTCAGCGGATACTCTTTTCATCAGTGACCTCAATTCTCAGGACAAGGTTTATCATCTAGTGGGGATGAGAGTTCTTTTAGTTTGCTGTATTTGTTGTACGAGATGTGATCGTGTCTGGTGATTTAAACTGTTTCAGGATCCTATCAAGTCCATCCATTTCAGCAACTCGAATCCGGTTTGTCATGCGTTTGATTCGGATGCAAAGGATGGACATGATTTGCTCATTGGTCTGCACACTGGAGATGGTCAGCCCACTCATTTATCAGACACAAATTAATTTCTCGTTTTTGTGCTTTGCTTGTTAGGATGTTGGATCTTTATTCTGCCAAATAATATCAACATACATTTGTTCTAGTCTACTCGGTGTCATTGAGGCAACAACTACAAGATCCAGGGAGGAAGCTACTAGCGGCTCAGCATTATAACAAAGATGGCACCACTAGTAATAGGCACGTCTGACTCTCTGACCATTGACGATCAACTTCCTTCTAATTATTCTATAACTTTTCGTTTATAATTTTATTGGCTTTGTACCTTTCTTTTTACATGAGATGATCCAACATGCATGCCTACTTCTGGGGTGGTTAATGGTGCTTTATAGATCAGTAACTTATCACTTATATTCCCTGCATTGACTTTTTTATTTGTTAGTTCCTATGATCCAGAAAAGAATAGTGTTTTTTTTTTTTTTGTGACAAGTTTAGCTGAGATATCTTCTTATTCAGGTTCAATTAAATGTCATGGATCGTATGATTTTTAAATATTAATTTCTGTTGAATAATGAGATGCTTAAGTTTATTTAGTAGATAATACCTCAGATTTTGATTTGTCAGTGCTTGTTGGGGAGTGACTTGATTGCTTATTCTTGAAGAAAGGGCATATCTTAAATTCACACCAAACATGTCCTTCTCTAGTGTGAAAAATAAGCACAAGTTTTAGCTGTTTCAGATCTAAGATAGTCTTTATTATGCCAAAAAGAAGTGGACACACCGTGAAGTTTTTCATCATTTTACCCTTTTTTTTTAGGAATCCATGAATGATCGGTCATTTATTCTAGAGATTTGTCATTCTATTTAATGCATAGAAGTCCATGCAAAATTCCCAATTAAGGAGCTAACCACGACATTAAGATTTCTTATTCATTCAGATAACCAAGGGGCTTCTCACGATGCATTGATGATACAAAAGGGTAGAGATTCCTTTTTTTTGGCTACATGCCATCCTATAGAATCTACAAAAATGATGGTGCTATTCCCCAGCGAGAGGAGCTCACCATGAAATTAAGATTTCCTAGTCTTTGTTTATGTAGACTACCGAGGGGCTTCTCATGATACATTGAGAGTAAAAAGGGAACAGAGATATCTTTGTTGGCGGATGCCAAAGTAAGTTTATGCAACCATGTTGCAGGCCTTCAAAGTTCTTTGATTCAACAAGAGAAAAAGGTTTGTTCAGGAGAGTACAAATAATTTAAGCAGTCAAATGAAGCAAAAGTATTTCTTTGTGCAGGTTATTCGTTGATAACCTAATTTATGATATATGTGGTTGAGTTGGCTGGCTGGTTTGATGTTTAAGGATATTATGAGAATCTTTAGATCAAAAGTAATGTGATAACAATGGAATTCAGAAGTCACACTATTCTATATATATATAAAGCTTAGGGCATACTTATAGCCTCTGTGTTCTTAGGAAAACAACTATGGTTTGGATTAGGATTTTATAGTATTATGAATATGAACAGAAAGAGGTGTCTATGCAACTATATGGAGTTTTTTTTTTAATATTTTGAGAATTCTATGAATCATGCAGCTTGTTACTATTTCTAGAATGAGAAAATAAATGAAGTTGATACATGTATGTCAGGCAAAGGTGTCATAGGTCAATGGTATGTGTTGTTGCCACACAAGTATATGAATTTGGTGCAGTCTGTTCTATTGTATGTCAATGCACATGCTCTTCTAGGGTAGGCTTCATAACTGCTAGGGACCTTGACTGTTGAGAACTAGGTCCTCGGGTCAAATCCTGCATTTGCCAAATTACTTATCCTTACCTTTGTGTTAATGAGGTGGCATGACTGTGGCCCATGATGCATGTTCTTTTGAAATAGAGTTGAATGTTATCTTGTGAAATTGCAATAGAAGACCTAGACAAAGAATATGGTAAAAGCTTTGAACTATAGCTTCTCTTGATGAAGCTTGTGCACATATTGGTAGGGCTTAAAACACTAAATTGTATGACTTGAAGCTGTAAGTGAATCATGAAGCAAGCAGAATAGGATACATGGATCGGATGAAGCTTTTGAAGACAAAAGCACTTAGTTGAAGCTGAACTTGGGCCTGATATGTTGGTCAAAGGGTACTCTCAAAATATAATTTAGATCAGTGATTTTAGAGCAAGAAGAATAAAAGTCCAGGCTGTAGTACTTTTCCTTGTACTGAATGAGAATAAACATTGCTAACATGTGCTTAAAATTTCACAGAATTCTACATTGGAACAAAAGCAGAGAAAACAAGTTTTAGAGGTTTTGACTGATATTTGAATTCGTAGTAGTTAATATTAAGTAAATTATTGACCTAGAATTAAAGCATCCGATGTGGTGACAGATTACTTGCTGGCATGGGACAGTATCAAGCTATATTGTGCTATGCCATGCTTGTGTAGATGCATGCCGATTCACATGTCAATCTTTTCTTGTATGCTAAAGGCGATATTTTTTGTTGTGTGCTAGTGCATAGTTGCATACCATTAATGGGATCATCTGCAACATGTTGGCACATAAAACCTGTTTTTAATAAGACTGGTTAGTCCATATGGTATCTAATAGGATTGGTTAGTACATGTGGTCAACTTTGAAAAAAAAAATATTTAATACTTGTAGAGTTGGATTTCTACCTGGTATTAGTGAGCTACGATTTATGCATTTCGTCTTAATAACCTATATCAACTAGTCATATGTCTATGCATTTTCCTTATTTGGTTAACTCCACAAATGAGGTACCGATGCTTTATGCTACTTCATTAAATCATGAAGTGATATCTATGGTGCATATCAGAATAGTTATTAGATTCTTAAGCACGATATACCAATAAACTTGAATAATATCTATAATGTATACTGTATACTATAATAGTTATTAGATTCTTAAGCAGGATATATTGCTGAACTCGGATACTAGTCTATCATTAAGAGTTTCTCCTTCCAAACCTGATTAATGATGATGAAAACAGATTGCACCTTTTACTTTATGTTTTGTTCTTTTCTTATGTTGTATGTTATTTTCTTGGTTAATTCCTCTGTTTTGTGCATGTCTTGTGGTGGGTTTGGGGTTCAGCTAGGGCTGAGATGTTGGTTGGGGTCTTCTTGAATTGCATCGAGTATTATGATCTGTTGGTTGCTTCCTGATTTGCAGTTCCCCCACCATTAGTGAAACTTTGTTGTTTCTGCAGTAAATGCACTTGTATTGCATGGGTTCCGGAAAGTGAAGGCACATTTGTTGTTGGTCATGCTGATGGAAACATATACATATATGAAAAGGTTGGTCACTAGCAACTTATGATCATATCTTAGTTTTATTTAATTTTTATTTCCTCGTGTTGAAATTAAAGCTGACTGGTATTTTTTGCTCTTTAGAACAAAGATGGTACTGCTGATAGCTCTTTTCCAGCTATCAAGGATCAAGCTCAATTTACAGTTACACATGCACGGTCAAGTAAGGTATCATGATATTACATCTTTCAATGTTTTATATGCTTCCTTTGTGTGCGTTATCATCTTGTGTTCAGGATATCTTGTTTGTCATATTATTTTTGGTGAGGTTGACATGATGTTTGATATCCCTTTTACCGTATGGATTTGCTTGATGTTCGAAATTAGTTCAAGACAAGCTTCGTCACGGATTACCTCCATGATGTTTGGCTCAATATTGTTTTGATCTAAACTTAGTGTCCTATTGTAGATACTTCTCAAGTTATCAAGCTAATCTATTGACATGGACATGCGCATAATGAACTCCTCTTAAGATTTATTGTGAATTTGGAAACAAGTGGTTAATTTTGTGAAGATAAAAACAAGTGGTTAAACTTTGTATTCTTCGTGTGGGTGAAATGCTCATGATCTTGTGCTTAATATAAGCTTAATTTTAAGGACAAAACAATTTATTATCTTATTGAGCATACATTATCTTTGATGCCTATGATGTGCTTAAGTTTCATTTTTCATTTTGTGGCTTGAGGATTCTGTTACATTTTCTGACTGGATGTTCTTTGACACCAAAGTATTATTTGCTGATCATTCTTTTAAATCATTTCTGTTTTAAATTCTATATTAGTTCTTTTTTTTTTTTTTGCAGAGCAATCCAATTGCTAGATGGCATGTTTGCCAAGGTTCGATAAATAGTTTATCTTTTTCATCTGATGGAGCATCCTTGGCCGCTGTTGGTAGAGATGGTATCCATTTGATTGTCTTGAATTCATGGCAACATCTGCTGTAGCTTTGGTATATGGTTTTTCCAGATTACTTAAAATAGTCGGCTCTTGTAGGTTATCTAAGGGTATTTGATTTTGCAAAAGAGCAACTAAAGTTTGGTGGGAAAAGCTATTATGGTGCCTTGCTATGTTGCACCTGGAGGTAATCTTTGATATATCCATGTAAATTATTACTTTCAACTCATGATTAACTCTTGCATGTGCTGAGTTACAGCTCCTAGTCGATATAGTTCTCATGCTTGGTAGATATTTTTCCCCAATTTCTGTATAATTTTCAAACCATAATTATTATATGTCATAGATGTTCTTTTTTTTTTTTCCCATCCTTTTACTTAGCTGCCTCTGGCTCATATAAACACGTAACTCTCTGGATCTTACCTACCTTTTGTCTCACTTCTAGAAACAGAACATTTTCTTCACAGTTGTGTTCTATCCTGTTGTCTTGCATGTTTCCTGCCATCTCTATCAGCTTTTTAGCGTTCGATCCTGAATTGGTGGAACTCTTAAAATTTTTCAATAATCTTGTTGTATATGTATGCATGTGCACTTTTGGTTTCGTGTACCCCTGTTTTAATTAGTATCCTTACCTTTACCGCCTGCATTTGTTATACCAAGTACATGCTTTGTTATCCAGGATTTTAGTGCATTTAATATTTTTCGAAGACCGTGTTTATCATTTTCACCAGTATGCATTTGATGAACTTGTTGGATATGTTCAAATCTTTGTTTCTTTTGAAGAATTTATTTGACAATGCACTGCTATTAAATATTTTAGTTCGGATGGAAAATATATATTGACTGGTGGAGAAGATGATCTAGTGCAAGTTTGGAGTACCGAGGATAGGAAGGTAGTAGCTTGGGGTGAGGGGCATAATTCATGGGTAAGTAGTCTATTATAAATAAAATCAGATGTCAATGTGTTTATCGCATTCATTGATCCACTTGAAGTATACTAGTAAGTTGATTGGCAGGTAAGTGGAGTTGCTTTTGACTCATATTGGTCAGCACCAAATTCAGAAGGAGCAGGAGATAATGTCATGTATCGTTTTGGATCTGTTGGTCAGGTAACGTCGTTTTACAGAAACCAACTAGAAAAGCTCATGAGGAGTTCTGAAATATGATTGCTGTGTCTGTGTTTCTTTCACATGCTTGCCTTTATGTGAGGTGCTAACAGTATAAACAATGCTCCACCTTTTATTATTTGCCCAAAAATCTGGTTATGAGTTTGCGCAGATTTACTAGTAAACTAGTCTTGGAAGCCTTGTTTTCTTTCTTGTTTGTTGAAGCTTAATTATCTGTTTATGTTGCTTGCTTTCATTGACTCTCCTTGTAAGAAAAAATGTTTTATGTTTAACGTTCTTGTTCATTGACTTTGATCAGCAATTGATATCGATCGATCTATCTATTTAGTGTAGCATATTTGGTCTAGGTACTGAAAGGTTGTTTATGGTAATGTGGAGGTTAGGACTTTCTATTATTTTATACTGTGTAATGTTTTATATATTGTTGCCGTTGGCATTCTTATGTAGCAGAAGCTTATTGTTATGTTCCCATCTTTTTTTGGGGACTAATGCTGATACTCGTATCATTTGGTTGCTTTGATGAGTGTTTGGGGAACATTATACAAGATTTTTGATGTTTTTGATATCCCATGAATCCTCTAATCTGACATGGTTTTGCTATTAGTTAGTAAACTTGTGATGGTGCAGTTATTTATACATTTAATGTGAAGATATTTACGTATGCCTTTCTGGATTTTGTTTTTTGTAAGCTTATGGGTTGTTGTGGTATGCCTTTATGGTAACTTATGGGTTGTTGATTTGGTGAAAAGTATTGCAATAACAGTCATGAGGAGGTGCTTATAGACTATAAATCTTTGGCATTTACTAGCGTCTAGTGTGTTCATGAAAATTTGAATTTAATTTGTGCTTGAGCTATTTGGATGGTGAGTTTTTTTTTTATTTTTTAAATTTAGTTCTTTCGCTAAAGATCCTTGGTTGTATACGTGCTTGCAGGACACACAACTACTTTTGTGGGACTTGGCAATGGATGAAATCGTGGTGCCCTTACGTTGCTGTCCTCCTGGTGGTTCACCTACTTTCGGCAGCGGAAGCCATTCTGCTCACTGGGATAATGTCTACCCCGTGGGCTCCCTGCAACCCGCGCCGAGCACGAGAGATGTGCCTAAAATATCTCCGCTCGTCGCTCATCGTGCGCACGCAGATCCCCTCTCGGGGTTGATGTTTACCGGGGAATCCATCGTGACAATCTCACGGGAGGGGCACATCAAGATATGGACGAGGCCCGAGCACGGCGAGAGCAACCCATCAGGCTCGTCGGAGGCGAGCGCGACCGCTTGTGGCGCCAGGGAGAGACCCGCCGCGGCTTCGACCAAGACCAGCTCGAAGCAACCATCATCTGTTCTCTTTTCGTGATTGGCTCCACCATCTTGCCTGAATCGGCGATTGGCATTCTGCCGGGCTAATTTGGTCACACTCAACATTCTGGGTGATGATTTACCGCTGACTGACGAAGAGGTTGCCGGATTTCTTTTGGCATCATTTGGAGAGTGAGATGCGCGAGGGTTGGTTGGTGCTGTAAATCTCTGTTAGCAGCATTTTAGAACTGCCATTTGTGTGGCAGCTGAGCAAAATAATGGGAACATACATACTCTTTTGTAGATATTATATAATTCAACTCTAGGCCAAAAGTAGCCTCATATCATATCATATCATATTTGATGTAACATCCTGAATTGTATGTAGTGAGGTGAACTCATGCCCTGCCTTGTGCTGCCGAGCCGGGGAGATCGATGAAGGCGATATCAATTGTTTGGATCAGTAGAAGACAAAGAGGTATGACATTGGTGTTGCTCATGCTCTTTTAACCCTCGGATGTTGGATTCTTTCTTTATTTTACATCCTTTTTTTTTTCTTTCACATACATATCTACAGGTGTACGTACCCACCATGGTCCTCCGAGAGAAGAGAATTCCGAGATTGATAGCCGACAACTCGAAGAGCGTGGAGGAAAAGTGTTGTTAGTAGAAGAACTTGACGATGGCCATAATGGTGAAAGCAAAGGCCACAAATGTGTGTGTTTTTGCTGCATCAGCAGCGGGTGGTTCTCGTCCCGGGAACTTAAGCAGGCAGGTTGAGGTCGAACCTCCATCGTTCGACCTTGATTCCACTGTCTCATCTGTCCACCCCGGGGTCGATGCGAGTTCAACATCTGAGCCTCGTTTGAAACCCCAGAAATCTGATTCCATCTTCTCAGCGATTAAACGCAGTTTGCGTTCGGATTCATCTTTTTTACTCGAAGCTGTTCTACGTCGTCGGCCAGCGAGCAGGGGAAGGAGCAGGACTTTTCTTTAAATAGCCGAAACTTGTAGGTGGCTCCGTCGCCAACGATACTAATAATACTAATAATAATAATAGTAGAAAGAAGAGCTTGGGAGGGTAATAAATTGGAGTGGCAGCGCAAGCTGGTGTCGACCTGTTGGTGGGGTTGATTCCAACAGTGACACCACTTTGTGGGCCCCTGGGTCGCTGGAGAAGGCGGGCGGAAGGAAGAGCGCCGCGGGCGCCATAAAGGATGGAAGCTTCCCCGAGTGAGTTCATTCGTAATGGACGGGCGACTGCTCCCTGCACCCAGGCTCTACTTTGTCAGTACAGTGGGCATGTTCGGATGCAAACACGATGCGAGGTCCAAGTACCCGAGTGATTTGGAAGTCGGCAGGAACGAGAACCACGACAAATGTCTCTCTGTCTTCTTCTTCTTCTTCTTCTTCCTCAAATATATATTTATTTCCTCGTCGACAGACCGTGCAATTGAGTATGGTAAATCAATCGATTTTGCGTCATGTCGAATCCATCGTCGATCCATGTCGCACCATCAAAAGTTGCCGACTCGATCCAATTCTTGAAAGGTATTGCAACTTACGACAAGTCTTAAGGTGCGGGCTAAGAAAACAAAAGATTAGATCCTGAATCATATCGGAGAGACTAGTATTCATATAATACAATGAAGAAACAAAATATTCTTAAAATAAGAAACATGATCGAACAGTTGATTTATATCTTGGTATCGTCTTCTGCCATTTAATTTAAATGGGTGTTGGAAGATCCACCTTAGAGAGAGATAGATAGATAGATAGATAGATACTGGGGTCCACCTTTCTACAAATTTGTTGTACATTGTTTGCATCAATCAATGCATTAAGTTCCATAAACCCCACTTGTTGGCAGATGACTTCAATTAAATTAAACTGCATAGGAGGCACATTTATTGCTCACACTGTGAGGCAAACCATACACCAAAAAAATATATATATATATGTCAGCTACCACTGTCTCAAGCATAAATATACCCAATCTGTCAGAAACAAAATGCTTATATATATATATATATATATATATATATATATAGTATATATAAATATAATATAAATCATAGAATATATATCATATATATATATATATATAATATCATATATAGACATTCATATTAGTTAATAAAACAAGCATAAACATCATCAGAAACATCAAAGCTAAGACTAGACATGAGTTGCCAACCCATCAGCAAGACAACCTAATTAATTCCCTTACCCCAAAAAACACTCCTCATCGGGAATAAAACATTTCTGATCATGTTCAGAATCAACCAAGGAGATCAGTTTCAAGAATATGATGCATTTCTTTTAGTTCAGCAATGCTGGATGATGCTGCTGCTGGTAACATTCATCTTAAGCAATCAATTGTTGTGGCCATTGTTTGCCTAAGACTTGCCTACTGGTTCCCTTCTCAGCTACATTCTGAGGTGGAGGAGTTCTGCAAAAGCTTGCTTTAGTTTGAGCACTTTCCTTCTCTTCCATAAAAGCCACTCTCTGCAAATCCCCCAAGCTCCAGCAAGCAAGCTGTGAAGTGTTCCACCGAAAGAGACTTGGTTGGTGAGCTTGGGAATGGCTTCTAGATTTTGGCAACCCAACCTAAAAGGATGGGCATTAACAAGCCATGGCAACAATGCCTTGTGGACACATCACATGAGCCTCCTTTGTAAACCAACCTCTGCTGCCCTCAACTAATGAAAAGGTGTGCCATGTATGAGAGAGATCACAAGGAGACTGCAAGTAGCCAGCCCAGGAATAACTTGGCTCACACACCAACCAATTCTTCACAGATGGTATGTTGCAAAGATGATGACTTCAGGGAAAAGCTTATCCATTTTGGGTGACATGCCAAACCCAAATGCTTGCTTTTGACTAACAATTCTTGGCATCTTCCTTGATGTGTGCCTGAGATGAGATTGTACCTTTCTTTCTCCAAAGGATTTTGGATTGGCTGACATGGAATTCTCCAAGAAAGTTCCCCAAATCAGTCAAGGAATTGTTCCTTGGTCATCTGGAATTGATCTTCTTTCTCTATCCTCTGTGATAACCCTTCCTTGCTGCAAATGTTGGATGTGACTTTTGTATGATCATTAATTTGATCAATCAAGATTTGACACATGAATTTTAATTCATTGAACCATGTCACATCATCTACCAGAATCACAAGGAACCTATTAAACATGCTTTATCTTCATAGTAGGGAATATTCTCTCATCAAACAGATAATATATGGCAACTCTCTCCACTTGCTTTAAACACCCAAGTTTTGATCTCCTTTTTTTTTTTTTGGCATTCGAGATAAATTTTTCTACCAAATAGTCTTTTTCTATTCCCAACAGTTTGATGATTCAAAAAAAAAAAAAAAAAAAAAAAAAGAGGCCGATCGGATCAATTTCATCGTGTCGGATTGATAACAACAAAGATTGATCATAAAGGTCGAATTATATAAAAAAACAAGGTTTAACGAAGATTGATCATTAACATTGATGCAATGCTCATCTCCGACATCGCCATTACAATTCAACATCTCTCATACGGCGAATAGCAGATTAGAAATCTCTCTTGCATCATTGAAAGTGATATGCTTCAGCAACCATTAATTGAGTCTCCAAATCTTTGGCCCTCCTCGGTTGGTTGAGCATTAAAAGTACAACAACATCAATATTCACGATATGTCATCTTCAACTCCATCATCTATCTCTTGATTAGACGATGTGAGAGATTAGATCTTGTCACGACTCGATATCTAAATCGATTATTAATAGTCGATTTGACAAATCGGCTCGACATTCATCTTGTGATCATGTGATGTAAGTCGAGAAAGAGAACAATTCGACTAACATGGCATCGTATCGACCATGCTACTGATCTAAAAACACTTAAGCCAATAAATGGAGACTCATCTAACCATTAATACCAATAACACGACTGATATGATGATATGATGCAAAGTCAAGCGAGTGATCTGATCTAACACGGTAGGTAGATCGAATCCCTTCGTGCCTCGACTCGATGTGATAGTTGGTTGGCTAAACTACTAGACAAGGCTACTTAAGCATCTACATCTCTAGATTATACCTTTGTTGGGATTGGATCCAAGATAAAATTCATGAATCGATCATGTAATAAATCGAAGCTACCGATCCAAAACACCTGAGCTCAAACTAATGATAGTAGATTCATCCAATCCCAAATATCTTCTCACATCCGCGCTGACTGACGTGGTGTATTAACCGTATAAATCGATATTTGTATCGCTAATACATCAATTATCTATACAATAATTGATGTATTAATTAATCATATAAATCGGAACTACCGATCCGAAACGTTTCGGCTAAAATGAATGATTGTAGATTCATCGAATCCTACAAATCAATCAATCTACGTGAAACTTAAAGGAAGAAGTGGTCACAAGAAACAGGACCACTTCTTCCTTCCATCCTTCCTCTCTCTCTCTCTCTCTCTCTCTCTCTCTGTTCCCACCTATTACTCTTCTTATTCTCTCTCTCTCTCTCTGCTCCCACCTATTACTCTTCTTCTTTCTCTTTGTTTTCCTTTCATTACTCTCTCTCTCTCTCTCTCTCTCTCTCTCACTGCTTGGCATCCTCTGTTTCTTCAGCAACTATTCTCTCGCCATCTCCGCCCCCAAACTCCTCTCTGTCTATATATATACACACGCACAAACGCTCCAAGAACACACAGAGGAGCAGGTGGCCGTCGTCGTCGTCTTCGACGCCTCCACATCGGTGTGCGGGCCATGGGTCTCTTCAGGGACGCCGGGAAAGCGTACAAGCCTGCCCCGGAGGTGGATCTCGGCGCCCACAGCGACGAGTTCTACCTGCATGCCAACGTCAAAGGTATCCTCTGCTCCACTTCCCGGAGCGTCCTCATGAGACGTCGCGGTGATCGAAGCTTGTTGGCCTTCCCGAATCGCAGCTCCTCGCGTGGCGGGGCTTCTCGTCAAGATCTTCGTGTGGATTCTCGAGTCGCCCATCCTCGGATGGATCGTTCTCTACATGCTGAAGAAGGACAACCTCGTACAGAGGGTATACTTCGTCGCTCATCCTCTCCCTCTCCCTCTCCCTCTGATGTCTCGTCTTCTTGCAGCTCGTCTCGGTCGCAGAGATCCAGGAGCCGCCTCTGTTCACCGCCACCCATAGCAGCGAAGGTTTGGATCGCTTCTCGAACTCCGAATTGCTCGGACGGATGCAATGACTCGTGTTCTTTCTCCCTCTCAGATATCTCGGAACAGAGTGTTACTCCCGTAAAGCCCAATCTGTCGCCCGCCGAACGAGTTCAGGAAGCCGCAAGCTGCCTTCCTCCATGCTTGGATTCTTCTTCCTTCTCCGACTCGGCTTCCCAATTCAAGCGCCGGACGATTCGGGACTTCTTCCGAGCTTACAAATCAGGAGAGACGACTCCGCTTGAGGTGTGCCATTTGCTCTTGGAATCGACTCCAAACGCAGTACAACGCTCGCCCGGATCTCACCACCGCATGTCCGCAGGTGGCGAGGAGGTTTCTGGCCGCGGCCAAGGAGACGGAGGATCCCAAACTCCACATGGCTTTCTTCATCAGCTACAGCCACGAAGACATTCTCAGGCAGGCAGAGGAGTCATCGCGGAGGTATCGCAGAGGTTGGTAGCCGTCACTGCAACCTCGGTTTCCTTCATTTGTGTCATCTCACATCTGGAGTCGTCACCTCAGTTCGGAATGAGCTCTCTCAGCTGACCTTCTTGTCCGACGGAGTAACTTGTGGTTGACTTCCGACAAGGTCAACTGAGCTAGCACGAAATTGACACTCACTGTTGTTGTAGGTGAATCATGCACCGATCATTCCGAGGCTCTTCTGGTAAAAACCAAGTTGATTCTTGTTAGCCAAACCATATACTTCTAAGGATTTAGAAAAAAAAAAAAAAACCTCTACGTATAATACAAAGGTAAGAAGACTACGTTTGTACACTAATTTTGTCCTTTTGGTTAAAATTCATGTTACACGGGGAGTGAATTTAATGGCCATTGGTACAATGTGCATTAAAAGCAGCAAAAATTAATTAACATGACGCTGTAAACATGTACAGTGACGCCGCCTCTCTACCAACCCGGTCCTCCGGGTAGGTGAGGTTATTTGAGAGTCGCCATGAAGTCGGCGGCCCTCTCTGCCTCCTCTGGGCAGTAAAATTTATTAGGTAATATGCAACTCTTAAAAAGAGAGGTTTTTATATCCCTCTAAATTTGTATTTTATATCATTGTAATTGATCTTCCTTAAGTCTACTTTTTGCGGAAATTTTATTTACACATGATGCTAAAAGTTGTATGTTTTAAACTTCAAATAGACTAATTTTAACTATGATTAAAAATAATAAATCTTCAATTTTTGAATGAGAAAAAATAAAAAGGGATAAAGCAAACTGCAAACCGTATTGACCGGTTCAATATGGTTTGTTCGATTTTTATTGGTCCGGCAGCTGATCGAGGAACAGATCAGCTCAAACCGGAGGGTGCAGGCGGAATTATAATGCTTTTGATCTTGATCAGGCACCCCAATTTCCATGATGGATGGAGTACTGGTTGCGATCAAGGACGAGATCGACTGCATGCCTTATCCTACTACCGGTAAAGTATCTTAAAAAGAGTGTTTTGAAGGGCTTACACTTCCCCGGTAGGAGACGGTGTTCCGGTGACTTGGATGGTGGGTTGTTTCAGGCGGAACGAGGTGGCTGCACAAGGTGAGGCCGTGTATCGAGGATGCGAGCTGCGTCAAGCAACTGCGGTCATGCGGTGCGATCCTCGTGGGGAAGACCAACATGCACGAGCTCGGCGCCGGCACCAGTGGCATCAATCCTCACTATGGGTAGGCAAAAAACACTTTTTGCCTTTTGTTGCTCGAAGCAAACTCGGTATGCCTGAATAGGAAAAATGAACTGTGTTAGATCACCGACAACGAACGTAATTAGTTAAAAAAAATAAAAAACAAAAACAAAAGTACTTGGTAGCACAAGGAATATTTATTCTTTGGAACTCAAAACGTTGCCCGATCCCACCAGAAAAAAGTATTTCTGTTGCAAATGTTCCTGAAAACATAAATAAACACTTGGTAGCACAAATAATATTAATTCTTAATCAGAGGCTTAAATTCTGCAAGTTATTCCGAGAATAGAAGTAAATTTTGTCGTTATTCTGGTAACAAAATATCTATTATGAAAGGGGAGAAATGAAAAGTTTGTATGTTGTTCTACACATGAAAACTTGTCATTAATAAATATGGTCAGAGCAGTTGCTTGAAAGAGATAACTTGAAGCTGTTCTACAGGGCAACAAGGAATCCTTACGACATCAACAAGATATCTGGAGGTTCATCAAGTGGATCTGCCGCAGCAGTGTGTGCCGGACTGTGTCCGGTTGCACTTGGTGTCGATGGCGGAGGTATGCACTTGACCTGGTTGGCAATGAATCATTTGAATGAGAGATTTGAACTCACTAATAACAACAATTTTAACATCATATTTGCTTTTTTGACTAAATAGTTTGGACATGATATTTCTCTGTTAGATAGCAAATAAACTCACAAATCCATGTCCGCGATATATTTCTAGAACAAACAAATCATGGTTCATGAAGAGCAAGATAATTCATCAGAAACAATTTATTGTGAGATCGTACAGAGGAGCACTGAATAGATGCTCTCAAAGATGATAATCAAACTCAAGTATGCTGCAACATTACTTGCAAAATCATGTAAGTTCAGAGTCTCAATCTTGAGTAACAAATAATACACCAATTTTCCAAACAAAAAGTCGTCGATAATATTGCCATGGCCATGCCATTTGTATATCCCATTTATACAAAGTCTAGAATTAAAAAAAAAAGACTTTGATTAATGGCTCTTCCATTTCTCAATAAATTCATATATATCATGCCCCAGAACCAGGGGATAGATTGAACCCACAGAATATCAATGATCCAAGTCACAACTCAAGTCTGATCAGGTTCTATGATCTAAGCTTCATTTATATCTCAGGTATAGACAAACTAATATGCTTTATCAACTTGTTAGAAATATATCAAAATAGAGTGGAAGCAATAGACATCAAACATGGATGGTAAAGTGTCATATTAACATGAATATGAGCACGTAATAAAACTTACAAAGCCTAGAAAAAAAATATATATAGAAGATGGTTGCCAAGTTCAAGTACAATGCTGTGTCCAGAAGAAATTTGAGCCAATTATAGTATATTTCTCCACAAGCTCCCTTTTCCAAGTACTTAAATTTTTTTTTTTTCTAACAGAAACAACTAAATTTTACATACTATAGTGCAAAGACTCAATTTACTTTAGAGCAAACCAAAAAATCTAGTTCTAAAGGCCAATCTCCTTCCACATAGATGCAACCCTTTTGGTTCTGGCGTAAGCAGCTAGTGAATTAGCTATCCCATTTCCTTCTCAGATTAAATTAGTAATTTTGAAGCCCAAAAAACAATGCAAGAGGAAGGACATGTTTTGAATAATGTTCAAATTTCTCTAGTACTTTGTCCTATTCCTGTCCTGAGCTTCTCTCTTTAGCATCCTAACACTATAAACAACATACTTACGATCAATAAAACTAACCGATGATGGGCAAAAGTGTCAACATGATGGAATTCTAGATACAGAACATTCATAATTAGATAGAAAAAAGAATTTCAATTTTGATGATTCCAAAATAAATGGATTACATTTTCAAATTACCCAAATCTGGAATAATTAGTGCAGTCAGAAGTAACCGGACAGCAAAAGATGAAATCGAAGGAATAATTGATATTAATAAGAAATTAGAATGTTTAATGAGGTTCATGCTCCAATTAGATTGAGAACCTGATGGGACGGTTTAATCAGTCATTGAAAATTGGAAAAATAGCTACTAAGCCATCAACCAGTTCGATTCATGCTCCAATTAGATTGAATCAGACATTAAGATGGCATCTGGAGTTGATTAATTAGATACGAGGGCGAATAGGAGTGAATCTAGCATATGAAATTTCATCTGATTGGTCAAACTTTAGTCCAGATTGCAAGTCAAACTGACAACTGAGTTCATCTGCCAAGCGGGTCAAGAAGTCCCAATCCAGAGGACATGACTCTAAGAGCAGCTGCCTGACCATTCCATTTGATAGGGACAGACTAGGAACCGTGGTTAAAAAAGCCTTCTGCGGCTTGAGAATCAGCAGTTTTGATCTAGAGCTCTTGTATATGGTTACTTCATCTGGTACAAACTAGACCAAAGTATTTTCTTACAAGTTAGCATTAAAAGTTGCTCAGGTGGATCAGGACATTGTGCTTAAATCCATGTAACTAATGTTTGGTATTGTTGGTGGTCTGGTGTCCTGTTTGCCTTTATATACATTTCATGTCTGTTGACATTATATTTCGAGTCAATGTCTCCTTTATATACGCTTCCAGCATCTGCTCTTTAAAGTTGTCTCGACTCATCTTCTCATTACAACTTTTCTGAAATGAACTGGTGGTTGTCTTTTCATCTGAAAAAAAAAATTTGTCAAGGGTCTGTGAGAATGCCTGCTGCACTATGTGGCGTTGTTGGATTCAAGCCAACTTCTGGTCGCTTATCAAATTCTGGGTAAACCACTAATCTTGGGAAAGAAATTTTTTTCATATGCAGTCTAGGAGTAACTCGATTTGTTGCAGCTATAACATGCATTTATATAACCATTTCAGGATACTCCCACTAAATTGGACAGTCGGAATGCCGGGGATATTAGCAGCAACTGTTGAAGATGCACTTATAACGTAAGTTATCTAAAATATCATCGTGTGTACTTATTTTTACATGATCCACCTGAATCTAACTTAATATGACTTTTGTTAATTCAGTTATGCGGCTATTTGTGATCATCTTCCATTTAGTCAACCAACATTTTTACAGGTGTGAAGGTCATAACCACATTATTCATCCACATATTTATCTTGTATATATTATCCATAAAAGTAGCCAATTTGTTTGGCGACTGGGATGGACAAAATCATAACTCCTTTTTCCATGTGATTTTTAGCCATCATTGAACTTTCCTCTGCTTGACTCCAAGCGGTCAATCACCAACATCAAATTAGCCAAATATGGCAAGGTTAGCACCACATTACCATATTTGCTGGATCTAGAATTATTGTGCATCTTTTCACATGAATTTGGTACACTTAATATTTAAACTAGATAACTTCCTCTCACCTTCATCGAGGGGAAAAATAGTTAAATTCTTGTTATACTGAATTCTCAAACATTGACACTAACTAATTCTTTGTTTGGACTAAGCAGTGGTTTAATGACAGCACAATTGACATTAGAAACTGTTGTGACCAAACTCTAAAGATGTTATCCCAGCATTATGGATGGAAGGTATAGAATTTATTTATGTAATTTGCTCTAAGAAACTGGTTCATGGTTTCTGCAAAATTTCCAAGATTAAAAATTTCAAAGTTTTTCTTTTTCATGCAGAATATAGAGAAGTTGAGACTTATAGTAACAAGTTATTATTAATTACTCATATTTGTATGATAGTTTCTTTAATTTAACTAAGCTTTAACACATACTTGCAAGATTGTTGATGTCACTGTACCTGAGATAGAAGAGATGCGCCTGGCTCACTATGTAACAATTGGATCCGAATGCACTGCTTCACTGGCTCCACATCTTTCAAAACTGTAAGCAGAGTCCTGCACACATAATCTAATAAGTTGTTACAGGCTTATGTTCAAGTAATAATTAAAAGCTGATGTAATGTGCTTGCTTTAAGCTAGTGACCATGCAGAAATAGGGTGGGATGCAAGAGTAGCACTTACTGTTTATGGTTCATTCAGCAGCAGAGACTATTTGAATGCACAAAGAATCAGGTAAGTTGTTTCAAAGTCCATGGAAGAGTTGGAGGGAAGATCCATTGTTTATTCAATTTTCAATACATTTATTTGTGACTTTCATTTTCAATATCACATCTATTAAGCAAAAGTGGTACCTTGATTCTAGTTACCCAATGAATTGAAGACACTGCCAAAAAGTAGTCTGCTTAAAGTCTCTATATCTTTTGTTTCAAAATACATTTAAGATTAATACTATATAGAAAGCTAGATAGTATTCTCTAAAATGAGAAACTAAAATAAGTATACTTATAGTTGGTATTGGTTAACAATATTAAGCAGGGATATCATAACAACCTAATTCAGTCTATTAGCATTTTTGCTACAGCAATCTAATACTTTATGTGGGTACACTAACAATTGTAGCAATTGCAGACAAACGAAGCGACACATGCATCAAGAGCAAATCTAGATAACCACATAATTCAGTACTATGACAGACTCTTTATGATCTTTGCTGTATAAAGTTCTGCAACATAATTCTTTGTCAAGAAGCACAATATCTTATTTGTGTTTACAGTTCATGAACTACCCTGAATTAGTTAAGAGAACTTTCTGAAAGCACCATCAACTTTTAAGACTGATATATTAATCAATGTATGACATTAGCTTTATCTTGTCACTTATTTTCACTATTAAGCCCGCCAAAGCAGATAGCTTTCTAATTCTGATTATTTGTTTCCATTGCATGAATGAAATGTTATTCTCTATGTATTTCCAGGAACCGTCAGATGTACTTCCACAAGGAAATTTTCAAAAGTGCTGATGTGATTGTCACACCTACTACAGGGTAACCTACTTCAACTTTCAACATTGGCAAAGTTTGGATATCAAGATGCTGATTTAGGTTTTGGATACAATGAAACTTTTCATTTGGGATTCAGATTGTAATATCTTTTTTAGTTCATTTATATCTTACATCTTTAAGGTTCAATAATATTTTCACCACAAAGAAATGTGTTAAAGACTGTCCAAATAAAAGTTTTACATACATTTACAGAATAATGGAGGTCAGGTACCAAAAAGGATAGTGGCAAGCAGTGATGATCCTATTCTGACATTTCAAACTAATATATTAGCATATTTCTGGTTTAACTTGACATGAAATTCCTGATACAATTTTGTAGTGAGCTAGCTCTTTCCTTGATTGTTCCTCAGTGTGTTTTGTCTTCACACCAAGTGCTTCTTTTTTCTTTCTCATTCCTACAGTGTAACTGCATACCCGTTACTAAGTGATGCTGCGGACACTGGAGAACTAGATTACATAAATGGAGGTTAGTAATACCTTCATTTGAATAATTTTCCTCTTTCTCTTTGCTGCATATTCACAAGAAGCTAAGAAATGTATTATGCAAATCTAAGTTCTGTTTCCCAAGAAAACAAGAAAAATTTAGTAGTTGCAGATGCTAATGATATCTTTGTATATTCATTCTAGCTGCACTTGTCAGGTTCTCGATAGCAGGAAACTTCCTTGGATTGCCTGCAGTTACCCTTCTGGTACAATAAGTTTCAACTCTTTTATACATTAATTATCTTTTTTTCCCTTTTGCTATAGAATTTATCTTTGTTATTTCTAAGGTTGGTTATGACAAGGGAGGCTTACCGATCGGCCTTCAATTTATTGGGAGACCATGGTCTGAAGCAACATTACTCCATCTGGCATTCGCGATGCAGGTAGCCAAGAATATTAAAATGTCAAAAAAAAATCTGAATTCGTGGATACAGCAAAAAAAAGCTGGGATATCTTTAGGTGCTAAATATTTATTAAAATATAAGGTGCATCATAACCTTTTTCTTGTTCTTTGATAAAATTAGTCATGTACACAGACTAATGAAACCTATGCAGTTAAACCATTTTATACTATTTATATGGTCATGGATTTATTCTGATTTGTATATCCTTGCAAACTACATTCTTTAGGAAATTGGAGTTCAAGTAACCAGTAATTATCACAATCATGAAATTTTTAGCATGCTTGAAAAGATACTCTATCATTACAAAATAGTTTAATAATTCAGGTGATTTGCATAGGCTAAAACATAATATTTTATGAAGCATTATTGCATTTTCTTTCTTAAAATAGGTGATATTGTATTTTCGCATTGTCCTTTCCAGTGTGAGTTCCTATGCAGAGAAATGTTCTCATTCAATGTCGCATAGATAACTTCTAGATTACTTTCTAGAAATAATTTTTACTACCATAAGCCGAGCAAGTAATTGCAAGTATTTTGACTGCTAATTGCCACTGATATTATTATTATTACTTTTCAAGGTACAAATTTATTGTCTCAGCAATACCTACTTCTAAATTTTAATTATGCTAGTTGTGTCTTCATTTGCTCAACTAATAGCCTATTAGCATGCTATTCCAAGCTCTTTTTTCACATTTTGGGAGTTTCATGAAATTTGCTTGAAGGAGTTCACTCATTGGATTCTTTGGTGGCAGACGCAATGCATTAAAAGCTACAAAAGGCCAAAGGTGTTTTATGATCTCCTCAAGAAAGAGCAAGCATAGCAGATCAATTTTATTTTGCTTCCAAAGGAAAGTTGAAGCTGTGCAAGTACTACCTCATATATAAGATATTTAATCGAAGCAGAATTAACCTCGATTGCCAGAAGAATCAACTCGAAGGACTACCTCATAGAAGGTCCTATACTTGGCATATGCAATGCTACCTTTGCAAATGTATCTAGCAATAGAGGGAAATATTGTACGTTACAGACTTTATTCAAATATATCAGTAAGTAAATTTCACTAATGCCATTTTGTTTGATAATGTTTGCACATTCATTAGGAACTGTTACTTTCCTTGTTCACCTTCAGATGTATGGCAATGAATTTCAAGAAAATGCACTTGGAAGTTCTTAGAACATCAATCTCTTTTAATCTTAAACAAAAATGATCTTAATTCATGGAAGTTGTTGGCTCAATATGCGTGACACCAGCCTTCACAATATCAAATAACATGCAGAAACTAATGCATTCACCGAAAATGTTCAAATGCAACAGCAAACTAATGACATGACAACCACATGTAGAGTTATGGACATCAAGCAGATAGAGTGTTATGCCATAATTGGAGACTTAAAAAGGGCATTGGCTGAGCACTTAAAGGATGTTCAAGTCCACTCTCATGCCAAAGAGATCATTGAGCTTGTCAAACAAAAATCCGAACCTCCTCGGCACCAGAAGTTGCCAATTCAGGATATTCTGAATCTTTCTTTGGAAGTAGATGTAATTGGTTTTCACTATTTTCCCCCAGAGGAAAATTTCTTAGCAGATACACTTGCTAACCATGGCAGGAGATCTCAGAATATCTCCTTATGGGGAGCTGAAGCTCCCAATTTTGTCTCTTGCTAATTTTGAACCTCTGTAATGGGAGGCTAATGAAATGATTTTCCCTTTTCTCTTTAAAAAATCAATGATATGACAGGTAACAGAAAAATAAATGCAGAGAAAGAACATTGATAACATGCAATGTAAAGACTTGCATCCCAAACCTATCTTAACATCTGAAACAACATAATATTAGTGTGGAAATGAAATGGAAAATACAAACAAGCAATTGCAGTTAGCTTGATATCATTTATACTTCCTAGTTAACATTCAAAGTTATCAAAAGCAAGATTGCAAGTTGATTGGCCAGACCAGCGACATTGGCGGAAAGGAATTACCCCAAACCATCATGTCAGGATGGACAACTCCACTAGCATGGAATTGCCCCAAACCAGACTGAATGCACTATTACGGATGGCAGCAAGTCAATTCATGAAACCTAAATGCCATTGCTTATCGTAAAAGCATTAGGCATCCATTTACCTATCGAAGCGATGCATTGGTGAAACCATTTGATCTCCTCTGACGAAAGCCAGGCAGAAGGTCCAGATCAAACAGACTTAGGGTTTCCAGCTAAAACGCCTCCTCCTCCTCCTCCTCCTCCCGTCAATCCTGTCATCCACTTTTGCCTGATTTCGCGAGTAGCCGCCGCCATCGTCGTCGCCAGAGGAGATGGCGCAGAGATCACGTAATAGTGACGAACTCCAGGGGGATAGAGACCATCCTAGGGTTCGCCAAATTTTGAGCGGAGAAGACCACAATGCACCCAAGCGTAGTAATCGGATCGGATCGGATCGAAACGCGATCTTTTAACCCGTTTCCGCAATAGATAATGTTTTATATTATGTCACGAATATAAACGGGAGTGTCGGCTAAACATTGCATAATATCTTTCAAGAGTTCGAGAATAACATATTGATCCTTTTAAATTTTAACATAAATCCGAAAATTCTCATGGATATAGTTATTATTTATAGTTATTCGATAAATAATTTAAATTATATAAAATATTATTAATATTCTGACATAAGTATAATGATGTGATTGATATCTTGACGTTAGGTGGTCAACAACTTATCACCAGGTGACCGATGCCCAAGCAATAAGTAGTTAACACCTTAATCATAAGTTATTACAAGTAAATCAAAGGTATTTGATATAATATTATATTTATGCATTTCGATTTTGTTTATGTTTATATACAACATCATGCAAAGTTAAAACTATCCAAAAACAAATCATCCAATTGCTATTTTTAAGTAGTATAGAGTGTCAGCCAGCACAACACCTTGGAACTACTAAAGTAACAAATAGTTGGATAAGCTTTTGAGATCGTGTCTAAGGTTAGTTCGTTGCCTTATTCGATAGTATTGTCATATGGACATTTATGGGGATATCTAATCACAATGGATCACGTTAGACCTTTTATTGTTTGATTGTTCAAAACTGATAAAGCTTATATTTGTAATTTGTATTATCTAAGTGTTTATTGAAATGTTTATTTGTGAGATCTCGAGTTAAATACATTTTCTAACCCTTCTACTATTTTACAGGTCTTAAAGGGAGCATAAAATATTTTGAGGAAATTAACTTTTCATGAACGGATATACAAAAGTATTGTATGACTTATGCATAATTAGCTAAGTCTATAACATATGATATCAAAGTGGGATAAGTATACTTAAAAATACTTAGCATGTAAATATTAGAGATTCAGCGAGGCTACACTGAGGGTAACCAATACACGTAATCATTTGAGAGAAATTGGCATAGAAACATAGGGAAATGAATCGCTCAAAAGAGTAAGTATTCAAAATTGACATTTAGAAAAATGATCAATCTTTTACGTGAGAGACAATATGAGGATAAGTAGCCATCAAGAATGCATAACGCACAAATATTAGGATGGCTGAGTTTGAGTTATGGCTCAACATTGGCAACCAAACTTGAGTATACTCAAGACAAGTATGACACTTAGTAAAAGATGAGATTGTACAAGAAGAGATAAGTTGCTCGATGATTAAGAGTTAGACAAAGTTTATAAAGGTGAGAGAAATTATTAAGTTAAAGAATTCATACTCATGCAAAGGCTTGTATGCAAATGATGGACTGTTAATGACCATCTTAAGGCAATCAAAACTTGATGTCATGGAGTATAAAAACTTTACCTTCGGCATAAGAAGGATACATTCATAAGAGGCTAAAGTGTGTAATATATTCAATGTATTACTAGGCCTTAAGAAGTGCAGTAGGGACTGTCTTGGTAAAGAGTTATAATCTAGTAAATGTGTAAGTGGTAGCGGAACAATGAATAGTTTGTTCAGCTAGACGAAGTAACCCAAGGAGATGGTGTTCTTTAAACTTATAAAGGAAAGGAAGTAAGAAGGAAAATTACTAAAACAAGATAAATATCTAAAAGAGATAAGTTTTGATTCTCCAGGAGAATCATATATAATAGACCAAGCATACTGAGGGGGATATCTCAAGATAATAGCTCTATAAAGCTCAATGAACTAAATGAGCAGTGATAAGTCATTACATGATCTCGCTTGAGATAATACATTAGTAGATACATTACGAGATCAAGGGAGTGACCTTAGATAATACCAAATAAAGGCATACTTAGAGTCCATATGGAGATCAAATTTAATGGAGAGTTGACCCATGGAATGATAAATGCGAGGGCCATAATCAACTCGATGCAAATTGAGGTATGAAGCAACTTGAATAAAACATGGTGAAGTGCCCAAGCTATATGAAAGGAGTCGAAATAGATGATAGAATATATAATAAAGGAACAAAGCTTTCTTTAGATATAGGCCAAGGATATTAACTTTTCTATATAAAAGAGCGAGATTATATCGTTCCATTAGTGTCTTATTCTAATGAAGTAGATTCATCTGATATTATACCAAAGTTAAAAGGAACTTTGAGACATACATATTATCTTGGTGAAGTAATTAACAAAAAGACTAAAGCGACTCAACTTGTAGGGGCAAAGGTACGACAGAAGACATTAGCACGGAGCAAGAGAATACAAAGTTAGAAACTCTTGGAGAATATACCATAATATTGTCATTCGAGTTGCCATAAACAAAAGCTACATATAGCGGAGATTATAATGAGGGCAGGAGCTTAGGATCTGAACAATGACACACTAATTTCAACAAAGTCCATGGGCTTCGAGAGCTACTAGGCGATGAACTATCCTAGAACTATACTCCATACATGTGTGACTTGAGAGCGAGTGGATGAAGGTTGATTGCAAAAGGAGTAAACACAATCGAAGGTTGTGGAGGCCCTATGATATACCAACAAAAGCCATACATGGAGAGATTATAGTCAAAGTTCATCCCACAAAGATTAGAATGCAATAGAGATATCACTGAGAAGTGATTGGTATAGCGGATTATGATTGAATAGATCAAGGTAATGTGACGCAGACGAAAGAAGTTCCGTGAAGGCCTTAATCATATGGAGATATGATCGAGAGCTTCTTAGAGCTCCACTTCGATGAACAGCATGATGGAAAGAAGGGTTTTATAAAGGTTTGAATATCACGATATCATAAAAAGTTTGATCTTCTGTACATGTATTGAATTTTACATTGGAAAAAAACCTTGGTCATCAGTATATGGGGGCTGTGTACCACTAAAAAGGATTCCAATTGTAATTACTAGTGAGTCCTATAAGAGTTTGTTAATCATATAGAGGCATAATCAAAGCGATTAGAGAGTTGAACTACTTCATAACTTATATTTGCTTAAGGGAGCCCGATAAGTCAAAAGATAAAGTAAAATGAGCAAACATTGTTACCAAGGATGTAAAGGAGAATAGAATCAGTACAAACCTTGCAATGTGATAATGAAGGCCTTGCATAAGACTTGTAGCCTTATCTTTCTATTGATCAAGGGAAACTATTCAAATAATAAAAAAGGTTGAAACAGGTGGTTAAAAGGGGCGAGGAAATAAGATAAGTTCAAAAGAACTTAATTACTTAATACCAAATATTGATTAAAATAGAAGTGGACTTGGAAGAGTACCATAGTGCCACAAAGGCGAATCTATCGATCGCTAAGAAAATAGTGCAAATGTGAGGCAATGGATAGTAGGGCCATAGGCTGATAACACTATAATACCACAAGTACAAGACTTCTATGGAGTCATTGATCCCTTACTTTCATAGAAAGAAAACGCATGGTTATAAAAGGAGGCCAATGCAGTAGAGAATACGTAGGCAAACTTGAGGTACCGAGACAAGATAGAATGACAAACGCTAGGGAATTATGTAAGATCAATGTCGATAAGCTTCTCATCAAGATAGTTAAAAGTGGAAGATTTCAAAACGATATAGGAGTGCTTGACCAAGGAACGAAGTAGATAATATACGATGTTGTACCCTTTCTATTCAAATGAGTAGGCAATAAAAATGATAGAGATGGTATAACTCTAAAGACAACTAAAATTATTAGAGATTTACTCAAGTCAAGATAAAATTTTCTCTTGTCGGGCAAAACTTCATACATTCTAAAAGTTTGATCGTAATAATGAGGTAAATTATAGTAGCTAACTTTAACACAAGAAGTATAAATACTTCAAATGTTTTAGAAGTGTTTATAAAGAGCAAACAAATGCTAGTAGTAACTAGCTTGATGCATAAAGTATAACATTAAAGATGTAGGTGAAATCAAGTAATCTTTGTCTTCTCAACTATTAAGAGAATGGGTAAAACTAAGTACTCTATTCTTTTTATTTGTCCAACAAATAAAAATTCTTACTAATGATAATTGATTCTATTAAAAGTAGATTATTTGCTTCAAATTTCTAATTGAACATTAATCGAAAACGAAAGTAATACGAACATACTTGAAGGTGACTACTAAGTATAAGCTAAATCAATAGGCAAATTTTACAGAGGAAAAATATCAAAAATTTTAAAGTTTACAAGGCGATGCTCGTTAAAGCTCTAACACGCATCCTTATAGTTTAAGTGGCATAAGACATTTGAGAAACTAACACACAACAAGGACTTTTCCTTTATCAAAAAGATTCGTAAGAATAAACAAATATCAACATAACTTAATCAATCCTAGGGTTAAAGTCATTGGCGAGTTAAAGTAATATTAGTAGATTCAAGTTTGACTGCTCAAGAGGCATGTTATAATTGTAGTAGAAGATTGAAGATTCAGCAAAGGTAAGGTGTAGCATTCACAAAGTCATCGACGATGATGTCGAAGAAATAAGTGGGGGAGAATATTACAGATAAATTTATACAAACTATGTTTGATGTAATGTTTGTGTATTTAAGTTTTATTTATGTTTTGCATAATATATAGAGGGCTTACAGTAAGCTTAGCAACCCTATTTTTGTTAGCTTTTGTGGTGTTTTAAACTACAATCGTAAGTTCTATGCAGTCATTGTACATAGATAAAACTGTCCTAAAATAGGTCATATAAGTAATCATTTTAAGGTTTTTCTAGTTTTATAGTAAAGTGGTGCAAAGTGTTAGCTAGTATAACATCTTAGAGCTATCTAAGTAGCACATGGTTGGATGGGCTAATGAGATAATGTCTAGGTCAGTTTATTGTCTTGTTCTATAATAGTATCACATTAGCACTTATGAGGATTTTTGATCATTGTGGATTACTTAGGACTTTTTATCATATGATTGTTCAGAGCTTACAAAATCTATATTTGTAATTTGCATTGTCTATCAAGTGTTTGCTAAAATATTTACTTATGAGACCCTAAGTTAAATGCTTTCTTTAATCTATTTTCTCTTTTACAAATCCTTAATAGACCATAAGAAATTTTGAAAAATTCGATCATTTGTGGATGGGTACGTAAGGATGTTACATAACTTAGGCACGATCAACTAAGTCTGTAACAAAATAGTCAATGCCTAAGTGCTAGATAGCATACACTTTAGCGCTTGGTGATCGACATCTCACCATCACCCAATCAATATCACATGTCCTCAAGTGAGTCAAGTATTATCGCACCTCGAATTCAGCACATCATAGTATGTTCCTAAGTCATATAATCTTTTATTCTAAAATACTAATTAAATTATCTGAATCATTTACTAACTTAAGTTGGACTTATATAGTGTTGATAAAACTCGAGAATAATATTGATTTAATCAAGATGTTTCTTAAGATATTTTTACTTGATTGTAAAGCCAATCGATAGATACAAGCAAGTAATAATATTAATATTAATAATAAAAATTGTAAAACCCTTCTCTTCTTATTTCATTGTACAAGATCACAACTTAGACGATCGACCAAGCATATCTTACACAAATAACCTTATACTTCATGGTAGCAAAGTTACACTACAAACACCCAGCTGCATTCACAGGCGCATGTGTATAATCCTACACGAATACATGCATGCATACATTGACACGTCGTGAGGACGAACTCATCGATGAAGACGACATGCACGCAGAGAAGAGCTTCTTAACGTAGACACTCACGCTACTGCCACTGGCTTGCGATCTTGGTCGAACCAAGCCCCCCATGGCTTGGGTGGGTAGATCATGAGCCTGCCGTCGTAGCGTAGGGCGTAGAGGTGGCCGGGATCGGCGTAGTTCCCGGCGATCGCGCCTGTGCCAAAGAGCCGCTGCATCCTACCGTCGGGGTGCTGAGCCCTGAGCACCAGCTCGCCCATGGGACTCAAGAACATCTGGCACTCGATCACAGGAAGGTTGGGGAGGGCGGTGTTGGTCGTCCACGTCGCTTCGCCGCTGCCCACGTCCACGATGCTGAGGTTGCAGGTGCTGTCGAGGCGCAGCGTGTAGTTCGCGTAGGTGAGCACGTCGCCGGGCAAGACCACCTTGGGGCCGGACATGACCGCGCCGCCCAGCCCCACGTCGCGGTCGTCGAGGAGCCGGTGGCTGTCTGTGCGCGGCGCCACCCCGTGCGGGAGCGCCGGGAGGCAGAGCTCCTTGGGCGTGCAGAAAATCGCCGGGCCGTAGACGTACGTGTCGCCCTGGACGCCGGCCAGAACGTAGTAGCCGGAGCGGGTGGCTTCGGGCTTGAACTTCCTCGGCTCGACCTCGCCGGCGGGGAGGAGCTGGGAGGTGCCGTTGAAGTTCAGCCAGAGCTGGCAACCCCTCGCGCCGGGGAAACCCGAATGAAGGTAGTAGTACTTCTTCGCCTGCTTCGGCCAATATTGGATGCTGCAGTTGGTTCCCAAGTAGAAGCCGAACTCCCCGAGGCTACGCGGAGCCAAGAGGTACTGTCCTGGCTCGTTGAACAACGCGTCCACGGAGACCACCGGGCGAAGGAGAAGGCAGAAGGCGAAACAGTAGAGGAGGGGAAGGAAGAAGAGAGAAGCCATCGACATGCAGTGTACTGCCAGTGGTTCTTTGGTGTTCTTGGTTGCAACCGTGCTTCTCACTCATGACAGCTTTATACATGAATGACTCGCAAAAATGATCGAAGAGGGTAAACAAAGATGAAAAGGAGAGACCTAAGAACCTTGATAAAGTGATGACAAGAGTTCAATTACTCCTGTAAACCATGTCTGCATCCGTGCATGCACGGTAACATTATTCATGTCCCATATTTATGGCCTGTGCATCTGAGAACAAGTGACCTTCGATCAATAATTGAATCACACATACGATAACTTTTCTCTTGCACGATATCGAACGTACAGCCACTCTCATCTAATGCCATGTCGCCACATCTTTGTCCACGTCTAACGAGCATATACTATAGCAAACACAAAAGCTAATCATCATCTTGTCTCAGATTGCCCGGCTGCATATATACAGTACACATATCGTCATCGAATAGTGCTCTTGTTCATGACGTTTCAAAGTAAAAAAGCCATGGAAGCTAGGGAGGTCGTACGTGAGGTTAGAATCCAAGAACTACAAGGATATGGTCTCCACATTGTCTGCATGCATGTGGAAGGAAAGATGTGATAGGGAGATTCCTAATTAGCAATAGATCGTATCAGTTTGTCCATCATCTACGTATTTTACATGGTTTAGGCATCTATCATGAAATGTCACACGCACAACACTGTGGTCATTACGCGAGCAATTTAATGCTGTATGTCGCCACCTTTTTGTCCAAGTTTAATGATCACACAACGTAATGAACACTTGAGGTTGAGACGTCGTACGTGCTATTTGCTTACCCATGCAAACAACCACCTATCCGACATACGGACCGGTCAAAATTAGATTGACGTGTGCGGCATTAATTGAGGAGGCTCGTACAAATGTACACGTCGGACGCAGAAAACTTGATGCCACATGCTGACAAGGCCGCCGATCATGCAAACTCTGCGCAGGGTAAGCTCACTATTGCGTTCCATCTTGTCGTCTCGGCCGTCCGTTTGATTCGATGATGAAGAGTGGATGAAATCAACGGGCCTCGATGGACCCCGTGTGGTCGCGTCACCGTAACGAGGCTATATATAGAGAGCGAGGCATCGAGGGAGTGAGCAAGCGAGCTTTTGATGGCAGCTGCTCCCGGGCGTGCGATGGACTCCTTTCTGCTCCTTTACCTCCTCTTCTTCTTCTTCTTCTTCTCCCTCGAGACCCTCACAGTTCTCGCTGACGAGGACGTTGCTCTCTTTTCTCACCTCCAGTCCAGCATCCTCAAGCAGGGCGACAGCCTGACCAACAATGGCTCCACCTTGACCTTGCAGATCGACTGTGACCTTGTCCTGAGGGACGCCAACAACATGATCATATGGAACTCCGGCAGCGTCGCCCGACCCGTCGACTGCATATTTTGGATCAACAGGTACGGCGTGGCCGTCGTCAGCGACAGCGAGGGCATTCCCTTGTGGACAACCGGCAGCCCGGGGCCTCGAGGGAGCTACGCCCTCCTCCTCCGCCCCGACGGCAAGCTCCGCATCTACGGCCCCTCGCTGTGGAGCTTCAAATCCACAGCCAACAGCAGCGTCAGCGGCGGCGGCGGCACTGTCTCCGACCGCCGGGTCGCGTCATCGTCCTTTGACAGCTCCGGCTACATCATGTACTCGTCGGACGACTTCATCTACAGGCCGACCGGCGGGGCGCTGCTTAACAAGGGCAACTACACCTTGGTGCTGGAGAACACGTGCACCATGCTCATCCGCGGGACCAGCGAGGCGGAAGCCGCATCCTCCACGGAGGAGCGACGGGGCCTGCAGAGCACTGCTGCCACCTGCAAGGCGCAACTGTCGTCCGACGGGGAACTGACCGCCTACAGGCTGCTCTTCCCCGAGCAGGGCAGCCTTCAAGACGTGTGGCTACGAACCTGGGGATCCGACTTCACGAAGAAGACGGCGGAGTCTATCGCCGCCCTCGTCGACAGCGGCTCCGCCGGGGAGCTTCTCATATACCCCATGAAGCAGACAATGGCATGAGACCCCTGAACCAGCTGCATGCATGCGTGCATGCTTGTATACATATAGCTGCGCGGTTGTCGTTCATCGTCTTCTTCCTCTGTGTTTGGTGTGTTGTAATCTGCTGCTATCTCGGCTGTTCTCCTGCCGGTGACATAAACAACAGGAGGAGGCCAATTCTGTGCCAGTAACTACTAAACTATGTGCTTCATTATGTTGCAATGCTGCACTCAATTCGCACCATATAACCTTATTTCTCTTTCTATAATTTTTTTTCCCCAAAAAATAGGAAGAGATTTCTATTACATCAAACATTGATTCCAAAATGCACTTTATTCACAAGAAAAATAGGCCACCAAAATATTCATTTTGTTGGCTCCCATGTCCATCAATGGAACAAAAACAAAACAAAAAAAAAAGACAAAACAAATTGCAAATGCATAGAAAAATCACTCATTATCTACATGAGAGGCAAAGTCATGCAACCACATCCTGCAGCAAAAAGCAAGCTGGTGCTGTCTCAGATGAAGGTGTTCAACGCAAAAAAAGGGTTCGCCTTCAGGTTCCAAGGTGGAGAGATGAACACTGCACTCAGCCAACTCCATGGTGGTGCTGATGTCTCTTGAACAATGTTGAGTTGGCTTGGTGATCATGGAGACATGCACAATCTGGTGAAGGGAAGGAGTAGACTGACTGACCGCTCTTTCTGAGCACCATCCCCTTCCTTTCACTCTCATCGAGCATCACCTCCAAGTGTCGTCTGAAAGCCTTCCAACTGCGATGAACAGGACATCAATGGTTCACATTCATGGACTTCAGCAATCACTAGCAAGAAGAAGAAGAGGAATAACATGATGCAGGAGCACCTGATGTTGGTGTCCTGAAACAACACGGCTAGATTTGGCTTGTTTGGCTTGATGGTCTTGGCATGGCCGTCGTAGAGAAAGCGCCGGTGGCCCATCATGAAGTGTGGGAAATTGCCACCTTGAGTGGTCACGAAAACTTCGCTGTGGAGGCAAACAGAGTAGTCGAGAGCAGCCATTCTTGAAGAGTAGTTCTGCATCGGAATGTTGTGCCATGATTTAACGCAGTTCAATTGGGAATGGCACCGTATGACGGGGGCGTAAGAAGCCTTTAATGTACCTGAAATGGAGCAAGCTCCTCAGAAGTAGCAAGCGATTCTTTTGTTTGAAGGAGAGGAAATAGTTGGAGTAGAGGAGCTAAATGTGTTTCCTCCTTGTATAGTTTCCCAGATGCCAAATAAATAGGAGTGTCATTGCTGAAACCCATGCCCCTTAACATCATCCCCACCTATCCTGACAGGGGAGACGACAAATAGTTATAGATCTGAGTAGTAGCATATAAATTTCAGCAGGCAAACAGATTGATCAGAGTTTTCAGGGTAAATTATAATGTTTTGGGACAGATTGAGATAGATATAACAATAACAATTACCTGAAAAATATTATGGAAATGCATATTAAGGAAGAAATCTTATTCGCTGAATGAATCATCTAGATAAGATTTTATGACCTCTTGAAGCCTACCAAAAATTAAAGCAAAAACAGTAAAGTACTCGTTTGTGTGTCATCGAGTGTTACGATTTGAATTGATTATGTTTCAAACAATTTTTTTTTTTTATTTTACCTCCAAGAAAACTTGAACCAAAAATGATTATGTACGCGTAGCTTTGTGAGTTATGCACAACAATCAAAAAGAGTCGCATATTTGTCACAGTGTATCATGATCTAGAATGATTATTTTTTTAAAACTTTTTAAAATTTTACCTCCGAAAAAACTTGAACCGAAAATGATTATGTAACCAAATCGAAACGGTCGAGATATATAGCTTCGTGAGGTACCTCCAAAGGTGTCAAGGGGCATTTTCCTTGCATTCGGTTTAGGTCTGGTCTCGAACAATGACCTCGGAGTTTAAACTTCTCCTTCCAACCTCTTTGGCGAGCAGAATCCATTTCTGCTTTTTCAGACATCCCTCCATCATAAATGCAGCATGAAAAGGCCACCATGTCCTGAAATTGAAGGAACATGGACTAAAATCACCGACTAGCTTAACGCATACAATGACCTCACTGGTTCAGAGTTCGATACCTCCTCGAAGCGAAGGTGTATTGAGACATACTTCCCACCAGACAATGAGCTCTTCTCAACCATACGACCGACCAACTTCTTTGCCATTGCTGCTATCGGAAGAGAAAACCTTAGTGCCTTGTAATTAGCTAAACACCGAAGTCTCTGCATATCTGATGGAACTTCATTTGACAGTCTATTTGCAAATGGACTAATGCGAATAACCCTGCAAAATCCTTGACATCAGTTTATGTTATGTGAACTATGAAAAAAATATACATAATCTGTGCCATGAGATCCGGACGGTCTCCTTTATACAATACCAAAATAAATCAGACAGCTTGAATATGGCACAAACAGGATAGACTTATAAAATCTTGCCACAATAACAAGCACAAGAACTATACTGAATATGGCGCTAACAGAAACCCGAAACTCACGGTTTCCCCGTGCAGTGTCAACAAGCCCTCTACCTGCATGTAGTCTAATAGACAGCATGAAATCAATCATAACTTCAAAACACAGTTTGGTTTTTCCTGAAAATGGATTTTTCTGCCGAGGCCTTCTTAATGAACAAGAAATGATCATTTTCCTTGTCTTATATATAAGAGAATTTTATCAATATAAAACATTGATGGAGTTACTACTTGAAAAGACACATTAAAAGGAGAACGTCCAATGGAGGCAAAGTTCATGGCAAAAAGAAAACTATATTCTAGATAAGCCAGAGGTAGTGAAACATACCCATGCTCCCGTAACAACGGTAATGCAACATCAGAATAATAACTGCTGGATGCCCAAGCTTTTACTTTCAAGTTTGGTACATTGCTGATATTGTAACCAAATCTTTCGATAACCATCTCAGGTATATCCCTCGCTACTGTCACATGGCCTTCGAGCGTGTTTATAAAATGATCTTCATCGTAGATATCTTTGAATTCACTGTAAAGAGGATAAGAAATCACCAAATTTATTTCGGGGGTTGAACATCATGAACAAGCATCTTCAATTATACAAGTTCCAAAACCAAAATCACAATATAATATGGAACAAATTAAACTCCAAAAGAGCCTTTCCAAAAAGCAGTAGTCACTGAATTACATATACATACAACCCATTATCATCTAATCTAGACAGGTAAAATCAATTCTTTTCAGCAGATATTTAATAATCTTCAAATGACAATTTCCAATGACAATATCTCAAAATCACTCGTCTGTTTTACATTTCTGAAAATATGGTTCCAGCCACCCAAACCTATTACATGCAGAAAGATGCAGAAAAAAAGGACCTATCCAAGTAGATATTCAAGAGATTGGTCACAAGTACTTTCTTCGATATGACCATAAACTAACTCATGACAGTACACACAAAGTGAATCGAAATTAACATCTCTAACAAACTACAGTATGGCAACAGAGAACAAAGACAGTACTGCATACATAAAGGCCAACAGTAGATTGTTTCTGAAAGAAAATAAGTAGAAAATTGTCGAATTATTTAGAGTCAAGTAAACCAATGACAGCAGAGAATGCTTCTTGTCTCAAATTTAAGGCTTAAGCAAAGACTATATGTATACTTGCCTTGGATCCATCCAGATGTTGTGAAGATGGAAGTTTGGGATCACAAGGACAGCATTAAGAAGCCCAGCCAGTGCGACCGCATTACATATCTGACATCCAGTAGTGATATATTAAGTATTAACCAGAAGATAAGATGCATTTGCAGAGCAAGGCAGATGAAATTTCAACATTCCTCTACTTTGTATAGCTAATGGCATTAAGATGAACTAAATACCGAGGAACGTTGCTGATTAAGACCACCATTTGCATCAACTATCAGGTAACCAAATGGTTCAGTTGATCCTGTAGATTAAAAGTAAAAAATTAGTGCATCATGAAAGAAAATTTTCTCAACAAAGCTTCTACACCAGTGAACAAATATATTCTTGATTCTTGAGTTTATGTGTGTTCTGTGTTCAGGTAACTTTGTATAAAGCAATTGCATTTCATGCTATTATTAATTTAAGGAATGGTGCTTCTTATGGAAATTGAAATGCATGCAACATGTCAAGTTGGAAATACCGTATGGACTACAAGGTGTTGGTTACAGAATAGGTTCTTCCTCAAAAATAAGGCCTATTTGTTGTCATATAACCATCCTAGGGCAAATGCTTCAACATGCATTTTCATTACTCTGGTCATATTTGTCCTTTCAATCATAACTCCAGCACTCAAAGAAGTCAAAAGATAAGCTAAACATTTGTTTAATAAATCATCCACATAACAATAAAATAACACATTTAAAAAACTGTCAGATGACTATTTACCCTAAGTGTTGCAGAAAAAGATAATACTTTCATTAAGAAAAAACTGAAACATTGAAGAGCACATAAACCCTAATGTCCATCACTTTTTTCAGTTTCTTGACATAGTGATACGAATTTTGAATGGTTTAGAAAAAGGTAAGCAATCATATGCTCTGTGAATTGGAATTATTTTTACTTGATTATGCCATGATTATCACATAAATTTGTAAGGTGGAATAATGGGATGCATGACCTTAAAAATTTTATCAATTTCCATTGGCACATTTTGCTCAAAAAAGGAATTTCTAAGCCTGTTGAGTTAATCAACAAAAAATAGACACTTATAGAAAGTCAACCCACCATCGATATGGATAAAACCAATGATTTTGCATTGTGATTTATATAAGTATAGACATTGGAAGCAATGAAGAATGCGAAGGAGACTATGCAAAGAATGGAGTGTATCCTCTTTTTTTTTTAATTTTCAAGGAAAAAAACCATGAAGGTATCTTGTTTATCAACACATCTGGAACATAGTCAAGATCAAGGATGGGGAGGAACCCTCAAATTCAAGATTTGTAAGCCCTGCTGTGGCAACAGGACCAATTAAAGTCATATCAACAATCCTTTCAGCAAGGGAGTCAAACAGAGTCCATAAACAGGTAAAACCAACGGCTCAGATTTGATTTGTATACCGAACACTTATCATCAATTATCTACCAATCTTTTCGCGGTTTGGTTAAACATACAGCGGACGAAACCATCTCTGATCACGCACGTACCGGGGTGTTCCATTTTATAATTTGTGCAATCCTTCCACTGTTTCAGTTTCCTTCTACTTGTCCAGATTGTGTTCAGCTGCAAATGAACAACCACATGTTCTTAGTCAACCATCATGATATATTTAAGGAAAATACATTCATAAAAGAACAAACTTATTTTGAAAATACAGCATAGAATCAAGCCATTAAGTGCTGAACATGCAAAAATAAAGGAATTGGCGTGCAGGACATGTTCCTTGAATTATATTAGTCAACAGAGACACAAAATATAAAATGGTGGTGGTTCAATTAATCCCTCCTGTTAATGTGATGCGTACAAGCTGCAGGAAATGGTCTCAACAAAAACAAAGAAAAGTTGGCTTTTGGACTTCAGGCACGTCCGCATCAAGCAAAAGAAGCTAAGCCACCTTTTCATGATGCATAATGATGATATCCGAAACATGGATGCCACTATCTCCTACATGCAATCATGAGGAAGGGGTGTGGCAAACTAAGAGCAGCTGTAATAGGAACTAGTTTCCTCTACTGCTCTGCAACATGGAAGGAAAGAAGCCAAAGAAATTACAGGGGGTAGCAATGCATGAACAGGATCGCATTAAAGATGACAGGGTGACACTATTACTGATCAAAGAGAGGAGACGAGGCTCACCTGCACAGTGGAGGAATTGACCGACAGCAGGTCCGGCAACAGCTTGTCGAAGAGCTCCTTGCTCCGGTACACCGACCCGGGGAGAGGGGCGGGCGGCGGCGCCACGGCCGAGAAGATGGAGGTGCAGTACAGTAACCCAAGAAGGTAGGAGAGGAGCGCGGAGACGAGGAGGAAGGGGGAGCGGAACCGGCGAAGGGCCTCGGCCGCCTTGGGGTTCTCGGGGAGATCGTGCCAGGCCCTGCCTCGCGAAGCACGGCGGCAATGCCCCTGCGGCGGCCTGGTGGGAAGGCCTTGGACGTGGGTCTTGGCCTTCATGGCTCCGGAGATGGGTTCAGGCCATTGTACGAAGGGTCAAGAGGAGGTGGTGGTTGAGAGACAGGAAGAGGAGGAGGAGGAGATCACTTCAAGAAAGCGATGAGAGAGAATATGGTGAGCTTTTAAAAGAGATAAAAGGACAAAATGAGGTTGTTCAAAGTACAAAGCTTCTGTCTGGGCTCTCCCTCTCCACTTCTAAACAAAGAGGAGAGAGAGAGAGAGGCATCGAGGTCGGGATGAGGTCCTTGGTGTTGAGACAAACAAGAAGAAGAAGAAGAAGAAGAAGAGAGAAGATGGTGAGCTTTGAAGAGAGATAATGATGGGATGAGGTTGTTCAAAATACAAAGCCTGGCTTTGGGTGAGTTTGTTTGGGCTCTCCTTCTTCACCTCCCAACAAAGAGAGAGAGAGAGAGAGAGAGAGAGAGAGGATACAAAGCCTTTGACTCCTCCAAGTACAGGGAAAGATTTAACCAAAGATCTTTCTTTGAGTGGGTCAAACCATGGAGAAGACATTGTAGGATCTTTTCTCTAACTGCATTGGCATTTGCAAATATTAATGATAGGATATAAGAGTATCTTTCTCTCTATTTAATAATAATCATAACAAAGATAGGAAACTTCAGATGATATCATGGCATTTCTTCTCTTATAATTAAAATTATTAGCTCAGCATCAACCTTGATTGCTTTTCTTGGATTCTCACAATTATTTGAACATTAATTAGAGATGATGATAGGAATAGATGAAGTTCTTCAAGCAGTGTCAACTTCATCCATTAGTAGCTCAGAGAAGAGTGCATTGAAGAGTGCCATAGACCAGTCGGGTGTAGCATCCATGCATGCTTTCCCCCACATCTGACACCTCCATTTAACCCACACATTTGGAAATGGCAGATAAAGGTGAGGCAGCAGAAGCCCACAGGAGCTCAGAGGATGTCAATTCCAAGGTTGCCATGAGCTGTGTCTGAAGGATTGCATCTCACTGCCATGTAAATAGCACAATGGGTGTCACAACTATGTCCAATAACATAATTTATTCATTACTTTGTTACACCTTAATCACATCATAAAAAAAGATTTCAAGTCAATTTAATGATGCTATATCCACTCTATTCCTATGAACTGATTCAAATGTTTCCTGTGTGTTGCATGAACATACTGAACATCTTAGTTGGTAATAATATACCTCCTCTAATTTTACAAATTATGATTTTTTTACTGTTTGATAATTAGTGAGGAAAAAATCGTTAGCATCTTAATCAGAATCCGACATAGTTCAAATCTATATGCATATAATTGTCCGAGGTACCTCTGAGGTGAAAATGTCAAATTTTCGATCTGTCACTTATATAAAACCTAAGGTTGAAAAAATATTTTCTAATTAAATTTTTCCAAAGCTCAAATTAATAATATGAAATATATAAGTATGGATATGAGTTATCAAAATTTATTATATTAAAGATGAGCTTTAGTCATCTCTAACAATTTTTTCTTAATCTTTTATTCACATTAGCCACAAAAAAGAAAGAAAGCAATCCATATTTATCTATTTTAAATCCTTACTTGCATCGACAAATGGATGGACGATGATCTCCGTCTTCTACTTCTATTTTGGATATCGAATATATATAGTGTGATGATTAACTGATGGTGTATTCTTAATTAATAAATAATATATGATTAATATGTAACCCAACTCTTCAATTATATTTATATTTTTGGTTGTATATAATTTTTAAAATTCATTTCATATCATTTTAAAATTATTATTATTATTTATTTTCCCTTAAAAGGATGAGGAGGTAACTTGCGAGGATAATGTTTCGGGACTCCAAATGTCTTACCCTAAACTTCTCATCCCTTGTTGGATGTGGGACCCACAACTGGGCTAGTGGGACCAGCCACCCTGCGCTGCCATCAAGCCGCACGCGGACTGTTCGTGTTTGGCCTCGAAGCGACCGGGGGCTCCAACTCCCGCCACCATTTCCTCGGTCTCTGTGGCGGCGGTGGCAGAGCCCGCGCAGCGGGAGGGTGGTGGCCTGCGTGTCCTCCCATGCTTGTAAGCTTCCATCCCCTGTTCGAACGGTCGGTTCTCTGTTGTGATCAATGACGAATATTGCCCTTCGGGCTTCTTTCAACTGTTTATAGCTCGAATTGTTTGGTTGATTTGCTAGCTGATCTGATTAGGGTTTCCGAGCATTTCTTTTCGCCCCTTTCTTGTGGCTTCCTTTCATTAACGATCGATTTCTTTGGTGTAGTTTTTCGTTTCGGGATTAATGGAACGAAATGGGTGGATGCCCTGAGAAATTAATGTTGCGCTCGGCAATTTGATGCTTGGGAAGTTTGAGACCAACTTGACGCAGCGTCGGTAGCATAATCTTGGTGGGGATCTCATGGTTGCACAAGGATCAAATAGGTGCTAGTCGTCGAACTATCGACGCCATTAGATGGCGTCCCGCCTTTGCTTTCTTGTCCAAAAACCTGAGAGGTTTGTTTTGGGGCAGAGGCAACAATGGAGGTAGAACTGTTGTGTGTTTGATAACTATTTGATTGATAACTATTTGATGATTAGGCAATGCTAATATTGCAAATGATGATTGATGTTAGCATTGGATAATTTTTTTCTGGACAACATGTTGGAGAAGCAGGGGAAAATTTCAAATCCAAAAAGAATACCCAGAGATCAACAATCAAAAGAATATATCAGAAAACCAATGCAAGATCAATATGGTTTGGCAAATCCCGTGTATATTCATGGAGAAAATTAAAATATTTGATATATAAGATTAATTATAAGTTTCTTGAGTTACCCATGCAGGTACAACCTTCCTTGTTCACCTTTCATATAAACTTGAAGAACTCTTTCAAGCCTCTCTAAAAATCTCAAAGATTACCCCTATGAGCACTCAAAGTGTCTGGCCTCTTTCTTTTACTGAAATCTATATTTATAAAAATAAATCCTGATTCACTAAGGAATTTTAATTTTATTAAGACTCTATCAACTAATTTAAATACAATTAGAACTCTTAAAATTACTTACCAATCCTAACACAATAATATGGGATTATTAGCTCAACCTGTGGTCAGGTCAGGTGCTGCTCAATACACTCAGTTGAAGATTTGTAGGTGTCGGAAAAAGGCACCAATTAAGGCCACTATTGAGAAGCTAATGGCAGAACCTAACTCCTGTGACCCCTAGAATGGACATTATTTAATTGGACATTGGTTGAGCCACCTGAATGCTTAGAGGGTTATTTAATGTGATGCTCCTGCCTATTATGACCAGCATGGAGTTCTTTTTGAGATCAGTATGTTTTTTCAAGCTTCTGGGTTGTGAATCATCTTCAGCTAAGCTGTTGTGTCACTATAATCTCTCCCTCTCTCTCTCTCTCTCTCTCTCTCTCTCTCTCTCCCTCCTCTTTTTTTTGTTTGAATTAGTGTATTAATTTAAAGATCGTGCAGAATTTAACCATTATGTCAATTCATTTGCAATTTGGTGATCGGATCAGGTTTTTCTGTGAGCTACATGTGGACCATATTTGTATAAGAACATGAGCATATTCAATTTGATATAAATACTGAGATCCATTTGATCTTTGAGAAGTTTTATGTGATATTTGGTATCTCATCCTTTGAAAGTTTGCTTGTGACTAGCAATTATATCTTGTTGTTGCTCTTGATCTAAGTGTAGCTTTTATTATCAGTTTAGGTGTCACATGCTTAGTTAAGGGTAAGACCTAGCATGATGTCTTGGTCCTGCTCTTGGCTGAAATCTAGCTTTCATCATGAGATTAGGAGTCACCCAATTAGTTAAGGATAAATTGCAATCAGAGAATTTTTTCGTAGCAAATTTTGTATTTTTGTGTCTATTCTCTGACCTTATAACGAAGAAGATGCTCAACATCTGATCCTTTTCGATGAAAAAGATTTCTGATTAGTATTCCAATAAAGTAATAGGTAAGTTCAATGTCTGCAAAATTATCTCAGAAGTTTTCAAGTGCTTAAAGTTCTATCCTGAATTATATCCTTTAGGTTTACAGTAATTCATGACATCTAAGGTTTTAAATGCTTAATTACATGCTATCATAACTATGAGCTTGATCATATCTTCTGTGTGATAATGCCCAAAATTATTAGGTCGAATCATCTGTTTGATTTGGTGAAGCCTAATGAATTTTCTATTCTTTTTTTGTTATATAACTTCTGTCTAATTTGGTGAAGCCTCTTGAATCTTCTAATCCCATTTTTGATATATAATTTCTTGATACATCTTTGTCTTTCCGCAATGTTAGTTGACACTTCTATTTAAAGTATTCTTTAATAGTTACTTAAAATCAATGTAATGACACAACAATAACAAAACCCTAAGTCTCAACTATTTGGAGTTGGCTACATGGATCTTTTGCTATCATTGAAATTTGTAAAAAATCATATGTTTAATTAAGTTTAGAGTACTTAAATCTTTATTTATAGTTTCTATTAAGGTCTTTTTAGGTCTTCCTCTACACTATATTAATTATTTCATCTCTTTTGACTATCATATAGGGGGTCTCCTAAGCTCATGCTTATGCTATCTTAAATAATATTTTTTTTTCATATCTTTCCTAGTAACTCTACACATTTATCTCAATATTTTCATCTCGACAATACAAACTTTTTATATATGGTGTTTCTTAACTGCCCAACACTCAGATCCATAAAGCATTGTTGGTCTCACAACTGTCTTATAAAATTTTAATTTTAATCCAAAAGGTATCTAATAATCACACTAGACTTTTGACACACCTCATCATCTTAATCACCTTGTTTTTACTCTGAATAATATCTTTATCGATCTCTCCATCTTGTTGAATAGTTGATCCAGGATATCTAATGCTTTTATTTAAAGGAACTTTTTGTCCGTCCATCTTAATTATATTCTTCTATCTATTCCTAGAATTATTGAAATTATATCTCATATATTCAGTCTTAGTCCTACTTAATCTAAAACATTTAGTTTCCAGGGATTGCCTCCATAACTCACGTTTAAAATCAATGCGATGACTCAACATATTGAAAAAAGAGTTGTACTTTGATTGGAAAAAAAGATTTCGAAGTAAAGATGGAAAATATTTATTTGAATATTGTTTAATCCAATTGCATGGTGTGGATAGTAGGCAACTACCATGACTTTAATATTTCTTTCTCAATCTTGGAAAAAATAACATGATGCTTTGGGGACTTTGTTGCATATGACCGTGGAATCCAATAAAAGGACTGAGTTTCTTCTATAGCTTCTAGTGTTTAACTTGTATGCATCATTAGTCATGTTGTGTGAACTGATGGCCAAATTTGCTTAATTTTACATTGTTAGGGCTCATCATACATGCTTATAATTTCCACCAGGTGTGAAAAAATTTACTTGTAAATCTAGAGGGTTCCTGAAGTTTTACAAAATTAGGTTCCTGTTTATGCTTTGCAACATTAGATATTTAGGCAAACATCCTAATCCTAGTTGGACCAGTGAGAGGCAGTCTGAACATTTGTTATCATTACAGTAAGTCTATATGATATTCCAGTTACAATCCAGTTGCGTACGATGTGAAAAAGACAGATTTTCTTCATTAATTGGCTGCAAGAACTTGAAATGTTCATTAACCATTTGAAAACTGTGTTTATTGGTGCATTATAGAAGTAGTTTCTAAGGAACTATTGTGGAGATCAGTCGTACGCCTCTAACAGTAAGTCTCCTTTATCTGTCTGAAGCTGCATACCTTGGTTGCTGCACGGAGTGCAAAACTGGATGAGTGAAGCATGATGTACTCAATGGTCTCTTTGTGTATATACTTGCTCTGGTACTTTCCTAGCAGATCTGTAAGCAAAAACAAAAACACAAGGATCACGGTTCTCACATGTATTCGGCTTTGGTGGCATACCGGAGAATTTTCATTTTTAGTATGATAACTGGTTATTAATCATTCCTGGCCAAACCAAATTGCAGATGTGATCCCAAGCAGAGATTGGAAACACCTCTGGTGGCCCGGGAAGCTGATACTTTTTGGGAGAAGACAATGAACAGAGAGATTGAGTCGCTCATAACCATACAGGTAAGAGTTCTAACCTTCCATTTGTGTTTGTGGCTGGCCTTTAACATATGAGATTTAGTTTAAATTCTTAATGTATGCTACATATTTGACAGGAGTCCCGAGGAAACAACCTATGTGTTCTCCTCCAGTTACACAAAACTCATCTGGGAGGCATCACAATTTTTGAAGTTGCCATGACACCGACTCAGATTACGTTCCGTAAGTTTGCCAACAGTCATTATAGTTTGTTTAACTTATTTGAGTAGTAGAGACTCCGTTTCCATAATCCGAATCTGATCGAATGAACAGTGTTTATCTGGTGATTCATACAATCCAATCTGAGGATAGTTCTGACTTGGATCTTAGATTTACTTCATCGAGTATACCAAGCCGATTAACTCTGGTATGGATCGCTGGAATTGATAGGTGTTAAATTCCTTCTTGTTGAATCCTTATGACACATTCTGACTAAAATGTGAAGCCAATCTTGGTTAGAATCACAACTTGTTGCAAGCCTTAGTGATAGCAAATGATTAGATTTGGCTGGCAATTCTAGGAAACAAAAGTTCCCCTAATACATACTAGTTGTGCTTGTAAAGGGATATGTGAGACATTTTATAATGGTCTCTGGTAATGGGAAAAAAAAAATATAAGTGGGGGTTAGTTTGTAGCAATAATTATGCAATATAAAGTCTCTAAAACAGTGAATATATTACGGTTAATGTTGTTGTTGGGCTAACAAGGCATCTGAGTTGATATCCAACTGTCCATAATATATTGACAATAATATTACATTCCCCCTAATAACAAATGATCATGATTCTCTAAGATTGTAGCCTCATCAAAATTGGATTTCATCAAGCATGTCAAATGGTAACTTTATTTATTGTTGGAATCAACATGTATTCAAATAATTAAAAAGCCCTTCTCATACAATGATCATTGTATTTCCAAATTGATTGAGATGATGGTTTTAATGATTTCTCAATCATCACACGAGTACTGACTCAGAATTGATCCCACTTTTCTTTTTCTTGGCGGGGTCAAATGATCCTCCAATGCCCTTCCATCAATTATTTAGTATCGACGTGCAGGCGAGAAGAGCCAGTGGGCGAACACGAGCTCTTCACCAACCATTTGTATTGGATGATCATCGAACCGTTCCTAATTATTTTTAGTTTATTAAGGAAGGATATTGTTATTCATCAACCTACAATTAATTCTATGTAGTCGATACATTTCATGAGTTAGTATTGTTTTTTTCTTAAACAAAGAGTAAACGATCAAGATAGATTTTGACTAAGAATACTGTTTGCATGGGTAAGAAATGGCAGTGGTTAGTGGGCATCGTACATAAATATAATCTGATGGATTCGTCCAAGGCCACTTTTTTTTTTTTTTTCAAAGTGATCTCAAAGCCATCTTTTCCAATAAAAAAGTTGTCTCGGTTGATGTTGATGGCATCATGATTTGGATCAGCATGCAATGATGCCCAAAAGAGTGTTGTATCAGAGCATGTCTTGTGTATGAGATACATAAATGAAATGAACATGCACTGTATGCTGATGGAAAGGCGTTACATGCACTGTATAGCTCATTAATTTCCATTCCATGCATGAAATGAATTCTATATAAAACTTGCCATAAATATGTTTTCAATTTATCACTCTGCTTTCTTCACTTCTTTTTATATGGATATTATTTTCATCTATTATTTTTCGATAAATAGTTTATTATGTTCGCCTTTTGTCTTCCTTTGTAGCTATATATATATATATTACCATGGCGGAGAAAGACGCGGCTCTCGAACTGTTCACCGTCGATGGCTATAAATGAAGACGGCAGCTTCGATCCTGAGACCTGAGCCCGGAACAATCTGTCCCACTGCCCCGGCATCGATGGCTTACAACCTCCTCTTCCTCCTCTCCTGCATCGCCGTCGTCTCCTCTTCTTCGCACGCCTACGTCTACCCTCCTCTCGTGGAGGGCCTCTCCTTCACCTTCTACAAGTCCACCTGCCCCGACCTGGAGTCCATCGTCAGGAGCTACCTCAAGCAGCTGTTCCAGAGCGACATCAGCGTCGCCTCCGGCCTGCTGCGCCTCCACTTCCACGACTGCTTCGTTCAGGTGGACGAGGAGCAGGGAGAGGTCCCGCGTCCCGCATGAGTGCCGTTCGATAGAATTCTTAAGAGGCGAGTGAACTGTGTGCAGGGCTGTGATGGGTCGATACTGCTCGATGGGTCGTTCGGTGGACCGAGCGAGAAGGACGCGCCGCCCAACTTGACGCTCCGCCCGGCGGCCTTCAAAGCCATCGACGAGCTGCAGACGCTTATCACCCAAGCTTGCGGCCCGGTCGTCTCCTGCGCCGACATCGCCGCGCTCGCCGCCCGCGACTCCGTTCGTTCGGTAAAGACCGACAGATTTGGAGTCTTCACCTAAATTAAATAGGAAATTATGAGATTAAATTTTAAATTATTTAAGATTCTATATATAAATAAAGACATAACCTGTAGAGGGATTATAGGATTTTTGATGTTATCTAATTGATAATATTTTCACTACCCTAATTTATCTTTTTTATATTATATTTCTTAAGAATAATTTAATTCTTAAAAATTGATACCCAATGAAAAGTCGGGTCTCTGTAAGTTCATATTAGAAATGCAAGGCTCTGAGCACAAGTTGAATGTCAATATAAAAGATGTTCACAAATGGGTTTAATAAATTTAATTATATCATCAAGAGTTATATTCAGATAAATAATACCGATAAAGGGACTATAAGATTTTTCATGTTTTCTAATCAATAAAATTTTCTTTTATTCATCACTCTAATATTGAAAAAAAAATTTCGTTATATTTTTTTAATAGCATAGCTAATTTTTAACCAATGATATCAGAATAATTATTACTAAATTAGATTAACTATAACTACATTATAATGCCTTAGTCCGAGTATATAATTCCTAATCTTCATAAGTTTTCTTGTGAGAAATGTAAGCTCTCAACGAATACAATTAACTAAATCAATTATATATTTATAAACTTTAATTGAGATTATTCTAAGAATCAAATTTGTTTTTTTTTTAAATATTCAATATATATATATATGTATAAAGTTCTTGTCTTGTCTTTAATGTATTCCGATCTCTTCTTCATGAAGACCGGCGGCCCGAAGTACAAGGTTCCTCTCGGCCGGCGGGACGGCCTGAGCTACGCGACGGAGGAGGATGTCCTCAGTTTCCTCCCGTCTCCTACCTCCAACGTAACCGCCCTCATCGACGTCTTCACCGAGCTCGACCTTAGCGTCAAAGACCTCGTCACCCTCTCCGGCGCCCACACCATCGGCATCGCCCACTGCTCCTCCTTCGAGGACCGGCTCTTCCCCACCCAGGACTCCACCCTGGACCCGATCTTCGCCGAAAACCTCTACCTCACCTGCCCCGCCCTCAACTCCACCAACACCACCGTCATCGACATCCGCACGCCCAACACCTTCGACAACAAGTACTTCGTCGACCTCCTCCACCGGGAGGGCCTGTTCACCTCGGACCAGGGCCTCTACGACGACTTCCGGACGAAGCCCTTCGTCATCATCTTCGCCCTCTGCCAGCGCATGTTCTTCGAGAACTTCGTGTACTCCATGACCAAGATGGGCCAGCTCAGCGTGCTCACCGGCAGCCAAGGCGACATCCGCCGGAACTGCTCGGCGCTGAACTCGAACCTCTCGTGGTATGCGGTCGATGGCGACGGCCACGACGGTAAGGCGTTCTAGGATAATACATGTGTGTGCTTGCTTGCATATAAGGTGTTTGCTTAAATGGCGGAGAGAGCAGAAGGCAATAAGGACGCTTGTGGCGGTGCCTTCATGGGCATCCAGTTTGTGGCTCATCTGCTTTGTGGTTTGACGCACTTTGGATGGGGAAATGTAGTGTGCTTGTATTCTGTCCGATCGAATTAGCTTGGGGGCTCCAAACATGTCTCCATAAGCTCACACTGACTTGATGTGACCAGATCAATGCTAAGGTCAGACCTGAATAGATTAAGATGATAAGATCTTGCATCCACCAAATCAAACATAGAAATAAGACAAAGATTTTAGGTTAAGACTTCCAATGTTAAGAAAGCATTGTCAATGGCAATGCATTCTTACCTAACACTGCAGTAGCTTTTGGAACACTCATCATATCCATTTATTGTATGATGTACAATGTTTTAATAGAATTAAGCATGTTTTTTCCTGCAAAATATTGTGCATATTTATGGGACATGTACTTACCAAACCAGCATCATTGAGCCCTATCTTCAATAAGGAAACCCAGAATCTTCTTCAAGCTTTATTGAAGTTGGAGCCATGCATTGAATCCTAATGGCCTGCTTTGCCCATAAAGCTGCTTGTTTTTGGCTGATCATTTACCTAATTGCTAATGTTGGCCAAGTGGTCAAAAGAAGGTGAGCTTCATGTTTGTTTGCTTCTGTGCTCCCAAGTGAGTTCCTCTTTTAGTAGTTGCTTAGCTTGGAGGGCATTGATTTCATGTGTTTGATTGCCAAGAAGGAAGGAAGTATGTATTATTGTTTGTATTTATAGTTGTAATTAAACTGAAGAACATAGGAGGAGGCAACCCATAAAACAAAAACAAAAAATATGCAATTGTATTTATAGTTGTAATAATAATAATAATAATAATAATAATTATTATTATTATCATCACCATTGTTGCATAAAATACATTGCAAAGTGGCACTCATTTATACACAATCAAATGCTTGCAAGTGAACTACTCCTCATTGTAGAAGACTTGCATGGACAACTCAATCAAAGAGTTAGGGTTAAACACAAGTCAAAATAGATGAGCTAGATTGTTGACTTTTCTCAGGATCAACCCTTAATAATGGATGTGCTATCCTTGGCTGGTCCTCGAGCCCATCTTCTTATACTGGACGCCATGAAATGCCTATAAATGAAGGTAGATCGAACTCAACACGAAGGCAGCTTGTGCTACTTCCATGGCTGCGTCTGCTTCTTCACCGGCTGCACCACTGCTGCTGCTTCTTCTTCTCTCTTGCGTTGCCTTCCTCTGTTCCTCTTCGGAAGCCTATGACTACCCACCGCTAGCGGATGGCCTCTCCTTCGACTTCTACGACGCCACCTGCCCCTTCGTGGAGCACCTGGTGAGGTGCTACCTCGAGCAAGCCTTCGGGAACGACACCGGCCTCGCCGCCGGCCTGCTCCGAGTTCACTTCCATGACTGCTTCGTTCAGGTACCATGTACCGGCATCCATCCTCATCCAACGGAGTGTTGGATCGAGCTCTGATGGCGGGACGTGCTTCCCGTGCAGGGCTGCGACGGGTCGATTTTGCTGGACGGATCAGCAGGCGGGCCGAGCGAGAAGGACGCGCCGCCCAACCTCACCCTCCGGCCGGCCGCCTTCGAGGCTATCGACGAGCTCCAAGCGCTACTCACCGCCGCTTGCGGTCCCGTCGTGTCCTGTGCTGATATCGCCGCCCTCGCCGCTCGCGACTCCGTCTATTTGGTATGTCCAACTCGTCTCTCCGTTTCCTTCACACAAAGATCACAACCTCGAATCCATGTGCGGTCGTTGTCGTTGCAGTCGGGTGGACCGGACTACGAGGTTCCTCTCGGCCGGCGAGATGGGCTGAGCTCCGCGACGATCGAAGCAGTCCTCAGCTTCATCCCTCCCCCCACATCCAACGTCACCGACCTCATCGACTTATTCGGCAAGCTCGGCCTCGACGCCTACGACCTCGTCTCCCTGTCCGGTGCCCACACCATCGGCATCGCCCACTGCGCCTCCTTCGAGAACCGCCTCTTCCCCGACCAGGACCCGACCCTGGACCAGACCTTCGCCGAGAACCTGTACCTGACCTGCCCCGTCGCCAACACCTCCAACACCACCGCGCTCGACGTCCGATCGCCCGACGCCTTCGACAACAATTACTACGTGGATCTGCTGAACTGGCAGGGGCTGTTCACCTCCGACCAGGGCCTGTACGCCGACTCCAGGACGCAGCCCTCCGTCACAGGGTTTGCCGTCAACCAGTCACTGTTCTTTGACAAGTTCGTGTACTCCATGACGAAGATGGGCCAGCTGAGTGTGTTGACCGGCGACCAAGGTGAGATCCGGAAGAACTGCTCTGCCATCAACGCAGGGGACGAGTTCTTGTGGTCTGTGGTGGACGGCGACGGCGACGGCGACGGCGACGGCGGGGAGAGCAAGCAGTTCTAAGTGTCGCTCGGCGTGTGGGCGAGAGACACAATAAGACATATACGTAGATATAGATGTGCTCGAGAAGTGTCTCGTTCTGTAGCTATATATATATATATATATATATATATATATATATATATATATATATATATAATATATATATATAATACGCGTAAATATAATAAAATTAAACGAAAAACACAATCAAATATGACATCAAAATTTACATGAAAAATCCCTCCAACGGATAAAAATCACGTGGCAAATAAAAAAAATCTACTATATAAATAATGAATGTATAATTCTTAAAGTCTTTTGCCCAAAACACAAGTAATAATTACAAGAGAATAACTGAGATACAAGGATCACGTCACTATGCATAATATGTAAAACCTTTCCAAGCAATCACAGTAAAAATTCACTACAGATATGATCTAACCTGAGATGAGAATACTGTTTGAATAAATAAGAACAATCTCTGTGTGGTCCTTATCTTTTTTTCTTTCTTTTTCTTTCTTTTTCTCTTATTTTTCTATCTTTTTCTTCTCTTTTTAAATCAACTTACTGTTGTAAAAATTGTTGCCCTTTTGTTACAGTTTTTCTCCTTAATTTTCATAGCCATCACTAGCTCTCTAATTAAATTTACGGTTTAGAGGAGGAAACAAGATGGACTGTGGGCTGATAAAACTCATATGGACTGAATTAAGCTAACTGCGAAGCCACAGATATCCATATCAGTTTCCATATAAGATATGCATTTGATACTTGGCTGATGCCAATTAGCATTGAGCTTCACCAATGAGATCAAATTTATATTCACAAGTTAGAGTAAGAAATCAAAGTACATTATGTCGATTAAGGTCTCATGAGCTTAATAACATGGCCTCTCATGTCTTTTCTTCTTCAAACAACACAAGCGAATTATAAGGACAGACTAAGTATAATTTCTTGTCAATATGTTCATGTGAGTCATATGATTACTAGCCCTTCTCATTTGGGTAAATTAACTCATTAAATCTGTTTACTTCTAAATTATTAGCTTAAAATACTTATGCTAAAATTATAAGTTTATTTGGCGTTGACGTCAGCCAAATGCCAAAATAACTCAAAATTAATCATTCTTGGCTCAAAACATGAGTTATCTAAGGAACAAGTATAACCCATAATTGAATCTTAATATGACAAAGTCTAACTTAGAAATCTTTTCGAAGGTGAAAAACACTTCTATCTCATGTCCTTTGTCCTATTTTTCGAAGGTAAAAAACACTTTTATGGGCATCTAAAGCTTGTAAGTTTTGCTTAGTTTATTTTGAATAATCATATACTCAAGAATGTTGCTTTATATAGTGTCATTATTGTAATCACATATTTAATAAGTGATTATTTTCTTTAAACGTTTGTTGATGGTTGGCATAATATGTCCAGTAACTATTGACTAGATTTTATGTGTCAAATCTTGATTAACTAATGTGTCCTTTCTTTGAGGCAAGGACTTATCAGAGCATAATATCTATTTTGATATTTATACTAATGCAATATAACTCAAATGGTTAAGTTACATTTTGGTTAGGTGCAAAGGAATCATTTAGGATATGTCAAATGCTTCAGATGCATCATTGTTATAGATGGATAGAGCAAATATAAAAGAAATGCTTTACGATATATTTGGTGCCTCAAATACTCTCTTGTCTTGGGCGGATGCATCATATATAAAGGGGATGCTTTAGGGTACATCAATCACTTCGGATGTTTTTTTATCTTGGATAGATGCATAACTTGCAAAGGGGGGCACCACAGGATTTGTCGGATGCTCCAGATATTTCTATCATGAGCAAATGTATCGTGTATAAATGAGATGTTTTAGGGTGCATCACATACTTTAGATGGTTTTTTTTATTGAGTGGATGCATCGTGTACAAAAAGGATATCTTATGATATTATAGATACTCTTGATCATTTTCAGTCTTAAGTAGATGTATCATACATGAAAATAGGATGTCTTGTGGTGTGTTGGGTATTTTTAATTTTTTTTATTATAAGCAAATACATTGTATGTAAAATAGATACTTTGGGATGTGTTTGGATATTGTAAGCATGAAGCTCTTATGTATACTTATGTATTGTTGTCTAACATAAGTAGGTGGTAGAAAGGTTGATTCAAAAAAAAAAGTCCTGATGTCGAATCTTGTTGAATTCAAAGCATCCTTCCTTCGAAGGAAGGATACGTAGACTTTAGGTTGGTTCAACCAGCCAATCTTGGGTTGATTTGTAATCAAAAGATGTTAATTTCAAATGTTGGTAAGTTTAGAATTTAAGGTTTTCAAGTGAGTGGTGTAAGTTCAAAACTTAATAAAGATAAAAATATATTTTTTTTATATATACGCTTGGGACATGATTGGATGAGGTGTGTTGGGAAATTCAAGGGCGATATCTTATGTGCAGTGGAAGAATGAAAAATAAAACATCCTAGATTTTCATAAAGAGGTTCTGTCATCGTGCGAAGATCGGTGCATGAAAACTGCGTATGTAAAAAACGTATCTAGGGAGATAGTGTATCCTGAAATTCTTGTAGATCTATGAAAGAGGATGAAGAAGGTCAAGCGTCCTTCTCTCTAGCAGTATCCACACGATATGGACTGTGACGATACTCGTCTCTAGAGAGAGGAGAACAAGAGGTGACCACCAAGAAGCCATTGCCTATAGGCTTTTGATTCCCTCCTATTTATAGAGGCCTCTGTTAACCCTAATGAATCATGCCCTATTGGGTATTGGATCTCCATCCAATTATCCAAGCCTTTTAGATTAATGGGTCTCTACCGAATAATCTAGGTCCTATTAGATCTCATTCATGGGATCCAATAATACATGAGCTTATTGAATATCCAATAAGATAGGTGCTTCGGCGGATATCTCATATCTGAATCTTTACTCGTCGCAATACTTATCATATGTGTATGATCCTTTAGGCCCAATATGGAGTTGACCATGAGTAATACCTGTCTGAACTCTTTCTGACATAGTGAATTATTATCTCTATAATAATTCACTCGACTCATCGACTGTAGACGTACTAGGCCATTACGCCATAATCCCTAGACGAAACGGGGGAATCCAATCCTTTAGATATATATATCCTCAGTTACCATATACATATAATCCCTCATCCATCTAATATCTCAAAGATCGTATATCGAGCATGGTGCTTTCAGGCTCATACGGTTTCCAATCGAGTCTCGCTCTAATCGAATTCTTCCGGAGAACTCTTTCTCTCTTAATCTGAATGATCCTGGCCAGGGATTTGTCCGAGCAAGAAAACATGAGATATTCTTCTCATGATAGTAAGAGTAGATGATCCTCTATTGATATTCAATTGCCTTTGTAAGGTTGGCTATCATTCCTAAGAACCAACTATACCATATTTGAAACTTTCTAAGCCTATAAGTCTAGCATCAAAGAATTGAGTACTCATATAAGGGATCTTTGATATCTAAAGTCTAAGGATCAGATACACTACTGGAACTACGGAATCGCTTTCTAACATCAGGTATCAATAACTATCCAATATTTCGTCAGCGGATCAACCAATGAACTCATTCTCCAATGAGCATTTGTACTGTATCCTTAGTGTCCTCACATGAGTAGCTATGAGACCCGCCACCTCCATCATATGGACGGGTATACAGTATACCAATCTGTCTGGTTATCTCGATATCCCTCTCGAGTAATTTATGATTGAGATAATTTAGAATCTATGTTTAAAGGTGAATTGGTATCATTATATCGTCCAAAATCACTCGACATTGTAAAATTAGGAAGGCTAAAGTTACGTTGATGGGTCATCTCAATGTTGCTTTTTAATATTTGTACTTTGTTTATATATATATGATATGTATATATATATATATATATGTATATATATATATATATATATATATATACATATATATATATATATACACATATATATACACACATATATATATATATATATATACACATATATATACACATATATTTATACATATATATATATACATATACATATATATATATATATATATACATACATACATATATATATATATATATATATATATATAGAATTCAATATATATATATTACTATATCTAAAAATCGTATCACTTCAAATGTGGTAATAAAGCGACATGACACAAGCCATGTCATCCCCTCCCAGCCTGTGCGCAACCAACTGTAGCCCATGTTGACTTCGATGACTGACAGCGCCCGGTCGCCACCGGCCACGCAATCGCCTGAGAACGTCACCACCCAGCAGGAGCCAGGTCCTTTAAGGGCTGTCAGACACTATCAGAGGTACGACACTGCGTCTTTGCAAACAGTCGCCGAGCCTATATAAACCCAAGCTGACTCTAGTATCGCGGGGCTCTCTCTTCTTCTGCACCAACAAAACACCCTCCAAAGACAATCTCGACTGACTTGATCGTCGGAGGGGTCGGGCCGAGTTTTCTCGACCCAACATGTGTGCAGGGACGAAGACGAAGCACCTCTCGTCGAGCTCGATCCAGGACCCCCTCGCCAGCTGGTAAACCACGTCCCCGAAACTGCAAGACCAACCCTCTCGACCTCTCCGACGGACTCGCAGGACGGACAGAAGAATCCCCTCCCATCCGAACCCGAACCACACCGCGTCGGCCCCGAGGCCACGGTGCAAGATTGTATACACTAACATCACTAGAGGCTTTTTGGATAGCGACTAAAAGAATCACGATGACCTCAAGCCATATGGGTTACCATGGACATTTACGAATCAACTACTTGCTGGATCTCATTGTTAAACCTTATCATGTAGCCGGCCCAAAACATGAGTACATTAATTGATGATGGTAGATCGATCGAGATGTTATAAATCAATTCAAGTCATTAATTTATGCCCGAGGAGGAGAATTCTGATTTCTTGGAACAACAATTAATCCCCCCCGTCCGTTAGCTCATTTCTAGCTCAGGATGAGCAAGACAAGCGAGATGCCAATCTTACAAAAGCAACTGAACTCATCTGTGAGCATCTACCTTACAGAAGAAAGCAAAGTGACAACCTTCTTTAAGCTTTATCAAAGATGGAGAGGGCATGAGGAAGAACTTTAACAGGCTGCATCCCTTTGATTTGATTTGGACTGTCATCATTTGCCCAATCAGCTGATGTCTTCAACCCCAAGACAACACAACGTGGAGATCATGTAACCTAATATGTTTGTGTGCATGAAGAGAATCAAATCATGCTGCTGATGAAACAAGTTCATCATCTCTCTTGAGATCTTTGTGAGTCAGTGTCTGCCATTGATGCCTATAAGTAAGCAAGGGTGGCTGAAGCCTGTGTCCAGAACAAGCTCTCTTGCCGATGGCTGCTTCTCTGCTTCTCTTGCTGCTCTCCTGCGTTGCCTTCCTCTCTTCTTCCCCGGAAGCCTATGATTACCCTCCTCTGGTGGATGGCCTCTCCTTCGGCTTCTACAAGTCGACGTGCCCCAGCCTCAAGTCCATCGTCAGGAAGCACCTGAAGCAAGCCTTCGAGAACGACGTCGGCCTCGCCGCCGGCCTTCTCCGACTCCACTTCCATGACTGCTTCGTTCAGGTACCCGGCTTCGCATGACCCCATACCTCACAAGCAGCTTCTTGGAGCGAGTTCCGACGATGGATGTCGTTCGGTGCAGGGCTGCGATGGCTCGATACTGCTCGACGGGTCGGCTGGCGGACCGAGCGAGAAGGACGCGCCGCCCAACTTGACTCTCCGGCCGGCGGCTTTTGAAGCCATCAATGACCTCCAGGCTGTCATCGCCAAGGCCTGTGGGCAGGTCGTCTCGTGCGCCGACATCGCCGCTCTCGCCGCCCGCTACTCCGTTCGCTTGGTATTATCGATCTCCTTCCTCCTCCATCATCTCACAATAACTACTCCATGGCTAGAATGCACGAAGACTGAACCGAGTTCATGCAAGTCTCAGTCCGGCGGCCCAAGCTACAAGGTTCCTCTCGGCCGGCGCGACGGGCTGAGCTTCGCGACGCGGAACGACGTCCTAAGCTCCCTTCCCGCCCCCACATCCAACGTCACCGACCTCCTCGACGCCTTCGGCAAGCTCGACCTCGACGCGGACGACCTCGTCGCCCTCTCCGGCGGCCACACCATCGGCATCGGCCACTGCACCTCCTTCGAGAAACGGCTCTTCCCCACCCAGGACCCGACCCTGGACCAGACCTTCGCCGACAACCTCTACCTCACCTGCCCCGTCGCCAACACCACCAACACCACCGTGCTCGACGTCCGATCGCCGGACACCTTCGACAACAAGTACTACGTGGACCTGCTGAACAGGCAGGGGCTGTTCACGTCCGACCAAGACCTGTACACCGACTCCAGGACGCAGCCCATCGTCGAGCGCTTCGCTGCCAAGCAGTCCTTGTTCTTCAAGAAGTTCGTCTTCTCGATCACTAAGATGGGCCAGCTGAGCGTGCTGACGGGCAACCAAGGCGAGATCCGAAGCAACTGCTCTGCGATCAACTCAAGCAACAACCTCCTGTCATCAAGTGAGGGTGGAAGTAATGCCTTCTAAGTAGATGTAGCCTTCGGGAAATCGGCCATCACTTCTGATCACCCAAAAGCTTGTATCTCACTTGTGTTCGGAACAACTGCTGAGGTTTTGCGAACACTGTCGTTGCTGGGCTTGGATTGCAGGAAGATATATCTACAGCTTCAATCTCATACGAGTTCGCTGAGGTCTCCTAGCACTGCATCTCCTGATCTCAGTTATCCAGGGACATGATGAAATCAAAAGAAAGAAAAGAACAGGAAGAGCTTTTGCTGCTGCATTGGGTACAAAGCCAGGATTTCTATTGGCAACTGCAATGGAGAATCTTGAAACGCACACATGATGACGTCGCTGGGGCTCGTGGCAATTAAAAATATTAAAATGAGATTTTTCATATTAAAAATATTGTTTGACACCCATCGGATCACCAAACTAAAGATGAATGAATGATTAGGATTGCTTCTCACCGTGACGTGGCCTATGGCTGGGGCTAATTACTCATTACCTCGTAGTTAATTACCTTTAGTGTCTTAATCTCTATATTTAAAAAGCTATATTAGCATCCCATACTTACGAAAGTGAAATATCTTGGCTTATTTACTCTAACGTCGTCAGTTCTATTAACGAAAAAAAATAAAAGGTAAAAAAAATAATTTTAACATTTAAATTGATGATAGACGACGTCGGTGGTGGCAGACGATGACGTCGCTGGGGTTGCCGTTGTGGATGAGAAGAACGACGACGAGAAGTGAGGACCAATCTATATCTACATCGACACCGATATAGTTGTCGAGCAACGAAAGGGCTATCGATGCATATGCTAAACGACGTCGCTTTGCATCTACATCGACGACGGTGATGCAGATGTTGAGTGACGAAAGGGCTGTTGATGTTGATGTTGATATTGAGTGGCAAAAAAGTCAATTGGTAACTGCATTAGCGTCGATATAGATGCAGAGCAATATCCATCTTTTGCCACCGCACTTCTCATCCACAATAGTAATCCGTGCCTCTTAGTAGCGCTGTCATCTACTATCGTCAATGTTGTCCGTCACCATTAACTAGAATATTAAAATTATTTTTTAATTTTAAATTTTCATATTTTTATTGATAAAATCGATGATGTTAAGATAAATAAATCTATATATTTTATTTTCAGAACTATCACAATTCTAATATACCTTTTTAAACTATAACGATCAAAATACTAAATATAACTAAATACAAGGGTAAACTTATAATTAACCCACCGTGGCTGTCATCATCACAACAGAGACAAAAACACAAAAGAAATCTTGCTTCTGTTTCAATATTTTTTGTTTTCGAAAGCTAAAACAGGTTGCGACAATAAAAACAGACGCCGACCTCGACGCCAAGCCTGGAGAGGAGGGGAACGGAAGGGACGCTGCCGCCTGCCTCGCAATGGATCTGTCGCCAATCCAGAACGCTGTGGCTTCCGGGTCCTACGCCACGATCGCTGATGCCTGCGACGAGCTGATGCTACAGGTAACATCCCCCTTCCCCTCCATTAGCGTCTCCTAGGGTTTTGAAGCTCGATCTTCTCTTCCATTTTCCCGATACTTGATGCTTGTCGAGACCATCGAGTTATTGATCCTTGGATTATTAGGTTGCCTCGCGGGGGATCGCCTACCAAGAGGACTGGCCCTTCACGGTCCATCTTCTGGGCCACATATTTGCGAACGATCTGTGAGTCGCATCTTTGGTTTATCTAAACCTGTTGGTTCATCGGCTGAAGTGATCAATGGTTGTGTTTGTTTCAGGAACAGCGCGAGGTTTTTGTGGAAATCGATACCCCAGGGGTTGAAGGAGAGCAAACCAGAGCTCGTGGCTGCTTGGAGGATCGGGCAGTGCCTTTGGACTCGTGATTACGCCGGGGTTTATGATGCAATTCGTGGGTTCGAGTGGAGCCCTGAAGTCGCCGGCTTGGTTGCTGCCTTCTCCGGTTGGTCTTTCGCTTTGTTGCCACTGTGAACATTTCTAGATTCGCAAGTAATATTTTAGTGAATTCTCAATAAGGGGTATTAAACTTATTCCACCAAACTGCATTGCTCGATCATGTTAACTCCTTTTTAATCTATAAGGGACGCTTGGTATACTGTAATACAATTATGGAATTCCAATATCCCTACTCATCTTTTTGATGTTTATGTTTCTATAATATGTTTTTTATTAATTCTAATGCAATTATAGTGGAAATTATTGTTTCTTGGATATTAGCATGTAGGACTGTGTCTGGCTCACACGCCTATCTCATATCACACGCCTATCTTGTAGTTTACATGAGACACATTCTCCTATATACAAGTATTCAGCCTCCTAGTTACTTTTCGTTGTTAACTGCACATATCCTATCATGGTCCAAAAATTCATGTTCTAGTTTTATTCTAAATTGAACAGAATGTTACATCAAAACTGCCTCACAATATTCCCAAACCCAAACCGTTTATTTACATTTATTCTAAACCTTGTTTGTAGAAATTAGAAAGAACAGTGAACATAAGAAACCCTATCTGATGATGGGTTCTGTAAAAGATGGCTTGTTTATAGACGAACAGTATTAGGGCTCTTGAAGTTGAAGGCATCTTTTAGGTTTACAAGACTGATAACATGGAAGCTTTCAGATTGATGCTTGGTTTCATTGTGAAATTGAAGGTTATATTTGCCTATCGCTTAGGAAGGTAAGCTATCACAAGAACATCAGGTAAATTGATGCAGTATGTTTGCTGATATATCCTTCCTGAGATTAGTCAGGGGAGGTTGCATCAAGGAAGCTCATGAGACAATTCTGTATTCCATTTCTGCTTTCTTGGATGATTATCCATATTTTTCAACTTGTAGATTGATCGGAAGCCTCTGGCTTACATGTTCAATCTCCTGGTTACTTTTCATTTGTTAAGTGTATTCATCGTATTCACTTTGAGGAATGCATGTGACTGAAAGGAAACTGAATTATTGGAAAATTTTTCTGTTTTTAAGCCTGGAAATGAATAAAAATTTCCTCATTGTATCCCCAGTCCAAATATTATATTAACTTCACCATCCATCGCTTAACAAATTTTTTGGCATTGCAGTATATCACCAAAACCATTGAAGTTATAATTATCCTTGTCGATGTTACACTGATTATCTTTTCCAGAAGAATCTAATTTGAAAATGCTTAAATGGAATTACTGCTTCATGTGAATAAGTTAGATGAAGATAATGATATTAGTCACTTGTCTGCATGATCTTTATTATATAGCTAGATGATAACATTTGTGGTTGTCGCATTATTGTTGTGAACAATGGTGGATGCTCATACCATTGTATATGGTTATTTATATCAATTAATGGTATTTTGCTAGAGCTCTTGATTTGGATCAAACTCCTTGCTCTCAATAGCTGTGTCTGTTTTTGTTAAAAAAAACTGACTGATTATGCATCATATAGAGTCACACTCAACTTAAAGTTAAGGTTTTGGTTTATTAATTTCCTAAGCTAATTGATTCATTGTCTTAGAATGGCATGATAACCAAATGATCGAATAGTTTACGTTTGTCACTCAAAACTGCATAAAAAGCCCAAATACCTAAATCCAACTGAAGAAGCATGTGAGAAATTGGAATCAGTTGCTTCAATTGTAGTCGTTTACACAACTTTTCCTGGCATTCCTGCATATCTCATCCTCATTATCTTTCTCGTGTCTGCCATCATCATCTTGATTTTGTCGGTCTACTTGTGCCGCATGTGCATTTTTGACCTGCTTTCTGCCACAGCTTTTGTTGAGGGAGAGTTAGCGATGGTTATTATTTTTCGTTGATGGATCTATGGCGCTGTGTTGAAGTATGGACTTTGCAGATTGGAAATCTCATCTTTTCTCTAAAGACCTATTCAGAAGCCAGGAAACAAAGAAATTGTTTCTCACTACAAAGAAATCCATTTATCAAATCAATCATGCTTTAGATTGCCAGAGGGATGATTTCTGAACCAGTCTAAATATTAACATTGCAATTTTGTAGAAAAGGCCCAACTTGCATTTCATGTTATCGAGCAAAATGTTCTCATTATGTTTTCTTCTTTATGCTACTGTCACCATATATAAGAGAATTATGTATGACATAAGGGCACTCAAATGAGATGTACGAAGAAATTAAATATTATGTCGTCTTCATGCATGTGTGTGAGACTAGCTAGATTTCAATTGGATTTACTTCATAATTTGTTGATATTCTTTACTTCTACTTCATGATTGAATACTATTGTTGACAATAATTCTTTGATAGTTTTTCTGTTGATTTAAGTTCTTAGAAGCAAGTTACCAGCAATTTGAATAATTTGTATCTAATCCTTGGTATGTGATGTCACAGAGAACTATACCAAGAAGATGTTTCAGCTATTAAGTTCTGCATATTCCACAATTGGGGTTGCTGATGTCGCTCATTTTTTGGGAATGAGCGAGGATGAAGCCACAAATTGTACGTTGAAAGTGACTGCATGAATTCAATTTAATTAAATTTTGATTTTGTGCATCCTGAATTATTGGTAAAAAGCATTGTCACATAATTTTATCTCTACCGCATACAAACTTGTTTGTGAGCATGTAGTATGTTTATCATGAATTTTTGTGTTTAAACAATGTAGTAATAAAAAAAATATTGTGATGTGAATGCTTATTGACATTTTACTTATCCTAAATGCCATGTTTATCATGCCCTTAAAGTTCCAGTTTTAGTGTATCTTATTCAAATACTTTTCTTTGTTTCATCGAATAATTCCTTTTTTGTGAGTTTTAAAAAACTTAAAGTATTAGTTGACTTTTCTTAATTAAAATAATTTTGAATGTCATGTGCCAAATATGTTGATAATCATCTTCCTTGACCTGCCTCCTTTCCTAGAATATGGATATATAGATGAGTGTTATCACCACTTTTATGATCTATATTTTTTTCTTAGTCATCTTTGGAAAAATTTTAATCATGCAACGACCCACCAGTTTGTTACCAAATGTCTTTTATCTTTTATGTTGAGGACTAGATCCTTTGGAAGCGCCTTTGAGCCAAATCTTCTTGGATAAGACGTTGCAAGTCTTGGAACAGTACCATATTCCTTCATGTTTCTCAATTAGAAATGTGCAAAGCACGAACACGGGTTCTCCAAAACAGAGCACCGGAAGGAGCTTTGGTTACAACAAAATCTAGTGTCCTATACTTGAATCTCTTACTGAAGCCTTTCACAAAGCTGCTGGAAACCACTTGGAATCTGGTTTCTGTCTCGATATGACCCACCAACCTCCGTATTATCATCTGGCCAATAGGAAAGCATACAGTTACCCGTTTGCTCTCAACTGAAAAGTTGAAGATAGAATTGAATAAGACTAGAAGAGGGTCGAGCGAGAGTCGAAAAATTGAACTACACTAGTTAATTCTTTTTCTGTCAGATTTTTGTATATTAGTGCTAATTAGGTTATGCCACGCAGACTCGGGAACCAAGCACCATTAATGACCATTGCATCTGTGGGTTTGTTTTAGTTTTGGTGATACGGTGGCTTGTTCTATACTTCATTTGTGACTTCTTTGGTAATTGCTTAAATTATTGTGAATGTGTTTGCTACTTGCAGATGCATTGCAGCATGGGTGGACATTGGATTCGCCATCTAAGATGCTGACTGTGAAGAAGCCCAAGATCATCACGGAGCAGAAATTAGATCCCAGCAAATTACAGCGTTTGACAGAATATGTTTTCCATCTGGAGCACTAAAATTTTTGTTTCACCCTCCAAACAGTGTTTCATTCTGCTTCTTCTGTGCCTCAGTTGGCTTAAGGGAGAATCTCAATCGGGCACCAGATTCTTATCATGCATTTTTCTTCTGATATCTGAAGGTATTCTTCACTCTTGCAATGTGCTCCGGAATTGCCAGTTTGTATTTCCATCAAGTGCTTGTTACGTGCTGTCATTGTTCCATGCAAACGACGCATCCCTGATGTCATTGCAATGTGAGCTACCTCGGTTGGTCTACAGAGTCATTCTCTCTGGTACATTCTTAGCACAGACGCTAAGGCCCTAAAAAATGTATTAAATGGTCGATTAGTGGTGACAAAAGTCCTCATTTTTCTTTGTTTTCCTTCATTTCTTTTTGGCTTGGTATATTACAAGTAAAGATCATAGGCTGCAGCCACTTGGCTTTCTTTGGAGAATTTGCATGGCTTTCAGCTGTTTGGTGCAAAGGTCTCTGGGATTCTGCATGCCTTTAACGGTGCAAGTGCAACCGAGAGCCCAACTCCGTAGAGAATGGTAGGTCGATGCACGAATCCCGAAGACACTCAAAGCCGGTGATATCGGTCCATGCGCGAATCTCAAAGGCGCATTCATGGGTCAATGTTGTCCCGCCCCCGCCAAGCTGACCGGTCCACAGCGGGGGCCTGCCTGCTGAGGGTCCACGTAATCGGACCCGCCCAGATCCGACATTGCGGTGTGGGTTTGACTGACGCATGCCGGTCCCCTGAATGAGACGCCTAGCTTTTATCCATGTTCCCGCTGCTTTAAATTTTCGCTCACGAGCCCCGCAAACTTCTTGAATTCCCGTTTCGAACTCATCCTCTCTCTCTCTCTCTCTCTGCGAGACTAGAAGCGGAAGGAACCCTAGCCCGTCATCCCCACCTCGCATGGCGTCGCCGCGGGTGATGGCGTCGCCCTCGTCGTCCGCGAGCTCCGACGTCGCCCGCCAACCTTCCGCGTATGCCTCCGCCGCATCGTGCGACCAGACCGAAGCCCTCGGATCCGTGAGCATGGACCACCTCCTGCGCGGTTTCTGCGCCCAGCCGCCGTTCCCCCTGCCCCTGCCTAGGAACGCCGCGGGCACCACGGCGGAGGTGGTTTGGGAGATCCCCGACGGGGCTGGATCGGGGTACGAGGACGCGGCGGCGGCGGGGGCAGACGGGGAGGTGACCCTCGAGGAGTTCTTGGCGAGGACTGGCGCAGTGAGGGAGGAGGACGTCGGGGTTTCGACAGGGTTCGTGGTGGATCCGGCGATCGGTGGGCGGTTTTGTCAGCAGGAGCAGCAGTTGCCGCTGGAGAATCCGATGCTGGGGTTTGGGAGTGCCATGGAGAGTGGAGGACGGAGAGCGAGGAAGAGGGTCGTGCTGGATGATCCGGTGGATAAAGTGGTTCTGCGACGGCAGAAGAGAATGATCAAGAACAGGGAGTCGGCTGCCAGGTCGAGAGAGAGGAAACAGGTCTGCGATCTCATTCTTTTTTATTCCCCTAGCTTTGTTCTGGTCAGATGTTGTTACCGGCTAATGCTTACAGTGTTTGGTTCCTTTCAGGCTTACACCGTAGAGCTTGAGTCTCTGGTGGCACGGTTGGAGGAGGAAAACGTTACGCTAGTAAGAGAACAGGTATTTATTTAGTAGGATCCTACCTTTTTCTTTTCTATGACTTCCTTATTAAAGACATCACGCAATTTATGTTGGAGTCTCTTTAGAGAATTCAAACTTATTTGATGGGTAAATTGACAGGATGAGTTTAGACATATAACATGAGGTCATTTCAATTGGAATATTTCTGTTCTTCTTATATTACCAAGTACTTACTCCCAACCACGGCACAAAGAGACCTTGTACCTTCTCAATAATTTCATTTAGGGATGACATTAGAATGTGATGGTTTTGATCATTCTTTATTTGGCATCAGTGGGTGATCTTACGGTTTGAACAGCAAGGTCATCACAACATCTATCGATTGAAAGACACATGCCTGGTGTAAATTTTCTTGTTGAGGGATGTCTCGGACAGTCTTTCTTGTTGCTCAGTGGAATCGAATGATATTTTGTGCTTTCTTGACATCTAATTTTTAAAATCATTTTTTATGATCATAAGTTTATATGGTTGCAGGAGGAGCAGCACAAGATGAGATTTCAGCAGGTGCACACTTCTGTCATTTCTAGTGAAAGAAACTTTCTTTCTTATGCTGATAGAATGGATTAGGACGATTGTAGTTCTGCTATTATATTACTTTATTTCCAGGCATTAAGAACTCCATTTTATGGTAAACCTCGTCATCATCTTGAGACATATTTAGATTGTTTCCCTGATAACGTTGGTATATTACTTCCTTTTAATATGATCTACTCAAAGTATCGCTGACGCACTGTCATGTTTTTGTTTGTGCTCTCTCTTCTGCTCATTTTTCTGTTGTATGTTTCTCATTATCTATTTGCCTCTTTGCATTCTTGTCTCACTCTTACTTTAAATATGCCTAGCTAAGTGCTGATGTCTTTCTCTATGAACAAGTTCAATTTTATAGTTTTTTTTAGTAGTTAAATTTTATAGTTACAAAATTTGGCATATTACTTCTTTTCAATATAATTTGCTGGAACTATATCTGTTGTTTATGTTCTGCTCTACTTACACCCTTCTCTTGTTGTTTCTCTGTAAATGTTGTGATATGTGTGCCTCTCTCTGTCTCTGTCTCTCTCTCTCTCTCTCACACACACTCTGTTATTCTCCTCTCGTACTTTGGTATCTGGAAATATCAGTCCAATAGGTTCATCACAAATAGGAGTGCGTAAATCATTTCTTTTTTGTGTGTAAAATCAAATCTTTCTAAGAAAATATAGTTTCAATTGTGCTGCCTTGATCTCAATTGTGTGTTCTTAGCCTTTTGGTTGTTTGCTTTGTAGTGATGTTCACATTCCATTTATCGAGATGTCTTGCTAATACTTAACAAGTGGTTGTTTAGAAGACAGTTGATTAAAGTTGTAGATGTTCCTTCAGTGAGTTTTGTTGGTGACCGATTGTATGTGTTATTGGAATTGACTAGCTACTCTCTTGGAGATCTTATTGCTCTGCAGCGGACAGAATCTTCTCTGAAGAGACAAAAAGGGGTCATGGGAATCTGAACTCAGATATTTTCAAAAAACATTATTTGATTTGTCATCAGAAATTGGTAGAGGATTGGAAGTTTGTGGAGTTGAGTAGGTTGGAAATTGGGAGGCTAGTCTACAGGCCAAGGACAGTCCAGCTGAGGTGCAGTAGAACACATTGCTTTATATCTTTCCTGCCTTCAATCTAGCATGTTAGTGGTTGGTTGTTTAAAGATGAGAGTTACTGTTAGACTTGAGCTTTAGGAATATGTCTTTCATGATTAAGGCCTATTCTCGAGTGAAGGCACATTGATCATGATGAGGGACACTAAAAGAACACGTTGCATTTCTCCTAGTTGCCTTCTAGCATGATAATTGGTCTGGTTAAGCAAAGACTTAATTGAATTACCATTTGACTTGGACTTTATTGTTTTTTGTCAGTGATTAAGAACAATTCTATGAAAATTTCCAGGATAATAGTTTATCAGGCCATGATGATTGAAACAGGAATAACTTCATGGGCCTGTCCTTGTTGGTTGGCACATGCGACGATGATTTTTACCTTGTTCACTCCAAGAAGAATATTATTTTGGGTTGGTCCAATATGAGAATCCTAGAGGTTGATTTTGGGCTACCTTCCAGGCTTCCACATGGAATTTTATTTTTGCATGGGCGATTGTGTTAATTCATTAGTCTAATATCAGGAGACATGATAGGCATAACTTTACAAGTAACTCAGGCGTAACTTTTAAGTTTCATGTCCGATCCCTGTTTTATCCAACCTATTGTCAAGTTTTGCCCAATGCCTGTTTTAACATTTTAAACTCCATTGAAGTAGGAATACTTTTCTACAAAAGGTCATTAAGGTTGTCTAGCAAGTGTGATGTCATGATTTTTGTACTACAGTTACTTGGTATCTTTGCCATTTCCTATTTTTCCAAATTTTCCTTGTTTACAGTACATGTGCTTTTATTGATGGACTTGATGGATATGTTCTATTAAATTATGCTTAAGAAGATAGTTGGCAAAAATTACGGCTGCATCTTGAGAAAGAAAGTTTAGAGGGCCATCAAGATGAAAATCCAAAGGTGCAATTATTTTTGCTCAAAACACTTGCTTGACCCTATCCTTGAGATGATATCACGTCAGGAACTTGATGTGTGTGTGTGTGTAAGATCTCAATTCTAATTCTTCCTATGAACAACACGAATTCAATTTGGTTTCACAACGAGTTAAGTGCAGCTCTCAATTTGGTCCGACATTCTAATTTTATGTGAACAGCTTTCTCAATGATTTATTATGGGTGCTTATGAATATTTTTTTCATACTTTTCCATTTGTACTATGGTTGTAACCTGTGTAGCCCTTTGAAATTTTATGATCAGTAGAGTTAATTGTTCTTGCTACTTTGATCTTTTGCAGCTTATGGTGAATATTATCCCAGTTAATGAGAGCAGGAAACCACTGCCTATTCTCCGTAGAACTCATTCCATGCAGTGGTAGATATTTCCTAAGCTGATGACAATATTATTGTATAAAGAAGGAAGTCCATTTTGCTCACAGCGCGCAGACCAAGGAAAACATAATATATGGCATACCTGATGCACCTGGCTTTTTCCTTGAAGATCCATGCTGACATTTTTTTACTGAAAATACTCATTTGTGAGGATTAATGGATGGGAAACAAACAGAGGGGGAATTTGTAGATAGTGTTGTGTTATGCAGCTTGCTGACTAGTAATGTTTCTTACATCAATGATGCAAGATTACATCTCTCTTTTATCCTTAGGATGTTGGTGACACTTTCATCTATCTATGTTGGGCCCAGAGTCTTGAAATTTTCTTTAACAACAGTAGCTGCCCAAACTTGTAGCTTGTCAATTCTTATAGATGATCAAAGGAGAAGTGTGCTCGGATGAGAAATTCTGTAATGAAAATAATGTTCGTCAAAGGAAAGTACCAACTCCCAATTCACCTCTCTTTCTTCAAAGCAGCTTTTGACAGCTTAAAATTGCTAATTAGCTCTAGTCCTTTGTTTCAGATGATTTGTTGCCACACTATTTGGTCGTTGATGCATTTGATGATCATCCATCATTCCAGCAGAGACTAAGCCTTGAAGACTAGACCATCCGAATGGAGCAGAAAGGTTCGACAACTTCAGGTTAGCATGTTAGAATGAGCCTAATGTAGCGCAAAATGGTTGTATATTATTCTTGCATCGTTATATTCAAGCCCCAGTCTACTCTAGATTTCACTCCGGTTTGTAAGAGTTTTGCGTTCTTCATCTGTCTAAAACTCAAAACTCATGGAACGAGGTTCGACCGTCTTTCAAGATGTACATTGGCTCATGGCTTACAGGTACCTGATCTCTCAATTCGGTTTTTCTTGCCATTATTCCGGTTTACGTTGGCGGGCTTTTGGGACATGGATTACCACCACCTACAAAATTGAAGGTTAGTGATGTCTAAGTTTTGCTATTTTGCAGCTTATTAAATGCCCAGGCTTTTTTGTTTTCTTTGTTGGCTTTGGATTCGTATTGCTCAAGTTGCTGCTTAGTCATGCAACTTCCTTTTTAAGATCTTTTTGATGAGCAAAGAGAAATTAAAAATTGTTAGAATTCAGGACAGTTGTATGATGCCCTATTACAACACTTGAAAGAATTCATTGGTGTTGATGCTTTCTATACGGTTTAAAGAAATGAGCTGCATTGAGATATAATTACTATTTAGAGGCTAATATCATAGCAGAATCTCCCTTTTTAGTATCTCTTTTGGCAAGAAATTCCAACCAACATGTGATGGGATGCATCAGTGACCGGACAACATTCGAGAAAAAAAAAATCTATACTGCAATCACCGGTAAAATACAGTTTCAGGTTAGATTATACCCCGATCTAAGACAACCATAAAATCACAGCTCTACGATCATATCCCTTTTCAATGAAGATAACTCAAAACTCGACACTCTCCGGCCTTGTAGGATCATCAGTAACAGAAGAAAGAAAGAAAGAAAGAAAGAAAGAAAAGGAAAGAGAACTCCCATGATCTTTTAGCTTATTTGCTTCTTTTCTCATTCATTGGGCGGCAAGCAATCGAGGCCTGCGGTGCGGCCGCGCACGATCCGAAGGAAAACCTCCCTGACTTGGCGCTCCAAAGGATCGAGCCCCTCCTTGAGAGCCTCGCAGACCTGCGCCAACTCCTCCGCCCTCTGCCGCAGCCCCGTCTCCTCCTCCGGCGTCATCGGCAGTCGAATGCTCTCTATCTGCTCCGTCAATCGGTGCGTGCACCTCTCGATCTGCTGGATCTCCTTCAGCAGCCCCGCCCGGGCCTTCCTGTCCTTCCTCGACTCCTCGGTGATCCGCTCGTGGAGCGACGTCATGGGTGGCCCCCACGCGAAGGTCCGCGGGACCGAGAAGTGGGCCTGGAGGCCGCGGTCCTGGCAGGGGATCGCCGCCACCAGGGCCCGCATCGTTAGCAAGAGCACCGCGCTCATGGTGTACACGGGCACCGCGAACCCCGCGGTGGCGACCACCTCGTGGCTGCGGGGCGCGGCAACGTTGCTCCCGATGCCCTGCAGCAGCCGCGACGCTGACCACGGCCGGGACACGCTCCAGGAGAGGGAGCGGAGGCTGGGGAGGTGGCGCCCGCTTTTCGGCAAAGAGGAGGACCCGCTGCGGCTGAAGGAGCGGTAGCGGCGGCTGAGGGCGGCGCCGGCGTCCTGGTCGTCGAGCATGACGTCGGCGAGGTCGGCCAGGGCCTTCCGGGCGCGGCGCAGCTGGCCCTCGCTGATCCCGTGGCGTGAGGTGCCGGCGGCTGGGCCTAGCGCTGCGACCACGATCTCGAGATGGGTCCGCCAGCGGCGGATCTGATCGATTCCGTCGCGGGCGGCGTTGCATATGTCGAGGGCCTTGACGGCGCGGTCGCAGAAGTCCGCGACGAGACGGTCGAGCGGCGATCTTACGACCAGCTCGCGGCTTTCCTGGAGAAGAGCCCGGAACTCCGCGTGGCACATGAGGAAGGCGTCGAGGAGCCTGCGGACCCACGAGAGGGAGAGGAAGTCGTGGGCGCCGGGCGCGGCCGCGTCGGAGAGGTCCACGCAGAGGTCGGCGACGCAACGCTGGAAGTCGAGCAGCAACGTCTCCTGGTGGTTGCTAGCGCCGGCGTCCATGACGCGAGCCTGGTCGCGGCGGAAGCCGAGTCCGGAGCGGCCGAGGGAAGAGGAGTCTAAACCCCTCGCCTGCATCCTTGCTTCGGTCAAACAGTTCGATTCATCCTCGCTCGGAGCCCCCCCGATGCGATGAATGGAGGCGCCTTTTATCCACGGAGAGGGGGATGCATTGGCTCGAGGGGATCACCACCGGCTTACGCGTGCTCGCTTTCGGAGTCCTTTTGCACGGATCCCAAAGCAACGACTGCGGCGATCGTCGTCCGTGTCGGATGAGGATGCCGTAGATGGAGGGAGCCGCAGTCGTACGGTCCGCTGGCCATTTCCCCCCTGGGGGTCCTGGCAAAGCGGACCAAGTCCGAGTCATCGTTTCCGAGTCGAGAAACGCCCTCTAGAAGAAGCCACTTCAATGGACGAGAACGCCCCCCACTGCCTCCCGCTCCGCCGGCATGAACGGAGGGCACCCTCGTCGTTTCGTAGCCCAACGCGGCCCCGTGGAACAGGGACCGAGTCCAACACCCCGTGTGGATCAAAAAGCTGCGGCTGCAGCCGTCGGCGTGGAAGGAGCAAGTGACGGAAACGACCTCATCTGCACCACCAAAAGTCGACGACGTGACTCTGAGCTCCTTGGTCTCGGTCGGAACCGAACGAGACAATCGCATGCAAGTCGTTTGACATCGTCTGAGGTGCTTGAACTTGGACTTCGAGGCCCAGCGCCGGTCGAAGGGACGTCATGGACCAATTCAACGATGCAGTGTGTTACCCATTCAACAAACACATATCCTCAGTTTGGATCACCCCTATCACCTTCACTCCATCGCCCGCGTCTGCCCTTCGTCGAGATCCATTGCTCGTGTTGACCAGAAGCAACGACTGCGAAAGAGACGCACAAGCCAAGAAGGACACCACACAAAAGTGACGAACCAGATGAGAAAGAGCAAAAATAAAAAGGTATTATCAATCAACTCGAATCCGTATGTCCAAATCATGCTTCGATGAACTTAGGGATTAAGAATCCACACATTTGATCGGTTAAAGAATGAGGGGGTGGGAAGATTGGGATGACGGCAGGGAAGGCAGCAGGTCAAGCCCTCTCGCCCCTGATGCGGCGTGCGAGCTGGATGTCCCTGGGCATGATGGTGACCCGCTTGGCGTGGATGGCGCAGAGGTTGGTGTCCTCGAAGAGGCCCACCAGGTAGGCCTCGGCCGCCGCCTGCACCGCCGACACCGCCGACAACTGGAACCGAAAGTCCGTCTTGAAGGCCTGCGCGACCTCCCGCACCAGCCGCTGGAACGGCAGCCTCAGGATGAGCGGCTCCGCGTTCTTCTGATACTTGCGGATCTCCCGCAGCGCCACCGTCCCCGGGCGGAACCGGTGCGGCTTCTTCACCCCTCCCGCCGCCGGCGCCGTCTTCCGGGCCGCCTTCGTCGCCAGCTGCTTGTGGGGCGACTTGCCGCCCGTCGACTTGCGAGCCGTCTGCTTCGTCCTCGCCATCGCCTATTCGACTGCCCGGAAGAGGGATTTCGCCGCCTCTCGTCGTCCGGGGAACTGCAGCGATGGGACGGGCGAAGGGTGTATTTGTAGCGGGCAACAACAGAGGGCGGGAGTTTGGGAAGTTGGAAATGTCGACGCGCGTCTTCGTTGGCACCGTCGGATCGGGAGAAACGAAGGGACCGGATCTCTTCCTCGGTAGGCAAGGGATGCATTCATGCGGCCCCGACGCATACACGCTGGAGAACGTCAGATCGTGATCGGACGGCCGTCAGCGGCCTGATCCCCATCACCATCTCAGAGTCCCGGGCGCAGTCGTTGATTGCACCACCGCATACCCCAAGGTGGTTTAATTGGCATATGAATATAGATAGAAGATTTCTTTAGAAAACATCTATATTTTAGGTATTTCTCAAATATTATCTTCCTTTTTAAATTTTTTTCAGTATCCTTAATTTAAAAAAAATATTTAAATTATTTCTAAAAAAATTCGTCTAGTATAGTATATTTTATTTATGGTTTGTAATCATAATAAAAATATTATAGATAAGCTAAATAAATTCAAAACATATTAGAAATTACTTGTGATAGGGAATCATTCTTCTGCATTCAAAGCTGAAAGAAAGAAGGCAATCCCTTCTCATTCATTATGATAATAAAATAATTAAAGCTTGCTTCCCATCCTTACGACAAGAAAGATAATCATAAATCTTTTTGCTTATCTATCGTGGCAACGAAGATAATCACAAACTTATTTTTCATCCTCTAAGGTATAAAAGACATCTTAAACCTAATACAAGAGGTTCCTTTCGAACTACTCGAACCCATATTTAGAGATATTAGATTACTAATTTCAATATCGGAGGAACTAGATTGGAAAACCTCTCCTGATCTTGATCTTTGTGCAGGTTTCACTTTAGAAGCACGATATTTTCACATCGGAAGCATGACATTTCCACTTCAGAAGTATAATATTTTCACCTCGGAGGTACTTTGAACATTCCTTTGCATATAAGTTCAGATCACATCTAGCATTCTAAGGCATTAACAATATTTTTTTCCCTAACATTCTAGCATCGGAGGATCTTGTGTTATAGGAACATCCACCGTCAATACCCCCAACAAATGCTTCAACAATGTGTGGATGTGTCCACTTCGGCAACTACTATCCTTCCACATGTGGATACGTCCACTTCGGCATAGATATCAATGAGGTACTAGTGTTTGTTCAATGACCTAGGTCTTTCACACCCCTAAGGGTGAACTCATGTCGGTTGCTCATTCTTGATGATGTGTTCGTAAACCTCATTCATCAAGTGTAGACATTTATGAGCATGATAGAGACTATCACTCCGCTCCTACCTCAACTAGCCTAATAAGCGGTGCCACCATCTCAGCCATGGTCGACACCTCAACCATCGCTGACCTCGGCATGCATCAGAATTGCTAATCATAGGTGCCCTGCAAGCTAATCACATGAGCTCCAACGGATATCTCATATTCAAATCTTTAGTCGTCGCAACATCTATCATATATGTATAACCCTTTATGTCCAATATCAAGTTGGCCGTGAGTCGTGCATATCAGAACTCATTCTGACTAAATAAATTGTTATCTCAATAATAATTCACTTGAGTTATCAACTATAGACGTATTAGGCCATTGCACTATAGTCCCTAAACAATACAGGGGGATCTAATCCATTGGACCTATTTGTCTTCAGTTACCATATATCTATAGTTCATCATCCATCTAATATCCTAGAAATCGTATATCAGACATGGTGCTATCAGGCGCATATGGAATCTACTAGAGTTTCTCTCTAATCGGACTTCTCGAAGAATTTTTTTTTCTCTTAATCTAAATAACCCTAGTTAGGGATTTGCCTAAACAAAAATATATATGATATTTCTTTCATGATACCGAGTGCAGATGATCCTTTATTGACACTCAATTACTCTCGTAAAATTAGTTGTCATTTCTCATGATCAAATGTGTTAGATTTGGAACTTCCAAACTTATAATACTATTATTAAAGAGTGAAGTACTCATACAGGACATCCTTGGTTTCTCAAGTCTAAGAACTAGATATACAACTAGAACGATAGAATAACTGCCTGACAATGAGATATTATCAACCATCTAGCATTCCGTGAGTGGATCAATAAGTGAACTTATTCTTCAATGAGCATCTACACTATATCTCTAGTGTCCCCACACGAGTAGCTATGAGACCAACCGCCTCCAACATATGAACGGGTATACAACATACTAGTTTGTCTGGTTATCTCGATGTCCCTCTTAAGTAATCTATGATTGTGATTATTTATGATATGTGTTTAAAGGTGAATCGGTCTCGTTATCATGATCTCATCATGATTTGATTTCTATTGTATAGATCCATAGACATTATAAGATATACAATATATAACATAAAATGAGAAAATACTAATAAAAATAATAAATAAAAAGATTATGCAGTGTTTCACATATATCATCACTCACGTGATTGGCTTGCAGGGCACCAATGTCTAGTAATGGCGACAACAATTCTATTACACTCGATTAGCTCTTCATCCCACAGCCCTCGAGCTAACGCTAATCGAGACTCCAAAGGTGATGATAATGGAAAGTCTATCACCCTTGACCAGCCCTTCAAGCGCATCAGCAACACTCACAACAATGATGTTGCCGAGCAATGGCTATGTCTCCCTAGAGTACCATGTCCTCAAGCTCGATGACTTTGTTCCTGGAGGTGATGCTAGTGACCACTTGGCCTTCTACTTCTGTCCCCTCATTCTTGTCTTGATCGATCTCTCATACAACATGAAGAAGCATTGGAAGTTGTCGCTTTTACATAATAACAGCCTTACCATCGACCTTACCATTGGAGGTAATCTCCAAGAACGAGAAGTTGTTGAAATCGATCACACTTAGGGCATAAGGTTAACGTGTCCAAGACGTATGAGTTGAAAAAACTCGACCCACATAAAGAAATCTGGTATGATAAAGGTACAATGCCAAATGCGATTGAGATGTGTAAGTTGGGAAAACCTGATATGCACAAGATAAATCTATTATGATCGAGACATAAGGCTAAATACGCCCGAGATACTTGAGTTGGAAAGACTCGACCTAAGGCAAGAAAATCCACTTTGACGGAGGCGTAAGGCCAAATGCACATGATATGTGTGAGTTAGAAAACATCAACCCATACTAAGAGAAATCCACTAAGATAGAAGGACTGGTCCAACATGCCTAAAATACCTGAATAGGAAAAACCCAACTTGCAAGATGAGATCTTGAATGCTCCCATGTTAGACAAACTAAATAATGTGCTTCTAACTCTTCTCGCAAGAGTCCCAAAGCATATGGGGGGTGGGGGGAACAAATGATAGGAAATCTACTATTAGCTGAGACGTTGTCATATGAGATCTAAGTCATCCTCCACCCATTTACCTATGAAGATATAAAGTAGAAAAATATAAGCTTTCTTCTCATCGATAAGAAAGGTAATCACAATATCTCTTCTCGTCCATTATAACAATGAAGGTAATTTTAATTTTTCTTCTTGTCCTTTATGATAAAAGAGACAATCACAAGCTTTCTTTTCATCCATGGTAACAAACTTACTGCAACATAAAAAAAATATCTTAAACATAATGGAAAGGGCTCCTTTTGAACTACTCGAACCTATATTTGGGGACCTCGGATCACTAACTTGTGCATTAAACGCCAAAGGGATCGAGTCGAAAAACCTTTCTCGACCTTAGTCTTTATGTAGGTTTCATCTTGAAAGCTTATTATTTTCACTTCAAAAGTATGACATTTCAACCTCAGAAGTATGATACTTTCACCTCGAAGGTACTTTAGAGATTCTTGGGCACATAGGTCTGGACCACATCGAATTGGCCAAAGTGTCAACGATATATTTCCCTACCAACTTGTACATCATACTATAGTTCAAATAAGTATTTATAATTGTTTAGAAATAACATCACCTAAATATAAATAAAAAATAACTTATTATAGTATTTTGGCTAAAAAAATATAAAACCTACTTAAAAAACACTATAATTAATTAAAATGGACTCCTAACTCTAATCGAACCAATTATAAGTCTTAAAATATAGTGCCATGAAAGTCGACAAGCAAATACAACCGAAGAGATATAATATGGTATAACTTATAGTATTTTTTTATAATATTCTTAATACCTTAATGAAAGTACTATAAGTACTATTGAAAAACATTATAAATGAGCCAAATCAAGACACTGTTATTAAATTCTGGATTTTGATGATAAAATCAATTGATAAGTTTATAGACTAATATACTTTTTAAATAAGTGATGCAGGAAATATTTTAATCATGGATACAAACCATCAAAGGATAAATTTTCAAAGAATAAGAATTAAACGTTGTGTCGAAAAAAGTGTCATATCGAAAATTAGATGTTGAGCTGGAGGGTTGGTCGATGTACCAAATATTAGATTTTGTGTTATAAATTTGGGCATCATACTATAAGGATATGGTGTTATGCCAAAAGATTAGATATTATGAAAAAATCAATATGACGATAGATCAAGCAATATGTTGAGGGAAAGGATGATATGCCGGAGGTTCGGACGAAATATCGAAAGGATTAAATGAAATGTCAAAATGACATATAACGTGCTGAAAAGCTTCGTAATCATGTCGGATATTTTGTTAGATTATTAAAATCTTGATTATAGTCTTTTAAAGTCAAATAATGTTAATATTAAGTCGAAACCATGCCAATTTGTCGAGAAGGCAAAAACAATAACCTTGAGCTGGTCTAAGCAGTGGTACCACTATGTCACGAACGGTCGTCGCACACCCGCAGCAACTTCGTTCAACGTTCCGTTCGTCGCTTGCCCATGCTTGTACATACCCTTGGCAGCCTGTTTTGCCATGTTTTGGTGTGTTTTTCCTTGTAAAACTACGAAAACAAAGCAAATTCAGCAAACGATCGCTCATTGCTGATTCGCGAAAATCCAAAAACAAATCCGTTTTTAGTGTGCCGCGGGTGATTTCTGCGCAGCGCGCCATGGAAATTTTGTCGACCATCTCAGCCCTTGAACCACCGGGTGGCACATGGTCGATGGGGCTTCGAATGTTGTCGGGCGTTGAACATTTTCACAAGTTTGCACGTCACTTCGGCGAAACTTGCCTCGCGCCTCCAAGACTTGGGGAGTAGTTGTTTGCGGACTTGCACCGCTCATTCACCCCTCTAAAGTCCTTGTTTTCCTCCTCTCTTTCTCTACTTTCTTGCACACCAAGTGCTCGCTCAATTGCTTGTAAAGCTTCCTCTTCGCGAGACGTGGGACTTGTCCGTCGCTTTCGTTCCAACAACTAATCAACTTCTTTTTTACAGTCCTACGGGACCTGCGACGAGGTTGCGATTCGGTGACCCTTTGACGCCAGCATGTATGTCGCTAAGGGCGCCTCAAGACTTAGGCAATCCAAGTTAAGTCCGATCGAAGTGGGCGCAGGTGATTCTTGACTTAGGCAAATTTCAAAAGTCGGTGGCTTGCCAGCGAGGGTGCCTCACCACTTAGGCAATTCTTGCTAAGTGCGTGACATTGTGGTATCGGAAGCGGCAAGCACCTGAAAGCAAAGGTTTCGCAATCTCGCCATGGCGAAACAACGTGGTGAATCGAAAGCGAGATGGGGCAAGCTCGAATGTTGCCCCAGCGAATCTAGTGCAATAGAGAGGTACAAACTCGCTCTCACGCTGCAGGAGCCGCTCATGAGGAGGCGGGCAGTTGAGGAGCGAAGCGAAGCGAGCTGCTCGCCACGAGCGGAGGAGGCGCTTGATCTGAGTGCGCCAACCGGAAGAAAGACCCATAGAAAAGGGTCATAATGCGGGTGAAACCCGCATGGATGTCCTTGAAGCGAGCTTGGATGAACTCTACCAAGGCCAAAATAGGCTTCTTGGCGTAGAGAGCTCGCAAGAAGAAGTCGAATCCAGGATCGACAAGGTTGAAGCCTTAGTCGACCATATGTCGGATGACACAAAGGACTCGTGCAACACTTGCAGGAAATGGTGACGGAACTCACTTCCAAAGTGGCAATGCTCACAAGGGCGTTGAATGCGGCGGAGGCAACACTTCGCGTTGCGCCACACAAAGCCAGGGCACCCGACCCACACTTACATGGGGGTGCTAGGGATGCGAAGGAGCTTGAGAATTTCTGTTTGATATGGAGCGATAAATAATGAGCTTCGAGGCCTTCTTGAGGACACCAAAGTTTCGATAAGCATGTATCTTGGTGATGCAAAGCTTTGGTGGAGAACCCGTTGGGAAGAGATTCAAAAGGTCGGTGTCGAGTGGACACATGGGACGACTTGAAGCGGGAGTTGAGAACTCAATTCCTACCCGAGAACACGGAGTTCGTCGCACTCAGGAAGTTGAGGCAACTCCATCAAACGACTTCAATTAGGACTATGTGAAGCAATTTTCTCTCTAATGTTGGACATTCAAGATATGTCTGAAAAGATAAGTCGTTCAATTTTCTTGATGGCTGAAGCCATGGGCTCAACAGAACTTCATCGATAAATGTCAATTTGGGCGAGCAATTTTCTTACCCTTTGCTTCTTGAGAGGACCCGAGGAAGAAGAAGCGATCATTCAACCAAGGCACCCTCCTAGGAACGAACCTAGGGGTGACCAAAAGAAGAAGGGTTTCCATAAGGGGCAAACTCAAACGGCGGGACCTCAAAACCTTGGAAATGTTTCTTGTGTGGAGGACCACACAAGGTGTATGGGACTGCCCAAAAAGCAGGCACTCAATGTCTTATCTACTTCCATCAAAACTCCTAAGCGCATACAAGGGCAAGGCAAGCGGTACCCTCGATTCGAGTAGCTCGAATCGGAATGGATGACGATGAAAAGTCGCAAGGACCCGAATGGGTGCGATCGTTTTTGAATGCTTATGGGTCAAGTGGGGAAAACACGAAGCCAAAGCAACAAAAGCGAGGAGCAGTTGATGTACGTAAACATTAGACTCAATGGCCAAACCACCCGAGCAATGGTGGACACAGAGTGCTACCCACAACTTCATCGCCACCATGAAACAAAGCGGCTTGGTTAATCTTAGAGAAGAACCCAAGTCGGATGAAGCGGTTAACTTTCGAGGCTAAGCGAATCTCTATTAGCAAAGGGAGTCTCCATCAAGATCGGATCATGGAGTGGGCACACAAACATGATGGTAGTGCCCTCAATGACTTCCAAGTGATTCTTGGAATGGTTCATGCATGCAAAGTTGGTGCCGATCCGTTCTAAGACTCCATTTGTCTAATGGGAAGTGACAACCCCTGTGTGGTTTCTGTCACTCGAAGAGAACCCAGGATCCCAGCCTATCGGCGTTAAATCGAAGAAGGGCATACGCATTAGAGTTAACCTTTGTGGCTGCGATGAAGCTTGAAGCACTCGATGGGGAGGCCCGTAAAGAACTCTTTAATGGTGGCAAATGTCCGAAGGAGTTCAAGATGTTATGCCACCCGAGTTTAAAATATAGCCTCCACGTAGGCGTGGATCATCTTATTGGCCGGAACCAGGAGTGAAGCCTCCAAGAGACCACCATACCGCATATCCTGAGTTGGCGAACTCGAAAGCGATTAGATGAACGCTAAGCGGTGGTCTCATTCGTAGTTCCAAAGCACCATTCTGAGCTCCAGATTCTCTTTTAGAAGAAACAAGATGGGAGTCTCCGACTATCTTCGATTATCGAGCCCTGAACAAGGTGATAAGAACAAATATCCCATCCCTCTTATTGCGGACTTGTTCGATCAACTGGGCAAAGCAATGTATTTCTCGAAACTCGACCTTCGGTCGGGGTATTGGCAGGTGCGGATTGCTGAAGGTGACGAAGCGAAGACTACCTGTGTGACCAGGTATGGAGCGTTTGAGTTCTTGGTGATGCCTTTCGTAGAAGCTTAACCAATGCTCCAGCCACATTCTGTACTCTTATGAACCAACTATTCAAGGAGTATCTGGATAAGTTTGTGGTTGTCTACTTGGACGATATCGTCGTCTACAGCCGAACACTTGAGGAGCACATCGAACACCTCCGAACAATCTTCAAAGTTCTCAGGGAGAATTCATTGTTCGTAAAAGAGAGAAGTGCTACTTTGCTCGAGAAAGAGATCTTATTCTTGGGGCATCGATCGGCGGCGGTTCCCATTCAGATGGATAAAGCAAAGGTGCAAGCGTTGTGGGTAAACTCCAAAGAAGGTGCAAGAAGAGATCCTTCCTTGGGTTTGTGAACTACTATCGACGCTTATACTTGGGGTATTCGAAGCGTGCGACTCGATGTGATTGTTTGAAGAAAGAGCACTTGAGATGGTCCGACAAATGTGACGGCATTCCAAGACCTAAAGGCTGCCATTCGAAGAACCAGTGCTCAAATTGCCGGACTATGGGAAGCCCTTCGAAGTCCATACGAGATGCTTGAGACTTCGCTTATCGGGGAGTACTTATGCGGAGGGCCATCCAGAGGCCTATGAAAGCCGAAAACTCAACGAGAACGAGTAGGCGGTATCTTGCACGAGAGGAGATGACAACGGCGGTGATCCACGCTTGCGAGTGTGGCGACACTACCTTCTTCGGATCGCGATTTGTCGAGGACAGACAACATCGCTTTGAGTTACTTTGACTCAAAAGAAACTCTCCCCAAAGCAAGCACGATGGCGAGGACTTCAAGAATTTGACATGGCAATGGAGTACAAGCCGGAAGAGCAAATGTCGTAGCGATGCCTTGAGTCGAAAAGTGGAGGCCGTGAATGCGATGCAACTAGAGGGCGAGGGCCAAACAAGTCGATTCTTGCAATCCAACTTCCTTTCTCGAATCAAGGATGGGGTAGTGATCCCCAAGCATGTAACCTTGATGCAATTAATCCAAGAAGGCAAGGCACGGCGATTTTGGGTCCAGGAGGGACTCGTCTACACCAAAGGGAATAGAGTTTATGTTCCTCGGGCGGATAATCCAGGCGTGAACTTTTGAAGGAGTGTCATGATTCCCTTTGGCGGGACATCCGGGTATTCATCGAACATTGGCTCTGGAGAGGGCCTTCTATTGGCCAAAAATGGGGACAGATGTGGAGGAATATGTTCGGGCGTGCCTAACTTGTCAACAAGACAAAGTGGAGCAACGGCCGGTGGGACTTTTAGAGCCGTTGCTGCACTACGGAAAGGCCGTGGGAGAGCATTTCTCTGGACTTCATATCTAGCTTGCCACGATGGGGACTCGGATCGATACTTGTGGTGGTCGACCGATTTTCAAAGTATGCAACATTCATTGCCGCACCCTACATTTGTCAAGAGAAGCGGCGAAGCTAATGATGAAGAATGTGGTGAAGTATTGGGAGTCCCGCACAACATTATAAGTGATCGAGATGCTCGGTTTACGGGCGATTCTGACCGAGTTGTTCAAATTAAATTGTGATCGGCTATAACAAGCCTCCACCCCAGACGGATGGCTTGTGAAAGAATAAACTCGCTCCTCGAGCAATACCTTCGGCACTACGTGAGTGCCAACCAACGAGATTAGGTGAAGTTGTTGGACATAGCCCAATTCTCCTACAACTGCAATGAGCTCTGATCAACAAGAGCCCCTTTGAGATCATCAGGGACAATGACCATCAACTCCTCACACTTTGGCTATTGGATATACAAGGAGTAGTCCGTCCGCGTATCACTTGGCGAAAGAATGGCATCGAAATGCAGATATTGCGCGGGCCTACTTGGAGAAGCGGCCAGAAGATGAAGAAGTGGGCGGGACTTGGGAAGCGACCAGGAATACAAAGTCGGTGATTTGGTGTTAGTGAAGCTCCAACCAAAGATCACTCCAATTCTTTAGAAACAAGGTGCATAAAGGATTGGTGCGCAATATGATGGCCCCTTCCCAATCATCATTAGGGTGGGCAATGTTTCCTACAAGTTGCAATCACGCCTGGCTCAAGATTCATAATGTTTTCCATGCCAAGCAACTTGAAAGCCTACCACTCCGATCCGCAAGATGCTTCTCGGGCGTTTCAACTCGTCAACCTCCCACCGAGCTTCCTACGAAGCGAGTTGAAACAATTTTAGCAGATCGCAAACAACGCTACCCAATGGATGAAAGATTGAATACTTGGTGAAGTGGCGAAACTTCCCAAAACCGAAGCCGGTTGGGAGCTTAAGACACCCTCAATCATGAAAAACATAAAGCCTACTAAAGAGTGTCAACGTCGGCATTATGGGGAAATGAGCCAAATCAAGACACCATGACAATTAAATTCGGAACGTTTTGTCGCTTGCCCATGCTTGTACATACCCTTGGCAGCTTGTTTTGCCATGTTTTGGTATGTTTTTCCTTGTAAAACTACAGAAAACAGAAATGGCTTCAATCATGAAACGATCGCTTCATCATCAAAAATCCAAAATTCCGTTCGAAGTGCCGAGAATGATTTCTGCGTTGCCCATGAAAAAGTCACCATCTCAAAAATTAACCACCGGGTGGCACATGGTGGATTGGGCTTCGGTATGTTGTCCGTTGAACATTTTCACAAGTTTGCACGTCACTTGGCGGAAACTTGCCTCGCGCACACTTGAAAGTAGTTGTTTGCGACTTGCAGTTCATTCACCCCTCTAAAGTCCTTGTTTTCCTCCTCTCTTTCTCTACTTTCTTGCACACCAAGTGCTCGCTCAATTGCTTGTAAAGCTTCCTCTTCGCGAGACGTTCGGGACTTGTCGCGCTTGTTCCAACAACTAATCAACTTCTCTTTTAACAGTCCTACGGGACCTGCAAGCTTCATTCGGTGACCCTTTGCGGACGCGTATGTCGCAAGCGCCTTGGAGACTTAAAAATCCAAGCTAAGTCGAGGTGGTATGCTAATGTTCTTGACTTAGGCAAATTTCACGGCTAAGTCGGTGGCTTGTCCGCGAAAACCTCACCACTTAGGCAATTCTTGCTAAGTGCGTGACAACTAGGTCCAAGCAATGATATTGCCTGAGTCAGTTAACAAGCACAAACGATGCTTGTTAGCATTATCGACGGTGGTCCTGTTTAAGGCAGTGATGGTATTATCCAGAATTCAAAATTTACGATGATGGTGCTGCCATAAAGTTTAAAATTATGGTGTCAAAAGTTACGACGATAGTACCGCCATGTGTAAGTGGTAGTACCGCCTATTCCTCAAATTTTTTGAAGATTTGAATATTTTGGCTCCATTTTGAAGCCTTTTGGGACCTATAAATGCCCCATTAAGGCTTCGTTGACGAAGCATACAAATTTTGCGTTGGTGAAGGATTGTAGCTGTGTTTTTTAAGTATGATTTGAGTATCTTTCTCCTTGTTGAGTTTAGAAGTGATTCTAAGTTGTAAAAGAGTGAGTGTAGAGGTTCTCTACTAAGCCTGTTAAAAGAAGAAAAGCTATAATAATAATAGTTGATATTCGCTCATTGAAAAAAAAATCGACAATGAAAGCTCTTGACCTCGACGGAAGAGGAATAAAAAATGGACGTAGGTCGAGAAGACTAAACTATTATAAATCGATTTGTATTCATTCTTTTACTTTTGATTTACCGTTACTTATTTATTTACTTTACTCATAATCCTTATATCTTTGGATAATCACGTTTTCGATATGGATTTGTTGATCAAAATTTAAAATTGATTAAAATTTATTATAGCATTAATTCAATCCTTCTCTTAGTCTCATTATGATCCTAATAATTATAATAATAAAATTAGTAAAAAATATAAAATAATTTGACAAGAAAAATTTAAAGGATATTTTATAAATTAAGGATACTGTTTGAGAAAAATAATATAGAATATTGGAAAAAAAAATCTAAAATGTATATATTTCCATAGAAATCACCCAATATAGATAACTAAAAATCCATAGTTTATTCTGTTGAATCTTTTGATACAATTGATGTTTTATTTTCCTTTTACCCTTTGTGGCAAATAAAGTTTTTATTTTCTTTTCTCTTTTCCTGGCAAAGTATTATCCGGAAAGAAAATTGATATCTTAGTTTTATTTGAATATTAAAAGATAATTAATCATTCTTGGTCCGACGATAATTACATCATAAAATAGAGAATCATATCGAATGCTAAATGCAATAGGCTTTTGGGTTTTTAGTATATATGTCGAAAATGGCTAAGTTTAGAGAGAGAGAACGAACGTTGATGGATTTCCACAATTCTTATGTGGCATCAGCAAAATGGGTTTTTGGATCAGCGAATTATTTATGCTATTTATTGTAGCATAAGCACGATAATTTTGATTTCTTACCCAGATGTTGACCTCCTGATTCGGTCTTCCTCCTTGACTTCTTCGTGCCGCGGAACTCATCACGTGTTGACGTAATCATCAAACACGTACGGCGCGATTCCCCTAACCTTTCGCCATCGCATGCATCCCGCATCATGCATCCTGCTTTTGTCTCGCCGCACATAGGAAAAGGGCATGGCAGCGAGTGCATGGTCATACGTTGGAGCTGGGAAGCAGTGCGCGGTCGCCACGTGTATGCCGTCCATGGTCATGCCATCGAATGAACAATGGCTCCAAGTGGCGCAGCAGCAGCACTTCATGTGGCCATGGGAATCACATCCTTTTGGCTGACCCATGCAATGATGAGCTTTACTTGAATTGACTGTTTCATGCAAAACAAAAATAATAATAATAATAATAATAATAATATAATATAAATATATATATATATATATATATATATATACACACTCAAATGGTTAAAAAAGTAAAATGAGGTGGATCTCACCTGGGTACGATTCAAAAGTCCACGCGGCGCTGGATGACTGGCTGAGCGGAGGAGGGGCCACCGCCACGCCCCGCGCATCGGTCGAGAGTGGGCCCCACGCAGTAAATGCCAATAAAGAGTGGCCACGTCGGCGCCTTCGGTCCCCCTCCGGGGCGTTCGCGTCGTTTCGGAGGCCGCGCAGTGAGACTTCACCGCCAGTCCTCGGGAACAACTCCCTTACACTGTTCCGTCCACGTGGGCGCGCCTTCCCACGCGAGCGCGGAGGCGAAGCAACCCGATGGTAACGTGCTCCCGAGGTGCACGGCTCCGGGTGGGGCGGCTTACCCTCACCTCCGGTGACCGCACCCCGCCCGTTCCTTTGGGTATATAAATATTCCTTCTTTTTTTGCTTTTTGGTCTATTTTTAGTCCTTTTGTTGCCTCTTTTGGCTTTTTGACTCGTTTCTCCTTTCCCCCCCACCTTGTGAGCGAGCTCGAGTCCGCTGCTCCGCCTCCAGTGTTGCTCCGCCGCTCCCCCTCTCCCTTTGCGGTTCTCCGACCATCCGAGGGCCGCTCGAGGAACGGCCGCTCCGCCGACGGGAAACCGCACTTGCTCCCCGCTTTAGGTCGGTGGTCCTCGTGGAAGTTTCCCACTTGGAAGTCACCGTCGTCGGCTCCTTTTCCCAAGTGCGGGGGAGGATTTGTTAGGGTTTTCTCGTCGGATTGGTGGAGATTGATGAGAGTCCGAGGGAAGATCTGGCATCTATGACGACGCCTGATCGGTGCTGGCGGCGCAGCGGAGTGGCACTCAGATGGAATGGCAGATCTCGTCGGCTCCGGGGATGTTGAGAAGGTGAGGGGGATTCGCTTTCTTTCCACTTGCTATGCTTATAAGTCGCCTTTTTTGCGGTTTTACGGGAGGCGTATTTGATGATCACATAAAATCTTCCATCTTTTGTTCTTTTACTGTTTTTTCGGGATATGCTTGCTAAACAGAGCCTTTCTTTTTCTTTGATTTGGGGCTTGGATGCTGAAGTAGGGAAATTTCTTGTTGTTTTAAGCATTAGCGCTGGTAGCTGTAAGTTATTAGAATTTGTTGCTTTGGAGGTCTCAGGAAACAAACCTGGTATGTGTCGACACAATGGATGGAACTTCTGAATCATTTGAGATGGAGGATGAACCACATTTCTTCATGATTGCATGGTTTGTGCCAATGGACAGTGGAGATAGTTTATCGGCTTGCTCTTGAGACTTGGGGGTTTTTTTTTAGTATATTAGATATGGATCAGGTCTATCTTTTACTGGGACCCTCGATGAGCATTGGCCAAAAATGCACCAATTATATCAGTATATTAGATATGGATCTGGTCTGTCATTTACTTGGACCCTCATTGAGCATCGGTGAAAAATACACCAAATATAGATATAATGCAAACTGATACCCCTTGGGAAGAAGGTGGCTACGAGTATCCATGCGTCTTAACCATACATAGAACGTTCTGGTGTGTGCAAAAATATAAGGCAGGTAATGATTGGCACAAATGTCTGCACGCACCTTCCTTCAATCTTCTCTCACCTTGAGGTCCATTGTCTGCGTAATGTGCTAGTGTCTTTTTTGTTGTTAACTGGTTTTTTGTGATCACGAAGCAATTATGACACAATGTGATAAACACTTGTCCGTGTTTCATGATCATGATCTATCTCAAGATTCTTGTAATCTAAAATTTCAGACCCATAAGCTGGACATTGCTTCCTCTTTCATGAAATTTCTCAATCATCAGTAGTCCCACTTCCAATAGCTTCATAAAAGTCATCTTCTTGCTTATTTAAGGACATCGTGGTGGCAATTAACAATGATGCCTGATGTCCACCTGAGGGAGATCCATATTGCTTTGTATTTTGTTATTAATTTAGCTGGAGTAAATCAAACGGTCTTCTATACGTAATCAATTACACCTGCGTTGCAGCAATTAAACTCAAATCAAAACATGCTATATATCAGAGAAACATCAAAATATCTGAAGCATGTTCTGCTGCATGGTTTTTTAAAATCAAGCATGCTCCGATACACATCTTTCACAAAGTTCTGTCAGTAATACAATGATGCTCTGTCAGTGACATAGTAAGAAGATATGAAAGACTCTATCGAAGTATATTATCATGACAGCAGCAATTCATCCTATTTGAAGCAAGCATCATCAGTGATAAGGAAGAAATAGATGTAGTAGATCAAGTTTTTCCTTAAACAGACTTCGCGAGGATGACAATTTAAGTGGGGTTCTCCTCGTCTCTATACCAAAGGAGCCTACTTGTGGGTTGGTAGCAGGCCTTGCCTATTGTTCCGCCTTGCTTGTTTTTCCTCTCTATAAAGTTAAGCTGTTGGTTGGTTTAACAGTGGTCCTTGTGATGCTTGTCACTGTTACACCAAGAATGAAAAGAGTAGTCAGAAGACTGCATCATATATCGTAGTTCAAGGAAAATTAGGGTAATAGAGAACTTGATATAAGACCAAAATTTGATGTTGGATTCATGGTTGTGCTTTGGGAGCTATTGATTTTGTTATATTCCTAGGAAATATTGAATTCCATGAACTGACAATGGATCAAGTCCAAGTTTGGTACCTGTCAGGCATTGTTTTTGGTCTTGCATTCCATATTAGTGATCCAAATTATTTGCGAGAACCTTCTTTAACCTAAAAAATCCCCATTCTTTTTCTCTTTAGATTTCAAGTTAACACAAGCACCCAACATAAGATAGCAGCAAGGAATAATCCACACAGATGGATGAGCTGCAGTGGGAATACAAATCATAAGTGCTTCTTCGACTGTGATGGTCACTATGCGTTACTACTGTTGGTCCTAAAATGCCTTTGGTCAAACGTCTAGATCTAGTTCCCTGTCTGCAGACTCTGCACTTCCTACATATGTTCCTGGAAGTAATCAGATAATTTGGTCTCTTAACCACCACATGAGGACCAAGAAAAATATTGAACATATTGGATGGAGAAGAGGTTGAATTCTGCTTTTGTTTCCCTTATCTTAAAGACCGGCGATATTTGGAATGTATTGGAAGTTTAAGATGATGGCAGGTCCCGCCATGGCTAACTGGTGGAACCTTTCTTTGTTTGATATCTCTTCTTTGAGCTCTTTTTATGTTATGTTTTCTGATGGGATCAACCGTAAATTGTGCATAAAAATATTTCCTTCTATAACATACAGAATATGTGGTATAAATTTTAAATCGTGGTTGAAGTTCCATCACTTATGTGCTTTTTCTTTTTGATCCTTCCTAGCAAGGTACCTGGATCCTTAAATTTGATGCAAGACAGATCATACTCTTGGTTATGCACTATCTTAGCTTTTACCTACTTTTGTCTGACACCAAATCATGCAACATATCTTAAAATGTAGAATTCGGATTCATCCTCATCGTCTGGTGCTTTTTTTAGTAATGGCGTTAGATTCTCTTTGCTTCTCTATGTTGTTAGTTTACAGTTTCCCCACATCAGTTTCAGTTATATAATGCAAACCATCATTTTACTGCTTGTACTTGAGAATAGATACTTTCGGAGTATGAATCTTCTTCTTGATTTATTATGCATTTTCATAAAGACTCTGTATTTTTCTTTAACACTCCGTGTGTTTTTGAAGGCACTCCTTGCATTGAAGAGAGGCACTCATTTGCTTAAGTATGGTCGAAAAGGGAAGCCAAAATTCTATCCATTTAGACTGTCTGATGTACGTATGCTTTCTTGTTTCTTATCATAGGAAAACCTTAAGAGTTAACAGATTTCTATAATCTAACTGTCCTTTGTCTGATAATTGTCTTTCATCTACGCATCTTATTCTATAATGAAGTTACACCACAATATATACAAGTTATCTGCAACATAAAATCATATGATTGTCTCATCATATATCTAGGTTATATGTTGTATGCTTGAACAAGAGCAGACCTAGTTTAATAAGTTGATTCTACGAATGTTTTGCAGGATGCATCATCATTGATTTGGTTATCAAGTGGTGGAGAAAAAAGTTTGAAACTAGTTTCTGTTTCAAAAATTATCCCAGGTCAAAGAACTGTAAGTCAATCTTCATAATACAACAAATTTGGAGGAAATTTTATAATTTAAAAATAATTGCAATTAAATTAATTGGGCTTCTGTGTGACACTATATTGCTACTTTAGAAAACAAAGATTTTTTTTTACATATTTCTTTGTTAGCTAATTTTCAATATAATAATCTATTCATTTCAGCCTGTTTTTAAACGGTATCCGTGCTCAGAGAAGGACCACTTATCCTTTTCTCTCATATATGACAATGGGACTAGGTCTCTTGATCTGGTTAGTATATCTAAGTTTTTAATACTATATATTTGTTGATATTTCCATGATTCTATATGCTATTTGTCTTTGCTGTTTAGATCTGCAAGGATAGATTCGAGACGGAGGTGTGGTTTGCAGGCCTCAAGGCGCTGGTTTCTTCTGGTCATGTTGGACGACCAAAAATTGATGGATGGAGTGATGGTGGACTATATTTTGATGTAAATTTTATGCACCATAACTACTAATATACTACTAATATCAACTAATTGAGTGTTTCCAAATAGAGTTTCTTGACCAACTTCAGCCTTTATAGATGCATATGCTTATAATGAGGATAACATTGTGCTTCATCAAGTGCTAGGTGAATGATTCTCCCATCATGTTAAGTTGATCTAGCTCTACAACAGACGGGTTTACTTTGTGCACTTCATATTTTTTATATATTGAGCTGAGATATGGTTCTAGCTGGCAGGAAGTCAACATTGCATCATATTTATTGGTTTGAAAGATATTCTTGATTTAACTACTTCCTGTTCATTTAATCTAGGTGTTCCATTCTTGCTTGGAGACTTCATTCTTTCCACTAAGGACATTGCTTTTCTCAATGTTCATGAACCTATAGTGAGTTGTTTGGAACACATTGCACGTGGAGTTGATTTAAGACATTATGTATGTGCCCCTGTTTTATTAGATCTTGTAGTTTAGTTACTGCAGTTCAGAATTGATGCAGTGGTTGCTAGTTTCTATGGTTCTTGGCTATCTCATCATTTTAAGAAGAATGGTTTGATATTTTGATATTCCTTCTAGTACATACTAGGCATGACAAAGATAGTAACTAATGGATACTATACTCGATAGTCATTTTCTGTTGGTCTTATCTGAACCATAAGATTACTGGAATGCTGATAAGATGCCTCTGTTATTTTTCCTGCTTGCCTAAGTTAGTAAAATTTTTGAAAGATAACAAAGGGAAAGTATCTTGGTAATAATTCCCTATTTTATGTGTCTTTGTATTTTGCACCTCATAGTAATGCACTTGAGTGGGTAGTTTATTTTTTAATTTCGATGAAATTGATTTAAAAGAACTTGTGTTTATGTGGCATATTCTTTTCAGTGAACTTCCTTTATGTGTGTGGTAATTTGGACAATTGTTTCAGGATTCCAAGGATTTGATATCTAAGAGTCCAAGTGAGAGGTCGAGTGGCTCCATTCTGGATAGTAGTTCTCCTGACATCAGTTATAGTATTAAAACTTCATCAGTGGTCTCTTCTGAAAATTTTGTACGCTTGGAAAGATCAGATGTATCAAATATGCTAGCAAAAGGTGCCTCTTCAGATATTATCAGAATAAGTGTTTCTAGTGCACCCAGCACATCAAGTCATGGTTCTGTGCAAGATGACTGTGATGCTTTAGGTGATGTTTACGTGTGGGGTGAGGTCATATGTGAAATTTCTTCAAGAACTAGCACTGATAGAGGTATAAGTTTTTCTAGTGGAGGAGCCGATGCACTTTTACCTAAGCCCTTGGAATCCAATTTAGTTTTGGATGTTCACCATGTGGCTTGCGGAGTCAGGCATGCTGCTCTTGTTACTAAGCAAGGAGAAGTCTTTACATGGGGTGAAGAATCTGGAGGACGCCTTGGCCATGGAGTTGGAGCTGATGTTGTTCAACCTCGTCTTCTTGAGTCTTTAGCAATTTGTAATGCAGATTTGGTCGCTTGTGGGGAATTCCATACTTGTGCTGTCACTACAGCTGGTGATCTTTATACTTGGGGTGATGGCACTCACAATGTGGGTCTTCTTGGACATGGTAATGATGTTAGCCACTGGATACCGAAAAGAGTTTCAGGACCACTGGAAGGTCTTCAAGTTGCATATGTTAATTGTGGCACCTGGCATACAGCCTTAATAACATCAACCGGGAAGTTGTTTACATTTGGTGATGGAACATTTGGTGCTTTAGGTCATGGTAGCAGAGAAAGTGTTGCGCAACCAAGGGAGGTAGAATCATTGATGGGCTTGAAAACCATTGCAGTTGCATGTGGTGTATGGCACACTGCTGCTGTAGTAGAGGTTGTAGTAGCTCAGCCTGGTGCAAATGCATCATATGGAAAATTGTTCACTTGGGGTGATGGAGACAAGTACCGACTTGGCCACGGTGATAAGGAGCCACGACTCAAGCCTACTTGTGTGGCTTCATTGATTGATTACAATTTTCACAAGCTAGCTTGTGGTCATAGTCTCACAGTTGGCTTGACAACCTCTGGACAAGTTTTTACGATGGGAAGTACAGTTTGTGGTCAGCTTGGCAATCCACAATCTGATGGGAAGCTTCCGTGCTTAGTGGAAGATAAGCTTGTAGGTGAATCTGTTGGTGAAGTTGCTTGTGGTTCATATCACATTGCAGTTTTAACAATTAGAGGCGAGGTTTTCACATGGGGAAAAGGTGCTAATGGAAGATTAGGTCATGGAGATATTGAAGACAGGAAAACGCCTACCCTTGTTGAAGCTTTGAAAGACCGAGCTGTTAAATATATTGCTTGTGGTGCAAACTTTACAGCTGTCATATGCCAGCACAAATGGGTATCAGGTGCAGAGCAATCACAGTGCTCAGCATGCAGGCAAGCATTTGGATTCACCCGCAAGCGACATAATTGTTATCATTGTGGTCTTGTTCATTGCCATTCATGCAGTTCCAGGAAGGCCTTAAGAGCAGCCTTGTCTCCCAATCCTTCAAAACCTTATCGAGTTTGTGACTCCTGCTATGTAAAATTGAACAATGTGTTGGAATTTGGTGGAATTAATAAGAGAAATGGTTTACCTCGCTTGACAGGAGAAATCAGAGACAGGTTTGAGAAAGCAGAGATGAAATCAACAAGGCTAGTGTTACCTAGCAATTTGGATCTCATGAAAGATCTGGACATTAAGGCGGCAAGGCATGGGAAGAAAACTGACTCCTTGTCCTTTGTTCGAGCTGCTCATGCCAGTTCACTTGTACAGCTGAAGGATCTTGCTTTGGCTGGCAGGATTGATCTGCAGCGAGCGGCTCCTAGACCACTTCACACGTCCATGGTTCAGTCTGTAAATCCTTCGAGAGCTGTTTCACCCTTTTCTAGAAAATCTAGTCCTCCACGTTCTGCTACACCAATTCCCACAACTTCTGGCCTTTCTTTCTCTAAAAGCACTACTGACACTCTGAAGAAAACAAATGAACTCTTGAATCAAGAAGTTCAGAAGTTACGTGCTCAGGTATGCTAAACTTTTCCTTCCTTTTCTGGATACCTTATGTGTCATTGGCAGGCTACTTTCTGTATTGACCTGGATTTGTGTTAGGTTGATAATTTGACAGAGCGCTGTGAACTTCAAGAAGTTGAGTTGCAAAAATTAGGAAAGAAAGCTCAAGAAACCATGGCGCTGGCTGCTGAGGAATCTGGTAAATCAAAAGCTGCAAAAGAAGTTATTAAATCTCTAACGTCACAGGTTGATTCTTTTAGCTGTTCCTATCACAGGCCTTTTCAATATAACACTATGATTTAAATTCAATATTAGGTTGCCTGTAAATAAGAATAGTTGGGGTACTGTTATATTTATATGATTGTCTTGATAATTCTGATTCTTTTAACTTGGTATTTTTTTTTGTTTTTCATTAGACTTGGGGCCAGAGCTTAACTGAGTCGTGTGAAAATTGCAGACTTTCTTCCCAAATATTTTATACTGCAAGTGCTGTCTTATAGTAGCTTTTCTATTCTCCGTACTATAGTTGGAAGGTTGACTTTACAGAACAGAAAGTACTGTTGGTTTCAGAAGAACTATAATTGTTTACTAGTATTACACTATCATTCTACACTCAGCAGCCACTATCTCTTGTTTGACTATTGAATTTTTTTTCGAACCCTTTTAATATCAGAAACTAGGACTTCAATGGTGATTGGAAGTAATGTAATGTGAGCTCTCTGATATTGCCATTACATATATTTTAATCTTAGCTGCCCGCCTGCCAGAGAACTTGTGAGACTCGTCATGACTTAAGATTAAGTCTGAATCTTTTTCTTTATAACTGTCTCTGTTGATTAACCATTTTTTCGGATAATACTGGAGAAATGTTTTTATTATTATTCAATGTTACAATGACCACAAATTATTTTCAGCAGTCACTATCTCTTGCATGACAATCGGACTTTGCCGTCAAACACTTCTAGAAGGCACTTATGGTAATTGATATAATGAAAACGATAAAGTAGAACTATGATTCTTTGGTATTACGATCCAGCAAATTGGAATCTTTGCTGTCCTTGTCAAAAATGTTTGTCAGACATACATAGTTGAACTAACATCCTCCCAAAAAGATGGAGGCTATAACTTACTAATTGAAAAATGAAGCATGGAACTTAAAGCTGTGAAATCTGTTGTACCTGATACAAAATATTAGGAGTTTAGAAAAAAAAAATCACTTGATTTGATGACCTTTTATATATCATCAAGCAAACGCAAACTATGCAAAAATGCATCTATGTACATAACAATTCAGGTGAGGATGCAAAAAATTGATTTTGATTTAAACATTATGGGAATCATGCATACCAATTTCCAGTGTATTTTGATGCTTCCCAATTACTGCTCAGTTCAAGAGATATTCATTGCCACTATAGCAGTTGGTAATTTGCATCTAGTCGATATATAACTTAGAAAGCTTTAGAACATATGTTATTTAGATGCTTATCAATTTAATTTCCTATATTCATCTTTTATATGGAAGGATAAAATCTTAATCCATTGTAGGTGACCAGAGCTCTTCTTTTTTCTCTCTTTGCACATTTGCTCATAGATGTATATATAAAACATTTTACATTGAAAGCATGCTAGTTGTTTTTTTGGTGAAATAAAATTGCAATTAGTTATGCACATTTAAGAGCATAGTTGATCAATAGCTTCTAGATATATCCCCAAAAGTGTATCACTTTGTTTGACATCTTATATGATGTATAACCTTATGATTGCTTCATATAAGCCCTATAACCTGTTATTTTTTTTTATAAATTTTATACAGAGTATACTGATTGTTAAGTTGATTGAAAATCTTGCAAACACCCCAATTTTTTCTAACGTATAATGTGCATTGGACAGCTCAAGGATATGGCTGAGTTGTTACCTCAAGGGGTTCACAAAAATGGTGCGATAAGATCAGCAGGCTTATCAAATGGATTGGACTTACATTCTGGTCCTTACTCAATTCTTAATGGGGATCACCAGCATAGATTTAGTATAAACAATACTATGACAGCAGTGTCGCATATGACTTCTGATTCTACTCTTACGAATGGAAATTCAGGTCAGAATCATGTGCTAATGAATGTCCCTGAATCTCACAAGATGAATGCAAATTCACAAGACTATCAGTCACTGAATTCCAGTGAAATGGAAGAGGACTTCAGTACAGGAAAGCGTGACAGTAATGCAGAGAGGTCATCGTCTAGCAGTAAAGCTGATATTGACAACAAGGAAACTGAACATCTTCAAAATGGTGAGAAGGTTTATAAGTCTCGAAGTCCCATTTCAACAAGTAATCAAGTAGATGCGGAATGGATCGAACAGTATGAACCTGGTGTCTATATAACTCTTGTAGCCCATCGTGATGGAACTCGAGATTTGAAGAGAGTGCGGTTCAGGTAATTGTGCTTATGCTTCTCTTTGTTCTCCATTATTATGTGCTACATTATGCATGATTTTCTTGACTATAATTGAACCCTGGTTTATCATGATTAACTTATCCATGACATTTTCTTTGATGGCCCTTTATAAACTGCTGTTATTTTGAAATTTGTCTCGGCACAGATTTATGTTAGATGGTTATGATTGTCTATTTACCTTTAATTATTAGAATTTTTTATTGTGTTATGTTGTCTGAAGAGTGGACATATTTTGCAGTCGAAGAAGATTTGGTGAGCATCAGGCAGAATCCTGGTGGTCGGAGAACCGTGAAAATGTTTATGAGAGATATAATGTACGAGGATCGGACCGGGCCTCATCAGCAGTGTCACGCCAATCTGCACTTAGATCAGAAGAAGATTATATGCATTCTACCAGGGCTTAGTGAAAGTTGGTTTGACCGCCAGAAAGGGAGGGGCAGATATCTTGCGTAGTATTTTGATCTTATGAGGTTGTTCTCATTATTGATACAGGAACTGCTGAGTCTATGCTTTGCACCTTTGAGATATGGAATATACCTATTCAATATATATTTTTCTACTTGCCAGTACCATTTCTTCCTTAATTATACCTATAGGGCTGCTATCACCTGTTGTATTGTAGTGTATAAAAGTTATCAAATATGAGAACAATACAGGGCAGGGCATGTTTTGGCCTAATAATGGAGATAAAATCTCTTAAACTATAAAATGTAATTTTCTATATTCTGCTCGACTATGATTCTTCTGTTTGATAAAGTTTTTGTTTCCTTTTAACATGTTTTGGACTTTAGGAGGACATCATCTGCGTTAAGAAGTTCTATTACAGAATTGGATGGCTCGATGCTAATTTTGGGGAAGGTGTACCAAGACTTCCAGGGCCTGCAGATAAACTGGTTTGTTACGAAGAATTGGTATGACAGTTCAGTGACAATTGCAGAGGCTGTTAGATGAGTGAAATCGGACTCAATGGGTGATACAACCCCATTGTAGCTGGACTGCTGGTGACACCGATGATATTTTTATTTCAGTCAACTGTGTGGTTTGTCTAAATCATGGAAGATTTCTTCAATGGCCACTAGTGCAACTTCAGTGTGCTTTGTAGGCAACTTTATTATCTCGATCTGGATTCTAGTTGGTTCTTTGATGTACCTGAAATGATAATTTTTGTAAATGCAATCCCTCTCGCTGATTCCAACTTATGATCATGTAGTAATGGCTGTAATATCTTTTCATAATGTTATGTAGAATTTCTGCTCCACTGCCTACTCGTTCTTTTCAATCTCCTCCACTGCCTACTCCATGATATTGACACTGGTAACATCAAGATGTTGCATAAATGTTGTTTATTACCTTAAACTATTTCCTTAATTAATTACTCTTTTTCTTGTACAGGTATGTGCCCCTGTCCTGCAAGCCAGTTATCATGCATGAACTTGCTTTGAGTTACTGGTATGTGAACTTGGAAAAAATGTTAGAACTAGAATGAATTGTTTTATGCTTGTTGCCTGTTATTACCAAGTAGAGAAAGCTCATTCAGTTATATCAGTGAGTTTTGGGGTTAATGAACTATAGATGTGATTCATGATAAACTCTTCTAGTGTTCCGTAGAAACAAGTCCTTTCTGTTGCTTTCCAGTGACGCCCACCTCTACAATTGGATAAATTTGATTTAAATGAAAGGACCAACAGAGAGAAATACCATGTCAACCTATTTGAACTAGTTCAGATGATTCCCATGTGTCTGGGGTGAAATCCTCTGCCTTTGTTCTATCAATGCACGCCTATAGTAGTTATCTTCATTCATGAAAAGAAAGCCTCCTCAAGAACCTTTGTTTTTGTTTTCCAATTGCTTCAAAAACCCTAGTGTTTACTTTGTATGTTTTATTATCCATCTCTTTTTAAATTTGTTTTTCCTTCTTATATGTGTGTCTTGCATTATATATGAGTATCAGATGATAACCATCTGAATGTCTCCTCATAGATGAATGCTAGTTCTTTATTACATGTGACTCACATTTCTGCAATGCTCAAAATCATGTTAACTATTGAGCTTTGAAGTGTCCCCAAGTGGTATTCAGTCATGAAAGTGGTTTTAGCATGAAATTTAAAAGGAATAGTTCAAACCCCACACCAATATGACCAACTCAAGTAGGATTCTTAGTATTTAAGTTAGATTGGGTGTAAAATGCTACTATTAATACTAAAGTTCTTCTTCCAATGTCACAATCCTTTCCTGTTCCTTTGCTACCAAATAGAAGAATAGAGCTGTCTAAAATGATATGAACATTTCAGAGAAAACATATAAATGATATGGTTGGACAACAAGTGTCCATTAGGATTAGTGATGTATGGATGAGAATTGAAGGGGCACATAAAAGGACTTTACTTAAAATTTGAATGCTCTTGTTTTGTAGAACTAAGGATGGAAAAAGATGCATGGAGCTTGCCCCATATGATCAGGATATGTAGCTGCTTCTTGTTTTGGTTGTGGTTGTGGTTCTTGATCAATAGATGAGGAAACCATAGATCCTTGTAGGTAAACCTTCACATCAACTTATTTGGGAGACATCACATCACATCCCCAAGTCTCCATCCAGCCACAGGGGACATAACATGTGGACTTCAATTCATGGAATTTCGGATGTGTGGAATCTATGACAGAAATAGGATATTGGTCACAATCCCTCATAGACTCAAGACAAAATGACCAGCTGTCTGGGATCACTTTCTGGGGGCAGCTTGGTCTCTTTTATTTTCATAAGACTTTTTATCTCCATTTTATTTCTGGGATTCAAGGTCCTTTTTATAAATGGTTGCTTGGCTTCTATAGTGTCTCTGTCCTTTAAATTTTGGAGAGCATCTGACTGTTTAATGTTATCCATTCTTTCTGGTATGCATGGCTAGATTGAAGGTGATATGGTTTCTGTTTCTCACAAATTAGGTTGCTTATGAATTTACTACTGACCATGTTGGATTTTTCTCATAAATGAAAACAGAGTGAAAATTGCTTATCTTTCAATCCAGGCAAAAAATGATGTATATCATTGTGATATCATATACATAATATAGTTGTGTCATAATAGTTTCTACTCAAAGCATCCTGATGTTTCCTGTTTGAGGTCATGGAGTGGTCGAAGTTTTACTTGTGTGTTAATTCATAAAGATTATATTTGGATGTTCGCTAATTATATGTTGCCCTTATAGTTAGATATCTTTAGTAATTCAGTGTTTATATTTTAGAAAATTACATTGCTATCCTTGTAGTTTCAAAAATGAAACATTTATCCTAATGTTATCGATTTTACTAATGAAAACATAAAAACAAAAAGCAAAAAGATAATCTTAACATTTCAATTGGTGATAATAGATGACATCGGTGGTGGCGGATGACGATGTCACTAGGGGTTATGGGTGGATCATGTGGATGAAGAGAACGACGATGAGAGGTGAGAGTCGCTCGACATCTGCATCGACGATCCTTTCGTCACTCGGCAAGTGCGTTGGCGTCGGCGCAATTGTCTAACAACGAATGGGTCAATTGACATCTACATCAACGTCGACGCAGGTGCAAAGTAGTCCTTATCTTTTACTGTCACTCTCCTCATCCATAATAGTCATGGTGCTATCGTCCGCCACAATAAATTGAGATATTAAAATCACCTTTCTGTCTTTTATTTTCATGTTTTCGTTGGTAACCTGATGCGTTAAGGTAAATGGATTTAGATGTTTCACTTTCGTAACTATAGGGATATCAATATAAGTTTTTAAAATAAAAGGATTGAAATACTAAAAGTAAATAATATAGATAATACCTAATTTACCCTTTAGATGTTGACTAGAATTCTCTAGAAACAATTCAGTACCCATTCATTCTCTGTTCTAAATGACAGCAACAGCTCTGCAATGAACAAATTATTCACGAGTTGCAGGTACAGATATCAGTGCGTGTGATCAACAATCACACAAATAAACCCACTGGTGTGCTTAAAAATGTCAAATGTTTACAGATTGGAAGATTCACAACACATGGCTAGAGATCTGTCCAAGTATTCTGTGCTGAAACCGAGTGATCAAGGATCTCCCACGCTTGCTGATTACTTGCAGTTTGGAGGATGGCGTCAGTGTGATTGGCATGTGAGAGCAACAGTTCCAGGTATGCCCCATGAGTGCTAAAAGGTTGATATTGTACAGTCTTTGAGATCAGGTGTGCCATCAAAGACCCATCCAATCTGTCAAACTTTGATTGGTGTTTTGTTGCAGACCCCACCCCAAACAAAGAGCATGAGTTCTAAATCACAGTGCATTGCAGACAAGGTGGCACTAATGGATGAAAAGTTTCATGAAGGTCATTGTCTCTCAGAAAGTGCAACCTTTTTGAATATTGTTATCAAAGGGATATTAATCTTGATCAGAGAGTGCCTTTACTCAGAGGCAAGGACATATGGGCTGCATGGGTGAATAGAGTAGCCTGTTTTTAATCTGTGTTCTCTGGTGCAGCTGCAAGGAAAGGACTGCAATTTAGTATGCATGCAGCTTACCTTTTGGCAATCAATGCAGAGATATGCCTGTCAGAATCTCCCTTGGAGTTTGTAGAGGTTAGAATCCATGAAGCTTCTTGTCTTTCAGTTTTATATGGTCCTTCAGCCATCAAAAAACCTCATTCACCTGAGAGCCACAAGTTCAGGTACTTGGAACTGTAAGCTGAGTTGTTCCTCCAGCCATCCAACTTTAAAGCTTCCACACAACATCATCTCCATCTCCTTGGACTTTTCTTTCAGAACTGACTTCAAATCTACTTCGTTTCAGCTACTATTCTTCTGCAATGGTACACAGACCAAACAGTGTTCCTGGTTTGGAACTTGGGATGCATGTTGATCTCATGAATTCAACATGGGGGATCATATGCAGCTTTCATTTCTGCAGCATTGAGCTCCTTCTTTGTTAGGTCTACTTTGGTATGATTATTTGCTCTTTTATTATTTTATGATCCTCATCATGTTTGCCTCTTAATAGCAGCATTTACTTTTTGTGAAATACATAATTATTGTTCCTCATTTTTCAGTGCACTGAATTAGACAATGAAGACTTCTAGTCCTACTACTGCTTCAGAAGAAAAAAAAAAAATTCAGATTGTTTGGTCTGCATAAATTTATTGGTTTGTCATATACAATCTGTGAAGTGGGCTGGAATTAGGCTATCATTACATATTATTTATTGCATGCAGCAAAATGTACTTTGCTTAGGCATTAATGAAGAGATGATGCTCTGAGTTGGAATCTGATTTGCCTACTCCACCCCATCCTTTGAAGTCTGGTTCCCAGTTAGACTTGTCTCCCATATCTAAACACAAAGAACTGTAAGAACAGTGTTCTTTTTGTTTTTTTTTCTTCTTTTTTTCTGGGTCAATAAAGAAAAGTTGTAAAGCAAATTTCCCCACTGTCACCTTTTTGTCAAAAAAGCACAAAACAACAAGATGTCCTCTTTTCCACCTTCCACTTGCTTTTTGACCTGAAACCCATGGCATGAGCTCCATTTCAATTTAGTTATAGGTCATGTCATCATTTGTCAAGGATTTAATATAGATGATGTAGATGACTGATCTCTCCTTTCCTTTTACCTAATTCACATTTAAGTTCCACCTAAACTCTTGTCAATCTTTCTTGGGTGCTTAAATGTTAAAAAGAAGTAAAATTGCTTTTGTAATTTTCCATCATGATTATTTGTGGCTATCAAAATAAGTTCAAATCGATATATCGAACCGAACAATCATTAATTAAGGATATTTTGTTCTTGAGAATGAGAATAATAATTGAAACAAAAGATTCTTGTGCCCCTTGTCGAAAGTCCCTCTTTTCTTCTATCAATCAAGAATATTTTTACCCTTATATTGACAATAATTAAAAGATAAAAAGTCCTTGGAATCAAACACTAAGGTATTATTATTAATATATGCCTAGTCATAAACATAACTCTTATATTAATAGATTTTATATAAATATTAGTCTATAAAAATCTCCCTATTAATAAGCACAAGAAATAGGAGATTCCCAAACCGGTCCATGGGTTCCGGTTCAGTGTGGCGAACCGAAACAAACCTAAAATGGACCGAGCCGGGTTCGGACCGAGCGCTCCTCTTCGCATGTAACCCCGCCTCTCCCGTCACCCGCGTCTCGATTCCTACATCGTCCGTGATGACGGACCAACCAAACCCTGGAATTCCACGGACCCATCGAATTCGACGAGATCGATCGAGTTCTTGCGGACGGACGACGGAGGGGGGGCGTTCTTGAACCCCCGGCGCCGGCCGCGGAGGAGAAGCGACGGAGGCCTTCCCTCTTAGCCCGTAAGTACAGACATCTGGGCCCCCCCCCGTTGACGCCGAATCGTCGTCCCGCATCGTGTTCTCTCGAACTAAATGATAAAGGTTGGTTCTTGGGGCGGCGTTAAGGTGCGGTTGGAAGCGGACGAGGACGCGCCATTAATGGCGGAGGCGAGCGTTCGGAAGCTGGGAAGGCGCAACCAAACCCCTCATAGGTCGAGGTCGTGCAAAAGCAACGCTACAACTGATACCAGCAGACCAGCAGCTCGTGGGGGCGAGGGAGAGAGAGAGAGCGAGAGGCGAGGGCAGCTGTTGGTTAGCGATGGGATCACGCCTGCCACGAGCGATCCCTTTCAGTAGCTCTGAGCGGGCTATCGACCAGGCTGTACGTTACGTTTTCCGCAGCTGCGATCCAAAAAGCGCCATTATTGCAGCCGAGAAAGGGAATGGAACACTAAAGCCGGTCGCTTTGTAGAACCCGGGAACCACAGGATAAATATCCCTCTCTCTCTCTCTCTCTCTCACTGCGTGTGTGGGAGATTTTGGGAGGGAGAGCTTTAGGGAGGCGTGCCCACCGCCGCTCGTGTCTGCGCCTCGCGCGGGCGCGGGTGCTGCGATTCGGGGTGCGGTTACCTAGGGGCTGTTCCGTTCAGGTTTTAGCTTCTTAAGCTACAACCGAGTGGGATCCGATGCCTGGTTGGCGTCTTCTGTATTTAGATTTCAATCCATCGCGCGCCGTTTGTTTTCAATCCCTCTGTTGAGATGGAGACATCGGTGCGGAGCCGGGGGTGCTGGTGACGAATCGTGGAGGTCTCCTTTGGTGCGACCGGGCGATGAGCGCCGAATTTCCTGTTCTATCGCAGAATTTGAGGTACTTGTGGTTGGAATATTACGAATCGATCGTTGGCTTGGGTTTCGATGAGGGGTGATTGCTTTAGCTGATCGTACTGTCTGCAACGGAATGGTGCGCTGAAGCATGGTTCTTTGAGCTTTGGCTGTCGGGATTTGGCGTATGAACTCAATTCGCAGTTTGGTTTCTGGAACTTACAAGACACCCCGAGTATTAGGGCTTGTTGTTATCCTGGAATTCTGCTATATCTATGCAGTAGAATATTTATGGTGTGTTTAGCTAGATGTCATCACTGAATCATTGAGAGCTTCAAGAATATGTCCATGAATTAGGTATTTTATTAGGAAGTTTGCAGGCTTGATCGTCATGAACTGAATTTTTTTTTTTTTGTTTCTTTGAAGGTTTTCTTTTTTGGTGTGCGTGCAAAATTGCACACCTAGATAGTAAATTTTATGATTGCCACTGAACTATAATTGTGAGTAACTTTGCAATTCCTTAGGGTTTTTTTCCCCCCCTGTTTCCGGGATAAATACTTAGGAACTGAAACAGGCATTTTGTTGGAGAGAGAAAAGGTTCACCTATTGCTCTAATTATATCTTCCAATAAATGACTGCAGGTACAGCTGCAGCGGAAGAGACTCAAGTGCCTTATGAGATGCAGGGATGCTGATGAATCATGTGCTTCTGGCCCTTAGAGTGGCAGGAAGAGCTTCCTAATCGCTGCCCGATTCTGCATCTTGGCAGAATTGTGATTAAACATGCCAATCTTCGACGAGGGAGAAGATAACTTCTTTGACGCATATGATGAGATCAGGACTTCCATTGATTCCTCATCATCTGACAATTCCCTTATCACAGATCAAGTTTTCGAACTTCGGAGGATTGAATATGAGCTATGGACGAAGGAGCCAATGAGTGTTGATGACAGGCGCAAAAGGTTCTTCAGAGGAATGGGTTTTGATGAACTTGTACATTCTCCTGTAGGCTGCTCTATGGATACTCAAGATTCGACAATTGGTTCATCGGAAGAGAAGATGGATGCGAAAAGAATTATGACAACCAGTGGTGTTGTCTTGAATAGTTTGTCATCTCCTGATGTTGGAGAACCTGAAGATTCTTTCTGTTGCATAAAGGATCTAGATAGTGGTAGACAATTTATGGTTCATGAATTTGGGCTAGATGGTTTTCCCAGCATGTTCAAAGAAGTTGGCTCACAAAAGTTGATGACACTGCAGGAGTTTGAAATTTTTCTTGGCCTCTCACGGTCTGTTCAGAAACTCTCAAGGAAAGATGTCATCCTCTTTAGGGAAAAGACTATTTGCAGTCATGATACAAAGAAAAGCAACTATTTAAACTGGTGGAGAAGTTTCACAAAGAGGAGGCATCATGTGGGAGCAAGCAACCATAATGTTTCTGTTAAGAAAACCAGACTAACCAGGTCAATGAGAACAAAAGTTCATCGATACAGGAAAAACTGCATGGATTTCACTGCACTGTACATGGGTCAAGAGATTCAGGGACATAAAGGTCTGATTCGGGCCATGAAATTTAGTCCAAGTGGGAGGTATCTTGCAAGCGGTGGTGAAGATTGTGTTGTACGTATTTGGCAGATTATTGAAGCTGAAGATTCATGCAGATGTGTTACTACAGATGGATCATCCAGATTTGTTGGTAAAGTTAAGGGTACTAAGTTGGTTGAGGGGAAAGCTAGCAATGTGGCTCCAGTTTTTATTCCAAAAAGGATTTTTAAGATTGAGGAATCTCCGTTGCTGGAATTGAGGGGTCACACAAGTGATATCTTGGACCTATCTTGGTCTCAATCTAATGTAAGTCCAGAAGAACTTCCTTATTCTGACATAACTTGATGTCTTCTGTTTATGTGTTAATATTTCTAATTCACACTCAATAATAGATCCATTTCATGGCTTTAAATGACTTAGTTCATTTTTAAGATGATTTCATGGGTTTTTTTTTTCTGTCCCCTTGGCTTCTGAATTGTTACATGCTTTAGCCTATTTAAAGCTAAGCTATTAAGACATCTCACATTTTTTTACTGTAACTGAATCTTTTCTTGCAGTGTCTGCTGACTTCCTCTAAAGATAAAACGGTACGCTTGTGGAAAGTTGGTTGTGATGGATGTCTTAAAATTTTCCAACACAATAATTATGGTAAATATAATAATTTCTTTTTTTTTTTGTTCCTTTGCATTTAGCTTTATTAAGTCATCTGTTTGAATAGAGGCTGTTAAAATATGTGAAAAGATTAGGGTTACTTCGCAATTAGCTTGTTAAGATGTCTCTTTGAATAAATATTATAAGAGGCTGTTGTGCTTGTTGTATGTGTAAGCCTATTTTGGTTTTATTTATCATGTGTTCAGCACTTTGAGTTGAAAATTTTGAAATTATCTACTGCTGTGAAAATTCATAGTTGGATAGCTTGACATTCTATGCATACCTGTTTTGGATTCTACATAGGATACATATTTGTATTTGTTATATGTGTTAGTCAAATTTTGTTTGATTTATCATATGTGTTTGTGCACTTTGAGTTGACAATTTTGAAAATATCTAGTGTTGTGAAAATTCATAGTTGGATTTTTTTATGCATACCTGTTTAGGATTCTACATAGGATTCTTATTTATTTTTCCAAGGAAAACTTATTTTCGTTTTGCTTTATTTTCTTTGAATCAGTGACTTGTGTTCAGTTCAACCCTGTTGAAGATAGATTATTTATTAGTGGCTCAATTGATGGCAAAGTTCGTATTTGGGACATTCTAGAGAATCGAGTAATTGATTGGGTTGAAATAGGGGACATGGCAACTGCTATATGTTATCGGCCAGATGGAAAGGTTTTCTTCAGATTTGAGTAGTTACTTATGTGCTTCCATATTTTTTCTTCATTAATGCCATTATTATGATGTTGTTCCAACTATTGGATCAGGGATTTGTTGTTGGCTCAATCAAAGGAAACTGCCGCTTTTATGACTGCTCAGGTATATTTCATTTTCTGTTTTTTTCCTCCCTTTGATTCACTCATTTCAGTGAGAAATATCTTGTTTCTTTATAGCACATTCTTTTCTCACATTGATGCAGTTTCCCTGTTCTTAGTTCAACTTCATAGCCTATTCTATGGCAGCTGTTTATCATTTTTTTAATTTGTTTTTTTTGGATGTAGCTAAAACAATGCAGATTGATTTGCAATTAAGTCTATCCAGTAAAAAGAAGTCTTCTGGCAAGCCAATTACTGGCCTGCAGGTTAGGCATCTGAATCTGTGGTAATCACTAAGCTTGTTGTAAGCTTTTCTCTTGGTAAAGTTTGTTTAACTCTAAGTCTTGTGGTCCTTGCAGTTTTGCCCAGAAGATTATAAAAGAATTATGATCACATCGGCAGACTCGAGAATTCGGATTTGTAATGGGGTTGATGTCATTCTTATACTCAAAGGTGTGGCAAAATTTTACCTTCAAACTTCCCGGAGGTCTAGTGTTGGATACACCTAATTTGTCTCAGTATACATTATATGTATGTGCTAGCCCAAAGCTGGCATACATTTAGTATGGTGCATGGTTCTTAAGTAACTTCCTTCTAGATACTTGAACTGGAAAGTCTTTTGAGTTATGGTTGAAGATACAACAGAAATATCATGTTTAATTGATATATGTCCATATTCCAAATTTCCAATGGGAATGTCAGAGATTGCTTCACCCGTTGGAGTCACAACTTTCGGTTTATTAATATAACTTTTGTATTGTTTACCCTTTTCCACAACCCATGAGAAGAAAATCATTGTACTGCCAAAAGCATCCAAATCTCATGCCTTTCGAATTTGATCTTTGGAAGTCCAAACTGTTTCCTCACAATCATGGAAAATATTTTTTTGATATGTTTAGGGCAACTGCAGTTAATATTTATAAAAAGAACTATATAGGTGGACCAAGTCACCTTTGAACTTTGAAATTTTAGTTTATGGATTCATTGATATTTCACTTATTGAGTGTAAAATTTCTTTGAGAATAGAATTTCTTTTAAAAAAATATCATAGCATGTGAAATATTTGCATTATTGTGAAGGAGAGTTACACTTAGATTCTGTATGTGTAGAAGTTGACATTTGGTAACTTGAAGCGAGAGAAAATTTTCTTATATAGTAAATATGGTCAACCTTTTTTATGTTGATTTTTTGGCTACAATGAAATAACGATATTCTCGTGTTGGTCTTCATATTGTAGGCAATATCTTTTTTCATTTTCTTCTTAATCTCGATAAATTTGTACTTCATTGTGCTAATTTGGTACACATTGTAGGTCACAGGAAGGCCAAAAATCAGTTGTATGCATCATTCAGTTCGGATGGACGACATGTTGTATCTGTGGGTGAGGATTCCAATGTTTACATCTGGAGTTATGATGTATCCGGCAACCTTCCATGCAGAGGTGCCAAGTTGATTCGTTCGTCCGAGTTCTTCTTTTCTAAAGGTGCATCAATTGCGGTACCATGGCCTGGCATGGGCTGCAACTACAGAGAAGCAATTGTCAACAACAGTAATCATATTTCCTCTCAACCACAGAAAATTTCAGAGCAAGTCTTCCGGCTAAAGAATCCGGACTGCTGTTCTCTCGGTACATGGCCGTTTTCTGATGGTTCATCAAGGGTGTCGGCTACATGGCCCGAGGAGAAGCTTTCTTTGCAAACGAAGCCTCGGTTACTTCCTGAAGACTGTCATCAGCATTATCACCATCCCCATCACGATCGCTGGAGCCTTACATCAATGGCAAGCACATGGAATTCAGTGATAGTGACAGCAGGAGATGATGGGGCTATCAGGTCTTTCCATAATTTTGGATTGCCCATTAGGCTGTGAAGCGAGAAAAGGTATTGTGCAATACTGGATAGAGAGGCATGTCACAATAGTTAATAACCAGCACAACATTGTGATCAGACACCTGAACAATCTGCCTTTGTTAAAGATAGCTTACAATCGCGATTGACGTGAGCTCTGGGTAGTAAAATACTGCAGTCTGAAATATTCCTCTTAAACAACATGGTCATGATCCATCTGGTGTTTACTCAGGCACATGAAACTTGATAAAGCACAGGGGTGCAGATGTTCGGTGTTCTGTTCTGGAAGGATCAGAGCAAACATTTCTTTTTTCTTTTTTTATATAGGAAAAAAAGGAGGAAGTTTTGGAGGGTGGATTGGCAAAACTGAACACAGTTTTTGTCGATATTTATCTTCGTTGTATTGATGAAACCAATTCTTCATCATTCACAATAATAGCTTGTGTTTTTCTTTGTAGGAATAACGGCAGAAATTTACGAGCCGTCCCAAGTTTGCTCTCATCTCAGATTAGGAAATTGGTCTGCTTGTTTTGAAGTTTTTATTATTGATATTTGCTTTGGATATTGATGTTCCTCTAGTGATGGTTAACATTTGCTTGTCCTTCTCAAGGAATGTAGAGATGGTAAAACTTACTGTTCATGCATTGATGTTTTTCTAACAGCTGCAGCTCAAACACCTCATGAGAAAAGAACTAACAGAGTGTATGCAATCCGACTGTTCATCCATCAACCAGAAACAAAATTGTTCCTTTGTCTAGATCTCTTTTACATTTCAGCTAGGTCTCACGATCTGTTGGCCAAAGAATGAGCCAGCTTTCTAAGCCAATTGCTTAGGGATTAAAAGGAAATCTTGAGCCAGTCTCTTTCCTTGGGGTTTTTAATGGAATAGTTGTTGTATTACTGGCTGATGTTGAACTTACATCCTGTTTAGTTGCTTGGAAGTGGTCTTGACCATCTTCAATCCTGTTCTCATCACATCTTTTCCGAATTTTAGCTTCAAGAACTATGAGTTGTATGGTCTGGGTATTGTGGAGTCAGGTTGTGTTTGCAGCATTTACTAGTTCCTGATCAATATGAAATAATTCATTCATTCATCTTTTGGTGCTTATCAACCATCATTGTGAGAAGGTTGTCACCTTACTTGGTGGAAGGAATCAGCAGCAAGTATGTTATTCTAAACACTAACTCATCAATTCAGGATCTTTCTATTTCTTTCTGTCGAGATGCAGTTGATCATGACATATTTCCTGCTTAACATAACTGTGCATTATGTAACTGTAGGAAAATAATCTACCTTTGTTAACCATAGGAAAATAATCTACCTTTGCTGCTTCTCTTGCCAGTCAGCATTTCACACCTTCAATATATGCAGTTCATTATCCATATACTGTGATTTGTGTCACTTGATGTGCTACCTAAATGAATCAGGTCAAGAATTCTCTTCTCTTTTGACTGTCACACATGCAAGTACATGAGAAGGGTCTTCCAAAGGAGTGAAACATGCTTCAGCCAAAACAAATTGTGCAACATGTTTAAATTTGATATGAAGTTTCATTGGTCAAAATATTAATTATGCCTTTCCATTTTGTTCACATGCTAGTTTTCCTGATTCATTTTGTATCCTGATTGACCATGTCACTTGTAATGATTTATTCATCATTATTTTCAATTTGGCAAGCCATTCAATAGTTATTTTGGCTCCCTAAAAACCACTTTTGATTTTACAATTCAAAGAATTCCCAAATGATAGATATATGCATGCATGCATACATACATACTTGAAGCAATAGTTATTGGAGATACTGATAGGTTATTAATTTTGCTTGACTGGCATAAATCAATATCCTTTTCCTCTTTAATGGAGGAAAATGCAGTTGGCTATTAATTGTGAACTACTTTGGTGGCACTTCAATGCTCTTCTTGCCTTTTGTCAATCAAGTTTAAGCTTATCATCTTGAGACAGGCCATATGCAGCCATCTCCACCCAATTTGAACAAGCAAAAGGCTAGAAATGTTTCTTTTCTTTGAGTTCTTCCAAGCTTTACCATCTTAGACCAACACTTCCCCCAAACACCCTTTCCTTGATCTTGCAACAAGCATATTCAATACAGAGAAAGGAAAGTAACCCATATATATATATATATATATATATATATAATATATATATATAGAGAGAGAGAGAGAGAGAGAGAGAGAGAGAGAGAGAGAGAGAGGTTTTGTCAGTGTCAGAAGGCCATGCATCACAAGAGAAAAGAATGAATAAAAAAATACAAGAGATTAATCCTATGGTAGCTGCTTGGACTGCAGAATTCCATGGTCCAAGGACTGACCACCATCAGGAGATCAAATCCCGGTGTAGAGATAAGGATCAAATGACCAACCTGTGATAGAGGAGGTAAACGGAGGCCAAAAAGTCAGCTCTGGCACAGAAAAAGTCCAACGATGGCCATCCCTTCTCCATCTTCTTCCTTGCCTCCCTTCAGCTTGTCTTCTTCACCTACATATCTGGGAATTGGCTCAGCAGATCCCAGAAGGCTCCGGGAGAAGGAAGAGTAGGAGTTGACAGCAAGTTGGTGGCAGGACTGGACGAGTAGTTGCCTCCTCCATCCAAGAAGCTCCGATTGCTGCTGTTGATGGAGGTGGCGAAAGCCGGACTCAGGTCATGCAGGAAGCTGAGCACGCTCGGGTCGAACGAGGGAGAGAAGAGGTTGGGCGATATCGGGGGGAGCGACGCCGGAACCGGCGACAGGATCCCCGGGAAGGAAGCAGGCCGGTCGATTTCCCACTGGTCCACGGCAGCCGCCCGTGGCGACGCCGCCGCCTTCTCGAACGAGGCGATGCGGGCGGCGGGAGAGAGCGCGCCGCCAGGGGGCGACGGCGGCGGGAACTGGGAGCCGGAGTTGGGGCCGGTGAGTCGTTGGACCAGCATCATGAACTCGCTGGGGTCGGTGTGGATGATCTTGGGCGAGACGGCGTAGATGATGACCGGGTCCCGGTGGTGCTGCGGGGGTGGCCGAGGCGGCAGATCCGCCGGGGCTTGGGGGTGGTGGGACGGGGCCACGGGCGGCTTCTTGATCTTGTGGGAGTCCTTGCTGACCTTGAGAGGAGCCGGTCGCGGGCCCTGCAGCTCTCGCCGCGGCGACGGCCGGGACTCCGAGGGATCCATGTATGGGACTGGTCTTGCTGGGGAGGAGGAGGAGAGGCTTAAGGTGCAAGGGGAAGCAGCTTCGTTGGGGGCGGGGGCGAGGCCGAGGCCCAGGCCATGGTCTTTAGGTAGAGACAGAAGGAGACAGGAAAGAGGCAATGTGGAAAAGTAAGAGTCAAAACTTATTTTAGCGGCCGAGTCAATACGCTGACCGGTTATTATCTTAATCAAACTTGCTCATATATATAAATATATACATACATATATATATATATATATGTATATATAAGCCTTAAAAGGATATACACTTAAAATGATGAATATTATTAGGTGCCGACATTGTTGAAGGGTGGAAGTAAAATAAAGGATCGATGAAAACACAAAAAAAAAAAAAAAAGGAGCACCTGTTCTTACTTGGAAGACCGTGCCATTGGATTGGACTCCAAATTGTCTTATCTCGATTCACTCCGGATACGTTTATAGTTTTATATTTTGTTGGAGGGATTGCTTGGAACATCGGAAGGGGCGGAAAAAAAATAGAAAAAGAAAAGTTGATTATACAATTATTAAAAAAAGATATATTTTTATTAAGTATATTATAATTGTTTAAAAAATAAGATTTTATTTTTATACAATATCTTTTTTATTTTATTTTCTAATAACAAGATTACCCTAACCTTCGTCTTATTGTGACCATTCATCATGTTATGCCATGGGTCATCTTTACTACTGTGATAGTTCATTCATGGATCACATGAGACGTGGTCAACGTTTTCCAGCCACATTCGACACCATGCTTACTCTCTTTATCTTCCAAAGTCAACTTAGACACACTGTTTTCAATTTCTTTACTCACTCTCTTCATCTTCCACAACTCGACGACGCCGGGCTCGGACGGCGGTGGGCGTCGGGCGTCTACTGAACCCAGCTGCAGCTCGATCGACGCTGTGGACGAGGGCCGTTCCGTTAGGCCCAAGCATTTTGACCACTGCTAGTGGAGCTTTAATGCCGGATCTCAACATAGTCCGAAGAAAAGGTTTCACTCTGTGATAGCAGAGAAATTTAGCTTCATCAGCGATTCTTTCGGAGCCCACAAGGGCCCCCGTGACGGCGGATCACCTCCTCGCCGGCGTTGATCGCGCCTTGCTTCTCTCCCTCTAATGCTGCTCCATTCTACCTCACCGCCTTCAGAGTCCAGACGAAGACTGGTTTGGTAAATTCAAAGCAATTCCGGATGGGCTTACGATTGTCGTCGCCGACTTCTTATCAGCAGCATGTTGCAATCGATCTAAATATGACTACACCATGATGTTACAGGTCCTCAGAAATTTGCCAGATGTTCTCCAGAAGACGTCGACGGTGCTGTAAATGAAGTTTTTCTGCAACTGTGTGAAAGGATCCGATTCATCCCCACAGATCTCATAGCCGAAGCAGAAGGTTTAGCTTCCCACTAGAACTTTGCCCTCGTCGTCAGGCGAAACCTGCAGCCTCCTCTTGTGCTGTGTGGAAAGAAACCGGGGGAGAAACGTCAGCTGTGGTGGTCGCCGGACATGGAAGAAGTGGAAGAAACATGATCGAAGAATGCCAGTTCACAGCATGTACTTTTTATTCAAGGTTTGAGAGGAATCTGATTCAGACTAGTCCAAATCTGCAACACGAATTTTTAAACAATACGATTTGACCTCACATACACATCAATCGCGATCTCGAGCTACCATTGACTTTCTCAGTTGCTTCTCTGCACCTCGTCTTAATGGTCCAAGATGACAAATCAAACGGCCAATATCCAGCCGCGTGTCAATGTAGGAGTCTGGAAAGGGTTTTTTTTTACACATACATCCTTTCACAGTACAAATATTATATATATATATATGCATATTGACATATGTAAAAAAAAAATGGATTATTAATCTTATTATAGGTAACCAATTTGTGTTGCGGGGGCGTAAACGTAAATTGGGAGAATTCAACGACGACGAGGACGCGACTCCTTCCCTCCTTCAAGTAGGCGTGTCGGCTACCGACCCCATCGAGCAGTCGATCCATCCATCGCCGAGCGGGCGAGGAGACACGGGGAGATCGCCGTCGATGGGGGCTCCGCAGGCGATCGAGATCCTGACGCAGAGGGCGAGCGTGCTGCGGGAATCGCTGCAGCGGAGTCGAACCAATACGGAGAGCATGGTCGCCATGCTCGGCTCCTTCGACCACCGCCTCTCCGCCCTCGAATCCGCCATGCGCCCCTCCCAGGTTCATCTTCCTACCCCGCCGAATCTGAAATGCTCTGGATTATGCATCGGATCTTTGATCGGTTGGTTGCAGGTGAGGACGCGTGCCATCAGGACGGCTCATGAGAACATCGACAACACATTGAAGGCGACGGCGGTCGTATTGACGCATTTTGAGCTCCTGCGGAAGGTTCGACAGTTCATCCACATGTTTGGCATGCTTGTGCTCTTCTCTTCTCTATGACTTGTGACATGGAGTTAGTTTCTTCTTCGCCCTTTTGTTTGATTTGACTTAAAGTATGCTTATAATGGGTTGGGATTTCCAATTCATGTGTTCTAGTGTGTAATGCCATAGTTCATGAATTTACGGTTGCCTCCAAGATGTAATTTTGGAAACTCAAATTAAAATGAGGAAATTATGAGAGAGAGAGAGAGAGAGAGAGAGAGAGAGAGAGAGAGTATTTAATGTTAGATAGAACACTTACTCTATAATCATGCATGATTTTATGTGTAATTGGTATTTTTATATGTGATATAACACCTAGAAGCTTCACTGAATAGTTGATGGTTCTCTTGGTGACTTAAAGAGTGCTTTTAATTGGTTGGGATTTCCAATTCATGTGTTCTCGTGTGCAATGCCATAGTCCATGAATTTATGGTTGCTTCCAAGATGTAATTTTGGAAACTGATTGAAATGAGGAAATTATGAGAGTGAGAGAGAGCATTCAATGTTAAATAGAACACTTACTTTATAATAATGCATGGCTTTGTGTAATTGGCATTTTTTTATGTGATAATACCTAGAACCTTGATCGAATAGTTGATAATTCTCTTGGTGAGAAACCAATTCCCCTGCTTGCCAGTGCCATAATCTGGTAACTAATATCATTCTGGAAAAGATAACTGACTGCTATGTTTCTCGGCACATTTAAATCTGTCCACGTTCCTGATTTAATAATCTTGCTTGTGAAGGCTGAGGTTGCGATACTGAAGGGACCAGATGAGGATCTAGAAAGTTTTCTTGATGCAGTTGATCTGTTGAAATGCAACATCAGGTTTTTTAGCACAAACAAAATCTCCATGAGTGAATATGGTTTGTTAAACCATGCAAATGATCTGCTATCTAAGGCAGTTGTAAAGCTGGGGGATGAATTTAGGCAACTATTAGCTACTTACAGGTATCTTTTTGCAGATTATTCTTCCTGCTGTCTCTTTTCTCCCATTGTTGCAGATGCTTTCAAGTTTCAACAAACAGTAACAGTTAAATAAACATATGATCTGAATTACACTGAACATATAATTCAAGTTTTGCATCCATGTCCAGAAAATTGCAGTTGCCATTGTGTCCTAAGTTGAGTTTATTTGTTTTGTTGCAGCAAACCAATTGATCTTGAATTTATTGCCAATTTTCCTCCCAACTCCTTGCGATCACTATCTCAGATTGATAGTGGTAACCATGTGCCAGCCAACAATCATTCTGAGCATCAAGGCAGGAGCTTGGAAACTCCTATGTACAAGACACCAACTCTCATGCCTCCTAGGATCCTACCTTTGCTTCATAATTTAGCTGAACAGCTGGTCCAAGCTGGATACCAACAACAGTGCTCAAGAATTTACAGGTACGGTCACTGGAGTTCTTCAAGACAAGAATATGTGCCCAACTGTTTAGACTTTCAACTGGTTTTCAGTTTACTGCAGAAATTAGAAAGTTCACTAATCAAATCATTTAAAAATGATACGTTCTAGCGATGCATGTATTTCTGTTTTTCACATTTGCACTGTTGCTTAGCCTTCCTTCTGTCTGGAATTTTCTTAACCATTTTACTATGATTTATTTATATCAAGTTTGTCATATTCCATTTAGTGATGTTCGTGCTTCAGCACTAGAATCAAGCCTTCAAAAACTTGGAGCTGATGCGCTCACCAAAGATGATGTGCAGAAGATGGAGTGGGATGCTTTAGAAACCAAGATTCAGGACTGGGTTCACCTTATGCAGATCGCGGTAAGGATATGAATAAATTGGTAGGCACATGTGACTAATTCTTTTCCAATCACTTTGATTTTGTGTTGAACAGGTAAACCTGCTGTTTGCTGAAGAGCGAAAGATTTGTGACCAGATTTTTTATGGTGTTACTTTTAATAAGGATCTGTGTTTTGCCGAAGTAACAGTAAACAGTGTATCAATGCTATTAAGTTTTGGAGATTCTGTTGCCAAAAGTAAAAGGTCACCAGAAAAGATATTTCCGCTTCTAGACATGTATGAAGTGTTGCATGAACTTCAACCAGAGGTATACAATTGAAACAGCTATTTACGAAGTCCTATAAGCATTTACTGAGACCTTAGAGCTAAAAAAGATGTTAAAATATTGTGGTTTGCTTAGATATTACCTATTTGAATCATATAGTTGACATGGCGAAGCAAATATTTTATTACTCATATTTATCTGGAGCGTATATCCAAGTCAAGATTTTGGACTTGTTTTTTGCATTAACGAATGCGAATATTTGACCAGAAAGTTGCCTAATTAATTTTCAAACCTGGTTCTTAAATTGTATTCTCATTCTTATTCTGTAGAGCTTGGACTATGCCTGATCTATGTAGAATGAAAGATATCTATAAAAGTTCGTCCTTGGTTTATAGCCTGGCATTAGCCGCCTAGGTACCTCATTAGATATTAACCCACTCATTGTCTGCTTCTATGCACATTAGCATGTTTTTTTTTTAAATCATTCACATGATATATTTGTTGATTTTCCTACCTATGACTATGAAATTACGTTAATGTTCACTTTCTAGTGCTTTCTCAGATTGCGAGAATTTTCGAAGGCAAGGCTTGTTCTGAGATTCAACAATCCACATTGAGTTTAGCAAAGCACTTAGCTCATGCTGTAAAAGGGACATTTCTTAATTTTGAGGAGATAATAGAAAAGGATTCGACAAAAACAATGGTTGCCGATGGAACTGTCCACCCTCTGAGCAGCTATGTTATCAACTACATGAAATTTTTATTTGAGTTAGTGCTTATTCTTCCTTTATTCTACCTTAATATATCAAATTGATTTGGCATTCATTCAAGGAATTCTCTAATATGCCTTGCAGTGGATAGAAGTTCTTTAGCACTTGTTATTTCCTTGTGCTGATGACCATTTTTTGCTGTTCCGTCCTCATCAACTATTTCTATAGCTTTTGTTATCTATTTAAAATACTTTCTTCCGAACTTCCAGTTTGGCCTTGTGAGTGCATGATCAAAGTCAGACGTAAAAAATTTTGCATCTAGGGTGATCTGATGGTTATATTGTTTCATTTTTTATTCATCATGTGATTGGGAAACCTGTCTTTTGGTGTATTACCACCGATTGAGCTTATTATTGATTAAATTACATTAAGAAGTTTTTGTATTGATGCATCGATTCAGAAGGTTTTTGCTCTCTTAAGATATTCTTTCTTTGTTACTATGGCTATCATTTACAAGATTTGCTAAGAAGATCGACGAGTTACAGATCTACACATACCAGATTCGTTTATTTGTCACATTAGCTTTTATTCTTATTGATTCTAAGAGTACCATGAAAGTATTTATCTCTTCTATCTCGTGCAAGCTTTTTCATTTTGGTTCTAATTTGTATGTAGTATCTCTCCAAGTTCTTTCATGATTCGGTTCATCTATTGGAAGTTATTTCTGATGGACATATTTGTTACGTGGGGCTGAACTTTTGCTTGAAATTTTTGGACCGTGCATACTTTGTCATGAAACTTTGTTGTAATCTGATGGTAGTAACTGAGTTTTAGTTTGCATGTGAAGAAAATCTCTGATGCACATATGCATTTGATATATACAGCTACCGGTTAACAATGGAGCGTATTTTGCAAGAGGTAGAAATTGGGAATAAAACAGATTCTCAACTTGCAATCATGATAATGCGGATTATGCAATCTCTTCAGAATAATCTAGATGGAAAATCTAAGCAGTACAAGGATCCTGCACTAACTTATCTATTTCTTATGAATAACATACATTATATGGTGAGATCTCTTAGCAGGTATGGAGATAAACAATTCAAACTTCAAACATTTACAAAATATGAAAGAGTAGATAGAATAATGCTTTCCTGTTGTTGTAAGGTCAGAAGCAAAGGATTTACTGGGTGATGACTGGGTTCAAAGACACCGAAGGATCGTGCAGCAAAATGCAAACCAATACAAAAGAGTTGCTTGGGCAAAGGTCTGTCAGTCAAATGACTGGTTCTACTCAATTGGTATTATTTATGTACTGTTCTCAGGCTATTCCTGTCTAGATGACTTACATGATAGTTAATTATCATAATGTTTCATCATTTGAGAATTATCTTTCGAGTTTCCTTTATAGCCAATTCCTAGACAAGCCGCTGCAGGATCAAAACTTAGTTTAGTGGTTGCATGCTGTTCATGTCTTCATGACTCATGGTATCACACAAATTGCATGCATCGGTACCTATATCTGAATACTGGCCCTTGAATAACTAACTTGCTGTAGCAATGGGCTAGAATGCAGAGACTCCCCAACTTGTAGCACATTTTATCAAGTACCAATAAATAAATCAGACAGAATGGCACCTGCCATTACTCAATAAAATGCATCAAACAGAATGGCATCTGCTATTAAAAGGATATTATTAACAAATAATCGAAGCAGATTTTACTAGTGGCACCTCTAGATACAGTTGAAAAGTTAAACATTGGAGAAAAGCAATAGTTGTAAGACCAACCTACTGCTCAGATAACAAATCAAAACAGCAACTTTGACTTATTAAACATGCCTGTTATTTAAGTAAATTGATACAGAGCCAAAGGCTCCATCACTAAAAAAAATTTAAGAAATGCAAAGATACGTAGAGAAGAGAGGAAAAGGGGAAAAAAATGAAAAATGAAACTACAAGGAGAAATGTTGTATGTCAGTTGTAGGTCCAACTTCAAAGTGCATTTAATCAGACTTGTCTTTGGGAACCTAGCTGATTACTGTTCCATATATTCTCCAGATTCTGCAAACCCTTTCTGTTCAAGGTTTGAGTTCACTTGGTAGTAGTTCTTCTTTGGGAGCCGAAGGAGGTAACAGCAGTGGAGTGTCAAGAGCATCAGTAAAAGAGCGGTCAGGATCACTAACAGATTGCTTTTTAGTACCAATTTACAAATGAGTTGGAAACTCATCTCCCCTTTTCCTTCATCAGGTTCAAGTCCTTCAACATGCAGTTTGAGGAGCTTCATCAGAGGCAATCACAATGGGTTGTACCTGACCCTGAGCTTCGTGAGTATCTGAGGCTTGCAATTGCTGAAGTCCTATTGCCAGCATACAGATCTTTCATAAAACGTTTTGGGTATGTTCCTCTAAATCCCTAATTTAAATGTCTGTTCAGATTTGTTATTTCAGATTAATGTTAAATTAGATGCTGCTCATAAGGCTATCATTAGCAGAACAATAGTTTGGTCCTTTTTTATTTTCAGGACAAAAACGGCTTGTCTTACAGATTTCTTGAGAGTGCATGGGGGAAAAGTAGAAAAATAATTTAGAAAAACAGCTTTGAAAAAAAAAAAAAAGTAAATTGATTTTGAAGCAGACGGGTAATTGGTGCCGATCTCTTGGTCAGACTGGTAAATTCTGGATGGTACAAACTGGTCTGATCAGTTTCTAAAGTGTTTGGTTGTTTAATGACTTGGTCATCTTCTGCTGCCTATGCTTCTGCTGCTACTACACACCAATTTCCAAGTCCCTTTGCTTCTTGAACTTCAAGCAACGTAAAACCAGTTCCTTCGATCTATGTTGTTGCACTGCAGGATCATTAGCTTTTGCTGAGGTCTACTCATCACTTGTAGTTGGCTGTAGTCAGATCAGATAAATTAGCCACCACCTTAGGGTATTGGAGGTTTTCTCCAACTTTCCCTATTCGATACTGAAAGCTATAGTTAGCTAAATAAGGGAGAATGAGCAAAATAGAAGTTTAACATTTAGTCAGGAGTTCTAACTAGTTTGTACAGAGGAGAGGATGATAGGCATTGGTGGAAAACCTGAACCATTCATCTTCACCACTTGAATGGGATCAGATATGTGATGGAACAGGGGCTGAGCTGACTTGCCAAACTTCACTCAGTTCGTTCATGTGGGATTACTACTGGCGTGACTGACTTATGAATCCGCCTGACTTGAGGTCCAACCAGCCAATGTCCAGGTTAGGCTTAGGTATCACACAGTTAATGACTCATCACACTAATGGCCTTTATGGCATCCGCGTAGAGGATTATATCCAACCCGTATCAGGCTTCATATTTTAGATCACTACTATGGCAATTTTTAATTCGTCAATGGCAGTAGATAGAGTTGCTACCGAGTTAGAGGCTTGAGTTGGAATGTCTAGTAAACAACCATCAGCTTGTCGCTTGCTAAATAATATTCATGTTAGTTTCTTAAATCCGCACACACTTTTGATCTTACGCTTCGCTTTACGATTGTTCTGAGATCGCCGCCATATACATTCAGGTTACTAGTTGAGAATAGCAGCAAGCCTCAGAAGTACATCAGATACACTCCAGAGGATGTCGAACAATTGTTAGGTGGGTTCTTCCAGGGGAACACACCGGGGGAACCAAAGCGTTGAGAGTCAAACGGAACTGGAGCTGTGTAATCTGTGAGGAAAGATTTTGGGTAGCGTGTGGCTGCTGGCTGTTGTTTTCCTTTTTCTATAATCTCGTCTCTTCAGTGAGTTAGAAAGAAGATTGGCATGACTTGTTACGCGTAAGGATGACATGCATAGATCGAGAAACGATTCTATAGCAATTGAGTAAATCTTCAACCTGATTGTCCCCGTGTACCCGTTACAAATGTTACATTCATTTGTATCTAACTAGTGTTTGAATGTGAGAGGTGAAGTTTGAGGCTTAATGTTACATTCATTTGCATCTAACTTTTATTTGAGGTTACATCCATTTGTATCTAACTATTATTTGAACATGAGAGGTGAAGTTGGAAGGCTGAATGTTACATTCGTTTGCATCTAACTTTATTTGAAGTTACATCCATTTGTATCTAACTATTATTTGAACATGCGAGGTGAAGTTGGAAGGCTGAATTATTTTTGCATCTAACTTTATTTGAAGTTACATCCATTTGTATCTAACTATTATTTGAACATGCGAGGTGAAGTTAAAGGCTTAATGTTACATTCATTTGTATCTAAACTAGTATTTGAATGTGAGAGGTGAAGTTTAAGGCTTAATGTTACATTCATTTGCATCTAACTTTTATTTGAGTAAGAGAGGTGAAGTTGAAGGCTTAATGTTACATTCATTTGCATCTAATTTTTAGAGAGGTTTAGTCAAAGGCTTGGTCTGTGTCAATATTTTTGTTCCTCAGTTTTGTTGTGGTTGTCTACATCAACACATATGAATCTGACCAGAATTCATTAGTCTTTTGGAATGGGTAGAAAAAAAAAAAAACAGGACAGTTTTTGGAGGGATGTTTTTTGGAACATTGGAAATATGGGATGACTAGTTCATCAAACAAAATAAAAATGAGGGTACCATCCGAGAAATATATATTTTCTAAGAAAATCACCCTATATATAATAAAAAAATATTTTTTTTTTGTCAATGTTAACTTTATAAATTTCTCTAGTGTATTAAGGGTTTATATAATTTACGCGTGTATGTCATGTCATATATATTTGCTGATTATTCTGATTATGGATATATTTAGGTTATGATAATGTGTCTCATGTTTTTATTATTTTTAAACCCAATCCAACAAATGCTGTTCATAACTAAATATGACTAACTCATATACATATGTTATATTAAAATATGCTGTAAAAGCTTCCATGCTGAGAGAGAGAGAGAGAGAGAGAGAGAGAGAGAGAGAGAGAGAGAGAGAGAGAGAGAATCATGTCCTCTTTTGGTGGTGGCTCATCATCCATGGTGGGAGAGAAAAAGTATTAGAGAAGGAACCAACCCAACGAGGATGAACCTAATTAGCCTTTGCAAAGTTCGAGGATGTTGGTCCTCGTGGCCTTCGCTCTCATCTCATACATAATATTATTCATGATCAGCCGATTTGGTTGGTCCATTGCTGGTGAACACCACCACCATTGCCGGTTGGCCCCAGGCAATTAGTTTACTTGATCCAAGGAATATGAATGCAGTGGACTTCCACAAGGCTGTGACATGGAAAGAGAGCAAGCATGTCTTGCAAAAGCTTAACATCAGGAGAGGCGAGTGTTTGTGTTGGAGGATGATGGGATCTGCAGATGCTTCTGTGCACCAATAACATGTAGTTAGGTGTATGCAAATGCTTGCTAGCTATGGCATCGAAGAGCTTGAAATGGTCAAAGCAATCATGGTATTTGGTATTCGTAAAACAAATCATGATAATGAACTGAACTAATTAAATTTAGATGCATGATAGTCGATATAATCTTATGTCGTACGAGTCTAGTTTATTATTTTATGTTAGGCTCGTCAACTTAATTGTTGGATCCTGTTAAATCGTGACAAATAATGTCACAACGAATCTATCGTTGGATATGATGAGGATTCGAGTAGTGAATAAACCAACATTAGACTTTGTTAAGGCTAAATTCTGGGTCGAGTTTAGATCTGGACTTAAAAACTCAGTGATGAGTCTATTAACATAACATGATTTAGGCTTAATTATTTTGAGCCATATAATTTAAGATGATTAAGTTAGTGGATCAATTATCCGATCAAACTTAGCCATCGTTTTACACCTTTTATCTCGTGGCCGAGGTGTTACTCGGCTTGGTCTGTTCCGATACGCAAGGTCACCAGCGCGATCTTTGAGTTGGAGCGTATTGACTTGGAGTCGAATTGAAGGATTGTGACTCAGGTTTCTACGGATGGAGGTTGAATGTGACTCCTTTCATCGTTTGTTAAATTCTATCACACATGTCGAAATCAAAAGGGCTTTCTGACTCAACCCCTCTGATGATTAAGTTAGCAAAAGCATTGGGGGTCACTTTTATATCTGTTCCTGTATGCGATCGTACGTAGTAGTTTTAATGATCCCTGGTCATCATTGTACGTGGGCGTTTAATGCACGTTGATACCACAAGCGGTAGGCTTGTATGTTAGGTGCAGGTGCTATCTGATCTGCTCGATTCAGTCTTGTTCGACACTGCTTCTTATCTCCTGTGTGGCTCGGTACATAATTGCACCACCTCATACAATCTTGGCTCAACACGACACATCGACTTAAGGACGCCGATGCATCGCGTGCGATGAATGTCAAAATATGTTCGTAATACAAAAGACGGAGTAAAGATTTGAGGCCATGTAAACCTTAAGATTCTTCGGTTGACCGGCCTAGAAATGGATTAGGAATTAATTAACCAAAGAGTAAATAATAATCAAGGGGTTATAAATTTAGGTAACAGTTCCGTAGGTGCTGCTCTCGGCTTTCTAACTAAGAAAGAAGCTTCTCGTGCATTGGTGGCCTTCAAGCTTACTCCATTCCATGCTTTTGCTAGTATAAGGCAGCAATGCATGTTATCCATTATCACAAGATGGCAGACACTACTGTGGTGGCGACATGCCACAGAATAATTAACTCGAGCCGATGACTTTGACTTCCTTACGCTCATACGTTACCGCCTTTTCTTTTACTCGCTGCTACAACCTTCCCTCCTCGGAGAAGAATATTATTTATGATGCTAGGTTTATTGGTATTGTCAATCTTTTAGACTTTTTAACATGAAATAAATCTTTCGACAAGACTGCATTGCTCGTCTCAGATGCTAATCTTTCTTGAAGAAGTCGCATTGAGAAAACATTCAACCTCGTAAACAATTAAACTTCATAACATGAACCAATGATCCACTAAAATTTGTACGAATCCACTAAAATTACAGGTTCTTCCTCCTCCTCAAAACATATTGTTTATGTTCACACACACAAAAAAAAAAGGTAGCTGGATATGTTTTGTGTGTGAGATGCTTTGATAAGAGAGAGAGAGAGAGAGAGAGAGTGTGGGGTTCAGAGAGAGAGAGAGAGAGAGAGAGAGAGAGAGAGAGAGAGAGAGAGAGAGAGCTTTTTAGGATTCTGAGCTAACAGACTTTGAGGTCTAAAAGACTGGGATGCTTAGCTTTATCTTGCATTAATCTTTTGACGCCACTACTTTTGATAGTCTACAAAGCTGGTTTGTGAAATCTAAAGCAGAGAAAAAGGGATTCCTTTTCCAAGTTTCATCACCCAGCATAAAAAGCAGTGCCCTTTTGATAATTCTCAAGTGAGTTTACATGCTTTTTGCTTTGCATAATCCTCAAGTCATGCCTTTCTTCATCACCTCAGCCCAGTGCAGTTCTACCTCTCCCATGTTGACAAGCCTTATCGTGATCATGATGCGTGTATTAAACCCCACAATCCATCGACTAGTTTTTTTTTTTTTTTTTTGTCTGCTACACCTCTTGGCCAAATCCATACTCTCTCTGATTGATAGCAACTCCCATGATGGCAGGACCAAAGCAATGGATCCTACCAGGAAAGTGGTAGTGACAATGCTCCTTCATGTTAGTGCCAATTAGTGAGCAATCCAAACAAAAGCGACTGCACTATGTGCGAAAACAAGTGGAGGTCGCCACCTTCCATCTTAAACCTGTGGGGAGTGCTTCATCTCCTGCGGAAAGGGAGCCAACTTGGGCAATGCATGCAGAAGAAAATTTCCATGCCCTCTTCATGGTGCCAAAGGGTTTGGAAGATGCAGCAGGAAGCACAAGCACATTGTTGGTGTGTTGCTGAAACAATGCACCAGGTCATGATGTGCCCCACTATGGAAACAAGTTTGATCCGACGAATTCCTGAGAGTGTGATCAAATATTCCAATGGTCCAGCAAATCTAGCGCAGGGAAGGACAGAATCTGTTCGTCTTCCCTCATCACGACATTAATTTGTTTCTCGGTGCAGCAAATGAAAGGAAGACTGGAAAATGTTGCCCTTGGCCGATTCATGAATAAATTTTGAGAGACGAAAAGAAGTACAGCATTTCCATCATGTTTCAAGGAAAATTAAAAGGCTATAACAAGCAAGATCTCACATCCCAACCCATGAACCAGTTCGATCTACAAGTGTTTTTCTTCAAGCTTCGCCTAAACTAACAGGAAAGGAAGCGTTGGAGGATACATGCGGCACATGCATCACAGGTCCTCCGGCAACTCAAAGCGGAATGTCCGATCCACCACCTCCGGAAGCCCAACGCCGTGCACGCCACCGTCGTCATCAGAAGCACAGTGATTCAAATCCAAAGGAAGACGCAGTTTCACTTCCTTCTCATCGTCACTCTTGGAGCTTCTGCAACTCAGGATGATAATTGCATCACTTACGCCGACCGCCTCGCCGCCGCCGTGACCACACACTCTTCCTCCTTCTATCACGCTCTTCATGCCCGCTCGAGTGCGGTGGTCCGCTTGCTCGGTGTCTTCGATGAAGATAACACGGTGCGGGTTCTCGTTGATTGCTTCGTACAGTCTCTCGAGATGGCCATGGCTCGCATCCTCTCTCGACCTTTTTTTGGCGTTCGAGCGAGGCGATGAAACGCTGCTGAGACCAATCGAAACGAAGTTAGTCTTGGAGCAGAAAATGAGGCTCGCGAGCTCCTTCGCTACCCTCTTCTTGGCTTCACTGTCATCGCCTTGGAAGAGCAGCCATGTGTCTTCCTTGTTCTCGTAATTGGACCTCGACCTCTCTTTCCTCTTCGTCATTCCTGCTCTGCATCGCAGGATGGAGCTAGCGATCTCAGGGATGATCTCCTGCTGCCACGGGACCTTCTTCTCCAACGCACTGCAAAGGATCTTTAGATTCTCGGCGTTGAGCTCCTTGAACTTCGGAACATACTCCATTTCCATGGTGCTGCTCGAAGCAGCAGATGAGTTAGGGTTAGAGTCAAGGTTCACGTAGGGTATGCTGCTTCTTGAGTCATGTTCAAAGCCTTGCTCGGTGGATTCCGGCGACCGCAGCCGGTAACCTTTGCATGGGTCTGTGACCTCGAGCGGTGGTGGCGAATGCTGCTGGCTCCGGTGCATGCTCGGAGGGCATTGATCGTAGGAAGAGATGGAAGAAGAAGAAGAATCACACGGGGAAGCCGAAGAGAAATTGAAGGTTAGATCAGATGGTCTGTGCCGGCTTTTGAGAGCTGACCTCCACCCCCTGCAGGGATCTTCCAGCATGCAGCAGCTCTACAAGAGAGTACAAGGTAAAGGTCGTACCATCATCGTATCAACCCGATCCATAGGTTTCATGCATCGCTGAGGGTTAATTTACCTGATCATCACCACTTCTCCTGTTCTCTTCCTTGCACTGCTGGAGCCATGAGGGTAGGATCGGAGCTACTGCATGATGGCCACTGCATAACGGAGAAATAAGAGTCAGAAAATGGAGGTTTAGCTTGGATGTGTGCAATTTCCCTACGTGCAAAACATTTGTGTCATAAATTCCAAGGATTATAAAGTGATGCGGATGAAAGCATGTTTACCTCTCACATTTGAGGCTTAATCCCAAGCCGTCGGACGGAATGGCGAGAGGCTGAAGACCCCAAAGAGTCTCCAGCGAAGGCCGTCCCATCTTGCATCTCATGTAGGTCTGGTATGTGGCAGTTCCCATGAGCCATAGTCTCCTGCTGCTGCTCTCTACCTCGACTCCCTCGCAGACCAAGCTGCTGATCTCCATCACTACGTGCTCCACCGGGCAAAAAGGACTTGCTCCCTTCTCCTGAGAGATCCATGTGAGGTTCCCCAGGTACAAGACAACCCCTCTTCCCACGCAGCATCTCCTCAAGAGGCATCTCAGCTCTGCAACCTTCTGATCCACCTCCTCCCTTGACATGTGCCTGAAAGAGAGGAGCGGGAGCGTGATGAACTCTGAATTCCTTAGAGCCGCGGGCACCTCTCCCCTGTCAACCCTATCGATCACCCCTCTCACGACGGCATCAATGGTATCCGAGCACTCTCCCACCACCACAAGACTCCTCCTCCTGCCCGTGCTAACTAATGCTTCCACGACGCTCGCTACGTCGTCGTCCTTCGCCGCGGGTGCCGCAGGCTTGGTTGTGCTTGCCTGGGGAGGTGCGGCAACGCGGGTCTCCGTGCAGATTGACTGCTCCACATTGCCCTTGACTTGAGTGCTGCAGAAGCCAGCCTCCCTCATGACCCTGCTCACGCTCGGGTCATCGAGGATGGAGACGACGAGCTGCTCCAGCTCAATCTTGACGGCGAGCAACGCCGGCTGCTGGGCCTCGACGCATCCGCGCCGGTGGTTGGCCTGTGCCCTCTTGAAGGCCGCCACGAGGGCGTTGGAGAGGGAGGGCAGATGGTGGCGGGCGTGGTAGGGCGCCGACGCCGGGAGGCGGTTGAGGGCGACGTTGAAGCACAGTTCCAGGGCCTTGCAGCGGAGGGGGTGCGAGTGAGACCGGAGGCAGGCGGCACGGAGGAGACCTGCGGGGGAAGACAGCATGGTGTTGGCCACATGGAGGGGTGTCACCTGCGTCTGGCCTCGCCGCCGGGCTAGGTTTACGGCTTGCCTCACCACGCTTGCGGCCTCCGGCGTCAAGCCTTGTTGCACGCTGCAACTCCCCGTTCTCATCGTCTGCTGATTGGCCTGCGGTTGAGGTGGTGGTGTCAGATAACAAGGGAAGGAACAGAGGAGTGGTTTTAGGGTTTCTCCTGATCGCCTGCAAAGGAGGTGGAAGGAGGAGGAGGAGGAGGAGGAGAGAGGAAGAAGGAATGGAGACAACCGCAGTCTATACGGTACAGATGGTGGGATTCCTAGTTTATATGGAGGTGAGTGCGTGATGCTGTAGCAGTACGTGAAAGCACTGCCACAGCTCGGTGGACGACTAGGACACCAGCAGCAGCCGTGGGGCGAGGAGGAGCAAGCCACCTCGACCAACCCCACTCCCCCGCCTGTTGCGCTTTGGTTCCGGTGGCGACTTAAGTTATACCTGATGGGAACTTGTGACAGAGGTTGAATCGGTGGTGGCGGAAAGTGATTGCATGAGCCACACTTCCTTTTGCTGGCCGTGAAAGAGGAAAGTAGAGAACGCCGTCAGTCTTCCTTCTTGTCACATCATCAATGAAGTAATAGTTCGAGCTGTGCACTGCAGCGAATAAATAGAACCAAGTCAGTACAGTGCCGATGCACACCTTTTAAAGACGGAGATGCTGCCCTGAAATGAACAGGCAGGAATGTGCTTTCTTTTTGTGAAATGCTTTACTCGAAGAACTCATGTATTCTTTAAACAAGAACATCGAATGTGAAGGTAGCGCTTTAATTACGTTACCACTTATTGGATTCATCACGTTACTTCAAGAACTCGTCTTCAGTTCGTTACCACTTGCTGGATTCATCTTCATTCAATCTGTAGTTAATGTCTAACATCTCAGAATTTAAACTCATGTGCTGCTTTAACATCAAAAGGAAAAAATTCATCAGTAATCACTTATCCTAAACTTAAGTAGAGAAGACATGCAAGGCTATATTCTCTTTGAAATGAGCATAAAGAGGCTTGTTAAAAGAAATTAAACAGCAAAATTTATGCTAAAAAATTTGGACTACCATTGCTTTTTTATCTATCTATACACGAAACAATCACTAGTTTGTGCTAATGGATTGATGATTTGGATGAGCATATGTTCTTAGTTTACTAGTCCCACCAAAACCAACAAAAGAAGCCATCTCTCTCTCTCTCTCTCTCTCTCTTCTTCATATGCAAACACCCAATCTGGTTCCGTATAAGTTTTATGCATCTGAAAACCCTATTTTCTTTAAAATAAGTGAATAGAATGAAATATTCCCTAGATAGGTGGACTGGTAACTCCAGTATCTGCATACCAAAAAAACACAGATTTTAATTCAAGAACAAGATTTATTTCATGACTACTCTAAGAATTGCTTCTTTATATGCATGTGATAGTTCATTTCCTGATCGATGGCAGTAAAAAGATGTCTTAAGAATATAATCGTTTTAAGTCCCGGACAATTTCATGGAAAGCAGAGCTAGACCTTCACTTTGGCGTTAGGAGGGGGAGAGAGAGAGAGGGAAAAAGACCACACACCTTCCAAGAGATCTCCCTTCATTCCTCAATCACGTTATCTTCTTGTTTGGCACAAATCATTTCTTTGGCACCCACCACCAATCAGCCTGCATAAAAAAAAAGATTGAACAGGACAAAGTAAAGATGACAAGTTCTTAATCATCTGATAAATTGATGACCTAATATGCTATTTTCTTTTATGCTCATAACAGGAAGAGAAGACTGGCGCCTCAACCACTGCTGACAAAATATCTGAATCCATTTTGTAGAACATTTTTGTTCAAAAGAATAAATTGCTACAATCTTGTGCACGAAACAGCAAGTTAGATAGAATGTTTCTCTCTGTCTCTCTCTCCTAAATGCTGCAAATCTGTCTCATGCTCTCCTTTTCAAATCAGTCTCACAGTCACAGTCACAGTCAAAAGCTTTAGTATGCCATAGTCCAAAAGACATCAAAAGGACATTATGTAATAATTAGTAAGGTAAAAGCCACCAGCAATGCCATTAAAGGCGTGCCTGAAGGAAAAAAAATTATCTGTATGAATGCAGTAAAGTCCTTAGTCCTGCCTCCTTTCTCCATTTCTAAGGAAACAGACTGTTTGAAAGCTTGCACACCACTCAATGCATTTGACGGTTGAAAAGAAATCAAGAGGAGTACCTCCTTACCATCTTTGCTTTTGAGTAAATCACTATTAGCAAAGTAACATCAAAAAGCATTACAAGGCATTGTCTTTGTAAATTTCTGCCTCATTTTTTTTGATGTGACCTTCCATGAGCATCATTGATACCCTCGGATCTTGTGTGCCAAAGCAATTCAGGTGGCAAGAAACAAACACAGTTCCTGACAACCTACGTAGAAAGACAAGTAGTTAAAACACCAAACAATATCAATCAACCAGTGGTCCTTGTGTAAAAGATACAACCAGTTTTCCTAAATGTATCACAATCCTTCAGCCCTCCCTTCTCCTAAAAGGTTTATTTCATTAAATGTGACTGTCCGTAGGACTCCTTCGGTAAGGTTGTTTTCACGGAGAGGTGCTTTAATGGCATTTGAAGAGAACAAAATACAATCAAATTAATGTATGAAGCTTCTACCAATACAAGATTTTGAAAGAGTTAATGCACACAATCTTATTGTTGCAAACATACAGTTGTATCCTTAACTCCAATTCGCATCGGCCAGGTCAAAAAAGACAAAATTCATATACTTGAGATCTGATTCAAATGAAACTTGTGACTCTTTATGCACTACATCAATTACATTTTAAAATCAAATGCAGCCTTGATACTCTTAGCAAATGATAGTCAAGTGAAATCATCTGCTGTCTATCACAACATTTCTGGTCATTCATGGACATGGACATGGTGCCTTGCACATGAGAATCTTATCAGGGCGTAGGCTATAAATCGAGATCATAAAATGCAAAGTAAATTCTCTCTACAGGTTCGCTTGCTCAATTACTCTCTGTACTTACAGTTGAAATCCAACAAATAAGACCATAATCCTCTGTTGAGAATAACTCCTGACTGCTATTAGAAGCTTAAATAAGCCCTCGGAATTGGGAAAAGGTGATCCATCACTAGGTTCAACAGAGAAAGAAAACGTGAAAACTCTTTTATAGCTTGAAACTTCTACATTCATGAATGTGACAGTCTGTATGAATGAATATATTTTTTGGAAAATTTCACAAATGAATTTGACAAACCCCAAGCATTGTGTGCAAACTGCAAAACTTTGATCGAACCTGTGGTGTGCTGCCCAATCAGTCCCCTGGTCACATAAGAAAACCTGTGCAGTGAACATGACAAATAATATAAGTTATAATATCCTGGTACCATAGTTTCAAAATGTTAACTTGTAAATGTTACTTAACTGACCTCCCTTGTAACAACGAAAATTTCAGCTAGTATGATGCACAAGTTCTGATCCATGTGGGTATAAGAATATGGCACATCAACTAGCTTAATAACAAGCAGCCAAGATACCTTGCTTGCACAAACACGGTGAAGTGGAGATCTGCTTTATCTCACAATGTACTCATGCTCAAAATCTGACATGTGGTTTCTGAGTCCAGAGTGCTTCTGCTTCATTGCATAGAGCTTTTAGTATAGGGTCAAGTACTACATGTTGAACATCAACTAGCTTAATAACAAGCAGCCAAGATACCTTGCTTGCACAAAAGCTGCAATGTGGAGATCTGCTTTATCTCATAATGGACTCATGCCCAAAATCTGACAACATGTGGCTTATGAGTCCAGAGGGCTTCTGCTTCATTGCATACAGTTTAAGCATTGGGTCAAGTACTAGATGTCTGAAGCTCAATGATGGTAAAACATTATATTGCGATAAGAGCATGTTGGGTAAATGCATTAAGAGTAACAGAACAACTAACTATTTCGGACAATGGAATGCCTTTTGCTGTAGTTGCAATTATACTGTTCCCATATAGCTGGGAGGCACTCCTTGTTGAGGGTCTGGCTTCATGGACTTCTCTCGAGGCCTCCATCCTGCAGGGCCAACCTCAGCTGTGTTCTCCTGGATGTGCTGCAACGCCTGCAATATGAGGTGTATGTATAACACTGGAAGGTATGGTTGGGCCAATTAATTTATGGAATCATCAAGTATGATTCAATCCACCTAAAATATGTTACATGTTATGTATAGAATGCTGAAGAACCATAAAAGCTAGATTTAAAGATCTGCAAAAATAGTGCCAGCTGAAGCACATGGTGCAAGCTAGAAATCCTCTGGTTGGGTATACGTTATGATGCTTCTTCTCATACAGATGTCAAGCTATGATAGAGCATAAAACATGTGTAGAAGAAAATCATCTAGTGAATCATAGTATGCCTCAATTAGTGATAATTGCTTAAGTATTTCTTCTTTTATTACCTGAAGGGCCTTCATGGTTTCATCAACACTTTGGCCAATGACAAGATCCAGTATTGTTTGAATGTGAAATCACTCCTTTCTTGGCAATGATCAATAGTCCCTCCAAGGCAACACATTTAATATCATGCATGACCAAGTTATCGTGTATCAATGTCGTTTTTGGTCATCAATCTGACATGGAAAATTTGACCTAAACTGACTTTCTTTTTGAATGTCACCACCAAAAACCAGATAATCTACTTTCCCAATGTGTCATGATTGAAAACCTAATGTCCCTTGAGAACGTTTGAGCTGTGTGCCTCTTTGCATCTTGCTCCCTAGATAGTAGCATCCTTCCAAACCACATGATTCTACAAAATTACGTTGGGAGCGTACTCATCAAGGTCCCTCTAATGCTTAAGTCAGCAATAAGATCAATAAACTAAGTCCAGTTCGAAGAGTTCAAAGTGTCGATATACCTCAAGGGGCCTCCTTTTATAGGCATTGTTTTGACACTTGAGACATCAATGTGGAATATTCCCTTTTAGATGTCATGCCGATTGGGCATGCTTAAAAAGCACTACATCATTGCCTCATTAATTGGTCACGCCTAGATGGTGCCACATACTCTCCTTGCCGATTGGGCTTGTGTGAGGCCTCGATTGGCCACCCACTTCTTAATTGTCATGTAATAACTGAACTTCTTCGACCAACAGTGTCTATAATTCTTTCTTGAGTGTTCTGCAATTGACTGTTCTTACCTGATATGCAGCGGAAGATTCTGAAATTAATTTAATAATTTCAAATCCCCAAATCCCCCTGACCTATCGTCGTCATGCGTGATGGGAGAACTGCAGACGGGATATTTACAACATTGAAGAAAGGTTCGATGTTCCATACACTGTAAGAAGAATACCTGAATTATGGTACACACAACAAAGATTCATGGCCTGAAGGAAGACTTCTTTAATCTACAGGTGTTGCTACCAAAAGCGGACAATGTTTGTTTAACTGGTCCTCTTATTTGTTCTTATTACCCTCGATTTGTTCTTGTAACCAAAAAGTGCAGATGATGGTCTCTATGCTATCAAGTTTATAGCAGCAAACAAATGATCGACATGGCGTACAGGTTGCGATTAATGCAATCTGCGATCTGAGTCAGAAGCATTAATATTCAATGAGAGGCAACAGATCAATGGCTCATACACAACGACCTAGTCTCCTCTATCCCCGTCGACTTTGACACTGTTTCCTGGTCTCGATTCATGATAATTTCATGCCCCAGTGGCTGTTGTACATGATCCAAAACAATAAAATTGGATGTTCAATCTCATCAGCCATTCGATTTTACATGTCGTAACCAACTAAATACATATAACCATAGAGATTGCCAATCACAGAATCCCAAAGAAATGCTCAAAACAACAAGCACACTAAATGATGAAGGGAAAAATCGATGATCTCAAAGCTTTCAGGTCTGCTATTACCTAAACAATGTTATGCGACCTCGCATGCATCTACCGACGGTGGAACTCCTCGATGATGATCTCTGATCAGAGGCCAACGAGGTAACGCGAAGAAGAGCCTGCTGGAGTTAAATCCTTCTATAAGAATAGGAAGAAAGGGAGCAAGGAGCCATGGCGAGATGGAGCTCTCTCCGGTTCCTCTCTCGCCTGTCGCATCCGCTTCGCTCTGGTTTGAGACGAAGAGCAGGAAGGGTGTGGGTTTATAGGCCCAACGAACGGAAGCCGGATGCGGGTATGTTTGGACGATTCAAATCTAAACCCGAATCCGTCAGATTAGTTTGATCCGGAATCGAACCAAATCCGCGGCCTATTTATACTTGTGGATTTTGCCTGACAAATATTATATATATACACACATAAATATTTTCACGTAATTAGAAAATATTATATCTCCTTATTATTAATTAAATCTACCTTAAAATGGAGTCCAATTTGCTCAATTTAACTAAAAGGAAGATTATAAATATATGCTTTCGCATAAACCGGCTTTTATCATTGTTTTCTTTATCTCCCTCTTTTTCTCTTGGAAACAGGACATCATCTGGTCCAATAAAGCAGACATAGAGCCCGATCGCAGGCAAATCGAATGACCCACTCTGATCCCCTGCGATCGCAGCGACCTCCCCCCTCCCCACGGAATGGATCGCGAGGACTCGTTCCCGAAAGCGCGCGAATCGCCGGTTCGAACTAAGACTACTACACGAAGAATAGCAACAGTAGTCCGCACCCAAGCCCCCACCCGGCTTGACCTTTGGCGACTTCGCGGGGCCCACCGGGACCCAGGATGTGAAACTTGGCTTACGCCAATGGAAAGACAGGTAGGTTTGCAACCAGATAAAACTATATTTTGACAAAGTTCCCGCAGGAACCAAAAGTAGGGAAAAAGGAAAACCCATTTCCCTGTGTCTCTTAGACACCAGAATTTGATGTGGAGCAAGTTCGACTCCATTTCATGTGGACTACGACAGCCTGTCGCCTCCACAAAGATTGGCTGAGTGGTGGCGCTACAGGGGAGCCATTTTGGAGTGTTAGTAGTATTATTTGGCTCACGCCTTCCCTCCACATGTTTATCCGAAGCCCGAACACTATAATTTCCCTCCCTCGCCTCCCGTTCTTGTTTTTTTCCTCCCTTTTTATTCCGCTCTCCGCCTTGTCCACCCTCTCCAGTCTCTTCTCTCCGCGTTCTCCCCCCCCCTCGGATCTCTGATTTGAAACCCTAGTCCGATCTCTCCCTCAATCCTCCAACCTCTCCCCCGATCGCACCCTCCCTGCCGTTTCCGCTGTCGAATCGCACGCCGAACTAGGGTTTTGAGGGCGGGTTTCGCCCCCCGAGCCGATCTCCTGCCTTGCTCCCGGACCGGTGCTTTCTCGCTAGATTCCCGTTGGTTTGATCTGGTCCGAGTTGATGTCCGGCGGCCAGGCTGCTGGGAACCGATCGGCGCAGCAGCTGGGACAGATCTTCCAGCCGCCGAAGCAGTACTTGCAGTTCCCCTCGTCGAGGCCGCCGTTCGTCTCTCCGGATGAGTACCACAGGTTCGACGGGCGTCGGGGCGGCAGAGATGAGATGGCCGACGCCCTCGTTATTAAGACACCAGTGAGTTTCTGGTGGAGGTTTGTCGGACTATTTTTTAAACTTGTGATGAACTGGATGATTTTCCTGATCGTGTTCTTCGCATGTGCTGCTTATTTGTTTTTTTGGTGAGCTTTTAAGCGTAGGATTTTATATTGGGATGAATTGGATGTTCCTGTTGTGAAGAATTTAGATTCTAGGAAATTGGAATTGCCAATTCCAATTTAGGAGTTACATGTCATCGCTTGTTTATGAGTTTCCTTTCTTTTTGTTCTTCACATTGAGTTGTATTTGGAACATCAACTTTCATGAATTTGTTGTTTCACTTGAGAGCTGCGATATTTAGGAATATAATGCAGAGACACTCAAGACCGGTACTATGTTAATATCTAACATATAGGTTTAATGATGATCTTGTTTTGTCTTTGTACTCACCTGAATTTAGTTTTTAGGGCTAATGATCTACTCAAATTACAGCCAAAGAGAGTATCATTTATGGCAATGGTGGACTTTTTTTATTGTAGGTATTATGAGCATGAAACATGAAATTTAAAGACCACTTGGGCTTTTTTGAAAATTGCATCATATTGATCCTATTCTAAATTCGCAATTAAAATGGACTATAGCAATTGAATTTGCAATGAAGTAAAATTCTCCTTACTCTATGGTCTAAAAATACTTGGTCGGATTGGTACATATTGATTGGTATTAACCGGTCTGACCAAGCATCGATATTGAACCAAACACCTCAATGTTGCTCACTGTGTCACTCGTTTTCATTGTTTGATTCAAAGTATATTTCTCGGTACCTTGGTAAGCACCTGTCCAATAGCTTCAATGGACATGTCTTTTAAACTTTGTCTTGCTCTTCTATTGCTTCATTTTGGACGATGAATGCCTGGGAGTTTGGAGACTTCTATCTGACACCTTCATGACATCCATGCATCTGTAAGGATTCTAGACTAAATCATTATAAAATTTTGAAATTTCAGTAGTAAAATCTCAGGTCATGGTTTTCCTGAAAGGATGCTACTGGAACCAGTCCATCTATAGAAGTTGCTATTATTATATTTATCAATAGAAGTTGCAAGAGTGTTTAGCTAATGATCAAAGCCTATCAATATATCTATATTGTTGTTATATGAGGATATCTAGTTAGATATATGATAGAATACCACAGGGTTGTGGAATTATTTAATTCCTTGCTTGCTTGATTAATTCCCTAAGCCAAAGTTTTGGTTCTGAAAAAGATATATATGGTTGTAGTTTTAGGTCAACCATTCTATAGAAATGGAAGAACTAGCAAGCTTGATAGGGAGCCATGCCATCCTAAATAACTGAAGAACTAGATACTGACACTTTATAATCTTTGAAATGAAAAAGAAAACTGAAATTGTAGTTATGTTATAGTTAGCCTTGGTTCATTATTAAGTTGGATATCACTTGATGAAAAGCACCCTCAATTCAAAACCATGTCAATGTTGCATCTTTGGAGAGATTGAGCTTAAGGACGAAGTCATGAATAAGATCTTTACAGACTTTATTTCTAAAGGCCAATACTGCTTAAAATTTTAAGTGCACAAATCATTTTACTCACCGTTTAGTATAGATGATTAAACTTCTTCATATGCTGAAGAACGTGAGCTAGAAACCACAGCTTTTATTCCTCTATCTCTTTTCTAAACCTTTACAAGATTTTCTATTATTCTTTAGTAGAATTGTCTCCCGTTTAGCTTCTTGTATTGTCTGTTTTACGAGATATTCATATTATACATTTTATATCCAATGTTTGCAGAACGTAAGGTAAGTTGCCAACTAGTTATTTGAAAAAGGTGTTTAAATTGTGGTTCTTGAAGGACAATATGGATTTTGTATAATTAATTACCTCATATTATTATAATTTCTAAAATTTGTCATATCTAACATGCTGCACATGTTCTCATCTATGTGGCCAATGGTTCCACTTCACTACCTTTGGGTTTTCTTAACTAGCTATTATTGAGTTCTATACCCAACTTGTGGCTTTGGATGACCATCGGTAAGCCTTGTAGCCTAGTTGCAAGGCACTATCCCTACTTAAAATTAGTAAATGTGATTTATAGTTGAATGGTTTGCTGAGAGAGTTCAATCACTAAAGTTCCATGTGATTGTTGAGAGGGACCTATTATTCAACAGGAAAATGGATTGTAAAATTAACTATCATAATAACGATGCAATGGTTAAAATAGAGAGCTTTTGATTTTTTTTGTTACTGTAGGTTTCCCCTTGGATTAAAGGAAAGATACATAAAAATAAGTAGATATAAGCAGTCTCAGATACAGGTTTACTTACCAACTGGGTACTTATCAGTCCGACCAAGGATCTCACCTGGACCAAGCAAACTGTGACAACTCAAGCATGTGACCATGTGGGCAGAGCTCCAAAAGAAGAGTACTTATAATTTGCTCTTTTTGGGTTGGTAATGACTTGAATACTGTCCACATAATGATCCACTTCCCATATGGGACAAATTGAAGGTATCCTCATACCCTTCTCCCATCTTGCAACATGTCCTTATATTGTCTGAAGTCCTTGTCCCCAAAAAGTTCAAGGTACTATTTGGGGGATGTAAGTTCTATATCCTTCTCTTAATCAATATCCCACAATGGAATAATTGGGGTTGTAGATATGATGGGACTTGGATTATCTAGTTGCCCTCAGTAGAACTCTTTGGCGGGAGAGGATTTGTAGTTGACCTTGACTAGTTGCGAACAATGGTTTATTTCTTATTGTTGTTATGCTTTTTATTGGAATTAGGATCATTTTTTTTACCTATTCATTAATTTTGCTTGATGATTTCCTCAATACAGGTTCCATAGTTTCTCTGGCACTAAATATCACGGGTCATTTAATCACAGTTTGCTGAATGCTACCGGATTAGCTGTGGAATGTTTGTGTTATATTTATTTTTAACAAATTTGTAAACCATTCTTAGTTATATGTCTCTAATTCTGGTTTAGTCTCTATCAATGTTAATGTCTTCAGCCTAGAAAGAATGAGATTGCAATCCTTTGCAATTTTGAAAAGTAATTTACATATGTTGAACCATGATGCCAACTCTGGTAACTGGTTATGTTAGTCTGAGAAATAGAATGCTGAAACCCTTCATCTTTGGACCTAAGTCCTCAAGTTACGATGCTTACATGTGCTTATTCCACATCTTGCTATACTGCTTAGCCAGTGGGCATTAACTTGGTGGGGGAAATACAACCTTTATTAGTCAGTGTGTTTGTTTTGTTGCTTCTGTGAGTGTGCTGGGCTCACACTTGATTTTTAAATGCACGTTAAGTTCTCAGCAGTCATCGATCCTTGGCATGTCATTTATATACATACATTTTGTGTCATAAAATTTGTAGAGATATATATCAGTTTCTTTATCTTACATATATATATTTTAATCCTTTTTTCTGAAATACTGACCATAATTCAATAAAACTAATTTAATGTTCAGTTGAAGCAAAAGTCTGTTCAAGAAGATAATGAGGTGGTAGAGATTAGCGAATGGACAACCAGCCCTGGGTGTGCTGTAGGATTTACTAGTCCGCTACTCACACCAGTATCAGAGAAAGGAAGAAAGACATACAGTAAGTCCAAGGTTGCAAAGCATAATAAGTCTGGGGGTCAAACCCCTGTCTCCAATGCTGGTGAGCAGGCTTTTTATCTAATTACTTCAACTCAACATAATCACATCTAGCATTTGGAAAAAATTTCTCATTACTCTTATATGTGTATATTGTGAATCACTGTGGTAGCTGTTAAAATTCTCTTCATCAAATGATCAAACTTCGCTATACTCAAAAAAGTAGATCTATTTTTTTTTTTTTAAAGCTAGATCTATGAATATAACCAGTATTATTTTTTGAGTTGTTGCAGGCTCACCTACAGGAGATAATCTTACTCCAGTTGGTTCTTGTCGCTATGATAGCTCCCTAGGTGATTCCGACTCAGCTGCTGTGAAATTGATAAAGAACCATATGATTCTTATAATTATTGTGGATTTTGTTTTCATGTGTATTGACACTGAGTTCTTTGACCTTTCCAAGGGCTTTTGACTAAAAAATTCATCAATTTGCTTAAGCACACACAGGATGGCATCCTTGACCTGAATAAAGCTGCAGAAATATTGAAGGTAATACAGATGACTGCTGATTTAAGTACTTCTGCTGTTTTCCAGGCTTAATGAAGATCTCTGATGTACAGGTGCAAAAGAGGCGGATATATGACATCACTAATGTTCTTGAAGGCATTGGACTCATAGAGAAGAAACTTAAAAACAGAATTCGTTGGAAGTAATTCCTCTTTTTTTTTTTCCTCTCTCAGATCTTTGCTTGTACAGGCTTTTTAATCTATGAAGAATTTTGGGACATGTTAAATAAGTTTTACATTGCATGACAGGGGAATAGATGACTTGGGTTCAGTTGAGGTTGATGGTGATGCTTCAAAATTGCAGGTGCACATTGTGACATTGATGTTCATTGGGCTTAGTAACTTTAAGTACTTGAGCAGTGTGCTTACGATGCTCTGTTATATAGCTTTGTAAAATGTGAAAAAAAATTTATGTGAAACATCTTTCTGTTGTTAATTCAGGCAGAAACGGAAAGCCTGACAACGAAAGAGCGCAGACTAGATGAGCTTATCAGGTGAGTGTTTTATTTAGAGCTGAAATATATTGAAGAGATTGTCTTACCAATTTGATGAAACCAATAAATTTCTTCCAGCCAAATGCGAGAAAAATTGAGGGAGCTTACCGAAGATGAAAGCAATCAAAAGTAAGTGTTCTCATTTATGCATATACATGCTGTTGATGTTAATTAACCCGACAACTTTATGTGCTTGTAGGTGGCTTTTCGTTACTGAAGATGATATCAAAGGCCTTCCATGCTTTCAGGTTTTGGTTGTTTGCTTAGATGCTCTGATTAGCCCAAGTTCACCTTACATGAAATCTGGGCACTGAAAATAGATATTACCTGCTCTAGATTAACTGGTAATGGCTTCCAATATTTTCTTATCATCTGTTATATGCAGAATGAGACCTTAATAGCAATTAAAGCACCTCATGGAACTACCTTGGAAGTTCCAGATCCTGATGAGGCAAGTGGGAAAACGAAAAGTTATCTGAAGTTCAATGCTTGGTATTTATAAAAATATTTAATTTCTATAATTTTTGGTGCAGGCTGGGGAATATCTCCAGAGGAGATACAGAATTGTCCTAAGAAGCACTATGGGTCCTATAGATGTATACCTTGTTAGGTGATATTATTCCCTCGGTTTCCATTTGAAATTTCTAGCTTTGCATTCATCACTTGAGTCATCGCTGTTATCCACAATTCATTACCAGTTCTTATAGCTTCGTTTCTTTCTTCTGTAGTCAATTTGAGGAGAAGTTTGAGGAGATGAGTGGTGTTGAGATTCCTCCAAAGCTCCTTCCCACGTCAAATTCAAATTCTGTTGAGTACTCCATGATGCCGATCGTCACAGAAGAGAGCAGAGGGAATGAAATGGAACTTGATATTCAACAAAGTGAGAGGATCTGGTCTGATGTAAATACTTCGCAGGATTTTGGTGGTGGTATGATGAAGATTGTTCCTTCAGACATCGATGTAAGTAGTTTTGGAGCATGCATATTTAAACTGAATTAACTTTATTCTGAACATGCATATTTAAACTACATCACTATGTAATTGCCTTCCATCTGCCCTTGATGGGTTTGGTGGACTTCATTGTTTGCACAAACCCTCTTGGCCAGAAGTTCATCACTGTAGGGTTTGATTAATGTATAATCTCATGACTTATTACATGCTTCCAATTATGATCCAATCCATGACAAATGAACACTATGATCAACTCCATCATAAATGTAATATTATTGTGATAATGGCCAAGCTGACAATCCTGTTCATTGTTTATCTCTTTTCTAATTTTCAGCAGAGCTGCAATAATTACTATGCTAGGCATCAAACTTGGGTTTTGTTTATCTGCAATGATCAGATATTATGTTTGCATGAAAGAACAAGAATGTATCTTATTTGCACAGGGTTTGCATGATTATGAACCTCTCACTTTCTACGAGAAATAGTTTGCTGCATTCTTCTCTAGAGAAAAATATCTCATTCCATGTGTTCATTGCTTTTATGTATAATCATTGATGATCTATCATTCGTAGCAGTACAAGGCAAAAAAAAAAAAAAAAAAAAAAAAAAAAGGTTAATCATTGCACATTCTGTTTGAAGAATATGTGAATGGATTATAAGAATACTTGCTAACTAAAATTGATTTATTTTTGTTTGCAGACCGAAGCTGATTATTGGCTTCTATCAGATGCTGGTGTTAGCATTACAGAAATGTGGAAGACAGCACGTATCCTCCCCAAGATGATGCCTTCATTTGATATTCTCCGTGTAATCTCTTCGATGATGTTTTATAATAACCTTAACTCAAACCACAGCAGAGATAGAATGGGATGCCGTGGGTAGGTTTGGCACGGAGTCTCCAGATGACTTCATCACGGATGGCGCTGCCACACCTCGGCCACAGACTCCTCCCTCTGGTGTTGTTGAGGTCCCCTCCGATGCAACTTCCTCTCGAAGATGATCGCAGGATGGATGGCCTAAAACCCAGAAGCCGAGGACTGTTTATCTTGTTCCGAGTACTGCAGATTGCTTTTTGTTGTGGGGGCACTCAGGCTCATCTTAAATCTTAATGGTAAAATGTGGATCTGGAAAGCATTGCGGAACGTACATGGCACGAGGAGAAGAGGCTGCTGCTGCTGCTAGAGAGTTCCCAAACTGTTGGCTCATCGGATTTCTCAATCCCTACTGTAGGCGCGCAACCAGGTACATAATCCATAGTCTTTTGAGCCCCGGCAATCTTGTACTCGGAAGCTCAGTGAATTGTGGCTATATACCATTAAAATCTTGTTATTTAAGTAAGTTGACATTTATCTCAGTAGATCTAAGTCTGTTCGTCTCTCTAAATTGTTGCTCCGAGTTGATGGCTTGGGTTGCCTACCTTCTTGTTTGAGATGGCACTTGGCCTTCGAGGTGGTGACTCAAATCTTACAACTCACTGATGAGTCATCGGACGTTATGTTTTAAAGTTATTAAAATTTATATGTTCTTTTGGATGATCGGTGAAGATAGAATTTGATTTCAAATTATTGTTATCAATGGTCCAAATCTCTGTTCCGGTAAAGATTTTTAAAATTTATCGGATGTAATTTGAAATCCTCAAACCTGCCCCGAACTGCTTTTCTCAGATCGCAGGCCATGCGCCAAACGAACCAGATGATACGGTGTGAGTCCAACGCACCCGCGTCGTAGTGAGGCACGTTCAAGCTTTCGGATAAAACGAGGCAATAAAGGCACGTGGGTTTCGCATCCGACGGTCATAACGAGCCATCAATCAACGACGCCGCGCATACAAGTGTCCCAGGTGTAGGTAACGCCACACCGGTCCGGAAACAAGTAGACTGCGGTGCGAAGGCGATTGCGGCAAAGCCAAACCGATCACCTCCATCGATGCCGTCGCCCATCTGATTCGGTGAAGATCAGGGTTCTTGCAAGAGGTTTCTGCCCGAGTCTTCTTCTTCCCCGCAGGTATCGCCGCTCGTCCCCTTTTCGTTCGATTCTTTCTCCGACGTTCGCCGTCCTTTTTGTTTTTTTGTTTTGTTTTGTTAGATTAGGGTTTCGTGCTTTGGGGTGGATTGTGATGGTTTATTGCCAAGGCGCGCTGAAGTTGTTTGATCGAGTCCAACCAAGTGGGGTCTTAGTGGATTAGGGTTATGGATCTGCGTCGGGGTAGTTCTGCTGCGGTTTGAGTGGGCTTATTTGTTCGATTCTTGCTTTGGATTGCCTTTTCATGGTTGTTGTATGAAAAAAATCTCGGCGAATGGGATGATAAAGCAAACTTTTGTCTATGGCCTGTGATCATTGTTGGTGATTTCGCCATTTATTTCTAAGGGCTTTTGAACAGCTAGTAAGCAGTTCGAATAAGTCCGGATAAGCACAGACGTGGGATTGTGACCATTATTGACTGGCTCTTTGTTTTGGTGTTGGGTTCGTAGGTAATGATAGAACTCATGCTGCTAAGGCATAGAATGGTACTGTGGAGTTTCTGAGCTGTGCTCTCGGCAAATATTAAAACTAAGTAGATTGTGATCATTATTAGCCAAAACTTGACCTGAAATCCCTTGCAGAAACTTGTGTCGTGCATACATCTTTAGATTCCATTTTCGAGATACAGCATGCTAACTGTTTCTTTCACATTTCTTGGTTCATGTACTGCATCGTAGGTTAGGTTAGAAACAACAGCCAAGTTAGTTCTTAGCTTGTGCATCTTTGGTTTCGAATTCTGACTTAGGTTGTTCCTGCCAGTTTAATGTTCTCAAAATTATTTAGTTGAGATATGCTAGAAGTGACTCCTATGCTAGTGCCTGATAAGAAATGTTCATTGTTCTATTAGCTTATTCATTGTTTCGTATGAGGCAAAATGAAGAATTTCATGTGTTGAAGCTGCGTGAACTTTTTTTTTGCTAGTTTGGGTGTAGATCAACAAAAGAAAGTAAGTGAAGGCAAAGTATTAGCATATTTTATAAACTTAGTACGAAATACAAATATCTTGTGGTCTATGAATCTACTTGATGTGAGAGTCCAGATATGATTCAATGAAGTTATAAACTTGTCAAAACATGCATAGTGCTAAGCGTGATTCTGCAGGGATAATGGAGGAAGATCCAACTTTAGATTTAACTTTATAAGGAGATGCAGAGAACAATTAAACAGATGCAAAATTTTGAAAGGAAATATATGATATGCACTGACATCTTCTACACATGCCTACCTAAGCTGCTTATCCATCATGTAAATAATGGACTATTCCAATGGCATGATGGCTATTCCATTGGAATATGACAATTGCATACAAGAGCTTATAGTCTGTGGTTTATTTTTCATCAAAGATGAAGCTGAAAATTTTGTCTGATATATTGGTGTAGTAATGATTACCACATTAACCTCTCAAATCAAGTGCCTTCAATCTGAATGGTTGTATATCCAAATAAAGTCATATGGCTACTGCATTTTTTCTTTGACAATATCATCATTGCAACTTGTGCTTTGTTACTTCAAGTTCTTATATGGTCCTGTTTTTTTGCTTAATAGTGTCTGCTCCATAGAACTTTGTTTATTCAGATGCACTAAAGTCTTACTAACTCTAATTCCCAATCAGATGTCTTTGTACGTGGGTCATCTTTCTCCCCATATTCGACAAGAGGAACTTGAACGAGTTTTCCGAAGGTTTGGGTGGTGCAATGTACAGCTCAAAGATGGTTATGGCTTTGTTGTGTATCAAGCTCCTCCAGATGCAGAGAGAGCTCTTAGATCCTTAAGAGGAAAGCCTATATGTGGGGAGCAAATAACTATTAATTGGTCAAACAGACAGCCCAGACCTGTTCAACGATTAGCGAGGACGACCAGATTTAATGAACCCCTTCAACGAAGGAACTTTAGGGAAGAAAATGAGGAGGTTGGTATCAGGGGTTCTAATGTTAGGAGGGGCTTTCATGCTAGGACATTCCATAGCTCGATGTATAACCGTGAAAGACAAACTTTGGATGGTGGACTTGATAAAAAGAGGGGTCGTACCACTGACGATATCACTGACATTGAGGGGGATAAAGGTGTAAATCTAGGAATGACGAATGACGGTGGTATCAGTACTCTTGATCAAGTAGAAAATGATCGATGGGGTGAGCCTGGTATAGACACATTGAATAGCAATGGAATCGATAACGGAGATGAGTTTGACCGTTATGAACCTTACCATGGGTATGATAAAGGGGATGAGAATGAAAACATCCAGATTGATAGCCCTAGTTCTAAGGATAGAGGTATTTCTCGAGAAAAGAGGCAGAGAGAGAACTCTATTCATGGTAACGACAGAAAAATTGAGATGTTAAAACCCCAGCAGACTTGTTATAAATGTGGTCAAGTTGGTCACATAATGCGTACCTGCCCTAAAACAGATGCTCGAAGAGAGAAATTTAGCAAATTTAACAGCAGTAAGGAAGAAGTAAATGTTAGAGAACAAGGAAGACGTATAAAGAGGTTTAGATCGAATTCATGGGGGTCACCTGATATCAGCAGAGATCCAATGGTGTCGAGGCATCGCAAACGGGATAGAAAGGAATATCATTCTGTAAAGGCTAGAGGAATGAGCAGGGAATGCGAGAGATCTCCAGAAAGTAGGAAAAGACACAGGCCAAAGCTCAGAAAAGATTTTCCGTCTAAAAGAAAGAGCAAACTGGAAAATGGAGCATCGAAAAAGGCACTGAAAAAAGGACGGCATAGGAAATTTCGCACGCCATCTTCTTCTTCTTCTTCTTCTGCATCTGATAGGAGCAGCTCACAGATGCATTCGAGGTCGTCCAGATCTGTTGCTGGTTCTAGTTCTCCTTCACACTTGAGGTCTGCATCTTCTCGGTCTCGCTCAGTTTCTGATTCAAGTCCCTCTTCCTACTCAAAATCTGTGACCTCTAGATCTAGGTCGAGGTCAAGGTCAAGGTCAAGGTCAAAGTCGAAGTCGAAGTCGAAGTCGAGGTCTCAGTCAAAGTCAAGGTCGAGGTCAAGATCAAGATCACTGTCCTTGTCTGTCTCACTGGAGCCGAAGGTAACACCATCGAATGACAAGCAAATAGGGCACTCCACCAAAACCTCCTCAGATGAGAATCTGACAAGCCCCACATCTGAGCAACTGGAATGTAACAAAGCTGACGATGCATGTACAGTGTTGGAAGATGGAAACCCAAGCACTTCTTTCAAGGTGGACAACGAAACTAGTGGTGAACATTTTGGGTACAATGTAGATGTTGCGGAGGATCTCACAATCAGGACTGACAATAATGAGACAAGTATGTGGTCAGATCAGTCTAAATATGAGAGCGACCAACATGAAGATCTCCCTGTTAAGCCGAAGAGATGGACATCCACCCAAGAAGAGGCGAGCAGTTCCACCAGATTAACAACAGAGGAGATGTTCCTAGCTCTGAAACACTATGGATTGGAGGCTCCGGAAGAGGGCCACACTAGCGTAACCGTGGAGGAATACTTTGGCGCTGCTCGTTTGTGGCCATGGGAAATGATCTATTATCGGCAGTCAAAAAAGGGTCCTATTACCACCGAGAACTACGCAAGGCGACTTGAACAAAACAGACGATTTGGTATCGTGGATAAGTACATCAGAAGCAGCAGTGGTTGGGGAGAACACAACCGACAACAGGATACATGATTAGCACTTTGGTACTGCCCCCCTTTTATTTTGAGCTGCAGCAAAGTAGGCAACCCTCCAGCATCATTTTCGTCGAGTGCAAATGATCTATTTATCAGGTAAAGAGAACTCATTTTGTACCAAATTTGATTCAGCAACTGATGATGAGATCCTTTTCCCCCCACTCCCCAAAATAAAAAAAAAAAAGGGAAAGCCAAAGCATTTGGGTGAACTTGCATGCAGCAGCGGAATCCGCATCTTGCGTTGCAGTAATATGTATTTTGTTTTCAGAAACAAGTAAATCGAGGTTGTTTTTTGTCTCCATGGTTTTTGCTACCAGGATCGAACGAACTTGCGACGACTCATTGCTGCTTGGCCTCTCTCTCATTATCTATCGTGGCGGCACTGATTTTAATGATGAGAAGGGTTCAGTGAGTTTTTACGAGGGAAGTCTCTTTAAAATTGGATCTCAGAATAGCTGTTTTGTTTAATGCTTAGTTGACTTTGTGGTTAATTAATTTTATATAACTTACGATGCCCCCGTCTTGTTTTTCTTCAGTTAGAAGATAGCCGTCGGTCACTTGGAACTCAGGAGAACTAGAAACTGCTATTCTTTTGGGATAAATTTTATCGTCTTCGTGTTTTCTCAATTATCGTTTCCTTTTTCATTTATTTTTCCTAAAAGAAATGTTAGTTGATCATGAACCAGGAGAGGCCTCAACCTGTCGCACAGAGAGAGAGAGAGGCGAAGGCGCTTCTGCATTCTTTATGATCCATGGCAACGTGTTACTAAAAAGGCTTGCCCTCTCTGGGGTTCATGACGTCACTCGCAACCAGCACCTCGTGCCGAAAGCTGCATTGCTCTACAGCTTCGGAGCTCGATCACGGGTTACAACAATGGTAGCAGCATCCGACGTACGTCCTCTTATTAAAAACCGACACCACCACATACGCAACAATATGCAAAGTCTCACTCCGCTGCTTTGCCTTTGTGTCTGTTGCCGCCGAGGGGAGCCCCGTTGCCTGCCATCTCCAGCAGGTAGCACACCATGGAATCCACATCATCACCGAAAATGCTGTATGCTTCGATGACCTGCATGTAGCCGAAACCCATCGACAGAACCGTGTGCATTCCGCTGGTGGGCACCGTCTCAGGCAGAAATGCTGCTCTCTCGCCATCAGCCTCCTCCGGTGTAGATCGAGACGGCCCTGTTGCTGTCATCAGCCACACATCCAATTTAATTCACCATGAACCACGCATTTAACCTTGGGATTTGGATGCAGTTGGACTCACTCGCCGCCACGGAGGATGATGGTTCCGCCCTAGACGTGGACGGCTCTCGGAACGAAGGATGCTGCTTCAGCTTGTCCTTGGCTAAATATTCGGCCCGTGACGCCTCCATCACCATCCGCTCAATTTCCTTCTCTGTCAGTTCAACATCGGAGTAAAAGCGTCCCTCGGCCACAAGTGCCTGCCATCAGTCGCATATCTTTAGAGACTTGCAAGTAACAATCAAGACACAAGAGAAACCTGGTTCTCAAAACCAGCTACCAATTTTAAATGCCAAACTTGGTTCTTTACCCCTTGAAAAGTCCTTAATATTAAACAGGATTCTAGTTTCATTCACAAAAGTAGAATGATCAGTTGAAAACCCAGTAAACATCCACACATTCCAAATGATCATCCAACTCCAGCCTAGATTCCTAAAACTTTTGGATGATCAATTAAAAGATTGAAAAATCTGGAAATCTACATTAAGAAATGAAGAAATAGGAGTAGATAAACCATGATCTAGGATCTGAAAAAACTCTTGGTAAAAAACATTGGACAACTAGGTATCATCACAAACATGTGACGTACTTCGTTATGATGTCAAGGACACTTCTTTATGCACAATAACTAAATGCCTTGTCTCATTTTATTCACTAATCTAACAGCCTAACTGGAAGTCTGAATACAGATTGGCTGACTTCTCCTGGTTCAATGCAGTATATGGATCGTTACAGTATATAGAATACAGAATTCTATAGCAGCTTATAAGAAATCTTCAAATTATAAACACGAACAAAAACCAACAAGGAACTGATCAAAGGTCTGCCGGAAAAGCAGAGTTATGCAAAAGTAGTAGTCTGCGAAAATATAGGCAACAGTACTTACATTGTCAATTTGCTGGTCCTGCTGGGCTCTAATGGCAGCCTTCACCTACAAAGAAAAAGAGCATCACTCAGAAACAGGAGACAACTACTAGTTGACAAATGATGCCATTGTGACCAAAATGTTTAAGTCAACATCCAAGAGAGAAGACTTCCTAACCATTACAAGTGATCTAGGTAATGCCCCTGCTGCGTGTTGGTATTTTATACAATTGCAAGGTACACAACAATGTCTGGTCAATTTTTATTCCGTCCTAAATTATTGGCATTTAAGCCACAACCAGATCAATGATAAAAACACAAGTTTATAGAATTTAATCGACAATTATACACAAAAGTCCATGGAATAAATGTATATTACACTAGTAGCCAAAATTACTCTTGTATTCCTCACTAGTCTCTACTCTGAACAACCGAAAGAGCTAATGTAGAGACTTCTGAGAATGTATTGTCAATAGACGTGTAAAAAATCGTATGCAGAAGAACGTACCCCTCGAAGACGGCTAATTTCAAGGCCTGCACCAACTGTCATCCTGCGTGGATCAACAAGTGAGTTGTAATGGTTACCGTGATGGTAACTTAATCGAATTGGAGGTGTGTCAGTGTCATAATTTCCCTGGAAGATATTAATAGGTTCTGCATAAAACCACAAGACTTAGGAGCTAACGTTAACAATTCCACCACACGCATATGATCATCAAATTCCCGAATCATCACCTGTGCTATAAGAATATATATGTATGGGACGATTGTACATTTCAGCAATTGCCTGGATCTCAATGTTGTTTCCATAGACCTGTAACAATCCAAACTTTCTATGCTCACAAAACCAAAGGAAAATCATTTATAACTACATCAAGAAAAATCAATTATATTAGTAGATAAAATAAATTGTAAAGATGACTAAGCAAATATCAATGTACTGCATCCAGTGGCAGACACAGAAACAAAAAGAACATATAGTATAACTGTTCTGTTCCAGGGTTTCCTCCTAATAACTCTTATCCCATGCAGGTCTCTCAAAAATCTTACTATGGGGCTTCATGAGGTATCCTCATCTCCTTAGTTATAACTAAACGTCTCCTCCATTCTTCATCTCTTTTTTGTTTCTATAGTCCCAGAGCTCAAACAGCAGTGCTCTAATAGAGAACAAATAGGTAACTCGAGAGAAATGCATCTAGAGAGATTGGAAACATTACTTTCATTTCATACAGTCTTTTTTTAACATTATTGGTTGCAGCTTACCAATGCATAATTGGAAGTAGCTCATCTTGTCAAATTACTGTTAGTATGCTCTTGTGCATTATTTTCATTGTTCATATCTTCTCTTGAACAATGGCTTTTGAGCACATTTTTACGTGTTCTTTGTGCACATGCAAATCACATCCATGTTACATATGTATGGGTTTTTACTTTTTAGTTTCTTGTTCTTTCATTTGGTTTGACTGCCTACATGGATTCTACATTCATAAAAGACAATATTAGTAAATACTGGTCTGTTGAAATCTTAGGGCATAGACCACTATGTAGCAGTGTCCTTAGTGTTGGTACAGGTTTGTGCCAATTGACACAGACCAACCATATAGAGAGAGAGAGAGACGCATGCACTTGACAACAGTAGAGAGAAGATGTTTGACAGTGGAGAGGAGGTGGAGATGCGGACGAGGGGATGAAGAGGCAGAGACACAGAGAGATTAGAAAAGGTTAAAAGTGAGAATGATGTATGCTAGTACTGGGCGATTGGCTTACCACCCAGCACAATCCTCGTAAGGTTACCTTGCCACCAACCATCATAGTAAGCATATCAGGTGGTAAGCCTGGCATTGAACCAAACTGAGTGGAACCCCAATTCCATGTACTGGTTGATAAATATCAGTTTGTACCGGCCAAACTATAGAATATAGATTATTATAGATCAATACAAGTTTGTTACGAGTGGGCACAAAACGAATACAAGCTAATGTTGATCGGTATGGATTGTCGCTGTTGATTCATACGATGATATAACATGAAGCCCACACAACACCAAGCCAGACATCAGTTCCTCCCATTCTCAAACTCATGCATAATAAATGCATGGTGATCATTGATCATTTTTTTCATAGTCTAGTGTATCTTATGGTATGCAGCAACAATTTAACAATGGGAGCCACAGCTCAGATGCACTACATCCTATGGAGCTGCATTTGCCATGATCCAACTAGCCCGAGGAGCCCTTTAAAACATGGGTGGTTCATGATGATAAGGCGATAACTACTGCCAAATTGATGCATCAGTTGCACACCATTTAACAATATGGATGTCCTGAGAGTAGTTTCATACTTGGGTCCTGGAAATATACTATATCGATCTACAATATCATCACATTAAGGACCCAACTCACCTGTCATGAAATCATGACATTCATCTTGGTGGTAGGAACAGATATGGTCTTCATATATAACCAATTATCATGCACAATTGTTTACATGACTCTTTAACTTATTTGTGCACTACAATGTATACTTTGGATTCCATGTTTGATCCTTTTCTAACACATATTTCACTGCAATATATTGTTTTGTAGACTTCAACCACATAAATTATATGAATCTTGACTAACATTAGGCAGGATTCATTTATGAAATAAACTTTTTTAAGGTTTCAAATGGATATCGAACCCATACCAACATAGGTACGCCAGCACATGCCGGCACATACGGTACCTGTATTGGTTCAACAGTATACTTGTGGGTGTCTGATACCCAATACAGCAAATCATGATCATAATTACTGGGCTAAAGCTTGTGTGACATAAGGTTCATGTATATCAGAAATTCAGGATATACTAGGGTTGCTTTGATCTGCAGAATACATCAGAATTGTTGTGTTGTAGCTACAAACTAGCTTGAGACACCCTGGCGAGTAGTCTAAATGATAAATATCATAAGCTCAGAAAATGTTTAAGTTTCTTTGCTGGCTAGGCGAAGGATAAAGCACAATAACCCAAGCTGTTTCAATTATGAAAAGGTCAACATTATTACCTTGTCTCGCCTTTTCCGCTTGCAGTATGATGTGAAGCCTTCTGTTACAAATTGAGAGAAATGGTCCCTCTCTTTTTCCTGAGCAAAAAAGGAAAAAAATGGTAACTTATCTATATCGATCCACAACAACTAGGCTTGATCATGCACACCATATTTTGGAAATAACAAAAATTCTCACTGCTCTATATTTAATCTGTAGGAAGTCAAATTACTCCTCCTTTACCCATATCTCATATTCTTCCAACTAGCCTTGTTTCATATTGTGACAACAAAGTGCTCTAATGAATGCTGATTAAACCACAGGACTTATATTTCACAAGTCCTCCTTTTACAAAGTGAGATTAAGAAGATTCCTGTCATTTGCTGTTACCAAAGATTAACATTAAATTCCTTTCTTTTCTGCAAAAAGGATGTCACTTTTGTTTGTTAAACCAAGAAATAGATGTCACTTTTATTTTGACTGGACAACCCATTGAATACAAGCTATGATGGCATGTAAAATGATGTGAGTTTGAGGGGCCTTCCCATAATAGAATAGGATGAATACAATGATGACAAGCATTATGCATATCTAACCACCATGCACTAACATGAAAGCATCAGGATACATCAGCTAAAGTTGACAAGCGTCAACACAAACTAGCATGAACCACAACATTTTTCATTGGCAAAAAACATACTAGTTGCTCCTTGATAAAAGAAGTAGAAAATCAATTTACGCATATACAATGATGACTAACTACATAGTTGCAAAAATCTATACCAGTAACTGGAATCCATACAGCAGTGGATAACATCATTCATGTAGCATGATAATAGAACCGCCAAATTAACACTATTTTAAGAACTTTTTTTAATAATACACACCATATAATCCAGGCACATTTGTCTTGCCAGATCATAATCTTCTGGGTCATCATAAACTTGATCAGCCACGGCCCGAAAAAGACAATTCCCATCCTCCAACATTTTTTTGACTTCAAAACCCTTTGTTCGGTGTATCTCAAGTTCAAACAGCCTTTCTCTCTCCTAACAAGAAATTAACATTTTAGTATTTCATAGACAAAAACAACACAAAAACAAAAATCACATCACAACTCAGAAACAAGAAAAGGTAAATGTTATCATCATTTACCAAATAAACAAGTGAGTGCAACTTTTACATTCAATTGGTATGAATGCCATAAGCCAATTTGATAGGATAACTAACTCATTAACTCTATTAAGGATAAGTCATTGGCCCAAAATGCTTAAAGTCAAGTTACTGGTATGACACCCATCAAACCCTTACAAGTTAATTCAACTTTCTACCCACTTCCAATGTGCAACTAATGGACCTGGTATTTTCATCAAGGACCAAAATGGTTCAAGACCAAACCATACATTGTATGGTGCACGTGAGGCCTAACCCGATGGTGGCTCCTAATATGTCTCTAGTCTTAGTCTCACTAGCACGTAAGGGCATTCGGGACTTATGCGAGGTTGCCCTTAGAGTGACCCTTTATGGACAAATATCACAACGATATCTCACGACTTAAGCAATTCAAACTAATTTCATGACAAGACCGTATTGACACATATTGAATGTCGCCACAACAATTTACGTTAGCACCAACACCGAACAAAAGCCACCCAAACCCATCTTCCCCAATTAATATATGCGATGACACCCTAAATTAGAAGAATGGTACAATGCCTTACTTGCAAGCCTCACACATTAGTTTGCCAACTGAGGGACCATTTGAGAAGAAAATCAAAAGCTTAATCACCATAAAACATCAAATTTTTTGTCCTCGTAATACTTTTAGCTTAATGTTTGGATGAAAAAATACTAGGAGGAAGACGTGATTGAAGACGTGAAGTACTTAATGGATCTTTTTTTCTAACAAAGTTGACACAAGGATAACCAACACAACATGCCACAGTTAGATGGATATACTAACTAGAATATGAGACCTAAATCTTAGTTAGTGGTCTTCCATGCCTAACGACTTCAGTGGTGGCTTAAGACACCATCATTTGAACACCATCTTCTCAACATGCTCTGATGCTAAAGTCATCTTTCTTCAGTTGGCACAAAGGTTAGCAAGACATGCTAACTGGATAAAATATACTAAATGAAGGCAGCACCCTTATGTAGACACTTACAGCACTGCTCCTTGACGTGTGATATCTACTTGGTGCACTGTCTTTTATCTATTTTGTTTTAAACATACCTTTGCCACATGCTCATCATACACAGATATAAATCACTATCGAGGAAATGATTCATTTTATAACAAAATGAATCTTGCATGCAGTAGTAGGAGAAAATTCTATGCATCAAGAGACTTCCACCCAAGTGCTGTTGCAAAAACAGTCATTATGTCCATGATTTGCTTTCTTTGTAGTGATACCAGAATTTGTTTCTTTAGAAAAAATCTTAAAATAAGTTCGTTGACACTCCAAAAGATAAGTCTTTTGTGGTAACTGCAATTTGCTGTCTCATCAATAATTTAGAATCACAAAAAACTACGACAAACAACTCTCTTTTGTTTGTAGCAATAAAAGTCAAAATTATCTGTTAAAATGAAATTGATTAGAAGCCATAAAGAGAACTTTCAGTGCAATTTATTTGAGGTTATAATTTATCTGTGGGAAAACTCAAATGAATATGCTACAATGGGTACTACATCCAGACAATAAGTGCAGACATCTTTGCCTATGACAGATCCAATAATGGAAAGACATAAAATTTAACAGGAGAAAAAGTTAATAGCCTGATGAAAATCAGAAGTCAAAAAGAAAGGACTGCAGAACATCAAAAGTCTACAAAATCTCACATAACGAGGATCATAAAAAAATTTGCCACCACATAAACAACCATTGTATGAACACAATTATTTAAACTAAATTAAGAGAAAAGACGATATTATGTTCAGTACATGGAATCTAGTCCGCTAATATGTCTCCAAAAGTGTCAAAATGTAAAATAATGTTTCACCAAAAATATGAACTTAAGGATCAAACAATTAGTCTAAATCATGTTGTCTTTTCTTCTCAAGATCAAAATTCAACAAGGTATCATACCGAATCATCAAAAGAGGACACATAGCAAGGGCCTTGTTCATCTGCACTATTGTAACCTTCCCCTTCACCATATGACCTTGGAGAAGAAGGCCGAGATTCTGATGGTGACCGCGTTGAGACACCCGGCCAAGCTGACTGCCTTCTTAAAGAACTAATCCTTGCAGTGTTTGAAGACCCCAAGCTGGTTCTCCTTGAGCCCAAATTTGTCGAAAACGGTTTTGGAGGTGGGGCTGGAGGTGGTGGAGGGTATGAACCTCCGTTAACACTCTGGGGTGAGCCAGTACATAATCGCACAGAATCTTTTTGGTTCGCACAAGGTTCACTCGTCTCTTGCCTAATAACTGTAGAAGCTGAGACATCATGCATAGATCTGTCCTCTTCAAAACAAACATTGGAACCACCCTCAACTTCAGTAGCAGCTCCAGGATCATCATGCTTCAATATTTTATCGTCGCCACTCTCTGATGGCTCTCTGGGATCGTCTAGTGTACTCTGGTCTTCAAGAACCTGTTTTTCTACATCCTGCTCCGTGGAACTAGAGGCAGCCTGAGAGGCAGAAGGCTGGGGCACTGAGTTCGAAGGAGGGCGATTGGCATTCGAGGAAGACCCCACCGATCCACGCTGAACAAAGATTCTAGTCATCTTTTTCCCGTATCTTGCCTGCTGCTTAACTTCGTCGAGCCTCTCTTTGTCCCTACTCAAAAGGTTCGGACCTCAAAGCATTCCTTTATTACGAGTTCTGACCTTGGCAGAGCCGGCTCGAAGCCCCCGCCCAATCTGTTCCTTCCGGCGCAGCACGCTTTCCTCTTGGTCGCAATCCAATCTCTGCATTCCCCTATCAATTCTCATGACATCAAATTTCCCTTCTTATACCCAGAAAACCCACCAAGAAATAAGCCTCACCAAACCCTTACGCAACCGATCGAAGGCCTGAAGAAACCTAAAGACGCCACTAATTCCCCTGTCAAGAACCCATCCGCCATAAATAACTTATTCCCCACGAAGCAAACTTTTCGCTAGAAAAGACTCAATCGAATCACCAAGAAACAAGAAACCGGAGAAACGAAAACGAAAATGAAAGATCGAAACAAAGAGCGGACCAAGAAAACCCTAAAATCCCCAAAAGAATCGGCGACAAAAAAAGAACCAAAAGTAACAACGAATCCGAATAATAAGAAGATTGCCTTAGCCAATTCCAGAAGAACCTCGATGTCTTCGATCAAAGAGGTGAAAGAATTCGTGGAAAGGGAGTGGAGACGGGTGACAGCGGCGGACTTCCGGAAAACGATTCGGCGGAGAGGCAGGAGGAATTGGGGAAGGCGGCCGCACGGCATCAGCTGCTTATATGCGGATGGAGCGACACCGCACCGCACTGGCGTGATATGACTTTTATACCCTTATTCTTCGAGCATTCGATGAAACGCAAGTCGTTCGTTACCGTTCACCTGAGAATTAAATCGTAATTTCATAATTTTATTTACCGAAATTGTCGCGTTGTATTTTGGTGGCGACGCGTGGTTTTACCGCTCCGTTGTTTCACCTGTTGCAGGTGATACGTGCCGCCTTGTGATTTGGTGTGTAAGCTGTTTGCTGCTATATCTCATACAACAGGGATAGCGGGCCGTGCGGAATGGGCACCGACCGACTCGGATGCGATCCGTTAGTCAAACGGGTCGGATCGGGTCATTAGCACAGCCCGTCGGCGCTCTCTCAATCCGACCCATTAACACCCGCACATTCGATGAAGCCGAAACCAAACAAACGTACCCAGAACTTTACTCGGAAAGTGAGGTGCGGGTGAGCCAGATCCTGCGTCACAATCGCCGCATGGGTACGTGGGGTAAGCCGAGAACGGGTAAGAGAATCGACGTCCTATATAAGGCACCGGCCAACCGGGCGCTAGGGTTAGCATCCCTTTTGCTGCGGACGGGAGGATCTCTCGCGGCCGTTCTCTACTGCTCCCACTTCGACCATGGTGAGATCTCAATAACCCTCTCCTCGCTATCGCTTTCGTTTCATCCGCTTGCAACTCTTGGATTAGCTTTAGTTATCTATTTTGGATCCATAGCGGCGATGAATCAATCTTTTCCTGAGCGTTTTTATGCAGCCTAAACCACTTCTTTGGAAACCTGGAGTCCTTTTTCTCCTGAACTGAGCGAATCATCTGAAAGATTTGGGTGAAATTTCAGATTTTGGGTTCTAGAAACTGTTTTTTTTATTTCAGTTGCCATTGCTCTGAGATGCTTTTCGGACGCATGAACAGTGGCAACGATTTTTATGGCTGTTGAGGATTTGTATTCCTGTTGGTGTTGTAAAGAAGATATTTTTATGCTTATTGTTCCATGTTTGCGAAAGGTGTTGTGAAATTTAGGTCTTGGTTCTGAATTTTAATGTCCTTGCGGTGCTGCGCAAATAGAATTATGCATCCGCTTAAACTTATTTGTATTGATCTTTTGGTAAAGTCTCTTTTTCGTCTAATGTTATGTGCTTGTGACTGGCAGTTACCTCTTGTAAAATAATTTGCACCTTGTTGGTTTGGTTAATCCTAAGCTGCTCTACTTGAGCTTCTAAATTACCTCTATAGTGGAATCTCATTGTTCCTGGATCTGGGTCCACAGTCTGGACGAAAGAAGACTAGGGAGCCCAAGGAGGAGAATGTGACACTTGGGCCTGCGGTTCGTGAAGGGGAGCAAGTGTTTGGTGTTGCTCATATATTTGCATCATTCAATGATACCTTTATTGTGAGTTCTGATGTTCTCTTATTACAGAAGTACTTATAACATTCGTTTCCTGCTGACAGTTTATTTGTTTGAACTGCAGCATGTTACAGATCTTTCTGGGAGGGAAACCTTGGTTCGAATCACAGGTTTGTATTCGAAACCTTTTTAAATTTCTTAATCTGGAGGACATTTGATCTGCTTCTTTCCTATCTTTATAAGAAAGTTACAGTAACATGATTGAATGTTGTTTACATATAATTTTTATAATCAACATACCCTGGCTTTCCTAAGCTCGATTTTATGAAGTAATTATGAAAATTGAAGTCTCCTTTGTTCTTTTCCCCCTTTCTTATTTTGGTTTGTATAGGTTGCACCAATCTAGATACTGAATGAACTTGAGATATACAACCCAAGGGAAAAATATTTCAAATTATGATTCAACAGTACTTTATTAGATGCATTTCTTAAAATTGCATGCGTGTAGAACAAGTTGGGTTGATGAAATTGCATTAACTCGTTTGTTATATATGCTTGAAAAATGTTCATACCTAGATACATGGTTATTCCAATGATGTTTAGCTTGGAATTTACAACCGCATAGTGGAGAGTGATAAATCATTTTATTCAGATTCCACTCCATCTGAGGTGTAGGGTTTCTTTCTGGACTACTTTTATTTTATGGTATGATCAGTGACTTTGGAATGCTGCTGTTTGCAGGTGGCATGAAGGTTAAAGCTGATAGGGATGAGTCATCTCCTTATGCAGCTATGCTTGCAGCGCAAGATGTGGCACAGCGATGCAAGGTCTGCCGTCTTGCGGTGTTAAGTACCCAATTTTAAATGGTCATGCTGATGGCCTACTTTTCATTTTACTTCTGCAGGAACTTGGGATTACTGCTCTGCATATTAAGCTGCGAGCTACCGGCGGGAATAAGACAAAAACTCCTGGCCCTGGTGCTCAGTCTGCCCTTAGGGCACTTGCTCGCTCTGGAATGAAAATTGGGCGTATTGGTGAGTTAGAATTTGTGTTGTTAGTCATTCAACTATCAGCTCTTATCTCGTTCTACAAGCTGTTTTTGATTCTGAAGAGTGTGCCTTTATTAGGAGATGCATTTTCTATTTCCCACTATTAATCGTGATTGGTTATTTTTTACTTAAATTGCATGAGATGCACAGAAATATCTTGACGGGCATGCCACATGGGCAAGATGCTTTTTTGCTTGGTCTTCACTATTGTTTTGCGTTTTGTCTTGACTTGTCACTTCTACTGTTTTGTGGTTCAAATTTATACTTCTATTTTTTTTGCACTCGATAAATTTGTCCTTGTACAAGCTTTGGTTCATCGTTGTTTAATTATTGATGGATACTATCCATGATTCTTTGGATCTATGGTTTTATAGTTTGTCTGACTGATACCACTCTGTGATTCTTTGGATCCATAACTTGTGGTAAGCGTGATTCTTTGGATCCATAACTCGTGGTAGTGATGATTTAAAAGTGGTGTGCTCCCACTGTGTTTTTCACTGTGGTGCATACAGTCTTTAATGAGCTCTTGCCATTATACTTTAGTTATTAGACTTGTTTATTCTCGTGTGAGGCAGAAATGGATTTCAACCTAGTCTTATTAATGTTGTATTAAATGGGTGACGTAGACCAGGCATCTACAATGTTGTGGGGTTTGGGAGGGTTGATGATTGCAACTTTACCCACTGCAAGTAAAGAGGTCAACCCCACGAGTCTGTTGTTATGAGCTGAAGGCCTGAAAATTTGACACGGTAATTTGTTTTGGATCTAAAAAAGCTGTTCGCCAGGATGTGTAAAGTTTGACCTTTTATCAGAAGTTATCGGACTTGGTAATTGGGTCCAGGTTTAGAAGTGAGGTTGACTCAATCAAATAATGTTGATATGAGCACTATTTTGTGCTGATTGATCACATCAAGTGAACTATGATTTTGACCAATTGCTGGTTAATTGTTTTTGGGTCTGGGAGGAATGTGTTTTGTGATCTAATTCTTTTATCGGTGCAATTTCATGGAAATATTAAATTTTACCTCCTTTTCAGCTAGAATGCTGGGATGTTATGTTGATAAAGAATTGTCTTTCACCGGTTGACTGTCCAGAAGTCCACTCTGCATCTTTTTTGTAGTTCTTCTCTCTGCACGTCTGTTTCATGGCTTTGATTCTATCAATTACTATCTGAACTTGTTTCATTGTTTATTTCTCCTCATTGTTTTCATTATTTCCTTCCACTTTGTGCTACAACTAACTGTTGCTGATCCTCATTCTGCAGAGGATGTGACGCCAATTCCTACCGACAGCACACGCAGGAAGGGTGGCAGAAGAGGAAGAAGGCTTTAAACCATTTGAGCATTGTTTTTTCGCCGTCACGGCATCCAATTTAAGACTCGTTTAGCTGTTGAAGTGGTGTTGCAATGAACAATGCTCTTGAGCTATATTCTGGCTTCACAGTTTTCTTTTGTCAGTTCTGTTCTCGAGGTTGAGGATGCACAAACGCAATTTTATTATGAACTTGGTTGTTTCCAACTATAATTTCGCTTCTAATCACTGCTGTGCTATTATTAGCTCGAACATGAAGTGCTGTGCTTTGATTTAAAACCTTGCTAGGAAAGATGATTTAGAGGAAATGCTGATGGAATCTTGTGTAGTTTGGTCAATATCCACACGTCAGGATGGCAAACATTGCTCCTCACAATTGCATCTCAAACCCATCGGCTGACAGCAACCAGCCTGCTTCCTTCTTCCATGGCATATCTGCCGAACTCCGTGCGCATGATTGGTGGTGAGTAGCTCCACCGATGCATGAACCGAGGAGAGCAATCCACGCCACCCTGTGTGACGCGTCTGCTGCTTGGGCTCCGCACACCACTCGGTGGCTCTCATCGACAGCCTCGTCACTGTTGAACCCGGCAGACTCCGGTCCCTTATCTGGATTGGCTCTTCTGGCGACGCCGAGGCCACAGAGATGAGCTTGTCGAGATCACGGATCGAGGAGAAGCCACATGGCCTTCTCATCACATTCTATCTATCTTCTTTCTGTGCTTTTTAGCTGTGCTACTGGGTGCCAGTCCTGTGAAGAAGACCTAAAAGATGAACCATCACTCAGCTGCATCATGTTCTTCCAATGTGTGGAGCTTAAATCCATGCTTCTAGGTTTTGGTCCAATGATTAGATTGAGATTTGAGTCGTAGATCTTGCATTAATGGAAGCCTCGCAAAGTTCCCCACACTTGAATCACCACCATCAATCACAAGGACCCAAAGGAGACCACCACCTTGGCTAGGGGGGGTTGGCTGCAGCAGCGACAGCGGCAGCGGCAGCGGTCATATACTTGCAAAGCCATGCAGAAGAGGGAAGTGGCCAGTAAACCACATGTCAAAGAATCCACCACCACCTCTCCTTCTAATCTCCGGGCCTTCTTCAACCCTCCTCCTCCTTCTTCTTCACCTTCTCTCTACTGGTAGTTGATTGGTTCAGGTCGAGTTCTCGTTCGTTCTGCACCAGGACCAGGATCATTCATGGCTGCCTGCGGTAGCTTGAGCTCCTTGTTCGAGACGCCGAGGCCGGAAAACCCGACGCTGATGGAGTCCCTGTCATCCTGGAGCCAGATCATGGCGAAGAAGCCGGTGGACAATGCCTGCAGCTTCACCGAGATCTTCGGCGAGTTGCACTTCCAAGAGAAGCCCGCGCCGCCTCCGGACTCCACCCACAGTTTCCCTCTGAAGAGTTCCGACAAGCTGCAGCTCTGCACCGAAAGGCTCGGCTCGGAGAGCTCAGATGATGTCGACGACCTGGTCGAGGAGGAAGGCGATGACCCGGGCAGCGACCGTTGGAAGGAGAAGCAGGCCGCGGTCGATGGTGGACATCCGAACAACTGTTCTGATGTGAGGACCAAGACGGGTGGCTTTCCGCCTCCCATTTCTTCCATCGGGAAGAGCGGCAAGCCATGGATCTACTTCAAGTCTTACAGGCACGAGGGCAGGTTCGTTCTGCGGGAGATCAGAATCCCCACCAAGGAATTCTTGCACGCTTCGCGCGAAGATGGCCGGCTCAAGCTGCAACTGGTCCACCCGGATGAGGAAATCCCCGAAGGAGATGAAGACGAAGACGAAGACGAAGAAGAAGAAGACGAAGAGGAAGAAGATGGAGAAGAGAAGGCAAAAGCCATCCAAGGCAATGTTGATTAGTAGATCTGGTTAATCCATGCTATTCACTCGGCTGTCTTCCATCTTTTTCTCCGAAAGCAAATCAAAAAGAAAAAGGAGATGAAAAGAACAGTACTTGTGAAAGTGTTACTGCAAACTGTGCTTTCGTTTCTTCGGATGTTTGCAGATGAGTTGAAGTCATCCAAATATGTTAGATTTTAACGAAGATAAGTGTTGATTCTTGCAACCTAACCTGGCAAAGACTCCTCGATTCATCCTCCAAGATTAGCCAACCTGCAAGGGCGGTGGCTTTTCACTCATTTTATGTGATTCACATGACTACCATGATATCCACCAGAAAAAGAACCCAGCCATCTGAGGAAATGGAAGTCGATCTCAGCACCCAACCACTGGTAGTCATAGCTTTACAGATTGGTGATGATGACGACTCTCAAACTTTCCTTGTGAGAGCATCACAGGAAATAGTGCAGAGCCTTGCGTGATCATGAAGTTTTTAGCATCTCGTGGACAATGCCCACTGTAACTTTCGTATCTTGGGAAGTAGCCACAAGCTTCATCTGCGCATGAACTTGTAATCAGGTCATGTTCTGTGGAGTTGACTTTGTTCAGGTCAACCTGGCTGACTAAATGTCTTCTTCATCTTTGCAATTAGCAAACAATTCCATCATAAGGGAAGCCAAATGTGTTCTTCATGGAGTCAAACTTCATCTGTATCATATTAACATTTTGAAATCATTATAATTATATCTATCATGTTGCTTGGGAATATGAGTATCTAATGTGTCTAGCATCATAATGGACATAAGCATATAAAACATATAGCATATCTTTTATAATTTAAGCATCCCAAGCACTTGAAGTGTAAACATCTAAAGTATTTGATGCATCCTTCACGGGCATAAGCATCCGAGATGCTCAATATGTTTTAGTAAGCATAAGCATCCTAAATGTTTGACGCGTCCTTCACAAACATGAGCATCCCAAGCACTCGATGTATCCTTCATGGATATAAACATCTAAATCTATCCTTTATTGATATAAATATCCTAAACACGGGATGTGTCCCTTGCAAACATAAGCATAGAAAGCATTCATACAACATAGTTGGCATAAACATCTAAAGCATCTAATATATCAATTGTAAACATAAGCATTCTCAAAGTGTGACGCATCTTTTACGAACATACCCATCATTCGACATGTCCCTTGTAAATATAATCATTCTCAATGTGTGATGCATTTTACATGAACGAAAGTATCTCAAGTGTGTAGGCATTCTTCAAGGGCCTCTTACTTGAAGCAAGAGATAACTTATCTATATTAGCTTTGCATTAATACTCGAATCTTAGTCTAAGGAAGACATATAGAAGGTTCTATCTCTTCCACTAGTCTAATATAGCAAAGACTTCTCCAAATATAACCTAATTCGATATTAGTGAATCGAGGTATTACCTAATGTCCATTAGGGTTTGACCAACTTTGAAGTTTGCTACTCAATATGAATAGGTCAAGACCTCTTTCGTTGTAAAACAAATTAGTTAAGTTGAAACTTGTTTACCTAAAACAAACGAGTCAAACCTCACCTAATATATAGCTGATGGGCCAGCCACCTACCTAGTTATTTATTTTTTTTCTTTTTTCCTACCCTTATTTCTTTTGCATCTCGGATATTACTAACTTGGGCATTATAGAAACTGAGTTAGGCTTCCTCCGATCTCGATCTCCTACATAGCATCGGGTAGCATTTTTGAGAGATCAAGCAACAACTCAAAAGCAATTTCATTGATCATTTTGACTTCATCAGTTATTTAAACTCTATCGATTGATTCCTCTTTGATGATTTTTTGATATCTCATAGCCACACATTACATTTTGTCAAATCTGAATCTAATTAAATCTCTAATATGAGATTAGAAGAGAGTGCTACGTCAATGTCAATGCATGGTAGGTGCCTCTTTTTTCAATTGATAGAGAGAATGATCTAACTCCTCTCCCATAATACATTTACCATGGTTAGAGCTAGAAATTAACTTGTTATCTATTGAGGTAATTACAAAGTATTCTATATAGTTAACTATGATTAACATTCCGATCCCCAGATTTTAAAAAAGTAGTATTAAAGTCACTACGCTTACAAAAGTGAAACATTTAATCCAAATTCTCCTTATGTCGTTAATTTCATCGATGAAAAAAATCACACGTATTATTACGTACAAAAAGAGCGTGAATGAAAAGGATAAAGCGTTTGCTTCGGGCGAGCATCGAGCGAGCATGTGCAAAGTGACAAATGTGCGACAAGTGTGATGAGCAAGAAATTTATATAAAATTAATAATTTAAAAATAATAAAATTATATTTTTATTCTTTTCATTCATGTTTTTTTTTGTTTTGTGATGACACATGTGATTTTTTTTCGTCAACAAAATTAACGACGTAAAGAGAATTAAGATTAAATATTTTACTTTTATAAATGTAAGATGTCAATGTTATTTTTTAAAATATAAAGATCGAGATACTAATCATAGTTAATTATATGAGATAATAAGTAATTATGTTTTGTAATGAACTTTTATGCATAGGGTTTGAATCGGACTTGAAATGGCCCATCTTGGTCCGGTGCACGTTAGCGGAGGCTAGGCAAAACCCTAGCCGTGGAGCCACCCTCTTCGCTATAAATCGATCGAGAGCGGCGGTAGCCGCCTCTTCTGAAGCGCCGTAGCTATTCTTCATCTCCGCTTTTGAATCCAGAAGAAAGAAGATGGTAAACCGATCTCGATTTCCTTTCTTCTCCTTTTCCTCATTCGGTTACGGTACATATCCTATGGATTGAGTCGCTAATGGCTTCTTTGGTGTCTGAGGTAGGCGCCCAAGAAGGACAAGGCCGCACCCCCGTCCTCGAAGCCGGCTAAATCCGGCGGAGGCAAGCAGAAGAAGAAGGTACGTGGTGATTATAGCGTTAAAGATTGGAGCTTTTTTCCCTTTTCTTTCGTTGTCTTCTCTGGTGCTTATGTGGATTAGGGTTTGGATTGCAGAAGTGGAGCAAGGGAAAGCAGAAGGAGAAGGTGAACAATGCGGTCCTCTTTGACCAGGCGAGCTACGATAAGATGCTCTCCGAGGTTCCCAAGTTCAAGCAGATTACTCCTTCCGTGCTCTCCGAGAGATTGCGGGTAAAAAGATCTCGACTTTATCCTGTTCACTGGATCCAGTGTTAGATTTCTAATTAGAATTCTGCCTCACTTTATATCTCGTAAGTAATTTATTCTTACTTTGATTGTTTAGCCTCTTCTTCATTGAATCCTTTAACCACTACAATCATGCAGTGATATGGTTTGATAGATCTGATTTCCTTTGAGTATTAATTTATTGTGAACGAAATCTTTATGAAATAAATGTGTGTAGGTAGAGAAAAAGGTCATACCTTTTTAGGCACTTTCAGCGTCTGTAAATATATGCTTTATAGCTTAGGTGATACATAAATAAATACACGAGAAGATAGAGGTAGAGACCTTAGTGTAGTTCATATAGCTAGATTGCTCAATCTTCTCTAATCATTGGGTTGAATGTGCAGTATTCTCAAGGATTTATGTTAAACTTTCTGTCTTATGCATTACTTTATATTCTTAACTTAATGATACCATTTCACTTAACTACCAAATAAGTTAAAATTTAGCACTTAGTTATTGAAATTTGATTCAGAAGAATATTACATTAGCAAGGTTTGACATGATGGATGTAAGTTCCCAGCAGCAATGTCCTATTGGTCGATTCTTCTCAGAGCATTTCTTTGATCTTAGGTGGTTGTCAAGTCCAGCGAAAACAATAATGCAAATTCTATCTGCTTAGTGTTATTTTGGATGCATTTATCATCTTAGATCTAATATGAGGCCAATATTTTAGGGTTATCATAAGGCATATCTGGTCAAATTCCAAATCGAGTACCTTGGGTACTTTAGGTTTGTTTATAACATCATTGATAGTATGATAGACATTTTTAATGATCCATTTTACAGTTTTCTTATCGTATTTAGGTTAATCGGATCACTTAGGATGTGTTTGGGAACACATTTGAAATGTGTATTGAAGGCTCAATGCACATTTCAAGTGTGAATTGGTGTTTGGTACATTTTGATTTGGCCTGAATGGTGCATTGGAAATGCTTAAATACTGATGCTACCTCAGGGATAGCATTAGCATTTCAGTGTTTTTGGGATGCTAATAATGTAATATTTTAAATTCTGAAAGTATCCTATGATTTTATCTAAAATTCTAAAATTATCAAAATGATTTAGTAACAAAGCAACATGATTTATATTTTTTACATGATGAAATTTTATTTATTTATGTGAATATATTTTTATTTATTATATATTTGAGCTATAAATTTTTTTATAATATTACATATATTTATTTACTTATTAATTTAAATAAAAAATATGTATTTATTTTTGAATAAATATTAAAGATAATGAAAGGGTAAATTTGTTATAAAATATTTAATAATTTTTGAAAAAATAATTTTACCAAACAACACTTATGTCAATGCACATTTAAAATGTAGTTTTCATCTATTGCTTATCAAACACCCAAAACATTCTATAATTGCACATTCACTCAAACTCTTTTCTCCAACTCTACGATAAACATGCAAATGTATTCCCAAACAAAGCCTTCGTCCACACATATCAAGCATGATTGTGCTTTTGCGCTATGATTGTGTTGCTTTAGCGGCTTTTTGCATTCAGGTTAGTAAATTTAGCACTAGGATTGTGATATGTTTCATATTTCTCGAGTAAGAAGTTAATGCAGTTTTTCCATTAACAACTTATACCTGCAGTATTCATTATCATGACATGCCTTCAAGTGGTTGTTGTTTATTTCTTTTCAGATTAATGGATCACTAGCAAGGAGAGCAATAAAGGATCTGATGGCAAGGGGTGCCATCAGGATGGTATCTGCTCATGCAAGCCAACAAATCTACACCAGAGCTACTAATACCTAGGAGAACTTTTAGTCTCCCCAGAGTTCCTAGGAATAGGTACCTTTTCTGTACTTGGTTATTGGATGTTTGGTTACTGAGAAGTTGTTGCTTCGGCTTTTGTTGCTTTGTTGAGACAAAGTTCTTATTTCAGAGTTGGGCCTCTGTGCTTCATTTTGTGTCAACTTAGTTAAAGTTGGCCATTAAAGTTAATCTTAACATTCCAAGATTTTGAAATGCCTTTTTTCTAATAAAAGAGTTGATTGAAATAAACCATGACAAATTTACCACAGGAAACAGTGTAGTTTATGATGACAGAAGTGCTAACATTTTCCAATTACACCAACAGGAACATAAAGAATGGAGATTTCAACTCTATTTAGTAGGCTGTTGTGTCATAATGGAGGATTGTTTATTGAAATTTTAGGACCTGTGTCAGTGCAATTAAAGCTCTCATCTCTTATTATCTCAGATATGCTCTGAGATAATAAGAGATTGAAATTTCATACCTTGTTTGCTAATTAATACTATCAAGTTTTTAGTATACAGAATTATCAAGTTTTTTGTAATCTTTTTAGCAATTGCTTGAACAGCCTTTAAAAAGGCACTACTAGTGACAAGAACAGGGGACATATGGTGTAAATATCATGTGTGTATTCAACATTGACATACATACATTTCTAGGGGTAGACAATAGTAGTCAACCCCCCTGCTTTCCCAACCTCTGCTTCAGCAACACACATGGGGCAGTGTCTCAAGCCATTCTCATTGCACTTCCCACATTTCACCGTCGTCTTCTCCTCTTCGTCCAACACCTTGCAGCTGCCTCTGCAAGCCACACACACCACAAACCTCACCCCTCCGCATCCCTCGCACGCCGTCGCCGCCCTCGGAATCCCCTGCAGCAACAGCCCCAGCGCCCCTTCCTCTTCCAGCTTCGCCAACTCCGCCGCGCCACCCAGGAGCCGCCCCTTCACGAAAACCGCAGGGGCCTTGACCTCTCTCGCTCCTCCCACCAGCGTCCTCAGCTCCTCTCTGTATCCCGAGTACATGGAGACGTCCCTCTCCATGACCCGGACGCGGTGAGACTCGAGCGTGGACCTGACGGCGTTGCAGTCCTCGAATGTCTTCCTGATTCCCCGCAGCGTCGTCGTGTAGATGACCACCGAGTTCTGCCCGCCGGGCGGGCACTTCTCCTCGTAGTGCTGGAGCAAGACGCTGGAATCGCGAGCCAAGGCCACCATCTTCTTCATCCGCTCGCCCTCCTCCACGTGTTCCCTCTCCAGGGAAGCAAGAAGGTCGGGGTCGAAGAGAGGGCCAAGGCTCCCCCTGGACACAGAGCCGCCGCCGGAATCCCTCCCGAGCTTCTTGGGCGGAGTCGACGACGAAGCGAGTCCGGCCCGCCTCGCGTTATCCGAGGAACTGAAGGGCCTCAAGATCCGATTCGGGTCGAGATCCCACCTCGCCGAGTCCCGCCGCGGCTCCGTGTTCTCCTTCCCTGACTCTCTACTCTTCCGAGTCCTGGGAGACGGCGATACGATGGAAGCGTGCGTCAAAGGGTGAGGCTTTGGGGATCCCTTAAGCGGGGACGAAACCGGCGTCTCGTCGGCGAGGTCCTCCATGAGTTCCCATGCGTCGATGACCTCCGCTGGCTCTTCCTTCGCGTCACTCCTCCATTCCCTCTTAATGACCTCCCGTCCTTCTTCTTCATCCTCCTCCCTCTTTCCACCGGCTTCATTGCGATCGAGGTCGGGGACGCCGTAGGTGGTGGAGGTGAGGAAGACGACGTGGTTGGCTTCCTCATCGTCCTCCGTCACGAGCAGTTTGGAGGAGACGCAACCCATGCCCACCTCCTCTGCAACTTCTTCCTCTCCGTCCGACTCGATGCTCTCCGCCAACGATCGAAAGAGCCAATCATTTATCTCGTATCTCAAGTGGTGGTAAAGGACGAGCGGTCGTGATGATCACCGGGAGTTGACGTGTTCGGACGACACGCGTCGGTTTTATAGCACGATCTGAGAAATCTAGTCGTGCCACCATTCGCGGACCGTCCTAACAACTAATCCAGTGAATCGAACGTGATTAGTCACTAATCCCATGCATTAAATCCATAATTCGAAGCTTTATTCTCGATGTATATTAGCAACACAAACGGAATTCGAGTACATTTTAGCCACAGTAATCTGTGTTAACTAAAAGACGACGTCGCAAGTTGTACTCATATTTCATACGCATCTGCCACTGAATGCAGAGGAAGGAGACGCACGCCATGCTCGCACGTGCCGCAGCATCAACTCGGCTTCTTGTTACGCAGGGTCTCGTCGAAGAGCTGCACGCTCCTGCCGTTCAACGGCTGCACCGGCCTCGCGTTGTAGCGGTACTTCTGGCTCAGAGGCGCTTGCAGCAAGTTCGCCTGCTCCTTGGTCATCTCCCTCACCTGAAACAGGCGGCAATGTCAGCCATGGAAGGCGAAGGTGGAGGTGGAGGTGGAGGTGAAGGGCGTGGTCGTACCTTGCCGAGGATGTTCCATGTGACGGTCTCGGTGCAGGGGGGCGTGGTGAGAGACCCGACGTATCGGAAGTACTTGCGAGTGCGGCGCTTCAAGGCCCTGGTTTGGACGACGCCGAGCGCGATCTGCGATTCTTGGTCTGCTGAGCACTGCTCCATGGCCAGTTTCTCCATCTCATCCTTGATCTGCGAATGGCAGGTGATGGATTCGGTCAGTCATTCCATCAAACGAATGGGCTGCAGCTGGGCCGCGCGATGCTGTACCTGGAGGAGGAAGGCGTCGGGGTGGCCGTACTGGTACAGGATGGCCACGACCGCGATGCAGCCGTCGTCGCTCTTGTGGATCAGCTGAAGCTCCACGGGGAACCTGTCGAATGCAGGAGTTAATAAGCGCGCCCGGTTTCCTTGTCATTGCAAGTTACAGGGAAGGCCGCGAAACGGACCGTTCTCCGTCGATCAAGTGCTCGGAAGGTGAATGCCAAATCATCTGCGTCAGGCTGTAGTTCTTCCCATCCACCACCGCTTTCCCAGCAGACTCATCGTATCGCAGCTGCAAGAACAAGGCCCGCATCACTACCTTCAACCATTCCATGGGGGGGGATCAGTTAAAAGGAAGGAACAGACCTCAATGCTGAAGCCATTGTTAACGAGGGAAGCCTTGGTGGAGACGTAATCCCTGGTAAGAGGACCCAGGTTTTGGTTGTAGACCGTCGCATTCTTGACGATGTTGATGGGGGATTGGTGTTGCCCCTGAGAGCACAAATGGAATTCTGAGCTCAAGCTTCCCCATTGATCCGGTCCATTTGCTCCACCGTATCCAAATTGGATGAAATCTGAAGAAGAAGGAAAACAGAGGGTAGCGTAGCTTCATCGACGACAACAACAACAAGAAGCGAGAGAGAGAGAAAGGTGAGCCAAGGCTTCATACCATGGGCGCAGGCGGAGACCAGAAGAAGGGAAGCAATCCCCAGGCAAAAGAAGGGCTTGTTCGCGTGGGTCATCGTCGTCTCCCTCCTCTCTCCTCTCTCCTCTCTCCTCTCTCCTCTCTCCTCTGCTTTGTGCTGCTTGGTGATCGTTGCAGGTGCCTACAGAGGTGGGGGGTGCATACAAGGGAAGGAAGAGAAGGATGGATGAGAGGGGAGAGAGGCTGCAGAGCTACATATAGTGGAACGGAGGAGGAGAAGCTGGTGGCGATGGGTGCGCTTCCCATCTCCTCCGCCCTTTTTGCATGCTAAATATAGAGGAGGAAGACTCCATTGGATTGGAATGGTCTGCATCTCCATATTTATAGCAGCAAATTTGGGGTGTGCTGACTATGATAGCATAAGCTTTTCTTTTTATTATTATTATTATTATTTTCATTAATAACCCATCAGGTGTGTATCATAAAAAAGTGTTGTTGTATGAAAAATTGAAAACTTCACCTCTCCCAACTCAAAATTGAATTATACTTACATAAAATATATATATATATATGAATTTTATCTTAAATTATTTGATTTGATAATCGTAAATTTTAAAAACTTGAGTTTTTTTTTTTAGGAAAACACCCCGATACACTCATAATATTTAGCGTAATGGTAAATTATTTTTTGTCACAATTTCATGAAGGTATGGCTATCAAATACATTATTCAGAAAAGGCAAATGTTTGCACAACAAATATATTTTTCTTAAAAAAAAAATGAATGTACATTTGATGTTTTGTTGCCACAAATGCATGTTTCTATCTTGTAAGTACATCATAATATATTCCCTCTTCTTGTTTGGGGGAGTTGCAGCCTTCTCTCAGCTTTCTCTCTTCCCGTTGCTGCCACCTGCACTAAAATTTTTCTTTAACCAGACAATTCATGGTAATCCTCTGGCGCTCGACAAAGCAATGCAAAGGAAGATGAACAAAACACATGTTTGTTCCTCCATCGAAGGGCACAAAATGCTTGATGTTTCGCGAGGTCCGAACCGGATCCAACCGAGGAGATGCTTTTTACGAAGACAACAAAACTGAAAACCCCAGATGATTTTGATCCCATCTCACCCACCAAAGAGTGAGCCTTGTGATGAACACCATGAAGGAGAAGCTGATGCGCAGAGAAGAGAGTTGAAGAAGGTACGAGGGAAGAGAAGATGAGTGAGTTCCTGGGTAGGTTTGCCGAGGGATTTATAGAGAGTCCATTTTCCTCTTTCAATTTTTTTTGGGCAAAATCTTTGATCTTTCATTAAATGCTTTCTCCATATAACGATTTGTGACTTCATGGCCGACGTCAATCTTTTCCATATGAATGCACCGGAGATTGATTGATAAGACAAATAAAGGAGAAAAGAGAGAGAGAGAGAGAGAGAGAGAGAGAGAGAGAGAGAGAGAGAGAGAGAGAGAGAGAGAGAGAGATTCATGTATCCCTTCCCTTTTGTATATAATTTATAAATAAAATTCTAAGTATTAAATAACACATTAATAGATATTCATTCTTCGACAATCCCTTAGATTCTTATGATATATATGCATAAATAATCTTAACTTTGTCTAAATTAGTATTCGTCTTACATGAATGTAGTTATAGAATCCAACATATTCTAACTATCCATACAACATTATTGCATTGTTACACAAAGTGATAGGTCTCAAGTTTGAGTTTACGTTATTGACACCATTTAATATGATGAAAACATATTTTAATTTTTAAAAAAGTTGTCTAAAAAAAATTGTAATATATTTCCTACATCTACATTGCAAGTGATTTGAATTATTATTAATAGAAAACTCTTAGTAAATCATAATATCAACAAATAATAAATCCCTTTATGCGACGAACCAATATCCATATACGGGGTAAATATTGAAAGAGAATTGGATTGGATGGAGTTTAATCTTTTGGATTGAATTTGTATCAATTACAAATGAAAGAGCGACGAATTAATTAGACATGAATAGAGGAAGATGTTAAAAGAATAATCATATGCAAAATGAAGATTGAAGAAGTAGGCTCAAGTTTTTTCGGCAAATTGATGTTCAGTGTTATATTTATTAACTCATCATCAATTTCAACTAAAACAAAACACTCTTAACGACATCGAATCAAACTCATTGCACGATCAATCGCAAAGATCGTACTCGTTTGCTATTAAGCATTCTTCGTAAGCTCAATTAAGCTAGCTCAGTAGGCCAACAAAATCCACATTTATAGCTCGGTCGACACAATCTGAGCATTAAACGAAGCGCAAAAATATATTCTTCAAGGTAATCAATGCAACAAGAGACACAACAACTACTTGAGTTTATTTTCATTTTGTCAATGTCTAGTTTATGAATCATATTAAACGGTTGAACAACTCATTATTTCTATAGGACTTGGGTATGTTGTACCATCTCAAAATGATCAAATTATGTCTAATTATGCATGTATATATATATATATATATATATATATATATATATATATATCAACACTTTTATGAGATGAAACAAAAAAGCAAGCTTAATTTTTTGGGTGAAACAAAATTTTTCTGATGAAACACTTGTTAAAAACAACTCCTTAGTTTTGGTTGAGTATAGTAAAAGCCTATTGTTTATGTTGAAGAATAAAATCTTTCTATCATTCACAAAGATAGATGATCACTATACGATTCTGGTTTTCTATGTGTTAAAAATATGAATCAAGATGATGTCTCATCTGCGAGCTGGAGCTCTTCGATGGTATCAGAACAAAAGGATTTTGAGCTGAAATCTTTTTCAGGGTTGTGCTTACAGAAGAAGAAACACTGCATAAAAATATCAGCAACATTAGTGGATTATTTCCTAAGAAGTGAGCAATAGAAGCAATCATTAATGCCGAACCATCCATGGAGTTTCTAGTTTTGGAGAAACACACGCATGCACTGTTCATGAACCAGTCAATACTAATCGTATTACATGTTTCGATGACGAGCAAAGAGAATAGATTTGCTTTTGTTCCATGCGAGCAAGCATATGATATCATCAAGCAAGCGCAAGCGCGCGCACACCAGAGCATGCGATGATGATGAGGACGAAGAATTGATTAGCATGGGTTTCTTATCTGCCGCGAGCGGGAGCTCGTCCGTCGGCACGCCTCCACCAGCGCCTCCCTGGCCGACACCAAACCCTTGGGAACGAGAGGCCTGTCGAACACTGAGCTGTCGATCCAATCCTTCAGTCGATTCTCCTGTCCCCATGTCTCCGGTATCCACACCCGCCCCGCCATCTCCGTCCTGTGCCTCTTCAGCCTCTCCCGCCCGCTCTCCTCCGTCGCGACCTCCGGCCGAGCACGCTCGCCCGTCGAGCGCGCCGCCCGCTCTTCGCGAGTGCTTTTCTTCGGGCATGCATCGACGAGCTCTTCCGAGCTCTTGGCTGGTGGATCCTCCCAAGACGATGACGGCGCCAGCTCGTCGCGGAGTCCCGGTTCCCGATTCGCGGGAGCAATGTCGTTTGCGGCTTCGGGATGCAGCTCCATCGAAGCGGCGGTGGCTGCTGCTGCTTCTTATGGCGTACGAGGGTTGGGGGGAAGCTAAAAAGATCAAAGGGGAGGGGGGTGGTGGAAGAACTAGTGGTGCAGTCGGAGGACACACAGCAAGGGGTGGGGAGGGGAGGTCAGGTGGGTGTCGCCGAGGAGAACACGTTGTGAGATTGGCTTCATATGGCGGAAGCAAAGTTTACGTGTCCGTTTGATGCCTTCACCTCCGGAGCGGAAGGAAGGACGAGAGGCTGCCGCTGACTTGCGTAGGCACAGTGGGAGCCAATGGGAGCTGATATTTTGCAGGGATTCCCACATCAGAATTAAAGGTTGATGTGGGTTGAGACGACGACACATTTAACGTATGTGCGCCGATCACATTTAATATAATTTTCTTTTTTCCTTTTCAACGTAATTAATATGTATGGTATGGTAATTTTTCATAATCATGATTAAAGACAAGAACAGATGTACAAACTTGATAATTAGCTGGCTAGCCCATTAATTTTCTTTGTTTCTTAAAAACAATGATCGCATCACGACTGAGTTCCACAATCCGATTTCTGCCGAGCTTTGAGTTTTGAGTCAAATGAATCTCATGAACCTCGCAAAAGGAGTTTTTTTTTTTCTTCATATTTCTGTTGAATTATTTATATATAGTGGTAAATTTTCTTAAAAACTCAAGTTTTTTTCCCCCTTTTGTATAGCATATTTTTGCTTTATATCTACAAATCACTCTTATTTGTAGATATAAATGATCTCAACACGGGATGAAAACGACCATGGAGGCAAAATATAATCTCGTATTTAAAAAATAAAAAAATACTACATGACAATAAAAAAAAAAGGAAACATTTTGTGGAAAAATAAAAATTGCCAAACTGCTGCCTTCCCACTATGGATTTACAGATTTGACACTCCATGCAACTACAGTTTAGATTTACAGATTTGACAGCAACAAGTACAGAATAATTAACAAAAAAAAATATGCACCAATCCGTTCAAGATGGACCAATGCTGAATAAATAAATTGTCAAACTGCTGCCTTCCCACAGTTGCAGACATCATAACATTCATGAGAGAGAGGGAGAGAGAGAGAGAATAAATTATACCAAAATGAACAAGGGCATCTCCATATACAAAAGAACACACACATGTTTTAAGTTGGTGCATCACAACTCGGCACAGCATCAGATGCAATAGAAGACAATCTCAGGTATAGAAACTAAAAGAATGAATTAGAAGAGTGAGATTGGAGATACTATGATGCAGAACTTACAAATGATGTGCATCGGCTGCTTCAAGGTCTGCTCTTTTCATCATTGGCATTTGCCATCTAAAAATCCACCACTCCAGAGGCTAGTCGTATCAGTACATGCCCCATTGACGGCCGTTTAATGGCTGCATTCGTGTGCTTTGGAACATAAGTACAAAAACTACCTCAGCTGATGTTATTCAACTCCAGACACATTTCCCATTGTATCTTGAAATAAGATTAATCTGGATAGATGGGTCATATTATTTTGACATTTGGTACTCTGAACAATTCTTAGATGACCGAAAACAACTGGGAACTGCCAAGAACTTACAAGGTATAAAAAAGAATAGACTGTCCTAGTTACATATTCTAATTCGTTGAGGTAGACAATTTGACCTGTTAGTTGTCATAAAGATAATAGGGCTTGTACTCTTGACAGATTTTGAATATCCACATTAGTCTCGCTTTAAAAGTTCAATTTCAATTCTGAGAGATCATCCATTGGAATTTCTAGGCCCACTAGATCATGATCTTGTAGTGCATCTTCATCAACATTCAGCCAAGAACCAATATCCTGACCTTGTCCACCCAGACCTTCAGCAACATCTAATTCATCAATGGAATCTATCGCGTGCAGTGGTAAGTTAGTGAAGATAGTATCATCAACCTCTTTAGATGAATCATGGGTAACATTACTTGAACTTTGCAATTCAACTTCCTGATCAATTTTCATGACGGAATTATTCACAGTGTCAAAGGATTCTTGTGATGCTGGTGACAAAAAGTTTGCTGCCTCTGTAACTCGGCCAATACCATTCCCTGATGTTGACAATTGAGCTATCTTTTGCTTTGGCTTTGTCCTTGTTTTGCGTTCACCCCTGCCACTGGATGACGGACGACCAGCTTTAGCAGTAGAGCTTCTCCCCGTTGCATCTTTGTTCTGATCCCTGTCTCTTTCAGTTTTTTTCCATTTTGTGCTACTTGGAAGAGAGTAGCTAGGCGTTGATATGGCTCTTATAGCAGCACCTGTAACGACATCATCCAGAAGCACCTCCTTCTTCTTCCTGTCGGGTTTACTAACCAATTGATCTCCCATTTGAGGAAAACCTTGGTATGCATCCAATGGACCTCGATCAATCTTATTACCAAGTCCATGCCTCTCCATAACTGATGGTACACCTGAAAGCCAGTTAGAAGAAGCTGCAAATATAACCAGTTCTTCTTAAACAGCTAAAACAAAAACAGGAAAGGAAATCATCATGCTTGGGTGTATGATCAACATTCTCTGGTAATATCTATGGTGTCAATGAACCAGTCTCCAGCAGGGCCTAGCTCAGTCTGTTGCCAGACCACACTTGAGAACCGAGACCTACTCAAAGACAATAATCTTGGTTGTAAAACATCAAACTATATTTGGTTATAGCTGCTAAATCCTTTCAGAGGACAAAATTATGTGCTCCATTATGTTTTTATACAATCATGGACAAATAATTGTATTAGAAGTACCAAATAACACAGGGTCACATATAGACACCAGTTTTATATACTCTGAAGAACAAAGTGCATTAAACAAAGATTATATGAGCCTCTCCAACCAATCAGGCCCACAAATAAGGCTGAAATCCTGCTTACTAGATGGACCACAAATTTCAGCCCAGGGCGAGGTTATGTGATTAAAGCACATTGGGCTAACAAGCAACAGTTCAGACCATCGACACTAATAATAAATTAATTAATAAATGTCTAAATGTGTTAAACTGGGATTATAATGTATATAAACAAACATATATGCTACTTACAAATGCAAGTGCATGCACATACATTCGCATATAACACCACATGCATGTTTCTAGAGAGAGGGAAGAATGATGCAACAAAAATCCATACCTGATACTCGGGAACCAAGATGACCACTCCGTGATTCCACATGATTAATAGCACCAGAACCATCTGAATGTTTAGCATCAATGTTATGTAGAGGTGCTAACACGATCACATCCCACAATGCTGGTTCACTGAAGCAGCTTCGACCTGTTTCTTCAAATCCGTGACATCTGGCTATTGTTCGCTTGGCAAAGGCCAATGCAAGCTGTTTTGAAACCTTAGTTATTCCATTCTTATGACTTGAACTACCACGCCCACCCTGTAGAAAGAAGACAGATTTTATAGGTAATTTAAATGGACTCCAATTGACATCAAGGAGTGCCCGAGGATAATAACGGCATCTCATGAGCAGCCCAACCAATATGCTGCTAATACAGTCAATATATGAAGCATGAAAGGGCACCAGGGTTTGTCCACATATTCAGATATAGCCAAATAAAATCAAACAAGTACATCGATTTCCTTAATTGGATTTACATAATCTATACCTAGAATGAGGGTTAAGAATCTAGATTGGTTAGGCCTTCTGCCTCATATAACTCAAGGGTAACTGAACTCACCTGTTGTGATCCAAGAAAATTTCTAATTAAATACAACTATGAATTGAAGTCTGGTCATGTGATGAGATTCTGAGGTAATATGAAAATCAGAATGACTATTTAAACTGATGGTGATCGGACACTGAAAAAGCACAATAGAACTGATTTTCTGCCCTTAAGCTATAAATCGATCCAAACTAGAGATTTGTTATTTACCAGAGCATAGTTTAAAGTATAATGCTACAGAGGTACAGACCTGTTTATATTTATAATAAAATTGACAGTATTACTTTCAATTCTAGATCACTAGCATACGCAGAGAGTAAAGAATCTAAATAGAAAAAAGGAGATCATTCATGGAAGAGGTAACAATCCAGGAAGGAAACTAAAAGTGCAAGTACTTTGCATTTAAGCTTCAAAGAAGATACCATTTTGAGCTTAGACTACACGATGACTTTGAAGGTTGCAGGGGACAATTTAAAATTCATAAATCCAAAATTTGCATGAAAGACAAAAAGTTGAGCAGAACACCCCAATACTATAGTATAATCTCCAAGGTAAAACCAACAATAGATAACATCATATGCATAAGAGATTGGAACATTTCCTTAAAATACCCAATGAAGATACAAATTAAGACTTGGCTAGGAATCAGTTACTCAGACATCTCTAGGATCCATCAACACTCGCTCATATCAATATAAGACAGCAGAAGATAGTAAAAAGAAACTTGCTTCAATATTTTCAAGCAGAGAATTCCTTAAGAGAAGAACAGTACTAAAATGACAGTACACTTAAGTTCTGTGATTACCGTTAGCCTTTTGTGTGCCATCTCAACAAGTTTGTTCATTGCAAGCTGCTCAAGTTTCCTGTAGTTTTAAATTAAAGACTCTTCAGTTATGGTAGATCAAGGATTAATTATTACCAGTGAAACAAAGAAGAATATTGAAACTCGTACCTCTCCTCAACTTCTTTTATACCTTCAACTGTTTTTTCTAGTTTATCTAATTGAGTTTTCTTTTTCCTCACCTATTAAGGCAACTTAGCATTAGAATAACTGTCAATAATAAAGACCATAAAATTGTAAAGAGTTTTGTGTGTTCTCGTGCAGAGTTAGAAAGATCAAATACTCATACATCACTATATTCAAATGATAAAAATGCTAACACTGTCAGGCTTTGACTGCAATATCTTACCATAAGAGATTTCCATACAGTAAAAAGATTTTTGCATGTAACTTCATAAATGATTATGTCTTAATAGAACTTTCCTCAATTGTGAAATTTCTCATAATTGGGTGTTAGCAAATTGCACAAGCTTATATAATCTTGAGAGTTACAAGCTTAACAGAGCCCCTCTATGTATCTAATCGTAAATTTTCAAAATAAATATTAAAACATTAAGCATTTCAAACAAATAACCTGCTCATAAAGTCTCATCTTAAGTTCTGTAATAACTTTGTCAATTTCTCCATCTTCGCTCTCAGCAAGATCAGGCTGTAGAGAAATTTATAAAAAAGGTAAGATGAATTAACCTCAAAGGAAAATGGCAAAGTTTAACTACTATAATTTCAGAAAACACATAAAAATTTAAATAAATTACAAGGCTGAATGCAGATATGTTTATTCTGTTCATTTATCTTTCATCAAAAGCAAAGTTTGGTTCATAACAGGCTTACCATCCCAGTATGGTTATGTTACCAAGCACACGTCCGGATTTAACTGATGCAACCAGATGTACCAGGTAGTAAGCCTACCTCTTGGTACCGATATTATTTTATTTTTAGGAATTATCTTCTCTCTCTCTCTCTCTCTCTCTCTCTCTCTCTCTCTCTCTCTCTCTCTCTCTCTCTCTTCTAAGTGCTCTCTCTTTCTGTCTCTCCTTCATGCTTTCTCTCACGAATTCTCACTCTCCCTGCCTCCACCACTTGCTCTTTCTTGTCGTGTTGTCACCATCTTCTCCCTCTCTACCTCCTCATTCTCTTAGTAAGGATCGTCACCATCCAACAACTGTCTGGTATTGGCACCTGACTGAGATTTTAAGCATTGACACAAGCTATATCAAGATTGGACTACCTCAAGTCCACTTGAGTATTTAATCATAGATCTACTTGAACTTAAATATGGTTTGTAGGGATTTGATTATAGTGAAATTATAGAGTATCTCATATGGGCAAGGCAAGGCACCAAACTTAAGCAAAATATGTGGAAATGAATAGATAGGTATGCTCTTTGTTCAATTTAATCAGACAGAATTTTTCTAAGAAATGCCAATTGCCAAGTACCTCGTGCAGTATTTCCAACAAAGGAAAAGATAATTTTTTTATGATAAGAGAAATTAAGAGAAGATACATGAAGATTCAAACAAAAAGAAGAAATAGCAAAAGACATCATCCGGAAAAGATAGCCTTCTGAACAAGGACAAGTGCTTTTCATTTGGTGTTATCACCTATTGGCATTCATTTCTTTTCCAATTAATTGCTTCAATAATTTCAAAATACACCGCCACACTACTTGCAACAGAACTTAAATGCCAAGATTAAATTAGAGCTGCACCACAATCTATGTCATCAAGATAAGATAAAATAAACAATACATTTTAAAGTATGCATACCACTGCATCCGGAAATAGGCCTATACTGTGCAGTTCCATCAAAATCCTATCATCAAGAGGCATGTCCTCAAACTGGCGCTCATAGGGAAAAGTGTTGTCCATTATCTGCAGCTGATTAAGATTATTTTTCTGGTAATCAGAAAGTGAACCATTATATGCATTCATAACAGCACTATTTTCCATCAGTGGTTCATCTCCAGACATGAAATTTTGAATATTTGAGTGCCTAAAGTTGTTGGAGACCATAAATCCATCATAAGGCATATTATCTCCCATACAATTTTTCTGAATCTTATAATTAAGCTCCAACTCACAATCCATGTTCAGTAAATCTTTAGCATGATCATTAACACGACTATTAGTACCATAATGAACATAATCACTTGACAACTGTAAAACTGATTCGCCATAGGAGTCATTTTCAACTTTTTTGATATCATCTTCTGTGATAAAGGCTGAGAGAAGCCTCTGCGAGAGTGGAACCATTTTGTCATACCATCTCTTGGTCTCTAATCTTCCAAGTGACGCATTCACATGCAGTGTCCCAGCAGCTGAATAATGGGTCTCAAAAGATTTGTTGGTTGATCCAACCACACTTGACTGCTCTCTGGCAAAGGAAACATGAGGTGAAGATGCCACATCATAAAGGACCTCATCCTGAAAAGAAAGGGAATGATTCTGATCAGACACCAACACAGGCTGCTGAAAAGTAAAATTACCAAGTCTACAGAGTTGTTAATTTAAAATCACTAGTATCACAATTCCCAAATATAGTTCATAGAATTGAGTGACAAAGAAAGAAACTGATTTCATATTCAGGAAGCACTAAGGATATAAACAGACAACTCCACACCTTCTTCAAAGACGAAACATGAAAGACATATGCACAAAATTAGAAGTGGGTAGTACCATTACATTATGGCCAACTTCAACCCTGTTAGACAAACTTCCATCTATCTCCTTAGCAAAATGTATCTGTTACAAAGTTGGGTAAATGAAGAGTAAGATTTGTCAGCCTAACATAAACAGATACTATTATTAAAAATGGGATCATACAACATAAACACTAACCTGATGCTTGACAAAAGATATATCCTCCAATGTCACAAATGAAAAAATGGATTCCATTTTCTTCCAGAAAGTGCTTAAACAGGCATGATCTACAAAAGTAAGAATGACAATAAAACAAAGGAAGCAAAGTGTAAATGGATTTGATTTGTGGAAGCAACTATTTTTAAGATGAATCTCACAGCTGGCATTACGAGCTGCATTTGCAGCCGCTAGTAATTCTTCTCGATCATCCTCCGATTCTCCTACAAAATTTGATCATATGAGGTTGCGCATTACAGCTGTAAAAAAAGCAAGGAAAAGATCAACTATAGAATTGTTAAATGGATATAAAATCTAGAACCTGCCAATTCAAAGGAACCACCATTCATAATTTGCGTACGGACACAAGTCTTCCGATCGGACAACTTTTTTGAAGGTGGGCGGCCAATCCTACTGTACCAAGCAATCGTACAGCTTAGTAAGCTTAATCCAATTCATAAGTAAAAAGTAATAGCAAGATTTTTAATTCCATAGCAATCAAGAAAGTCTGGAACCTTTCGCTCCTTTCAGAACCATGCTTTCCATTTTTGAGTGGCTTTGTAGAATCTACATTTTCCAGTTTCTCCCTTGGTAGAGGTAAACATGATTTTGACTGTACTGAGCCTCTTCCACTCCTACCTTGTCTTCGAACTCCATCTCCAATTTCTTCTTTTGGAGTAGTCTTGGTCTTCTTTGTTGGCAAAGCAGAAGTTGTTGCCTTAAGGTGTGCTTGAGCACCATCTTCTAGCTCAAAATTATCAGTTCCTTTCTCCTTCAACTTGTTCTCGACAGCAACTGACTCTTCACTTTCTGATAATACCGCAGGAGAGAGGACACTATCGAGTCTCAGTTTTGATTGTTGAGTGCTACTGGGCCTGCTCCTAGAAATTAAAAGCCCACTGGTATCTGTAGTTGTCATTCTGGCGCCACCATCAGGAGTAGAAAATCCTTCGTGTGAAAACTGAGCATCATCCAAGTTTGAGACGGGAGAAACTACATTAACCCTTCTTGTTCTAGAGATTTTTTGAGGCCGTTGACCAACCCATTGAGTTACAGGGGGTGATGATGATTCATTATGTATTGACCCTTTACGATTGTTCACCCCATTTGACGGCTGAATTTTGTTGATGCAGGGGGCTTGTTCCCAACCATCAGTGCTTCCAGATGAACGAAGAAAATTAGAAGATGCATTCATGACAATGCCTGGACCAGTTCTCAGTGCTCTAGATGCTTTTCCTTTTATGAGAGGACTTTGGTTTCCTACTTGAGCATCCTCACGCATATTTAACCTGGATATAACAATGAGCCAATGTTATATTTGCTGAATGTTCAAGGATAATACATGCAGAGCTAAAAATGGAGCAAAAAATTTAAAGCAAAACAGAAATCTCCAGATGAAAGTTTGAAGGGATGTAGCCTAACACTAGTGTTAGGCACTTGCTTCTAGAGGCTATACCATGATACATAATGTAAACAATAACCATATAACCCTCTCCAAGGACATTACACTAGATGCAAGTTGGAAGGAATTTGCTTTGCAGTAATGGGGAGCTTGTATTGCAGTCTTTCATGATTTTCTATCTTATAGTGTGGCCACAAAAGCAATATAAGTGTAATGTAAGCATACTTATTGCTTCCTTTAGGCACCATTCGATCATTATCTTGTCCAACAAAATGTTCTCGCCTTTCATTTGGAGTGGAGCCACCATCCAAGTCATTCTTGAGTATTCCGCGAGAGTTAGCACCACTATTTTCGGGGCAGCTATCCATCTTGTTGCTTATTGTGGTTACACTAGACAAGCCAGGTCTGCAAGATGAGAGTTTGAAGAAACTATTAGCAGAAATTTTCTAAATGTTATTGAGGGATAGAAAGAGAGTAGGGCCGAAAAAAATACCCCTACCTAGTCAGCAGGAATTTTTTTGTTATATCAAAGTTCTATTTTCTTTTTCTTTTTTTCATTCAACAGATTGAGAAGCAAAAAAACTCACCATCAGAAAGATATCCCTATTTTTTTACCAACTAAATGTTTCCAAGAAATTATCAACCCACAAAGATATATAATAAAGCAAGAACAATAGTTCTCACTGATGTTTATCCACGTTGGTGAATCAAATCCTGTTGTATAGCAAAATTAACTTTTCACAAAAGTTAATGGATAAAAGCTAACAACAGGACTCGTATCAAATGTTGATAAAATTTATAAAAACAACTGGCACAAATTGAATTTTAGGGACCCAAATAAAGTTCATCTCAGATTTTAAGGATTGAATGATGTAATTTACACTTTTAATATTTGAGCTGAAAAAACAATGCTTGAGTTGCATGCTCGTACTCAAATCAGTGTAGGTTTTCCTGCATGTACTCATCCTGAACTTGGTTAACAGGCACATCACTACTTCAGCTTAAGTGGGTCAAATAAGCACAAATGTGAAAAAAATACCAACCATATCTAGAGTCTGATACCATTCAAAACCAAAAAATGTTAGATTTACCTTTTAAAGAGAAACTGTCTCTTAATTCCCTAGATAGTACATGTACAAGGTCAAAACTTACTCATAATAAACATTGAAATCAAAAAGTAAAAACAAAAAAGAAAGTAACTCTCATATTAAATTGAAAAGAATAGCGGGGCTCTAAATTAAAAAAATAGCCATAATGCTAATATTCAAGGCCTAAATACTTCTAACACTAATTGGAAATTGAAGGAATCCAAGCATCATAGCTTCTTGATGCACTAGTTTAAAATTGCTGGCTCACCTTGTCCTGTTACTATTTTCCATTGTGTTCTACTGTTAGATGAAAAACCCACCACAAAAATAAAGGTGGCCACGTGGACAGGACACTAGCCAATATGAGATCTGGGGTAAGTTGAGGTACAGAGTCTTACCACAGTAAGCAGCAATTCCTAACCCTAACCCTATTGCTTCTTTCTCCCACCCTCACCATACCCATCCAATATGAATTAATATTAACTAATAAATTTTCGACTTGCAGAATATCATGTTTTACCCGCAGATCTAGCTAATCACATAAAACACTTCTGCATGATAACTTTGAAATGGCTACCTCATTGAAGTCCTGAGCTCTAGGACCTCATACTCTAAACTAAGTACTACTGAAAAAGAAACTAAGAATAGCTGCACAATTTTGTCAGCAATCCAGAAGCAGTTATTCGTTCTAAACAAAGTAGGATGATGATTCTAATCTCCAGTAACTTAAACAAGGATCCTATGCTTGAAAAGTATAAATAAATTGTTTAAGGTGTATAACCTCCTCATATAGTTACCTGAATCCAATGCCATCAGAAGAGCGTAGACGAGATTCACTGTTAGGCCTCTGCTGAAATGGTTGTTTAATATCTCTATCACCATCTATTACTCTGTTCAGGCCAACAGAACGCTTTCGTTTATTTTTCTCCCATCCATCAGCCCCTGGAGGGAGTCCACACATCTTCTCTTCTGAAGGTATTGGCCCCCCGTTGCAACCTCTAAGCATAACTTTATCCTTGTCAGAAAGCACATTTTTATCCTTTTCTATAACTGCACCTTGCCTCAGAAGAACAGTACCACGCCCCTCTGACTGAGGCAGATAAAGGGGAAAAAGTCATTTCAGCTATAATGAACAAACTAAAAACTTCACATTTGAGTTTCAATAAAAGAAAAGAAAATGGATCGCAAACAAGTAATCAATATGCTTATTTCTAGCAACAAATCAGACAGGCATGTAACTGGACTGATAACAAATTCTGAATAAATGTTAACAGAAACGTTGAACTTGAGGCTTAAAAGCATGCATAGGTTTACCGGAGGAAGAATGATTATAGATTGTAAACATGGTTGGTTATTAACAACTAAGACAGCATTAATTTATTAAAAATACTCAAATCACCAAAAAGTGGTACAACAGACTCCACAAGAAATGACAAAGGCAAGAGCCTTATCTCTCAAGATAACACCTTGGGAAGATATACAAACCCGTACTTCCGCCATAGAGGAGCGAACACGTTTATTTGGAATTACATTCTTTGCTCTGTCCTCCAGTCTTGGACTTGCAATCTCTGAAGGGCTTTGATGACTCTGACTTCCCATCTTTAGTGGATTTGAAGTACCTGACTTCTCATATAATTGATCAGTTCTTTGTCGTTTCCTTGAAAGCAAGTTACGATATTTATCCAATTTCATAATTGATTCCTGCAATGACTTCATTCTATCCCTGGTGAAAAAGAAGTTACTCGTCAGCAAACAGCCACTACAATGTCACTGTATAATTGAACCAATTCCAAGTAAGTTTACTTGCACGAGGGATTTTATGCACATATCCCATGTGCCAAACAGTGACATGATTCAGATCCAGCAGATACAAAGGTTGAACAATTAATGGTTCATTCAAAGATAGATTTGTCCAGAACAGTATAAATGTAGTAACTATAAGCAAATCATGCTTTCATAGATACAGAGAAAACAATAGGCCAATGCATGAAGAAACTAACCTTGCTCTGGTTGATGACTCAAATATGCTAGCTCTGAAACGTTTAAGATCCTCTGATGCAATGGGAGGGAGCAGCTTAGACTGCACAGATCCAAAAGAGTGCTCCTCAACTGTAACACCTAGAACTCTTCTTAATTCTCCAGAGCGAGAATACTTTTGCTCGCTCATTGAGAAATGCTCTAATGAAAGATACTGCAGCAAATGTGGTATTTCTGTAGAGGCGGCTGTGTTTCTCGATGTGCTGGGCCCAGTAACCAGAATACGGTTCTCCAAGCTCTCGCGGAAGCTTCCAGACCTCTCCAAACCAGAGCCTGAGTAGGTCCCACGCGGCCCATTGTGATAGGAAGCAGCAAAGTTTGGTCCATCCAGACTACTCGAAGCCGACTCTGCCCTCATACTTCCTGACATTTTCATGCTTAATCAACCATAAAAGCTCACATCCACATCTCATTCCTGCATATGGACATACATTGCTTATAAATTTCTACAACCTCAGAAGCTGATGTTGGTACATAACTGGTCTTCCACAGAATTGAAAGAATTCTTTTAATAGAAACTCTAAATGATACATCTCTTCTTATACAAAGAGAGGTGGCAAGTGAGACAATGTTCAAGTGTGGGTTCAAAGACAATGTTCAAGAAACACGGGTCATCCAGCTAAGAACAACAGTGAATGCAATAGCAATTCAAAGTTCCCAAGCCATAGCGAAGCACAAGACGATGAGGAATTACGTGAATTCATCACTGAGAAACTCCACAAGAAGGAAGATAAACTGAGAGCCCAAAAGCACGACTCGAGCCACTAAAATGAAACCAAACAATTCAACTTGAAGTACAAAACTAGCATATTACAACTACAAAAAGCTCTCCAACCACCGAGACGAACCCTAACGAGAACCAGAAAGCAATCCACAGACTTCAGCAAAGATTTCGAAGCAAAAGACACGAAGTAGCCCAGTAAATCCACCAATTCGGAAGCTCAAGCTCCAGCTCACAGAGACGAGACAAGCAGGAAAGAATGAGAATCAGAAGCTGAAGCAGCTAAATCTCGACCGAGAAGGAGGAGCAGAAGGGAAAGCGAAACCCTAATCCCGGGACGAACCTGGCGATCCAATCTCCCGCGATCCCTTGCTCCTCCGGCGATCGCAGCGCTGGTCCGGCGATTGGGCACCTCGACTGCCGGCGTTCGCTGATCGGAAGCGATCGGGGCGGAATTGGGCGAAACGGAGACGAAAGCGATCGGGAAGGCGGCGGAAACTTCCAAAACGAAAGGGGTCCGCTGATGTATTAAAAAAACAATTAAATAATAATAATATAATATTTACACATATTTTAGAGGGACACTGTCGCCTACGTTTCGGAGGAAGAGAAGAGAGGAGTAACGGATCGGATTGGAGACACCTTCTTTCTCTTTTTATTTCCGATGAGACCACGGTATGGTTTTAGGCGGACAGGAACGAAGCAAAACAGGACCGCACTGAATTGTTTTTGCAGTAAGACGTGGCTGATGGCAAGTCAACACACTCGACTCCCTTGCAGTGTTTGCATTATTCTCTGCAGTCATTGCTCTTTTTCTTATAAGGACCAAAACGCCTTACATTTATTGGATCCTGCATCGCTCATCCGCACTCCATTAAACTATTATCCTCTGACTTGACGATGCCACAAAAACACACGAATGAACGATCACATTGCGCATAACCACTCGTTTAACAAGCAATGGGGTCTGCGATTAGACACATACGAATAGTGGTACTGCATGAAGACGAAGCGTCGCTCAAGTGTGTGACACCAACGGCCAGCGTTGAACGAGGGCATGATTAGCTGATTAGCTACTCCATTGTTGGTTTCTCCAAATCAATGATTAGCTGTGTCCGGGCGGGGTCCATCATAGTAGAACAGGTGGAACGTTAACATGGGACCCGCAGATGGGGCCCGGGAACGCTCCAATAACTAGTCAAGTAGGCGGGCTCGTAACGGACGAGGGGGGGAGGGAGTGTTGATTTCGGAAAATGGATCAGATCCGGACTTGATTCGAGCGCGGGAAACCCACTCAGCCTGACGTGGCATCAACCGAAGGCGGAGGGCGAAACAGACTCGCCGATGCAAGAGTGGGGGTCGTTTTCGCCTTATAAATACCAACTTCCTCTTTCCCTTCCGTAACCTCCCATTCCGTTACTGGGAAAGAAGAGAATAATGGCTCTCGCAAGCGCCTTCCTCTCCTCTCGCTTCCTCTTCTTCTCCCCCGCTGCTCTCCGCCCCCGATTTATGGTTTCAGCCCACGTAGAGTTCCCCCAACCTCTCGAGATCGGCAAGCATGACCGCTCCCTCCGCGGATCGGTCGCCTCCGGCGACGGTGTCTTTCTAGGAAAGCTGCATGGGTGAGCTTGGATTCGCTTCCCTTCGCATATTGTATAGTTGTTTCGTTCTACTCAGATCTCTTCTCTCGCTAATTCTTGTGAATTATGAGCCGTCGTCGACGACTCGGTCCCCGTAGGTGGATGATCCCGCTTGTGTTGTTGTCGTCCTCTTAACGAAACTGGGCTTCGGCCATGGCTTTTTGGGTTTTCTTACATGTCATCTAGTTCTGATTTCTTCGTCTGGGTCTTGGTGCTACGATTTAGTTGATATCGTAGTTTCTTGTTCAAGAAACAACGCTTTGATTGATTTACCGTGCTTCAGCCTCATGCTTCTGGATTCTCTTGCTCATGGTTAGTTTATTTAGTTGATATTTGCTTTCTTGATGAAAATCTGGGCTATGGGTGAGCTCCCGTGATTATTTTTTCTGCTATCTTGTTCATGTTGTTTGATCTGTTCTGATCCGGTTTCATGATCTACAGTCGCATTCTTTTGTTTCATGATACTACAGTTAGAGATTTGTGAAAACAACCTACTAGTGCATATTCTACTGGTATGAGTTATCCCTTTGTAATGATAATCCATGAAAGCTTAAGTAGTACCAATTTGTAAATTAGTAGACGCAGCAGTTTACAAAGAAGACAAAACAGACTAAACCCAGTACATGTTATTACAGTTCTAAATTTCCCCTTGTCTAGCACTTTAAAATTCAAATTATTTTTTTGTGGGATTCTTTTTTTTTGAAAAACTGGAGTTCTATAACTATGTACTCAGCTCTTAAGTTTTCTAGGATAGTTATCATTTACTATGCATGACTTTACCATTGTGAAGTATGAGGTTATTTTCAATCGTCTGTGGTTGGTATTGAATATCTTACATATATGTTATAGGGACAGTCGTGATTCCCAATATTATCTTAATCCAAATGGGGCTGTAGAAACTTCCTCGAAGGTATGACATCTTATACTCCTCTCAATATTTGTGCATATAAAGAGTAATCTTCGGGGCAGGTGACCTGTATTAGTAGATAAGTTTGCTCCTGCTGCTAAAAAGCATATTCCTTGGTGTATCCTGTTCTCATGTGATGTCTCTGTCATCCTTTTTGCTAGTAAAAAATTTAAAAATTCACTGGAATTGTATTTTCGTAGAGGCAATCGGGTAAGGCACAAGTCAGGGAAAAGAAAAGCATATTAATGACCCAGAGTTGCTATTCCTAATTATTTTGGTTCATTTCTGATTTAATTAAAACTAAGAAATGTAAAACAAAAATATGATTGTTATTTCATAATAAAATGCTTCATTATTGTGTATCAGACATTCTCCCACTTAATACATGATAAATCCTCCAATAGGGAGCTTTCTGGATAGTCTGTATATGCAGATTTTATGGGATTTACATGAAATCTCTTCGAGTTACATATTGAAATTGCAGGTTTTTTCTTTTGATTATCACTTTGACAAATTACTACTCTAGCAGAAATCTGACCAGGAGAATGATTCAGTACCAATGCCAATTATCTTGATAGATCAAGACTCAGATGCACATGCGACTATTGTGTGGCTCAGTTTTGGTGATCGTCTGGGTGCATTACTTGACACGGTCATCCCTCTCTCTCTCTCTCTCTCTCTCTCTCTCTCTCTCTCTCTCTCTCTCTCTCTTTTACACACACAATATATATATAATATATATATACATATATATACACCTGTTCTCACTGCCCCTCTTATACACAAATATGCATTTAGTCCTGGTATCTATCTATTGAAAGTCACTTAGTTTGTTTGGATTTTTTTTTTTTTTTGTAAACTAGTTAAGCATATATCATAATCCTGCAAATAGCTCATATTAAATCCAACTAATGTGCCAATGCACCCAAGCTATATGAACTAAACAGAGAACATAAATTTTATGTCAATAAATTTGTGGCTATTATTATTATTATTATTATTATTATTATTATTATTATTATTATCCTCCTCCTCCTCCTCCTTATGGAGATTGTATATCATATCTTAGTGCATGGTAGTTAAGATGAGTCATTAAATATACGAGCATTACTTAAGCACAGATGAGCCGTTAAGGTTACAGATGGTGCCACTATTAAGCACATTGAGTATGTAGCTGAATTTCTTTTCTATTTCTGCTTACTGCTTAGTGTTCTAAAAAGATGCCAGCTGATTATGATTTGGATACAACTTGCAGAAAGATTGAAACATTATTTCATTTGTATTCCCGTCATCTGCAGATGCGAGCACTCAAGGATCTAGGATTGGATGTGACAAAGGGAACTGTAACTACTGAAGATGCCATTGTGAAAACCCAATTCTTTATCACACAACAGTAAGTATTCATGATTGTTTACAGAGATCCCATCTGGTTTTGTTACACGAAATCCATATTGAGATATCTAGTTTTGAGCACATGCATCTCTTTTACATCCTCTACTTATTTCCTCAACATTCAGACTGACCTTACACAAATATTTGTAAGTAATTCATGTCTGAAAATTGTAACCGCATTGTTTTTGTTATGGCACTATTTGGTCATAATTTCTGATAATCCAAGATGGACTTGGGTTGTTCTGTGTATGTATGTATAATAGCAGCAATATCATGCACTAAGTTTCTGAAAATATTATGTAAACGATGGTAACGGCCATCTGTGGTAAATTTGATTTGTCAAACTCTGAGCATGAATTCAATAATGCACCTCAATATTTTATGCAAAAAGGAAAGACTACTACTACATTACCGTATCATGCAAAAGATCCTAGTTCATATTTCTGGCTGATTCATCTAGCTAATAAATTAGCTAAGTTTGTTGTGTATATGTTTATTGTTTTCGAGTTGATTGTGGTAATTTGATTTACTCAAATAGCTGTAACATATGAACCTAATATGTAATACATTGTAATTAAAATTGCCAACTAAACATTCATGCAAACTATTTGCATCTGATGCCTTTTTTCCCTGCATTCTGATTTATTGCTTTGTCTATTTCAGAAATTTATTTTGGACAAATACTGCAAGTGAAGCATTTGCTTAATTAAATAATTAATGATATTGACTTCATGAGCATCCTAGGGGGTGCAAGGTTGAGGACCCAGAGATATTGGAAAGAATTCGTCTTAGCATTATTGACAACCTTTTGAAGTATCATCCTGTAAGCAATTAGCTTACTTTCTTAATTGCTATAGCAAGGTCTGGTAGTAAGTGGCATTCTATGCTTGTTTATCATAGGAATCAAGTGAAAGGCTTGCAATGGGTGAAGTTTTTGGAAACAAACCTCCAAAAAAGGTATCCTCACTAATTGCTAAATGTTCTCTTTCACAAAGCTTTAAAAAAGAAAGATTGTGAAATATATCTCTATGGTAGGTTAAGCAATCCAGAACTTTGTATTGACTTTTCAAAAATGTTTCATCTGGATGATTTCCAAGGAAAATCAAAGCAGAAAAGTTCATCTAAATTTTATTATTCCCAGATGTGTTTGGACCTTGCAAATTTTTGCCAATGAGATGCAGTTGATTCGGCTACCTAAAGAATTATGCACAAGATAATACTTAGAAATTTGAGAATTTGTCACTGCAACCAATCTTTTAACAGTAGACATTAATGTTTAGATAATTATGATGATCCAGGCATGAAGTATAATACTTCAGAAATAGTTGCACTTGGTTGATAGAAATAGGCAAGACATAGGTGAAAGTGCATTTACAATGTTTCAAGGGCTCTTCTGATAAAGCAAGAAGCAATGAATATATGTTTTATTATTATGTTTTGCTGCATTGGTGATTGTATAAAGTACAAGTTTTTGACAGCTAACATAGTTCAATGGCTTTTTCACATTTTTCTTAATAGCAGTCCATCTTTCAGAGTAAGAATGCACTTTGTGGTGAAAAAAGGTTTAATAACTGAAGATCGACCTGCTGCTAATGTAGAGTCCTTTGTTTCTGCTTTTGTGTAGATAATGGTCCATGTATTAGTAATATCTCTATATGGAGTACATTTTACTATTCCAGGAGTTGTGTGGATTGGGCAGCAATTGTTTTTCGTAGCATGTGAAGCATTATTATGTGGGAAAAAACTAAAAAAGTATGTTCCGTATAATAGTTAGACATGTCATTCCAATATTAACTTTGGAAGAATGAAGCTTCAGATCATACTGTGATTACCTTATTATGAGGCAACTGAATAAGACATGACCCTGCAGGTCCAGGCATAGAAGATAAGTGTGCTAAGATTAAGTTTATTTGGGTGCTGAAACAGGAAAGAAAAAGTTGGAATTTAGTACATTTAAGGACTGAGAGGAACAATCTCAGTAAAGAATAATTTGATTAACAACTTATTCCCTGAAATCTGTACAGACTAAATGACATATGTTCCTTGAACTTTTTCAGTAGGTGCTCATCGTGTGACTATTATCTATTTTGATAAAAAAAGAACTGTAGCCACTTCATTGACACTCCTGAAACTCATCATTTTAAAATTACAGCTTGATGTTGATGATACAACACGGGTGCTTCTTCAGGATGATGGGCCAAAGAGAAGGTATGTTCCTTCTCCATGTTAGTTAGATTACTTTAGTTTCTCTATATAAGTAACTTTTGTGCTGACAAGTTTATGGAGAAGCCCTGATATCATCACCCTTCTGTGTTCTATTGATGCAGTTATCAGACTAATCAGACAATATAATGATTGCATACTCTGATAATGTCACTTTTCGTCATTGTGTCCAGAGTCTCTTTGTCAAATGGCAATGCTCTGTATTATTCAGGGTGGCAAGATATTAAGATCAATCATAACTTCCTATGCCATTCTTCAAAACCTAAATTATCATGATCCTGGAAAGATATAACGTTTGTCATGTCTTGTGATTTATATGCACAAATATGCATACATGAACAACTTGTTTTGGTGGTTCTAGTGCTCTACATGATAATCCATATTCAAATTGGTAAACACTTTCGTCATTTACTTCTAAGTTTTTCAATCTTTTATTTCTAGAATTACATCGTTACATTATATTTTCATTATATTTAGGTTTGTCAGAACCCACCATCTTTGAGAACCTGTACATAACCTAACCACTTTCTGTGATCTTCCAGCTTACTCCACATTGAGACTGCTGATCGCCCTGGATTACTGCTGGAGATCATCAAGATTATACTAGACATCAGTATAGATGTTGAATCAGCAGAGATCGACACTGAAGTCTTTCTTCTCTCTCTAGTATGTATGTATGTGTGCACAAGAATTAAATTTAAAATTCGTCTACATGTTGTCTTGTAGGGCCTGGTAGCAAAGGACATATTTCATGTGAGCTACAGAGGTGCAGCATTGAGCAGTACTTTGTCACAGGTAAGGTTAATTACGTAATATTTTGCAACCACTATGTTCATTTAATCTTATAGTCTCAAATGTTAATGAAAGAAAAAAATCTGATTTCAAGTAGCTGAGACACAAATTGGATTTATAGTTGGGAAAAAGTAAATATTTAGGTTATGTGGTTTTCCGTTGGACCTGAATTTGAATTCGATGTAATATTTATATGATTTCATTGCTTTCGCTGTGCTTAAATTACGTAGGAAAGTTTTTGATGATTTGGTTGGTTTAATGACCAGGTAGATATTCGTTTCCCATTATGAGTTCAATATATGTGCAGGTTCTGATCAACAGCTTGCTATACTACCTTCGAAGGCCTGGAACAGAGGAAGATAGTTATTGATGTTTCGGGGGTAACAATAATTTGCATAGATGTCGCTTGGTACGCGATACCACATCCACTGTGTACACCATTTCTATCGGATCTGGTCAACGCCTGCCATGTATATATAGGTGGCCTTAACTCCAGGCCACAAGAATCCACTCTGATCAGTGTCCTGAATGGCCGTTGATTTGGCTCTCTCTTCCGTCCTTTGAATGTGCATCTTTTGTTATTGCTTTTCTCAGTGTCTTGCCACATGTTTCCTGAATCCGATATATCATACTCTAAGAACACACCAAAAAAATATATAGGGAAAAGTATCTCTTTTCTGAAAAAATAAATATCTTCTTTTTGAGTAAAAAAAGTTTGAGTAAAAAAAAGTATGAGTAAAAAAAAAAGTATTTCTTCTCTGACTGCCCAAAGTTTGAGTAAAAAAAAAGTAAAACGTTGGAGACGGATGGAATAGATGGTCTTTTTCATAATTTTAAGAAATTTTTATTTTACATGTGCACCGAACAGCTTGAAACCTGGAGGTCGCACTAATATCGAACTCTACCGTGCCCTGACCCCTTTTCTTTTCCGTTCATTTTAAATTTTATTTGTCTATTTCGTATTGTGTCCGATCATCATATCTTGCAATCTTCTTCGGTATCGCGATTGTGTAGTAAGCGATGGCTCTGAGTCGTCTCCATCTCCTCCTCAACAAGCCGCCTCCCCTCCCGTTTCTGGCCCCCTCATCTTTCGTCTCTCCTCTCTCCTCAAGCTTCCGCGTCTCCTCCCGGCGACCCCGCCCCACCGCGCGCTTCTCCTTCGCCCGTCGTCTCCTTTGCTCCAAATCCGATCCCCCGACCCAGGTGAGAACCTCTCGGGTTTCCGCTTTTTGAATTCCCCCTCCTCCCTCTATTCCTTTGATCAGTCTACCGTCGATTCAGAGCGACCCAAGGTGGGACGAGCCCGCCCCCTCAATAGTCGGCGATCTGCTGGATTACCTTAACGAGTCTTGGACGCAGTTCCACGCCACCGGTAAATCTGTGAACTATTCTATTCGTTCCTTCATCCTCTTCCTTTTTCGGGTGCTTTGATCTGACGCTTTTTTTTTTATTTGTGGCTTTTTTGCAACTCAGCTGAAGCGAAGAGGCAACTGATCGAGGCTGGTTTCCATTTGCTCAACGAGAATGACGAGTGGGATCTGCGGCCCGGTGGTCGTTACTTCTTCACTCGGAATATGTCCTGCCTGGTGGCTTTTGTGGTTGGAGAGAGGTGAGCTGCGTTATATAGTCAAATGCTTGTTTAACATATATAAGAGTCGGTTTACGAAATTGTTACTATTGTAGTTCTGTTAGCGTGGAGACCAAAGAATGATATATCCAGCTTAAGCAATCCCTAATATAGTGAATTTTACTTCCTTTTCCTACATTACAAAATTGGGTCCAGTACATGGGGGCAGTAATTTCTTAAAGCACGGAACTGTGGTTACTTGGAAAATCATGAATTTCTGAATTTAATCGTGCGGCACAACTCCTCTTGATCGGCACAAACCGATCTATCTTGTTGAATTTTATCTTTTCAAATCCCTATCTGCCATTTTATGAACCTTCTTTATAATGTGGAGGTAATAATTCAAACCTTATGAACAGTGCTAACAACTCAATTACTTGATAATAGATTAAGTTTACTAGTGAGTAGCTAAGATGACATATAAATACTCTTATGGATTTAACAGATGTGGCTTCATGCTTTGCTCACTATGTTAATTTGGTGCTATTCCTAATAACAACCTAGAATAACTAAGAACTAAAACAACAGAGTGATCTGGTGTATTTGGAACTTGGACAGTTGCCAACTGCTTTTCATTGCCATTTGTTGGTGATTAGTGATTTTGTATATGATCATTTTCCTTTAGTTCCCTTACATAGTTTTGATATATGCAATGCTGGGGCTGTTGCATCTTTAATTCCATTGCACAGTGATATCTTATGTCTATTATTTGACAAACTAAGGATGCTATTCTACTTTCTCGTTCTCCGTTGTTGATGTAAGTGGTTTTTTCCCTTGTTTTTGCAGGTATAGTATCGGAAGTGGTTTTCATGTAATTGCTGCTCACACAGATAGCCCATGCTTAAAACTCAAGCCTCGGTCTGCATCATCCAAGTCTGGCTTTCTGATGGTAAATGTGCAAACTTATGGAGGTGGATTGTGGCACACATGGTTTGATAGAGATCTAAGTGTAGCTGGGAGAGTTATCCTGAAAGATGGCCATGGTTCATTTAGTCATAAACTTGTTAAAGTGAGGAGACCTTTGCTACGTGTACCAACATTGGCCATTCATCTTGACCGGTTGCTGCCTATTTCCTCCTTCAATTATGGATTGTTTCAATTTATTCACATTCAAATTCATGATGAATTACATTTAACAGTCCGTCATGATTGTACTATCTGCCATATGATATTCCAAGTTATGCAAAAATGTTTTCAAACCAAGTCTGGTATTACAGATGAAACAATAACATGGCTCATCAGTACAATATATAAATATTAAATATATAAATATTTTCATTTCAGATCCATGTCTATAAGAAATAGGGAAGTCATTGTGTTCAAAAGCCAAAAGTAAATTTTTGTTTTTAAACTTATAAACTTTTGGGGTAGATCTTCCAGCTACATGTTAATTTCATATTTAAAGGAATCCTCTTTTTAAAAAAAAAAACAAATGAGCAATCCTTATTTCCGAAGCCTTTTATATTCCGCTTTCTTTCTCGAAGAATTTATATTCATTAGAACTTGTGGCATGTAAATGTGGAATATCATACATCTTTTTAGATATAGTTCTTCTCTCTGAAAGCCTAAAATTCATTGCAAGAAGTTTAAATTTACCTTGCACATTCTCATGTTCTTTGTAAGCATTTCAACCATTTCAATTTGCATTCGCACTTATAAGATCAATTTTTCTGTTCATTTCACACTGTATGTTTCCTGATTTATCTATTTATTCACTCCAGTAAATTCGTTGTGTTTGCACATGAATAAATAAACTACAATGTTCAAAAGTTGGTTTCATTTGATCCAAATCATTCTTTTATATGAACCCAAAAGCTAACTTTCCTTCATATAGCACAGTGAATACTGAAGGTTTTAAACCAAACTTGGAGACACAGCTTCTTCCACTAATTGCAACAAAAATTGAGGACGCTGAAATGAAATCTGAGGACAAGAAAATAGGACCATCTTCATCAAAAAGTGCTCATCATTCGCTGCTCTTGCAGGTATTTGCAGAACTTACCTGAAAATATCAGATTAATAACCTCATGTAGATGGTCAGTATAATCATGATGTGTATTCAGTTTTTATCTATTTAGCTTCAAACAAAATTGGTGTTGTGGTTCTCAATGTTTTTATGTAAATTTTCAGGTCTTATGCGAAGAACTCAGTTGTGATGTTAGTGATATTATGGGTATGGAGCTGAATGTTTGTGATACTCAGCCTAGTTGCCTTGGAGGTGGAAATAATGAATTTATATTCTCTGGAAGACTGGACAATCTTGCTTCAAGTTATTGTGCACTCAGAGCTCTGATAGATACATGTCGATTGCCTGGAGATTTAGCAAATGAGCAAGCTATCCGAATGGTTGCTCTGTTTGATAATGAAGAGGTATTACTTTCAATATATCTTTTAGCCAGATTCATATGTTTTGTATTATTTGATGGCTTTATCTGTAACTTGTTTTAATTACCTGCTCGGATCCTGACTGACTCATGCTTATCTCCAGTTTACCATATTGAAGTGTCATTTCTTAAGAACGAAATAAACTTAGTGATCTACAACATACAATCACCACTGCATGCTACATGAGCATATGATTTGTCCTTTGCATATGATCTGATATCTGAACAGGCATTGAACCATTCATTTATCTACAGTAGTAATGTGCTACTTCTGAACTTTGGAGAGTAAATTGTATTTACATGAACTTTACAATCAGTCTTGGTACATCTGAAGATATATACACTTGAAAATTTGACATGCTATTTCGGCGTACTAGTAATTTCAAACACATTCTACAACCATGTTGTTTGATTAGTTGTGTTTCCTTTTCCTTTTCTTCTTGATGCATAATGCATCATATATGGAACACTCTAGTTTAGTGCCATATCGAAAGTGGCTAAGACTAAGATTGGCTTATAAGGGTGTTAACTTGGGTTTAAGCATTTTGAGCTCGTGATTTAGTCTCAACGAAGTTAATAGGCTAGTTATCTCATCAGGCTGGTTCATGACAATTGGTATTAGAAGTGACCTAGTATTGGGTCATAGCAAGGCGTTCAATTAAGAAAGGAGTACCCGTGGATACGATCAAAGGGCGTATTATGGCGTAGAGCCACCACTAACTTATGCATCACATACAAAATACTAGGTTTTGATCTGAGCTATGTTGGACCTTGACAAGAATGTTAAACCCTTAAGTGGTCATCATTTTAAGACGTGATCCTAATTTTACAGTTTTGATCAGTGGAAATTGAACATTTGTATCTATAAACATTGTCATTAGTCAAAATAAGTAAGATATGGTTTAGTAATTGAATAATTTGGAAAATATTACTGGAGCTAATTACAATTATAGAATTTATCTATTTGTTTCTTTATCATTTTGTCTAAACTGAGACAATAAATTAGAAATTAGACAAGAAATGTCGTGAAGAAAATTTGTAGACTCAAGACTTCGGCAATGGTGTCTTAAGAAGAAACCATGATGTATAAAGGCTCAAGAAAATTTATGTCAGCACTTCAACTTGGATAACTGGGTATTCATTGTTAGAAACAAGGAGATACCATGTGATGGTTTTAACCTTCTTTAAGAGTTTTTGTTTTACAAATTAAAGAATGAAGAAAATATTACAAAAATAGGAAAATACGAGATCGCATGTTGTTTGAAACAGTCTTTGGTTTTTTGGTTATTCATAGTGCAGGATAAAATGTGAGAAGAGATAGAGTAGAAGAATTGGAAAATGGCAGATGATAGAAGATGGAGAATAGAAAAGAGACGAGAAATATAAATGAACCAATTTCTGGCCTGCTAATTGTCCCGATCTGAACAATACTGGGACCCAACTTTCTCAAGCATAATATAAGATATATGTTGGTCAATTAACTAAAATCAGTGGCCTGAAATGGCCCTAAGATCATTCAGATTCAAAACAGAAAAGTTGAGTGTATTATTAGGTATGCAGTACTGCATGGTCGGCAATACCGACCTGTACCGCCTGCACTATGCATACTGGTCCGACAGGATACCGGTACGCGGACCGCCCGCTACCGGTCGGTATGAATTTTTTTATTTTTTAAATAAAAAAAAATCAATTTTTTAATACTCGGGCGACATCACCGAGGCTCGGGCGACGTCCACGAGGCTCGGGCGACGTCGCCGAAGCTATTTTTTAATAAAAAAATATTTTTTTATACTTTTCGGGGTTGACATCTCGGGCGACGTTGCCGAGTGCGACGAAAAGAAAAAATAATATAATAATTATAATTATAAATATATATATTATATCCGAACGAGCAGTGCGTCGAAACGCATTCGCTAGAAACGTTCCGATGCGATCAGGTATTGTTAGAACTTCTTCAGCTAGACTAAGTAATAGTTTGAAATTGTGATGACTCTATTGTTCTAGTTTTGTCCTTAAAATTCATATGAATATAGGAAAAGTGAAGTGGAAACTAACAATATTCAGGTGACTTCATCAGATAATAGGAACACATATCCAGTCAAGTGTAGTAGTGCTATAGTGCTTCTGGAGCAGCATCATATTGGATAAAGTGGAAAGGGAATAGGTTTCATTGTTATTATTTACTAATGTCCAACATAAATGTTGTGGGTACTTGAAAAGGTTCAGGTGGAAGTGATGGAAAAAGAGATTAAATGAAAATAAACATAAAACCTATTAAACACAATGGTCATTCCTATATATATTGGATCAATTCCTGATTTTTGCAACTTAACTTGATACAGTACCTGAAGTTGACAATGCTTGTCTATCATAAGATTTCTATCTTCAAATGGTGTATCAGAAGAAACAATACCTCAAACATAATGTGTATTCTTCTGTTTGTTCCATTTTTACTCAATTGTCAAAAGCACACAATATTTTTTGTTGTATTGTTTTGTTTTGGAATTGACAGGTGGGATCAAACTCTATGCAAGGGGCAGGTGCACCAACCATGTTCCAGGCTATGAGACGCATTGTTGATTGTTTGGCTCAGGAGCGATTTAGAGAGGGTTCATTTGAACGTGCATTACGTTCATCTTTTCTTGGTATTCTGTTGCTAATTTTCTTTTGCTTGAAGATAAGAGTACCATAAGAATTCACTTAGTGCTTACTATCTGCAAAAATGTGAACTGTGTTCTTTGTGATTGGATCAGTCTGAAGTTTTCTGGAGCAGACAGTATTTTTTGTAAATTACCTTCACATGCCCTCACAATAATTTTTATATCCTTTTTTCTTTAATGATGGTAATTTGTTTTTATCTTAATAAAGAAATTGCTCTTGTCCTTTTGAAATGTCATGATATTTGTCCTTGGGGTGTTGAAAACAACTATTAGTCAGTTGACAAATGGAAATGTGCCCACAAATTCATTTACACTTATGCCCATCCAAATTCTGTCATTCTTTTATGGTCAAAAAGTCGTTGAACAATTTGAATATAGAATTCTGTGATTGAGACTGTAGATTGTTGGATATATAGATGGCTTCTTTTTATGCATCGTTTGCAGAATCATTAACTCTGAAAGAATGCTTTTCATCAGAGCTGTTACTATGCTATTGTTGCTAGTTCTATGGGTGATCTAAAGCTTCTTTTCTCTTTCTTTGCTATTCTAGGAATTTTAAGATACATGTCTGGTTTTATTTCCATTCCAAATTCTAGTGGGTATCTTGTAGTTATAAATTTTGAAGTGCTGGAGCATGTAAATTGCAGTAATGAACTAACTTAAAAGTTCTAGCAGTACAACATTTCAAGAGTTGTATTGAAGGTATAAGAGATGAGGTTGATAAGAAATTATTGGATGTCTGCAGAGTGTCAACTTTATATATGAGTTGTTGACCAAGTGGGACACCAAGAAATTTCAACTTTTGTTAGCTTATTCATGTCTCCTTTGTGTGGTTTTCGTACATGATAAAAGAAATCAACTGTGATGCTGATTTTCTGAAATAGATATATTACACGGATTATCAGCATAAGATTTGATAATCTACTAGTGGATCTTATGTTTTGTCTATTTGTTGTTTCTCAGTGTCAGCAGACATGGCACATGGTCTCCACCCAAATTTTCCAGACAAATATGAAGAGCACCACAGACCAGCTCTACAAAAAGGAGTTGTGATCAAACATAATGCCAATCAGCGTTATGCCACAAGTTCTTTAACTGCATTTCTTTTTAAAGAAGTAGCAAATGTTCATAACCTTCCAGTTCAGGTATTGCCGATGAATCATATGATCTTCTGGATTACATTCTCAAATAAAATCTCTTTCTTTAAGGTGTTTTTTCATGCAATGCATTTGTTGAAGACTTGACATTGTATTACATGTTATCCATTATTTCTAGGACATAATTGTTGTCCTTTTTCTCTGTATTGTTGACTTTGTTACCAAGAAGTGAACCTTTTAGAGATTAGTACATCTATAAAATTAGTTTAATGGAAGTCTCCTTGACTTGCTTTTTTTCTGCAATAATATGTAACTTCAATGTCTCCCTACATCGATGGCACAGAGGAATAGTAGATACATATGCAAAATTTATGGTACATGCCTTGTCAGTAGATCTTATGTTATACTTTTGGCATTCCATAAGAATCCGTTCTAGGCTTTTCTTGCTTTTGTAGGAAAACTGTTGGCGCTCTGTAATGTCCATGGTTCTGAGAACTTATCAATCTAAAAGATATCATTATTTTGACAGTTAGTCTTAGTCTATTTCTATATCAAATGGAGCTATGGTGTGGCTAAGAGAGCAGGATGTAAAATGGCTGAACTAATACTAAATAGAGAAATAAATTCCTATTTATATTATGATGAGGAACTTGAAAATGGATTGAAGGAATCATAGTCATATTTTTGAGCAGTCACCTATGCATAGGCAGATTGCCACATCCTATCACGTCATCAATGGTATCCACTATCCAAGTCCTGAGATGGTTTATCTAGAGGGTTTACTCTTTTTATAATCATTCAGGTATTAGCATGAGTCTTCTTTGGGAAGGGCTCTTGCTATTGATGTTGTTTGTGTGTTTCTTCTATGTGAGCTTTTGATAAAAAGAAAAGAAAAGAAACCACAAAGCGAGGTAGGTATTTTTTGTTCATCAGCAGTGGGAATCTTGGTGTCCTCCCACTGTGGGCAATATATTTCACTAATACAGCTAAAACAAAAAAAAATTTCTTCCTCCAAGTCGCAGAAACCACTTGAGCACCCTATAGTGGGAACTGTGAATATAACATACTTTCAACACACCTTTTTTTCCCTTTTTATTGAGGTAGCAATCAAGAGTTGCAGGATCCATCTGAGCATTTTTGTCAGAAAGTGTTTTCGATTTTTACATGACAACATAATCTTGAAATTGGTTGCGCTTTCTTGGTCACGGTTGACTTATTAACTTGTAAAATCTTTCAACAACAGTCTTCAAGTTTTTACTATTTTATTGTAGATAGAGGTTTTGTAAAGCAATGCTGACCTTTGTAACCCATGTAGGAATTTGTCGTTAGAAATGATATGGGATGTGGGTCAACCATTGGGCCTATACTTGCTTCAGGGGTTGGTATCCGAACTGTTGACTGTGGCATTCCTCAGCTGTCAATGCACAGGTGAGTCTCTCATGGCATCATCGTGTTGTTTGTATTTATGCTGCACTCCTTATTTGTTGTTTAAACATGTGAAGAATAATATCGTCACAAAAAATTATGCTGGGCAATAAAAAATGTTGGACACACTGAAGTTCAGTGCGACGTAGCTCGAGCAAACCTACATCCCATAACCCACAGTGGCTGAAGCCTCATGGTAAGCTTCCTCTGAGATGATACCTGCGAGCGACTAAAACTGTTCACCGGGATGATGGGTCACAGATAGATTTAGTAGAGAGGTAAATGTGTTTGCTAAACCTAACACACAAAATTCCCAGGGAAAAAAAAGTATAATGACGACAAAACAAGGAGAATCCACATACATCAACTTGGCATTGCATGCGCCATACCAAGCAATTGATGATTGCAGGTAGGTATGTCATGTGCTCATTTGCTATCACTACATCGTGAACTTAGAAATCCAATTCACACTGCTGACACCCACAAATAGGCTACACCTCTTTTGTCACTCTAAAGGATTATGTGTTAACTAAAAACTATAAACATAGTCTGACAAAGTGACAGATTTGCAGAAACAGAAGAAGTTCTGTTTGTTGTTTCCTAGACAATGTAATGTGTCATGTTTACTGGCTTTTGTAGGCCTGCTTATTTATATGATAGTTGCCGTATCTTTTAATTTTACTTGACGCCCTGGTTTCCACGGCACCATTTTTATAGGGAACTTGTTTCTACTAACAGTTATTGATTTCATAGATTTTGTGTAAATATAGTTTAAGAACGAACATGGCATGACAGACACGTTGTAATCTAAAAGATACTTTCAAAAAAGATAAATCGGAAACAGATGCAGGATTGTGATGGAATTCGGCAATCATTTGGTGTAGGACGTGTGACAGCGGAACATGTGCTGCGAAAGAGAATACAGCGCACACCATATGAATGTTCTCGTTTATCCTATTTTTTTCCTAAAGTGGCGGTTATCGACTGCAATCTAACTTATATTTGGGTTATGCTGCAGTGTCAGGGAGATATGTGGCAAAGAGGATATCGATATTGCTTACAAGCATTTCATGGCCTTCTTCCAATCATTTTCAGACATCGACAAGAAGCTAAGTGTAGATTTTTAGTTCAAGATTTCCTTCACTTAAAGTCCTCTTTTATCTTGTCCAATATTTCTTTCATCATCTGTGCTCCTGGCATTCTTTAAGCATAAGAAGACTTTGCAAACTAATTCTGACAGCATATATATCTGTTGGCCAAACAATTACCCAACCACACATTAATTTGTGAGCACAGTTCCTTCTAAAATGTTCTCAGCACATGTTGACTGTAACAAAAGGCTGGCTGGCTGCTATTTGCTTCTTAGCTAGCTAATTACTTGATGGTAAAAATAAAGAAAAAGCTTTTGTCTGAGATTTATTTGTGTCTCTTAGTTTAAGAAGTCTCTTTATTTATTTATTTATTTTTTTATCAGTATATATATATATATATATAATATATCAATGCTACTCTCTTTAAAGTATTGTTGTTTCGTTAGAGGAAAAACATAAAACAAAGATTTATTGAGAATAAAACTTATGCCCGATAATTTCGCCTTTCTTCTACCAACTTGGCTTAATTTACTAATCCTTGTCTTTGTTCCTAAAGATTTTGGCATAAAATGGATTGGCATTCGAAGAAGATAATATTGCATATGAATCCATCTAAAGTTAGCGTTCGTTATTTTATCCCTCTAAATTTATTATGACACACTCATATATCCCCAAAAAAACTAATAACTTCGCTGATATATCATTTGCTTTTGTATCTATTAGTTGATTGTCATAACGGTGTGAACTCCTATCCTCTTCTTGCAATGCGTCTACTATTATCTTTTCATATTTTAGATAATCCAAACTATTGTGTATATAAATAATACATATATATATATACCCAAAAATTTATTGCTGGGCTAGCAGGTATCTATTAATCTTCCATAAATCTGGCAAAAGAAATGAACTAACAAAAATTTGGGCGGGAATCGTTCCGCTATAGGCAAGAGAAAAAATTATAGGTTTCAAAGGTTAAAGCTTATAGATCACATTGGAATGAAGTCTAGAAGTCCATAATTATATATACCAGAAACCAAGTTTGGGTTTAATTCGTGGAGAATTTAGATATTTTATATAAGTCTTGAAGCAATTCGTTGCATTATTTGTATCAAAAAAAAAAAAAGAAAGAAAAATTTTGCCCACTTTTTACTTTTGGGGGTAGCTTTTTATGCGGAATTGCTAGTAGTATAGCCGCATTTTCTTAAATGGTACTCCTTTTCATCATTAACATATATATATATATATATTAGTTTTTAGGTTTTGGGAGAATCTATGGCTTAATTTAAATTTAGAGGAATAAGTACAAAAGAATTCTTTAAAAAAAAGTCTTTTTATCTTTGAGAATTTTTCAAATAGCATTTCAACTTTGAGAAAATTTTGTAGAGCATTTGTTTTTTTTTAGAATGATCATTCTATCCTTGTCGGTCATTGTCCTCCGTCGTCGCACCTCGATCTTATCGGCAATCCCCCTCCAACTTGAATAACCACCCATCACCCACACACAAAGGTTTTGCTCTCATCAGACCCTAGCAGCTACCTCCGTCGATCGGCTATGGGCAAGAAAGGAGAGAACTTTATTATTAACCATTAGTGACGAAGGAGAGGGGATGGTTTGTGTGCCCTCGCAAGCTCCCTCATCGTCAATCACATGTGAGAAAGGGGAGGGGGCGACCCATGCTCCCTCGCCATTAGCCATAGCGAAGGAAGGACGAAGGGGTGCCTTGCATTTTCATTGTATTGAATCTTGGATTTTGATGATGAAACTAATTGATTGTGTTTTATTGTCTAACTACATTTTGAGTTACGTAGGTCTACTATCGATCAAGATTAGACAGTTGACGTTGGAGGAATTGACGTTGCGCCGAGTGATCACATCAGGATATTGGATGTCGAGTCGGAGGTTCGATAGACAATCGGCAAAAGACTTTGTACATCGGGCATCAGGCCAAGAAGAGTGGAGTTGCGTCAAGGATATCGGAGTTACGGAGGTCAACCGTCGATTGAGAAATAAACCGCAAGAGAGGACGATGCGTCGAAGAATCGAACGAAGCGTCGACCAATGACGTGCCGGGCAACTAAATGTCAATTCGTGTTGTAATAATTGTCTAGATCAAAGTAGAATTTTTGTTTGTATGTTTACAGGATTAACTACGATAACGATGAAGACGTAAAGTGAAACAAAGTATCGGAAGACAAGTGTGATGGATCGTTGGGAGTTCGAGAGTTTGACGGAAGTCCGAAGATTCATTGGGAATGTTGTTGGAACTGGCCGAAAACGAGTAGGGAGCTTGTCGAAGGGTCTTCGGAAGTTCGTTGGAAGTTCATGGAGCTTGCCAAAAAAGATCGGAGCTTGCCAAAGAAGCTTGTTGGAACTTGTCAAGATCATCCTGAAGTCCAGGAGATTGCCGGGAGTCCGCAGAATGGTTTCCGAGGGTTCGACGGAAGACCGTCGAAAGTTCGCTAGAAGCTCGCCGGAAGAAGTCTTGACTTGTCGGACTTTGTAATAGCTTAGGAAATATCTTTAATTTCGTAGTTAGCATATTAATTTGGGTTAGGATTAGGTGTTAGTCCTATAACCCAAGTAGGGGCCAAATGGGCCTTGTTTCAGACTGGTTTGGGCCGAGTTTAAGGCCCAACCAGTGAGCTGGAAGAGCTCGGGCGGTGGCACCGCCCAACACCCGAGAGCCCAAGCGGTGGCACCGTCGGGCTGAGTGGTGGTACCGTTGCTAGGCAGCGAGCCCTGGCGGTGGCACCGCCCAGTGCACTGTCAGTGTCAGACTGATAGGCGGTGGCACCACCACTTACAAGCGGTGGCACCGCCAACACCAGGAAAACCAAAAGTGATTCAAATTTGGGCTCCAAATTTGAATCGTTTTAGGGCCTATAAATACCCCTCTCATCCATGATTCAAATACACACAAAAACTGAGAAAGAAGAAGGAAAAATTTTATTGAAATTGTGTCAAAGCCTTTCCTCTTATTTTAAAGTGTGATCTAGCCTTAGAGAGGGTTGAGAGGCCTTATAAGGGTTACCTCATAAGCCCGTCAAAAGGAGAAGTGTTATAAGGGAGTTCGTCCTCGCTCATTGGAAGGAGGATAACTAGTGGAAAACCGATGGCCTCAAGCAAAGAGGAATCGGGAGTAGACGTAGGTCGGATGACCGAACCACTATAAAAACGATTTACGTTTATGTTCATATATTTATCTTTCTACAAATCTTTACTTTGCTAAGTTCATTGCCCTCATCTTCTTACGTACGCTTTCAACGCAATCGAAACGGTTTTAATCGAAACGTTATTCTTTTCGTACGAAGTTTCCGAAACTTGTTTAAAATCGTCGAAGTTTATTGTATTTATCCGCTGCACTAATTCAATCCCCCCCTCCTCTTAGTGCCGCTCGATCCCTAACACATTGTTACCCGTAGGCCCCCCTCGCATTGTTGATCGTAAGCGAGGAAAAAGAGAGGGCGACCCATGCAACCTCATCGTCGCCTTAGGGGGAGTACCTTCATCGTCACTCGTAGGCTCTCCTTGTTGACCGCAAGCGAATAAATAGTAGACATAACTCACGAGTTCCTCAGAGGAAGGGGCAATGTGGGGAGGCAAAGGCAATAACAGATTCGATGACAGTAGGAGTAAAATGTTCTTTTTATGCCTAATGGGCACTTTATAAGAATTTTCGAAGCTAGGACGCTCTAAAAAAAATTTTAAAGATAAAGGTTTTTTCTCTAAAATTCACTCATAATTTATTGTGAAGGGATATGTATATAATTTTATATTAAAATGGGAGATTTCTATTCATCCTTTTTACTATTTACAATCATACTTTAAGAATTTTAAATATTTCTAAAATGCCTCTCTATAAATAGACATAAATATCATATTCTACAACCTCCGAGCGAGCATGAGTAATGGTCACGGGATGAGGATGGCCCTTTCGAGGATCGCTCATGAAAGCAATAACAGTTGGCAGGCCTAATTGTTTTAGTGGTAGTCGAGTCCTCGTGACACTGGAGACTTCTTTGAAAGGAGTTGTGGAGGAGATAGAGGAGAAGAGTAAACGACTAGCATAACAGAGATTCATGATGTTCATGAAGGAGAAAGCAAGAGAGCTATAGATGAAAACAATAGTGGACGTCGACGATATCAGCAATGAGCAAAGAGGTGTTAGGTCATCGAACGGAGTGGCAAGTGACATCACCTTCAATTACACCTACGAAAAGCATTAAGGGGGCATTGATGATGTCGATAGCGAGCGAAGAGGTATCCAAGGAGGTGGCCAACGATGTCAACGGCAAGTAATATCGGCAACAAGTGACGTGGGCAATGAGTTGATGAAATGTGAAGAAGAAAAAAAAAGATAGATAATTGTGGGGTTGGAAATAATAAAATATCATGTTTTAAATAGTTTTAATGGATTATCAATAGCCAAGGATGACTAATAGGACCGTGAATAGCTTCTTTAGAAGACTTGGCGTAGTTCATCCGTCGTCGTCGCGTCCATTATTAATAGTTCGACGAAGGTGGTGGCGATCTCGCTTCTCTGAAGTGGTGTCCCACATAGAACACGCTCCAAGCCTCGGTCGGCCACGCGGCCGTTGGATTTCCTAGAGACCTCGGCCCGGAGGCAAGTCGTGACGCTCCGCTCTCCCAGGCTTCGGGAGATGGGAGTATTTTGATTTATGTACTTTTAAAAATTATATTAGGATTCTTGTATTTACAAAAGTGAAACATTTAATATTATTTCTCCTCACCTCATCGATTTTGTTGATGAAAATACTATACATGTTGTCACACGTGAGAAAAATGACACTAAAATAAGGTTAAAATGTAATTTTATAGTGCTATTCTTATCTATATTATTTCCTTTTTCGACTTTGGTAGATGAGGAGGAGGCAAGATCACAAGAGAGATCCTTTCTGCCGAATATTTCATTTCATTTTCTAACAAAACCTCCGATTACACAAAAAGAAAATATGAAACAATTGAATACTCACTTCATTTCCCAATAAAACCCCCTCTCTCCTTATTTTTAATCCTACAAAATTATCTTTTTAATCTTGTTTTAGTGTCATTTGTCACATATGACAATATGTGTGATATTTTCATCAGTTAAATCAATAAGTGAGGAGGAACAGAGTTAAATATTTTACTTCCCTAAATATATGAGTCCCAATATAATTTTTAAAAATATAAAGATCAGAATGCTAAAAGATAACTAATTACAGGGGATAATCTGTAATTAAACCATCATGTCCATATCGGAATTCTGATTAGATCAGATTCAGTATTAGTGTATGCTTAGAAATCTAAACATCAAAATTATTCAAAAGTTTTTAGATCTATTAAAAATTTACAACAAAAAGAATAAAAAAAGTGGATGCATATACTTTGGGGTTATCGGTCTTCCACAACCAGTCATCTCTTCTATTAAAAATTTGTTGGTAGGTTAAAACAGTCTCAATGACAACACCAGAAGGCTAGAACATTTTTGGACTTTATAATAAGCAGACAATGAAACAGGATTCCTGGAATCATCAAGCTTTATTATCACACATGCTGAAATAGATATCAAAGTCCATCGATTCGTATATGAACAAAACAGACATAGAAACACAGAAGCATAATGTGCCGTACCAGAAAAATTGCTTTATAATTCTGGACATCTTTGAGCTTGATAACTAGATTTTACTGGCAAATGCAAGACCTTCCTTCTCCAGCTGTTCGGGGTCCTGCACTGGTGGCTGGAGCTTAGCTACCTTGGCTATCGATTTGTTCTCCTCAGGAGACCCAGATTCGAGGAACACGCCTACCACCTTCCCCTCCTTGATCCAGTAAGTACCAAACTTTGGTTTTGCCGAGGTAGGATCATTGTCTCCAAATAGGATTGTGTCCCCGACATTGTCTCCGTAGAATTGCCATGACAAGTCAAATGAGCGGGAGTAGAAGTAGGGAAGGTAGTCGTATTCCTCTACTGGATTGCCTTCTTCTGCCGCTTTGATTGCCTACATAGGATAAGGCACACAAAAATAAGAACCCAGACTGTTCATTCTGCCTACTTTCTATGATGCAAACTCGGGAAGAATACTGTTAGAAAGCTCACCTTGACAGCTTGCTCAGCAGATTTTCTTGCATGATCGACATGTTCGACTCTCCTTTGTTCGTTGTAGAGCTTTAAAGGGAATGTAGCAACATCTCCCACAGCATAGACATCAGCAATGCTTGTCTTGAAGAAACCATCAGTCTGAAACCGGTGTAAAAATTTCTTTGTTGGAATATGAAAATGACATTTCGTACAATATGTGAGCAGAGTAACAATTTAAGCCACAGGTAGCCAAATTTTACAGAGCCCTTTCCTAACAGCAGCTCATATATAGTTGGATGGATGATAGCAATCATTAGAAAGCTTAAAAGCTAATTTATACAGCATGCCAAGGCTAAAAAGTAACATCCTAACAGTAGAGAGTAGACAAGAAACTTCTTCTGATTGTGTTTCCAGAAATAATAGCTTGTCAAGTTATAGCTGATGTTCATTATATAGCAAGAAGGGATGCTTATCTCACCTTAATTCCACCTTTTTCCTCTTCTACCTGACCTTTAAATAGTGTAATAAGTGGTCTGCCGCCAACGCCGACAACAACAATATCAGCTTCCAAGACTCTTCCATCCTTCAACCTTACAGCGGTTACCTGATAAACACATTATGGGCTTGGATTAAGAAGACTACCACATCACCAACTTACCACCAGGGAGTTCTACTGCACCAGAGACTTACATCTCCATTTGCATCAGAATCAAATCCAACTGCTACAGTCCCTTTGATTATTTTGATCCCTTTATTTGCATAATAACCCTCATAAAAAGCAGCAATTCCTGCAGTAAATAGCCGCGGCACTGCACAAAAAAAACAAAAGGGGGCGTGCATAAGAATAGCAAGTCAGGATCTTTTCAAAGGTCAAAAGGTCACAAAATTAGCTAAAGTCACACAATTTATGGTTGCTGATCACGATATTAACAGAATAACAAAAAAGAGCTGTTAAATGAAGTTCCATTGATAATGCAATAAAGGCAAACATCCTTGCACCCTCGTACACGGAGAGACAGTATATTCAAACAGCAAAGACATCCCCAAGTGAAAAGAAATGAGACCTTTGGTCATCCTAATAATTCATAGACACGGAAATGTAACTTACTGCACCAAGGCTCAGGGTACACCATAGTGACATCTAAATTATTGATTTTGAGTGCTGCACCAAGCTCAAGACCAATGTACCCTCCTCCAACAATTACAGCCTTTCCATCTTTCTTTGCATGAATTGCAGCAACAAGTTTATCAGCATCATCAATCTCCCGCAAGTAAAATATGTTATTCGCATCTGCACCTTGGACGCCAAAGTCTGAAAGTCTTATAACCTACATAGCATAGACATCCAATGAAAAACTAGAAACAAGGAATTGGCAAGTCTATTTGATGACTCAATAGGACTTAGTCAAGTAAATTGGAGAAGAAAATCTAAGTCAAGATGGACGTTCAACCAAATATGAGCTCAAAAATTAGGACAGAAATCTGAAAAGATGTGTCTATTCAATTCATATTTCCTTGACTTACTGTGGAGCCAGTAGCAATGATCAAAATATCATACTTAATGATCACATCAGCTGCACTTGTAAGAGTCTTGGATGCTAGATCAGCTTTTACAATTTCTGTCCCAAGCATAAGCTCAATGCCTGCCAAGAAAGTTATATCCTTTGAGAATCTTAAACAAAAGTTTGAATGATGAAAAGTGCTACAAGCAAGGGAGTTGTCAAGTACAAAAAGTTTAGCTACAAAGATAGCAAAGGATAGAGCATTGCCATTTCTTGATCAAAGTTAGTGGCGCCAACAGATCCTAAAAATATTAGTGAATATTTCATGCAACTATACTACTACTCAAAATTGGCAAGAACAGATAAAGAATTTCAGTGGCTAATGACAATGCACGGATCCAGGAAATGTGACAATAAAGTTAATAGTCTATCTGAATTAACCATTTCAAGGTTAAGCAAGCTCTACCGTGCAAGAGAGAGAGAGAGAGAGAGAGAGAGAGAAAACAAATTTACCTTTCTGAGCATACCATTCTGGAAGCAGTCTTTCTCCGCCACTGCCAACACAGACATGAAACCCTGGTAGTCTTGCAGCACCTGTAGACCAGAATGTGGATGAAAGAAAAGAATCTATGATCAATCTTTCTCTACCTAAAAGATTCCTTATGCAACAACTCACCATGGAATAGATCATAAGTTTGGCAAAAGAGAGATTATGTACATCTACAGGATGCGACTGGTAGTAAAAGATAGACAGACAAACAAGCAAAATTTAATGAATTTTTAATTGCCAAGATTATCTAGCTTTCATTAATACATAGATTTAAATTTTAATATTGATGAATATAACAAGTTACTGACAGGAAAACAGAACCATGAATACTGTAAAAAAATGGTCACTGAAGAGGAACTTGTCAGGCAAATGTCTATAAGCATTTAAATTGTAAAGATATGCAACTAAAAGCCACATATCTGGTCCGAAGCAGCCTGATCTCTTTCTGTATAATGTCAGAACCAAAGATTGATCTACTTAAGTTGATCTGCTTGTAAGGGTCATCCTTTAGCCAGAATATCAGGTACCAAATGAGCTTAACAAATCAAAGGGGAGGAACTAGCAAGTCAACATGACTAACACAGGCAAACTCAACTATTAGTTGTTTTGTTCATGAATGATGAAACCACTGAACTCTTGGCAAGATGTGTGTTAGATGCAATCAGATTGAATTTTGTGAATATGATATTTTGGCATTTCACTCTGATGTTTTGGAATAGTGCAAGTAAATAACCTGATGACGAACGTCAAACATATATATGCTTAATTATAAGATTATGAGATCTAGATGAATATGTACAACAGGAAGGAATCTTCAAGTCGCCACACAATCTTGAATTAAGGTTATAGGAACAATTAAATGACACAAAATCCAACGAGGTTATTGTCAAATGTGAAAATTATACAGTTGGACAGCAAAGGCATATTGTCGGCTATTAGCCATTACAAGTTCAACATACCTTGAGGGAAAAGGTAGCCTTTGCTAAGCGCTGGCCGTTCATAAGGAGCCACCTAAATAATTCACTGAGATACATCAATAAAGAATCTTTGCAGAAATTTCAAGAACAAGATCTAAGATGAACTGAATGGAAGTGTGAATTATCGTTCAGTAAAAGATGATTTGCTTATCCCAAATTAAGGAAAAACACATAGAATCATTATAAGATACCTATAAGAATAATCTAACTGGCTGTTTTACTGATTTGTTATTAAAGTGCAAGTTTTGCCTCAGTCAAAAATGAATTGTGAATTCTAAATTAAGGGGAAATTATAAAAATACTACAGGATCATCTAGCTAGATTCTTTCTTCTTGCTTTGAAGGCAGGATAAACATATGAGCAGACTATATACATCACGTGTGATCATTGTACATCCTGCAATTCTTGAATGATTTTTTTTCAAGGACCAATCATTCAAAGAATTATTGGAGAAGTTGTAATGCCAACATCATCTACTGTACCATCACATGCTAAGATGCCAAGGTAATCATTCTAATCTCAGAACAATCAGAGTTGTAGGTTCCAATTCAAAATATATTTATTGTGATAACACGAACAATCTTAAAATGACATGAAACCATCTGATTATGACAGTAACATAAGAATTTGACAGTAAAAAAAAAAAACAGTCAATACACAGATGGTAGTTCATTTTGTGGTATGATAGAGGCTGGTGAAGGCATCCATAGCAATTGCCTAGTGCTCATATACTATATTATATTCATACAACATAAGAAAATGAATCCATCTTGAAAAAAAAAAGTAATAATTGCTATGGATGATAGTAAAAAAAACAGTCAATACACAGATGGTAGTTCATTTTGTGGTATGATAGAGGCTGGTGAAGGCATCCATAGCAATTGCCTAGTGCTCATATACTATATTATATTCATACAACATAAGAAAATGAATCCATCTTGAAAAAAAAAAGTAATAATTACTAACTACCAAGACAGTAAAGCCTGGTTCCTGTTTGACAGGCAAACACAAATTTTATGGCCCCCATAATTTCAAAGTTAAATCAGATCATATATTTCAATTACCACATATGAAAGAGACACACAATTGCCCTGTTTATCAAAAAAGCACGAATACCAGTGGATGTTCTATAAAGGTTTTGATAACATGATCAAGAATGAAACAAGCATATATAACCATACCGACTCTTTGGATACGATTGCTAGCTCTCCTGGGTTGAGGCCAAGCTTCACAAACTCCCGAGCTGCATATCCCTAAAATCGCAAAAAGGGGAAAATTACATGAATTCATAATCAGTCAAATTTAATCTCTCCAACATTCCCTAAACAGTCTAACAGGTCAAACACACTAACAAAACCATGTAGTTTCTTGGATCCACGACCATCTCCCACAAATCAGACGTAAAAGGAAAAAAAAAGACAGGAAGCCGATGAAGAAATCAAACGATGGAGAAGCGCGAGGCAAGCTCACCGCTGCAACACCGCCGCCGAGGATCACGTACTTGAAGTGCTTCTCCGCCATGGATCGATTGGAGGAACACGATCGCGTAGCGAATTGGTTTCTGAGAAGAATTAGGGGCGAACGAGCTCAAGCGCGTATATACATATATATATACGTAGAAGCGGAACGGGCGTAGGGAAAACAGAGTTTATTAGGTCGTAACGCACGCCTTTTATTCCGGAGCTCGTCATAACGTCTCGACGGACGTCGGGACTTCCGTCACGACTGGCCGGTGCGGTTCTCGATTCGTGATATCTGCCGTTTCGGTCGCCGTCGTCGTCTAAGTCGTGACGGAGGTCGGCCCTCGAAACGCCTAACTCGCTCTGTTTTGACGGTGTGAAAGAGTGGGTAGGGCGGAAATAAGAGTTGGCGCGGCGGGTAGTGAGAGCGTGGAGTGGACGGATTGGGTCAAACACGTGAAATGGGCCGTTCATCTCTCCGGCGACGACGGCGGTGGCCGCCAAAAGTAGCAGGCCACGAGGTGGCGGAACGCGGCATGACCTGTAGTTGCCAAGCAAAGGGAGGCTCCTTTCTAAGTTAAAAATACCTCGGCTTAGACAAATGAATCCAGATGGAAAACCATCCATGTACGAAGTCATGAAACGTGCAAACAGATTCCCGGATCGGTCATTTAATTTTGACTATTATTATTATTATTATTATTATTATTAGTATTATTATTATATCGAAAATATCTCTCATCAACTTCAATGGTAATTTTCTGACTAAGATTTCTTGTCAATTTTGTACCATTATAATTTTTTAAATATTATATAATAATATTTTTATAAAGAGATTAAATTATTATAAATATTATAAATAACATCTCTTTGTGATTGTCATTCATTACAATATCATTTTAAGTGATGTCATATAATATATATATATTGTCTTTTTTTCTTGGGAAACTCAATGAACCCAACCGAGATTGCAGCCATGTTCGGATTTGGTTTGGGTTGGGCTCTCAGTGGGCTATGTCATCATTTACTTCCAACGTTAAAACCTTGCAAGAGCTTCAAACAATCAATTAGGTCGTGGAAGTGGGCAGGTTGGTGTCTTCTGCTGCTGCAACCGAGCGATGCACTCATGGCGAGGGCTGCTGCTACAGCGTTGACACCCTGGTCCAACGCATTAGGTTTCAGTGGCCATCCACCATGTCTCACCTTCCTCCATAGCTTTCACAACCTACTTTACATGAAAGCAAAGCAAACATTCTTGTGCACAATGCTCAGCCACACCCGGAGCTTCCAAGGAACTGCTGAAGAATTAATGAAAGCTATGCAGGGATTTTCCATTACGTTTAGCTTGACTAGACAAAATATTATGCTGCAGAAGGCTTCCGATGTCAAACATAAACTCATGTTCCCAAGTGCCGAGGGGAAAATATTATGCATGCTTGATCACAAACCTGGCTTCTGAGCTGCAAGGAAGGGAACAAAAGGTGAGGAGGGGGTTATGTCATGTTCATGCTGGAATCCAGCTGGTGGTTACCAGAGGCAGCTGATCCTTGTGCCTTTGTCTTGGCCCCTACTGTTATCATCCTGAAGCCAGGCTTCATCCCCAAGCATTCCTTCCTCAAGCACTGTATCATCCATGCCCTAACAGGATTTCCAACGGAGAATTCGCGGTACCATCAGAAACGCGCATAGCTTTGAGCTAAAGAAGATCTTATACGAGCTGTCACAGATGTTTGAGAGCTGATGAACATCCGGAAACAAGATCAAAACGCAACCTTCCTGCAAACTAATGCATTCACCGGGCAGTGACTGTCATTTCGCCAGCAGCCTATCTATTACATGTGCAGACATAATGAGCAAGTCAAGTTGCTTGACACAAATCACTGCTATAAAAAGGAGGCAAAGGAACAAGAAAGTCCAACTCGGTTCTGAAACAAGGACTCTGGGAGAAGGATGCAGATGCAGACTCACACGTCGGCACGGGAACAGCAGCACATTCTGCGCGCGAGGAACTCCGTGCGCAGCAGCCATAGAGAGAGCCCGTCCGAAGAAGAGAGAGCAGATGAGGAAGCATCAAGGACAGCTCTCTCCTCGTTCCGCATGAAGGAAGAACAGATCGAGAGGAAGAAGATGGAGATCAGAGAGAAGGTCTTCGCTCAGCTGGGCAGGGTGGAAGAGGAAAGCAAACGCCTGGCCGTGATCCGAAAAGTGAGTTGAATGTTCATCTTTCCTCGTCCCACCAGGTCCATTCTGCCGCTCGATTTTGTTGATCTACGAACTTGTAAATTTCCTCAGGAACTCGAAGCCATGGCGGATCCAACAAGCAAGGAAGTGTCAGCCTTACGCAAGAAGATAGACGCGGTTAACAGTGAACTGAAACCTCTCGGCCAGAACTGCTTGAAGAAGGTGACTCTCTCTCTCTCTCTCTCTCTCTCTCTCTCTCTCTCTCTCTCTCTCTCTCTCTCTCTCTCTCTCTCTCTCTCTCTCTCTCTCTCTATATATATATATATATATATATATATATATATATATATATATATATATACATATTTCACCATGACCTGTGTGTTGGCTGTTCATAAAGGAGGAAGAGTACAAGGAAGCTCTTGAGACCTTCGATGGAAAGAACAGGGAGAAGGCCCAGCTCGTCGACAAGCTAATGGAGGTGAAGAGCATCGATTGCATTTCTTTGACCAAGAATGTAGGATTAATTTTGTATCTAAATATCGGTTGGAAATGATCGTACTCTGCAGCTGGTGAGCGAGAGCGAGAGGCAAAGGATGAGAAAGCTGGAGCAGTTGAGCAAGACAATAGACTCTCTTCGGTAGGGCAAGTCTGCTGGAACTAAGGGTCGAGGAAGGAGCTCCCTTATGTTCTTGTTTCGGATGACCTCGTCTTCCGATCGCATCTCTCATCGGGACTAGAATGCTTGTCCTTTCTTTTTTCTTCGTTTTAATTGCTACTTTGTGTGGCTTGATGAGTGTAATAAGCTGATAGCGAGTTTGTGTTTGCATCACAGATGAAAGAAACTTTCTGCATCGAGGAAAACTGCAAAACCTGTTTGCATTGGTTTACTTGCGCAGCAAGAACTACTGCTTTCATCGGTTGGATCCCCTTAAGAATCGTGTTGTTGGATGATGATTAGACGGTCGCCATCGCCGTCGGTTGCCGTCGTTGACGGCTGCCCGTGGCGGTTCGTCCACTGTTCGAACAGCGTCCGCCGCCGATGACTCTCGCCGACGCTGTTCCGTAATATGTCGTGTGCACACTGATTCTTCTTGACGAAATTAATGTTTTCCAAAGCGATGGTCTATCTTGGAGTTCCAATATATGGGTGTGGGTTAGAAAATATTATATGTGAGAAGAAACTAAAAAAAATAAAAGAATATATATATATACATCGATTAACGAGCATGCGAATAGCGATGGACGAACGACGTAGGCACATATGGAATCGGACGACACCGAAATCCTTGTGATGCTCAGCTCGACGCCTACTGGAGAGTCAACCGAATTGGTCAGCCTCAGGTGATGGGTCCCGCCTTTCAGGAACAGCGAACGAGGAAGAGCCGCAAAAAAGAATACGTTTTTGACTCTCGCGCCGCAATTGCCCCACGTTGGCGTTTGCTTCCTCCAGCGGAAGCGCTGCGCTTCGTGTGTGCGACGCGGTGGACTTCGACGTGAAGTACCGCCATTCCTCTGTGCGTCGACGCACCGATCGATCACCTATTTATAATGTGCTTAGGAAGCGTCGACATACCAGCCGACTACTGCAGCTCGATCTCGGCTCTCAGGTTGTAAGGAAGGAAGGAGAAGCTGTGGCCTTGGAGTTCGAGGAATCGTCGCTGTCGTCGTCCTCCCCCTCCTCGTCTTCGTGCTCATCGCCGACGGGCGTATCGACGGGAGGCTCCACGTCGGCCTCGCGTGCTCTGGGCCCGTCGCCGAAACGGAAGGGCGGGCGGAAGAAGTTCCGGGAGACGCGGCACCCGGTGTACCACGGCGTGCGGGAGCGCAATGGCGGTCGGTGGGTGTGCGAGGTGCGGGAGCCGCGGAAGAAGAGCCGCATCTGGCTGGGGACGTTCCGGGAGCCGGAGATGGCCGCGCTGGCGCACGACGTGGCCGCCATCGCGCTCCGCGGCGGGTCTGCCCAGCTCAACTTCCCGGACCTCGCAGGGGCGCTGCCCCGCGCGCGATCGACGACCCCCGTTGACCTCCGCCTCGCCGCGGCCAAGGCGGCCGAGATGTTACGACCTTTAAAGTCGTCGCCCGCGCCGCTGCCCGCCGTGTCGGATGCAGGAGGAAGCCAGGGACGTGAGGAGACGGAGGAGAATACAACCAACGAGGACGCTGCTGCACCTCCGACGGCGGTGTTCGTGGACGAGGACGAGCTGTTCAACGTGCCGGGGTTGATGGAGGACATGGCGAGGGGGTTGCTGCTGACGCCCCCAGCGTTGCAGCGGCGAGGGTTCGATTGGGATATTGCGGTGGAGGAGGAGCAAGAAATAGACTTGTCGCCACTGTGGAATCACGGATGAGAAAGATCCACACAGAGACACACACAATCTATGTGTGTGTGTACATATATAATATATATATATATATATATATATATATATGTATATATATATATGCGCGCGCATATATGTATATACACATGTATATTTATGTATATGTATATATATATATATATATATATATATATATATATATATATATATATATATATATATATATATATATATATACACATATATATATATATATATGAATATGTATATATATATATATACATATATATATGTAATATATATATGTATATGTATATATATAATCTAAAATCTCAACAGGTTGTCATTTGAAACAGTTTTGCTGCTTGATTATTATTAATTTTTATAAAATAAAAATACAATTGTAAAAGCATGTTACAATTAATAAAATTTGAGGTCTATTTATATAAGTTTAGGATGAAGGATATTTTCTCATGCAGAGGAAATCTTATTTGCTATTATGCTCTCTCGAGATATGCTCTTATCAAGGATGTCAATCTTGAATCAATGTAATTAAACTAGTTTACGAGCAAGAAGTTTCGTAAATAAGTCCGCTAGTTGATCAGTTGTGTATACATGAGAAACACGTAGTTGATGTCGGATAACTTTAACTTGCATGAAGTGAAAGTCGATGGTAATATATTTCATATAGGAGTGGAACACTGGATTGGCACATAGGTAAGCAGCTTCGACATTATCACAATAGATTGTAGGAGTAAGAGTGGAGTTGATGTTGAGTTTCTTGAATAAATTTTTGATCCGATTGAGTTCTGCAACAACGGTAGTGATGACACGATATTCAGCCTCAGTTATTAACCGTGTGATTATCTTTTATTTCTTAGAACTCAAACTGATTGGATTAACTCAAATGAAGACAATATATCTCGAAGTGGATATTTTTTTATCAAAGTTTCCTGTCCAATCAGCATCAGTAAAAGCATGAAGATGAAGTTGAGAGTGTTTACGAAGAAAAAGAGTACGATTTAGAGTCCCTTTAAGATATCACAAGATTCGTTTGACTACAGATCAATGCATAGTATATAGCCAATATATAAATTATGATAACTTGTTGACTATAAATAAAACGTCTAGATGAGTGATAGTTAAGTACTATAAGGAGCTAACTAATTATCAATATCAAGAAGGTTTCATAGGAGAGAGAAGAGTTCAGTATATTTATATTTGATAATAAAACTTGAATATTATTTGTTTTATGTCGAAGAGACGTGAAGGTGTATTGCATGTCATTATTCATCGTTCCACAGTGGCGACAGGTCTATGTCTTGCTCCTCCTCCACCGCAATATCCCAATCGAACCCTCGCCGCTGCAACGCTGGCGGCGTCAGCAGCAACCCCCTCGCCATGTCCTCCATCAACTCCGGCATGTTGAACAGCTCGTCCTCGTCCACGAACACCGCCGCCGGAGGTGCAACAGCGTCCTCGGTTGTTGCATTCTCCTCCCTCTCCTTCCTTCCCTGACTTCCTCCTGCATCCGACACGGCGGGCAGCGGGGCGGGTGTCGGCTTCGAAGGCCGAAACATCTCCACTGCCTCGGTCGCGGCCCGACGGACGTCCTCAGGAGCCGGCGACCGCGCGCGGGGCAGAGTCCCGGCGAGGTCCGGGAAGTTGAGCAGGGCCGACTCGCCGCGGAGCGTGATGGCGGCCGCGTCGTGCGCCAGCGCAGCCATCTCCGGCGCCCGGAACGTCCCCAACCAGATGCGGCTCTTCTTCCGCGGCTCCCGCACCTCGCACACCCACCGACCGCCGTTGCGCTCCCGCACGCCGTGGTACACCGGGTGTCGCGTCTCCCGGAACTTCTTCCTCCCGCCCTTCCGCTTCCTCGACGTGATCGGTGCGCCCGATGCCGTCGATGTCGACGAGCAACAGGAGTAGGACGAGGACGAACCGGACGACGACGACGACGACGATTCCTCGAACTCCATGGTTACAGCGCTGCGGTCAGCGGAGGGGTGGGGATGTTTGAGGCTTCCTACGAATGATATATATATATATATTTCTGTATCGAGGCGAAGGGAGGCAGTGCGTCGACGGGAATCAAGGACGGCGATCGTCCACGCAAAAGTCCACAGGCGAGAGAGGCGCTAAAACACGTGCGCTTCGTGCGGCGCTTCCCGATGAGGGCCCCGCAGCCGGTGGCGAACGGAAAACGTGGCGGTTTCTGTAGCGAGCTCAGCCAGTCGGCGGAGACGGGTGACGACCGATCGTGTACACGCGAGGGTGATTGACTCGAATTGACCCCCGTGACGACGTGCCGTTGACCTTGTAAATTGTCTATGATCTATAAGTAAAAACAAGGATCGAGAGATCTAAAGATCGAGAAAATAAGAGATTTTTAATTATCGGTGTCTCCTCTTTTTTTTATATCAGAATATATTACGATTCTAGGTTGGTTGATCGATCGGCCTAACAAATGTGCGACACGCCATCAAAGGACTACATGTGATCAACGAGATCTCCACGCCAAGTCAACAGTGCCTTCGAAGGTAAGCAACGCGGGACAGCACCAGCGTGGTTGATGGCTTCGGTGTGCGTTGTGGGAGTGTTGCTGCGGCAATTTAGGAGAATTGATTCACACACCGGTCAACCATTGCGAACGACCGAAAGAGGAAGACTTTCAACTCTACATAATACATGGAGAAGTGGATGGCATATATACATGTAAATGAAGACTTTCGCAATGGTTTGACTGCCGGCTAAACTAGTCAATGCCTTTTACGATTATTTATTAAAAAATTATTCACACACGAGTTAACCATTGAAAACCAATGATTTCAATGTTTTCCTGTACGTAAATCTGAATTAAATTGGTCTAACATCAAAAATCATTGGCATTCACACTAATAAAGTTGAAGTGAATGACTGACATACAAAACATTTTCGAACTAATTATTAGGAAAATAACCCTTTGAAAAAATGCTGTGTAGGTGGACAAGGCAACTCGGTTTTGCTTGTTGGGGATGACTTCTGAAATGTGTGAGCCATATGTATGTCCGAGAGGCCGTCAACATGTTTCTGGAACGTTTCTGATGTGATGTCGAAGTGTGATCTCGTCGAGCTGTCTCGTTTCAAACCGTGAGTCAAAGATTCCACGGAAAGTCAACTTCATGCCGTGATATGTACGCTGTCGCAATGGAAAGATGCCAAAATCCACGCCGTCGATTGTTCCTTTACGTTCTGTGGATCGAATCGTACATTTCATATTTGTTCCATCTGGTGGCTGCTGTCTTAACAGACACAGGCGATAGTGTCAAATTTGGTCACACATCAAAGCCTACTCTAACAGGAGTCCACCATCCACGTTCGAGGCAAGTTTGATAAGACGGACTCTTTTTTTGTTTAAGGAAAAAAATAAAGGATAATTAAAAAAAAAATCTTTAGTTTTCACCTCATGTTTATTTTTTGTTTTCATATAACATCTTTTATTTTCTAACAGATAAAAATTATATTTGTTTTTGTCTCGATATAAGGCTCCACTGTTACTCGACAACATTCAAGTAGAGATGAGGTTGAGAGCAAAAAGACGATCATGATCGCTGGACTTTTGTTAAATTTGATGGAGACGGAAGAGATGATCGAGATGAGATTTTTCTTCGACATAACCCATCATGTCCAAAATAATGTAAACAGAGACTCATGCGGTCAAAAAAAAAAAATAATAATAATAATAATAATAATTTTTTTATAAAAAAAATTACCCTCAAAAATAAAAGAAATTTTTTTAAAAAAAATTATATAATAAGATGGGCGCTTTTGCCCGTTGTATTCCGCACCTTTGGATTTCCTCCGGTTTCTTCTCCTCCTCCCCGTCGCCGTGTCCTTTCGCTAAGGTCTTCGATTCCGAAAGCCTTCATGGTTCACATGAGCAACACGCGATGTCGAGGAGCTGCGGTGGATTTTGAATCGGGGTACGTGTTTATGGCCGGCTATGAAGTGAAGTGGAGAAGAGAAGAGAAGAGAAGAAGAAAGGACAGACTCGTGGGCCCGATTCGAGGGAAGGCGATGGGCGATTGATGTTACACATCTCATTGCTCCGCCTCTGTTTTCCTGAAAGAAGTTGATATTTGGGATCCACGGGTTGAAACCATTTGTTGTTGCTGGCGTTCCAACACGGAAATTTGGTGATCGGTTCCATTCATGCGGACAAGACAGTAAGTCTTTCCATCAGTCCCTTTCCCAATAGTGGAAACCCTAAATCATAGAAATTTTCGTTTGTTGTTCTTGTCCTCACTCCTTTACCACTGGACACAATCCGTGGGATTCTGAATGCGACAAATCACTGATGTTTCAACTTCATCATGTCTGTGCCTTCTATACCAAACGCTAGCGGGCTATGTGGTTCGGTATCGTTCCTGGTCAAAACGGTAAACACCAATCAGTACATGCTGACTCGATCAATATTTGAACCTTGCATCTGATATAAAGTATTTTATTATACAATTCATTTTCATCTACACAGTGAGGAGAAGAACGTTTTTATTGCCAAAATTAATTTGATGTTCTAGTACCTGACCAAACAGAACATGATTCCTTGTTTGTTTGTTTTTTTTTTTCCCAACATATATCATTTGTATTTCTTTATAAGATAGCTGCAAAGAAATAATGCAGTTGATCAATCAATTTTGATGTTTATAGTCCTGAAAAAAAATATTATAATTATATACATGTATACATATCTGCTTACATTTGTGCATCAAATTTTACCCAATGGAAGCATGTAGTTCCTTCTAAGGTCTTATATGGAGCCTTTCTTTTTCTGTTTTCCAGTGGTTTGAATTTTAGGTTTTGTTTAATCTCTCTATTTTTAACAATTACATGATTCGCTTTATCTTCTGAAATCGGTGTTCGTTCAGTAGTCTTATTTTGGAGTGTCCATTCGATTAAGTATTGACGTTACACCTCCATCTTCACGTACCAATTTTTCTGTATGCTGACATGTTCATGATAACTGAATTACGATACCACACAATCATATGATTTGTTGAACTTAGTTGTTTCTGGGGTATAGACAGCTCTCTTCTGTTTCATGTGATGTCACTGTCTAAAGACAGTGCATTGGAGCATATGAAGAAGTTTTACTAAAAGTTGTATGGGCATCATTTTATGCTAGAAAGCAAGAGATTCAACTTGTTGCCACTTTCCTACCAAAGAATGAAGGGAACAGTCTTGAAAACCTAAAGGAGATTATAAGTAATTTATAATTCTATTGTGAGAGTTATTGGGTCTAGGGACTGGTTAAAATATGGTCATGTTTCAGCTATACATTCATTTCTTTTTAGAACAAAACTTACTTAAGTCAAGGACTTAATCTAAAGAAGTTGTATGATGCTGTGGCACTGGTGAGTGATGCAGGTTCAATAATGTGAATCCCTTGTTTGAGAAAAGAAATCAGAGGATTCTGGATGGTTGGTAACTGCTCCATGTATCTTAGAGGACAATTAGGTTTGATTACTTTTGATGCAAGATATGCTCTTCCGAGACTAACATTCTAATGATGAGTATAAACTGATGTAATCATTATGATTTGATTCTATTGTAGGCCACTAGACTTCCTTATTTTACATGGATCAGAGTGGTCTGATTTTAAGTTGATGAGAGTGGAAATGCATAAAAAAAAGCAAAGTTGACAGTCCCATAACAATTCAAATAATTCCCAGCTGTGGCAAATTTGCTGTTATTATTGTCTCTGTCCTGTATCATGTTCAGACCAAAGTTTGCTTCTAAAAGCTTTTCCAGTAGGCTATCTGCTGACTCATCTTGTATCCTGATTTACTGAGAAGGTAGTCATACCAATATGGGCTTTCGTTTGAGCTGACAAAGTTTGATTTCCTGAAGTTAGTGATATGGTCAATGCAATCTTGAATAAGTAAATTTGAGGTTTTGAGGGGTTTCACCAATGGCAAGAAGTGTTGAGGTTGACATGAATCAAGAGAAAGGGCACACACCCATCCTCTCCTCATTCTTTTTCCTGATCACAGCATAGAAACATTTAAGACAGTAACTTAGTCTTGGTATCAAGAACTACGTAAAAAAAAAGAAAAGAATGCACATTTTTATGCCTCCAAAAACTGGAAGTATTCAAGAGGTTGTGAAGAAAATGGTAATGATTTTACAAAGGAAGTTCCCGTGCATTTTGCAAAACATGCCAAAGTGTGGTTTTATGGGCTCATTTGATCCTGGTCACGATCCTATCTGGCTGATCTAATTGGGATCAGATTCTATCTGGTCTTTTACATGGTGTCATAGCTTATATTTGGCCTTTCCTAAGAAATTATTATTTAATGAATTAAAATTTTTTACTTTGCAGCCATTTTGTCTCACTAAGTGGAGCCTTTCAATAGAACAAATTTGCACTCGACTGCTTTGCCATTCAAATTATGACATCAGACATAATACACACTAGCACTAAATATTTTAAAATCTAGGATTCGAGATTGTCTTTTAAAGGCAGACACTGCCTTTATCCTTTTTGTCATGAATAGTGAATGGAAGTTGTTACATTTCATCACTACTATCTTGTTTTCTCTTCACTGTTTGTCACATGATCAGCATATCCACAAAAAATTGTATGTTTTTTCTTTATTTTTTTATGAAGGAATATCTCATTGTATGCCTCCCCATATTTTTTCAGGTTACTTAAAAGCTCAATTAATTGCTTGCGATGGACCTTGCGATGTCGCACAAAAATTCTTAACTAGAGACATAGTACCAAGTCACTCATCTTTATACAATAATCAATACTTTATAATTTCCTTATGTAAGACAAAATGACATGTTTCACCGTGTTTTCAACTCGATCCCTGATGTTCTCAGTACCGCACATTGTAGTCCAAAAATTCTCCTTTAGGGTTATATACAGACTTAAACTTGATTGGTCAGTCATCTCTCCTGCTTTAGCCTATATAATTCAGTGATCCTACTGTTTTATAGCGAAGTATGACCATCTTGGACATCAATCTGACCCGCAAAGCGTTATCCCACTCAAAGGGTCCATAGTAGCTCTAGTTTCTTTGAACCAAAAGACTTGTTTTCCTGGGCATACCATGAGTGTTTATATATCAGGCTAGGTTTGTTGAATATAAGAATGCAGTCTCATTTGTAATGACCATCACAAAACTACTATCAGGAGATCCATAATGCAAAACCATCCAAACTGCTCTATCAGTGGACCTGTACATTTGTATCTATGCAAGAAAAAAGCTCTCCGTATAGGTTTCCTACACGTGTTCCATTGCTGTAGAACATGGCCAGAACAGAAGTATAGCTGTGGAATGGCAGTTAATTGCATTACTGTCACTCACAAGATATGGCCTAACTTTGTTATATGTGATTTGTGCACTCCAGCCAAAGTGATCTCAATCAAGTTATGTTGAATACTCTAGATATGGACTTAGTTATCCACCCATTCAGCTGAAGTTTCTTTGTTTTACTCTCTCTCTCTCTCTCTCTCTCTCTCTCTCTCTCTCTCTCTCTCTCTCTCTCTCTCACAGAAAAGAGCTGGGCTTGGTTATTCACCTATAGTCTTCTACAGCTAATTTCACAATGGCTATGCTCTTTGTTTGCGTTTTTTCCTTTTCGACCAGCTCCTTCAAGTTATTCACCTGTTTATTTTCAGTTCGTACCTATCTAATTTGTCCCTCTGTTTTTTGTAGGTGTAGTTTCTTTCAGAATTCCAAGAAAAGGATGTTTTGCACATTCTTTGATTTTCTGGGCTTACATTTCGTGTAAAATGCCCTGTGTGTAGAATTTAATTGCAAGATCTCCTGATAGAAAACATGCAACCTTAACAAGAAAATTTTGTTTCAGATCCATGCTACTATCAGTTTGCAGAGCACAGTCAGACTAGTCTGTGGCGGAGAACCAAAGAATGGCATCTTCATAGCAAGACCACCTGGTGCCTTTGGCCTACTGATCTAGGTGACAATCTTCTTGGCGTTGATATAACTGCTCTATCTAAAGCAGAACAAATAGATATTAAGAGATATATTGGAGTTCAATTTCTTAGCCACTCAAGTAACAGGAAATAGGATAAACTTGAGATTGATGTCGATGCCAATGAAACAAGAATAGAAGGGATTTAGAAGCTGATATCATACTCATGCTTTTCATTTTGCATGATGTACATAGTATAGCTTTTTCTTTCTGAACTATCGTACTTTTGATCAGGCGGATGTACTTTAGAAGACCCTTTGATCATGTACTTAATGAATAGGTTCAAAATTTTCACCTTGAAAACACCCTTTTTTCTTTATCATATCCCTGAATACCAATCCAATCCACAGTGCTGTGACAAGTATTCTGATATTACATTTCCCCATGTTTGTTTAGTTGTTGCTGAAGCCTTTGCTTTTGCAGTTGAGATTTACCCAACACTCTTTGGTTCATTTCTGAGGATGTAGCCTCAATGATGAGATCAGCAGCTTGTATGTGGTGGTGCAAGCAGATGCTGAGCATCAACCTCCATTATCAGGTGAAATTAGATGATCATGTGATGACTGCCTTAATTGCCTGTAAGGAATCCTGATTAGATAATAATTGCTCGTATCTAGCCAACAAATAATTTGTCTGCAAATTTGTTTAATATGAGCAGTAGTGTGATAATTATAATCTAGGATGAAGGATGGTTGTTTGTTTGCCTGCAAGAACAAGTGGTAATTTAACATTCATGGACTGGTTCTAGCATGGCGCATGATGGTATTAAAGCCGAGATAAAAGGATGTAGCAAATCATCAAACATCTTGAGAAGTTTTTTGATCGATTATGTTTGATAAGTTACATAAGAAGGACAATGATGTTGTTGATATTGTGGTTGTGTTTTCATTCTTTTATGATAGTTTGGTGAAAGTAACATCATCGGGGCCACCATAGCAATAGTCTATGTATTATTAGATGTTTCTTTATTCTTGAAGAATTGCTAAATCGTTTTCTTAGTGACTTAATCATATTTTAATTAATTAATTAATTAATTAATTAATAGATGGATTATTCATGTTTTATTGCTTGACTGAGTAATTTCCTTAACATAATCATCCTCAACAATCGAAAATCCAACATAGGTTTTAAATTCTTAAAATCAAGCTTTTTCTTAAGCAAAATCTCTTTGAAATAATCACTGACAAACAAAAACTAGGGACTTAAGTTGTTTGCTGTAAAATGACTTGTAGACAAGTGATCTAGGTTAGTCTTGTCATAGTATGTGAATTGTGATGTAGTGGATTCTTGATTGAAATGTCTGACAGCATCAAACAATTCCTGAAATGAAATCATCCTAAAGGCAACTCAATGTCTATAAACCTGCAAAAGAATTCTGAAGGTTCTCTGAATATGAGTCTAACAAGGAAGAAACTCTACAGTATCATTAGGAAATTCCTCTAGTGTGTCTTTGCTTTCTCTGGATTCCATGTGTTTGCCTAAAAGAAGAACACTCCATGGTATGAGCAATATAGGAAACTATCGGTCCTCCTCTCAAGTTTTGTTGCTACCTGTCTTTGCTAGATACTATCCTCCTTGGTATACACTATCTAAAAATAATGTTATCTGCAAGACTGCAATGGTGGCATTACAGGTTTAGAACTAAACCTGAAATTGGAGGTACCTACCAAATTAATGATTTAAACAGCAGAAGTGGAGGCCTGGGAAGTGCGTGCTTAACCCGTAAGATGTTGATGATTGGTCCAATCATCATCCCAGTCGCGTCATTATCAGGTGAAATGTGAACATGGTATTTGGTCTTTTGCTTTCGAAATCTGTCCAGTAGCACATAATTATATTGAAAATGACATTATAAAAATTATATTGATCATCCCCTGAATTCTGGAAAGGGTTCTACCAAAAGGAGACAAGAAACTAAAAGAATTCAAGTTGGTGATTGTTAAATTACTCGAGTCAGGAAACTTGACAAAAATGCTTGCACTTCCTATGTATAGAAATTTCCTTCTTGTGTTGGTAGCAGTATAACTTGGAGGTTGTGCATACATCTCTTGTTTAAATTAAAAGCCATATTCTGCATCAGTTTAAAGAACTAATATACTTTTGTCATGCAGCAGAATATTTTCTCCAGAGTTTGCTGAAAGTGCTCCGGGAGACAAGAATGAATCGATTCAATTTGGTTCACAGTCCTGGGTCCATCTCTTGTTGCAACAGTTGGCTACTATTCCTCATGGCTCAAGAAATGCCATTTCCTTGAAGGAAATCCTTGCTTGTGAGTTGGAAGTTTGCCAGTGGGCTACATGTATTTTGCTAGAACTCAAAACTCCATCCGCATCTTTCCCTGGCCAGAAACCTTTTGGGAGTGGGTAGAACAAGATAGTTTGATGTGGACACCGGAAGGCGTCAAAACCTACTCTACTACTAATTCAAGGCATGGGAGTCGTTTGAAGTAAGAAGATGACCTCATGAACAGTCTCTGGAGTGGCCAAGACCTGTTCGGCTCGAAGAGGAAGCACCTAACACCAGACATAAATAGGAGGAGGCCACAAGAAAACAACAAGAAACTTGACGTTCCCATTATTGGGCTGCCAGACTACTTCCCCAGGTACTTGCCATCGTAGTCTATGTTTAATATGCCACCATTTTAGTTGTGACTTTGATCTCAATTCCGGAAAAGAAAATGCCACCATTAAACTTTAATCTGAAGAAGAAGAAGAAGAAGAAGAAGATTCTGCAATTCTTGGTGGGTTAAGAGGCATTTCACATTGAATGCATGAAGGTCCACAGCCATTTCCCTCACACAGACTAAGAAAGTTTCATCTCCATCCACGCCTCCAATTTTTTTTTTTTTTTCTCTCTTCTCAAAAAGTCAACTGATAATGTAAAGAGAAAAAACTGAAACTGTATTATCGACAAGAAAGCAAGAGGGATGGGAAGAAGCGATCTACTCTGCATCAATCCACCAATTCACATCTTGAAGGCTTGTTGTATCAGCAGGGAGAACCCCGGCGCGCCGCCTTGCTCCCTGTCCACCGTCTCCTCCTCCAGCCACAGCCTGCTCTCCAACGCGCTCCGTTTCCGGAACATGAACACGGCCCACCCCGGCGCGTTGCCGAACCTCCACCCGTGCACGTCCCACATCATGTCCACCGGCGACCCGTCGATGAAGAGCGTCTGGTTCCCCCGGAAGTTCCACCGCAGCCGCCTCACGTGCACCACTCGCTTCCTGTCGACGGTCACCGACAGCTCCGGCTCCTTGCCGTCCCACCCCTCTTCCTTGCACCTGATGGTGATCTCGTGGTCGCCGCCGTCGTCCCGAAACCGGGCTCTCGTGGAGTGAAGTCCCTGGCCGATGACCTGTTCTTTCCGGCTGATCATCGATGACTCCGCGACCGGGAGCGCCTCCTCGAACCTTCGCGTGCATTCTTCGCTCATGTCTCCGAGCGACAGCGCCAGCTCCGAGTTCACGACCATCACGACGTAGAACCCATCGACCGGCTCGGGACCCGATCCGAACTTTGCTGAGGAAATGTCCCATTGAAGTCGAACGGCGCAGTCCCCGGCGGCGTACGCTCTGCTGCCCTTCTTCTTCCTCAGCAGCTGACAGTTCATGGCGCTTGGCTCCCACCCGTCGAGCGACGGGTCGTCGTCGATGCCAACGGAAAGCATGGGGCCGGCCTGCCCCTTGGACCAGGCGACCCTGATGAGGAGCTCCCTCTGCGCCGCGATCAGCCTCGTCCGGTAGAGGCAGGTGACGGCGCTAAGAACCGAGCAGCCGGCGTCGACCACCAAGGAGTTGCCGCTGCTGCTGCTCCCCGAGCAGGAGGGCTCGGAGACTTTGACTGCGTGCTCGCTGAAGCATGAGGCGAAGTTCTTCATGGACGGGGGAAGGAGAAGATGACCGGAAGGCAGGAGGTTCCTCTTTGCTTTGCTCACCATTGTTGCTCTTCCGAGTTGCATGGAAGAAGAGCAGAAAGGAAGGGAAGAAATATGCTTGCCGTTGCTTCTTTCTTTCTTCTTGCTTTTCAATGCCCAGTTCATGTGGAATCCAAAGAAAAGAGGGCTCGAATTGGTTGTGGACTCGGTCGAAGTTAAGGTCCTTTTGGTGAAGAGTGTGTCGAAGAAGATATCAAGTAAAGGTAAACAAGGTCTTGGAGCGAAGGATGATGTGAGAGGTTGGAGGAGCTGACGGAGACGTAGCCAGGGTCCACCGAAGACCATAAACAAACAGTAGAACCACCAACACCACCACCATCGGCGGAATGACGAGGCTTGTCATGTTCTCCAGGGAATGGAGTGTGGTCATCACCACCTAAGAGCACAGAAAAAGAAGAGTTACGTGAAGTCAAGCTTCACCGATGCTGCGCTCCTCCTCCCGAGAAGAGAAACCTCCATTGCTGCTGACGTTGCATTGTGTCTTTCCTTCGTTCATGGCTTCGTTCTCCATCGATGGGTGTTTCATGTGACCAAGGATGGGTGAGACCAGGCGAGGAGGAGACTTCCTTCCATGGCGGCATTAAGCGTCGTTCGAGGGACCCGAAACCGAAGGGATCACAGTGAACAGTGCTTGTCTTGTTTGCGTGGCACACCGACCGGTAGGTGCACGAAAGGGAGGCCGTGCTTCTGCTGTGTCGTCCGAGACAGGGAGCAGGAAATCGAGCGCATTACTATCCAGAGAGGCGAGGGTCCCGGTCACGTCGTGCGGGCCACCTTAAAGTGCGCATGCGGAACCCTGTTCACGGTGCGACAGGGAGATGAGAGGGGAGAGACAAGAGTGCAGTTGAGCAGTTGATTGTCGAGGACCATTCACCGTTTGCTGCCCTCTCCCCATTTATTACGGATATAGAAAGCTTGAGATGGCAGTAAGTTTCCCATTCCCTCTCTCTCTCTCTCTCTCAATCAATCAAACATTCAACATTTCTCTTTGCATACTGTTTGATGTAATAAAAAAAAAGGAACAAAACAAATCCATCAAAAATATATTTGACTGACTCAAATATGCCACCAAAAGGAGCGACTTGTCCAAAGGTCTCACCACCACCTGCTTCCTCTGATCAACAGCATTGCTGTCTTATTTGAGTTATCCATTGACTTCAACAAAAAGTATAATAACGAGCCATTGAATCAGGAGGAAGAGCAGAGAGATTCTCCGACAAATCCAATTGGATGTGACGAGAACACCGAACTGTAGCTACATCGACACTGCCATCTCAGCTCGTTGACGCCTTGCAGAACGATGCATCAGAGCTTCCCCAAACCCTGGTGATTTGAGTTGGGTGATACAGAAACAATGCAGCTGCTCCTCCCACGGTTTCCCCCCCCGTCTCCGCACCGCCATCTATCTTCTTCTCGCATGCCGCGGTGACCAAACCCAACAAGTCACAGCTCGCAGACAACACTTCTACCCTCCCACGCAACCTTCAGGTCAAAGGATGAACTGCAACCAAAAAACCATAAGAGTTTGGTGGGAATTAGGTGTTGCCGCAGCAATGGCTTCTTCTTTATTGCCGGAGCCCATCCCTCCTTGCGCTCACGTTGTCCTTATCATCCTCCACTGTTGAAATAAGAGTTATTAGCCCTAAGCTGGCCAGCTATCATCCCATGTTCATCTCCCCGTCTTCCTCCTTTCAAGATACTGCCGAGTCATGTTCAGTGCTGCATGTCCTATTCTAACGCAGTCTGCTAACTCGATGCACTCATCCACACATTTATTTTAAAGAACCTGGACCGATTGTGACATCGCTTTAACCAAGAACATGTGCAGATCTGAGAGAGCAGGCTGCCATTGGATCTCAAACGAGCGACAAAAACAAGGAGTTGCTTGTGGAAGGACTGCATCAGCTGCCACTGATGTCACTCGACCAAATCATATTAGAATTTTAGGAAAGCTTCAAAATGGTGCATGAATGAGTGGCAACAATCCCTTCTCGAGTGGTACTTTAGCAATGATGCTATGAACTCCATCCATCCATCCATCCATCCAAAAATTTCTTTCGACGTCATAGAATTTGGTGCAAAAGTGGGTACCATGTTTCCTAAAAGAACTAGGCAACATGTGGTGGTGCCGAGAAAAGATGAGAATCATCACTTTAGTGAGAGGAGGCTTTTCGCATCCCCCACTTCAAGCAAACGCATGTAGGTTTAACAAATAATTATGTTGGAGTACTGTTCTTGGCTTGAATAGTTTGATCATTCTTCTCGGTGTAGGCTTTCGACTTGGATACGGGAGGCAGGCCGAAGCCCGTGGATGAGACGTCGAAGGTTCACAATTTGGGATTGTTGGTGGATCACGAAGAAATTAGGTCTGCGCAAATAAATATTTCCAAGCTAGCAAAGTTGTCCGATGGATAACCGATCTATAACTTGTGTCATCTTCTACCTCTATCACGATACGATTCGATCGTACAATTGACTTACTAATTCTTTTGAATCTAAATCTTTGAGCTTATCTTTGTTTCGGTAAAGAAGATTCGGAAGTCATATAGAAGACATACACCAGCTTTATTCCTCGTCATGATAGCAGGCACCACCGCTTGAAGAAAAGTGGGCTTGGATGAAGGAATGCTGGCAGATTTATATTTCTACAGGAAGAAGACATTAGATGGAGCACGAATATTGAAGAGCCACTTTAGGGAGAGTAAAATGTGTATCATAGCATTTATGCAAATATATAGAAGACTATTTTTCGATAAAAGAATCATATATTTACCATACTCGATTGTTTGCACCAAAAAGATGGAGAATTAAGCTACTTTTTTTTTATGACTCTCTCTCTCTCTCTCTCTCTCTCTCTCTCTCTCTCTCTCTCTCTCTCTCTCTCTCTCTCTCTCTCTCTCTCTCTCCTTCTATGGTGGTGTTTCCTCCTCTCTCTATTCCATTTATTCTTCTTATTCTCTTGTGGTGATTCAATTTATGAGAGTTCTTTTTTATTTGCTTGGTTAATAAGATAGAATACATTCATATTTTAATTATAAATTCTCGTGTAACATGTGATCCAATTTCCTTTAGTAGATCTAAAAAGGATAAGATATACATATATATATATATATATATATATATATATATATATATATATATATATATATATATATATATATATATATATATATATGAGAAGATGTACTACTTGAGTTGAGCTTAGTTCAAAGTGAACTGATGATTTCATCTCACGTCATGACGTAAGTAAATCATAAACTATATTAAATCTTATGTTGACTTTTCTTTATCTCTATTTGTTGTTTTTGTTTTTTTTTTTTTTTTTTTTTTTTTTTTGTGTCGAGATTTTGTTCCTACCACGCATATGTTAAAGAAAGTATGAATGGCACTCGAGCAGAGGAAAACAAAAGACGAAGAAGAAGAAGAAGAAGAAGAAGAAGAAGAAGAAGAAGAAGAAGAAGAAGAAGAAGAAGAAGAAGGTGCATCCAAATCTCAAAGTTTGCATTCTTCCATGTTATTCTTCAATCGTATTCTCCCGTGATGAGGTCAAGCCCACAGATTTCACTTAGGTGGGCATGAGGAGGGGATGATCTCATCTCATCCATCGTCGTCTCCGCACAGTGAAACCTGCAGTGGCGGTAGGTGGATTCACACACTCCCTCACGGGTGCTGCAGACTCCAATCTCACCTACAACCTAATGATCCACCGGTGGGAAGAAGACGCAACCCGTTCGAAGACTTCTCTCCCTACCTCTTCTCCGCTTTCATCATTGGCGACAAAGCTTTGGGTTGCTGTTTCATCTCCTTCCTCACGACGTGTACGTTTCGTATGGGGGAAAGCTAGAATGGCTACAAATAGAGAAAAGGAAACGAGAAGCACCGACACGGTGTGGTGAGGGCCCCCAACGCAAGCACGCTTTATGAAGGCAAGATTCCATCATCTCTCTTGTTTCTTCTTCTTCCGCCTCTGACCCACCGAGATCTTATCATTTGGTGCGGAAGGAGAGATCATGCTTCCTTTTAGATGATTTCGTTTACTAATCAAATGGGTTTGTCACATCACCATCAAATAAGTATTTTAAAATTAAACATCTATCGATCATATGAGATTTTTAAGTACTATATCAATTTTCTTGATTAAAAGCATTCTCTATTGATTGTATTATACTGTTTTTATCATTTCGTTACTCTTTCAATCCCAACAAACATACATCTCATTATAATCTGAAGTAAAAAACTTAGTATAATCATTTCTTAGTGGCGCGGTGGATTCTATTACAGTAAATTTGGACCGCGAGGGATACTGCAATGAATGTTGTGTTGCATGAACATTCGCATCCAATCCAATGGTACATTGGCTCATTAAGTGAGGAACACCTGCTCTTCACAGCTTCGTTACCCACCGATGGATTCTCAAAGTCATGTTCTTCTTTCAGCGGAGGACATTTCTGTTGGATCCATCAATGCAAACCTTGAACCGTGATGACACAGCAAGAGAACGTAACTCGGCAATATATATATATATATATATATATATATATATATATATATATATATATATATATATATATATATATATGTCTTATTTTTCATTAAGAATGTTATTTTATATATTCTTGACGATGGAATTATTTGTGGGCTTTTGATACGGAAGACTCGACTTTATCTATTTTTCGAAACTTGTTGCGATGAAGAATTAGATTTTAGAAAATAAAATTGAAATAGAGAGACGTAGCTCGGAATCCCTTTATGATCATCATCGAACACTCTTTTCTTAAATATTCAGAGTCTATAATCGATCCAAAAAAAGATCAATGTTAGAGATGTACCCACAAAGCTCCTTCATCGCTTAAATTAATAAATATCCAAGGTGAATTTAAAAAATTTGGATGGTCCAAACAATATTATGAGAAGCTAGAAAGATTAAAAAAAAAATGATTCAAGTCATACGGTACCCTTATTTATAGTCCGCATCCTTAGTCAAAGATTTAAAGAATATTTTTTACTATAATGTATGATGATATAGTGAGCATTATTGACTCGTTTATCATTTTCTCGGGCGTCCATATATTCGATTTATTAATTGGTTGAAAGAGATTTCTCATATCATATCATATCATATCATATATATATATATACATACATATATATATATATATATATATATATATATATATATATATATATATATATATATATATATATAAAGAGTGACATACTAGAAACCAAAAAAAAAAAAGGGAAGATTTTAAGCTGCATTGTCTATTTCAGATTGAGACATGAGATTTTAATGAAATATTAGACGAGTCATCCTCCACTCAATCGTCGAAGGGTGATGAGATCATGGTGCCGTGCACTGTGAAACCCTGTGCATGCATATTGGACATCTGAGAGACGACTACGAAAGCTGAAGCGATCACATCAAGAGGGGACGAGCTGAAGACACCGCCGAGGGGGCCGCCGTCGCGACCTCAAGCCATGAATGCCAACTGCCTCCATCTTCTTGCGCTGCACTGTCGGCGGCCACCGCATCCCCTCGACCACCGCCAACAGTGAATTTTTTCTTCTTTTTCTAATAATAAAAAATCAACGAAGAGATGATGATAAAATAAAAGATTAATTTGACGATCGATAAATGAAGATCAATTTTCGTATATTTTACGATCAAAGCTTACGATTTTTTATCGCGATCATAATTTAATTTTTTTTATTCTTTGAATAAATTTTTAAAAAAACTGCATTAGAATTATTCACATCTTACTATGTGATGACAAAATTGTGTGAGTAATCCACGTAAAGTTGTACTTGTGAAACAAAGGAGTAATTAAATTGCAGTCCTAAGCACCGTACGCAAAGGAAATAGTTGTCCCACAGAAGGTGGGCACTAATGATAGAGACAAGATTTAACCCATTTCATCTAAGACGAGGACCACGATGAACATTACATTGACCAAAATGTTCATACAAAAAAAAAAAAAAATTCTTATGGCTTAGGCTCCATTCGACTGCCTTCGTTGACTTTGTTTGAAGTTTACTTGCTTATGGCTTAGGCTCCATTCGATGCCTTCGATGAATGATTTTATTCATTGAGACTTCTCTCGATCAAATGCTCAAATCATGCATTAAACATTCCTATTTGTCTATATCATAATTTATATCGATCACTGCAACAAAGTTTGATGACATACGGCCTAAGCAATTTTGACTACGTGGGTGTCAAAAAATCACAATCTATTGGTTGTCATTTTTTAATGCGATGAAGAGTCGTAACATCCATTAATGCAGAGAGACACAACCATGTTGGTTCTACCATCGCATGTGTCCGATGTTGCATCCATCATGCATCAACCGCGTTAAACGCATGTGGTTTGTCTCGTATTAGAAAAATGGGAGGAAGTTTGCACGAGGAGTTGTCTTCTCTAATCTATTATTTAGTATTATTTTCATTACCCCACTATTAACAGTAGAACTTGTAAAAGAATGCAACGTTCGTCTCCGTATGCGTGGAAGTACACTAATTATATATCAAAGAGGATCATGCGTGCATAAATCATCAGTTGAATCGATGGGTCAAATCATTATAATCATGTATACGTATGAATATGGATTGGGCTAATTAGATGTGGTTAGGTCATTTTAGTATCTTGATATTAAAAATTTTATAATTATAAAGGTAAAACAACTAGGTCCATTCATCGTAACGTCATCGATTTTATCAACGAAAACATAAAAATAATAATTTTAATATTCTAATTAATGGTGATGGATGATTTTTAAAAAAATTAATGTTCTAATTAATTTCATTTTAGTATCTTAATATTTAGATTTAAAAAATTTATACTAAAATATCTATGATTATAAAAGTAAAACAACTAGGTTTATTCATCGTAACGTCATCGATTTTATCAATGGAAACATAAAAAAACAATAGACAAAATGATGATTTTAACATTTAGTATCGATGTAGATGCGGAGCAACGTCATTAGTGTTGATGTAGATACTGAGTAGTCCTTTTGTTCCTCATCAATTGTGTCGATACCGACACAATGAACGACCCTTTCACCATTCGATAACTACGTCAACGTCATTGCAATGAGTAACCTTTTCGTTGCTCAACTATTGAGTCAACGCCGACGCAGGGGGTAAAGCGGTGAAAGAGTCGCTCAGCAACTGCGTGGGCATCGAAGCAGATGCAAAGTGACCCTAATCTCTTGTTATTACTATTTTTATTCATAACAACCACCAGCAGCCCCAGCGACGTCATCGTCCATCACCATCGACGTCGTCTACTACCATCATCTCGAACATTAAAATTATCTTTTTATTTATTATTTTCATATTTTTTTCATTAAAATCAACAACGTTAGGATAAATGGACCTAAATGTTTTACTTTCATAATTATAGTATTTTCAATATAAATTTTTTAAATTTAGGGATCGAGATACTAAGAAAATTTAACTACATAGGGTAATCTATAACTAACCTAAACGGATTAGATACGTCCAAATAATAAATAAAATAAGATTTTTTTAAAAAAATAAAATGCATTAGCTCAAACAATCTAATTAGTAAACCAAATTGATCGAGGATTATTTTCTGAACCCAACTAATAAGCCGCGTTCGGGTTCTATGGTTACGTAAACATAAATGATGGGTATGACATGGTGTGAGATGGAAAGGAGGTTAAGATAATAGGGTATCATGGTTCTTAGGATCCACCCAAATCTAATTTTGTCGAGGTTGATCAAGTCCATTTTACACGGTTCGAGCTCTAATTCCCAAAGTTTCATCCCCAACCGATCATATCTCTAAATCCATGTTGAGATCAAAGTTTTGATGACTATGATCCCTAGACCGGCCAAATTATTCACATGGTTGACTGGTCAACGGCATCCGACAAAGTTGACCAGTAATTTGGTGGAGAAATCACTGATTTATAAAGATGTTGTACATATATATATATATATATGTATATGTATATATATACACACACAAATTAAACATGCTCGGAACACCATTTGCAATAATGGCGATGAGAGAGGATTCAAACTTGTTCTTATTATGCGAGAGGAAACTTGCCATGTGGGCTTTTCGCAACACTATTCCACCGCGGATGTGACAAGAGACAATTATTGATCATTCCCGCACGTTTCTCGACCATCATGCCGTCCATTTATCTGAATCGCGAATCATAAAGCAACCAATTGTTCAAGATCATCTTGGTAGCATAATATTAATTAACGGACAGAATGAAATTGAGATATCGATCAAACGATCATGAAATGATAACCAAGCAACAATGATGTGTTGGTCGAGTGACGACGATGAGGGTTTCAATAGTCATCCGCGTACCATAATCTCTGTATTACGTATTTCTAAATTTTTGGGATGAGTTTTCGAGTAAGTTTGATAGATTTATCGTTAAATTAATATTTAAGATATAAAAAAAAAAGAAGAGGGAAGTGACTTGGAAGATAACGGAGCTTAGAATATGTTTGACTGCCGTAGTAGAGGTGTTGACCGAGGAGGGCACAGCAGCCTTCTTGTCACCGACTCGTCTTCCCTGCGCTCCAACACATAATTGTGGTTGTTCTCTTCTAATGCGTTCACAAGCGTTTGCGACCTCTGCATGCTTTCGGTACAAGTAAAGCGGACAGCTTAGCATGCATGTAGGACCAGCGGCATGTGATGCTTTGGTCCTTCCTGAAGCCCGGCCATGGAAGCTCACAGGCTTCTTCAGACGCTGTGCCGGCACGTGAGTCGTCGCCCTTTTCTTCCCCGCACAGTAATGCCGGTTTGCATGAGCCACACGTGTGACATGCATCGCCCATCCTTGAAGCGTAGGTGCAGGGTCGGCCATGGATTTCCCTTTTACTGCAGGGGGTTTGTTTTCCTGCGCGCTATCTGTTTGCGACAGGGGAAGCTGAAAATAATGGCGGAAATTATTGAGGGGGGGCCGCAGATTTGGTGGCCTCCTTTTTTTCTTCTCCTTCTTCTTCTTCTGTTCGCTACCTGATGTTAGTCTTAATGTTACAGTAATCCAAGACTAATTCACGTGCTTTCGTTTCTGTGGAGGAGAAGGTGTGGATTTTTATTTAAGGAGCATGCTGAGGACCTTGCAGTTGGGGTTCTGCCTGCGCTCTCTCCCCCTCCTCCTCCTCCTCTTCCTCTTCCCTGTTCATCTTTGATCTCCCATTTGTTCGGTCTCTCTCTTGTATCTGCTGTTGTTATAGCCTTGGAAGAAGCAGGGAGAGAGAGAGAGAGAGAGAGAGAGAGAGAGAGAGAGAGAGAGAGAGAGAGAGAGAGAGAGAGAGAGAGAGAGGGGAATTCTTTCTTTCTTTTTACCTGAAATCTTGAGCTCCGCTTTGTTACGTGGAAGCAAGAGAGGGAGATCTAAAGTGCAGCGTTGTGTTCTCACGGTCGTTCCTTGTCGTTCGCTTCCTTATCTTTTGCTCGCTATCGAGTGTGTGGGTGGGGAAGAAAGAGAGCTCTGACACTGCGGCTCCACCGCATTGTCTTGCTTAATTCCCCAGCAAAACTTGCAGCAGAATACGACGTAAAATACGCGATTACTATTTGTTGGAGGAATTCGTGCTTTTACATCAAGGAGAGAATAAGATTTGTCCTCTACAGGCACTTTCTGAGCGCTACTTAGCGCCCCCTGCTTCCGCCGTTTCCGGTTTGGGCGAGACAGGAGAGGAGGAGGAGAGATGGAAAGGCTTACTTCGACGGCGCTGCTGCCGGAGTCGTTCCAGGGGACGAGGGACGACATCACGGAGCAGATGGGAGTGGTGTGGCAGCAGATCAAGGCGCCGGTGATCGTCCCGCTGCTGCGGCTGGCCGTGTTCGGCTGCCTCGTGATGTCGGTCATGCTGGTGGTGGAGAAGCTGTACATGGCGGCCGTCATCGCCCTCGTCAAGCTCCTCGGCCGGCGGCCCGAGAAGCGGTACAAGTGGGAGCCCATTCGCGACGACCTGGAGCTCGGCAGCGCCGCCTACCCCATGGTCCTCGTCCAGATCCCCATGTACAACGAGAAAGAGGTGCCCGTCCCTCCGCTCATCCCCCGCCCCATGTGCGTGCATGTACAGCTCCATGTTTGACGCAGGGGACGACACGCGGGCATTGCAGGTGTACCAGCTCTCGGTGGGAGCTGCGTGCGGCCTCTCGTGGCCGGCGGACCGGATCATCATCCAAGTGCTCGACGATTCCACCGACCCAGTGACGAAGGTGAGAACAGATCCGCGCGCACATCGTTCTAAATCCTCGACGTAATCTCTGTGTTAATCATGTCATGCAGCAGTGTCAGCATCAGCGGATTCCTTTTTGGTTGATTTGGATGTACTCACTAGTTAACATGCATGATAATAATAATATTAATATTATGGTGATGAGGATTGATGCCTGTTTGGTAATGGAGATGGCGTGGTGGTGGGTGGTGATGGTGGTGCCGGTTGGTTGGTGGCGCGCAGGATCTGGTGGAGATGGAGTGCAACAGGTGGGCGAGCAAGGGGGTGCACATCAAGTACGAGAGGAGGGACAACCGGAGCGGGTACAAGGCGGGGGCGCTCAGGGACGGCATGAAGCGCGGCTACGTCGAGCACTGCGACTACGTCGTCATCTTCGACGCCGACTTCCAGCCGGAGCCCGACTTCCTCTGGCGCACCGTCCCCTTCCTCATCCACAACCCCGACCTCGCCCTCGTCCAAGCCCGCTGGAAATTCGGTGCGCCTCCTCTGTTTTACTCATCGGCTTAAGCTTTCCGTGAATTTGCCAGCATCTCTCTTTTTCTTCAGCTTCTCCACAGAAAAAAGTATCCTTAAGCTTTGTTAACGGAGCAAGTCTCCACCCCTCTCTCTCTCTCTCCCCCCGTTTGAGTGTCGGTGGCGGATCTGCTTGCTTTCACTTTCTCCCCGTAAGAAGCTAGGACGTGCCACAATTATGAGCGGCAGCTACCCAGCAGCTCCACCTGCGTCAATCGCCTCCCACTCCTTCGCTGGACCAAATGATTCGTGCCGGTCTGTAATCGCATGGCTTTCTCGTTAAGCCCGTCTCCGTCTCCTCGCTCCCCTTCGTCTACCCTTCTCCTCGGAAACCTGGCCACCGACCATGTTGACTTTTCCTGCATGAAACGCCGTTCTTTTACCTTTGCATCGATTTACCTGAATTGGGATTGAAAGCATGCCGTGCTGGCACATGGGACCCGGAAGTTTCTCCAATCGCAAGGCAGGTGGGAGAGGCAGGTTTTCTTTCTTTTTTTTGGGCTTTTTGGGCCGGCCGACACTTTCGGCATGGCCCACTTTTTGTCGCCGACATATGATGTGACACGTGTCTCTCGTCCTTTCCTACTATCCAATCACCAGTAGACCAAGTCAAAATTTATTGGAAATTTATTTGTTACCGGTAGACTTGCTCAAAATTTATAGGAAAATTTTCTCGGCAAGGATGATAGCATTAACAAATTATAAAGAAGGAATGGTAGAAGAGAGTATTAGAGATTAAAAACTAAAATTTTGATCATCATAATAACTCATGCATTTCATCTCTGAAACTTTTTCTCCTCCACCTCCTCTCTCTCTCTCTCTCTCTCTCTCTCTCTCTCTCTCTTTGATCTTTCCTCAGTCATCTGAGGTAAACAGTGGTCTCAAATCTGCATCAAGTTGCACATATGGGGCCTTCTGTAGCATTTTGTCCTAATCTCTAAGAACATCACATGCCTACGTTTGTGGGGAGGGGGGGACGAAGCTGGTGGTCTTACTACAGGGAGGAATGTAGATGAAAGAGAGATGAAAGAGGAAAGAGCATCAGCCAAAGAACAGAGATTTCTCTTTTCTTTGCCCCCCAGAGTAAGTCACTTGGTGTGATGGAGATGGTGCAGTATCTGATCTTGATCTTGTCATCTTTCCGCAGTGGAAAGCTCATCACCTGTTTCTGATGCTCACCTCAAGTTGTATCATCTCCGCTATCTCATCTGTTCCTGACATACCATGTGCATTTGTTCTTCTTATGCTACCACCTCCTATGGCATGCGTGTATGTTTGACAGTGGACCTCCACGGCCATTATTACCCTGCACAGCATCGCTTGAACAAGCTAACCTTTTCCGATAGACCGCAAAGATCTCAACCATAGATATGCTTTGGGAATGTTACTCTTTGTCTTCCCAATTCTGTAAGAGTTTTGTTGGTAACCCAAATAAAAATCTAGTAGGCTGTAATATTTGTATATGAATGGTGGGGTTTAGTGGACTGAGTTCTGCGTTGTCACCATTCTTCCTCTGAGATGATAACTATCTCTCTCTTTCTCCTCATCGGGTGTACGGAATCCTTTTCCAATCACTGTGGGCTTATCATCTCATGTCAAAGTTATAGAGAGAGAGAGAGAGATGGTTAACTAGTTCATCTTTGAAGTATATAGAAAGAGAAGATCCTTTTTTTTTTCTTTTTTGTATGTGAGTGTGTGTGAAATATAGTTATGTTCGTTTTTGCAGTGAACTCAGATGAATGTTTGATGACAAGGATCCAAGAAATGTCACTGGATTACCACTTCAGAGTGGAGCAGGAAGTGGGATCCTTCACACATGCTTTCTTCGGATTCAATGGTGAGCTCCTCGGCCCCTCTGATCTCTTCAAACTATGCTAACATACCCGACATGCTTCAAGAACAAGAACATGGCATGTCCGCCAGCAGTCTCTGCACTGACATGAACGACAAAAAGGTCGCTGGAAGAATCAACATAGTTCTTTTGTGTCTCGCTTTGTCACGCAGGGACCGCCGGCGTGTGGCGGATATCTGCTCTCAACGAGGCCGGAGGTTGGAAAGACCGAACCACGGTAGAGGACATGGATTTGGCTGTCCGAGCAAGCCTCAAGGGGTGGAAGTTTGTATTCCTCGGTGATCTCAAGGTGAGTTCATCATGTTCTTTTCACAAGCTCAGATAGGCGTTGCATCAGTGTCTGTCTGATATGGATGGTATTATGAATTCAGGTTAAGAATGAGCTGCCGAGCACTCTAAAGGCTTACCGATATCAGCAGCACCGGTGGTCTTGTGGCCCAGCAAACCTGTTCAGGAAAATGTTGATGGAGATTGCAAGCAACAAGGTCAGTTGAGTGCGCAGAGGAGAACGATGAGATAGAACGATACGAGTCTCTGTGAATCTGATTAGGCTTTCTTTTGTTCTTCTGCTGCTACGCAGAAAGTGAATCTGTGGAAGAAGGTCCATGTGATCTACAGCTTCTTCTTCGTTCGCAAGGTTGTAGCCCACATCGTGACCTTTGTGTTCTACTGCGTCGTCATCCCTGCCACCGTGCTTGTTCCTGAGGTGGAAATACCCAAGTGGGGTGCCGTCTACATCCCCTCCGTCATCACCCTCCTCAATGCTGTCGGAACCCCAAGGTGTGGATCCATCGACAGCTCATTGATCACGACAACAGCAAGAAGAAGAAGAGCAACCAACTCATCAAAGTTCTTTTGATTGCTGCCGTGACAGGTCTCTTCACCTGCTTGTGTTTTGGATCCTGTTCGAGAACGTCATGTCATTGCACAGGACAAAGGCCACCTTTATTGGCTTGTTGGAAGGAGGAAGAGCGAATGAATGGGTCGTCACCGAGAAGCTTGGCGACACCATGAAGGCCAAAATGGCCACCAAGGCAGCCAAGAAGCCACCGCGAACCAGAATCGGTGACAGGTGATCCCTACCGTCCTCGGCTCTTTCTTGCAGACATGACTACGTCTTCCTTTTCCAGCTTCTGCTTCTTCGATGACTTCTTCCTTGACAGGAACAGAGTAACAGCAAACACAAATCCATGGTTGTTCATCTCGCCTGATGCTTTCTCATGTCCAACTCAGGTTACATCTGCTGGAGCTGGGCACAGGAGCCTACCTCTTCTTCTGTGGATGTTACGATGCGGCCTTCGGGAAGAACCATTACTTCATCTACCTCTTCCTCCAAGCCTTTGCTTTCTTCGTCGTTGGTCTCGGCCATGTCGGCACATTCGTCCCCAGTTGACGAGGTGCCTCGACTGAATGTGTTGTTGCCAAAGGCTTCGCATGACTTCATCTTCTACCTCGGTCACGTACGCAATTGAAGGCAGTGCGGCAACTGCCGTAGACTTACAGTGTTCATAGGCGGGGATCTAATAGATACAAGGAAATGAAAGGAGACAAGCAAGTAGGACAGCAGCTGCGGTTGTGGTAGAGAGAAGACTGGTTTAGTCTCAAGAAGATTGACTGTGTGCATTTCGAAGGAAAATAAAAGAAGAAAAAACAGAGTGGTGATGGTTGAATTCTTCCATATATATTGCAAGTTTCAGGTTGAAAAGGAAATCAATAAACCAAAAAGGATGGATGTTGTTTCAAACACTCGTAGTTTCATATTTCATTCAGCTTCTTGTAATAAGCAGATGCTCAAATCACTCAGTTTCTTGTAGGGTTTGATTTCTGTATTGTTTTATTTGGATAAACTGCAACCACAAGTGTTTGTTTGCTTGCTGCGTTTTATCTCAATGACTCCAATTTTTCTCAGGTCTTCAGGTTCAAGGAAATTAATGCCACAAGCAATGCCTAATATTTGGGTGCAAGACTTCATCATACTGATGAAGACTGCATCCTTCCTCATCAGTATGATCACCATTAACAGGGGTGAGAAAAAAGATACCCAATCAGCAGGCTTCAGAGACGAGTGACGATATGATTTGGGTGCAAGCCATGTTGATCTGTTCAAGGATGCAGTAATCAAGTTGAAATCCAAACTAGTTGCTTCATCAATTATCTCACCTGCTTCTTGTCAGGAATAACCACAAACATGTCATGGGCAGCACTCAAGGTCCATACAGCATGATAGCAACTGTTCACAGTCCCTAAGGATGCAGTTTGGCCTTCGATTCCATCCACCAATTTCATGTCAACAGTGATTTCAACCTACCCTGACTGCATGTTCTCAAGCTGCTTAAATTTCCAGGAATGAATGTTTAAGCTCGCAAAATACTATTCGGTAGACAAAACATATGCACATCACCAAAGAAACAAGTAAATTTCCAGCATCAACAGTTACCATGAATTCCACAAAGACAGGTTCCCTCAAGCTTCCGCAAGGCTACAAAGATGATGATGATGATGACGACGACGACAACAATTTCGGAGTAATAGCAGAACAGTGTTCGATCATTGATTCAGATACCTGGTCAGACGACTAAACTATCCCTAACCTAACATCTAGCAGAAATATCATTACACATATTAGAACAGTTTGGTAGTGTTAGGGTGTGGAGAGAAGTACCTTGGAGCTATTCTCCCTGCAAGCATATGTTGATGTCAGGAGAAGGCTTATGCTCTGATGACTGCAGACCGTGCCATCCTGGCACATGAAGAGTAGAGTTTGGAGTGGGGTTGTGCATGCTATTTTCAGCTTGGGATTGACCGGGCAACGTTGAGGTTGGGGTCTCGCAGTCATCCTCGGGGTTTGCCTGCGAAACAGGCCTTGCAGCTGTCAACAACCCAGTAGTCGCCGGAAATGATGGAGAAGTTGCCTGCTGAATTGGTTTCGGTTTTTGCTCCTTGAAAGTGTTCGGCATGAAGCTTCCAACCACTACCTGGTAAAGTGCAAATAAAAGAGATTACGTCGATTCGAAATTTTCCTGCACCAAAATACTCTACTAGTTTGTGATAAACAAGTCAAAACCAAGGGGAAGAATCTATCCGTAATTTCCACTCGTAAGTAGAAAAAGCAAGAATGCTTGCCACATAGGCTCTTATTTCTATCCGATACTACCGTTAAAGCAGCATTTGTTAATATAAAAATGATATTAATAACGTCGGAACAACAACGAAGAACACCCCATGTCCTACGAATTAAATTAAATGGGACATATGTTAGACAAACACCCCATCACAGGCTAGCAAGTCTGAAGTCGACGCCTTTAAGCTGGTACCGTTACTGCTCTGATCGAGAGAGATCATTCGGGAAAGCACTCGAGTGTGGTGATTCTTATTTGAATACTCGGTCTAAGTTTCTTATCTGATTTGCATGGATATAATACCGAACTAGGATAGTTGGCAGTCCATAACTCAGCTGATTTTTCAGGTGCATAACATGAAACATGTATCGAATTGGACCAATTTCACTTGAATGCCCTAAAACTTTGATGCCACCTCCATGCCCTCGTAGCAACTTTTTTTAAAAAAAAATCCATATCTAGCCCGTGACAAGAGATATGCAAAAACGAGTATCGGAAATATGTGTGCATGCCAAAAGTTTTCATATATTTGAGTTTAGAAAGTAAAGTTTGACACAGCCCACACCACGGTACGAATGATGCAAAAGCAAGAGTGCATCAGCAAAGCAACGACTGTATAAACTATTAGGAGCTGTAAGCGCAATAAACATTTCTACATACACCACCTAACTCGATGTTAGGCAGCTCTTCACTTGGACCCAACTAACATAGCAGAATCAAATGGAATTAGGATAATGTTTATTACTTGAATTGGACTAGCAGCAAGCAATAGTCCAGCAACTCCACCACCAATAACACGGCCGTCGGGGCCAGCGAGCGACACACTTATCCCGCCAGTTCTACTTCGTACACCACCGTTTTCGGTGATCGTGAAGGACCCAGACAGAGATAGAATCTCAAATCGGCCCTGCGCATTAACGAGTTCAAGATGAAATCAGATGGAGAGCCTAGCAAAATTGAAAGAAATTAGAAGACGGAAATAAAGCTAATGGACTCAAAAATAAAAATGACCGGGCAATCAACAATGGCACCGACGATGGATTGAATTTGTGCCAGAAATGCCACTCATTAACATATTACTAGAAGTTCGGAATATTATCATAAAAAAGATTAGACTTCTCGAACAGCAAGTTTGCATTCTATGTTTTGCCACAAGCCGCTCTCATGTCCAAGTAAATCGATAGATGATTGTTAATAATTTTCTCAAGCTTCTACCGATTAAACCGCAAATCTTAACCTTCATACTAATTTAAAATACTTGTGGAAATCATCTTCCTCGTTCGTTTAGAAGCTGAGAGTTGACTACGAGACGAGATCAAGTTGAATTCTCAAAGGCTAATCCGCTAAGAAGAAAAGAACTCTCGAGGGTTGGCATCCACGAGTCGCCGACTATAGTGAAGCTTGAAAGTAAAATGGTTAGCATTCAAAAGAAAGAACTCTTGTAACCAAACCAAACCGAGAACCGAAAACAAAATGGCTGCAGCTAAATACCTCATAAGTCAAGGTACCACCAGAAGAACCCGGTTGGCGCAAGGTGACATTGGAGATGGCTCCATTTGCAGAAAGTATGCAGATCGACCGCGGACCCTTGCGGGAGAAGGAGAGTATTCTAGCAGAAACATCCTGCAACAAGACGATCCAACACCATGACATCAAACTCTGCAAGCTTCAATCGTATGACATCCGATCACCATTAGAACACCAAGATTGGTCGGAAAAAATGTCACCTCCCCTGTGGCAATGGTCACGACATGCGGCGTAAAGTTCCCTCCAGCCGAGTATGCAAACCACTCTCCTGTAAAACAGCAAAAAAATCCAAATATGTTGGGTGTTATTCACCTAAAAATCCCCCCTTTTTTGTCTTTAGATGGCACAAATGATTTCTGACCAAATCTACCACCCAATGTTGTAACTCGTTGATTTGTACTCCTACATCACGGTAAAATACCTACTGAACTCTCCTTCCAGGTTGCAGCAAATTGAGCGGTCGATCTACCGGTAAAGCTAGCAGTTGCTTGTCGTAATCTCGTTAGGAAGAGAGAGAGAGAGAGAAAGAAAGAGAGATGTCGTTGGGGGGGTTGTGCCTTCCGAATACCAGCTCAGAAGAGCCTCAGAGATGAAGAGGGTGGGGAATGGAGGGCATAGCATGTTACCGAGAGCAGCAAGGAGCTGGTATTTGCCGGAGCCAGGTGGCCGTCCTCTACCCCGTTTGCCGTCGGAGAAGACGGGAGACATAGGGGAGCCGGAGGTGGGTGACAGCGCCAGAGCCATGCCGTCCGGCCCGTACTTCCTCGGCCTCCCTCTCTTCTTCCTCCCGAAAAGGTCTCCACCGCTGCTACCTCCGCTCCCGCCGCCGCTGCTCCCCATCACCCCCATGGCGAGGCCAGCCCCTTCGGGCGGCGGCACGGCCATTTCCGTCACCCCGCTTGCCACGCCGGGAAATGCCTCCGGCTGCAGCGACGGAGACGGAGGAAAAAAGGCAGGAAACTCCTTCTCTCCTCCTCCTCCCAACCCACCTCCACCTCCACCACCTCCTCCTTCACACCCCGACACCACAATGCTGTCTCCTCCTTCCATGCATGCAAGCGTCAGCGGTTTGCTTGCTTTCCTGCTTCCGGCTCTGTTTCTTACCTTCCCTCCGACTCTCCCCTTCGAAACGACCTTCCTCTGTGCCGCTCCACAAGTTAATCCGCAACCTCAAGCTCGAGTTAAGCAGAAAGAGACCGGATGGAGTGAGAGTCCAAAGAGTACACAGGAGAGAGATATATTCTCTGCTCGTACTGCCCTGTCTCTCTCTCTCTCTCTCTCTGGGGCTGCCTGTGGTAGAAATAAATGACTCGGAAGGAGGGTGACGGATGGCAACTGGCAACGGCTGGGACTGTGTTGTTCACCGATTAATTTAACCGAGCAGCAGATGATCACGATGAGCATGACAAAGACCAAAGGAAACACAAAAGAAAAAGCCAATTACAAAAGCGAGAAACAAAAGAAAAAGGAGGATCAAAGTGATGCATTTATTTACAGAGCTCTTCGAGTTTGAATCCAAAGCCACCAAAGTTACTCAGGCCATAAATAACCAGCTGCAGCAGCATCTCTCGCTCTCTCTCTCTCTAGCGATCCGTATATAGATGACCATTGAATATTGATAGATTAGATGGATAGGGAAGTCGTGGTTTACTTGTCTTCCAAGCAAAACTCGAAGGCTAAGTAGGCATTATGAGGGGGTCACGGCGAAGCCCAAGAAAAGGCCATTAAGCATTGCAGAGGAGAGTAAAGAAAGGAGGAGAAAAGGATTGATGTGAGGATTAATTTAAGTGGCATCAACTGCTGCCCCGCTGTAAAAAGCTCAAGCCAGCCATATTAAATCCGTGGAATCGCCTGTGGCCGGAATAGATTATACGATCGAAGAGCGAGGAGAGCGCGAATCCCGACACCTCCTCTCTTTCTGAAACTGGATGGAATCCGAGCGTTCCCCGGCCATCTTAAGCGGAAGGGGAGATGCCGTTGACTGGAGATCGAGAGGAGTGCGTGCTCCGTGAGGCGTCGAGGAGGATGACATAAATACAAGCAAAGACAACGGAGCAGGAGACGTATTTACCGTGGAACGAGAGCTTCCAAAGCGAATACAACCAGCACAGCCTCGAAAGCTGTCGGAAGACTCGTTCGGGGTCCTCCGCCTCCCCCCCCACTCTAATGCCATGCCTCTGACCTCTGAAACTGCACTAATTATACCCCCCTCTCTCTCTCTGTCTCTTTGAACGCTTCCAACCTTTGCGGGACGAACGCCTGTCGCATGCACGAGTCGGACGTACGGCGATCAGTCAGTGCGTCAGGCGGACCGGCATCTCATCGGACGGCGACGACGTGCGTGTCATCGTGCACATCGCCATGGCCGTAGCCTGCAGCACGAGCCAGGACTCTCGCCGTCCTCCGTGGCCTCTGACCATGCAGCGATGGGACTGATACAGATTCACACGAAGGATTGTTCTCTGGTTCCTGCGGCATCAAACGACGGATTGTTCTCCGGTTCCAGGACACGACCGATGCTTCGATTCGGCTTGGGTCGCCATGGTCCAGCTCCACGATGTGAGTTCTCGGTGCATCAGCCGAGGAAACCTTGCTATCATCGCACCTGTGATCGTTCATGTCATGATTCACGATGACTTGGTTGACCACGAGCTTAATAGTCAACATTGGGTTTCATCTTTCACCCACTTGCGGCTTCTTCCACACGCAGCAGCGGTAACCTCGCAGTTTACCTCCACGGAGGACGGCAGCGGATGAGTGACCTGCACGCAATCAATCACGTGCCATACCATGCCAAAGTGGTCCCCGGAATTCCACTCTCTCTCTCTCTCTCAGTTTTCCACGCACACAAGTAAAGAGAAAGCGAAGTGACAATTAATTAGTGTGACAATTATATATACATACATCTTGAAAGCTATCAACCTATAGATCAAATAAAAACAATCCAAAATGTAGAATATTCCCAGAATATAATCATGACTATATTTTATTCTATTTTTTAAATTAAAAATTTAAATACGATAGAAAATAAAGACAAATTAGTAATCAATCTGACACGTTTGGATGGTATCGAGGTCCACCATCATGCATTGTATAATCCAACTAGTTTGAGTTGAAAAGAAAAATTCAATAATTTTTATATATACATATATATATAAAGAGGATGGGAGACGACACTATCAATGTCCATCCAAAGTCCCATTGAAAAATATAAATGATTATAATCAAAATTAACCGAGCTCCCATCAAAGAAAACAGAGTGTTAGGAGGTTATCCGCAAATGACCCCATCATACAAGAATGATTTGTTGTATGTGCAAGACCGGGGGGAATCATAGCATGCTTTTTTCTACGTGCGAAATGGCTTATAAAATAACTGGTCACCTGCATGTGCAATAAATACGCCCTAGCCAGCCATAGGGTTGTTCTCGCTCATCATGCATTATAATATTAGAGATTAGAGGTAAACAGCATCTACCATATCATTCAGAGAAATCAAAATAGGCTACTGCATCAGACCTTGGTTTTGAACGGCTGTGGTTCCCAATAAAGCCTTGGGAGAAGGGATTTGATCCTGCAATAATCAACAAAGTTGGCAATGCTTAAGATTCGGTGCAGATTTCTTGCACAAAAACAAAAGGGGGGAAAGCATCCGGTCGTCTTTATTTTTCTCCTCCTTTTCATATCTGCACACAGCTAAAGCTGCAAGGTCAATAACTAAAGTGCAAAATAGCCACTGCGAAGCTTCACTCCCTGTTTCAACTCTTTGTTTGTGCTCGCTGAATGGCAACTTTCGGACCTCCTCATGTTGCGTTTTCGTTTATTCTCGAGAAGAATGGAAAAAGCTAATGCGGTATCGAATTGGAATTCATGGGTCGGGTTTAGGTGGAAGCTTGAAGATATGGCCATACATCATCCACCAGTTCACCGAGGCTTCCTCCACCGTCCGAAACGTCCAGATATGTTGCTTTGCCTTCTCTCGGGCTTCTAAAATCTCCTGCAAAAGTAAAAGCCCTCAGGATTGCCATTACATTTATCCATGTAAATTACATGAATAGATAATCTTTAAACACATGAAAATGCAGGATGTTCAGAACAGGAGATTCATGAATTTTGTAGTGTGGTTGTCGGGTTTTTGTTATCAGGAAACCTTGATGCGATGAAAGAAGAGAATCGTCTTTAACACTAAATTTTCACTCGAGTCAAAAACAAAAAAGGGGGCACCATTCTGGAAGGGAGAGGTGTCTTCAAATCTAAACATCATAGAGATGGATATACTAAATGGTCAATCTATCTGTAAAGCTCCAGGTGCTCTACAAAATAAGCCCATTAGTTGTGTCATTGCACAATCAAGGATAGAGAATAGGACAATTCAAAGTCTTCAAAACAAATTTACCATGTGAAACACTTCATGAAGCAAAAAATACCACCTATATAGCGTATAGCTTAATTGGATGCAGAAACTTTCCAAACCACCACCCTGTTGTTCTCAAGCTATAATAGATTTTTATTTTTAACTGATAACTTCATCGAATTCTTCAAACAAGTTACGTTCTATCTAATACTTTTATGTTATGTCCAGTATGAGACAAGTTCATTAGAATCTTGAAGATCATCATTTAATTATCTCAACACCAACCTAAAAGAAATCCAGCTGTAATCTGATCCTATGATTGCCAATATCAGCAGTCTCCTCTATGCCAATCTTCACGTCCATGTCAGCAGATTACGGATGTCAGAGATGGATGTGAAACCATGCTTTATAATAGAAGGCATGTGACCAATATGGGCACAACATGCTGCAGCATAAAATGTAGCACAAACTTGCCAGCACCATGTCATTGCAAAGTAATATCTAGTCCAATGTTCATTGTTCAGTTTGTATTTTATACTCTCTAGCTGTCTACCCAAAGGTTCAAAATTTCGGCCCTATATCAGCACCTCATCAAACCAGTTTGGTACTAATATACTGGTGGTATAATGGTTTATACTATCTAGCAAGGTTCGAAATTTTATATCGTACCAATGTATCAAGCTTCGCTCGGCACGGTACAATACGTTGTACCGAGCGGAATGCCTATATATATATTTATATAAAAACAGTTTAAAATTTTTTAAAAAGGTGTATGCAGCCTCGGCGACGTCGCCTCCTCCTCTTCTCCTCGTCACCTCATCTGCGGCATTCGGCGAAGAATGCGGCGAAGAAGAAGGTCGTAGAGTAGCATACGAGGCGATGAAGGAGATTGCCTCTTCTGCTACTCTAGTCGTTGCCTCCCCTGATCCCCACGCCTCCAGATCCTCCTCTTTACGACTCTCCTCGCCGTTACCTCCTGGATTGGGATCATCGGAGGGCGACATCGGATCGGGATTGAGAAATGGCGTGGAAACAAGTTCGTGCTGAGATTCTCTCAATTCTCCCTCTCCTTCGAACACCCTCTCCTTATTACTTCTTCGCCATAGCCAGGCCATAGCTAGGCTGCTATATCGAGCAGACCACCCGGTAGCTAGCAATTCGCATACTAGTTCACGGGCAGATCGACACATACCACCCGATATGAGCGGTCCAATTCAAAATCGCAAATCTTGCTATCTGGTGTAACTAAAAATTTAAAAAAATTAACGTGACGACAAATGACAAATATGATGACCGCAACAAATGACAATCACAACAATAGACACAATCATTGAATAAGTATTTATTGTCTATCTTCCATTTCCCTCCTCTTCTGCCTCTCCTTCTGTAGCCATCACATTTGTGACCATCAGCATTCCTTCTGTTCCTCTTCTTTTTTCATTTTGTTGAGGTTGATAAATTGGTGAAAATAGACTATCTACCAAATTTGATCAATTATAGTCAATTCAGGATATGAGATATATGGAAAGCATGGATAGAGTACAGGATATTAATATCAGAAGTATGGGTATGATATTAATCTTTGTTTGATACAACTATATGACTTGTCAAACCTTCAAAAAGTAGGATACAATGTAACAATTAGACAAATAATTGTAAGATATATATCAAACAAAGATTGACATTGTATTAGGATACAAACATCCTAGAGAATAATATCAAGTAATGAATTAGCATCCCTAATCTGTTCATCATGAAAAAGATTACTATTTTAGTAACAAAGTACTTCATGAATGTAGAAAAAATAGCAAGAACTTTTGATAAATGAAGATTATTTTTTATTTCATTAATTTGATTCTTAAATATTATATAAAATTTAATTCAAATATTTAAAAATATTAAAGTTCTCCAAAAAATTCGACAGAACATCTTCTTTCTAAAGGTATCCAATCATCTTATCAATTATTCGAAAAATTTAAACCTTGAACCAGTCCTTGACATGTATCCAATATGATATAAATGCTACCTGAGATTGATAATCATATATGTATGTACGTGCCTATATGTAAGACAGATTTTTGAGAAGTCCATCTCAATATGCCATGTATGGTTCACTTCATGTTCCACATGTTATTCATTTATTAAATCAACTGAAAAGACTGAATAACACCCACTGAAGTAAGCAAGCATTGCTACATGAGTTCAACTAACATTAGATACAGAAGGATAAAGATTGACATAACTAATGTCGATAGCTAATTTGTCATACAAGCTATAAAGGCAAAGCATTGTATGCATGATCTTACAACTCAAGATTTCACTAGTTGCAAATTCCGATAAAACATCTCAAACCAAACATCATTAAAAATGCAACTCTCATCAGTATGAACAATTGCTAATATAGGCTATACATAAAAAAAATCATCTGATTAAGGCAACGATAACAACAGGAATGTCGTTTAATGTTTGCCTCAAAAATTAGGTTTTGTTGCATTTCACAGTATCAGAAGGAAGCTTCCCAAGTTAAAAGAATCTACTCATCAAATAAAACAGTAATATCTGAAACGCTACTATGTTTGTATTTAACCATGTCTCAAGACCACAAAGGAGCACATAAACATATCACATTATATATAAACAGCATTAGATCTATTTTTCAAATGATTCCTAACCTGAACTTCAGATGACTTTTTGGTCTTGAGATTCAAACAATCAAAAAGAGCATTCCATTTGCCAAAGCAATGATCAAACTCTCCATGTCTATAATACTGTTGCATCTGGTGAAACGGTGCTGCAAGCAACAAGTTCCATCTTTAATTGGAGCCATGAACTTACATAGCATAAACAGATGGATATGAACAGACAGACATTCTGTAGACTCATGTTTACTTGCATCAACTCCCAATAAAAGGCAAAAAACCATTGGAGCACATGAGAAAACATAAAGATAAACTTCAATCAAATTCAATCCTTCGAAACATTTAGTAGAGTTGATATTAGATGATAAAAAATAAATCTTGAATGAAAATTCTGCCTTTTGCGTAGCATCAGATTCTTTTGAGATGTTGGTATGGGAGTAATGCACGAAAACAACATTCCAGCAAAGTAATTAACCAAATCAACAATTTAGTCTATAGACACACAATTTTTCTGACAACCCATTGCCTGCTAAACAATTTGCTATGATGTACAAGTTCATTATCGATAAAGAAAAACAATGAAGTGATGCCCTGCATGAGCCATCATTTTCAACTATCCCCCATCTCCCAATTGCATCTCTGTTTTGGAATAATCAGAAAACAAGTTATATGCTATTAGCACATTCAAAACAATTTATCCTTACTTAGTCTACTTCAATTAGTTATACTCATGACAGAAGCACCCCATAATCATCTAATTTAGTTTGTCACAACTCAGATCCTATAGTTTTCTAGTATTATCTCCTCTAGAAAATTAAGACTCAAGTGGCTTGTTCAATGAATATCAATGTTGGCAATTTTGGTATATGAATGATAGTATTCTTACTTGAAAAGTAGAGGGAAAAGGAAAAGATATTATAAAGTGTTTTCCACTGACCAGCTAATTCAGATTACAGGACACCAAAGCAAGGTAACTGAAAAAATTTAAATCCTGGCATGATAAACCTAGTCCACCTTCCCTGCCGCTCTGGATGAATTTCCACTGTGTTTCAACTTATTTTAAAAATGTTAGCCAACCTAAATGCCAAAAGAGCTGATATATTTGCTCATCAACCCTCTAAACATCATATACATATGACATTGTGTACAACTATTTGTTAATGTTAGTGAATATTTGTTATTATTCAATCATAGAAAACAGATTCAATATGTGACTTATCCAGTTGCCTACTGTCAGTGTAAATATTTTTGTACACATCAATAAATTAAACTTTTATTCCCTATTCCCTCTGACTCTCCCACTAAAACCATACTTTGGTGCAGTTGTGAACCATGAATCTATGCCTCGTAATGACCAATTCCCCGAAGCATATAATAAAGCAGAAGGCCAGATTAAATACAAGAAAGCCCACCTCAAGAGTATATAATTTTTGTTTCTTCAACAATGAAGAATCTCTTTCCCCTAAGAAATAACAAAGGCAGTGGAATCAAGCATTTTTCCTACCATTATATATGACAATGAACAAGAAAACTCCTAAACCACAGAATTTGCAACCATGAAATAGGAAAATGCTGGTAGAAGACGCAAGATATGTGCTATCATATCAATTATCTCACTTGACGAGCAGTTCAATCTAGTCTTGGTTAAACATGTTATCCTCTTCGGTCTCACCAAGACTCATGAGCCATCACAGTAATAACCCCATAGGCATTTCGCAAACTTGGTAAGGTCTATAAAAAGATACACATCTAAAATTCACCTAAACTTCCAACACATTCGCACAGGAATTAACACAAACGATTTGTTGGCACTAAAGCCGTGCCCATTATCCCCTTCAACTTCAATCATCTAACGGCGTTTTAAAGCGATTAAGATTACAAAACCAGGTAATTATGTCAGAGATTAGCCTGTAACACACAAGACGTTGATCGAGAACACTAGTGTCCTCCCAAGAGACGCACTTAGAACGATGTTCTCGGCAAAGGCAACTGTGCACTCACTGCCATTGTTCACGATTCCGATTACAGCTCCAAAGCGTACCATTACGCCAAGACCCACCCAAAAGCATATATAGATCCAGCCGTACAAGGTATTGGGGGGTGCTGAGGGGGTGAGGGAGAGGGAGAAAGGAGAACGCACAGTAGCAGAACCAAAGAGCGTCGAAGCATTTGGTGCAGGACAACTCCCGGCCCTGCCGCGAGTTGCTGGTGGTTGGAGAGGAAGGCGAAGCAGCGGTCGACTTCTCTCCGTCCTTGGCATCCATGCCGCCTCTTCCCCTGTCCTCCTCTTCAACCGTTTCAGTAAGTCGAGATACGAGATGACGAGCCGGTTCTTATTGGCTCACCTAAACCGTTCGATTGACCAGACCGGACCACTCCTCCATATATATATATATATATATATATATATATATATATATATATATATATATATAAAAGACCGATTCAAAAATAAGGGCGGGCGACCAACAAATGTAAGCAATGATAAATCCAATAAAAATAGGATTAAAATAATCTTTTCACATAACGAAAAGTGAAAATCCCTGTATCTTTTTATAAGAATTCCCATATATATATATAAGTAGTAAAACAAATTATTACTTTTAATATATTTTAATCATGATCGGAGATGCATGTAGTCGATCATAAAAAGTTGAAACATTATTAAATATTTCTACATATCATGATCGCTAGGGATGACAATTGCAAACTAAGCAATTAACGTGTTAATTTCATCGTACAGCACACGACCATCTAAGTTAACAAGCAAAAAATGTTAGTATAAAAATCTATAATTATTCTATCTGTAATGCAAAAAAAATTTAATGTTAAAATCTGAAATCAAATAACAATGAATCTAAATAATGTTACGATGCGTATATTTCATTGCTGTTCAGAAAAATAATCTTTATCTGATCAACAAGCACATAATCGTTAGATCTGAAATATCAATATGAAAGGAGAACTAAACTCACATTCTTCTCTATTCCTATCTTTTCACAAAATCACTTAAAAAATAAACTATAATAGAGAGTTTGAGAGAAAAACTATAATAGAGAGATTGAGAGAGAAACTGTAATCTCTCAACCACATCCTTTTATATCTTCTTATGTTTTCTCTCATATATAGCATCCTAAACGTTCTGTTTATTTATAAACGAGAACAAAGAATCTAGAATAAAATATTAAGATATTTTCTCCCGAATATCCCCTAAAAAATTTTATTTTAATTAAATTTTTTTTCTATTAATCAATAATCATAATCATAATCAAAATTCAATCATATTTTTAATATATTTTATCTAATTAAATAGAATATTATAACAGAAGTCACTCCTTGACTCGCTTAAAAGTCCACATCAATTGCACCGCCATCACGACTGGAAACATCCAAATCCGCCATGGAAAAAGAGAACCCCAAAAGCAAGAGGCCAAGAACTGAGTCAGTCCTTCTTGGATCCAACTGGGATCCATCCATGGCAGTGCGTGTGCTTCCCACCACATCCAGAATCCAGCACTGGCTCAGTGGTCGTTAACGAGGCATGCAGAAGACCTGCAGCTGCATTGACTCGGTAGTCTCCCGAGCGGAGCAAACCCCGCGACGAATCCTCCGACAGTGTCTTCTTTAGCCTTTTCCTCGTCGTCGTTGGCTCGTTCATCTCTGTGCCGGTGGTCTCTCTCTGGAATCTCATTCCTTTCTGCTTACTTCTTTCAATGTCCCCTTCACGACGTCTCTTCCAGCGTTGAATGGAACAGAGAGACGAGGATGAGAGGGGGGGCAACGCATACGCAGGAGAACCACCCACGGCCACGTCGCTACCATGGTCGCGGCCTTGTGGTCCCTAAGGCGTGTTCTTCCAGCCCTTCTTCGCCTTGGGTTGGGGGGTGCGTCTTCCAGCCGTGATCCATGAGGAAGGTGGAGTCGGAGTCGTGGCTGGGCCGCATGGGACTCGTGCGAGGGAGCGAGCGGAGGAAGGGCGGCGCAGCAGAGCCGGCGAAGGCGGCCACGGTCGGGGTTCTCACCTTCGAGGTGGCAAGGCTCATGTCCAAGGCCGTCCAGCTATGGCACGCCCTCGCCGACGGCCGCGTCGCCCGCCTCGGTGACGAGGTCCTCCGCCTCGAGGGCGTCCGCAAGCTTGTGTCCGATGACCGCGAGTTCCTCCTCGCCCTGGCCCTCGCTGAGATGACGGACGCCATCGGGTCCCTGGCCCGCGCCGTGGCCCAGCTCGGCTGGCGCTGCTGTGACCCTGCGCTGCAGCGGTTGGACGCCGCGTACGCGGATCTCGTCAAGACCGGAGCCGACCCACGCGGATTCGAGTACGCCGCGCGGAAGATTGAGGGCAAGGTGAAGAAGATGGAGGGGTTCGTCGCCGCGAGCGCCGACCTGCACGACGAGCTCGAGGTGCTGAAAGAGCTCGAGCAGGAGCTGCGACGGATGCTGGCCAGCCCCGACGACGGCGGCCACCTACGAGGGAGTGTCGACGATTTCAAGAACAAGGTGCTGTGGCAGCGGCGGCAAGTGAAGGACCTGCGCCGGGCCTCGCTGTGGGACACGCCCTACGATTTCGTCGTCCGCTTGCTGGGCCGGTCCCTCTTCTCGATCGTCGGAAGGATGAGGCAAGTCTTCCGATTCCAGTTCGAGGAAGAAGCCACGGGAAAGCCCGGCGCCCGCCTCGCCCGCGGCCACTCCATCGCCGGCTCCACGCCACTCTCCGTCCATTGTTCGCACCTAGACGCGGTCCACATGTTCGCCTCCGGTCCGACCACCATCGACCGCAGGGAATTCACAGGACAGCGTCTTCCTGCCGCAACCGGCTCGCCTCCCCCCGCTCGGAAGCGCCAGAATTCTCGAACCTGGTGGCCGGTCCGCCGCGGACCTTTCGGTGACTGCATGGTTGGTGGCGACAGGCCGGCAGTCCTGCCGAGCTGCATTCCCATGGAAACAGCCCTCCGGAAGTCGATCGTGACGCCGCTGGCTGTCAACAGAGCTGATGGTGCAAGCGCAGAGGCTAACCTCGAAGGCGACATGGTCAACATCAATCTTTTCTTGTCCATGATCGAGCCCAGGTTCCAGCTGCTAATGGCTCCGGCATCCACCCTCAGTGGTGCAGCTCTGGCTCTGCACTACGCCAATGTGATCATCGTCATGGAGAAGCTCGCGGCAGCCCCCCATTTGATCGGGCCAAACGCCAGAGATGACCTGTACAACATGCTAACGACGAGCATCAAAGCAGCTCTGAGAGCAAAGCTAAGTACACGCGCAGAGACTACGGCTTCGTCGGCCTACGACCCAGATCCTGCGGCGGAGTGGAGCGCGGCGGTAAGGAAGAAGCTGGAGTGGCTGGCGCCGCTGGCTCATAACATGATCCGGTGGCACACCGAGCGGAGCTTAGAGCGGCGGAGTCTGGCCTCCAGCTCTACCGTTCTCCTGCTGCAGACGCTCTATTTTGCGGATCGGAAGAAGACGGAGGATGCCATTACTGAGCTACTTCTTGATCTGAACTACCTTTGGAGGTGCACGAGGGACTCGAACGGAGAAACCATGTCGAACCGTGTCAGGAGTAGACAATTTGACGGCTGCTTACAGATGCAGGTTGATGTCGATGCTCGCTCTGCAACGGAGGGGCTTTATCTGCATTCTCTCTGTAGCTAACTGCTTGTCGATAAGAGTCATATCGGAATCATAAACTGTAGTGCTCGCTAGTTGGATGATGAAATGCCTCACCTAGCACGAGACCTGTACTTAACAATCCATCAATAATGCCACATGGAAGATGATACTGCGACTTCCTTATCCCGGGACATTCCTGACATCCTTTGTACAGTGTAGTCAATACTTTACAACTGAAGTATGAACGGCAGACACGCCCGGAGCCTCCCCGGCAGACCAAACATGCAGGAAGACACACATCCATGGCTTACAGCCTCGGGGCTTTGACACATGATGGTACAAGAATCAAGTAGTTCTCAGAAGGAATTGTAAATGGTTCTGAGAACTGGTTTGAGATTGACAATTAAAAAGATCAGCTGATTCTTCCTGATTGGTCGATAAGGGTACCGACTGGATCCCCACAAAGTGCCCTCGAAACAATGCCTGGCTCTAATAAATTAAAGAGAACAACTGCAGATGTACATGGAACAGCAGCAATATCAGCGACGCGAATACGAAAGCATCACTTGGTAATCCTAAGCATGTCATCGACTTACCCGGTGTGTTGTTCTCTTCGCATATATTTAATGCTGCCATGTCGATTGCAGTAAAACCTCTTGAAACCAACTCCCTATATGAAATATGCTCAAACGCGTTGCTGTTGCTGGAATGGCAACTGTAAAAGCCGTCTGCAGTAGTCCCTTTCAGAACAGCATCTGCGTGAACTGATGCGAGGCACATGTATTAGAGTCGATCACTTAACGGTAATCAAGAACCCCAAAAAAAAAAAGGAGTACAAAAAAATTTGCTCTTTGGGGGTGGATGGTGGTCCACATCCAATGCGGAACACTAGAAACATACTTTCGGAGGCCCTCAAGGCAGCTGCAATGTCGGAGCTAAAAAGTGGATTTCCTGTTCCTCCACCGGCTCCACCAAATATAACAACTCTTCCTTTCTCAAGATGACTGATGGCTCGTCGCCTTATGTATGGTTCTGCAATCTCTTGCATCAACAAGGTAGACTGTATCCGTGCCTCAACACCAAGATTCTCTAACAATGCTTGGAGCATTATCGCGTTCATCAATGATGCCATCATACTGCCATAATCCACATGTAAATAAACTTTAGCCAAAAAAGAACAACAAATAAATAAACTTACACTAACATTGTAGGAAAAAAAAAATTTGTAGAAACAGATGTATTTGTCTGTGGATATGCATCTAGCAGTGCTTCTACAGATAATGAAAATAGAGAACAGTTCTGAACATATATGGGAAGCAAAATTGCTGTAAAAAGATGATATAAGAGTTAACTAATGATGTTTTGCATGTAGATGAGACGACAGTCAATCTAATGACATTCTAAGTGTCGAAGGAATACAAATTCCAAGTAAAAAAAGGATATCATCTTTATCATCCCAAGCTAGGAACATCAGTATCATCTCGTGTGACAACATGGTTCCAGACTAATCTACAGGCAATTAAACATGTCAACTCAAACAAATGTTCTCCTAAAATTTATCTTGCATACCTCTGCAGTTAGCAGATATTACAACTTCATTACATCAATCAAAATTCAAGGAAAGCAATTGAACAGGGAACATATTGCTTTTCCTGGACAAGAAAGGAATTAGTTTGTACCTTTAAACCAGTAGTAAAGTTTTACTTTTGGTTCCAGTTTAGGAACACAGAAATAGCAGATCAATCCAAAGTTCCACCATTCATACATGCATACGATAATACATGTTGGTTTGTATGCAACCACTGAATGCATTCACCACATGCAATATAGAATTACATATCAATAAGGTAAGATTATAGTAATATGTCTTTCTTAATTTTCATGACTCTCTGACTATAATGGATTCAAAAACCATTTGTATCTTCCATTATGAAATTTTTGTTTGTGAGAGTTAATACAAGTGACATGCAAAAGCATACAGGCAGTATAAATTTTAAAAGATATACTAGTATCTACATGGAAAAAATGATTTATCTTACACTAAATTTGTTTCATGGGTCATTGTCGAAGCTACTCTTGGGCACTGGATTAGATTGATTGCCTATGCCACTAAGATTCCTGGGTCATTGGCGAAGCTACCCGTGGGCACTGGATGAGATTGACCGCCTATGCCACAAAGCTACTTAAGACAATGAAAATAATGCAAAAACTAACAGTAGCAGGTTCAATAAAACAATGAAACTCCATAAATGGTCCAGGGAGTAGAGTGCTTCAGTTTAAAAACAAGGGAGCAAAATAAATACCAACCATGAAACAGGAAATGCATACCCTATTTGATAAGTTGTAGCCCTATCAATTCCAGTTGCAGCTATCCAAGTATCACCACAAAAGAAATTTTGACCTCCAACAACAATTGCCACCTGCAGAACACAAGGCAGGGCAGAAGGATGGAATAATAACAGATTACAGGATGATGATAGCTTCAAATGTCAATGACTCAACAGGAACTGATTGATACCTCTACGCCGGCACGTTTGGCAATTGCAATTTCCTTAGCAATTAGCATAACCACCTGAAAAATGAACATAGCACATGTTCAATCAACTATGGGATAACATTTTATGCAATACAAAATGGCTCAGTCTATGATCAACCATAATATGCCAAAACCCCAGAATGCAAACAGTGGAAAGTGGTAACCTTATGGTCAACATTTTGGGGACCAGCTCCAGCTAATGCCGCACCACTAATTTTCAAAATCACTCTCTTCCACCGTGGGCGTGGATTTGACAATGCCTTCATCTTTGAGTTAGTATTTACAATAACAGGGTCAGATGCAGAAAGGGGATATCTGCAAGGCAATTATCATCATAAGTGTACTTACATATTAACAAAGAGAAAAGAACTAACAAACTGATGTTTCCAAGCATCATGCTCCGATAAAATATTCAATCAGTAAGAAACCAAGATATATAACATGCCAGTAAAAAATAAAAACCTTTTTACTTAGTAATGTAGTAACACTTTGCTTTAGAATTTATTTTTGTTTTTTGGCTTTCTCCAGATATGACATTAGAAAGGGCAGTTGGCAACAATCAGCTATGGTACTATCAGAAGCAACATTGATGCTTTGTTCAGAAAAATCATATAAGATTACCTATCATTAAACAAATGAAAACTTGTGAAAACTGATTTGATCATTTGTGACTGCAGAACATTTTGGACACCTTATAGCTATTATGACCATGACTAATGAACTTATCAATCTTATTTCTTGGAAAGCCAACACATCAAAGCAACAGTTCACTAACGATAGCTTGTTGTTTGTACCAGCAAAATTAATATGGTTGCATCAAATTGTATCAGAAACTCATAACTCATTACTTTTGTCAGTGTGTGCTAGCTAGTTGATTATATTCATCACTTTGCTTGTCAAAAAATTGTATGAGAATCCTGCTTGGCATCACAAGTGATCATGACCTCAAACTAAGTGTGAAGCTTCTAAGTCAAATGGGAACAAGGATATTTAACTTGATTAAAAAAAAAAAACTGAATTCTCCATAGTATAACAACAACGATTCTCTTATAAATCTAAGAACTCCTATTGCAAAAAGTCAACTAGAACTAAAAAATCAATGGAACTGAAGTGAAACTTTTTCCTACTTCAGAAACTCAAAATTCATATGTTTCTAGTGGATTAATGACAAACCCTCTAACCAAAGGGAAAAAGAAAAACAATGCATGCCTATATAGGATTCACAATACCACACAAATTCTGAAACCAATCCTGTAAAAAAAAGATGAATTCAACTAAGAACCATGATAAAAACAGGAAAGCTAACTGAAACTATATATATAACTACATAATAACTATATATATATATATATATATAATAACTATATTTAATCAATATAAAAATAATTCGCTTTAAATTGATAATTCTGAACCTACCACAACTTAAGATATTCATAAATGTCTCCTCACCCCTTGATTAATTAAACTACCTCTTGGCTACAAACTAAAGATTGTTCTAGCATTTGTCGCCTGTACTAATTTAGTTTGCCAATGACATTCAAATAAGAAGAACTTTCTTGTCTAAATAACTCCCATAATGAAAACTCATGTTTGGCTTGAAGTTCCTCCGAGTCCTTTATGTCAGTAAGATTGTTTTGCACTTTTTTTCTTCTCAGACCACAACTCAATTGCTCCCTTTCGACAAACTATCTGAAAATTTTTCCCTCAGTTTTCAGTTACGATCTTAAACTTTTTTCCCATCTATATCTTACAACCACTGTCATCAAGTGCTAGATGCTTCAAAGAATCAAATGTCCCTTAAATGCATCAATCCTTGCCACTGCAAAAAAGTCTGAACCAACTGCGGTAGGATGATCCTCAAAGCTTCGCCCAGCACAATTGCATAAAATTCACAAAGTCATGAACAAGCTTTGATAAATGGTTCCATTATGGAAGCAAATATGGCTCAAGAAAATGCAGGATTTGGGGTTGGAGAGAAGGAAGCACCTTTTGATCTGTCTCATGACTGTAGCAGAGCCACCAAGGGTGATGGATTTGTCATCATCTGGAGCAGCCTTTGAGGAGGACGAGGAGGAACCAACGAGCTGCTCCATCTTCTTAAACCACGGCCAGTGGCTTGCAGGGAGCCCGCCGCTGCTAAGCCGCTGGCACTCGACCTTGTAGCGCTTCTTGAGGTTGTCGATCTTGTTCTTGCACTGCTCCACGCTCTTGCCAACCTTCTGCTTGTTGCAGCGCTCGCTGACGATGGTGGCCACGTCTTCCCAGTCCCTCCCCCGCAGGTTACCCCTATTGAGCTGCACGTACTTCTCCGTGTAGGCATCGAGGAGGGAGCTAATGGCCGTATCGCTCCATTCCTCCCGGTCCTTGCGGTAGTCCCCCGACGACGACATCGGCCTCGACTTCTTATTAGCCGCCCCGCTGCTGTTGTAGCAGTAAGGGGACTCGCTGTCGCTAAGGTCGTCGCGATCCTTGCGCTTCGGCGGGCGGTGGTGAGGCTGCTGGTGCTGGGAGGCGGTGACGATGGCCCCCTTGTGCTCGGGGTAGTTGTCGGCATCGCCGTCGTCGTCGCCACCTTCATCATCAGCGGCGGGGTTCTGGGGGGCGAACGGGTTGTCGTCGTCGGCGAAGCAGTGTTGGTCGTGGAAACCCGGGGCGGTGCGGCACTTGGAGGTGTTCGTTTGGCCAAAGGCCTCCCCGTAGCCATCATGGTCGTCGCCCCCTCCGTCGACAACGACCCCGTTCTTTCCGGCGTTGTCGATTGCGGCCACTGCAGCGCCGAGGTGGTGGTGGGGGCGAGGCTGGAGGGAGATCGGCGCCGGCTTGGAGGACAGGTAGCGTTGGGCGGCGGAGAAGGGCCCGGGCTGGGGCTGGGGCTGCGACCGGGCTTCGTCTCCGAGGAGAGCGAAGTCGTCGTCGCAGTAGGCCATGGCGGAGGCGGCGTTAGGGTTAGGGTTAGGGCCTCCGAATCCGGACGGGGGAAGGCCTCACGACACGGCACGGGAGGCAGACGACGTTAGCGAGGGCGCGACGGATCGCGAGGCCGAGGCTCACTTAATCGGGTAACGGTGGGAGCGCCCCGTGACTTGCCAGCAACGGGACCGTCACGGCGCCGTCACGTAACGTCAGGTTTCCCTCACGTTTGCGTGGGCCGTTGGGCCCATGAAACCGCCGACCCCCCGACATCGCTTCTTTTTCTTCTTACCGTGCTCTAAAAATAGAAACATAATTTCCTTTCAAGCATTTGGAATTCAAAATCCAAGCATTTTATTACAAAAATAATAATCACAGATAGATTGTCACATGGTCAAAATAATATAAAAAGTCAAACTAAAAATAGTTCGTAACAAGAGAAGAGCATTTTTCCTATAAGATATCTATTTTTTTAATAATTTAAAGAAATATTCAGAATTTATAAATGAATTCTTTCGTTCAGTCTCAGCCATCTTTTCACAAGCATTCATATAGCAAAAGTCCGCTGCATCTTCAATTATATATTACGATTATTAAATCTGTTAGCAACCCCAAATTTTATTCCACGTCCAGATGAGGAAAATTATTGATGGTAGTATGCCATTAATTTTATTCCACTTCCACTGTATCTCCAATAATTTTGCTTTCAAAATCAACCTTTGTTCATTCAATTTTTTTTAGTTTTAATAAATTGAAATAGTTGATTCCGGAATCGAAACCGTTGATTTAGAAGGTGATGAGGCTACTCTAAAATTAGCGCTGCACGCCAAAGAAACGTAGAGAGAGGAATTGCCTGTTGCGCTACCGTGACTGCAGGCTCCGCACTGTTGGGGTGCGGCAGGGAGCACACGCCGAGGCGCGAGAGCATCCCCCCACGGTTTTGCTCGCTCTTCGCCCACCGTTCGCCGTTCCCGTCGGCGAGTGCCAGTACGGGCGCCCACCACGCGGCCGAACAAGCCGCGCGCGCTGCCGCTGGATTTGTACCTCCGAGGACCGTCGCATCGAGCTCCGCGGTCTAATCATGATTGCGCGTGAGGTGTTTGCGTTAATGCCACGAGCTTCACAACGCTTGGGTATAGAAGTCGGCATATTCCAAAGATGGACGGGCCAAGCGGCGTGCATCCCGCGGTCGACCCATAGAATAATATATATCGGCGGGAATTGGGTCAGGGGAAAGGCGAAGGCGCAGTGGGCGAACAGCATTAAAAGGAGGGCATTCGACGTTGCTGCCGAGTGTTTTCTCTTCTCTACGTCTCCGAGCGAACTCGGCCTCCTGCGAGCCCCGATTAAGAAAGAAGGATGCATTCGACGAACCTTCTCCTGGAAGAGCCCATCAGGATGGTCTCCATTCTCCAGCCGTCGAAGCCGGTACGTCCTCCTTCTCCTTCCAGTATGATCCTTCAAAGATGTTGGAACTAAGTCGATCAAAACCTGTGTTTGATCCTGATCCTTCTATTCCTTTTTGACACTGCAGAGTTTCTTTCCTGCCATGACCAAGATCGTGGGGACGCTCGGCCCCAAGTCCCGGTCCGTGGAGGTGATCTCCGCCTGCCTAAAGGCCGGGATGTCGGGTAAGCCTCGTGTTCTTTCCATCTTACGTGATGCTGTCTTGGTATTTGGTGTATTGCTTCAATCGTCCCTTGGGTTTGGTCCATGGACCTGATGGGATCCTTCTGTGGCAGTGGCACGGTTCGACTTCTCGTGGGGGGACGTCGACTATCACCAGGAGACCCTGGAAAATCTAAAAGCAGCTATCAAGGGCACCAGAAAGTTGTGCGCCGTAAGTCTTGCTTATCCGCCATGCGTTCTTTTTTTCTGCTGTGGGTAAAACCCCTACTAGTATTTGATGTAAGCACTTGCAGTGTTTCATATTTCACGTACTATTGATACAAGACATTGAGCTGCCAAAATTGCTGTAGTTCCCAAAACTTGGGCTGGCAACTTATTTCGGCTATCTCTTTCTACTTATTATGAGACTCTATCCCCAAGTCCTCGTGCCACTAACCATTTTCTGATGTCTAATGCATTATTTTTTGGAATGGGGGTGTAAAATAACATGAACTTTTTGTTGTTTCCCAGGTCATGTTGGATACAGTGGGTCCAGAGTTGCAGGTCGTGAACAAAAGTGAGAAAGCCATCTCGCTCGTGGCTGATAGTCATGTTGTTCTGACACCAGATCAGGAGCAAGAAGCTTCATCAGATCTGTTGCCTATAAACTTTATTGGATTATCAAAGGCAAGCAATTTCCTTCTTCATATCATGCTCATCCTTTGCACTCTGCCATCAATGGTGTTCTCTCTAGACTCTTCTTTTGCTTCATTTTTAACTTGATATGGTCGAGTATTCTTGCTTGTGTATTTTGTCTAAATGAGTACCTCCCAACTTATTTCACTATTCTTGCTCCTTCGTTACCCAACTTAACATTTCTTTGTTCTTCTTCACTTGCTCTGTTCGATGCTGTTTTAAACCAAACCACTAGCTACTCAATTGTGATGACCAAAGGAGATGCAAAAAGAATGGTGCTCATGTCTTTTACCAAGAGTTATTTAGAATACTTGAACAGCATCTCATTGCAATACAATTGAGTTATTTAAAATACTTGACCAAAGGAGTGCTGTTTTAAACCAAACCACTAGCTACTCATGGCAAGACAATTTGTGTCCAAAAATTGTATTGCCATCTTGTGTGATCATTTTTAGTTGTCTTCCATTACCAAAAGTTAGAATTTAGATAAGTATTTAGAATACTTGTGCTATGGAGGCAAGCCTTAGAGACTAAAGGTTTAGATTAAATAGGATTAAAACTGAATATATAAAATGTATTTTAGTGATTCTAAAAATTGACAAGAGAATATAGTTAAATTGGATGGACAAGAAATCTTTTTAAGTAAACGCTTTAGGTATCTTGGATCATGTATTCAACAAGATGAAGAGATCAATGAATATATTATTCATAGAGTAAAAGAAAGATGGTTAAAATGACAAGGGGCATTAGGAGTCTTGTATGACCCTCAAATATCTTTAAGATTAAACGAAAAAATTTATAAGATAGTTGTGAAACTAACAATGCTTTATGTATTTGAGTATTGGGCAGTTAAGAAAAACCATATACAAAAGGTTTGTGTTGTCGAAATGAGAAGATGTATGGAGTTACCAAGAAAGATAGGAAAAAATTATTTTTATTCATGAATAATTAGGAATTACATCGATAGAGAATAAAATAAGAGAAAATTGTTTAAGATAGTATGAGCATGTGTTGAGGAGGCTTTCAGATTCGTAGTCTAAAGAGATGAAATAGTTAATATTAGTGGTACGAGAAGAGTTTGAGGAAAATCTAAAATGACCTTGATATAAATTATAAATAAATATTTAAGTATTTTGAACTTAACTAAACATATAACTTTTTATAGATCTCAATGGTGACAAAAAATTCATGTAGCCAACCCCAAATAGTTGGAACATATGGCTTTGTTGTTATTGTTGCTTTCCCACTGGCCTTGAATCTTTGTTCTTCCATATATGCACAATTTTGAAGCTTTTGACAATGTATTTAATTTTTTGACTTATCTTTTTGTAATTTACTGGCATATACTTTAGTTTGTTTTGTAACCATTCTAACAAAAATATTGAGCTACCTTGTCTTAAATTTTCATCGTGTTGATTTAATCAAGAGAATTTATCCAAAGGATACCTAGTTATCTATCAGACGAGTTGACTCAATTGGGATTAGCGATACAACGATAGATAAGGCAAGGCCAAAAAGGAGTTTATTAGAAATAGTAGAAAGAGATATAACATGTGTACATATTTCCTAGCTTCTTTGATTACATTATTCCTTATAACGAAATAACCTTTTAAGGTTACTGTAGATGTTGAGTTCCAATGATTTATTTTGTTCATTGAATCTATAATATAGCATAGTTGCGATTTGAAGTCAAAAATTGTAACAAGCATAGCTGCGATTTAAGTGACAAGCTTTATACATTTTGCAGTCGGTGAAGCCGGGAGACACAATCTTTATCGGCCAATACTTGTTCACTGGAAGTGAAACTACTTCTGTTTGGTTGGAGGTATGGCTTTGGAGGCTTATCTGATCTGTTGAAGGGATAAAATATTGCATGGTTTGCAATAGTAATCTTGAAAAGGATTTTTTATCTAAGATTCTAAGCTTGGGAAGATTTGTTATCTTGGTTGCTTTTATGAATGAGTGTTTTATGACAGGTGGTTTCTTTTTCTTTGAATGTCTCTGCAGGTTGCTGAATTGAAAGGGGATGATGTAGTCTGCATAATTAAAAACTCTGCTACTCTGGCTGGGTCACTCTTCACCCTGCATATCTCCCAAATCCATATAGATTTGCCAACACTTACTGAAGCTGATAAAAATGTAAGCCAAAAACCTGCATAACACCAATCAAAATTGCTGGAAGATTAACAAAAGTTTTTCTGGTATCTGTCATGTGAAGAATTTGTTCACCCATTGATTGATTCTCCTATGTAAATCTTAACATGCTTTATAGAGCAACTATGAGCAACAGTAACGGTGAAGCTTTCTTCAAAGAATGGTTGCATGAGAAATGGAAAATATATACAAGTGGTGATAAACAAGATGGGTTGCAAATGGGTTTGGAATGGAATTTGCATTCTTCCATTAAAATGACTTGCTTTTGTAGTCATGATTTCCCGCAATAAATTTAAGATCCCTTGACACTTAGCAGAGGAGGTGTATCTAGTAGTATTTAGGTCCCAATAATTTTGTCTACTAGATTTCTATTGGCCCCTTAATGTAGGTTTTTTCATTCCTAGAATAATGCATATATCTGGTGGTATAATGTTCTCACATTTGTATGATTATTAGTGGTAATCCTTTGCATGAGAAGTTTTTGTTTGTTTGTTTGTTTGTTTGGTTTTGCTAGTTGCTTATCCCAGATTGGCTACAATAGTTAACTATGCAACAAGGTTGAACTTGTGCTCAACTAGATTGAACTACATGGCGACAGATTGCCTAGTTAACTTTGTCTACTGTTCTCCTCTTGATTGTTGCTGTCGATTATTTATTTATTTATTGTCTTGCAAGCATATTGAAAAAGCAATGTGTCTGTTGTACTCCACCCTCAATTAAGGAGTTATTATAGTCCTCGAGAGTTACATACTATCATTTAAGCAATTCAGGTAGTGGTTTGCTTGTACAAAAATTTTCTTCTGGATGACCTTATTCTGTCTCATGTTTATTTAAGAAGCTTTGGGTTCCATTCACTGTATTGTCTATATTACAGGTGATAACCACATGGGGTGTTCGCAACAAAATTGATTTTCTTTCTTTATCTTATACAAGACATGCAGAAGATGTTCGGAAAGTAAGCTATTTCATTCACATTTATTACCTTTTGTTACTCCTCTTAATACTCACTCTTATGGTGCATCAAAGTATTAAATCCCACCTTTCTATTTTGCAATTCATTGTGCCTGTTCTGATGCTCGTCTTTTCATTTATCTAAAACTATTCTGGCACCTCAAATGTTGTGACTGATTGCAGGCTCGGGAATTCCTGTCAAAGTTAGGTGATCTCCACCAAACTCAAATATTTGCTAAAATTGAGAACATAGAGGTTAGCTGCAAATAAGAATAAAGATAATTATAACATTCACATTAAAAATTTCCAAGTTGTGAGTAGGATTGCTCATTTGTTGCAGGGTCTTACCCACTTTGATGAAATTCTACAAGAAGCAGATGGCATCATTCTGTCGCGTGGGAATCTTGGAGTAGATCTCCCTCCCGAGAAGGTTGTGGACTTATTGTGGCTAGTGTTGATGCACTTATCGCTTTCTAATTATTGCACTTACTGACATTCCTTACACTGTGGGTAGTATTGTAGTTGTTGCTAACCAATTATTATGTTTACATGCAAAATTTAATCGCATGTAACATACTAATTACATGTCTAATTAATTAACTTCCATGAGGTTAAAAAGGTTAGTTTATTGCATTTCGTATGGGTTTTATTACCTTGTTAATTCTTGATTATTAAGCTTCGAATTGTTTTCTTTTCTTTCTGGATCCATAGTTGCTAAATAATTTGTTGATTATAAACCTTAGTATTGAAGGTCTGCATGTGTATTCTTAGGCATATGTAACATAGGTATGCGAGCATTGTACAGGATGATGAAACCTCATGAAGAAATGTAGATATGGTTGTCCATGTATTTAAGCATGTTGATAAATTATTTTGATTCCAAGGCATGAGCACTTGTAAGTCCTATCTATGTTTATATATGCTGTTTGAAATCCATGTTTTTGTGTCTGATTGTGGCAAGCTATGCGAGTTTGTCTATTGTTCAGTCATATGCTTTGATTGTTACAACTGAGTTTTAATTAGAGAGTCGCAGAAAGGGTGATCCTGCACCTAGAAAACTTCTTCGTTGAAATACTTGGGTACAACTTCCTCAAGGATATGAACTCAACCTCTTCAAGACAAAGGGGAACCAACCATTATGATGACACCTGGTTGGGGCTCCAATTAGTGAGATATTTTTACTGATGTGAGAACTTCGACTCAAAATTCTGATTATTTTCTCATAGTTATGTCTTGCTTTGACAAACGTGGACTCTTTGCATCCCATAGAGGTCCTTGATGTGTTGTTTGGTTAGTTAATGTGAAGATTGTGTATCCTTTTCTCTTTTTTTAAAATAGATTTGGGATTCTGATTGTTCGTCAACATATACAGACCCTATTAGTTCTCATTTCCAATTGGTCATGTTCTCCTCCAATTTTGAAGTAATTTACTAGTTTAGAGAACTTACTTTGGCACCATGGTTTTTACACATGTAAACTACAAATTTTGATGTCTTTGTGATATCGTGAATGTTTGATAATCATGAATATGAGAATAGTTATGTCAATAATATTAAGCAAATATGTAAATAATAGGTATCTGAAGCAAGATGAGTTTACTTATGTCCCACTTATGTCAAGGGTGAATTCTTCTGATGCAACTCAGAGCTTTGAGTCAATTTAGATGAATGCATTAATATTCAGGAGGTAATTGATGGGTGTATACTCTCATCAATTTTATTAAGAGCATGCCTGGTAACATCCAGAGCAACATAGTCTTTTCAGTAGTCAATTTGAGGTGGTTAGTTGTGAAGTTGTTAAACAAGAAGAGAAGTGGGAAGAACTGCAGAAAATTTTGTGCTTCTTGGTAATTGTGTTTGACTTAACGATCATTCAAGATTGCAGCTGGAGAGTATCACCTAGTCATTTATGTTCTGTTTTGTTCTCTCAAAAAAAGAAAAAAACTATCTGTTTCTTATCTATACTACTTCACTAATTTGGTTGATGCTAATTTCTGAGATTTGTCTGCAGGTGTTTTTATTCCAAAAGGCTGCTGTCTATAAGTGTAACATGGCTGGAAAGCCTGCAGTCATCACTCGTGTGGTTGATAGTATGACCGACAATTTGCGGCCTACTCGTGCGGAAGCAACTGATGTGGCGAATGCAATACTTGATGGTAATATTCTTTTGCTAGAGGAAATTAATTGTCCTAAATTGTTTGGTTAATGGCCAAGTATTGTCCAGTTTATAGTTTAAGATGCATGCATTTGTTAATTTGTTTCATGGACTTATTCCAAACAAAATTTCAACAATATTGATTCTTTCCAGGAAGTGATGCAATCCTTCTGGGTGCTGAAACTCTTCGAGGATTGTATCCTGTTGAGACCATTTCTACTGTGGGTAGAATCTGTTATGAGGTGAGCCGTCATATTCTTTGCATAAGATCATTTTGAACGTTTTGATTGTTAAGACCGAGATTGCAATTATGAAAGTTCTATAAACTATATAAGAAGTTTAAATGACAAAAGAAGCTTTTGATATGCAACCTTCTTTCTCATCTTACTGCTATGTGTGTTTTGTAAGTGGCTACTTAATACAAATCTTGAACACCACTATTGTCCTTTTTATGTTGTTAACATATGACAGAATTGGTATGGAGATTTATGATCAGATTTCTGTGCTTGGAAAAGATTTTACATGCTTGGGTGAACTACAGAAAGAAAACCGCTATAAATCTTGTTATTGAATATAAATAAATGGTTGCTGTGTGTAGCACACAAAAAGATTATATGTATATTAATTTTTGTCCATCCAACATCCATCTTCTATGTTCTTGTTGGCAGTCGTACACCTTTCTTATTCTGTTTACATTATATGAGCTATAATGTTGTGTTTGAGGTGATGGTAAAAATTTTCTTAGTATGTCTGCATCTCTGTGTGGCGGAGAGTTTAATGAATCCAGTGTCTGATCCACATTGACCTGCGGGGGCAATTGTCCCCTAACTTTTAAAATAGGCGTCTCTGGATCCACAAACCTCTTCCTCCTCTTCTTTCTCTTCACTTTTTCTTCCTTTGGTCATCATTAAGCCACTTTTGCAGGCAGAGAAAGTTTACAACCAGGATTTATACTTCAAGAAAACTTTGAAATATGTTGGAGAACCAATGACCCATCTGGAGTCCATTGCTTCATCAGCTGTATGTTTCTACCTTCCCTTTCTTGATCCAAGAATAATCAACTACTATCCAAAGAAATTTATTCATCTTGAAGCTATTAGCTATTATAAAAAAATTGTTATGTGATGATTTTCTTCTATAGGTACGTGCTGCTATTAAAGTCAAGGCTTCTGTGATAATTTGTTTCACTTCATCTGGAAGAGCTGCAAGGTGCTGCCTCAGTTGGGACTCGTTCACATGTTTTAGCTTCTGTTTGCAGGAACATGCCAAAAGTTTCTGACTTGTATTGGATTTACTTTGTTCTTTGTGTAGGTTAATTGCTAAATATAGGCCCACCATGCCTGTGCTATCTGTGGTCATCCCTCAGCTTAAAACAAACCAACTTCGGTGGAGTTTCAGTGGCGCTTTTGAAGTATGTTTAATTCGACCATGCCTGAGTCACTAAGTCATTGAGATGATATGCAATAATAATATTTGAGGATCTTGTTTTCTTCTTTTATTTTCGGTTAATACAGTAATATTTCTCTGTCCTTTTGACATAAGATTGTGGACTTTTTTACCGTTACTTCTTTTTGTACTATGTATGGTTACTCATTGGTATGTATGATCGAGCCAACACTAATGTAAGCTGAACATTGGCAGGCTAGACAATCTCTCATAGTTAGAGGCCTTTTTCCCATGCTTGCTGATCCCCGTCATCCTGTAAGTAATTTTACCTCTTATTAGTTTCTTTATAAGCTTTAAGTTATTCCTTGTATATATGGTAGCGTGGAATGGTGCAGTTTTTCCTCAAAAATTCTGAGTGAATCTTTTCTAAGATATATTTCCTTTTTTCCCCCAATGAGTCATCTAATCAAATCGGCATCCCTCCACCCAAAAGATTTGGTCTTTTCTCTGAGGATTGTATTCTTTGATTCACCAGAACCTTTAAATGTTAGTGCTGGAAATAACAAATACTTTATCGTGATAGGGTAATCAATCAAGCTAGGCAATGCTTGATAGAGCTAATGAACTCTGAATCTTCCCATCAATAGAATTTTGGTTCGTCACAAATTTGCCTCGAGTTGTTCGGGGCAAAATTATTATGTTGCAGTCATTGATATCCTGTCTAGGAAGATAAAGTACTAGTAACACTTTGTTAGGGTCCTAAATCACAAATCAAATGGCAGATAATCCATAATTCGCCATGGCTCCCATGTCTGCAATTTTCTGCAATTTTTTAAGATCATAAGATAAAGGGATTGTATAATCTATAATCAGTTGCTGCTTGAGAGAGGAAACATGGTGAATAACTAATCAGTTCCCGTTCTGATCAAAATGTTCTTAAACTAAGGAGCAATATTATCATAATGGATTTAATGAAGCTTATAGTTGTGGGACACTTGTTCTGATTGGAACAATAAATGTCTATTTTCTGGGTAAATTATGATCCCTTTTGCTTCTTAAACCTCGCTGGTCGGTTTCTTTCCTTTTAACGTGCTTAGTTTTTTGTTAAACAATGCAGACTTATGACTTGTAGTTGTGCAGGCTGAGTCAACTAGTGCCACCAATGAGTCAGTTCTGAAGGTTGCTCTAGATCACGTCAAGGCCTCTGGTCTGATCATGCCTCACGATCGAGTCGTCGTGTGCCAGAAAGTCGGGGATGCTTCCGTCGTGAAGATCATCGAGTTAGAGGATTAAAGAGAGCTGTTTCCCTTTCAAACTTCCATTGCGCTGGCTGTGAGCTATCACTAATTTTGTCTTTTTCGTTTTTGAGAGTTCGTCAAAGAAAACACAATTTATCCAACTATATCTATAGTTGGTAAGAGTTTAAATTAGTATGCTCGTTAGGTTTGCGAAAACCAGTATACTAGTCGCATCAAAGGTGTATGCAATTGAGAAATTCCGCTGTTTTTTGCTGCCATAATCTCCTCTCTGAGATAGAGATCGAAGTTATCTGGCAACATTTTATCTGAGATGGTTTAATCCAATGCCTTGGGGTGTTCTTGTCAGACACAAATGGGACTACCACTTTTGGTCGGTGATTCATTCTCTGCGGCTGTTAACTGAGAACTCACACTTGGTGTATTCTTTATTTGCAATAAAAAAGAGGATCATGTATGACATTAGCTTAGAGATGGGTTAAGTGATTTAAGAGTTGGGTGATGTTGGCTCTTAGTTTAAGTAGATTTAAGCTTTTGAGTTGTGGTAGCAATCAATTACTATATAAATCTGTTCCATAATGTTATTTTGTGGTTCTGAATTGTGCTTCCTAGGAATGAGATGTATATGAGGTATTCAACGATCCTTAATCTCGAAATATGATTGCCATGAATCCATAACTTTTATTATGTTTGGGACAGTCCGAGAATTGAAGAGTTTTGTGTTTCCAAACATTCTAAGAACGATAAAATGGCGAGAAAATTAAGTTCTAGTTGGTTTTTGAGAGAATTGAATGCCACGGAGCTCAGCATTCTAATGCACCGCCAAAGAGTTCAAATTAGCTTTCATTGAGAGAAAAAAGAACATCATATTGATCGATCGGTGCCGGAACACATCATTGTTTGGGCCCGCGAAATGGACACGTCAATTGCCGACGACAGCGTGATCCGCATCAGGTGTATGCTGCTGCGCCTCGGCAGAGATTACGGTGGCGGAGGAGAGCGCTCCGCCGCCGTGTACCAGTTCCGACTCCTTTTGCCGGAGCAGCAACAGCATGCCGTCGTTCTCGAGGCGGAGGCGCTTGTTGTCGAGCTTCATGCGCTCCATCTCCCGCTCCTTGTTGGAACTGAAGCGGAGCCACTTGAAGCGCTGCCGCTCGAGCCGCAAGGCCCGGCCTTGGTACGCCACCCGCTGCTCCTCCAGCTCCGCTGCCTTCCTCCTCAGCCACTGCCGCTGCTGCTGCTCCCCTCCGCCGCACACGGCCATCATCTCGGAGCGCAGCTGCTGTATGGAGCTGAATGACGGCGACGTCAGCGAGTGCGGCGGCGACGCCGACGCCGACGCCGACATCTGGGAGGAAGCCCTCTTGGGCCTCTTGGCACCCGCCGTGAATCCCTTGCTGTCCTCGTCCTCCTCCCCCTCCTCGTGCTTGGGCTGCTGTTGGTGATGGTGACAGTGGCGCGTATGGCCGTGACCCTCCACGTCGTCGTCGCCCTCCTCCTCCTCCTCGTCGAAGAAATCGTCCTCGTCCTCCTCGCTGTCCACGTCGTCGGCTTCGTCCATCTCTTCCGCCATGCCCTCCTCTTCAGCGGCGGTTCCTCTTCCTCTGCTATCTCCGGGAACCTTGGCCGGGGGGCCTGCTGCAGGGGGTGGATGGTGGAAGCAGAGCTGCTGCTGCTGATCTGGAGGATGCGGCGGCGGTATCTGCGGAGGGGGAGGGGCGGCGCAGGAGGAGGCTCCTCCGGCGTGGTGGTAGGCGCACATCTCATGAAAGAAGAGGTGCTTGGAATTGAGGAGCTTGCGGGCCTCCTCCTTGGCCTTGGGGGAGAGGTCGTCCATGGTGTCGAGGAGCGTCTGGTTCTCGACCACCCGGCGGGCGGTGCCCTTCCCCAGGAGGTCGTTCACCCGCTTGTACCGCTTGTTGAGGTCGTTGAACTTGTCCTCGCACTGCTGCGGCGACACGCAGAAGCCATTCTCCATCATGGCCCGCGACACCGACTTCCACTTCCCCTTCTTCTGCAACGCCGCCGCCGACTTCTTGCCCTTGGCGAGCGCGCCGTGAGCCTGCTGCTCCCCCTCCCCCCCGGCGCCGCAGTCGTCCCCCACGCGGTAGACCACCTTGATGAGGAGGCGGACCATGTTGTCGGTCCACTTCATCCGCTGCCACGGCGAGGGCGACGGAGACGGCTGCGGCAACCCTCCGCGGCGAGCCTGCTCCTCCACGTCCTCCCCGTACCCGGCCTCCTCCTCGGAGCTCATGGCCGGCTGCTGCTGTTTCCCCCGGACGGCCTGGCCAAACGCCTGCACGTACTGGGCGTGGCTGTTGGGATACTGCGCCTGGTGGTCACCGTCGCTGCCCACCGGTGCCTGGAACGGCAACATGTGGTGCGCATGTAGCTGCTGCTGGTGACGAAGCATCTGCTGCTGTTGCTGATGCGGGTGGCCGGACATATCCAGCCCCATCAATCCTCCCGAGCTCATGCTGCTCGGTAGCATTCCTCCCGGAATGCCATTCCCTCCATCCATTCTCTCTCTCTCTCTCTCTCTCTCTCTCTCTCTCTCTCTCTCTCTCTCTCTCTCTCTCTCTGCTACGTGATAGATTTCTTTGCCGCTGCTGCTACGCTCTACCTCTCGGGCCAGAAGGGGATTGGAACACCAATATAAAAGCTGGTCTTCCTTCTCTCAGAAAGTGCAGCATCGCGACTTCTATGTCTCTGCTGCTATTCCTAACCCTCGCGACCGAAGACCTCGCATAAATTAATGGCGACGAAGAGTAAATAAGGGGAGTAAAACCACGAGCAGGAATGCAATCCCGGGTGGTGCTGGCCCCACGGTTACAGTGGTGATTTCGGATGTTCTCCTCCTCGTGATTTCGGATGTTCTCCTCCTCCTCCTCCTCCTCGCCTTCCTCCGGGGTGTGGAGAGCTGTGGGTGCCGCCGGTTTTGCGTCGCCAAACGGCACCTACGTACGCGGTATTGCCTCTCAGAGAGAGAGAGAGAGAGAGAGAGGGGGTTGCATGCTTCCTGTGGGTAGAGGTTGTGCGGCTCGGTGGCACACTCTGACGCGACGCAGACCTAGCAGCCGCGCCATATCATAATCTGCAAGCGGACTTCCATTTTAATTAAATCGATGCACTAACGAAGAGGAGAGACGAAGCGAGAGATGGAGAAGACGAGAGAGCGCAAAAAACTTCTACTCTCTGTTATTCTAATCTACAGTACATGCGTCATCATATAAATAATAGCAGACATGAATGATGATGATCATAATAATATATTTTTTGGGAATAAAAATCAGATTTTCAATGTTTAGAGATCAAATCCTCTGTTTTTGCCATCACAAATAGCTAATATTCTAAGTTTCTCGTCAGAATGGATGGCTTTTTCAATCAAATGAATCTAAATAAAAGATTATAGTCTTCTTGGATACTGAAATGAATCCAAGTACTCTAATTTTATTCAAAATTATATTTTTGGCTTTTTGGGAAAATTTTAGAGCTCCTATGAGCAATATGCAAACGGAGGCTTGAATCGTAAAAATCTTATTTATATATATATATATATATATATATATATATATATTGCTGGTCGTGTGTGTGTTAATTATGAAATTATGTAAAAAGACACGGGAGTTTTGATGCGGAAACAGGCAAAAGACATGACGGAATCAAACAAAAGGTGGGTCCAAAGAGGGAAAACAGCCCATAGATTTCCCAGAGACCGCGGCCGGCGGACGGTAGTGGATATCGGAATCCACGTGTTTTGTTGGTAGATGCGTGCGTGCGTGCGAGGTGGATTTCCGCGTTGACCGTGTCGTATCGCCGTTCTTTTTTGTTTTATTCGGTGCCCCCCCTTTTTTTTTTTTTTCTAAATACGAGATTACCTCCGCCTCCGTCTCTTACTGTCATCTCTTTCTCGTGACCACCTCTCTCTCTCTCTCTCTCTCTCTCTCTCTCCCTTCGCATATCATGTTACGCTGCTACCAGCCGTCTCCATTATTGTCACGAATACAATTATAAATAAGATACTGGATGTATCAGTTTGTTATGTTTTTACCTTTCGATTTTATTCATATTTTACATAACATATAAATAATTTATAATAGATTTAAAAATTTTATTTTGATTAATTTTGTTGATCGTTTTAAGCATATAAATATAGATTATATATAATCATCATACAAGCATAAAATTATTTTAAAATGACTATATTCATTTTGAGAGTTTTTTAACTCCACATAGTGATACAAAGTTTCAGTTAGTACAACACCCATTGCTACTTAGGTGACACATGACTGGATAAGTCTTTATGATTGTGTTTAGGATTGATTCATTATCTTATTTCGCAGTAGATGGTCACATAAGGATGCAGCATAACTTAAGCAAAAATCAATTAAGTCTATGATTATAAGACCCTCATTGTTAACCTCGTTGATTTTGTCCCCTTGCGAGGTCTCGTTGCCTCAATGTTGTCGCCACCGTGAGGTTCCACTTAAGCACTTGCCAACTGTGCTGGCATCGCCAAGGCCCTTGCCTCCATTATGATCGTTAATTTTTGTGGAGGGGAAAGAGGCTGATGAAAACAAGGCCGATGCAACCTTGGCGACACGACAATGACAATGGATAAGGCAAAAGCGAGGGAGAGGACAAAGATGACGATTGAGGGCATTGATCGTGATTGAGGCGAAGTAAGGAGGGCGAGGGATTAGATAGTGTCACGCGCTTGACGAAGGCAACAATGATGGTTTTGCGACGAGGCAACCACTACGGGATAAAGGTGACAAGTGATAATAAGGGGCGACAATAGATGGGACGAAGGTAGAGATAATATTATCTTTTTAAAAAAATAAAAGGTACTATGTGAGGATTAAAAAAAAACTACTATGTAAGAAAAAGTGAAAACTTGCAATTTTTTTTTAAAAAAAACTTATACTATAATTAAATTGATTTGATCAAATTCTTGTTTGAGAGTAAAATTAGTATTCATTTTTTTAAAATTTTCGGTGTAAATTACTCGTGAGAAGTTTATTAGGAGCAGGTTTAAAGTCAAGACATATATTATGAGCAAATTATGGTACCAGCAATTAGGATATATCCGAGTGAGATGTTCAATAGGCATTTATGGGATTTTCCATATCTAGTTTCAATTAAATGGAACTCATATACGCGACGCCGGCGGAATCCTACTAGCAATTACCCTAACACAATTATAACCTATGCCGTCTCACATACTTAGCCTAATCTTGTAGTACAAACGGAGAATATAAAACCGAGGTCGTATGTCCCGTACTTAGCATCAATTTCAAACTGACGTCGTTTGACATGAGATCCTTTTCAAAAGATCCCCTTTGACGAAGCAACTCCCATCATTATTCGCCGCCCACCCCCAATGACTTCTTGGGATTTGCGAGATAATGTCAACGCTAACGAAGGCTTTCGTGCTTGTGTTTTCTTTATCATAATACTCGATTCCCGCTGGGCTACGAGAGGAGAATACCGTGGTCTCTTCCTCGCCGTGCAGAACTAATCATAACGTTATTTATTGCATGTACTTGTAGGGTTGACGAAGTGGACTCGTTGGGTTGGATGCAATCATTCAACTATTGATTTAATCGTATACTCTTTAATATAAACTTGACATGGTGTAAATGCTTAAACCATCAAATTAACAATACAACAACAACGACAACAAAATTATAAGTCCCAAGTTAACAATCGAACCCAACATTTCATCCAACTCTTTTCATTGTGTATAATATAAAATTAATCCATAGTCAAACTTTATTTTGATATGCACGCTTTCCACATAATTCATTTGCTCATACATTACTACAATATGATAATTCCAGGAGTCAACATATGAAGAGTTTAAATCCTGTAAGCGACAATTAGGAAGAAGTAAATTTTTTTTTTTGAGAATATATACATTTAAATCCTTGATTCATATTTATATATAATGCAAACTATCATAAACTCTTTTTAAAACTCCATATTGACATATCTACGAGCTAGTCACTTTGAACTAAATGTGCCGTACTTGTGCAATAAAACTTTATTTATCCAAAGTATCGATTAATCCAGATGGTAAAAACCTCGACAGTTTATCGCAAGATTCCAGACTCAAATCATACCTTCATCATTTATCTTTTTTTATCAAAAAAATATAAAACTCTACTTAAGCCTAAGTAATTAATAAGATACCATCTTATCTTAATACATCATTCCAACTAATCATTCCTTTTCATAATTCACAACTCTGCAATTAAACAACACATTTTAGCTTGCAAAAAGCATGATATCATGAAGACAAAAATGACTGGACTGGACTTCCATCCGGTAGTATTTGTGGCAGAAAAGGATCCCCACAGATACATAGTGAACTGATAACTTATTACCGTGGTTGCCGGGCGCAAGATCAAAATCAAGGCTTGCATTCTGCTTAAGCCTGCAAATTTTAGCCGATCTCGTGCAAAAAAGACCATGTTCATTGGCTTTTTATTTATCCTTCTTTTTGTACTCTCGCACTCCAAATATTGTTGACCCAATCCGAACATTTGTGCTGCCCATTTCAATCTGCAGAGATCCACAAACACATGTCATGCTCAGATAATGTAGTATGAGAATGGTCTAAACTCAGATATGATCCGACTTTTTGTAATGTACACGAGGCGGCTCCGTTTGGTTCCACAGGAAATTTCATACCAAAATGAATTAGTTAGGTTCTCTAGCACAACCAACAGTGTGTCCAAACTGCTAGTCTAAATCTGTAGGATTTACTTTCAAACTTGTAATTACTTACAGCTTGCTCGAAGTCAGCAGACATCCCCATGGACAGCTCACACTGCTCCTCTGGTATTTCGAGCTCCTTACACACCTCAGCCCTGCAATTTGATAGTGTCTGATCTCAGACATGTAACTAAGTGTCAGATGAACAGGTGGATAAATTCCGGAATAGCAAGCTAAATTGAGAACAGTACCTTGAAGTTTTCTGGAGTAGACGAATAGTCCAACATGCCAATAGTCATTAGACCAGAGAAAATGAGATTTGGGCACCCAAGTTTCACGTGCCTCACGAGATTGACACAGCCTGATGGATCAACACCAAATTTTGCTGCCAAATAATGGAAGGTCTTTCCGTGAATAGATTACTAAACCGGCATTTGAGTACAAAAGTCAGAAATAGAAGCAAAGAACAATCTTATTTGTCCACTTAATTGTCAAGGGTCCTGATATCATGAATTTTCTAAAAGTTTTGAACAACCAAGTTGGAGGTCCTTCGCAACATGATTTTCTACAACGTCTGAACAACCAAATTGGATGCCCTTCACCCAGTCAGACACAACCTTAAAACTCTACATCAAAAAACTTTCATGAGGCTTCCCTTACATCTTGACATGTTCTGACATGCTAAACGAGATGGACAAATCCACCTTAGTTATTGTTCACTATGTTCAAGATAACTATTTCCTTTGGTTAGTTTCTTACCAGAAGCGTGAGCAATAATAGATAACCAGAAACATGGAATCTGGCTTGAAGCTAAGATTGAAGATACTCCTGTGGTGGAGATTGTTATTTGGGTGATCCATCATAGCTAATAAATAAATTGAATGTCAAAGGAACATTATAGCAATTGGATATCAACTGTTGTCAAATGACTAAGAGCTCCTATTTGTGTCAAAAGAGGTCTGAAGATGATAGTAGAGTGTATATTATGAAGAAAACAAGGGTTAAAAAGGTCAATATAGTCAAGAAGTAACTTATAATACAAATAACCATAGAAAGTTAACAGAATTTGTACTTGTTGCGGTGTTATCATCAAAGTTAGCATATGTACTGCTTACATTCTTCTCCACTGGTATTCACTTGCACCAAGACCTTCAGAGGCTTCCTTCCCAAGTTAGCAACCACACGATCAACATGATTAGCAATCTGCCGCTCAGATGGAAAGGCACACAATATTACATATAGCTAAAGATGATAGAGCTTTGACTTTATTGCTAAATTGCTGAAACTCTGTTGGCAGAGATATAACATGGTGGTTGTGGGAAACATAAGAATGATTGAGACGGAAAATTTGTATAGGGTTCAAAGTCGAAGATAATTAGGTTTAAATCTCAGTCAGGTATCACTATTGATTGCCATACAGTAAGTTCAATGCAAGTTCTAGTTCAAAATAAGTTATCCCCTAAAACCCCTACCAAGACAAGGCACAACACATTCCTATAACCTATCATGAATCATATCTCAAAGAACATGTAAAATACTTGAAACAATGCATAATGTTAGCACATCATACATGATACTTGATAAATGATATATGCATTATCAACCATACAGCACAGATATATTAGTCAACTTACAAATACACTACTTATTTATGATACAAGTGATATCTTATTAGTAACGTGGTTACTACCACTAAGGGAATGACTGTTGCCAAGGGAGGTGGGTTTATGTCTGCAACATAACATGGTTGAATATTAATAACCACTGTTGTTGGTAAACATGCTACTGTTCAACTCCCTAGCATCATTCCAGCCTTCACAGAGACCGCAATCAGATGGAGAAGAAAATTTATTATCCCCATCAAATTATTGTTCATTTACTGTGATGAACAAACTTTCTGATTGCAAGAATGATTTAGACACTATGTCACAGCCCTGTATCTTGGCCAGGTGCATGTGGATGTCTTGCATTTAAATAGTTCTGCAAGAAATATACATAGATCTAGGCATCAAGCCTTAACTGAACAACAAGACATGATTTAAACGAGAAATTTTAGCCTTAATCTAAGCACACAAAAAGAAAACATTCTTAAAAAGTATGTAACAAACATGGTAACAAGATTCAGATTTGCCTTAGTTTGGAGAAAACCAACCTTCCTCTCAGGAAAGTTGTCCTGCAGCAAGAGAGAAAAGCTCTAAACTCATGCTGTTTGAGAAATTTGATGAAAAGATTAAGTAATTTGGAGAAAAATGAAGAAAGAGAGGAAAGAAACTATTGCCAGAGAAGAAGGCGAAACCAGAAGGGGAGGAAAAAGTAGGGAAAGGGTGGAGAGGATACCGGCACGGCAATAGGTTTACCATTTGGTAGAACTCAGCATGACAGCAGTACTAAAGCGTTATTCCCAACATAAAACCAAACTGAGAAAAAAAGAAAAAGAGGAAATAAGATGAGGAAGAGGAGGAAAGGACGGTGAGAATACTGACACCACAGTAGGTTACCATTCAGTACAGTAGTGTATGTTAACAATACTGGCAATATGAAACCTAACTGAGCAAAATTGCTTGATCCACATGCTGGGCTTGTGATCAGATTTATAGTTACAAACTTACTTATGAGACATTGTGAACCAGATCTGTCATTTGTCCTTTGTGTTCCCCGGGCTTGATATTGCTGCCTAATAATGTAATTTGGGATCTTGAGAATTAAGAATTGGGTTTTAGTTGTGATTTTCTTCATTTACCGAAAAGTTGATTTCTGATGTATGATGTCGGTTCTCGGTGACAAAGGTAGTTGGTAGTTACGAGTCATAGCAATTGTGGGTGGTTATTGGCAGTAAGTGCTGTGTTGAAAACAATTATTCTCTCATCTTTGTATATTATCTATGCATGATCAGTATTTGTTAGTCTATATACATTACAAAAAAAGGGTTTACTTTGCTTATAATTGCCATCTTGTTGTATTCTTTGCAAACTAAAAGATAAGGAAATCAAAACATATTTGCATCGTGAAAAGACTCATTTAAATTGCAGCATCAAATGTTACAAGAACAGTAAGTATAAATACAACAAATCTGATCCTTTAGGCGATTCTTAAACCCATAGAAGGCAAATAACACTCAGCTTAAATATATGGTAATCCTTGATTATTTTAAAATTTTCTGTCTAGAAGCAAGGCCAAGTAATCACCGAACAATCTTAGAACTTGAATTGGCTATATAAAAAGGGAAAAATTTGCTAAATTTGACTAATATTAGCACACTCATCAGCCACATTTAAGAACAAATCATGAAATTGAAATTACCTTTTCATCATCTACACTCTCAATCATATGAAGGTTTGGGACACCAGCTGCATTGTGGACAATGGTTATATCAAGAATTAACACAATTGACAACAGACAGGTATAGGATTGATCGAGCACAGAGTTAGCTAAAAAGAAGAAACATGTTTATTTTGATTAAACACAAAGTAATATAATATAGTATCATTTAACATAAATCATATAGAAATTTCACAGATTCCCATCAAATGAATCAACAATGAGCTCACTGCATAAATATTGGCATGTCAATCAGCTTTAATCACAAATTGGCATATGTGAATCCAAGAAATTAGTCCAGTCTACATTCCTCCATGCAAAATGGTCTTCCAAATGGCCATTCACAGGGAACAGAAATAACATTCTAACAAATCATCACACAGACCATTTTGCTATGCTTAGCAAAAACACATTCTTGATGGGATAAAACAATACAAACTGATATGGGTTCGTATCAGGTTGGTGCATAATTGGTATAGGTGGGGATATAGGTCAGGCACGAGACAATTATTTATGCCTTATTTTGGCCAGCCAGTCCAAGAGTCATTTAATTGCTCGGGTGGGACTACTTCATCCATATGCACCAGCTATCAGACATCATAGGAACTAATCTGATGCTCTCACGATGCAAGGTTTAGAAAATATCATCACATAAGGTAGCATCGAGAATATATCAGACATAATTTTTAACCAAATATTGGTGCTAATAGAATTTATGCTCCCCGATGGCAATTGATGTGGTTTTAGGTTTATTTGGTGGGATCACATTTCTTCAAAAATTTGATATATTGTCTATGAATCATTAGGTTAACATGCATCACTTTTAATTGAAACATGTGCACTTAGTTGACTAATTATCATATCCCATATCTCATTGAGATACTGTGCTCATCATACATTATCATGGTCTTAGAGAATGTGCGTGATCATAAGACATATCATAGATGATCCAAATTCATTCAGAATCCTCAAAAGCAAAATGAATGTTGAAAAAAGTTATCTTATTGGTCTCACATTGATATTGCACCGTATAGGTTTAGCGTGTGATATATCAAATCCATGTTGATTTTGATAAATTCTCTTAGTTTAACTAAGAATATAACCTTTACGTAGTTTAATGACAGCAAAAGATCCATATAGCAGATATTTGAATCGTTATATTTTTATTGTTGTAGTATATCATATGTGATATACCAATCCTTATTGATTGGTATATTCAAGTGAAAGTTCTATTTAGGAAGCTCCTGAACTCTTTTGTTTCTTTCTCACTAGGTCATGCTTAGTAATCATCAGTACTACTTTGTTTCTTTCTCATAGTTTGTTTTGTTAAAAGAAATTGGGTTTTTATATCTATATGTTTTGGAAGGTACTATTTTATTCTTCTCACCTTACCAAAGATGAAAGACAAATGAGAATTTTATAACAATAAGTCAATCAAAAAATTTTACTATTGAACCAGTGTTTGATGCAAAACAAACAAAAGCAATAAGCAAGACAAAAATATGGTGGAATCATAAAATTAAATTTTTTGACAGTAGTACATCACCTATATTTGAAAAAAAAATCAGCAGTCAATATGAAAAAGAAGCTAAAGTCCAACTTAATGGAATGAATCAACCAAAGAATAATAATGGTTTCTAGAAAATACCAAGAAGGGATTTGACTTTGTTTCTTTGCAAGTTTCCAATGAAATGCCACTCAATGTCCACAGGAAGCTGAAAAGGCATGAAACCATTGTAATTTTCATTTCTGAAAATGACTTAACAGTTAATATTTACACAATAAAACGAGACTTTCTTTTATGTAAGCATGTGAATTTGCCTACTCTAAAACACTAGAAATATACATTTAAAAGTATCTAATCAACATAAATAAGTGCAATAAGTAATCAGGGAGCAATATCAACTGTTGAATAATCTGCCATTAAGTTAACATGGAAAAGCTAATGTTATCCTTATCTCATATCATATGTTAGAAATGCAGAATCTACACAGAAGTAATTATTGGTAATTGGACTTCAACAAATAATAAGTAAATTATAGAATGTGCAACACAAATTATAAGAATGTTTCTTCTCAAGGAACCATCATGTGTGAATATAAGCAACTGCATCAAAGAATCTATTAATCAAACTGAGTGCTCATCTGCTGTATTGAACATGGTGTTACAATAACTGAATCATCTTAGGTATGCAACTTTGTAGCTACAGTTAGAATACTCATCATGAACATCTAACCATGGCTTGTATTATCTCTTTATGTCGTTTTGTGTTACCATCACCATTCTGAGTAAAGTTAGTTGTGGCCTCAATCACGCCATCTTAATGATGCAACTTGTACAACAAAGTTGCATCACATTTTGAGATTAGAAAAATGCTGCATTAAATTCTTGACATTGTTCCGTCCATTATACTGGGACCACTACATTATTTATGCTTTCCCTTTCAACTGTGAAGTCACAGATCAAGTTTCTCTTGACTTGGCAAATACTAGTTAGATAAAGACCGACGACCAAAGGTCAAATCAGACAGATGTAATAATTCATCAAATTCTAGCATTTTCAAGCTTCCATGATCCTTAGCTGCAAAGAATGGTGCTTTGCTCATAGGATATCTTTGCACAATCTATGATCAAACAATGTCACTACAGAATTTTCTGCACATCCACTAACTCCTCTTGCTCTTTCCCTACCTCAATGGAATTCCATGAGCTGCAAGTTTAAGTTATCTTCCTTGTTCCAGACGGTTTAGGTATTCAACCAACCATGCATAGAATAATTAAAACTCACTGCTAATCCATCAAAATTCACATATTTCTATCAATGTACAAATATGAACCACCTTTTCTTCAGTCATCATGCTTTTCTCACATTCTATCTCCAAATGGATGATATCGCACCAACTGTCTACCATCCTACTCGACTGTTCTCGGCCTTCACAAAACATAATCTCGATAGATAGAATTAGATATTTGAAAGCATACAATGATTAGAACCTTAATCAAGATATGCTAACCACACAATCCGTTAGCGTTTCGATCTTATGCTAACCACACAATCCGTTATCCACACTGACGTCTTGAGACTTACGAACATTCGACCGAAGCTCGCCGATACTAGCCGATCTTTATCATACAGATTCAAGGATCTAAATCGACGGCGGCAACTAAGAAGAGAAGAGAGTGGCGGAACCTGAGGGGCTTTCTCGACGATCTCCTGGACGTAATTCTCGCCGAAGCAGCGGTGGCCGGCGTCGTAGACCTGTCGCACGAGGGATTCGGGCTTCGTCTTGCTGACGGCCACCACTCTGACCTGCTCCGGCGACCTGCCGGACCGCTCGGCTGCCTGATGGACCCGGGCGAGCACCGAGCGGAAGGCCGCGGCGGCCGCGCCTTCCACGGCTGGAGCAGACATGGCGTCTGGGCCGCCTGCGCTGGAGGATCCCCCTACCTGCGCCGTAGCGGTGGCGGTCCGATGGCTCGCCTCCGACGAACGAGACGACACGGCGCAGCGGCCACAGAATCGATCCGCGCGTCGTCTGATCAAGATGCTTCTGGAACAGGTTTGGGTCCCTTTCTAACCGAGTACCAAAAATATATATAATATTTGATGTAATTAATTTTTAACATTTCTTAAAAAAAGAAAAATATTTCGATGATGTCTTTTAATGTGAGACGAATAACATTTTAGGTGATTTCTTTGTTTTTGTTAATAGATCAGAGCATGAGCACTCAGAGAAAGAAAAAAAAAGTTTTCAATTCATGAAAATATAAAAGTGATATGAAATATATATTAGTCAATCATCATTCGTCATGCAAGCGTCACGTAAGGTTCGTGGGAGAAAAAGGCCCAAGCGACCTAGCACCCGTTTGCTCACATGAATAGAAGTTTAAGAGGCAACTCGGATTGATTACCGAATTGTCTTCTTTACAAAATATTCAAAAGAATATTCTCGAGAGTTGAAGGGTAGATGATTCTGAACTAACTCCTCTATGAAAGGTTCTTAGGAGTCCAAGAGACAGTTTGGGTTAGTTACAAACTATCTCCACTATGATATCTTTATGGAAAATTTCGTCTCCTCAAGATAAGTATAAAAACACACCCTTAAACTTTAGGTAAGAGATATAAAAAACTTAAACCATAAAAGTAAACCTCAACACTAACTTAAACATCAAAGAGATCGGCTTGGGAAGCTTCTCCCGACTCTAGTCTTTGTGTATGTAACAACTTGGGAGAAGATGATTTCCACTTTGAACGACTTTATGTGTACGGAGCAGAGCCATGTCATGCTGACAAAGATGTCAATGATATTTTCTCTCAATATTTTGGTGTCAAGCCATCTACTCGTCCCTACCGAGGTATTCTTGAACCTCAACCAACAAGTGCAAGCATTAGCCAAGATAATATAGATCGTTACCCTGCTTTTACCTCAGTTAGCCCAATAGACGAACCTACTACCTTAGCCATCATTAGCAGCTCGACAACCACTAACAACAGCATCTATCGAGGTCCCCCACCCGATGAGTTGCCAGCATCTTAAGGGCATCCAAGACCCATCAAACCACCAGTCAAGAAAGTGCCCCACTCCTTGACCATAGAGTTCAATAGATTGCTCCACCATCGCTATGCTCTGCTCAAATCTAGGACCCACTCGGTCGATTTGACGAATAACTCTATGAGGATCTAGTTATAGCAAATGGACCAGTGCTTATGAAAGATGTATGGAAACTTTTATCAATCCAAGTGTGATGGACAAGTCGACCCCACCTCGAGTTAGTCATTATGTTTTTAGGATATCAAGGAGGCGATCCCATCAAACTTTTGTCTCTCATCATTGGAAGCTTTTGATGGCACTATTAACCCAGTGGAGCATGTCGTCACCTTTTGAACTCATATGTCACTATATGACACTTTAGATGTTTTAATGTGTCATGCCTTCTTGACTACCTTAAGAGGCCCGACAAGAGAGTAGTACGCTCGTCTAAACTCACTCCTTATTAGCTCTTTTGCTCAAGTAATAAAAAAGTTCAAGCTTTACTTCATTGAGAATGTGCACTCGAGGCTATCGACGACAATGTTTTTACTGGTTATCTCGATGATCATAGTAGAAGATCACCAAGCTATATGTATTAATCATAACCTTCTCCACTCGAGCATTAATCATCCTTATGAAGACTACTAAGGCATCATTGTAGTTTGAGTTGAGGTACTCTACCTCTTCTTTTTTTAATATGATTTCTCAATCATCTCCCGTCCATAAGTGCTTTTTAAAGGTAGCTTGGGTGTAAGTTTTATGACTTGAGAAGCTATCTTCTCCTGAGATAGGACCACCAATGATGACGTTAATCAATCTTTCCATTAGCTCCCGAGGTCAGGAAAAAGGTTCCCAATGCCTTTAGATGAATCACTTAAGGTGTCTTCGAAGAATGAGTTATTTAATATATTCTTTAAGTCACAATAATCTTTTATGTTATGGCCATAATCTTGAGAGAAGCAATAATACTTGAATTTATCTATCTTTGTCAATGAAATATTCAATGGTTGAAGGTCTTTTAAGAGTCCATTCTCTTTTATTTATAAAATGATTTCAGTTCTGGTCATATTTAGGAGGGTTGACTCAAGCCTTAAGTAAGGCAACTTGAGTCAGTCACTTCTTCTTTGTTGTAGTGACCTTAGGGTTGGCAAGGATTGTAGCTAATCTTGTCTCGACCTTTTGCGTATCTCATCATGTTTACCCAAGACCATTACCTTAACAGTAATGTATTGATTGGCCCATTGGAATATCTCGGGTATCCTCGCCAATGGCCTCTCTACCAATGATAAAAAAAGATGATAAGACTTGAGTGACAAAGGTCTGTATCACAACTGATAGGTAAACAACTTGCACACTTCAAATCTCGTTAGTGAATCAAGTGATAAAGTCCGAGAGCATCTCTTTCTTCCCTTACCTACTAGTGATTTTGAGTGTATATTTCTAATGAAGTGAATCTATAATTCTCAAGTGAGTTGAATAATGGAACTGATAGAGAGTGACTTTAGACGAGTGTACTATTCTCATGTCAAGCCTCTTAATATAGTTGGGAAGGCATGATGTATTAAGGCATCCGAAGTGTTGTATAATGACATTTGGGTACGAAAAGCAATGATATACTTTAACAAGTCGGTACTACCGTTAAAGACCTCCAATGATGGAAGATAGAAGTTGGTCGAAATCGACTCCTCCTTGATGCCCTTGGTGAATGATGATCGAACCGAGATAGGGTTGGTCGACCCTTTCCCTATGAATTATTGGAATTCTTATTGCATTTCTTCCAAGTGTTAGTCCATTTATCATAGCTGGATCCTCACGAGATCATTTGTTGAATCAACCAATTGGGTTTGGGATTTAGGTAGAATAGAGTAGTGGTGTGGCAGTCAATTGAATTTCACGATTGGGGAATGAGGTGCTTGCTTGACCGACGATTCAACAAGCCTTGGGCGTTGTTGAGATATTGATATTGCATTAGGTGGGGAATCCTTATTGGAAAACCTGGACAGAGTATCACATGTGCAATGGAAGAACATAAAAATAAAATATCAGATTTCTCAAATAAAAAGGTTCTAATCGTTATGCAAAGATTGGTGCACAAAACAAAATGTAAAATTGAAAAACTGTATGTATCAAACGAGATTTGTTACATAGGGAGATCGTTTATATTTAAAAATTCCTAGATGTATAGGACTGGATGAAAGAGGTCAACTGTTCTCTTTAGTAGTGATCTACATGGTAGATGTGACAAACACACACATCAAATTGCTGCATGATCTTATTCTCCATGCATACCACATTATCAAGAAGGGGTCAACCCTTCTTGCGGTCCATATGCCTCAAACTGGGGCTGTCAGCTGAGGAGAAGAGGGAGGGAGGAGAATAAGAGTTGGTACCTAAAAAGGGTCTAGCCTATACCCCTTTGGTTCTCTCCTATTTATAGAGGTCCCTATTAACTTAATTCTAATGGAGTCTGCCTTATTGAGTACTGAATCTCCATCCAACTACCCAAACCTTGTGGATTAATGGATCTTTATCTAATAGTCTTTTATTGGCTCTTATTGGGTCTCACCCGTAAGATCCAATAATTCATGGGCTTACTAGATATTCAATAAAATAGGAGCTCTAGCAGATATCTCATATCTAAACCATTGTATCAATACCTATCATATGTGTATGACCCTCTAGGCCTAATATCGAACTTGTCGTGAGTTGTACATATCAAAATTCTTTCTAGCTTAATAAATTATTATCTCCATAATAATTCACTCGACTCATTAACTACGGACGTACTAGGCCACTATGTCATAATCCTTATACGATACAAGAGGATCTAATTTATTGGACCTGTTTGTCCTAAGTTACCATGTATCTATAGTTTATCATCCATCTAATATTCCATAGATCGTTTATTGGGTATTGTGTTGTTAAGCTCACACGAATCTATTTAAGTCTCGCACTAATCGAATTTTTCTAGAGAACTCCTTCTCTCTCAATCCAAATAACCCTAGCTAGAATTTGCATAAGTAAGAATACATAAGATATTCTTCTTATAACATCGAAAGCGGATGATTATCTATGGACACTCAATTACCCTTGTAAGGTTGGCTATCACTCTTGATGATTAACTATGCTAAATCTGGAACATCCAAACATACACATTCGGTATCAAAGAGTTGAATACTTATACATGACATCATTGATGTCTCAAGTCTAAGAACCAGATATATAACTCGGATAACGGAATCGTTATCTGATAATAAGGTATCATCAACCATCCAACATTTCATGAGCGGATCAAATCAGTTAACTCATTCTCTAATGAGCACCTGCACTATATCCCTAATGTCCCTACACGAGCAGCTATGAGACCAGTTGCCTCCATCGTATGGATAGGTATATAGCACACAAGTATGTTCGGTTATCTCGATGTCCCTCTCGAGTAACCTACGATCGAGATTATTTATGGTTTATGTTTAAAGATGAATCGGTCTCATTATCATGATCTCATCGTGATCCGATTCTCATTGCATAGATCCATGGATATCACAATATATATACAACAAACAACATAAAATGAGAAAAATACCAATAAATAATATAAAAAAAACTATGCAGCGTGTCACACGTGCTATCACTCACATGATTGGCTTACAGGGCACCTATGACTAGCAACCCCGATGAGCACTGATGTCGATGTCAGTTAAGCTGCTGATCATGGTTAAAGTGGTGGCATCACTTGTTGAGTTAATTGGGGTAAAAGCAGAGCAATAGCTTGCATCATACCCATTGACACCTACACCTACTTGGTGAGGTTTAGGAATACTTTAGCAAGGAGAAATAAGTAACTCAAGGTTACCCTCGAGTCATTGAACGAATACCAACATTGTGCCAGCATTTGCACTGAGGTGGATATATCCATATGCAGAAAGAGTGGCTACTACCCCCTTGAGTGAAAGTATTATGGGTCAGGAGCAGGGCCTCCTCGCTTGAGCGTTCGTTGAGAGGATTGGTAGGTGGATATTCTTAAAATATTAGACATTGCTTCTGGCACTAAAATGTTAAGAAAAATATTCTTGACACTTTGGTTAGCTCAACATATTTCAGAACCATATGTATAGAGTTATTTGAGATTTCTTCGAGATGAAAATAATAAGCTCCTAAGATGTCATCTGCACGAAGTTCAAGGTCAAAGGAGGTTTTTCTATCTAATCCCTTCGATGGTAACCCGAGGTATATGAATACAGGTGCAAATAATTCCCAAATGTTCCCTTTTTTGTATTAAATATGAGCTTTTATACCTTATCGTAAAAAATAAGAAGGAAACTTACGATTTATCTTTATGGTAATAAATGATAAGAGGAAAAATTTATGATTATATTTCTTATCATAAATGATAATAATGAAATGGTCATAGATGACATGAAGGAAGTTTCATCTTCTCCATATCTATAGCTATAATGTGTCAATCATTAATCAATAATGTATCCTCTCTTGTTATTTATTAGTCTAAATCCAATGATATACGAAGATTTAGTATAAATATTTATGAGGTGGTAGGAATAAAGACCGGTAATCTTGTACATCAGTACTAGTCAAAACTTAATTCGGTATATTGATCTATCGAGTGTAAATACATCGATTAACACCGAGTCTGAAAAGAAATGTTGAGTGCATAGCAAATGTCCTATTATAAAAAAGGTATAGACTCTGTACCGAGACGGTACAGCGTTCTATACCGCTAATATCGTTCAATTCTTTCTGATTCATATACCGATAACTTGTCAGATCTCATAAATACTTTTCAAACAGATGGTATTGCAAACATGGGTCGGAATCATAGTATTGAATCAAATTCAATTGTTGCGGATTCTAAATTAATGTTTCGGATGGTAATTTATGTCATATTTTCAGAAATGAAGATACCAATTATATGTCTATCTGCGACGCCGCTTCCTTTTATACATCTAAGAGAGCGAACAAAAGACGGGGAAACGCTTCGAAAGAGACATGTTGCCGTATCATGCAAGGCTTGCCGTTCCGTTGACCAACTTAATTCATGCATCCGGTGCTCCCCGGTGAGGTGGATCATCCGTCTCTAACCCGTGCCCGTTCCCAGTCCCTCTACCCGCTTGCTCTTTGGCAGAGAGACGGGGGCCCACCTGGGTGGCAGTGCAGGGACGGAAAAGGCTAGCATTGTAGGGGAATGAAGTAGCAGCCGCTTGATGTGGACCACGTGTTCGACCCAGACCGATCGTCACCGTCCATCGGTCCCTCGGCCTTCTTTCTTCTGGAAGCGTCGGTGTTCCGGAGATTGGCATTCGTTGCTTCGAGGACGCGGGTTCGTTTCATTTCATGTGGAGGTGCCGCCCGATCACTGTCCCTTATATTCTCCCCACTGCTTGGGTTTGCCCTTGCCGTTACCGATCGTAACAAACTCGATCCCCTGTGAGAAGTGGAGTCAGTAGCAGACGAGAACTATTCCTTCGTTCCTCGCCGCTCTCCCCAACGAAGAAGAAGGAAAGATTCCACTCCCTCGCTCTGTTCGAAGGAGAGACATGGGGGACGAGAGCACGAACATAGGAGAGGCGGAGGCCGATGAGAGCGGCGGCGAGAGGGGGAGGAATAAGCAGCCGGTCGAGAGGGTCGCGTTCTACAAGCTGCTGTCCTTCGCGGATGCGTGGGACGCCGTCCTCATGACGACGGGGACGATCGGCGCGATCGGCAGCGGGCTGGCGATGCCGATCATGACCTTCATCTTCGCCGAGGTCATCAACACCTTCGGGGTCGCCAACCGCGAATCCATCGTCCGTGAGGTCTCCAAGGTGCGCCATAGCCTCCATCTTTGCGTTGATAGTATTCCGAGTTACCATGCAATCGAGTAACCCATCATTCTTTTGCATCTGATCGTTCTTTCGTGGACACTATCATGGAAAGAATGCGATTTATCTTTATGGATTTGCGTGTGCAAGCATCTAGTGCTTTCATTTAGAACTAGGAGAGATTGGATAAATTTAAGTTATCTTTAGCTAGTCTCAATAAATATCGATGATCACAAATCTCATAAATCTAAATTATTATGAAAGGATCCAAAATATCTTTATGGGGTTTAACATCTCCTCTGGATGATCATAAATCCTAAAACCTTAAACTATTAAAAAAAGGAATATATATTTATGAGTCTTAACATTCCTCATGTCCTGAGAACGTATTCGAGATTCTATGACAAATATATGAAGAATCGATTTCAAATTTTTTGATTTTAATGCAACACTGTAACAGTTATCTGAAGGCATTGATTTATTCTGTTGTGACTTCTGTTTACTGTGCTTTTGTTGTAGACTATACTCTAATGTTGGGGTATTTTTGGTCAGGTGGTTCTAAAGTTTGTTTATTTGGCAGCTGGTTCAGGTGTTGCTTCCTTCCTACGTAAGTGAATTCACGCCTTCATGCCATTTGCATCACTGCATCATCATGCATAGCATCACCATACATAATGTTACTTAAAACGACGATAAAGCACAAAACATTGTTAATTTGAACACCATGTAGCTTACTCCAGATAACTTCAACCAAGATCCATTGTCTACACTCTTTTACAAATCATATACTCATGACATTTATACATACACATACGTGTATATATATACACACAAACAATACATACATTCATGTATGTATATGCAAAACATACAACGATACATGCATATGTTTTAATGTACATGAATAAACACATATATACACACAACATATGTGCTTCAATAAATCTATCATAAAATACAGAAAGAAATGAGAAATGATTCAATGTTAATATGATCGAGGAGAGTCTTGGCACAATTAAGTTTTCTTTATGTAATTATAACTTTTCTAAACACTCAATAGTATAAACCCCTATGTAATTATGAAAATTATGAAATAATTCCATATGTTATGTATTAATTTAAAGTTCATGTATTAATATTCAATATAAATTTTCATACATTTTTTAAAGAATCTTTCCTTTAATTAAAGGTGACAATCAAAAATAGAGTTGTAAGCAAAATGGTGAGAAGCGTCACTTCCCTAACATGAAGTGAGCTATTTAGTCTAGCAAAATTGGTAAGGGTATGTATCATAATTTTTATATTTCTATTGATAAAGGGGAAGTTAATATTTTAAATTATTGTACCAAAAATAAAATGTTAGATACTCTTGATCTTTGTATTTAGCCAATTAAGAACCTTCAACTTATCATATTTAAAGCCTTCCACTTTAGCTCTTTTCAAGGCTTTTAAGATAGCAATATACTTTACTTCTTAGTGAGGGCTAATTATGAATTATTACCTGTAATTAGTTATCTTTAGTATCTCGATCCTTATAATTTTAGAAGTTACATTGAGATTTTAGACTTATAAAAGTAAAATATTTAAACATATTGCTCCAACAAAACCCCTATATCTTTCTTGATTTTTAACCTCATAAAATTATCTTTTTAATCCTATATAAGGATATTAATATTTTTCTTTCGTAAGTATACAGATCTCAATTACCTTTTGAAAGTGTAGAAATTGAGATACTAAAGGTAGCTAATTATAGGAGATAATATGTAATTAGTCATTTTGTGATATTTATGCCTTGAGAAGATATACTTCACACAATTATAAAGTATCCATTTTTATTTTGATGATGGATTCTTTCTCTGCATCCAAAAAATCCTAATAAAAAAAACCAGCATATTCAAGGATATGTTAAAAAAGACACAAGTTAATAGTGTTAAAAGTTCTATTCTGATATTGTGCTTGATTAGTACCTACTAGAATTAAACAAAAATCATTTGTCATGAGTCATTTTGCACCATAAAGAGTAAGGTCAACCAATAAGAATTACAAAATATGTGACCATTATGATTGAGCCATAGAAACCAAAGAGAAATACTAATAGGACTAATCCTTTTTTTTTTTTTTTTTTTTTTTTTTGCATCTTCCTTATCTTGGCCCTCAAATAACCAATGGGAGAAGAGTTTGATGTTGCAGTGCACCTGGTTGTTAACTAGTCATAATAATTATAAATAAATACACATTCGAAGGAGACGTGAGGAGAGTCAGAAAAATTTAGACAAATGTTCAATTGAAAGTGCATGATTCTATTAAAAAAAACGTTGGTATTCTATTCCTAAATAATTTTTATATAAATAATTTTACTTTACAAGAAACACCAAGCCCCACATCACCTTCCATCCTGGCTAACTTTTCTCGATGTGGTGAAGATTGTTTCACATAGAAGAGTAAGCACCGCTAGAGGACAATGAGCCTTTAGGAGCATAAGGCCATACCCAACTATCAGGTGTGACATGAAATATGAATAAGTTTAATCATATTAGCCAACAAGGGCTGTTAACAATCACCAACAAGGGCTGAAAAAGACCTTTAAGTAAGTTGCAATTAAAAAAAAAAGGAGGAAATAAGATCACCTACGAAGGAAACATTAGCTATTTCATTCACACTAATGTAAGTTCGCCACTAAACTAGAGAAATATTATCAATCCAAGGGTTATCCCAGTGGTTATTCCATTACTATTTAGCTTACAAAAGCCTCTCATAAGTCACAAAGTGTTAAAGAAAGATTTTCCAAGTCCAAGAGAGATTTCTTTTATGAAAAAAAATTCAGAGATTTAATTGATCATATTTGGGAATAAGAATGCGGGCCCAAAAACAGTCTTCATTATTGAGAATAGCGAGAATTCTTTTAACATAAAGAGCTTTTTTTTTTCATAACAAAAAGATCTTGGATACCAAGGTCACCAACATATTTAGGGCTGGAAATCGTCTCCCAATTGATAAGGTGGATTTTATGACCATCCTCCTTATCATTCTAGAAAACACCATATGAAAGTTTTATAAGTCTACTAACGATCTTTTTATAATATCATCCTTAGCATGTCACAAAAAATCACATGGATTTTTTGCACATCGTTTTATAATATCTTTTGCCAATACAATGTGTAAGATAATTAATTTTATTTTTCAGCAAAGTTCTCCAAAAATTTCTATGCATTTGATCCATTTATGTAAGCTCTTGCTTGTATAATGCCAAAAACAACCACTGGCTTAGTCGCAGGAACCTTGACAATATCTGCTACATTGCTTTGAAGATGTCTGGATCAACACAAGTATGTTGTGCCATTTACCTTCCAATTATAAATTTCTGAAACTATCCGTCGTGATTGACACCTAATTTGTTGCTGAATATATCTAAAGAACGAGATAGTTTCTCAGCTGTTTGATTAGGCCCATAATTATTCTTTTAACTGATTCAGGGCTCTTGATGTATCATTTTGTGTGGACTAGAAGGATCGATGTCTTTTGATACATGATATTCATTCCAAAGTTTTTCATAATACATCATGAAACATTTGTTCTCCTACACCTAAAATTCTCGCCTAAATATTGTGAACTTTTGGTGACAGAGGTCGCTTGCTGGATGATAACTGGAGAAAGGCAGGCAACACGAATCCGTGGTTTGTACTTAAAAGCAATACTAAGACAGGAAATTGGATTCTTTGATAATGAAACATCCACTGGTGAAGTGATCGGTAGAATGTCCGGAGACACAATACTTATTCAAGATGCGATAGGTGAGAAGGTACGCATCAAATTTTAACTTAATATGAAGCCCTAAGATCTCTATAACAAGGTGGTAACATCTCAACAATTTAGCTTCAAGCTATACGGATATTATACCATCATTGAGACTCAATGTAAAAAAAGTCGTACTTAATTAAGAGAGTTTCTATCGAGATCTTTTTGTAACTCCTTTTAAAATGCATTTCGATTGTAAAGCTATCTTTTAATCTGCATGGACGAATTGTACATGAAACATGGTGTAGGTTATTTCTGATAAGATGATGTTTGTTTTGGATAATAGATCTTGAATATACTTTCTTTGTGATAGGAGGAGTCCTGAAGATGTAAATGTTAGGATGGAATATTTTCTTCAACAGAATTAAGATATTTCCTCATGTAGTTGGGAAAATCTTAACTGTTTATCAAGAGAAATCTTAACTACTAACATGCTCCCATCTCTACTAATGAATCACTCAAATTATATGATGGAAGCCCTGCTTCAGACGCTACTCAATACCGACAAGTACTTGGCTCCTTACAATACTTAGCTCTCACCCGTCCGATATCTCATTTGCAATCATAAATTATCCCGGTTCATGCACCACCATCTACTATGCATTGTCTGCAGTCAAACGAATTTTACGGTATCTTAAAGGACCCTTCATCATGGTCTCTTTCTCCGCAAACATGCCTCACTTAATCTCCATGCCTTTGTTGATGCCGATCAAGGGGGCAATTTTGATGATAGAACTTCTACGTCTATATTGTCTTCCTTGGAGCTAATCCTATCATCGCTGGAGTTCTAAGAAGAAAGACAATGCACGGTCTACAAATCAAGCTGAGTACCGTGCCATCGCTACTGCTACTACTAAAGTCAATTGGGTCACAAATCTCCTTAAAGAACTCAACGTCAACTCTACTCTTCCTCCTACAATATATTGTGATAATATTGGAGCTACCTACTTATGTGCCAATCCAGCCACTCACGCATGAAACACATCGCCATTGACTTCACTTAAGTGCGAGATCAAGTTGTCGAAAATCAACTACGTGTCTCTCATGTACATACACTAACCGATCAACTAGCGATCCACTCACGAAGCCTCTTGCCCGTAAATTATTTTCATTACATCGATCCAAGATTGGCATCCTTGACCGAGTACCATCTTGCGGGGCATGATAGTAGATAAGATTTCCTCCAACTATATGAGGAAATCTCTCTAGTTGTTGAGGGAAATCCTCCTAATCTCTCTAGTTGTTGAGGGGAATCCTCCCTCTTAACCTGTATAAATAGACCTCCTATTGTATTGATCAATATATACTTTTACAATTACTTTTCATCATAAATGTTATCTTTATTCCGACCTCGGACCAAGGATGCCCCCGTGCTTAAATCCTTGACAAGAAAGGAGTTAGGAAAGAATTCAATGGATGTATTATTTTGTTTGCAGAATTGAGAAACGGAAATAAGATTTCGTTTGATGTGAGGGGCACACAAAACATCATCGAGTGTAAAAGTATTGTTGTGTGAATTAAGCTTTGTAGAACCAGCATGAGTGATAGGAATTCCTTTACCGTCACCGATGATGATATCTTCAGTTCCACCATAGGTGTTGTGTGTGGACAAGTTCTGTAAATCAGATGTAATGTGATGGGATGCGCCAGAGTCCACAATCCAATTGTGTTGATTGGTATTTGGAGTAGTCGTGAGATTTGCTTGAGGCCGCTGGGATAGAGGAGGAAGTCTGGGTCGAGATCGACAGACTTTTGCAGAGTGTCCGATTTTGTCGCATAGTTGGCGTATACAACTTTTTGACTTGGATGTTGAGGGCGCCAGGGCGATGTGGAGGAGGGATGACGTGTCCATAGTTCATAAGTTCGGAGGCATCGTGATCAAACCTTTGTTGATAGTCTTGTTAGACCAAGGTTTTGCCCCTCCTTTTGGATTTTGTAATGACTTGAGTGTGATGGATGATCTTGGTAATTTGTCCTCGCGCTTGAGATATATCTCAAAATCGGTCAATTTGTCGTAGAGTTCTTCAAATGACATCGGTGTGTCACGTGCCCGTATTGCTGCTGCCAGTTCCTTGTACTCGTCCCCTAGACCATTGAGGGTGTGTATAATGATTTCTTCATCACTGACGGAATGACCTATTAGAGCCAAGTTATCGATAATAACTTTTATTTTTTGTAGATAATCGGCAATGGTACTTCCCTCTTGTTTTGTTTTCATGAGGCTGGATAGGAGACTGAGCATGCGAGTCCGGGAATGATTTGCCAGGGTGGTTTGTAACTTGCACCAGGCTTCAGCAAAGATGTTACATGAAGATATGAGTGGGGCAAGGGATCCAGCGACTGAGGCTTGAATTGCTTGTAGTATGAGACGATCTTGACGTAACCAAAGTTTGTGGTCCGGATTTGATACTGGACTGGGTGCTCCTGGGATGTTGAGCATCGCCGGTGGACAGCAGAGAGAGCCGTCCACGTACCCAAGTAGATCATATCCAAATAGAAGGTTAGAAATTTGAGCACGCCAGGATGCGTAGTTATCACTTAACTTGAAGGGGATGAGCATAGCAAAGATTAATGGAAATAAGACCAGTAGAGGAAAGAATACTATGGTTCCCTGCAGAGAAACAATCGAGCGTCGATGAGGACATGTTGAGGATATATACCAACCGGCGCATGAAAGCGATCAAAGGGAAAAAGAGATGATGTCGCCGGGTGAGATGTACTTTGCTTCGTCACAGGCGGCGATTTGTATAGTGTGTTTGAGCGACTTGAGGAAGACGGTGCGTTTACGCTACTGAGCGATGCGGTGAAGCGGTGACTTCTGGCGATGCTCGTATCGTTCGAGAACGAGTGCAGGAAGGGTAGTCGCTTGGCACAGAGAAGGCGACAAAAACTCAATCGGTGCAGATCGCACCGTTCGATCGGGGCTGAGATCGACGGTGCTATCCTATTTTTGTCGCACCGCACGCTGGCTGCGGCGGTTGCTGTTGATGCCGGCAGCGAAGAGGGGTGCGTGGGCACTGGTTGAAGCTGCGGCTGAGGAGGTCGCAGCCGAGAAGCAAGGATAGCAGGTGATCGCAAGAGCTGTGAAGCGCCGCAGCCGGCGCCGGTGGATGCTGAGCTCAGCGGCCGCGCGTTCTTCGCTCTGTTTCGCCCCATCAGGGCGATTGCGGCAAGATGATCGCTGCTCGAGGTAGTGAGGGGGAAGAGATCGCTGGTCGGGGAACAATGATAGCGACGACGATGGGTTGCGTGGCGCCAATTGAAGCAAATGACAATGATCGCGGCGAAAATAAAGCTTCGCTTTTGTGCAATCATCGAGAGAAGCGCGAGCTCGGCTGCTTTTGTGCAACAATCAAGAGAGAGCAACAATCGTTGGCAAGGAAGAAGAGGGAGAGCCTCGCGGAGTTCAGCCGAGATCTGGGTAGGGAATGTTGACGGAGGAGCGATAATCGTCGCAGAGAGGAACGGAAACCCCTCGATGATCTTTGCGCCTTAACACCGAACTTGAAAGAAGCGGACTTGGTGAGGATCAATTGCTATCGTCGACAAAGAAGAAGAGAGCTTGTTCTTAGACAAGCGGCTCTGATACCATGATAAGATGAAAAGTAATTGTAAAAGTATATATTGATCAATACAATAGGAGGTCTATTTATACAGGTTAAGAATGAGGATTCCCCTCAACAACTAGAGAGATTTCCTCATATAGTTGGAGGAAATCTTATCTACTATCAATTTCTTACAAAATCTTAAAAATTGATGCATTTCAATTTTGCATACGCAAGTCCCTTTCTAAAGATCAAGTTATATGTTGACATCCATTGTAATCATTATCTTCCTAAGAATCACTTTATCTGCCCTTTTCAGGTTGGAAAATGCCTGCAGTTAGCTGCAACCTTCTTCGGTAGTTTTGTTGTTGCGTTTACCAAAGGCTGGCTTCTGTCACTTGTCCTGACGGCGATTATACCTCTCATCGTCATTGCCGGTGCCGCCATGTCATTGATAATATTCAGATCATCAAGCCGCGGCCAAAAGGCATACGCCGAAGCTGGCACTGTTGTCGAACACACAGTTGGATCCATCAGAACAGTCCGTAAAGATTCTTTGCTGCATTCCGCATTTAAAGTGAAGCTGTTTATAATCCTTGTTTGAATGAATCGCAGGTTGCAGCTTTCAATGGTGAGAAGCAAGCAATCAACAATTACAAGAAGCTCATCAAGAAAGCGTATGGAGCTGTTGTCCAAGAAGGGATCGCTGCTGGGGTAGGCATCGGTTGCGTTTTACTGATCATCTTCTGCAACTACGGTCTGGCTGTATGGTACGGCGCCAAGCTCATCATCGAGAAAGGATACATAGGAGCCGATGTTTTCAACTGCATGGTAACCATCACGACCGGTGCAATGTAAGTTACATCCCCGGCACCAGTTTGTGTTTCAGGAAAAATAACTACGAATTAGGCTCATTTCTCTCGTCTTCTCTCAACTTATTTGCTTCACCAGATCTTTAGGCCAGGCATCGCCATGTCTGACTGCGTTCTCGGCAGGCCAAGCTGCAGCGTACAAAATGTTCGAGACGATCAATCGGAAGCCCGAGATCGACGTCTACGACGCGAGTGGGATCGTGCCGGAAGATGTCAAGGGCGACGTTGAGTTAAAAGATGTCCGATTCAGCTACCCAGCGAGGCCTGACCAGTTGATATTTAATAGCTTCTCCTTGTTCGTACCAAGCGGCACGACCATGGCTTTGGTTGGAGAGAGCGGCAGCGGGAAGTCAACTGTGATCAGCCTGGTGGAGAGGTTCTACGATCCCCAGGCCGGTCAGGTGCTGATCGACGGCATTGATCTGAAGGAGCTGCGGCTGAAATGGGTGAGGGAACAGATTGGACTCGTCAGCCAAGAGCCCGTCCTGTTCACCACGACCATTAGAGAGAACATCGCCTACGGAAAGGAAGGTGCAACCGCTGAAGAGATCCAGAGAGCAGCTAAGCTCGCTAACGCTGCAAAGTTCATCGACAAGATGCCAAACGTAAGCTGCAGAACACGTACCCACCAACATGTGACCAAATGCTCATCTTCGTAGTTCATTCCCGTCTCCTGCAGGGGCTTGACACCATGGTCGGCGAGCATGGCACGCAACTCTCGGGTGGGCAGAAGCAGCGGATAGCGATCGCAAGAGTCATTCTGAAGAACCCTAAGATCTTGCTTCTTGATGAAGCAACGAGCGCATTGGACGCCGAGTCGGAGCGGATAGTGCAGGAGGCGTTGGAGACGATCATGACGGATAGAACCACTGTCGTCGTCGCTCATCGCCTGAGCACCATCAGGAATGCCGATACGATCTCGGTCGTGTCTCGTGGGGAACTCGTAGAACAAGGTACGCGGAAACAGAAACCGCTCGGAAATCCGTAGCTTCACAGATCTGGATAACCGCAACATCGATACATGCAGGTTCACACGCTGAGTTGATCAAGGATCCTTATGGTTCCTACTCCCAGTTAATACGCCTGCAAGAGTTCGATGAGCAAGAGGAAGAATCAATGATTCCAGAGTCTGATGCCATGGATTTGAGTTATGTAAGACGGTCCGGGAGCAGTAATTTGTCCTCCAGGATATCCATCGGCACTCGTTCATCATCACTCGGACGTAGCCGCAGAAACTCCATCCAGGGTTCCCGCCCAGAAGGAGACAGACTCGACGACGACGACGAGATGGACAAAAAAGCTTCCGTTGGAAGACTGGCTTATCTGAACAAGCCCGAGACGCCTGTGCTTGTGCTAGGATCCTTAGTAGCTGCCATCAATGGCGTCATTTTCCCAGTGTTCGGGATTGTTATTTCAAGCGTGCTCAAGACATTCTATGAACCCCCAGATGAACTCCGCAAGGGCTCCAAGTTCTGGGCGGTGATGTTTGTTCTTCTTGGACTGGTCACTTTCCTGGTGGTGCCGGCGCAGCACTACCTCTTTGGAGTGGCTGGCGGGAAGCTGATCGAACGAGTACGTTCCTTGTCGTTCGAAAGGCTGGTGCACCAAGAGATCGGCTGGTTCGACAAGCCTTCCAATACCAGGTTTGACTTAGCCATGCTTTGAGTCTCGGTGGTCGTCGCTCAATGCCACCCGAACGTCTCACTCATGTGCTTCTCTTTGCAGCGGGCAAATCGGCGCGAGGTTGTCAGCAGATGCTTCGACCGTGCGAAAGCTTGTGGGAGATTCCTTGTCGCTTGTAGTCCAGAACATCGCAACATGTATCGCAGGGCTTGTGATAGCATTGTTAGCGAACTGGAAGTTGGGGCTCATAGTCCTCGTCCTGCTACCTTTGTTAGGCCTGCAGGAATATGCTCAGATAAAGTTTCTTCGTGGATTCAGTGCAGATGCAAAGGTGATGTCCAAACACCCTGCTTCTCTCTCTCTCTCTCTCTCTCTCTCTCTCTCTCTCTCTCTCTCTCTCTCTCTTCATGAATTCTTTAGAAGACCGTGTGGTGCAGAAAATGTACGAAGAAGCAAGTCAAGTGGCAAACGATGCGGTCGCCAGCATCCGTACCGTGGCTTCGTTCTGCGGAGAGCAGAATGTGATGGATGCTTACCTTAGGAAATGCGAAGCCCCCATGAGAAATGGAGAGAGGCAAGGGATCATAAGCGGCTTGGGCTACAGTTTCTCGTTCATTGCTCTGTACTGCACATATGCTCTCTGCTTCTACATAGGAGCTCGGTTTGTGCACGACGCCCAAGCAAACTTCACCCAGGTGTTCAGGGTAAGTGGTGAATCCTTCTTTCGCCATATCGTGTGTTCCTTTTCTTCTTCTTCTTCTTCTTCTTCTTCTTCTTCTTCTTCTTCCTCTCATTCTTTCTTTCCAATGGCAGGTCTTCTTTGCGCTAACCTTGGCAGCCCTTGGAGTTTCGCAATCAAGCACAGCTGCCAGCGATATCAACAACGCCCGGGATAGTGCTCGTTCTATCTTTGCCATTTTGGACCGGCAGTCGAAGATCGATTCGAGCACCGACGAGGGCGAGGTGTTGCAGAACGTGAGAGGAGACATCAAGTTCCACCATGTCAGCTTCAGATATCCATCCCGTCCACACGTGCAAATCTTTAGAGACTTGTGCTTGAGTATGCCCGCCGGAAAGGTAGAATCCATCAGCTTTACTGGTGCTAGGGTATTCAACTTTACGTCGTGGCCTTGGGGCCGTCGCGGTTGGGTTCGGGTCTGAATGCGTAGGGGTCACCTTGGTCGATCTCCGGGTAAGAAGCCGATGTCGGGTCGGGCGAGGCTGATCATCCGCTCGCTCGGGATCAATTCCTTCTTCTGGTGACCAGCTCGCAGCATGCCCTTCGGTTCCTGCACATAGGTCGGGTCGGGGGTTTCCCGTCCCAACCCCTCCGATGCTTAAGTTAGCGTTGGGAAAGGAAGAGTTAAGTGTTTCAAAGAGAGAGAGAGAGAGAGAGAGAGAGAGAAAGAGCCCTTGGCTGCCAGCGTCTCAAGGTCGGTGCTGCTCATCTCTGCGATGGAAACACGGTCGCTGCTCTACTGTGATGGGAGCTCGGTCGCTGCCATACTGCGATGGGAGCTCGGCCACTACCATGCAGCGATGAGAGCTTGGGAGCTTGGCCGCTGCTATTCTGCGATTGGAGCTCGACTGCTGCTATTCTGCGTTGGGAGCTCGGTTGCTGCTCCTTCTGGTGAGGGGTTTGCTTGTGAAAAGAGTCCCCCCTTTTTCCTTCTCTCCTCTTCTTCGCAGAGGCTTTATAGGGAAGATTACTGTTGATGATGTGCCCCTCCGCAGGGTCGTACATCTGATGGCGTCTGAACCTGGGTGGACCTGTGGACGACCCAGTTTTCCCGGGATGGCGACGTGCCTCGGTTGGCGTCCGGGCTATCATGTCCGGGGGCATCGCCAGCTTATATCCCACCTATTTTATTACCCTCATCATTCTCCCCTGAAGGGAGCCATGCATCGGATCTTGCTAGGGGTGTCCGAGGCGTGGCTTCTATCTCTTGTAGTTGCGGCTGTCGGTTTGCGACGAAGGTACACGGCTCGGGCAGGGAGGCCGCGGCCGAGGTGTATTTCTGTCTCAGCATTACTCGGGCTTGGCTTTAGGTTGTGGGAATCATTGGGTGGTTTTCCGATCAAGTTGCACTGAGAGGCAGATATTGGGAGACCGTGATCGAAGTGACCAGGGGGCACAGCTCATGGCCGAGCGGAAATGGACGACTTGGGCGAGTGGATCAGGTCCGAGGCGTGTGCTCGGGCAATGGGATGGCGCGCAGAGGCATATTTGAGCAGACGGCAACCGAGGTACATGCTCAGGCAGGCGGGCTGCGCAGAGACGTACTCGAGCAATCGGCGGCCGAGGTACATGCTCGGGCAGGCGGGCTGCGTAAAGAAGTACTCGGGCGATCGGCGACCAAGGTACAGAGTCAGGGGAGCGTGCCGCGCAGTGGCGGGCATACCACGCAGAGGTGTACGTAGTGGGCAGGCTGCGGCCGAGGTACAGGCTCAGGCGGGCGTACCGCGCAGAGGTGTACGCAGCGGGTAGGCTGCGACCAAGGTACAGGCTCAGGCGGGCGTACCGCGTAGAGGTGTACGCAGCGGGCAGGCTACGGCCGAGGTACAGGCTCAGGCGAGCGTACCGCACCGAGGCGGGCGTACCGCGCAGAGGTGTACGCAATGGCGAGCTACGATCGAGGTGAGCTCGCTCAGGCGTACCATGCAGAGTGTCGCAGCGGGTAGGTCGCCGCCGAGGTCTGAGCTCGGCGATACCGCCAGCAGAGGCGGGCATACCGCATGCAGAGGGCATACCGCGCGGCGCGCGATCACGCAGAGGTGTACGCGAACGACAGTCGCGACCGAGGCATGTGCTCAGCGGGCATACCGCGCAGAGGTGTACATAGCAGGCAGGCTGTGGCCGAGGTACAGGCTTAGGCAGGCGTATCGCGCAGAGGTGGGCGTACCGCGCAGAGGTGTATGCAGCGGGCAGGCTGCGGCCGAGGCATGGCTTGGGCTTTCTTGGCCGAGGCGAGGCTCGGGCTTTCTGGCCGAGACGAGGCTCGGGCTTTCTCTGACCGAGCAGCGTGGCTCGGGCTCCGTCTTGTCGAGCGGTGTCATCTGAAGGAGGCCAACCGATGCTTCCTGGTGCTGCTGATCTCTCCTCCGTGTCAGGCAAGCTGGTGCATACATTTTCGAGGGTGTCGACAGCACCTTCTTTCTCAGGAGATGGGGGTAGAGGTGTTCTTCCTGAATGCTTTTCAGTGATGCCGCGTATTGGCCTTTGCACTCGCAGCCTCACCTTGCTACGGTAATCTCTTGAAAGGATGATGGAGAAGAGGCGGCCAATCCTTGCTTTTGGTCACACCGCATCGGCTCCCGTGCATCACTGAGCTTTGTCGCCATCTAGCGCAAGTGGGGACATCTGGTCCGAGGCGAAGAAGCTAACGTGGTGCGGAGGAGGGAAGCGCAGCTCCTGCACGCTTTTATCGCAGCGAAGGCATGCGGGTTTGCATGAGTAGAGCAATTTGATCAGCGTCTCGATGAACTGTCTCCTCCAAGTGTCCTCCTGGAGCTGCATCCTTGTCAGCGTTGTGGCCATCTGTGCTCTACCCTTCGCGTTTGGCTTGTTGGAACAAGGTGGGAAAAGGCCGAACACGCCCAGCCTGTACCATCTGCATGCATCGCATGCGTCTTCGACGATAGCAAGCTTCGGGTTCAGTTCCACCGCTATAGAGCTTTTTCGTGATGCACCACATAGTTCCGAGCAATGGTGGCGTCTGCCAGGATAACCAGTTGGAGTGCACAAGCAGTGTCTCGAGGTTGATCAGGTTGCTAATCTGCTGTGATATCTCCCCCACGAGGCTGCAGCTCGGGTAGTCTAAAAGGATTTGGTTGCTTGGCTTGCTCAGTCTGGTGGGAATGCCGTAAGATATTGCAAAGGAGCAACGACGATTGGGGCATCGCTTCTGTTGGCCGAGCAGCATGGCTCGGATAGTTTTTGGCCGGGCAGCTGTTTGGTGCAGCTGCAAACCATGCAACGAGGTGTTGAACATGGGGGCCCGAGCACTGTAGCTCGGGCTTTGGCTGAGCAGCTACTTGGTGCAGCAATGAACCATGCAGGGACGTGCTGAACATGGGTGGCCGAGCATCGCAGCTCGGGCATTGGCTGAGAAGCTGCTTGGTGTGGCTGCGAAACATGCAGCAATGTGCTGAACATGGGTTGCCGAGCATCGTAGCTCGGGCTTTGTCTGAGCAGCAGCTTGGTGCGGCTGCGACCAATGCAGTGGCGTGCTGAGCATGGTTGGCCGAGCATCGCAGCTCGAGCTTTGATTGGCCGAGCATCGTAACTCGGGAATTGGTGGCGAGCACCGCTTGCTGCGATTGCAAACCATGCAACGGACGTCGGTTTGAACATGGGTGACCGAGCACGTAGCTCGGGCTTTGGCCGAGCAACTACTTGGTGCGCACTACGAACCATCCAAATGACGTCTTTGAACATGGATGGCCGAGCGTCGCAGCTTGGGCTTTGGTCAGGCCGAGCATCGTGCTCGAATACGAGCAAATTTGCTTGGTGCAAATGCGAACCATGCAACGACGTCGTTGAACATGGGTGACCGAGCATCGTAGCTCGGGTTTTGGCCGAGCAAATGCGCAACCATCTTTGCGACGTCTTTCGAACATGGGTGGCGAGCATCGCAGCTCGGGCTTTGGTCACCGAGCATCGCAACTCGAGAATTGGTGACCGTAGTCGCTTGGTGCAAATGCGAACCATGCGCGATGTGTCTTGTGCATGGTTGGCCAAGCATCGTAGCTCAGAATTGGTTGAGCAACCGCTTGGTGCAGCTGCGAACCATGCAGCAACGTGCTGAACATGGGTGGCCGAGCACTGTAGCTCGGGCTTTGGCCGAGCAGCTGCTTGGTGTAGCTGCGAACCATGCAACAAAGTGCTGAGCATGGTTGGCCGAGCATCGTAGCTTGGGCTTTGGTTGGCCGAGCATCGTAGCTCGGGAATTGGCTAAGCAGCTGCTTGGTGCAGCTGCGAACCATGCAGCGACGTGCTGAACATGGGTGACCGAGCACTGTAGCTCGGGCTTTGGCCGAGCAGGTGCTTGGTGCAGTTGCGAACCATGCAGCGATGCGCTGAACATGGGTGGCCGAGTGTCGCAGCTTGAGCTTTGGTTAGCCGAGCATCGCAGCTCGGGAATTGGCTGAGCAGCTGCTTGGTGCAGTTGCGAACCATGCAGCGATGTGCTGAGCATGGTTGGCCGAGCACTGTAGCTCGGGCTTCGGCTGTCGAGCCGCATCACTCGGGCTCAGATTTGGCCGAGCAGCTGCTTGGGGCAGCGATGGACCATTCAACGACATGGTTGGCCGAGCACTGTAGCTCGGGCTTCGGCTGCCGAGCAGCATCACTCGAGCTCAGATTTGACCGAGCAGTTGCATGAGGCAGTGATGAACCATACAACGACATGGTTGGCCGAGCACTGTAGCTCGGGCTTCGACTACCGAGCAGCATCACTCGGGCTCAGATTTGGCCGAGCAACTGCTTGGTGCAAAAACGAACCATACAGCGATGGGCTGAACATGGTTGGCCGAGCACTATAGCTTGGGCTTTGGATCTGCTGAGTAGCATCACTCGGGCTCAGATTTGGCCGAGCAGCTACTTGAGGCAGTGATGGACCATGCAGCGACATGGTTGGCCAAGCACTGTAGCTCGGCCTTCGGCTGCCAAGCAGCATTACTCGGGCTCAAATTTGGCCGAGCAGTTGCTTGGTGCAGAAACGAACCATGCAGCGATGGGCTGAACATGGTTGGCCGAGCACTGTAGCTCGGGCTTTGGATCTGCCGAGCAGCATCACTCGGGCTCAGATTTGTCCGAGCAGCTGCTTGAGGCAATGCTGAACCATGCAGCGATTTGCTGAACAAGGTTGGCCGAGCACTGTAGCTCGGGCTTCGGTTGCCGAGCAACATCACTCGGGCTCAGATTTGGCCGAGCAACTGCTTGGGGCAGCGATGAACCATGCAAACGTCTTCGAACATGGTTGGCCGAGCATCGCACTCGGGCTTTGGTCGAGCAAACGCTTGCTTGTGCAATGCGAACCATGCAGCGACGTGCTGAACATGGTTGGCCGAGCACTGTAGCTCGGGCTTCGGCTATCGAGCAACATCACTCGGGCTTAGATTTGGCTGAGCAGCTGCTTGGGGCAGCGACGAACCATGCAGCGTCGTGCTGAACATGGTTGGCCGAGCACTATAGCTCGGGCATTGGAGATTAGATGGGGCTGACCTTGCGACATTGGGCCCTCCTTCTAGCGCCAAACTGTTAGGGTATTGAACTTTACGTCGTGGCCTCGAGGCCGTCGTGGCTGGGTTCGGGTCCGAATGCGCAGGGGTCGCCTTGGTCGATCTTCGGGCAGGAAGCCGACGTCGGGTCGGGCAAGGCTGATCATCCGCTCGCTCGGGATCGATTCCTTCTTCTGGTGACTAGCTCGCAGCATGCCCTTCGGTTCCTGCACATAGGTCGGGTCGGGGGTTTCCCGTCCCGACCCCTCCGATGCTTAAGTTAGCATTGGGAGAGGGAGAGTTAAGTGTTTCAAAGAGAGAGAGAGAGAGAGCCCTTAGCTGCCAGCGTCTTAGGGTCGGTGCTGCTCATCTCTGCGATGGAAACTCGGCCGCTGCTCTACTGCGATGGGAGCTCGGTCGCTGTCATACTACGATGGGAGCTCGGCCGCTACCATGCAGCGATGGGAGCTTGGGAGCTCGGCCGCTGCTATTCTGCGATGGGAGCTCGGCTGCTGCTATTCTGCGATGGGAGCTCGGCTGCTGCTCCTTCTGGTGAGGGATTTGCTTGTGAAGAGAGTCCCCCCTTTTTCTTTCCCTCCTCTTCTTCGCAGAGGCTTTATAGGGAAGATTACTGTTGGTGATGTGCCCCTCTGCAGGGTCATACATCTGATGGCGTCTGAACCTGGGTGGACCTGTGGACAACCCAGTTTTCCCAGGATGGCGACGTGCCTCGGTTAGCGTCAGGGCTGTCATGTCCGGGGGCGTCGCCAGCTCATATCCCACCTGTTTTATGACCCTCATCAACTGGAGACTTCTTCTTCTTATTGTTGTTCTTCTTCTTGGTGTTCTGCAGACTGTGGCGCTCGTCGGAGAGAGCGGCAGCGGGAAATCCACGGTCATTGCGCTCCTGGTGAGGTTCTACGATCCTGAAGCGGGCACAATCTCTTTGGATGGGATGGACATTGCGAAGCTGAAGGTGAGCTGGGTGAGGCAACAGATGGGCTTGGTGAGCCAGGAGCCGGTGCTGTTCAACGGCACTATACGAACCAACATAGAGTACGGGAAGCAAGGAGCAGTGTCGGAAGAGGAGCTGGTGGCGGCAGCGGAGGCCGCCGGCGCGCACAGGTTCATCTCGGGCTTACCGCAGGGGTACGACACGAACGTGGGCGAGCGAGGGGTGCAGCTGTCGGGCGGGCAGAAGCAGCGGATCGCCATCGCCAGGGCGGTCCTCAAGGACCCGAGGGTGCTGCTGCTGGACGAGGCGACGAGCGCGCTGGACGCCGAGTCGGAGCGCGTGGTGCAGGAGGCGCTGGACCGCGTCATGGTCGGGAGGACCGCCGTGGTCGTCGCTCATCGGTTGTCGACCATCAGAGGAGCTGAGAAGATCGCCGTGGTGAAGAACGGCGTCGTGGCCGAGCAAGGGCGGCATGAAACGCTGATGGGGATCCAGAACGGCATCTACGCTTCTCTCGTTGCACTGCAAACTAGTTCCACGTGAGGAGGAGGAGGAGGAGAACGCTGCGGCGGTTAGCATCGCGCAACAAACTCATCTCAATTGGCAGGTTGGATCCAATGGATATGCAAATACTTTTTAATTGTATCGCACTTGGTTTCGCCTCCATCCCAAGAAAATGACTCGTCACAATTAAAATTTTTTATTGTATTGGCATAAAAAAAATAACTGAAAACATGCAGAAGACAAATATCTTGTGTTAGCATAAAATTAAAGTTGTTCTTTTTATATCCTCTTGCATTTAGAAGACCACTTTAATTAAAGTTATTCATCCCAAGGGAGAAAAGCATATGCCCGCTACTGTCCACACAGTAAAAACCGTGTCAACCCCACAGTACCAGTACAAGAGGGTGAGCTTGTTGAAAATAAATGATACGCAGTCATAAAAAGATACACAGAGACAGAAAACTATTGCTAACATTCAAGACCAAAGTAAAGCAATAAGCTGGGTTGGACATACCTAAACATGTCTTGTATCCTATCCATTGCAGAAGATTCCACTGCACTAGTAGCCTGTCAAAGGCAACAAAGGTTACTCTTAAAGATTCACCAAGCCATGAAGTTTACCGTAAATGAGGCATCAAGAAAAGCACAGATAAATTTGGCCCATGCACATCACAGTAGCAGCTACCTGTGCGTGCGTGCGTGCGTGAGAGAGAGAGAGTAGACAAAGGCACACAAGAATGCATATCCAAAAAAATGGATGTGTCAGCATTTTGGTTATGTAGCATACAGCCAAAGAGAGGTTAGCTTCTACTACTGATGCTGATAGATACTATTGATCTCCAGTTAATGCATCTCCGAAGAAACAAAAATTTGATAAAAGAAATAGTATGCATGAGACATGCAATTCTGAGGGGGGGGTGGAGTCCGCTCAAGCACACTAGAGTCAATAAAGCATGACATTGCTAATCCCATGGACAATGGATGAACAAAGCCGCCTGTCTACAGATTGGGTTTTCTTTGCAGTACTAACCCCAAATATTAGATGCTTTGTGTGACTGCAGTTATGGATAAGTTAATTGGATCATGTGTAACCCTGGAACAAGGCTACCGAATGGCTCAAAACTAAATCATGGAGTCATGGATGTGCTAATCGGACCATGTCTAAACCAAAGAGCTCAAAACTAAATCAACACCATGATATAAATGAGCGGCAGATCGTGCTTACCCCCATACCAATGCAACATTCTGCTCATGCATTTTTCTTGCTATCAGAATGCGACAAATGGTGATCAATTGATTGCAATTGGCTCCGCAGGTTTTGGTTGTCCTCTAAGAGGCGGTCATATTCAAGAAGTAACCCTTCAGATTGCTTTCTCAGAGCCATGACATTAGCCTCTGCCATCTTTACCTCTTTCATTCTTTCTTCTGAGGCCAATTTTAATTGCTGTATCTCTTCATTGAGACTTGTGATCTTTGCATCGCGTGCTTTTATCTCATCTAATTTCCCACTTTTCGCTTCTTCTAGTAATCTGTTTTGCTTCATTGCAGCCTCCATGCTCTTTCTTAACCCACGCCACTCTCTTATGTAATGGTGAAGACGGTCGATGATTAGAGCAAGAAACAACGAATATCCTGCAAAAAAAAGGAAAGATTTCCATTTTCAGAGAGAACAAATGAAGAAACCATATTTGCATCAGTTCCAGCATTTCAAATAGAGCAGGAAAATCCTGACATTCAATGAACTTATTTAAAGTAAAAAATGTACGATAATAATATTTGCTTGGTCTCCATCCAAGAATTCCTAATTTTCGACTAGTGCCTCACTTTTCAATCATAAGTGACCATCAAAAAAAGCTAAACTGAAGGCTACAATAAAGTTTGTCAAAAAAGAAAACAACGTGACCGAAATTAAGAGGATCATAATTTATTAGTCAAGCTTAGTTTGTCTGCATTATATCTCTTGGATCGAATATAAGAGTCTAGATATTTCCACTGTAGGGGCAATATTACAGGGTTTATGCATGCTAGCTCCTCCCTTGTGAGGCTGTGAATGACTTGTACAAAGGATTGAGGTGTTTCCATGAATATATATATATATATATATACATACATACATACATACATACATAATGGTTCTGAAAAGTTTCTGATCATGATTAGCACATGATGCCTCTGCAATATTAGAGAGTTTATACTAATAACATTGCTGAATTGTTATATTATCCTTTATGATCGTCCATTTCCTATGGTGATACACGTGAAGACCTGTAGAATGATAAGATTTTCCATTCAAGCAATCTTCTCGATATTAGAAGGTAATATGTGAACATTACAGTAGAATATGAAAAATAAAAGATTGTTTAAGTGTGTACTGATTGATACTTTCCAGGCCCTACACAATAATTAAGGTTCATTTTGAGTAAGCCTAATTGAGGCTAAGTACTGATATGTTCAGTTTAACAGGGGCCAAAACACTTGAGCATTTAGAATAAAAGCATATATAATTTGTGCCAATGAGAATGATGGTCCTATCCCATAAACAGTGGTCATTAGAATACTGTAACAGTCTTTTGGTATGGCATTGGGTACATATAATGCCTAAGTGCAATGGTAGGCAGCTCCTTAAGAACCTAGAAGACCAGGGGGGTTCAGGTCACGGAAATAGCTTTTTTAAATATTTAAAGGTATGACTACATACATTGACCCACCTCCGACCCCACATTGGTGGGAGCCCACTGAGCATGCCCTTTCCTTTTGTTTTGGTATGGCACTATGGCACAAAGTCAATGTGACATGAATTGGTCGAGCCATGCCCATTCCACTAGTTCCTGTTGAGATCATCTCCATTTAATACAAGGGACCAACCAATCTCGTAACACTCAAGTGCCTGAGTTTGTTCGCTAATCCATGAGATCCGAACTATCTTAGACTCATCAGCAAACTATACAATCTATATAGTGGAGTAAGCTCACCGATCAGAGGTCAAAGTTATACACATATGAATACACTTATTAATTTCTGCCTAAATTATACAAGTAAATAGCACACAAAATATAGAGCAGAAAGGATAACAGAAGGTACAGTGAAGATTAGAAGGAAGAAAACCGCTTCTACAATAAAAAGGAAAAAGAGAATAAATTAGAAAGGACATTGCCACTAGCAATTAGCAAGCATCAACTTAGCACATTTGCTACTCTCTTAAGTCTTACCAACACAAACCTATATTTAAGGTGAATGGTACTCTGATACTCTTACAAGGGAATATACCTTTTCTTGCTTGTTTTAGTTTCTATATTATGAACTAAGAAGAAATTCAGAGGCTAAGCTAGGCCTTCACGGGGTCATTTTAAAGCTAATCGTGTCATTATTGAAGGCTTGAAGATGCTAGGGTGGGTTGTAATATTTTTCTCCCATGGTGTAGTTTGCCAAGATGCAATTAATCTCTTCAGGTTTAAAATCTTGATTGACCCTTCTTTGGGCTTGTGGCGAATACTAACTACTATTGGAGACTCTGCAAAATGGGGGAGAACATTGTTGGTATAGCTTGGATAATCTTTGGTAATGTTCGGATCATTGGCAATCCCTCATGCACATAAGTGTAATCACCAGTTACATTGATGTCCAACTCGTTTTGGGTGTTGTCAGTCAAAACTTGCGGTGGGCTCTCTGGGCAACCTTGTCATGCATGGACAATAAGTTTGTCATCGATCAGCGGGCAGTAGCATAAGAAAATAACTTCTCTAATTATGCCAACGGATACTCATACAAGAAGTGATTAGCATCGTAATAAACATCCAACTCTTTGTAGCTAGACAAGGAGATAGATAGAAAGGCATGATGGATGGACACAATAGTGGTAAGTCATAGTAGAGTGTCCAAAAAGATCCCAAAGGAAAAGCAATAAGAAAATGTTTGGGAGAACAGGGAGAAAAAGGAGAGAAGAGAGAGACAGCAAAGGAAGAAGATAAACAGAGCAATAAAAGCTTTATTATCCCTTACATGATGCACTTAAGAGCTGATACTACCCTCCACAAAATCCCTCTCTATATATAACTCTTAAAACACAAGCATCATAGAAAAATGACTAACCTATCCTATGCTATAAAGATCCTTCAAAATAGTCAATAAAAATAATGACAAAAAAACCAAAAGTATTGCTACAAAAAGTCTCCTATTGGCTTCCCTATCCATCTTCTCCAAATATAATGATGACTTTCTTGGGTCTCCTACTATAAAATTTGGGGCAGCTATTGGTGGCCAGACCTGGTTGCATCAAAAGATATTCTAAGTACGAGTCATGTTAAAACTCTTTGCAATTTATCTATCCCAACTTACTCTATCAAATCATTATACGAGATGATCCACATATAGGTGAAGACGTTTCATATAAATTTGCCCAGGACATGACAACAAGCCCCCTCAAAATGATCATACAAGGCTCTAACAGAATCAAGTTAGCTCTAAAGTTGAATCACAGGGCTAAATACTATCTTATTTGGCCAGTACTACCACGAGATGATTGGGGTTAACATAAGGAGGCTCTATCAATGATGTCAATCGACTCATTATCATATTGCTACAAAAATTTGGACTTTCAGACACTATTAAAGATCCTTCAAAATAGCCAATAAAAATAATAACAAAAAATACAAAAGTATTGCTACAAAAAGTTTCCTATTGGCTTCCCTATCCATCTTCTCCAAATATAATGATGACTTTCTTTTGACTCCTACTATATAATTTGGGGCTGCTATTGGTAGCCAGACCTGGTTGCATCAAAAGATATTCCAAGTAGGAGTCATGTTAAAACTCTTTGCAATTTATCTATCCCAACTTACTCTTATCAAATCATTATAGGAGATGATCATCCACATATAGGCGAAAGAGGTTTCATATAAATTTGACCATGACGTGACATCAAGCCCCCTCAAAATGATCATGCAAAGCTCTGACAGAATCAAGTTAGCTCTATAGTTGAATCAAAGGGCTAAATACTATCTTTATTTGGCCGGTACTACCACAAGATGATCGGCGTTAATATAAGGAGGCTCTATCGATGATGTCAATTGACGCATTATCGTATCCAATCCATCATTGAAGATGAAGATTAAGTCATTGTCGTATGCATCATAGCATTGCCAAGGCCACCGAATACTCAAGATCACTCAACTAAGATGGTTTGAGACCGGAACAGGTCCAACGAAGTCTCAGCCTTATATGCTAGTTTGTGTTCTGCCCTAACCAGAATTATCGATTGCCGCGTTGGTGGACAAGTAATTTGACGAGACACACGTTGAAGTCAAAGAAGAAATCAAGACCATACTGCTCAAGCAGGAGACAACCAAAAGCCCTAAACGAGAGAAAGAAGGAGAATAGCTCTGCACCCATGAGGGAAGCCTCGAGAAAGTGCCGGCTAAGGAGGACCTGATCGGTGGGGGTGAGGGCGCCGATCTGATTGGATCGGCTCCAGATCTTGGACATGCTGTAAAGGCTGGACCCGAGAACCACGAGAGCTGTGGCGGCAACGGTCCTCACCACGAGGGGGCCACGTCCGCGCTTGAGGCGGTCGAGGCCGAGCAGGGCCAGCTTGCGGAGCGGGGTGTTGAAGAGGAGCACCCCCACCACGGCCACCTCCGCCAGCAGCAGCGCGAACAGCAACTGGATCATCGGGGCCTCCTCTTACCACAACACGCCGACGACCGACCGCGAGAGGAACAGAGCGAGCTACGAGTGAGACGATGGCGAGGTATTTAATTTGGCCACTGTTGATGGGTTTAGACCGTGTCGGCAAAGGAATTACGAATTTTATTATTGTTTTAATATATTTCTATAGCTTTTATCATTTTAAATATAAATATTTTGAGATACATTTTCAAATTTAGTCAGAAAAATTTTCAAAAACATATCTAATTTTTTTGTTTTTTCATAAAATACACCTTTTTAATTTATTTTTACATATCATTTATTTTTTAAAAGATGATATTATACTTCACCGTCTTGTTGTTGACATGAGAAAAAACGCAAACAATGTTTGTGTTAGTATAAATAAATAACAATGAAAGAAGGTAAAAAAAGAAGAATTGTAAAAATTATGGATATCCAATGGACTTAGACTATGATAGAGACGATAAACGACAGACGAAAGCAATGGTCAACGGGTTAAAAGGTTAAGATAATCTCGTCTTTCAAAACAATAAAAGATGTTTTATAAGAAAAAAATAAAAAACTTAAGATTTTTCTTGAAGAATTTGCCCATTTAAATATTAGTTTTTTTTAAATACATTTAGCATAAAAGATATACTTCTATATTAAACTTTATTAATTCACTTTTAATGTGGGGATAAGTTGGGGTATTACATCTGACGTGAATAATACTGGATACATTTGTTCTACTAAGTGTTCTTTCTTTGAATAATAGAAGAGAAATAAGGCTGCAGCTCGCCGGAAACTGCTCACTGTTCATCTTTGCCGTCAGATTTTTTGGAGTAATGGCACCAAATGACCTCTCTTCTTTCCCAACTCTCCTTTGAGCTCGTCAAAAAATGCTGCGTTTGCCTCCACCGAAAAGAAAACATGGAACAGATGGAAGAAAGCTAATGTGGAAAGATGAGACATGCGAGTAGGCTGTACTATTCCTCCCCTGCAAGGCTTGGGCTCCTTTCCTTCTGATACAAGTCTTGTTTAACGTTTAGGTACCCCACAGATCACAAAACACACCGAGTCAGGGCAAGCAAAGAACATTGCAAGCTGTGCATCCCCATGGATATAAGCTGAGACCTCTGATCTCCATCTGCTGCAGACTAACAAGTAGAAGAAAGGGAAACACCAGCCTTCTTCTTCCCTCGGAACCATGGCACTGAAGCCCGTGGCGTCCCTTCTTCTCTTCCTCAACTTCTGCATGTACGTCATCGTCGTTGCCATCGGAGGATGGGCCATCAACGTCGCCATAAATCGCGGCTTCATCATAGGTACAACACCTCGTTCAGATCAACCCTTAGACCGACCTCGCCATGGCTGATCCGTTGTCTCGAGTCTTGCAGGTCCTGAACTCGCCCTCCCAGCTCACTTCACCCCGGTATACTTTCCCATCGGCAACTTCGCCACTGGCTTCTTCGTCGTGTTCGCTTTGATCGCTGGCACGGTCGGCGCCGCATCCGCCATCGCCGGATTCAACCACATCCGATTCTGGAACTACGACAGCTTGCAGCCTGCGGCGTCTTCTGCTGTCACTGCATGGCTTCTCACGCTTCTTGCGATGGGGTAATGGCAAACGCTACGCATGGCAATACTCGACCCGTGGATGCCTACTTAATTCGATCACATTTGGTTGCAGTTTGGCCTGCAAGGAGATCGTTCTGGGGGGAAGAAATGCTCGCCTGGTAAGAAATGACAATCTTCACATCTTCCCATTAACGCATTACTTAAAGGAAGAGTGCGTGACGCTTTGCAGAGAACCATGGAGGCTTTCCTGATCATTCTATCAGTGACACAGTTGGTGTACATTCTTGTGATTCATGGGGGTTCATCTAAACATCAAGCAAGTGCAAGGAGTTGATAGATGAGTTCAGCTTAACTGTGAATGGGATCAAACCTTTCCATCCTCTGATGTATCTACTTGTGTGTTTCCCATCATCAAGAAGAAGAAGAAGAAGAAGCTGGCTTGCTATTGTGAGATCTTTGTTGTGTAATTGTAGATTTGTTGGACGTGCACACATTTGACTGTTCTCGTTAATATGATCTTATTTCAAAAGAAGGGCGTTTTGATTTCGGTATTTTATGCTTCACTTGCTATCTTCTCGAAGCTGTAAATAAAGCATTAACTAAGCAACTAATTCAAGTATTAATCAAACAAAACAATTATCTAATTAATTTATAAAAAAAAGTACGCAGCTGACTAGATAGCAAATGGCATTATAATATGAAAGATTAAATATCTTTATAAAAAATACATAAAAATAAATAGCACGCAAATGCTTAGAATTATAGAGATCAGCGTGAGCATTTTTTTTATTGCACCATTTGATATTGTTTTGCATAAAATAAGTAGTGCGGTATTTAAAGGAAGGTGAAGGGCGGCCAAAGACTTGTGATATGTTGTCGAGATGTTTACGCAAGTCTAAAGCCTTTCAATATTCTAAGCATTTGCGTGCTAATTCGCATTAAGCAACGCGAAAACTTTATTTCTGCAAGAATAAATTGGCGCCGTTTGTCTGGTTTGTCAACGCTCCATACGGATACGGTGAGCGGGTACACACGACGCAGTGTTCGTCAACCCTTAGTTGGATCCCTCTACATAAACACAGGCGTGCATGCAATTGAGTTCACCAACAACAAAGCACCGAATAATTGTTTGCATTTGCTGCGAACGAGCATGGCTTCTGCATTCGACCTACTGCTCTTCTTTCTCGTCTGTAGCATCTTTTGCAGCACTTGGCCGACAGCCTCCGGTGGCGTTCCAGACCATGCGGTGGTGGAGAAGTTCGAGAGGTGGATGGCCAAGTATGGGCGCGCCTACAAGAACATGAGCGAGAAGTCGTACCGCCTCGGTGTGTTCGCCAAGAACTTGAAGTACGTGGACGCCTTCCGCAAATCCGGCCGACGCAACTACACCATCGGCCTTAATCAGTTCGCAGACCTGACCAACGAAGAATTCGTGGCAACCCACACTGGGCTCCGGCGACCCAACGCCGCCTCCAAGCCACCGGCCTCACCCTGCTTGTACCAGAACCTGACCCACGGTGTTCCCAGTAGCGTCGACTGGCGGAGACGAGGTGCAGTATCTCCGGTGAAGGACCAAGGCTCCTGTGGTAAGCCGATATCAACTCTGCTCTCGACATGTATCGGATCGAGCTTAATCGCTTTGTAACCAAAACAGGATCTTGCTGGGCGTTCTCCAGTGTAGCTGCGATAGAAGGAATCACCAAGATCAAGAAGAGGAGGCTGATGGATCTGTCGGAGCAAGAGCTCGTCGACTGCGTCTCCTCCAATTTCGGCTGCGGTGGTGGGTGGATGAACAACGCCTTCGCCTTCGTCGTCTTAACGGGAGGCATCACCACCGAAGCCAAGTACCCGTACGTAGGATACCAGCGAGGCTGCGACTTCGAGAAGCTCTCGCATCACGCGGCCTCCATCGCCGGATACCAAGATGTCCCGGCGAACGACGAGGGAGCACTCATGGCGGCGGTGTCGCACCAACCTGTGTCGGTGGCCATCGATGCCGGCGGCCTCGACTTCCAGTTGTACACAGGTGGGATCTTCAGCGGGCCTTGTGGGACTGACCTTAACCATGCGGTCACCGTTGTGGGCTACGGGAAAGACTGGCGTCGGATCAAGTATTGGATAGCGAAGAATTCATGGAGCAGCAACTGGGGTGACCATGGGTACATACTGATGAAGAAGGATGTCGCCGCGAAGGAAGGACTCTGCGGTATCGCCATGGCTGCTTCTTACCCAACCGTGTGAGACATGCGGAAGAGCTATGTCACGCCCAACCTTATCTAATTATGGACTGTATTTTACCTTTTGAATAAAGCTATGAACATGCAGTGGCAAAAATCATTATGTTGACAATTTGGATCCAACATGAGGAGATAGAAAGTCAAACATAAATAGAATAACCAAAAAATAATAAATCTTTTTAATTTGTGATCACAGACCACTTCATTGATGAAAGACACCTCTCTATCAATACTCTATGATGCTCTGCTCTGGATGCTCTGATAAGAAAAAATCACTCCTATTTACAGTTTAGACTCATGATATTTAAAATACTATATATCAAGTAACTTAAATTAATTAAACTGTAACATCTCTTAGATCAATGAAACTTTTGTTAACATTATGTTAGCAGCCTCATATGGAAATATGTTAACAGTTAATGTTTCATCTTTATAAGACTCATCTTTCCTTTTTTTTTTAATCCGTATATGTTTATGCCTTCACAAATCTACAGTAAAAATACTAAAATATATCCCCTGTGGTATTATGATATTCATATTTTATTTTTTTTGATTCAGTATATATAGAGTAAAATTACTAAAATGAAATTAGATGCACCTAATCAAAACCCTAGGCTTAGGCTCGATTTGTGTAGAGCCCAGGATGAGGTTGTGTAATCTGATCCGATTCCAGCACAAACACATAGTATTGGATCTATTTATCTTATTTTTATGAATAAAAATAGATAATTATTGATCAACTAAAAACATTAATATCAACCTAACATGATCAATCTCTAAACACCGAATGATGTTGGGCTGATGTGATAAGAAACGACGGTCTTGTCGCTAATCGATCATATTATAAGTGATGAGGAAAATAAGAAAAAGTGAAAAGTGGAATGAAAAAAAAAAAAAAAAAAGCAATATAAAAGTGGTGTCACTCTCAATGGACACCCCTTGAATAAATGTGATGGAGGCAATTGCGATCATTTATAAGTGATCATAGGAGGGAAAAGAGGGTGAAGGCAATATGTAGTGTCACTCTCAATGGACAGAAGTGATGGAGGCAACGATCATTTGTTAAATCATAGGAGGTAGGTAGAGGACAAAGAGATATTTTTGTTAAAATGATAAAAAAAAAAAAGATGTACCTCATTTAAAAACCAATAACGCAATTACTTGGAGCCTCTTATCACTATTTATAATCTCTTAAAAACTTAATAAAAATAATATTTGACTATTCATAATCTTTCTAATTTTATTTTTTATCTTTCTATTTTCTTATATTCTTGACTGCATACACTACACACACCATTGTCATTAGCTCTCCCAACCGTCCATGTATTCTATTGAACAAATGTTCAAAATAAGATACTATAGGTTAATGCAATTGACCTAGAAGATGATATCTTTTGGGTCACTACAGAATGTATATAATTCTAAAATTATTAAACCATTATAACAAGCATCAAAAATTATTTCTCAGAACTTTCTTAATCTTCAATTTATCTCATTTCATCATCTATTATTTTTTTATTATTTTACGTTACCTCCAATAATTAACAAAAGGAGAAGAATAAGAAGAAGAAAGAGAAAAAAATATAGATAAAAAGTAAAAAAAAGTTTTATTAAAATTAAATTATAAATTGAGAGCATATATATATATATCTATCTATTTGAAAAAAATAATTTAACAATACTTAAAATTTTAAATATAAGATTATAAATAAAAAATTATAAATAAAAAATCTAAAAAGCCCAATATTGCAAAACAGATAACTGATTTGGCACGTGACCTAAAAATCCCATCCAAGTAGGTAATATGCCATTCGGGTTGCTTAAACCGAGGTGTCAGGAGATTTGAACTTTGTAAAAGAAGGCTCCCAGAGAACCAGGTGCTGTCTCCATGGTGCCAATTAAACTCCCCAAGAAGAAGAAGAAGACGACGACGACATGGGAATCCACCCGCTTTCCACTTTGCTTCATGACGGAACTCTGTCCCCATCGCCCCATCCCCATCAAAGCGCAGCGCTCCTCTTCTCTCCCCTATAAGCCCCCAAATCCTATCCCTTTTTATCTCCCCAACGCCCAGTGCTCATTGGCCCCCTCGCTTCGATCCACGACCCCTCGTCGAACCCTCCTCTTCTCCCCCCCACCTCCGCCATCTCATCCCGTCCCCTCATGCCGTCGGGTGCGAAGAAGAGGAAAGCCGCACGCCGCAAGAAGGAGATGGGGCAGGGCGCCCACCCTCCCCATTCCCCGACCTCCCCTCCCGCTCCGCCTTCTCCTTCAGGTATCACTCGTGCTTTCCCTCTTTTCCTCTGTCCCCGACCCCGTCCCTCTTTTCCGGTGTTTCCCCGGCCACTCTGCTCATCTCTGTGCTCTCTCGTCAACGTAACAGGCGGCGGTGACGGCCACCGCCACGAGGAGGACAGCGCCAGCAGCGGTGAAGAAGACGCTGCCGATCGTGAGACCGCCGTGGTCAACAGGGAGGAGGCGGCCGTGCCTGTGTCGAAAGAGGTTCAAGAAGTGGGCGTAGAGGTGGCACCCGTGCCTGCATCGGAAGAGGCCCAAGAAGTGGGTCTCGAGTTGGTACCGGATGGAGCTCCAGAGGCAGGCGTCGTAGCGGATTTGCCGGCGGTTGTTCGTGCCGATGGGCCTTCTTCCGCGAAAGAGGAGGTCGTGGAGGTTGCCGAGCCTGCGGCCGAGACTTCCAAGACCTCGATCGATGTGGGCTCCTTGTCACATGGAACTGAACAGAAGCCAGTTCCTGTCATCAACAATTTGGTCAGCCAAGTGCCTCGTGAGAGCACTGAGCTATGCCGTGGGACAGCCGATTCTGAGGCGAGTACCATGAACGCCGATCTCCGTCTTCTGTTACTGTTAGCATATTGTTTTTTTGCTAACTGCTAAGTGTTTTACGAGGATTGATTGGATTCACCTATCAGGTTTCGGTGACACTACTAGAGCGCCGAGCCACCTGGTGGAATTGCTGTGGATTGTTTGATGTTCTTACAGGATCCAGAGGAAATGGCAGGTTAACAAATTGTTGAATGCTATCCTTTTGTTTTTATTCCTTACAGATTAAGTTATCTCTGTAGTAGTCTTCTTCCGCCCGATGAAGGTGTTTGTGAAATTGCTTCTCCTCTAGTTGATTCATGAATTTTATCTCTTTTTTTCTCTCTATCTTGGACTATATTTTAGTTGCTCAGAGTGTGTTGAGGATTAACAAAATCATATTCCTTAGGTAGTGGTATTAGGACTTCTCCTCTAGTTGATTCATGATATCTCTTTTTTCTCTCTATCTTAGGTTGCTCAGAAGATTAACAAAATCATATAGGATTAGGACCGAGATAGGAAAGATACTACCGGAAACGGTTACTTACCAAAGTAACCATGTAGTTGTGACTTCTGAAGTACAATATTGAGGTTCCTGAAGATGGGGTGGTCTCTTTCATGGCTTTGACCCTATCCTGCAATGTCTTGGGTCTATGTGCTTACAATCCCTTTTTAGATATTTGTGGTCTTGTGGTTTAGAGATAGGGCAGTCTATAATGTAGTATATATCTAATATTTGGGTTTCTGAAGAGACATCAATTTTGGTGAAAACTGAGTTTCTTTGTTGGGTTAGGAAACACCAATTTTGTATTTAGCTCCATCATAATTGAAGCTCCTGATCATCGGCTGTGGGCATATGCCTATCAGCCAAGCCACATAATCTTGTGTTTTTGTGTTGAGTGGTTGCCTAGTTCTCTCTTGACTCGTCACGCTATTCTTTGTATGTGGTTTCCTTGCTACAACACACGAGATGACAGAATATCCCATGAGCTGTTTCAAATGTACATTTTTCTGCGAAGAACGGGTTACATATGATTAAAGGGCTTGCTTAAAATAATCATGTTAGAAGGAAAAGAACAGGATTTGTGTGGCAAACCAATGACCGAGAAGAATACAACTTCTCATAAACAGGCAATGGTATCATATATCTCCTTTTTTTATTCCAATTGATTTATTCTGTACTATCTTTTTTTAAAAATTCATAAATTACACTTAAATGTACAATTATATCTTAACTGCCCCTGCAATTTACTCTTGGAGAGATGATATCTGTAGGCATGAACTTAAATAAATGACCTTGTATCATTCTTCGTTGATGTACTCACTGTTCTTTTATTTAGTAGCAAAATTGATTCATAAATATAAGAAATTAGTCGTCTATTTTTAGTTGGACATCATCATCTTTCTTTTTTTTGTTGAGATTTTTCAGTATAACCTCATCTTATAGGTGTTTTTTTAAGAACCACCTTCTTTTGAGTATTTACAATCAGTCCCAAAGGAACACCTATAATTTGATGTGCACTTCCTGGTAAGAAACTCCGTAAGTGAGCCTGCAGTTTTAACCCTTCTATTTCTTTCTTAAATTGAACATGAAGTCATTCAGAAGCTCCACCTCTGTTAGTGTAAACAACTTTATGCCGTGGCCTCGGGGCCGTTGTGGCTGGGTTCGGGCTCGAATGCGATAGAGATCTCCGGTCTGCACCCTGGGGGTCTTTGGTGCCGATGCGGACTCCAGTGGCAGCCTCGCTCCGTCCTTGTTCCTACGCAAAGGTCGGGTCGGGAGGAACTCCACCCGACCCCTCCGACGATCAAGTAAGCTCAGATTGTCTTAGAGGGTATTCGTAGGTTAAGAGGAAGAAGAGACCTCCCTTTTACGCTCGTCTGCCTGGGTTTTATATGGATCGGGTCGTTGCTCTTCGATGCGCTTGTGACGTTGCGCCTCGATGGTGGAGAAGGTCGTCGAGGACAAAGCTCTGCAAGATGGTGATGTGTCTCGACGGCCGGCGCATAATGCGAGGGACAAGTGGCGTCGTATCTACCGGCAAACCGGCTTTACTCTGATCGGCATGATGGGGGACAGGAGGCGTCATCACGATGCAGGCGATATGGGCCTGTGTCATGTCCCATTTATTACCCACATCAGGGGGCGTCATCAGGGTGCAGGCGATGTGGGCCTACGTCACGTCCCATTTATTACCCACATCATTCTCCCCCTCGAAGGAAGCCTTGCCTCTGATGCTCGCCCAGGGTCCGAGGTGGCTTCGAATATGCACCGAGGATTGCCAGGGGCTTTCGATCATGCGGAAATGCTTTCCAGTGGCTCGCGGTGACGTTATATCACTCGACAAAATTTAATTGTAGAAGCTTGTTCGGTGTTATGCTTATGCTTGTCACCGTGTACCTTTTGGTTTGTCATATAATGTAAAGCTTGTAAAGGGCTTGCTAAGGCAAATGCCCCTATTTGAGTGAGTTTGGCACCATGAGGCTTGTACATAATGTTTGCGTCAGTGCATACTTGTACTAGAATTCGGTTTAGTGGACCAATTTTATACCTTTGTTGTCACTGTTAGTGTTGGGAGCTTGTAATATCCATGGTTGGAATGTGCATTGCCTATAAAGTGTTTGCTAAAAGAACGGCTTGCGGATCCCGTGTGAAGCGCTTTCTGTCCGTTCTCTCTTTCGTAGGTCCTAAGGGATTCTAGGAGATTTCGGGAGGTGACCTTTGCGGTGATACGATTGGTGCCGCACGCAAAAAAATTTAAAAAACTATATCGACAATGACACCCAAACTTGACGATGCTCAAGCAAGCGAGTGCTTGCAAAGGATGAAAAAGACCGTGCAAGGCGGAGTGGGTTGTTCATATGATCGAAAGAGTTGTTGCAAAGCTCAGAGCTCGAGGGAATGCAAACTCAAGAATCGATACTATAGGGCTTAACGCGACGATGGATCTGGCCATCCGACATCGCATCAAAAGGTCGGCGCCATAATGAGCATCAAAACTTTCTCTTCGGCATGTTCGTGATACTTTCGTAAGAGGTCAAGTGTCGTCGCAGAGTTCAAAGATATTGCTAGGCCGAGAAGTGCGGTGCAAAAGAAGATATTGGTGAAGTGTCACAATCTAGCAAAGTGCATTTGCAGGAAAGGAGGCAAGCGCCTGGGCACAATTTTGTTCAAGAGAGGCGTAGTCCAAGGGATGGTGGTCTCGATAACTCCCAAAGGAAGGATGCGAAGAGAGAAGTTGCTCCAATGGGCGATATCCGGAGGGATAAGTCCTTTGGTTCTCCATAGGATAATCTTGTCCAATGAACCGCCCTATGTGGAGAACCTCAAGACAAAGCTCGATGGTTCGGCAAGCCTCGTGGAGTCGTCGCGTGATCTCGCAAGAGGTAATCGTTATTAGCAATGGGCGATCTCAAGAGATCAAGTGGGGGCAACCCAGGCAACATCAAAGTGAAGGCACACTTGGAGCCGATAGTGAGATCGGACTCAACAGAGGGTCGACATCTCGTGGAATGGTGGGCGCGAGGGCCACCATCAGGCGCAATCGAATCAAGCAAAGCAACTTAGGGGTAACTTGGTGAAGTACCCAAGCCGCATTAAGGAGTTGGTTTAGAAGATGGAATGTGGAGCGGAGGCTTGGAGCTTTCCTTAGGCATGTCAGTCACTAGGACATGGACTCTTGCGGAGGCGGGGAATCGGATCATGTCGCTCCATGGGTTTATATTCGGATGGAGCGACTATCTTGCATAGTGCCAAAGACAAAGGAGCTTTGAGGCACATGCACTTTATCTCTCGATGATGCATTCTGGTGGAGATTCTATATAATGACGACTTTCTTTGAGGCAAAGTTGGTGTCAAAAGGTCTTGACACGGGGCAAGAGGATTCGAGCGATTACTCTTGAGAATATGCCACAGTGTTGCCATTCGAGTTGCCCTGAGAAAGCGGTGCACTACGGCGGAGATTGTCTTTGGTAGAGGAGATCCCGGAGATCCGATAATGGTGCATCTATTTCGCCAAGTCGTGGGACTTCGGAAGAGCCGCTAAGCGATGGATCGTCCTAGAGCTAGGCTTCGTCTGAAGTGTGACCCAAGAGTGGGTGGACGAAGGCCGATTGCCACAGAGCGAATCGAACAATCGAAGATGACGAAGGCCCTACGATGTGTTGGCGAGTCCACACATGGAGATATCGCAGATTCGAGTTCATACCACAGGATCGAATGCAAGGAGATGTCACTGTCAAGTAGCGCTACGTATGATGCAACAGATCATGGTGGAAAAGTTCGCGGCAAGTCGACACACACAATGAGTCCCATAGGGGACCGGATCATCTGAGGTATGATCGGAGCTGGCGAAAGAGTGGAATTACTTGAGCTCACATTCGCTTAAGGAGCCCGGCAAGTCGAGGACAAAGGCCGAGTAAGCGATCATTGCGACCATAAGCTAAGGAGAATGTAGAAATGGTGCAAGTCCCGCAATCATGAGTGGCGGTGGCCATACATGGGAGTTGTAGTCTGTCTTTCCGCGACCAAGTGGAATCGCCAGAGAACACATAGGTGTCGGCGGTGTGGTCGAAATATGGCGAGAGCAATGACGAGTCCAAGAGGGACTCAGCTACCCAAGATCAATCATCTGGTTAGATTGAAGGTGAACTCGGAGGAGTGTCACAATGCCGCAGAGGCGGATCTACCGATCACGTGAAGAAGGGATGCAGATCTGAGACAACCTCGGATAGTAGTGCCATGGCGTTCATAATGCCATGCCCGCAATTTAGCGCGGACTTCCCCGAAGTCATCAATCCTTGCTCTCATGAGGAGAGCGCTTGGTCGTGATATGGCCTTGGAGGAGGAGAATGCTTTGGCAAACTCCATGTACCAAGACAAGGTTGAAGGGCGTGGCTGAGAACTTCGTGAAGACCGGTGTCAACAGACTTTCCATCAAGATAGCCGTGAGTGAAGGACTTGGTCAATGCAAGAGTGCATGACCAAGGATCGGAGCGAGCAAGACGCGGTCTTTGTACCTTTGCTACTCGAGGAGTCGGCGCGAAATGATGGAGAAGGCGGTCAATCCCAAAGACGACCAAACCTATCGGAGACTTACTCCAAGTTGGGTGATAACTTCTTGCATTCCGTAAGTTCAATCAATGCAATGAAGGTGAATCATAGTAGTCGACTCTCGCCGTAATGAAGGATCGCAAACACTTCAAGTGCTTCTGGAATGTGAGCTAAGGGCGAAGTCTAATAACCGCCTGGCGCGCACGGTACAACCTCGAGGAGGCGGGCGAAGTCAAGTAACCTTTGCCTTCTCAACTCCCAAGAGAATGGGCGAAACCAAGTACCCCAGCTCTCTTAGCTATCCAAATAAGGAGCTCTCTGCACGGATGTGAAGACCCTTCAAGACAACTAAGTGGAAGAAGATTCGATGGGCAAATTTTGCGGAGGAAGGACCTCTTGAAAATTTTAAAGGTTGCGAGGCGATGCTCGTTAAAGCTCCAACAAGCATCTATCCGATTCAAGAGACAGAAGAATTTGAAGATCGGCGCATATTAATGATGGTCTTTTACCTTCATCGGATGAATCCATAAGAGCCAAAAGGATCGATAGACAACTCGCCAACCCCACACCAAAGTCAGAGTCAATGGCGAGTTGAAGCAGCATGGCGGATTAAAATTCGACGACTCAACAACAACAACCGGAGAACAAATGAGAGTCAAGGGGCGCATTGCAGCAGGAGCAGAAGATCGAAGATCCAACCAAGAAAAAAGTTGCAATCGCAAGAAAGGCTTCACGTCGAAGGAATAAGTGGGGAGAATGTCACGGACAAAATTGTAAACGGCTTGTTCGGTGTAATGCTTATGCTTGTCTGTGTACCTTTTGGTTTGTCATATAATGTAAAGCTTGTAAAGGGCTTGCCAAAGGCAAAATGCCCCTATTTGAGTGAGTTTGGCAGCCATTGTAGGCTTGTACATAATGTTTGCGTTGAGTGCATACTTGTACTAGAATTCGGTCTGTAGTGGACCAATTTTATACCTTTGTTGTTTAAGGTCTCGAGCTTGTAATATCCATGGTTGGAATGTGCATTGCCTATAAAGTGTTTGCTAAAAGAACGGCTTCAATGATCCGTGTGAAGCGCTTTCTCGTCCGTTCTCTCTTTCGTGAGGTCCTAAGGGATTCTAGGAGATTTGGGAGGTTTCGACCTTTCGGTGATACGCATGGGTGCCGCACGGCTTAGGCAAAACCAGCTAAGTCCGTGACAGTCCGTTGAATTGTCATCCGGGGCGAGGCGTGACCGGGTCATTAGACTTCGATGGGGACGGTCAGGTCGGAAGATCAAGTCGCTTCGAGGAATAGGCGCTGTGAGGCTGCGACCAGGGTACACGCCTCGGCAGCGTCGTCGCATGAGGTGTAGGCACCGGCGCGAAGCATGTGCCAGGCACACTGTGCTCAAAGCGCGGTCCTCGAGAGGTAAAATACGCATAAGTTTCCAGGTCGCGCCGAGGCACTGCTTCAAAGTGCGCATCGCCCTAGAGGTGTCGCAATGCGCGGCAGTGTCAGCGTCCGAGGTACTGTGCTCAAAGCGGCTTAAATCTTAAGCAGAGGTTAAGATCGTGTCTTTGAGCCATTCCTCTCGCCGAGCGGCGTGGCTTTCGAACTTTTTGGCCGAATTGCTCTCGGCTTTAGGTAAGCTAGCGACGCGTGGCTCGGGCTTTCTGGCCGAGCGGCATGGCTTGAGCGGCAACGAACCATGCAGATGGTTGGCCGAGATAGTACCATGTAGATGGTGCGACAATGAACCGACAATGAGCCATGCAGATGGTGCGGCAATGAACCGGCAATGAACCATGCAGATGGCGCGACAATGAACCATGCAGATGGTGCGGCAAGGGACCGGTAATGAACCATGCAGATGGTGCGGCAATGAACCGGTAATGAACCATGCAGATGGTTGGTTGGGATAGTACCTAGGTGATTATGATCTCGTGTGTCACCCAACTGGGAAGGACCTTATCGGGTCATCGAGATTGTCCGAGCCGGCACATACCGGCTCGCGACGATGGGCGGCCATCCTTTACCAAGGACGTGGAACGTGAAGAATCTTAAAAAATTCTTCGTGCAAGGAAGACCAAGCAAGGCAACACAAAGAGTCTGAACAAAAATCTTTTTCATTCAACAAAAGTTGGGTTGCAGGACCGGACGACCATATCTTACAGACACTTACACCCGACTGACCCCTTGGAAAAAATTACCAAAATTGTTACATTAAGTCCGTCCTACTCCTTCGGGACTTCCAAGCTGTCATCGAAGGGGATGTCTTCCGGCATGTCGATGTCCAGGTCCTCGGAGATGGAGTCAAAAGGGTCTTTCGCGACTTCGAGGTTGGGGTGGCGCGCTTGAAGCGGGCGAAGCGATCCCTCTCGTACTCGTAGGTGACTCTCCTCGTCCGAAGTCACCGAACCGAAGCCCAGGACTTCTTGTAAGCCTCGATCAGCTTTTTATTCTTCTCCGGCCTTTGGCGGATCTCTTCAGCTAGGGCCTCGAAAGTCGTCCGCGCCTCGGTGCCCGCGTCCTCCAGCTTCTTGGTGAGCGTGGCCACTTCGCTTTCTTGCCATGCGGACTTCCTTCTGCGACTTCAGAGATCACCAAGCTCTTTATTCTCGCTCCTCGGCGCCTTGAGCTTCGGACTTGAGGCGGTCGCCTCGCCTCGGAGTCCGACGCCACAGCTGTTCGGCGGCGCCCATTATCCTCGGAGCCGCTCTCCTGCGGATCTCCTCGACTCGCTCATCTTAATGATTGCGCTCGATCAGCCCGCCGATAACTCGGCGTCGCGTCAAAGACTCTTTGATCCATCGAGCCATGGCATAGTGCTGGCCTCGATAAAGAGAGTTAGAATGATGCCGCCAGAGAGTAATGAATTAAGCCGAGGACGTGATACTTACCCACATCAGCGACTTGGCAGATTTGCCAAGTAAAACCTCGGAGGACAGGGTGTACATCTCCCGAGCCATGTCGGGATGAAGTCCGCCTCGGATGAACGCGGCCACGGAATCACCGTCGGCCCACACCCGGTCCCCGCGGGTCAAGTTCCCCCAACGGGCCACCAGTGGGTCGGACGCCTCTCCCGCTGGCAGGTCTCCCATCACCCGAGCCTAGTAAGGCTCGTCCTTGATGCCGGTAGGGAGTCGACAGAGGTCCCGCACGGAGGGAAGCCGAGGTTCCTTCCCCATCTCCTCCTGGCTAGGCCCGGCCAATTAAGATAGGCTCGCCTCCCTTAATGTCGGCCGATTTTCTGCGAGGCTCCTCCCGACCGGACCGCTGCCGCGTCGGGTCCCTTTGACGCACAGACCTTTGCCTTCTTCCGAGGCCGGCTGGCCTCGACCTCCACCGGGGCTTCTTTTGAGCCCGTCCCCGGCTCGGTCGGTGGTCGCGGGGACGTAACCGCCAAAACCCGTGCCCCGCGCATAGATTTGAGATTCACCATCTCTGCAAGAAAACACAGACATCGGTCAGTATTCAGAACAACTCGTAAAATTCCCTAAACTACCTACTGCGAACATACCCTGAGGCATCGGGTTGAGGCCCGCCTCGACCAGCCACTACTCGATCATATTTCGAATGACCCTAGAGGAGGGAAGAATCTCCTTGAGCCTCCGGAGGTCCTTGTACTCGTCGCTTAGACCCGGGGTAGTGTTGTCAATCATGCGCGCCTACCACCGGCCCGAAGCCCCAGTCCCTCGCGCAGCAAACATAAAAGAAACGCCTCTTCCATCCTTTGTTGCTGGAAGGGGCCTCGCTAACCCGGAAGCCCGGTCGGGCTGAAAGGTAATAACCCCTCGCACCCTTAGATAGGCGGAAGTAAGACAGGAAAAGGGCACGGGTCGGGGTGATGCCAGCATAGTGACATTCCCCTAGGAATGCCACCAGATGGGCACGGGTCGGCGCCATCTGTGATGATGAGATGCGCCACCAGGAGATACAGGAAGTGATGACGGGGTGCAAAGGGAAACGCAACCCCGCCTCCAGGGTATCCAGGGTTAAGGCGAAACCCTTGGGAATCGGGTCGTACGCCCATTGCCCTGGCTCAGGGGCGAGGAGGACATAGTCCTCCGGGATGCTGTAACGATCCCGGAGGTCGCTGAGCGATGACTCGCTCACTGTGGAGTCAAGATCATTTGGCCACATCAAGACTTCAAGGGCCCGCGCCGCTTTCTCGTCAGAAGACGAGTTGTGGTTCGGCGGCAACGGGTTTTCCCCGACATTACTAGAGGAGGAAGTAGAAGATGAAGTCGAGGAAGAAGAGGAGGCCATCCTTACTTACCTTTGGAAGGGAAGTTAGGAGGGTTGACTCGAACGGAGATGGCCGCAGAAATCAGAAGGGACGGCTGAAAGAGGGAAGCGACGAAGTCCGGAGGGAGCGGCTAGACAGATACCCAGTAAGAGGCGTGCGGGGAAGCCACCGCACATTATTTATAGGAAAAATCTCGCCAAAACGACGGCCCTTCATCTCTCGCAAGTGGGCGACAACCCTCTGGCGTGCTTACCCGCGAGGCGCGTCACCTCGGGAAGACCAAAAGCCACACCGCCATAAATAAGACCTGACGTGGCGGCCAGGAGGCGGGCGCAGCAAGCGCCAGGGCGCGCCCTCCTCGATCCCGACTCCCGAGGACCTTTGACTTGACAGGTGAGATCATTTCGCAAAGCTTCACGCAAGCAAGGGGCTCCTCGGTCGGCCTTGTCCGGCGGATAGGTGTACTGAATCATCATCGCCCCAAGTAACTGCTCGGCCGCAGCCTGCCCGAGTCCTACACCTCTGCGCGGTCCACCCGCCTGAGCCGTGTAACTCGGCCACAGCTTGCTCGAGTCCTACACCTCTGCGCGGTCCACCCGACTGAGCCGTGTAACTCGGCCGCAGCCTGTTCGATTCCTACACCTCTACGAGGTCCACCCACCTGAGCCGTGTAACTCGACTGAAGCCTGCCCGAGTCCCACACCTCCGTGCGGCCCACCCGCCTAAGCCGTGTAACTCGGCCGCAGCCTGCCCGAGTCCTACACCTCTGCTGCGGCCCACCTTTGGCCGTAAACTTCGACCGCACCGCCGAGTCCTACACCTCTCATGCGCCCAACCTCCTGGCCGTGTAACTCGGCCGCACCGCTTTGCGAGTCTGCACCTCTGCACGGCCACACTTTGGCCGTGTAACTCGGCCGCACCGCCTGAAAGTCTTACACCTCTGCGCTGCCCACCCGCCTGAGCCGTGTAACTCAGCCGCAGCTTGCCCGAGTCCTACACCTCTACGTGGCCCACCCGCCTGAGCCGTGTAACTCCCCACACCGCCTGATTCCTACACCTCCTCGCTTTGCGGTCCACCCGCTTGAGCCGTGTAACTCGGTCGCAGCCTGCTCGATTCCTACACCTCTGTGCGGTCCACCCGCCTGAGCCGTGTAACTCGGCCGTAGTCTGCCCGAGTCCTACACCTCTGCGTGGCCCACCCGCCTGAGCCGTGTAACTCGGTCGCAGCCTGCCCGAGTTTTGCACCTCTGCGCGGTCCACTCGCTTGAGCCGTATACCTCGGACGAAGTACTCTCAAGTCATACACCTCGGTCGCATTCCGCCCAGGACGCCGGGCCAACAGCCACCCACCAAGACCCTCTGGAAAATCTTCCCAACACCGACCAGAGGAGAAACCGATCGTCCCGACCGCCAGAAGCCACGCCTCCGACCTCCCGAGTAAGAGCCGGTGCATGGCTTCCTTCGGGAGGGAGAATGATGAGGGTAATAATGATGACGGGACGGGAGTCGACGTAACCTGCTCCCGGGTGACGTCCCCTAGACCGTGCTTGGCGAAAAAGCTACGGAGGTTGTCCATCCGGCCCGTCGAAGCAGGCCGAACGCCGACCAAAGCACGTCGCCATCCCGCACACCGACCGAGGCATGTCGCCATCCCACAGGAGCCAGGTCCTTCGCACAGCGTCAGACGCTATCAGAGGTACAACCCTGCTCCCTGCAAGCGGACACATCAGGAAATAGTAATCTCCCTTATATAAGCCCCGACATTCGGGAAAAGGGGGGGAGGCCGCTCGGACCAGCGAAAACCCTCTCTGAAACCATCAATTGACTTGATCGTCGGAGGTGTCGGGCGGGGCTTTCCCGACCCGACCTGTGTGCAGGAACGAAGACGGAGCACGCGTCCGGAATCCCCGCCGACATCACTAAGCGACAGGGTCGGTCTAGGAAGATCTCTGCGCATTCGGACCCGAACCCAGCCGCGACGGCCCTGAGGCCACGGCATAAAGTTGTTGACACTAACACCGCTATATATGCAACACTTCGATTAGTCCCATATCGGAAGTGGGATAAGAGTATAAGACTACGATTGACTTATAAGGGTTTGATGGGTCTACTATTGTTAACATCAGTCTAAGCATTTTGGTTAGTGGTTTAGGCTCAATGAAGTTAATAGATTAGTTATCCCATCAGGTTGAGTCACGACCAACTTAGTGTTGGGGCATGGTGAGGGGCTTGAGTAGAACAAGGCTACTTGTGAACAGGGCCAATGAACGCATCACGGTGTGGAGTCGCTAGTAGGTTTAACTTCAAACTAAGCATTTTGATCGCTAGTTAACTTACTATAGCAGCGATGATAATGTTGTGGTTACAGGTTAGTCGGTTAAAATTAATGGTGTATGGAGAGATAGAGGGAGACCAGAAAAGTTTACCATAAACTATATTTTTTAATGTTCTTAATTTATCTAGATATGTTATGTTACAGAGAGCTCAATGGTAGAAAAAGATCCATATGGCTATAGTTGGGATATTTTGACTTGTTATTGTTACATTAGGTTTCCAAGTTGCCATACACTTTTAGCTCGAAGATTATTACAGTTTAAACTTGCTAAAACATGTGTGAATGATAACCTTGTTAATTTCATGATTTGATTTGTTTGTTATATATGATGTGTTTGAGGATAGGTTACTGTATGGACTTGAAATGGTTTGTGAATTGCCCTAGAGATTATACAATAATTTGTGTGATGTTACTGCCTAAGTTAAATTTATGATTTTCTCATTAATTCTAATGTTTTTCTTATCCCTTTTGACCTCATTATTTGGAGCTGCTGATACCAATTTGAATCCACCAGAACTGCCAAAACTACAAACATTTGGGATAAGTTAAATCGAAGTTTTCGTCTCAGCCAAAAGGTCCAACATTCACATTGAAATTTCCTCTACAAATTAGCTTCTAACATTTAAGGCCCAAGAAAACAACTATTTCATATTCTTAGGCTAAATGCTATTGATTTTCCTTGATAATTTTCTGGTCTGATAAGTTGTTGCTTATATCCGGTAATTGCATCCAACCCATGCTAACCTCTTATGGGATGTATTTTGAGATTATATTTGGTTTGTTCAGACGATGCACATTAAATGTCATGAGTGTTTTTTTTTCTGGGATTGTTTAGGGTTGCAATACATAAATTGGTGCCATCTCTGCTGATCTCAATGATTTGACTTTTCCCTTACTGTCTCTAGATCTTTTTACTATGTTTTCCAATCGACAACTTTGACTACTTGTCTGCATTTAACTGACAAATTCTATTCCTTTTCAGATAATAAAACTTGTTCTTGATATCCTAGATGGCATTTTTATGTCATCGTATTCATGCTGTGATACAGATTACTTTCTTTTGTGTCTGTTACTAAATTTGCTGTTTATATTTGTTTTGCAAGATAAATTGCTTACGTTTCTCTTTTCACCCTATTATGTTTCTCCGATTTGGCCCTGCACCAGGGCATGATGATGCAAAAAGGAGACATGAATAAGAACTGCTTCAGGATGCCTATGTGCTGCACAAAGGTCCTTCAATGTCGGCAACCCGGCACATTGGCAGGGTACAATTCCTTTGTTCCGGCGTATGGATGTCATGTGGCAGTAGCTGCTATTGGTTCCTTTTCATTGGTACATTTGAAACATCACCATTTGTTATCTTGTTTATAGTCTTCTTTTTATGCCAAAAGTTTGCTTGTTGAGTCTTGGCAGTCGCAAGTCAATTGGATTTTGTTCTCTGTCTTCTGTATGTTGGTAAAAGCTTGACTTGAATCATGTGTGACATATTCTTTGATCATGTTTTAATAACTACAGGCTTAGTCAGAACTTTCAAGCTCATATTATTTTAGTACCTTCTATTATTATTTTTGGAAGAAAGAGTGAAAGGAGATGTCTCCACCTTGTTTTCATTCAAATTATAAAGCAGATACTTCCTGCTGCATTCTGATAGATCATTGAATCCCTTGAAGTGCATCACATCACTTTGATCTCTCTGGAATTATTGTTATGACCTGGCATCATGTGTTGAATACATTTGTAGGAGATATGTGGTCAACAAGAAAAAAAATATATCATTAGGACCATAAATTCAAGAAAAAAAAAGAAGTTGAATGTCATGTAATATTTGAATAAAGAATTTTAAAATGGAGCAAATAGCTAAATTTTGGGGTAGTATTGATTGAGAGTAAATTTCTGGTTTAGAATGGATGAGACTAAGACCTTTCTTTTGTATTTTAGGTAATTATGAATGACTAATTATATTAATTATCGTATCGTGTTGCTCCCATCACTTGAAATCATTATCATTGAAAATACTGCATAAAAAATACATGTTAAGCTTGTATTTATTTTTTTAATGTGACTCCAATTCATGTTTCTATTTCTTGAATAAATTAAAACTTTTCTTTTGTATTTTAGGTAATTATCGATGGCCACTTCTATTAATTATCTTATCATTGAAAATTTTGTGCATTGTTTTGAGGCAACTCCAAATCATGTTTCTATTTCTTGGATCCCAAGAAAATTAAAAACCTTTCTTTTGTGTTTTAGGCAATTGTCAATGGCCAATTATATTAATTATCTTATCCTTGCATTTGTACTCATGTTTCCATCTCTTGGATACCGATGTGATTACCCTCCGGGACAAAGTTCTCGTTACCAATAGAAACAATTGAAGAGAAAAAGAACAATGTTTCCATTTCTCTTTCAATCCTTCTCTCACTTTTTTTTTTTCCTGACCAATTGCAGCTTTAGAAATAAAAATTTCTCAGAATATGAACAGAGACGATTTGTGTCAGATTGACAGCTTATCAATCAAAGATCTTTTTTTTTTTTCCTCTTCCGAATCATCATTTACGTCACCCTTATTAGCTTCTCATAATTAATTCTCTCTCAATCCGATGCAGCCTCTCTCGTGCAAGACAAAACATTATTCTCTGGCGAAAGCGATCTCATCGTCATCTCCAGTTTCAGATTTCTCGTTCTCACTCCAATAAGATGGGGCAAAAGGCCAACTTAGTCTCATCCTTTCGGTGTCAACCTTTTAAGGGGTCCAAAATTGGCTTCGACTTCGACTTCGTCTCCTCCTTGTCTGCAATGCCGCCCGTCTCCTTTTCTTCTTCTGCGCCCTGCTTTTTCACGTGCATGGACGCAATCGTTGACCTTCCGACGACGACGCGTGGGAACGCCGGCCGTCAGAGGTCCTTCTCGATCCGATCGGAGTAGGAGAGTCGCAGTCAATTGACACGCATGGATTATATGATTCTATTTCTCTCCGCAAAACCAACGAATCGTGTGGACAACAACGAAAGATAAAGAAAACAAGGCAACGGTATGGGTAATGCCTATTGTTGCAAGCTGTAAGATTTCTTGGCGACGTCGTCGTCTTCGCTGCTGTTGACAGCCCGATCATTCCCGCCGATGATGGACTTGATGGCAGCGGCGAGCACCGCCGTGAAGTTTGGGTCGGCCGTTATGGCGGCTGTTGCCGCGCTCACGGTTTCCGCCAGTGAGGACGGCATGGTCGTCTGCGGCTTCGGGTGTGGGAATTGGGCGGCGGCCATCCCGGACGACATTTGCAGCCCCGAGAACGTCGACTGGTTGGGTAGCGTGTGGCCGAAGACCGGCGGCAGGGACGGAGGCTGAGGCAGCGCGCCGAGGGCCGGGAAGGGGAACCGGAGTTCGCCTGCAGGCGTCCTCTGGGACTGCAACGGATCAGGGCTTCGGGTGAGATCCAACGTGACGGTCGGGAAAGGAGCGGAAGCCGATATGGTGGCGACGCTGGAGGAACAAGGGAGAACGGCTCGTGACAGGAAGTTCGAGTTCATCAGCCCGTCGGCGCTCGACGTGGACCCCGAGAAGAGCGTCGATGCCGCGGCCGAGGTGGCCGACGCCATCGCCATCGCCGCCGGTGGGAGCGGGTGGTTGTGAGTGCCCTCGTACGTCGTTATCAGGATCGATCGGTCGTCGACGCACCTTTGCACCTAATCGAAGAAGCACGCAGCGAATGCTGAGTTGCAGCCACCATAAACAGTGACGCAGGAATGAATCGAGGAAACCAATCGGCATTTACCTGCTTGCGGACCGGGCATCCGGTGGCCATGGTGCATCTGTAGTACGCTCTCGGGCACGGGTTCCCCTTCGCAATCTTCTGCCCATACTTGCGCCATTGACACCCATCGGTGATCTACAAGACAACCGGATCAGTTCAACCGATCGATGAGTGCCAAACCCCTACCGGTCGTAAGTGGCGGTGAACTTAATTACCGTGGGGGCTTCAGATCGAGCTCGAACAGAAACACGAGTCCTCCTCATGGTGGATTCCTGCTCGGCAGTCGCCGTGGGGGTCAATTCAAGTGCTTCGCGGGGTTTACCTTCGTTCTTGTGTAGACTGTAGCCCATCGATCCCACTTCGACGTTTCCCGGCGTCGACGAGGATCGCTCGAGACTAGCAGTTGACGAGTTGGAGTGCTCGTCAACGTCGGCGTCCCGACCCAAATCCAGGAACTGCCTTGGGACGCGAGCTCCTCCTTGGTCGCCTTTTTTCGCGTCGATCTTTTCCTGGATGAGAAAGCGATCGATAAGCTCGGGTTCTCTGATTGCTTTGATGTGGTTGAGCATGCGAGAGATCGATCGATTACCTCAGGTGCTTGCGGGGTTCTGTTCCGCTGCTGCATCAGTGTGGCCAGATGCATCCGGAGGGCATTGTAGCTGGAGTTGACTTCGCTGAGCATTCTCCTCAGCTTCTGGTTCTCTTCGTTCATGCGTGCCAATTCCGCTTGCATGGCTGCCACCCCATCGTCCACCGATTCCATAGCCGTATCGCCGTTGCGCAGGTGCAATCCAGTCTGAGCACATCCAAACTCACCAGCATAAGACATCTAAAGATGTACATGAAGACGTTCAAGGGTACTGTAATCACCAACCTGGATGGCGAGGTCTTCTTTCTTGATACCAAGACTTGGCACCTTCAGATCGAGATCTGTCGCCACCGGGCTTGCTGCAATCGTATCCTTTTTCGTCTGCTTCTTCCTCTCAGCGGAGAAGAAATCCACCTCATCCGCGACGAGCCGCTTGCTGGTCAACGCCTCGTTCGCCACCGTCGCCGTCTCAGCATCCCTTCGGGGATTTAGGCTGATCGGGAACTCGATGGAGCCGGAGCCACCGTGCTGGCCGCCGGAGTCCATAGGCTGTTTGCGCTTCAGAACACCTCCACCGCCGTAGCTCAAAGACGAAGCGAGGAAAAGAGGAGCCGATGTGTCCAAGGTGAGCACTCCTATGCCACCGCTGCTGTCCATGTAGCTCTGTGTCATGAAATGGCAGTAGCAGCAGGATCGACTAGGAGGAGATCAAGGGAAGGCAGAACCAGGAAGAGAGGAGATGAGAAGTCCGAAGTCTTGCTCTGGTGCGATGAGGAGGGCAATAATAAGGGGAGGGAGGAGTAGCCGCGGGCGGCGCCACAATGACATCAGGCGGTGCGTCAGGGCCCTCGACGGTGGGGGAGAGGCGGGGCTACACGCACCGCCAGAAGCAGAGGAAGAGGGTTAACCTTGCGATGGACGGCCACGATCGTAGCTCTACCTGCCTTGTTATTGGACAGAATATTACGTGGCTCCCTACACGTGAGAGGTAGGTGAACGGGTAAATGCGCCGTGAAGGAAGCTTTCAGGAGTCAACGAACGAATACCGGTTCAACACGACGCTTTCCACGTAAGAGGGCGGGCCAACTCGTCAACTCTTTGACGGGACCCACCGACTCTTCCCCTGTCGACACGAGACACGGAACACGAGATCCTCGCCTTCATAGTGCAGCTCTCGTCGCTCCCGTGAGGCGGGCTTCGCAACTCGTGTGTCGGCCGAAACAGGGATCGGAGGGTAGTCCCGCGGGTTTGGCCCCGTTATGCGCCGTCACGTCGAAGGAAGCGTCCGGGCGAAGGCTTCGCAACTCATGGCTGAGTTTTATGTCGCCCTTTTGACTTCTTCGGAGGGCAGAAAGAGTTCTCCTCGCAAATGCAAGTAATATTCTTGGGCAGGCAGGGAGAAGTATCGATGCATCATCATCATCTCAAGCTCTCGTATTCGTACCGGTTGCCATGTCTCCATTGATACGAAGGAACCTTTGACCTTAGGGCTGGCAAAGCAAAGCCGCAAAGGCTTACCCGAGGAGGAACGAAGGCGAACAGCTCATTTCATTCCCTCTCCGTTGCTTTTGTTGACCGCAGATGGGCATCGGAGGCTGCTTTGCTGTTAGCGAATCACACGGCGAAGCTGAACCGACGCTGAAAAGTCAACCAGAATAAAGACTAGCCGTCGATCCAAGGACCCAAGAGTCAGCGGTGCCAGGTTCAGTTGATCTCTCTCTTCTTTGTCCAACCATCGCTGATTCAAACAACGTAGCCAAGGATCTGGTCATCATGTGGTCGGAGACCTGCTGCTGTATGTGCCGAGTCGAAGAAAGGACATTACTGCCGTTCCCACACAAACAAAAAAAAACAAAGGGTCACAATGGCATGTGGTGGATTCTGGAAATGGCTCCAGATTTGAGGGTTGGTAAGCTAGCTTTGGTATATTGCACACAGACTCTTCCATTCACACGAGGGATAGCTGCCATTAACGGTGCTACACGTAGGTGGGGATCGAACATGAAGCCTGCAATCGCAACCAGGGGGGAGGGCGAGAGGTAAACGACGCAACGCCCTTGGAACATAAAGATGTAGATCTAATGGTGTGCATGCAGAGTATGCATTGATTCGTGGACGCCTCCTCCTGTATCATATGCCTGACCAACAAGAGAGAGAGAGAGAGAGAGAGAGAGAGAGAGAGAGAGAGAGAGAGTTAGGGTAGTGCACTGTGCATATTGGGAAGAAGCTTCGTGGGAGACGGACGCGTTGACTGAGGTAACGTTGGCCGGTGATAAGACCACGTAAGTGCATATGGACTCTGAAGGTCAAGGTCAACTGCGTTGACCGACCATTACTTACATTGGCTCATTAATTTTATATATAATATATTATCACGTGATCGTCACGTCAGATTAAAGAAATAGGTAGATGAAATTAAGACATCTACTTATCCACCTATGGGAATCTTGAGATCAAAGTCATCTTCCACCCATCAAAGTAATAGCCAGATAAGATTCAAAAATTTTATTTTATTTTTTTATAATAAGAAAGATAATCCTAAGCTTCCTTCTCATCTTTAAGATATAAAATATATTTTGAATAGAAATTTTTTTTTTTTTTGAAAACTACTCGAATCCACGTTTGGAGATCTTAAATTATTAACTTGAGTATCAGACGAATCGAATCAAAAAACCTCCTTTGATCTCGATCTTCATGTAGATGACACCTTATGAGTATAATAATTTCACTTCGAAGATACTTTGGATAATTATGTGTACATAAGTCCAAACCACGTTGGATTGACCAAAACATCAATGATATTTTTCTCTAACTTATATATATATATATATATATATATATATATATGATTTTAGTGAGATATATGATTTTATTATTATTGTGCATAAAATCATGTTGGGAGAATTAGTTCTCAAGAAATAGGAACTTAAAGATTTATGTTAACATTAAAAATACTTTATTATGTATAGTTTTGAATTAGATGTATGGATTGCGAGGGTTAGATTCAAAGGATATTATTGAAATGTATTCTTTTGAGATATATATATATATGTATATATATATATATGTATATATATATATATTCTACTAGAATATTGGCTAGGTTAATGTTGTAATTTTCATACTCTAAACCAAGAAAGAATTGTTAAGCATTTTTTGGGGGTGGGGCGGGCCTTATAATTCATTATTTTCACATGGTGTCACGCTTTATAAGAATAAAGAGAAAGAAGTGGAAGGAAAAGAGAAGGCTCACTTACAAATTCCCCAACCTCTCCAATTTGTCTACTTGTATATTTTGTCACCGTCTCTATCGTTGATAAAAATATATTATTATCTTATTTTCGGGTCAGAATTTTTTTCAAAGTACTAATCGTGGATGGATATTATTATTTTAATTTATTAAAATAAGGATTAAAATTAATTATATATGGTAAGATGCATAATAGTTATCAATGTCCAAATCTCACTTGGTGTGTTTGGGATCCTCTTTTTTTTTTCTTTAATTTTGGGTTTTAATTTTCTTTTTCCTTCGCAGTATTATTTTGGTGGGATGATGTAACCCCCACAAGTCAATGATTTCGTCGCTTTAATTGAGAATGGAGTCAATCGAGGTTGGTTGTGCTTGCCGTCGCATATCCTACTATTAACAATGTAGCAAGACATTTAGTGAGTGTCCTCGGTGTCTTTGAAGAGAAGACCAGCTTTAGATGCGGTGAAAGTGATGGGACCTTATGTTCTTCCCATTGCAATGCAATCATAAATGCTTGTCGTGGCGAACCATCTTGCCATCACTCACAGTTGGCTTCATTAAGGCTCGATGGGGGTGGGGAAGTAGTTTAGTCACGTGATTTGCTTGGCCATGCCATTTGCACGTCTCACACAAGCCTACCAGCTAAAGCTTGTGGATGAACATGAGTTGCTTTTATGTCCATTTCAGCATTTAAATCAATCACATGTTCATATCCTCCGCTGTGCTTTCAACTCTTTTGGATCTTAGCTTTGACCAAAGTGATGCCTTTTTCTCCATTTAGATTAATCACCTCCAATGGATTAGTTAACCAGTCACGACCCGACCTGATGGGCTAATTAGTCTATCAATTTCATTTTAATCTATCAATCATCGATCAAAATACTTAAGTTAAAGTTATTAGTAGTAACACTTTCGATATAAAATTATTGGACTAACTAAAGATGTTACAATCTCTCCCACTTAAGTGACTTGATGTCCCTATCAAGACTTAAATCAAACCCTAGTATGATGTATGTGAGGTATAACATAGTAGTAACTCCATGCTGTGATGAGTTTTCTGACTTTATCCAGGCCCTTCGTACTCAAGTCTATCTCATCATGCCTGAATACTAGGTCGACTCTGATAACAAATGTTAAGACCCAACCTGATGGGCTAACTAGCCTATCAACTTCATTTTGACCTATCAACCATTGATCAAAATACTTAAATTGAAATTATTAATAATACACTCATCAAACTCATATAAATCAATCTTTAGTCTCATCCACTTCCTATATAAGATTATTGGACTAACTAGAGATGTTACATAATCTTTCAAAAAATATCTTGAAAATTATTAATCCAAACATAAAAAAAATTAAGATTACATGCGGCATTATAGAGTATAGAATATAAAGAGAATCACATGACTTGAAATCCAATCACTTAAATCACAAAGAAAGTGATATTATCATGGTATCAAGACTACCCCACTTTTATTTGATAAACCCTCTCAAGTTGAGCCTCTAAAACTAATGCAAAGAATAAATAATAAATAATTTCATCATCCTTTCTCCTCTATATTCACATCAAAGCAGAGCTGGAATGTTCATTTCATACTTAACAGGCTTCCCAGCAATGACAAAAGATAGCTACCAATTCCAGTCAAGGAGATAATAAGGTGCAGCTTACAATTAAAATAAACCACAGCAAGGTACTACCCACATAATTCAGTCTCAGATATTTTGCATCACTCGAATTTTCTGAAATGGTATAAAAAAAATATCGAATATACAAGAAAAATAAATGAATACATGCAAGCAAACATGAATTAATTGTCGTGGCAAGGATATTTTAATTTCTTATGTACAGTTCAAGAAATTCACAAACACATCGACGCTGGACTTCGTCCGGGAAATAGACAGAAAAAACAAAGAAGATCAAAGCCATGTACAACTTGCTAGCAATTCGCCTACCAGCAGATTGACCTTGATCTCACCTGTACACTTCAACATTATTTCTTTACATCATTTTCAGAACTTCGAGACTCTACAAGAAACAGGGTTTAAGCCTCTGTTTCCTTCGATTGCAATATGATGCTTTGGTGCATCCATGGCTTCAAAAGTGGATGCACCTGCAATTTCTCCCTCACCATATCTTACACTTAAATACCTATGCGTAAATTAGTATTCACAGTTAAATGGCTGCTGTGGAAGAATGCTATTCTTGCAAGATAGTTCTCGGTAAGGTGCTTTTCTCGGACTTCCCATTTGGACTGCTTCCTTGTGGACTTTCAGGCGAGACCCCCACCGAAACAGCCCCATCTTCTTGTTGTATGTGCATACTGCTCGATGGAAACAGTTCCTGCAAAACCTTCTGACATATTAGTGTGATCATCACCAAGATACTGGAAATAAATAATTCAAAGATTGCTCAACAAAGAAAACACTGGAAGCAGTAGAGCATGCAGATGCATTTTAGAAGCTGTCTCAGTTTGTTAGAGATAAAATAGCAACAGGGCATAGATATTTCAGTAGAAGTCTGCTCAGCAAAAATTCAAACTAAAAATGTTAGAAATCAATTAATCCCATCGTTTAGATGAAGTGAACACGAGAATAAACACTTTATATTCTCCAGAAAATTGTCAGCTCAACAAATATAATAAAATTATTAATCATATTCAGAGCCATTCGAAATCAATTTATTTATTTGGAACCATGAGATTCAATGAATACGAGAACTAAAGAGAAGTCAAAATATAGAAACATGGCATTAAAACATTTTTTTCCCCATGTCTGCTTGTGTGGACACACATGCATACAGCTATACCTTGACAGCTCCAATGCAAACAACTTCTATGAAGTAAAAAACAAAAGATTAATTCTGGCCTTTGCATGTGCATATTATATATCTCACAGGCAATTCAAGTGCAATTTACTGCAGTGACATCAAGCATTCAGCACAATATATTACTCACCAGAAAAAAAAAAAAAAAAGCACATTTGGTATTAATGCCCAGGACATCCACTTAATTCATGAAATACATTATGGTAAACCTTCAGAATTTTATAAGCTAAACACAGGTATGGGGCTTTATTAAATAGTAGCATTGAGCCTTAATTAGTAGCTTTAAGAAATCTATAATGCCTACCAAACCATATGATTCATCCAACACATGAAACTACTTTTTTGTATAAATCCCAGGAAAATTTTCATCTTTTACCTCATTGCCAGTATCTGCTCCCTCAGGATCAAAAAGAATAGGTCGGCATCTCTTATCTTCATTCATCAAGCTTGAGTTTTGGAAGTGGGCAACAAGTGCTGATCTACCCTGGATTCGTGCATATGCCAGAGAAGCAACCTTCTCACTGTTAAACTTCTCCCATTTCTTTCCATTAAATGCCTGTACATGTATACAGATGTTTAGTGAAGCTCTCCAACTTATATGATCTTTTGGTAAGCCTGGTTTACACAGACTTCCTCTCAGACCTATAAGCATTTAAGAAAGTAGTCACAACTAGAATTGTGTCAGCAAATAAATTACAGAACAAAACCTTGTAAAATGAGACCACGTGTGAAGGAGACGACATGTTTATAAATGCATAACCCACATTGCATTTATTCTGCACAGAGTCAACATTTGTGTTAGTCGAGGGTACTATTGTCAAACCATTATATTGAATTTTTGCAAGCTACCTTAAAATCAATTGGCAAGTACAGAAAATCATAAGTGCCACTGTGAGTTTCATCTATTGCAGCCAAAAGCATCTTCGAGGTGTACCTAGAGACCAATTAAAAGACATTCAGTTCGCATTTCTGTATGCTCGACAAAGAAACATAGTATTGTAATAGTTTGAAATTATACTTATTTGGAATATTTTTTATCATTATTGTTGTTCGAGTGTCTTCCCCCTTGATAATTTTGTCCAAATCAAGCTGATACTGCTGCTTGTCTGCTTGACTCCCGTTGTTGTCAATTCGTCGACTGCGGTGCCAATCAACTAGACCATCAATGCCCATGGAACTTAGTGCAGGATATGGAGCATTGCCAAAGAGACTAGGCCCAGATCTGAGAGCAGACATCATTCTCACATTGGGTGAATTATTATCTGACATGCTTCCTGCTATGATGCCTTGGTTCAGTGTGGGGTGAGGACTCATATTCATAAGTCCAGTCCCGCCTTTTCGGTTAATCCCAATATTACCAAGTGCAAACTGGTTCATGAAGGATGGCTCTGCTGACTCAGGAAGATACCCGTACTGCCTCTGAAAAGGAACAACGGATGGAGCTGATCCAACATGATGGGGATTCTGATTGTGTGATGACCCAAGGAATGAGCCATGACTGCCTGAATAGAGAAAGCTTTGACCTTGTCCTTGACCATTTGACATGAATGAACTTCCTGTAGGTAGAGGTTGCCATACAGACGACTGTGTATTCTCCGTGTAAGAAGTCAATTTACCCCAGAGGAACTGTGGGCCAGTCAGAGTTCCAACACCAGATGAATTTGGAGTTGAAGAACCAAGAGAAGCTAAGTTTCCTGAAGCCGACGTCATCACTCCACAACTATGATCTGGGAAGGAATGGGAATGCTGATACCCACCTCCGTGTAAAAGACTGCTACTAGAGATTATACGGTCAGCATGATTCAACCTAGTTTGGTCCTTGCCAATTGGTGCAATCTTGACAGAAGTTGACAACATCGGACGAAATACAGAACCTAATCCAGTCATATGGTCATTTACGATAGGGCTCATCGCTAACCCATCCTGGGACTGGCTAAAAACTTGTAGTGGGATGTTATCATTTGGACTACTGAAGTGAGCCCATGGACCTGCCATCGAAAAGGTATCCAGTATAATCAATAAATGGCAACCTTAAAATATGAGCTAAGAGTTCCAACAATGACTAGAGATAAACACCGACAAAATTCATCTCAGGGCATATGCATTAGAAGCTATACCTGGAGGTGAATTGGTAATAGGTGAGCCCCCATGATGGCGATAGACTCTTGTTTCATCTTGCTCCAATTCATGAGTCAGATGTTGCATCAAGCTGTTTAGAAGATTGAGGATTTAGCATTTCGGTAGAAGAATAAGAGTTCCAAACAGATATTTAACTGAAAACTAAACATGATAGTAAGCAAATAGCAAATAATCTAACTAATAGTTTCAGGTAGAAGACAAATTATGATTTTTGTCAAACTTCAATAAAATAAAATCATTTTAGAAGTTAAATTGATTGGTCTAGAGTAACTCGTCACCAAAAGGTTTTCAGGCAATAAACAATCATTGAGATATCATCAACCACAAACAATGGTTGAGATTGTGCTTCTCCATGGACGTCAAGCTTAAAGTTAAGATCATGAAAACAGACGTTTAAAGTTTAAACTAATCCAACCTAAAGAACATTAAGTTAATATGCAATCAAAGTAAGAAAAACTACAGCCTGGTATAATATTTCTCCTTCAAAGTAAAGTATACACAAATTAAAATCATGTACATACTTCCTCCGAGCTCCACCGGGGCGGCTAGGTTCTAACTTTATTCGCTTCCCAGCTATATCACTTTTGTTCAAAGACCGAAGGGCAGCTTCTGCTGCTCTGACATCAAAGAACTCAATAAATTTGTGGTGTTGCTTGTGAGGAGTTTCCCTTATCTGCCTCATTTATTCACAAACATTTTTGCATAAGCCTTATGTGAATTAATTTTTTGGATAAAAGATATGCAAGGAAAAAAATCAAAAGATTCCCACCTCTTTAACTTCTCCATATGCACCAAATATTTGCCTAAGGTCATCATTAGAAACCGAAGGATCCAAATTAAATATCACAAGAGTTCCTTGGTTCATATCCTTGTCTGAGGGGTTATCCTGAAAATTAGTAGAAGAAACAATGAACAAGTGGATGGAAAACAAAAAAGGGTTACAGATAATAAAATAGGATGAGAAAGGAAGATAATCTGCCGAACCTTTGGAATTGAAAAATGGATGTCAAGCTTTCTGCGTCTTAAGGGCTTGTTCTGTAAGGCACGCATGGCAGTTCGAGCAGATCGAATATCATAGTAAGAAATCATCACAAATCCCCTGTGCTTGCATGCAGTATAAAGACTTCGGATTTCCCCATATTGCTAGAAGGAGGTGGAAAAAAAATAAAACATCAGAACAAGTGCTCAGAAAGAAAACTAGCATGTTCGTAAACCAGTCAAACTACAGGCATATGCATGAAAACAGACAACATATTACACGATTGCATGCACCGACATGCAAAGGTACATGATTTTCAATTCTTTCAAGGAATAAACCATGTTAAAAATTCTTTAATTGATTAAGCAAACATGTTTCAGACCAAAATGTGACCCTTTCATGTCTTTGGCCACAAATCTCTATCTGACAATCCCCAAACACCCTGCATGAATCCACTAACAATGCACTGTCAAAACCCAGAACAAAATCCATTGGAGCCTTTACATTAAAAAAATTTTAAGGGACAAGGATTCAAATCTCGGACCGCATCAATCTTGGTCGGCTATTGGATAGGTACAGTATCAATATATTAGTCAGTATACTATACCTGCACAATATCATTAAATCAAATAATAAAAAATAATATCGCCCCAGTGTTGAGCTATATGCTTTGGTATCTGGTTCTTGATCGGACCAATAATTACAATTCATATCACCAAGATTTAAAACTTTACAAAGAATAAGAAAAACACCATTCTACATTTATTTCTTTTTGGTTACTTGCATGACTTGGATGCTTTTAATCAAATATTCAAATATTTCCTTAGATTTAATATAATGTCATACTTGGAAGCATTCTTAAAACACTATTAACCTCATAGGGTGTTGTGACATGCTCTTGTTGTTCTTTTTTTACACATATTCTATAATCCGCAGTTCGATTGCAATTCATCCTGCTATTTGCATTACATCTAGTTATTTTACTATGGTCATGAAGTATCTCAGATTTAGGCATCTTTAGGTACATCTACTTGGTTTTCTTGTATCAAATATCAACTGCCAGGCTCCAGTGAATAAATAAGAGAAGAAAACCAAAAGTCAAATTTGGGAAGATAATGCTTCACTGATCACTCAAAGCTCTTAAAAGGTTATTACAGAGACGAGGAAACATGATGCAGCAATTCTAGGCAAAGCCTACACTGAAGCTGTCTTGTTGAGTTGAGACAAGTTTCTTATGGGTTAATTTATCTCTATATTTTCTATTTAATTTATTTTTTGTGTTTTTTTTTTCATTTGCCATACTACAGTTAAATTTGAAATCTAACTAAATTAGCAAGCCAAAGCTTGGTCCGCAATACCCCACACAGATCTCTATTCAGCAGCCCCTAAATCATATAGAAGATAGTTTTTTTTTTTTTTTTATAATTCCAACTTCATCCAAAAGAAGGTTCAGCTGAAAAGGAAGAAGGAAAGGTATTATTAATCGATATATGTCAAGATGGAATCAATCTTTAATATAGTTAAACACCAAAAATATGAAGAATGTCATAGTATATCATTTTATCAGATAATACAGATAAATCTAACAGAAAAAAAAAAAGAATTGGTTTTCAGTGTGCCTATAAAATTGATTTCAGTATTTTGTTATCAAGGTTTCTCCCTGCATTCCGAAAATCAAGTTTTCCTTCAGAAACTGCATATAGGAGCTATAGCTACAAGGATACAGACAACAAATGTAGCCTTTCCTATCAAACATCAGATATAAGGGGAAAATGTTATTTTCTTTGAACTAATAAATTTTGGTAGAACAACACATATTTGCTTAATCTTTTTATTTGTGCAAAGATATTGAACATACAAATACAAGTAAAGAGGTTTTTTCAGTATTAAAAGTCTCGGTAGTATGAACAAATACTATTGGTAACTTTCTAAAATCAGAGAATATAATTTAGTAACAGTAGTGATGATATTTGACAATAAGCTTACCACAAGGCTATTAAAATGGAACAACTATTCCTACCACATGTTAACCCAAGCCAAGAGTTACTTTGTTCAACAATTATGTGTGACAAGTGATAACTTCTACCAGCCAATCTAAAGATCACTTTTTAATAAAAATCCTTCCATGGCAACGCTCAAATGTTAAATGATAAACCTATTATACTTTTATTATGTTCATGTACATCAATAAGGAAAATTAGTTCTACTAATCCTTTTAGCTGAAGAGTAGCTGACACATAGCAAAAGTACTTCTCTGTTGGTACCGCTAGAACAATCAGGAAACTACTTGCAAGCTCTATATAAGCTTAAGCAGATTTAAAGCAAAAAAAAAAAACACTATAAATTTGCAAATAGTTGTTTACCTCAAAGAGTAACTGCAATTCAGAGTCTTCCACATTACTATTAATGTTCCTCACAAACAAAGTTCTCGAAGGATGCTCTCCATATGGGTGCTCTCCTGAAACTGCCCCAACACTATTCGGAAGACTGTACTGTCCAATCCCATTGTCTAAAAAGCCATCAGAGATGCTCGCCTTTGTCATACCAACTGTGATACTCTCTGTAGGATCAGAATCCAATTCCATACCCCCTAAATTTCCAAAAAGATCATAATCCTCCAACTCATCAACTTTACCAGGCAACCCACTAAGGTCAAAATCATCCATAATGCCAGACAAAAGTGCTTCTTCATCATCAGGTAACAAAAGCCCCATTCCTTGGAGTTTGAAATCATCCACACGAACCTTACCCTCCCCATCTTTGCTTAGCTTTTTCAATTTCGAAGATGCATCAACAGTTGAGTGAACACCACCGAGTGTATCCGAGAAGTTTACTAAATGACAGCATAGCACTGATAACGTCAAATATCCGATCTAATGATAACTATCAGCAAGCTAGTTAGCATCAAAAATACAACATACATTTATCATGACGAAGGACCGGCAATGAGCTAGAGAAAAGGCCAACGTCATTTGATCCATAAAGAACATTGGAACCAGAAGGAATTTCAGGAGCATCATCAACCTTCTCCAGTGCATTCACTGAATCAGTATTTAAAGAACCTGTGATATAGGGTCAGACATAAGCATATAATCGGTTTCTGATGAAAGAACCTTCTCTTCCAACCTGGACGAGCATAGGACCATTTTAACTTACGTATTGGAACTGAATTCTTCAAAGTTTGCTCCATTGTGCTTCCTCTAAAGTGTCCTGAAGAAAAGTAGATAGTAAGAGAGAAGACACATACAAACACAGAGAGTGTGATGCGACACAGTTCTTATACAACAATTTTCTGAGCTGGAAAGGATACAACTAAGGGACCATGAAAAAACCAAAAAACTGCCGCCTTCCAAATGGTTTGCTTCAACACATGGATATTTCATTCTTGCTTCATGAATGATCTTGTTAGATCCTTGCATCATAAAGAATAAAAAGAATTAACACAAGACAAAAATTGACTAATGCGACACAACCACAGGAATATCCCACACTTAACGCTACTTGATTGTGTCCCTGTTTACCTAACTCCACAAATCCATGTACAACAAAAAACTGAATTCCAACATCCGTCGACAGTATCGACAATCAAATATAACAAGAAAGAGTAGTTCACCAAGTACACAGTAATCAGAAGCGGAAAAAAATGATGGATTTTGACAACATACCCAACGTTTGTCAAGCATGGACCCATAAATTATAGTGCGATCTTATTCAATCAGCAAAAGGTGAGGAGGATCCAGCTAGGATTCTAGACGAGCTAAAAGGGAGAATTCAAATTAAAACATAATCACACTACACTGACGCAAGTATACACCAAATAACAAAAGGGAACATCGCTAATGATGCCCGATTCCACCTCTATTTCGCCTCCCAAGCAACAAAAGATCCAACTTTCCAACACATCACATGCGAAATCCAAGTTAAATTGCATAACAAAGACGGAACAGGTGGTTACCAAGAGAAAAACTCAGATTCGCATCGGGGACACCCTCGACTCACCCGAAACCGGAACCAGCGCCCAGTATTCACTCCTACAAAACTCCCCCGATCCCTCCGGGAGACCCGCCCTAAAAGGCCGAAATCACAAGCAGAGCCCGAGGAAGAGAGCCCGTTGCTGCTCTCGGGGCGCGGAGGCGGCTGCGTCGTTCCTCCTCCCGTCGGCGCAGGCATAAAGGGTGGGTGGGGCGATGGGAGAAGTAAAGAAGTGAGAGCGACGGCGAGGAAGACTTTATTTCTTGGTTTGTATAAAAAAACCGTATTTGAATGGAATTTGGCGTCCGTAGACGCCACCGAGCCCGTGTTAATAATAGTAATGCTACACATTAACCAAAGATAATTACTTGTTTATATATTTATCGACGGCTAGGATAGAATAGAATAGAATAAACAGTGTCATGGATAGTGCACGTCATCACCACCGACGAGTTGGTGGGTGTTTCCTGGTTGTATCACACTGGCTGTGGGCGATGCAATGTGATTGATGCGGTACAATAAATAATACCAGCAACATTGATGATATTAACATAATGGGTTGGTTGGGCACAAAGTAGCATGCAAACATCGACATTTTCTATGCCTGTTTAGGTGTCGGATAAATAAAGAATAAAATATTCTAAATATTTGATGAATAAAAGATAAAAATTATATTTTGAATATGTATTCATGTAAGTGTTGTTTGATAAAATTGTGTTCCAAAAGTTCATTGATAAATAAATACAATCTTATTAAAAAACTTGCATGATCCAAATATATAATAAATAAATAAATATAAAATAATTGTTAAAAATAAAAATAAATAAAATTCTCGAGGGATATCCATGTAATTTTGGAAGACGGAACCACCGTCAAAGAAAACTGGGCCTATTCCAAGGTGCATAAAAAGAAGAGGAGAAATGAACGGAAGGAAGAGGGCGACTCACGGAGTGTCGGCGGGAGGGGCTGCGACCAGAAGCACTGCGTCGAGCGAGGAGGAGGAGGAGGAGGAGGCCGCGGGTGGTCGATGATGACGGGCGGAGTCGTTCTGGCGGTGGCGCTCGCGCTGCTGCTCTGTGGCGCGTCGGAGGCGTGGACCGGCGAGATCCGCGGGAGGGTGGTGTGCGATGTGTGCGGGGATGCCTCCGTCGGACCCGAGGATCTCGTCTTACAAGGTCGATGTCTCCTTTCCTCTCTCTCTTCTTCTTCTGAACAGCACGTTCGTTTCTTACATTTCTTGATCTCCGGCGTCCGCCTTTCTTGGGTTGCTTGAAAGAACACTCTTTCTTTTTAGGGTTTTGATATGATCGTTGAATGCAAGAAATTGCATCTCATGGAGTTATGCAAAACTATAAATAAACAAATACTAAATATCCCCCCCACGCGATTTCTATAAAGACTGCGGATGGTGTTCTGATCAGAACGTAAAATATGCTTGTGAGGTTATATCTTGTCGAACTACTTAAGGATGGATTAGACCATGAAAGGGCCTTTTACTACACCTGAACAATCAAAGTAGGTCGTCTAAGAATTTTGGGTGAGGTTTGTGTGTCGGGAACTGAAACCTTGTAAGATAACTGACCCATGGCGTTGTTGAGCTTGAATCTTTGACCTAAAATGATTCAATTTAGGTTTATGGTAATACACTAATTAAGCTTTCAGAAGATAACTTAAATCTTCTCTCATTTTTGATATAATAATAAACTAGGATATTACAATCTCTACACTTTGATGAAGCTTACGATTGCCATAAACTAGGTTAATGGTAGATCTTTTCTCCACGATCATGAAATGCCTCGCCTATTTTAGGGCTTTGATGAAGCTTACAACACACAGCTTTGATGACTAGATTCATAGATTTGTAACATGTCAAATTTACCATGAATCTTCTCATTTTCATGACTTTTTTTTTTTAAATTATCACTTTATCATGGCCGTTTATTTCTCCTAAAGTTCTAATGAGGTTACACTTCTATGTAGCCATATATATGTTCATGCAAGACACTTCAATCCTCTCTCTAACTAAGTTGATCTTCTATTGCCACCCTTTAAACTTAATTCACTTCCCTCATGCCTTTCAATTAATGCATTCAATGTATGATGAAACTGAATTAAATTTAAAGGGTGTTATGAAAGAATAAACTCAATTAGAGAGGGAATTGTTACCTTTACCATGATTGACATGAAAATGAAGAACTTATATTAGTCGTGAAGATGAAGGGACCTATAATAAATTTGAAAGATTACAAAACTGTTAATGTAACTGTCAAATATATCTATTATAACTCCTATTTAAGCTCTACATAGGTCGGATGTTTCATGATCAAGAGTGGTCAAGAAAAAAAAATCTTGAGTGTAAAAATGTGTCGAGGGAGAATGAGAAATAAAATTTCTTACTTGCTCCTTCCACCAAGTTTCTCCCTATGCCTCTCTATCTATCCTTTCTTTTCTTCTCATCTCAACCATCTCTATCAAGCTCGTAGACTAACTTAAATCTTCTCGAAGTTTCAATGTGGTATTAACTAGGGTATTATAATCTCCACACTTACGGGGAAAAAAATCAAGTCCTTGCATCATACATGTGACACTAGTTTAGTGGTCTCATGATTTGCCTTTGTCTTGGTAGCCCTTTCCTACTCGTGTCCCTGTTATATCTAAATACTGGATCGATTCTGATATCATTTGTCATCAATAAACTCAATGGAATCATTGATTTTTAGTGTGAACCGTTGATCCAAAATGCTTAAACACAAGGTAGTGCTAGTACACCTGTCAAAACCTATTAAACTAACCCAAAATCTTCTTCCACCTCCAATGTGGTACTAAGCCGGAGCAATCCAGTTGGTCCTAAAATGAAAAATTTTGTATCGTAGCTGGATGGGCACATCGACTGATGCTAAATAATAACAATCTTTCCAAGTTTTGGTAGAAAGATATTATGTGCCAAAAGTTGATTGTCATATAGTCCCTAAAACTGCTATGAAGTTTCTTCTGTTGAATGATCTTGAGCCGATTAAAGACGATGCTCAAGATTCTATCCGAGAAACATAAACATCTCAGGATTTTTCCTGTGAATTATCATAGTTTCCTGCAATCTTGACCATGAATTTTATAATTACCTGATCTTTTTTGCATTCCTTTATTTGAAATGTTACCTGGCTTGGAAGCTTCTTTGTGAACTTGATCCGAACTAACAAGGTGCATAGTTTTCCTTTCAGGTGCTGAAGTGGCTGTTCTTTGCATAACCGAGTCAGGTGACGTATTGAACTATCAGGCCTTCACAAACTCGAAAGGCATTTATCAAGTGGCGGAGACGATGCCTGAGAGCGATCGCTGGGTGTCATGCTTGGCAAGGCCTGTAAGCAGCTTGCATGAACATTGCACGCGAAGGGGAGATGCTCACTCTGGAATAAAATTCTCTTATAATCGGCCATCAGGGCATTCCCACACCGTCAAACCGTTCCTGTATAAGCCTGCCTCGGCCCCATTGTACTGCAGTTGAACGATGTGTTGTTTGCACAGGAATGTAATGCTTCTAGTCGTGCATGTCATCCGGAAAGGGCAATAAAACCGAGGTGTATGTATATTAACAATGTGATAGTTGCTAGATCAGTCATTTGCGTTTCTTCGTTACCATGTTATGCCATATATTTTACACCTGTGTTGTGGTGGTTGTCGTCTGCATGTTAGTTCCTCGCCTTGTTCAAGTGTTTTGTGGTAGCATATTACGTGTTCAAGTGTTTTGTGGTAGCATATTACGAATCCTAACCGCGGAAACTTTTACCTGTGTCACTGGCTTCACCCACCATTAGATTCTGCAGTTTCCAACAACTACGTTTTAGCCTAATTAGAGGCAGTAGTCAGCAGGGTATATCACTATGATCACATCTTATGCAAACATCACACATTAATAATGTCATGAATTCAAACAAGAAAGCAGAAGCATTTTCTGGTATTATCAGGAATAAGATACGGCCGTGTTCATTTTCCTCAGCAAGCAAAACACCTTGGCTGATGAACGCACAACTAAAACGGAAAAAATGTCCCATGCCAGCAAAAGTTTGCGTGTGTTAAAAATCAAATAAGCTGCTTAAATGTAATGCATTCAAAATGAGACATTTAATGTCCACATGCGCATACAAAGTGTGGAAGTCACCAGAACGCATGAAATTTGAAGGCGTTGAGGATTAGAGGAACGAGTGCCAGAACCGCCTGCGAGAACAAATATATAGTCGAAAACACCAAGGTGAGTAATCCAATGACTCAGTAGAAACACCAATAGACGTTGGTTTAATAGAAACTAGGCAGGAGTGGCACAAGTCTAACGCACAGGTGGCTCGTAGCATTCTTCAGTTTTGGCTATTCAAAACCAAAGCCACGACGCTAGACTATCTCCTCTCTCTCTTCGCCCTAGTCACTCTTTCTCCTTTCTCTCTTGTTGTTTTTTTTTCTCTCGAAAAAAGAAAAGGGAGAAAGAGGGAGTGGAGAGGAGAGAGCCGCTCTATTGCTCTCTCCGCGAGAAGACGTGGAAGCTAGAAATAGTCCTCCTTCCTCGCAAGGTGATAATGTCATAAGGATAATGATCGCACCGATACTATTGCTCTCACTCTCTTCCTCCTTTTCCTTTGCATCATCTCTCGTTATCGCTCTCTTTCCTTTTTCTCCTCGTATCCCTAAGATCTACCATCATCATCATCATTAAATTATCATCCCAATCGATCATTATATCATTCTCATCAACTACCACTTTAATAGTTACCCATGGCCCTTGGTGACATCGTCGTCCGTCACCATCATAACACATGACTATATCCTCTGTCGGTAAAATCGACGATATTAGAGTAAATGAGATTAAATATTTTATTTTTATAATTATAGAGATTTGTTGACCAATGGAAGCATAGCTGATTTCTCTAATAATTGTGAAGAGATTCCTACCCTTACCCGTTAATAGACTGCCGGTCATCATGTACCTTTCCTGTGATTGGTTGACGGGATCAACACTGTCTTCCACGGAGGCTGTGATGTCGGAACTGACCTCCGAAGCCTGCGAGGAACTCAATATTGGCGAATTTTCTAAAAAGCCATTTATTATGAGCTTTTCCCATAAAACTTGTTGTTTTGAGTTTTGCTGTACAGTGTTTTCTTTTTCGAAAAAGACTAAATGCACTCAAAAAGTTTGTGTTTTTTTTAGAGAGAGAATTCGCCCTTTATTTATTGTATACTTCTATAATATGTTGTGTTTATATTGTGTACTTGACACAACATGTCTTGTACAAAGCATTATACATTTTTAAGAAAACTACGATACAAACATTTCTCAAGAGCTTCATGCGTTGGGTAATATGACAAAAAAAAAAAACTTATTTAATCAGTCCAAACATTGTAGCAAAAGAAAAACAATGCTGTTATAATCATTTAGGTTGTTTAAGATGAAACATTCTAACAGTCATGGAAATATAATTAACTTATCCTCTCTTTTCTTTTTTTGCAAAGGAAAATAACAAAGGCAAAATTCCAATCAGAATATTATGATGATCCATCAAAGTCTTTACCAGCTAAACTAGCCAACACAATCTTAGAACATAAACTTTTATGATTCCAACATACGGCCTGACAACTGTATTGTTCCCATCACACATTATACACACTAATGTGTTGGAAAGAAGATTATGATTTGAGAAATGAGCGTAATGGACATCATGGAATTGCATAGAATACCCAATTACTTCTGCTAAATTAGCTTACTGGTCAGACAAACATGATCAGCTACAGAAACTACTCCGCGTCGGTGAAGGTTGTTTGGCCCTGTCCAGCCGAGAACAAATGAAAGAAAGGCATCCAGTTGTAAGTCTACGGGAAAAGACTCGAACGGTTGAAACAGTTTGATACATGTAAAATGCGATAAGAGCAGTCTGGTTAGGTGGACATTGCAACCGAGTTCCGTTGCTGCCGAACCCAAGTCAGTTTGATGAGGCTTGTATTGCCTGTGGCCTCACTGGGGTTTTTGAAGGACTCACCCTGAAACCACCACAGTCTGTGTTACAACGTATGACAGTGCAGCAACGGATGGAGGATTAGGAAACTTACCTGATTTGTTGTGTTCCTAGAATTATACCACTGCAATTCAGAGCTCGAACAGCACTTTCTGCCTGCCATTCATAGAAAAAATAAAAACATTAGGAAAACCTGAATTAATAGATAAATAGGCATGACAACCACTTAGTGATGCATGAAACTTGCAAGCTCGATTCTTAGGCATTGACAATTAAACATATAGAGAGAAAGAAAAAAAAAAGGATTGACTTCTGCATGCAACTTCAGTGAGCGAAGATGTCAGCAACTCTCGAGTCTTCTTAAATTTCACCGAATGCATTAAACACAGTGAAACAGCTTTAGGACATCAAGATTTATCCAACACATAAAAAATAATGTTAAGGAACATGCATTTACAGATAAAAGGAATGCGGTGAGGATTGCATGGTCAAACGCCCCAGAAGAGTCGAGATTGGCATGTGCTAACACAGATAGGAGAAGGAATAAAGCTTCCTAATTAAAAAAGCTTACAGCATACAAGACTACAACCTGTTACCACAACTGCTACACCAAAGGATTCAAATAAGTTAAATCGTTATGCATGTCCCTCTTCCAATCCAACTGTCTTGAACTAAAAATTTGAGCAGAGCAGGCTGGGTTGCAATACACACACACACACATGTTTTGATATGCAGATACATACATATGTGTATGTCATATATGCATACAAGTATTTACAACAACCAGAGACCACAAAAAAAGATTAAGATTATTTGTCTTCATTACAAGGGCATAAGGACATCAATAACCATTCTTTGTTAGTTATCATTAGCAGTTAAGTTTCATAATGTTTCAAGCAATGATAAAAAATCATGGTTTTGATGTTACATCATAATTGCGGCTCAATCAAAGTTGCCCTGAAAACCTAAGCATGCCAAGACAACATGGAGAGAGGAAGATGATGATAAACAAACTACAAATCTTTATGTACAATGACTAATCTTCACAAAGCCAAATTAGAACTCTTGGACATTATGATAAGGTTGTACAACTTAGTTAAAAACAAAGCATTTAGAAAGCATGATATGCCAAGGTGAATGTAAGCATACTGGATTAATTTTACATGCCCTAAGATGACTGTTACCATAAAGCAGGATCATAGAATATAATGCTTTTTCTTTAAATGTCTGAACTCACCACCAGATTTCAGCACTTCATGGATTTGAACAGGCTACAGAACCTTATTTGTCCATATAATTCAAAAAATTAAACAAGAAAGATGGATTCACTGACAAACATGATCGAGACATGCCTAACAAAGAAAATTATCTTTTTAGCCTTGAAAAACGTAAGATTTTTTTTTAAAAGATCATCTTACAGATATATAGGGATGGTATTTGCTAATAATTACCTGTACAAACTCGACAAAAGCAATACGTGTTAAATGCGTATCGCCAAGAAGTTTCAAACGAGAAACCTGTACAGAATAAATAAAATGATTAACCATATTAAACGATGAATTAAAAAGGCATCAGTTCAGAGATAATCAGCTGACCTCACCACAAAATTGCTCAAAGAAAACTTTTACTTCTGTTTGGGTAACCTGCAAGAGAGCTAATCCAAAGTCATATAAAGGCAATCTATACAACAATAACAAGTGCAACAGGCTGTAGTGTCCCAACTATTTGGAGTTAGCTTATTGGCTACATACAAAGAGAATCCATCAAGTCATCTGCCAAAACTAATTGCATGTAATATTAACTTTTTTCCAAGTTATCTTTGCCCATGATCATTTAAATGTGTTTTAGCCATTTGCAGAAAGCAGGTAACAACATAAGCAGAGTTCGGCCTACCTCTTTATCAATGTTCGTGCAATACACTGTCCTTGAAACCATTTCCTTCTCGTCCTCTGACTGCATTACATCTTTCCGGTTAGCATAATTCAACCAAACTGAAGTAACCATGCAACACAATCTAAAAACAACGTCTACATTTTCTCATCATATTAGTAAAACATAAAACAATATCTGTAATCATATTAAAATCTAGGCAAGAACTCACCCTAGGAAGAAATTTTGGATTCACAGGCAGGATTGCAGTCTTTGAAGGTAAGACTCTGACTGGATAGTAACCTAGCTTAGTAAAATCAAGATCTAGGGCTGCTCTTGCACCATCTATCGGTAAAAATCCCACCATTATAATTATACGATGCATAATACTAATAACTTCAGCGTTCAAATGCATACACCAAATAGCCCAACATCATGCGAACATACCCTCATCAAAAAACTCGACGAACGCAAATCGAACTAAGCGTGGATCACCACAAACTCGACAATCAACTACCTGCAGTACAAAAGCCTCAAAATAATCAGGAAAATAGCATTGCATAACAACTAGCAATTTACCTCCACCATGAATGATAATACCTGTTTAGCATAGTATATATATTTACTAGTTGCAGCGAAAGGAACATTTCGCAGTTAAGAAAACTCACTTGCCCACAGGTAGCAAATATTCCAGCAAGCTTTTCTTCAGTGACCTGATAAATACGCGTAACCGAGTTAAAAATTACTACAAAAGAAAGACAGGAGTGGAGGATGTCCCTTCCAAATTTGAAAGAAGAACAGAATGGGATAAAATTAACACTGAAAGGGTTTTTCTTATCATTGGCTTACATGATGATCAATATCAGAAACAAACACAGTTCGCCGAATGCTTTCTTCACTCTGAACACTCCGAACTCTATCATTCTTCCTCCTCCACCCCTGATTATAACCATTTCGCCTCTGCCGTGTTAAAAGCAGTTCACTCTAAGTCGCATGGTATATCAGCCAAAAAAGACAACAAAAAAAATAATAATAATCAAAATATTTGCCCCAAAATGCAGGAAAAGTTTGCCTCGACCCATATCATCTCATTCCTCCAATTTGTTATTTTGTATTTCACAAGAGATCATTCCTTTTTGGTGAAAGAACCTGAAACCCAAAAACCTGGTACAATCTAACAGAGACTATACTACTAATCGAAACGAACAAACCATTACTCCTCGATTCAGCTGGTTATTCGACGAGCCATAGCTGGATGAATCTCTAACACCGCCATGGCCAATCCCTCCCTTACTGTAGTAGTCACTCGCGACCACAAAGATAGGCGCACCAGCCGAGAGGCGGCCATCAAATTTCCAAGCGGTGTACGAAGGCGGGACGAACTCCTTGGCGGACGGATTCAGTTTCGACGGGAAATCCACCAGATTCCTCACGTCTCGCTGGTTCTCCGCCTCCGCCTCTGATGGTGCCGGCGACTGGCGGCCGACGAACTTATCCTCCGACCCGGCCGCGTTCTCCGCCGCCGCACCCATTTATTTCCTCAAACAGCAATAAGGAGGACAAAAAAAACAGCTGCAAAAAATTCTCGAAAGCGGTCGATCGATCAAGGAAAAGAAGCAAATCGAAAAGAATCGATCGCAACAATCCGCAAAGTCTCTCTCTCTCTCTCTCTTGAGCTTTTTTTGGATCGGTGAGGAAGAGATGGAAGGATTCGATTTGGAAGGGAGAAGAGAGCGAGAGAGATGGAGAAAGGAGAGGCGTGATGTATCGGGAAGGACGGTTATGTGACATCAGGCCATTCACAGAAGCTTCTATTCCTAAATTTAAATTTACGCCTAATTATTTTTCTTTCACAAGCAATTCCTCCCTTTTGTGTATTTTGTTGTATTTTTATTTTTATTTTGATAATAAATTAAATGGATAAACATTAAAAAAATAGACAAATATAATTTTTGTGCATATTATTTCAGACAGATTAGGATGAAGAAACAAGAAATACACCTATTAAGTTTTTTTTGTTAATTTTTATTTTCTTAAAAATGGACACAAATCACAATGAATTTTTTGAAAATAAAAGAAACATACCTACAAAGTTTTTTTTTTACTTTTATTTTGTTATAATATTGGTCAATAAAAATGCTTTTATAGCTTAGAAAGAGTAATTACTGTGGATAGATTAGCGCATATAACCTGTGATTGCTTGGTAGGGAAGAAACGTTTGTTGAGGTTGAAGAAGCCGTGTGTTACTTTTGTTGCATCTTCGTGTATACGTATACGTATACGTATCAAATACGTGTGTTGACAAGAGAGAATGAAGCATCGAATTGGCCATCCAAATTGACTCGGAGACTTCCGAGCCGTTGAAAGTTGGGGTTTGAATACTTTAATTTATAATAATATATAATAACGATGAGGAAGAGAGAATAATATAAATACATTAGATAATAGATAAAGAGTCCAAATATGACTTGAAGTTTTTGTTCTCATCATAAGAGAATTGTATATTTATTCTCCGGGCAATGTTTTAGTGACAAATAGCCAACTTATTTCTTCTTTATTTTATGTGAATTTTATATGAAAAATATTAATTTTTCATGTCCATGTGACTCTAATTATCGTTATACTTGTTGAAATTATTCTTTTACCACATGAGATATTATAGTTGAAATTATGAAAATATTTTTTAAAATATATAAAGATAAAATTTTGTATATTGACCTTCTTTAGAACGCATTGATGGGAGTTGGGTATATCAAAAAAAAAAAAAAAAAAGAAAGAAGCTATCTAACTCATAAAATCATCAAAATATTGGATTTGATCAGACTTTTCATAAACAACTTTCACAAAACTATAACATTCATTTATTTTCGTACAATATGCTGGATGCATGTATGTGGTTTACAAGAACACCAACTTTTAGCCTTATATATTTGTTTAAACATAAAAGTAATAATCATGCGTCGCCTAATAGTTTAAGCTTTGTAAAAAATGAAAATGATAAAACAGAATTTAATATAATATAAGATCGGGTTAGAGTAAATCACATTTAGTTATGCACCCATATTAATGTATAAGATAAAATAGGCAAAAAAAAAAAATCTCTTATCATGAGAAATACAACTTATGTTGACCATAATATTGACTTAGTGATATATATTATAAATATGTGACAAATCGAGTCTAATAGAAAGTTAACAATAATACACTTATCAAATTCTTATATATCAATCTTAATCTTTTATATTCGAACCTTCGCATCTTTTCTACTTATCCCCATACCAAATGCCACAACTCGAGCACCTAACTAAACTATTGATAAAAATAGTTTAGTTAAAATTAATAATAATATACTCATTAGAGAGTCAATCAATCTTAATCTTATCCACTTCCGATATAAGATGAATCGATGTATTATAATTTTTTTCACTTATGAGCTTGACATTCTCGTGAAGGCCCAATATAGTCAAAGTCAAACCCTACTTCATCTATAGATAATATTTTTATAATGGATTAACTTTCAAATATTATATCGACTCTAATACCAAATGTCACGATTCATGAATTAACTTCGTCAGACTCAAATAACTGATCAAAATATCTAAACTGAAATATATAATAGTACACTCATTAGATTTTTATAATATCCAATTTCGATATGAAACTAATAAAGATGTTAGAATACATATTGTTTCACTGTCCAATACACATACCCGTAAATATTATTATCCTAGCAATTATCCAGTAAAATTTTCTTTTAATCATACAGATATTAGATGATCAGATCAAAAGAAAAAAAAAAGGTAAAAACAAATTCATTTGTCAATCCTAAAAGATGGAGTGGGGCCACGTGAAATAAATGCTTCGAGGACAAGATGATTACAAAAGATAATGATGATGATAAAAGCACGCAAAATGCTTCGAGGACAAGATGATTACGAACATGAAAGAACACACCGTGTTGGCAGCACTAATTCAAAATGTCAACCACATTAGAAGAAAAAAATAAAAAAAAAAAGGGATTCACCAAACCGAGAGAGAGTTTTCAACGTCATTCCAAAATCTATGTAATGTGCCCATGTTCCAGCAAACACAAGTACTAGTGTTAATGATTACTAGGATAGATTAATACACATATAACACACCATGCTGACTTCTTTATCCTAGTTTTTGTCATTCTCAGCCATTTCTTTCCTTCTTCTAATTCTCGACTGCCTCGTGAACGACAAGACATCGCCACATGTTTATTATCTAGAGTTGATGATGGCGTTTCTTATCATCTAAAGCACACTTCTTATTAGCAAAAAGAATTCTCGATGATATGAGTTAAATCCACCACTCGAATAGTATCCTAAGTGAATATTTTGTGTATAAGATGTTATCTCATTGTATCATAAGTGAATATTTTGTATATAAGATATTATCTCTTAGCATAAAAATATATAATCATACTATTGTAATGATTACAGAAAAATTTTAATATCAAAATCTGAAATCAAAAAATAATGAACCATTTAGATCGATGAATAGAAAGATCGAGAGAGAAACTATAATGGAGATATTGAGAGAGAAATTGTAATCTTTCATTTGTATTTTTTTATTTATCCTTATTATATTGTTATGTATCTTATTTATAGGTGAAAATAGAGGGTCTAGGATAATATATTAGAAGATTTTTCCGACATCGAAATTCTATTTTAATTGGACTTCCTTCCTATTAGTCAACAATCATATCATTAATATATCTTATCTAATTAAATATGATCACATAATCTTAACACACAAATCATAAGATTCTTTTCGATGATAATACATCTCTAGTGATTTTGATAATATGAATGGATCTTAGTTTCTATGTCTATAATAGACAACCATACAGTTCGTATATTTAAAGGCTGGTAGGATTTATTACGTGATAAATTGGGTTGTACACTCGCTAAAAGTTAGGAAATGACTTCATCATAGCATAAATAAAATTTATAATAAGAATTTTACTTAATCTATGTGTAAATTGTTGAATAATGCCACGAGGGAAATGGCAGATACATCTTCGAGTAGAACATGTTTAACACATCGATTCATTGTAATAAAATCTATTTCTTAATATCTCTATTACAGTTTAACACATCGGTTCATTGCAATAATTATCCATAATATCATCGTTCCATTAATATATTAATTATTATTATTTTTATATAAATCTATTTCATCCGATTGGTCAACCATCTATACGGACGTCGTCGATCTCGGGGGATCAAGAAGAGGTGGAGAATGATGATAACAAAAAAAAAATATGAAAGTTGAAAGGAAAATTAAATGATAAGTTAGAACATTTACACGTACTTGTATTCTTAAAAACGAGATTATAGAATAATCCGTGGTTTTCTTAAAAATGTCCTCATGGCTTGTCACTTTCTTTCATCATCAATTTGTGGCATTCTTCTGCATGAAATCGGACATTTGGTGTCCCCAATGTGGACAAATCGAAGACGTACGTCCCCAATTCCAATTATATTATTAGGAACCATCCCCGTCACGTACTCTATGCCCACACCACAAGCCATCATCGCCGACCAACTCTCTCTCTCTCTCTCTCTCTCTGGATTACCGCTGTGTTAACTGCGCTGCTATTACGGCCAAAGTAAAACCCGACCGACCGGCTCTGATCACTGCGTCTGCAAATTTCTGTCTCCCCTCCGACCCATCCCACCCTCGTCTCCTCCCTCCAATCATTCTCTCCGATCCTTCTCCTGCTTCCAAAGCCTCGTACGGCCGATCCCCTCTCTCTCTCTCTCTCTCTCTCTTCCTGACCTCTCTGTCTGGTGTCGAGATCAGTAGGAGGGTGTGATATAATAAGAAGCTTGAGCTACGACCAGGGGGGGGGTGGGTGGACGGGCGCTTAGGGTTGTAGTCGTTTTTTGGTTGCCGCTTTTTGATGGGGATGTACGCGAGTTAGATTTTAGGGTTTTGATTGAGCTCCGCTCGCCGCATTTGCTTTCTTGATCCGGGTTCGGTGCGAGGCTGATGTAGATTTGGGTGTTGGGAGCGAGAGGGAGGACCCGAGAGGTGGTTTCCTGGCTCGATCTGGAGGCGTGGAAATGAAATGTGGGTTCTTGGAGGGGACGTTGGTTGCTTTTCTTGTTGATTTTTCTGTCTTTTAGCTTTTTTTGAGTGATTTCGTAAAGAGATTGAGGAATAAAGGTCGGGGAGAAGTTGCTTGGTTTGAGGATCTCTTGCATTTTTTTGGAGGTGGAGTAGATGGGGAATAAGATAGGGAGGAGGAGGCAGGTGGTGGATGAGAAGTACACGAGGCCGCAGGGACTGTACCAGCACCCGGACATTGATCAGAAAAAGCTGAGGAAGCTCATTCTCGAGTCCAAGTTGGCGCCTTGCTACCCTGGAAGCGAGGAATGCGCCGTTGATCTTGAAGACTGTCCCATCTGTTTTCTGGTTCGTATTCTCTACCCTTCTTTCGTCACCTGATTGGTTATTCAAGTTCTGGAGTTTTGAGCAGTTCAAACGAAAAAAGTACCCGATGTAATTCGTTGGGATTTCTATCTTTACCTGTTTATACTTGCCTTTTGATCTCTTTCGATGATGATATCATATAAACGTTTCCACCCCCCTTTTTGCTCAACTTTTGTAGTATTATCCGAGTCTTAATCGGTCGAGGTGTTGCATGAAAGGCATATGCACGGGTACTGCAAATCTATCTCTGATATTGAAATGCTTTTTTGTTTAGACAGTTTTTTGTATTTGCTGTACATCCATGTTGTTTACTTTGTTTGACTTAAATTTGTGGCTTCTTGCAGAGTGTTTCCTTCAGATGAAACCACCAGCTGCAACTCGCCCTACACAGTATCCTTTGTTTTTTTTTTGGGTGAAACATAATTTGGTCATATAAGGTTTACTACAACAACAACGACGACGACAATAACAAAGCCATGTAAGTTTACTACTTAACCTAAAAGGTGCCCCTTTTGTAAAACTTCAAATTACGCTGTTGAATACCGAGGTGTGAAGACAAAAGAGGAGAAGAGCATGGAAGAAGTTGTAAGTATTTCAGTTTGTACTACCTTCGCACGCCTTTGACCTGTGAGATGGGGCTTATTTTTCAAAAGTTCCGTGTGAATGCAGGAAGAGCAGAAAGTCATCGAAGCACAAATAAGGATTCGGCAGCAAGAAATTCAAGATGAAGCGAAAAAGCTGAAGAAAATACAAGATATAAGTTCATCAAGCAGAATAATGAATCCAGTAGAAGTGGAGTATTGTGACATAGGTAGCTCTTCAATTTCACGTCCTTTTTCCACTAGATATGTTGTTTTATACTATTATTTTAATTCTGGCTACTGACATTGATTTATGCTCCAATAAAAACTCAACAGTGCCACCTTTAAGATGCACTACACAAACCAATGATTTTGTTTCATCTCAAGCCTCATGCTCTATGCCATCAGGCGTGCTGCCTTCACACTCCAGACAGAACAGGTGCAACATTGTTTTGAGCTTTTCTACTAGTTTTATTGTTCAGTTCTGATTTGGCTAATGATGATTTATAATCATGTTTGTAATGGTAGAGACTGAACCATCTACAATAAATATGATATTGGCTGACCTTACCACCTAATCATTTATATGATTAGCAAAGGAAACTATCCATCATTGTATCATTTAAGCCTTTTTTTTACTTGGTCAGGGAGTCGAATGCTTTCCTGCACTGGAAAGTATTTTGATTTTTGAATCACTGGTTATTTTGATTCTTGAGGAATTTCTTAGTAAGTCAGCAGATGCCAGAGTTTGGCAGTATCTCTTAACATTAAGTTAATTAAGTTTATCATGGCGTCATCTTGCTCATAGTCGGTGGACTTGAGGGTTGAATCGGTGAAGTCCCCAGACTCATGATCATATCTTAAGTAATTAAAAATATATATAGAACAAACACCTTAGGCACCTATAGCAGACAATACACTGACCTATACCACAAATTTACTTGGACCTATACTATGTGTGATCTGATCTAGTAATCCAACTAGGAATGAGTTTTCAAGGGTTGCCTCAGGCCCTCATTTTACTTGGACAATGATAACTATGATTCTTTTGCATTAGGTTGTTAAAGAAGTAATTGAAATGTTCTTTATCATAGCAAAGTCTAGAAAACTTTGAAAGTGAGCTTAGATAAAATTAGATTTGAGCCTTGCAACCTTTTATCTTTAAGAAAACTTAAAGAGTTATTCTGGCTAAATCTGAAGTTACCACTTGATCAATATAATAAGATACTTTCCCTTTGTTTTACTTTTGTCTTGACTATTTTAATCCAATTCTTTTCTCGTCAAGAAGGGTCAGTTATAGAGTACAACTTAAGTTGAGGATGCTTCATCAAGATTTGATAGAATTCTGTAGCCAGCTGCTTAGCCAACTCTCTTCCTTCAATTTTGTGCAAACTTCCTGTCCAAGCCACATTATGGAGTGGAGAAGGATTGCCTTGAGGCCTCATCTCTATTTGCTATGCCTTTGCCATAATGATTTCAAATATGATTCGGCGTAAGCTTGACAGTGGTTAGGCCTTGGCTTGTATTGTGAAGATTTAAAGAATGACCATTTGGAATGATTGTTAATTTGTTGGCCTTATTATATGTAAATTGTCTTTATCATGTTGAGAAAAGTGTTCTTATAATTTTTGTCTGATACATTGAATCTTAATATGGGAGGATGAGATATGAAAATATCTGGGTTAAGACAGTTTAATACATTCATGATAGGCTAATGTTTCTTTGGCCTCCATGCAAATGACTGTTACTCAAAGCTCTGCTAGGCTGCAATTCTGCATGTAGAAGAAGAGTTATTTATCTTGTGGATAGTGAAAGTTGTTCTAGATTCATGATTTTCGGCTTTTCAGTTAGGATCGAGGAAAATGTTTTTGTATTTGTAGTATCATAGTCTTCCTTGTAGCATCGATTCTTTGAATGACAAGATTCATGAAATCATTAAGTGAATCTTATGCTTATGTCAGGCAGTAATTTTTGGAATCATATAGGATGAAACATCCAGTATAAAATGTTCTTAATGAATCTGAGCTTTTTCTTGGATCGTGTATTATTATACCATATGTAGCCATGCTATGCATGATGTACTACTTTGGACAATTATAGTTTACTTGATTATTTTGTATACATGTACTTGTATTTGTATTATTTGATGAAAAGCTCAGTTGTTTTGACCCGATACTAGTCATAATTATCCATTTAGCCTATAGGACATCAAAACCTGAGTTGTAATAGTGAGTACGTTAAAAAAAGTTGATCTAGTTAAGTGAAATTATGATTGTGTAAAGGGTGGTAGGAACTAGGAAGTAAATAAACGTAGGTATATTGCCTAATTTTGTCACACTTGACATCCAATTGTGCACGATCCCTATGTCAGATATGCCATGTTTGTAAAGTATACACAACCAAGTTTCAAGTTGGCAGGACCCAAGAGAGAGCATGTAGGGTTCCAAGTGAGATTGATTGGCCTAGGATAAGATAAGAGAAATTGTATGTGCAGTAAAAATAAGAGAGGTGGGAGGGATATTTGTATTTGTTAGCCTTCCAAACCAGCCCTTCATAGACACTGGAGGAGGGCAATTTGGTCTTAATCTTAAAATTTGAACATTTAGAAAATATTGAATTTTGGATTAAAACACCCCTTTAAAATAGATATTAATAGTTCTTGGGTGTCATTTCATACAAAATATTTTTGTGCCAAAATTGTTTTTATATAATATTTTACCAAAATACCCTTGCACCTAATGGGAACTACACTAGGATCATTTAGGGGACCAATGGGTCAGAGCGGTAACAAGTTAAACCAAATCAAGAGAAGAAATGAAAGGCCAATTGCAGAAAATAGACATTTAGTGTGGACAGAAGCAGGGCCTCTCTGTCTCATGACTTCTCACACGATTGACATGGTGACAAATTGGGATGGATCCAAGACAATTGAGGTAAGCAGGTGCAATGGTGAAGAATGTTTAATTTAGCTTAGGCTTGTGTGGTGCCTGGCTTGTTCACTGTTGGGCTTAGCTATTGGCTACAAAACCCTGGCCCAGCACAGTTCAAGCCACAGGCTGACTCATGGCCCATTACTATAGTGCTTAGGCTGCCCATGGTGAATGCATGCGTTGTGCCTTCGTGGCATGTTCCAGAGCAATTGGTGGAACTTCCACAATGTTTCCACCTATGACAAGGCATTAGGAAACCACATCAATACATCTTCAACAAAAATTTCTGGAGTATTCAAATTTGACTTATAAATTCTCATAAGCCATTTTAAGAGAAGCAAAAAAGGGACAACCAACAGAATCCTCATCCTCTCAAGTCCTAGAAGACAACACTATTGATACTGAAAAAGAGATGTATCCAACTATCAACAATGGTCAGTTTAGCCTGGGAAATTTTACTAAGTCCACCTTCACCCAATTATGAATCTATCACTTGATATGACTTTATGTGATTTTTATACTTAATTAAAGATCTTGATGTGCAATGATTAGATCCATACTTGATCTTGTTGGATCTAGCATGATTAGACAAAAAGAATTTGCTTGATTATTATTTCTATTTCATGAAAATTTTAATTTGTACATATAATTGTTTTGTATTTTGTGTATCAAATTCTTCTTTTGGTTAGAAACCGATTTGATATTTTGGTTGATTCTGCTGGTCAATCTTGAGTTTCATTAACAATTCATAAAATCATCCGAAACATTTTTCTTTTTGATTAGAGCCCACACCGAGGTTTTTCCAGGATGTGTGGCTTTCCATTTCTTTTCCTCAGCTAATTGAGCTATCGGTCTGTACAAAGCCAAAGAGTGTCCTGCTTTTCCCTTGTTTGTGAACCAAGATCCATCTAGTCCCAGGGTGTCTGAGGCCTTTCTTTGATCTTGTTGAAAGAAATAGGATTTGACTGAAAAGTGGGTGTGAGTTGTTTGCTTGACTTCATCGGCTATTTTCTGTACAAAGGATCTGTGCCAGTGACTTCTATAGCAAACTTTCTTTTTAATTATTAATTTGTTATGCATGTTTATGTAACAACGATTGTTTATATTTTGACCTTCTATTTCCTGATGCTTTTATCCATTCCATAAGTTTTATCATAAAAAACCTGGGGACTTGATGGGTTCAGCTTGTGCAAGGCCTTAAGCATTTACTGAGATCTCCTGAGGTCCTTTTAGATGCAATAATATCCTTTTTTGTTAAGGCCTGCATGGCTATTTACTGAACAATTTGGTAATATGATGGAATAACTTAAAGTGTTAGCCAAGTATTGCCTATTAACCAAGAGCCAATGGCAATGAAGGTGTTTTCAGTTTCTCTCTGGTGTTGTTTTTGCTGCCTTCAGCAGGTGGACTTTTAAATACCATATAGTCAATGAAATGATAGAAGTCTGTGGTGTCACCAAAGTAGAGGTGTAATGCCGCAACCATGTTGATGATGAAGCATTTATCCATATCTTTATTGATTCAATGGTCTCCTTTATATAAGTGTGTATGTGTCAGTCTCTTATGAAATTAGATTTGGCCAATGAGCCCTCAATCAAACCTTAACCTTACATTTAGTTCAGCAGAGAGATGTACATCCCATATGTTTATATCTCATGACCCAAATCAGCCATTCAAGGGCTGCGGGGGAAATTAGATGAAAGAAAGTGTTAAGGGCGTAATATAGAAATTACAAAGAGGAAGGTATCATGTGCATGATTGGATAATGGAATCGTGCTGTTGAATGACCACCAAACTTTACATTTGTTTTTCTTATCCTTTTCTCTTTAACCATCAGTTGGAGCATGGATTAAGTGATTTAGGTTTCTAAGATGATATAATATACTTCTTTTCTAAATTATTTGATTCATGATATACCCAAAAGTGCTTATTGGACATGAAGGTGACTATCTTTAGTTTATTGCATGGTTTCAAATTTTGGTAAGACAGGTTCATCTGCCCTGATTGGTATTTGTCAGTTCGACCGCGAACCACATTGGGTTCTTGGTCCAGGTTCTTGGTACCAAGCTATGTTGGGTAGTAAACCTATATTTTGGTACCGGTCCCCTTCCCCTTTTCCTCATCTGACTCCTCCATTTATCTTTTTTTTTATTCCACTAGTAGATCCTTATCTTTCCATTTTCTAGTTAATTTCTCCAAATTTCCTCTTTTGAATCAATTATCTCCATTAGTATTAATGTTGAGTCTATCTCTCTTGTTATGTGGAGAATTCTTGAGGGGAAGTTTATCTTTTCCTCCAAATCAAGTTATTATTGAATCTTGCCATCATGTTTATAACTTACTTTTTTTTTCTTAATTGGTTTTCCGAATGGAATTTTTATAGTTTCAAGCATGCATTGTTGCTCTTTGAGGTATGTACACTGATATTCTATAAATCTATTTGAATGTAGGGTGGATCCATCCAGTTCTAGGCACGAATCTAACCTTGATCCATCCACACTAACCACCCAGATTTTGGTCAGCCTAAGATCACTGGAGATCCAGCCTAGATCTGCATAGATATGGGTTAGATTCATGTGCATTTGTCCAAGACTAGTGTGGTCCATCTATGATCATTGTAGATTCGGTTTAGGCATTGGTGGGTCCAGCATATATTCACTGGATCTAGGCAAGTGAAAGATGACAACCTTTAGGAGATGAGAGCTTATCTGAGATTGGGTCAATTCCTAGTCATAAACTTCCTATCTGCATGGGCTTTGTAGGCCACAGTATGATATCACAATTGGTTCCAGTTTGCTGAATTTGAGACTTGAGAGTTCATGGGGCTCAACTGTATAGTGATGTCATTTCTACTGCTCAATAGTCATTGTGCCCATACCACACTGTCAATGCAGTAAAAGCATCTTAGTACCTACTACCTAGTATGTTGCAATCAGGAGCTGAGTTTGGGCACACCATGAACATGGAGGCACTAGTTAAACCAAATTTATGACTTGGAAAGATGAGTTGAAGTTTCAGTCAATAGTAATTGTCACTCTCAGGAGTTGGAATTTGGTTACCACTTGAATGTCTAGTAAAATTTTTGTGCTTTTTTCAGAGTATACATCTTTTATACATCATCTATAAATATGTTAGTGTGATGTTGACAAGGATAGCACCTAAACACATAATACCCAAATAACTGTCTCACTTGCACGTTTTCCATATCAGCAACTGCCTATTCAGTCCCATTAGTTCTTAGTTGTCACGCATGAATGTCTTTTTAAATATTGATATTGAATATGAAGCGTACAATAGATGCCACAAAAGAGTTTGAATTTGCTATTATTATGAATGGTCTTTGCCTTCTTAATTTATCAGGTCCAAATAGTTCATTCTGCATCAAGACACATCTCGATCTATATTGTAACTTTCTTATCTTTGCAGTGTTTTTTTTTTCTTTCATGCAAATCAACATTTGAGAAGATTCGTGATCTTGCCCAACAGCCCATGACTTGTTGGTTTCTGTGGTCTTTAGTGGTATACACTAGGCAATGATAGCCTTGATGCCAATGATCACCAGAAGCTACAAATTGTCTTCCTGGTTTCTTGAATTCTTAAGTTGCAAACAATAGGCATACAGCAAAAGTAGGCATTTGTGTTATATGGTTGATATGTTTTGATACAGTATTCATCTTGATTTTTCAAACTTTGTAAAATGCAGGGCTGATAATTTGGACCTGGATGTTGATGACATAATGGTTATGGAAGCAGTCTGGCTCTCCATTCAGGTAATGTTGATTATTTCTTTATTCGTTCACAGTTAAATTGCTGGAAGTTCAGCTGAATGAATGTTTATCATGCAAACAGCATTATCAAATTTTGTTGTATTTTAAATTATTCTTAATATTGATTCTTGAGTTGCTGTGTAAGTTTTACCCTTTTCCTAAAACAGTGCGTATTTATTGCCTGTTCAATGACTTATCTGTTTAATGTTTTGAAAGCAGATATTATGTCCTCGTGGATGATATGTTCATCATGTTTTTTGTTGTTGAGTAATTTTGTTCTTTTTTTTGCCTTTTAATTCTAGTTTTATGAGACTGGTTTTCCTTTGATTTACCAATATCTCTCTGTACTTGAACCAGAATTTTCTTTAAAATGATGCTTCTGGTCTTTATATAAATGTTATTGCCTCCATAAATTGCACAAACATAGGTGCTAGTTATATATCACTTCATTTGGCTCACTCATTTATTTCATCCAAGTCATGCAGTTAATGATCTTGTGGTCTTCGTGTATAAGGTATTCTGTCAGCTGTATTCTCATTAGATTATAAAGAACAGGAAGTGCTCTAAGTTTGTACAATTCATCTAACTGCAAGTAACATTTTAATTTGAATATTAATGTGAATCTGTAATCAAGGACTTCTTTAATGATACCATGCGCAATTCTTCAAAGAAATTATTGACACTTAAAATGTATATATATATATTTAATGTTTTTAGTTATTTTTTAGGAACTTGGTTGTACTTCCTTTCTCTTATAGAAGATCAAGTATGTAATATTTAAAATTCATATCAAGTTTGAATAAATTTTCAGCTAAGAAGAGGCAGCTAGATGATATTGGTATTGGTTAAGAACGTCCTTGATTGGGATAAAGTGAGATTCTTGACTTGTATAATATGATGTTTCTTGAAGTTTTTTATTAGTTTGCTCGGTCTTTCATTTTCTATGCTGGTCTGCTAGTTTGGATTTTTATGCTACGGTCTTCTTCGCTTGAGCAAGAATGAAAGGGGCTGCAGGCCTCTTCTGATTTTTCTTTTTCTCATTTTGTATCACTATTAATCTTTGTATCTTTCTTGTCCAACTTTTGTATTTCAACCTGGAGTCAAGCGGAAGAGCCCCAGTTATGTTCAGATTGGTCTTTGAATTGGTCGCTCTGGGTCAAACTTGGGTATATCAGGACTGGACCATATCTGGATCTTGCCTGGACCTAGTTTAAATCATAGATTGATGACTTGCAGTATACCAGGCATAATGCTTAGTTTTGTATGGGTCGATTCACAGAAAGAGCACCGGTAGACTTGGGTAACAAAAAATTCTTAACAAGTAGAAATGTTTGTGTGTATCGGGTGCACCAGCCAATACCAATGCTGTACTACATGGTACCTGTCTTACTGATTAGTTCTTACCAGTTTGACAAACAGACAAATTTGGATTCAGTTGGTTATTCAGACCTCTCTTTAAGTCAATTATTTATTTCTAAATTTAGGAGATCTTACCAACTGGTACACGCTGTTGACTGTTGGTTCATCCTTGTTTGTCTACTCTCTCCTTTCTGATTTTTTCCTGCCCCCTCTGTTTGCTGTTGTTTTCTTACTAACCAACCAGAGAAGTCTCTTGGCTTTTGAGATCTCATGTCTCTTCACTCGGTTAATCGTAGGGATTCGTAAACTACATTAGCTTCCCTGAGCATCCACAAATGACCTTGTTGTAGAGCATGATTCTTAAACCCAGATGCTATGTGATTAATTTTTCAAAACAGCCTCTCCTAATGTATGGTTAGGGTTGTAAGCATTGAAGTCAGTGTTGTGACAAATGGCAGGAGCTTTATTTTATTCCACAGGCTGCCATCTTTGTGAAACCTTTTCTCCGCATGCTGTAGGTGAATATGTATTTTAGATGGTGTGCATTCATACATGTCCTTAATCTGTTAATAGCTAGTTAGCCTACTTCCAAGTCAATCCCTGATGTCATTTTCTCAGAGACATATGGAAAAAGTATTTTTTTAATTTGCATTGTTACCACAAATGTTGAATTAGGTCATATGAAATTATATAATGCATACATTTTTATCTAAAATAATTTTCTCATGATTGTATTTATTTTTCAAGAACCCGATCACTAATCAGACATTTTACTTTCACCAGGAACATGGTCATCAAGGATATCCAGCTTATCTCGGCAGCGTTTTGCCAGGGCCATCCTTTTCAGAGGAATGCTACAATTCCCATGGAATAGCTCCTCCAGAAGTATCTCCCTATGGGGGGTTAGTTTGTGCAGCTGCAGCTTTAGCTGAGCGCCAGCATATCAATGTCGAGTCTGCTGCTAATATGGCCGGTGGTGCTACCTCAGTATTCGACATGGTTCATCGGTCAGGTAGCTTACCTGCCGGAAATGTGAGATTTGCTCAGAACAATCCTTTAGGGAGTTGGACTGCGATACCACCAGATAGTGGGAGGGAAATATTGAGGGAGCAGTTTGGTGAGTGTTCAACCGATCATTGGTCAGACATGGCTGGGGCAGGGACCCTCTACACTGGCTCCAATGTCATGATAGATCCAGGAACTGCCGCAATTCCATTTCCCAACAGCGCTCTCGTGGCTCCGGGGCATTTTGTTCCAGATAGCTTCGAAGAGCAAATGATGCTGGCCATGTCTGTTTCACTGGCGGACACTCAAGGAAGGATGACTCCCCATGGACTTGCATGGCTGTAGTGATGGTGATCGGACGAAAGAAATTGCTTCCTTTTCCATTCGTTTTTTCTTTAATCTTTTTCTCCTTTTTATCTATTGGTTCTATTGTTCTTTCATTGTTAGTTTGTTTCCAATATACATGAGTATGAAGAAAATGGAAAAAGAAAGATAAGGGAAAGAAATATGTGTGTCAATCTTGAATGGAATGGTGGAAAGGAAGACAGCATACGGAATTTTTGAGGCTAATGGGCAATAATTGGCTCATCTCTCATGGAACTTGAAAACAAAGGCTATTTACTGCGGTGGAACTTAAACAGACAGGTTTAGGTAGGAAAGTTATATTCTTTGTTCTAACAAGGTGGTCATAGTTCCAAGCAAAGCTAGACACACTCATGGATCATGCTTTTGCAGGTGCACTTGGTTCATCGAACTTGTGGTGGAAGCTGAGGTGCAAATTGCCTCGATATATCATCGAGGTTACATGGCTGTGTGGAAGATTGTCATTGAGTTCATGGATAGTTGTTTGCTAGAGTTAATTTGATTAGAACTTGGCAAGCATGGTAATATAATTCAGTTAGGAACACTGTCACAGTCTTTGATCTTGTCACATTCACTTGCAAGGGGATATATGGAAGATGGATATGGTTCTCTGTTGCAGCTTTGGGGGGCATCAGGATGTACTCAGTACAACAGCTCACAACACTACATGGTAATCTGACACTAATTCTGTGACGAGGAATTTATCAGCAAGTTTATTTACATCTATTTATGCTGTGACTCCAATATATATCTATATATATATATTGTATATATTGTTATATACATTCATACCACCCATGTGTATGTAACCTAACCTTCTTCAGAGTTGCAGGGAAAGCACACGATAGAGCAATGTCTTGAAGATCCTTTTTGGACATCCATCATAGCCTTGTAGGTGTTGTTCTACTCAGTTGATCTAGAAAATTTACCATAAAACTTCCTTGATGAATGAGAACTCTATGCTAGTTTGTTTAAAAAATGAGTGCCTGCCTTTTGATCACTCAATTTATGCGATGATTCAATTTATTTGCTTTTCCATATTTCTATAATCCCTCAGCATTGGTCGTCATCCAACATCGTCACATGTACGTTGTTGGATCTTTACCGCTTGCCAACCACCATCCATGGCTCTGACCTGTGGCGGGGCAAGTGTAGCATCAATGTTGATGCAAATGTGGCCTTGCAAGAATGACCAATAATGTTGATCTCAAGTTGTTCACAACCCAAGTTGAGTTATTTATCATCGAGTGCCTGAAGCATTAAAATTGTTGTCATTTGTCACTTTGGTTTACTCCCCCCTCCCTCCACAATGGATTTGGCCCCTTTTGTTTTTAATTTCCAACTTGTAGTAGATTTTTTCTCGAAACAATTGTTCGTGGTTCCAATCTGAAGTCGGTAGCCACGCCTGCTTCTATATACCAGTAGAGAACTATGAATTAGGAAGGATGGATGTAGACTTCAATATTAATGAATCAATTAGGTAGTAGAAGCCATATTTGAACTTTTCCACTTCAAATCTACTTTTTCTTGTGGCGTTGGCATATCGACTCCCCCTTTATTGGCGTCATGGATCGTCGCTCCACCTTGGACTTCTGTCGCATCGCCATTCATTGTCCTTGTTGGGGAGTCGGAGCCAGTCAAAGGGATGGAAACCTTTCGTCTCCTCGGGCTTCGCTCCTTCCAATCAAAGGCAAGATGATTTCCCTGCAACCTCTCTGAGCGCGTCAAAACTTGGCGTCTCTCGCAGCGTGACATGTTCCCCGACGAGACAAAAGCCATGGAGACGAGGACAAGAACGGGCTCATGTGCATGTGTCCCGTTGGTGGGCTTGGTTAGGTAAAAGTAACCATGGTAGAAGACAGGTCTCGAGAGGAAAGGGACAATGAATGAGGCAGCACATACAATCGTCAAAATGCCACCAAATCCAATGATGTGATACCAAGGCAAGTTCTTGTGCAACTCCACATGTTTCTTGGGCAAGAATTATAGGATTTGTTTTCCCAAAGCTCCATGTATGTGTTGTATTAACCTGGAAAGATTCAGCGCATAAAACGATTAAGACCCTCAGAAACAATCTGATCTGTAGATTAAGAAAATAAATGTTGATGCTTGTAAATCACTGATAAATTAGGTAAATATTACTTCAAATTTCTTTGATCTCGTCGTAGAAAAATGATGCCTTTTCATTGATATTCCAGTGAATACAAGGCAGAGCTTTGACTCTGCTTCCTCTGCCAGGGTTTACCTCTGAACTGGTTCGAGTAGGAACAGAAGGAAAGCCAGCAGATGCACACAAGGTGGTGAGCGCCGGAGGTCTGTTAATTATTATCTTTGTTTCTTTTTATGAGCCATTTAGTCCTGGTGGGCAAAACAGCTACAGAGAGAGAGAGAGAGAGAGAGAGAGAGAGAGAGAGAGAGAGTTAGGGGTTGTGCGTGTGTGAAAAGTACCACGGAGGCAGGAACAGCTCGGAAGAAAAGCCACTCCTTTCCTTGCCATAATAGCTTCTCAAGCCGAATTTGGGGAATCTTCGGAGGATGCGATGTTTTGATGCTTGAGACATCTCTTTCCTTTGAGGTAAGCGCGAAAACCGCATCCTTTCGCCAATTAGTGCCATTTGTTTATCCCTTTTGGTATTTTTCTCTCTTTTGATTCTTTTTCTGCTTTTTCTCTGGCGCTTCTTGTTCGGACTTTGATAAAAGAGGGATTTTTCCGAACCTGTTGTTCACGAGTAGTCTGGAAATGCTGGATGCAGTGTGTGTTTTTGTTAAGAAACTGGTAAAAGTGCGCATGTATTGGCCAAGGGGCAGAAATCGTGTGGTTTTGTTGGGAGTTGCTCTTTGATTTGGTTCTTCTCTGCCAGACACTGTAAAACAGGGATCTTGGTGAAATGAAATGGGCCTCCCCTCTAAAACTCCTCTCATCTCTCTCCTCGACGCCCTCCTTCTCGAATCATGATTGATGCCATCGTGTCTCCTTCAGTTAGGGTTGCATTCTCGAGTGCTTCCACAAGGAAATTTCGTTAGACAATGGAGCTTGAGAAGAGCTTTACTTTTAGTCACTACTGAGTTCTAGTTTTCATTTTCTTGAGGTGTTACTTTGTGATGTGATCTTACACTGAACTTGCATGCCGACTTTGATATCCTGCAGTGCGCCATTCCTCAGTTTCTGTGTTGGTTAAAAAAGCTTGAAGATACAACATTTCAGGCTGAAGTTTCTTAGTTGGTTCAAAAGCTTGGAATTAGGATATTCCAGATTGCTACGTCTCCGTTACTCGTAGATCAAGCCTGGATTTGATTCTTTACATTCTCGAAGTGAAAATGCCCCTCCTCGTGATTATATGTTGGTCTCTAACAAAAACTAGTAAGGCTGCTTTCTTTTATGGTCTTTCTTTTTGTTACTTCTTTAATATTTATATATGTTCCTCAGTTTTTTCTTGCTTGTATTTTCAGAAGGAATGTCTCACTGGGCCTGATCTATCTGTGGGTTATTTAAGGGTAATTTAACAGCAATCTTATTCTTCCTTGGAAAGAAAAAAATAGTAGTTTTTCTTTTTCTGGTACACACGTACCCGAAACTTTTAAAAACATAGTGAGCACAAAGTTGTGGACCTATCTGTGCTACTGATTTTATGCTTTTCAAACATGTCTCTTTTTAGACAAAAGGATTTCTATGATCTTATATGAAAATAAAGGAGAAAATACCGTTGATCAACTGATATGAATTCCTACGAGTAGCACAATTTGAAATTGGACATGAGTATGGTGGCGGGGACATGCTTCAGCCAAGGGAAGCTGACATACCTGCTCTTTTCATTTTCCTGGTTGTGCTTCCTCTTATCACTTATGTTTTACTTGGGATATGGAACGAGTCTGCAAAGAAGAAGGCAAGGATAGGTTTGCTTGCTCAGCTTGCTGCTGAAGAAGCTTGCCAAGCAGAAGCAACAACAACTGCTCATGTTCCTTTAATTTTGCCTTCATCAAGAAGCGTCTTTCATGAATGTAGTACATGTTCTGCTCCTGCTACAACACGCTGCTCCAGGTGCAAGTCGGTTAGATACTGGTATGAATAGTACTACATTCATGTATTTCTAACGATGTCATAATTTCATAAGCTCTTACGTTTTTCAACAGCCATACATTCTTTCCTGATCTAAGAATATTTTGCTTCATTAGAAGCTGCCACAGATGTGAACTGGACACTTCTCTAAACATGACAGAAAAAAGGAGGTGGTGTTGGAAGTAATGACAATATTATATCGATGATGAGATTTGTTTAGCAAATATTGTTCCACATGATGTTTTTGTGCACCAAATAATGGTATTCAAATGCAATAGAAGGATGGATGATGAAGATGATAATGTGATTGTGTGAGAAGATGCCAATTGCCAAATCTATTTTGTGGACTGGTTGGGGTTCATAGTGCACTTTTGGCTGATAAGATCTGATGATAGGAGAATGCCATATTCCTTACATCCTTTTTTATGCAATCACAGGGGTTCTTGAATGCTTTGGAAAGATAAAATGGGCTAATAAGATTGTCATTATTATTATTATTATTATTATTATTATTAAAGATGATAATATTTGTAGGTTCAGAAATCTGATAGGCAAACATCTTGAGACATAGTCACAGTTATAATAAAAATATCTTTTCTTACTAAGAGATAATGTTTATGAATTAACCATTCTATATGCCAGTGATCAATGGTGCTGAAGTTTTTCTTGTTAAGCAAGCACCTTTGCAAGTCTTGGAAAGAACATATAATTGATAATATTTCACAATTTCACTGCATTGCATTATCTGCCCTTGTCAACCTTCATATACCTTTTGGCCAGATTATCTATTATCTGTTATAAGCTTTTATGTACTTGCAATTCCATTCAAAAGTTTGCATCTTGGTTTTACTCTCTATGGGCAATGTTAATCAGGACATGGAAGATGTCTTATGCATCAGGGATCCTGCTTCCTCTAGACATCGTAGTTAATGCTTGCTAACATATGATAAGGATTATAAAAAATTTTCCTCATCTGTGTAGCAGATAAGCCCATGTAATCCTTTATTCATGCCATCATCTCTTGTTAATATACTGTAACTGGTCCTGATATCAGAAATTTCTAGAAACTAAAATGAAATGGTTCTCAAAGTTAATGCTCTGTCTTGGCGAAGTTTCTGCCTATCTCTATTAATACTGTTTTTTTTGGCTGCATACAAAATGTTTTGTGAAGATAAAACAATTTACTTTTGCTATGTTATGGATGTGCTAGAGCCAATAAGTCGACAATGAAGGGACTAAGGGAGGCAAAATTTAGCTAAAGTTTGAACTTCAAAGAATCTCATTTTGCTTGCTTGAATCAATAAGCAGGTGTTAGTGGGAGGTTGAAGATGATATTGTTGAAAGTTGGAAAAATGCAGAAGTGTCCCAGGCATGACATTTGATCACTTGATACAACTCAAGGCAAAAGTTAAAAGCTTCAAATTTTATAGAGCAATAAAGTAAGACATTCTTTATGTGTTATAGTGTTGGCTGTCAGGAAGCCACATACCTAATTATTTGTAGCAATCTAGAGCAGCTGATATTGGAGGTTGAGGTAGACAAAAGGGATTCTTAGGAAAGACAACATAAGAATAACATGAATAGTTGTTGAATGGTTTATGATGCCTCAAAAATATAAGATGACCATCATACAGCATTGACGGTTGAGTGGATTGATTCAAATCATTCACCACAAGGGTAAGAGAATTTGCCCATATTAGAGCTACATGTTTGAATGGTTTTACATGGCAGCCAAAGAAATAGTTGTTACTTGATAGCTAATTCTTCCCTGCTTCTCATGATTGTTATAAGTGATTTATTTGATATCTATGCAATGATTATAAATACCAGTTGGTACGTATCACTGACTTATTGGTTCAGGCACATGGGATTTGAATGGTGAAACTAATCTCAAATCCTTTGGCTGCTTTTTTCAGAAGTTCTTTTTCTTTTTTTGTCTTTTCATTACACTTATTCATTGCATCTTTTCAGTTCTGGAAAATGTCAAATAATTCACTGGAGGCAAGGGCACAAGCATGAATGTCGACAATGGAGTGATAATTTCTTGAATGTTACTGCAAGCCTACCTCTTAATGTCACAGTTCAGCACAAGCCTTTCATAGATAACATAAAATCACCTTTCCTTGGCAATGGTGTTGAAGAGTCCATCCATTGCAATATTCATTATACCATGGATGATCCTTCCTCTATGACCATCAATACATCTCAAAATTCAGAGACTGGAAGGAAGCCATCAGAGAAGTTGGTCTTGAACAAGTTAAGTGGAGCTAATCTTAACGACAGTGACACCGCTACCCGTGTGTGTGACGAAAACTCTAGCTATGGTTTTTCTGCTCAAGCCTCATTGACTAGCCATAGTACTGTGATTCCTTCAGTGGATGCTCCTGTGGCACATAAGGTTCTTATGATTTAATGTCATATAGTATGTGCTTTCAACAAGCGAGTTAGTTTTTTTCTTTTATGCACTTTCTTACTACCTTATTTACTGATGGTTTTAGTTGGCAAGTGGAAACTTAACTGCTTCCTCTGGACAAGTCCATTCGAATCGAGAGACCAACAGTTCATCTAATACCAGAAATGTAATGTTTTACCATAATACATCAGCAGTTGAAACAAGAAGGGGATTTGAACAAAATGGCTCCTCTATGTTGTCATCCCCCTTCCTTTTGGATGAAGATGTGATAACTGAATGCCAAAATGGTGCAAATATCAGTTCAGCGAAAGTAGACACCTATGGGGCTGAGTTATCTTCTGCTACTGACGCAGCCCATGTTAGGTACCCTGATGAACATTCAGCTAAACAGAGCATAATGTACAGAAAGCCCCCCTACACTTTGGGGCACTCATCTTCCTTATCACAAAACTTAGCCGAGAATGGTTCAAGAGAATATCATTCTCAAGGATTAGAAAGAAAGAGCGACGAGGAAAGAGGAACTAGTAGGATAACTGGAACTTATCGTGAAATTCTGTTGCTTATTCTCTTAGCTGTTGTGGATTTTTTTGGCTTTTGCTTATTGTTCTTGTTTGTTAACTTTGTGCAGCCATTCCACGGAAGAATCTCTCCTCTAACATCCACTTACAGGGCCTCAACAAGAATCCAAGCATCGAAGGGAAGCTGACAAGTTCAAAGAAGATTTCTAAAGTTCTTAAATGGAATCTTGTTGGATTGAGAAATGACAATAAGAAAAATAAGGTATGTTTTTATTAATTAATTAATTGATTGTTTTTTAGATTTAAAATCATGAATTTCTTTGGTTTAACATATTTCTGACTTTTGTTTTCTGAAACATCAGGTTTGTCAGGTGTTGTTTCCTTATGAGGATGTTGTCAAGTTTTTCCAATGTGAAGAAGAGTACATATATCCTAGGGGGCTTCTTAATTGTGGAAACAGGTATGTATTAGAAATTTTTTCATTTGAATGATTCTTTCCAGTGGAATCTCAATTTCTGGAAGGCTGGATTGTCTTCAGCTTGATTTGATATCTAATTCGTCAGTTTGAACCTGAATTTTTAAACATTAATCACTCGTGTTTTGTTGCTGGAGTGTCCATGTACATCATGCAAAGAGATGATTGTTGCGCCTTGGCTATTATCCATTTATGCAGTTTATTTTATTAACTGTGATGCTTGTGTTATTAAATTGAATCCTTATTTGAGTCCATGATTTATCATCTATTATGCAAAATATGGTCATCGTAAGTTCTTCATGTGCATGTGCAACATATGTATACCAGCCAATTGTTTAACTCGAAGAAATCTAGATTTGATAAGAAGCAGAAATCTGTGTGGCAGGTAATAACTTATGTTTAAGAACACTATTTTGGAACAATGTTTGGACCTTTGGATTGTTTAACATGAATGTCTACTGTTGCATAGATGCATCTCTTTTAATTGGTTTAGACTTTGGTGTTTGATATGCTTAGGGACATGAGGTCACTGCGATCCTAGCATTTGGAGCATCAGTAACCTGTAGAGCTTCATAAATTCTGTCTTAAATAAAATAGCATGCTTCATGTTTCAAAATAATAATTCAGATGGTATACATTTATTGAGAGCAAGTGAATGGGTTTGCAACTTATTTGAGTTTACTGATTTGTATAATTGGTCCTTAAGTACATCACAACAGTAATGAAGATTTATACATCTTAGTGTTATGACTTTGGGCATGTGGTCCATGTGCCTAGTCTGTTCCAAAATCATATTGCACTTTTAGAAATTACTGATTCATTTTATTACTATTTCTAATATTCTCTAACAAGTTCTCTATTTTATTTTCATTGCAGTTGCTATGCTAATGCTGTTTTGCAATGTCTGACTGGCACAAAACCTCTTAGGATCTACCTACTTCGGAGATTGCATTCAAAAAGCTGTAATTTTGACTCTTGTACTTGTTTTAATGATCAAACAATATCAGAAGTTTTTTACTTTATTTGGGTTTCTTCAGCTCAATTATTCTTCATTGTTTAGGTCGTGTCAAAGAATGGTGCCTCATTTGCGAACTTGAGCAACATGTTTCAATGTTGCGGGAAGGAGGTGGTCCTTTATCTCCCAGTAGGATCCTTTCAAACATGAAAAATATCGGGTGTCGCATGGGTGGTGGTGACCAAGAAGATGCACATGAATTCCTGAGGTGTAGCAAATGAACCTGCCTCTTCTTTAGTGCTTCTTTATTTGTTTCTGTCAAAGTTCTTTGCATATCAGTTAGTTCAGAAAAGGGATTCAATAATCTAGGCAAGCTGGACTGATCTTTAGTCTTAAGAAGGGTAGTAAGCTCAATAAGCTTGGGTCCAGTTAGACTGGACTCGTTGATGCTGGGTCTGGTTCCAGCCTTGGATAGGTTAAATATGAGTCAAGCTGTCCCAGAAAGGGACTGATTTTGTTGTTTTATTTTTATACTGATAATAACTTGGAAAATATGCCCTAACCCGACCTAAACCTACTTGAGGAACTCCTCTTGGCTTTAGAGTCTGAAATCATAGACTGAGTTTAGTTTTATGGAACAGTGGGATTATGTTTAGCATCATCCATTCCAGTCTCGAATTCTAGTTAGATTTGTCTATGTGCAATTTCAAACATCTACCTTCAACAGTAGTCATGTTATGATGCATCTTTTCCAAAACAACCAGGCTTCTAGTTATGTCTATGCAATCTGTCTTCCTCGAAGGAATGGGTGGTGAGAAGGAAGTTGATCCAAGGTTGCAAGAGACCACACTCATACAACAGATATTTGGTGGTCGCCTCAAATCAAAGGTAATTGTTCTGACTTCTAACTTTGTCTTTGATGCAATTTTTTTTTTTTTTTTTTTGTGGTTAGCTCAGTATGATCTCCTCAATTATAAATGACAATTAGTCCTGATGAAGGTTAAGTGCCTAAGATGTCATATTGAGTCTGAACGATACGAGAGCATTATGGATCTTACACTGGAGATACACGGTTGGGTTGAGTCACTAGAAGATGCTCTCACTCAATTTACTGCTCCCGAGGATTTAGATGGAGACAACATGTACAGATGTGGAAGGTTTGGTGAATAGTCCTTATTCATGCATCTGAACTGAATTTGTTGTTTGTCCCAGCTGATCAGATTCTTATTTTTGAAACATAGGTGTTCGGCATACGTTAAAGCCAGAAAGCAGTTGAGCGTACATGAGGTGCCAAACATACTAACTATAGTTTTGAAGAGATTCCAGGTATTAAGTTCTTGAGTAGATGAATTTTAGTTTATGCTGGAACAAGGCTGTATATATTGATCCTTTCTAGATCTCGCATGGCAGGAGCCTTATGCACTGAGCCATATTTTTTCTATGTTGAATGACTTTAGTTTATGCCCTAAAGTAATTGCTTTGTGTGTCCGTGGAATGTCATTTGTCATGTGAGACATAAATGATTGGTACTTGTCTATTCTATCAACATTTATTCCATATGCCGTTTCAGGTTTCTTTTAAAATTCATGTATGATTAGGCCTTCTGTTGTGGGTAATACATGATGATATTGCACAATATCTATGTTCAAAAGATACTTCAAAAGCAATTATTGCATGGCCTTGCATGTTGTTGACAATACTTCTTGTGATTAACATTGGCCTATAAAAATAATTTAACTTCTATTGGATCTTTTCTTTGTATTCTGACCCCGTTTCTCATATATCGTGTTGTTTATTTTGCTTAATTAGACAGGGAAGTATGGAAAAATTAACAAGTGTGTTACCTTCCCTGACATGCTGGACATGGTTCCATTTGTGACTGGGACCGTTGACAATCCTCCCATTTACCTGTTGTATGCTGTTGTTGTGCATTTGGATGCGCAAAATGCTTCATTTTCTGGGCACTATATTTCATACATTAAAGATCTGGAAGGAACATGGTTCAGAATTGACGATTCTGAGGTAACTAGAGTTTATTAAATCAGTTTATGTTGGATATCATTTGTTACTATTTTCCCCAGCTTAATGCTGATTGTTAATAAAGAAAGCTTCACAAACTGGATTTATGGCATTGCTAGTGTATTGTTGAGGCTTCTAAACCTCTCTCTTTTCGTTGATCAGAAATGCTATTTGTTGTTGGATTCTATTCTGATAAATTTATCTACACAACTTATTGAACATTTCATTTCTTATCAGGATTGCTGTAGGTAGATTCCTATTTTGAATTATCTACACATATTGAACATTTCGGTTTGAATATATTATGCCTCATTTTACAATACATGTCTTGTGTGTTTTATTGCTTGGGTTTTGAAACATGTATTTCTGAATGAACATAAATGTCGTTGTATTGTTACTTGACTGGTTGATGAACAACATTAGGAAAACAATATTGTGATACTCCAATTTTTCTGTCAACTCTTCTGGATATTGACAGTTTTCTTTACTGCATAGTTAGTATTGTATCAGGGTTCCTGATGCAATTCAGGTTAAAGGATTATTAGACATAGGAAAAGCTATAAATGTACAGGCAAAAAGGCCATTCCAATATATACATGTTGGGGCATGATTATGTACACGATAATTAATGACTATATATAATCATCGATGAGAATTTTCTGCAAACACTCCTACAAAATCTCAGAAGACGTGCCGATGTTGAGCCTTTAAGAATATGGTGAATTCGTAGTGGTTTCGAAGTGTGGATTCCTTCAAAGTTATGCAAATACCATCCAGTACGGGTAGGATTTATTGGTCCGACAGCCTATTGGCATGTGGACCGGGGATAACCAAGTGGTACACCTGGTAAAAGGTTTGTATCATCCGGTATAGTAGTTGTATTGCCCGGTACAGAATCTGTACCATCCAGTACAGGACTTGTACTAGACGACATCTTTAATTTTTTTCCACTTTATTTTCAGGATAAATCTGAAACTCGGTACATATTGGCATACCGTATTGGCATCACGTATGGGTTGCACTGGTATAGGTCATGCCAGGACTATACGGGTTTGGTATCCAAAATTAGAAATCTTGACTCCTTCAATCTGATCTCATTTTCTATAAATGTACCCAAGAGTGAGCTAGGAACCTCATTTTTATGAGGAGCTTCTTAGAGCAAGAAATGTCTTGATTTAACCAGGGCTGACTGGGAGATGTGAAATCCCATCTCAAGTACACAAACTGCTCAGTGAGAAGGTCGATGTAGAGTTGAGATTGGACATCCTCCTTCTATTTCATATCTTAAGTTGTTTTATGGATGAGTTGATTCATGATTACAAAAACTACTTTGATTGTACTCGCATATTTAACTCAAAACAGATGCAAGCATTTAAGGTTACTTTTATATGATCTAATCCCTTGCTTTGAACAGGTGCAAGCAGTAACATCGAGTCAAGTGATGTCCGAAGGTGCATACATGCTTTTCTATTCAAGGTATGTTAAGTCTATCTTTGGTGGAATGGTGGATTAGTACACATCAACTTGCTAAATCCATCCAATCCTGCAGATCTTTTCCACGTCCCCCGCGAGCTTATGCCGAGAAACGGCTATCAAGGCCTCCAACTAGTACACCAAAGAGCCAGAAGGCGTCACAACATGCGCAACAAAGACGAAATGAGACCTTATTTGCCCGAGAAAACTCATCGTACCCGAGAAATGGTTTCGGAAAAGAAAATGAAGATCTCACCGAGGATGCTGATGAATTCTTCCCTAGGCCCACGAGCACAAACTTCCTTCCAAATGGAAGATATCCAGATACATCAAGCACAGAATTTTCCGATGCTACGTCGAGCGACTGGACTTTCTTTACAAGCTCAGACGATTCATCCTTCACCACCGAGAGCGCCTGGGATTCGTTTAGCACGACGGATTATGGAGACAATAGCAGCCTCGATGGTACTATCTCTTCTCTATTTGGCACATTCTACGATCAAGAGCAGGTACAAGGCAACAACATTTCTTGCGCAAAATTCACGCCTTCCAGGCTGCAGAGGAGATTCTTTCCAGAGAGCACAGGTTGTGTCATGGATCGATCGACGCTGCCTTGACCAGCCGGCGAAGGATTATTGAACGTGGTCGCGCTGCTGCAGCCGCATATGTAGTTGGTCGATGGGAGCGATCCCAGAAGAGATGGCTGGCCTTGCAGTATCTTCTGGATTTTGTGACAATGTTAGATTCTCTTAGTTTCTCGGGTGCAGCCGAGTTGTGCTCGTTGATCACCGAGCTGAATTCTGACTCCGTCTCATGTCTTTTTAATCTAATGAGGCGTGCCCAATCTTCAGAATCCAAGTAATTTAGTAGAGATTCTCGATTTCTTTGTGGTCTTGTTGGATAAGAAATGGAAGAGAGAGAGAGAGACTGCCTATTGTTTCACCTTCTTCATGCGGATTGTTCTTTTTGATGGTTCCATTTGGTGTCGACACGATGAATCTAATAGCATTCATACATCACACACCGACGTACACATGACTCGCCTCGATCTAAACTCTGTGACTGGCCATCGCAAACGTCATCCAGATCTCATTGACTCTCCCGGAGAACTCGAACGGAGAATTGTACTGCGCAACGGTATAAGCAGAGGTGGGATCTGCCTCCTGTCCTTGGGTGACCGCGGAGAACCAAACGGAGCCCTGAAGGCTGGAGTACAAGGCCGCCGCTTCCTCTCCGACGCTGTCGTCGTCCGAGATGAAGCCTCCGAACTGCCTCACGGCTGCGTATCTGAGCCCCCATTTCTGAAGCTGGAGGCCGTCGGCAGGCGGTGGATTTGGCTGGTTCTTCTTGGGCACGTAGAAGCTGACGACAAAGGAGGAGGCACAGAAGGGACCGTCGCTGGGTGTGACTTGGGTGATCACCGGAGCAGTCATCTCTATCTTTTCTCCATACTTGTTCTTCCCTTGGATGTAATCAAACAATCTGTCGAAGTGATACAAATCATTATGAAGTTGGAAGGCCAAAAAATCTTAATATATCACAAAGCTGTTCGAAAAAGATATATGTTGTTATTTATTTCTAATTTAGATTATTTTTATCAAAATTAGACTAAATTTTATATTTATTTTCAACTTAAAAATCTTAATCTTATTTTTTTTATTTTTAAAGATATTTTTAGAGTTATTTTTTTTTAGCATACAATCGGCATGCTTTGGTCCGTAGCGTACCCAACCAACAATTAAAATACGGATATCGATTGAAATTACAAAAACAATATATTTTTTATTTTCATCAAAAGAAAAAAAAAATCATCGAATGCTCAACGTTTGAAGACGGCCAAGAGAAGAAGCGCAGGAGGCACTCACCGGAGGAAGCCCGTCCGGGTGGCGTTGACGAAGGAGATGTCGTCTATGGAAGAGGTCGACATCCACTGGGTGGAGTTGTACAGGCGAATCTCGAAACCGTTGCCTTTGTCGACCACGTCGTAGCTCGGGCACTCGATGCGTTCGCACGTCGGAGCGACGGCTCGGGACCCGAGAAGATGAGCGGCGAGGAGGAGAACCGGGAGGACGAAGCGGGTCGACGAGGCCATGAGCACGTTCTTCAGCAGTGGCGTTACAGAGGCGAAGGCACGAGCTCCGGTGGGAGCTCAGAAGGGGTAATTATTGTTGGCTTGACTTGTGTACGCGCGGACTGTATGCGTCCACGTTACCGAAGAGATGGGGTGGGAAGACGGAGAGATTGCCGTGGTGGAGACGTGGGTGGGTCGTATGCTCCCACGTTGCCGATTGCTTCATCTTATCAGGAGAGTGAGTGGTGGAAAGCCATCCAGCGAACAGAGAGAGCTCCGGCGAGGGTGGGAAAGGGAAGAAGAGATTCGCAGTAATAAAAAGAAAAAAAGATATATATATATATATATATATATATATATTCTCATAAAAAAACTGAAATATCAGATTTATTCATTTCAATTTATAAATATTACATGCATTTTTTTTTTTTGTTGTGAGAGTGAGAATGTTACTAGATATATTTTATAGATATCCGCAATTAGTCCATCGTTTAATTTGTGATTCTAGAAGTCATAATCGTCTTCCTTTCATGCTAGCTGAATTTGCTAATTTAATTTTATAAATAATTTTTTATTTTTTGGAAAAAATCCCACCAACATCATGATTGAATCGTCATGACTCGGTGATTTTTTACGTTTTTGTTGCTTGCGTTCTAAGTAAGTTTGAGTGGTGTTGACTATTTTACGGTCTTGATGGTACATCTTAATCACATCAGGAAAGTTGAAATCATAAAAATAGATGTCATGATAGCATTTGCTTGAATGCAAAGCTTTCTTGGGAAAACAAGAGAAATAAGATGCTAATTAATCATGGTGGCAGACAAGACTCGATTCGATGACTTTTTTCCTAATCATCTCAACAAAACAAAAAAACTAATCCTACTAATTAATAGATTAGTAGGATTTTTACAATGAAAATAATGCATTTATCCTTATAACATGTAAACATCTATTTTAAGATCCTTCACATGCATCCCCAACAGCGGGTCCAAGTTAAAAGATACTAATAAATACCTAAAACTCTTAATATTTATGTGTTCACAATATTTTTTTTAAAATAATAATGTCAACGACGACTTTATTTAGATCATTTATAATATTTTCGCTTATAATTTTTTTTATTATAGTGATAAATTTTTTAAAAATAATTTTAAGTATTTTAAAATTAGAAGTAATATTAAAAATAATAATAATAATAAAAAATGCGAGATAATTGTGGCTGATGTCGGCGGGCGGAAGGCGCCGTGAAGACGACTTTGCATCCTTTGGATCCCATCGAGGCCGTGAGAGAATGGGTGCCGCATGGCCGATACAAATCTTGGAGACGGAGGCGATCTGACGCAGGTCTGGGCCATGGCGTTGGCTTTCCACCTCTACCCCACCCACCCACTTGCCCTCCTTTGCTTGCTACGTCTAATCTGCATTGCTTCTTCTCGGTGACTTCTGTCTGCTGCCACAGTGACTTCTCCTCTTGTGAAAGCTCCCTGTCAGCTCCGATCTTTCCTTCTTTCCCCCCTCCATTGCTGCTCCTCGGGTACTGCCGCAGTTCCTTCTCTTTGATCTTGCTGTTTCTTCACCAAGCAGTTCTGATCGGGGTTGTTGGGATCATCTTGACGATTGAGTTCATCTTTTGCTCAGGGACTTGATCTGACACGTCCGAAGAAGGTTGCTTTATTGGTGATTTTGGCGAATATTAAGGTGGTTATCTAAATTGGTCGAGATTGTTCTTGTGTGCAATCTGTTCCTTGAATTATCCAGGCAACCTTCATAATTTGTCTATTGCAATTTTTTTGCTACAGCTTATCCTTGTGTTTATCGGATGCCATGCTTCTTTTGTCGTATTAATGTTGGTCTATTGAAGATTTATACAAAATCTGATCAGTAAATCGTTTTTTTCGATTTTAATTCAATCGTCGTCCGCATATTTGGACATGGAATTTTCCGCAGCTGAGGCCTCTTGTGATCTTGTTGCTTCCAATCTGTAATGAATTTTTATTCGAATGATGCTCATAGAGTGTTTTATTAGAAATTAATTTGGAGTTTTGTAATACTTATCCGAAATCACATGAAGAAACTGGAACATATTGGTTCATCTGTCGAAGTTCTTCTGCAGCTTTGTCTGTTTTTGAATCATAAATTCAGCGGCGAATTCTTCTGATATGCTTTTTTTAGTCTTTCAGAGGGTTTACTGTGGAGAGCTACTTTAGAGAGTTTTGGTTTTGCTCTTTTTTCTAAGCTATCTTTTCTGGAATCAAATTTTGATTTACATGTTTGACACTGTGAAAAAAAGAACTAGTGAGATAAGCTGTTATAACAAAACTTGGTACTGAAAGAAATCTTACATTCTTTTAACTATGAAAGGGAAAGGAAGGTGGCTTGGGACAACGTCCATGTTAGGTGCACTTGTTAGGAGATTCGGGAGTATTTCTAAGATAATCAGTTCATATAGTTTGAGAAATTGTGGATAATTAATCTGCATGAAATTCAATATTCCTGCAAAGGAAAAACAGAAAATGGTTTGGTATATGAACAATTAAGGTTGTTTTCTTTTTGTCCCTGGAAATCTCTTGTCCCAGTGGTCTTATGCTTTTCATGTTGCAAGCACTCGATTACTCACTAATTATGCTTTTCTCATAATGAAGTGACACTATTCTTTTCTTACATCTAAAAATTTTGGTTCATAGACATACCCTAATGAATTAAAGTTTTACTTATGCATCTTTGGCATGCTTCCCTTTTAGCTGTAGCAGTAAGTAGTTACCAAATGATGCACAACTTGTATGCATATTCCTTGTTGTAATCTATTATACAAAAATCATATTTCTTCATATTTTCATGCCTTGATTTACTTTTCCAAATGCCTGGCACATTGAATTCTGCATGTTTTACCAATTTGCTCTGCCTTTATTTTATGTCACTCGAGGTGGTCTTCTGATCTTTTCACATGATGAGGTTTATATTATTTTTTCAGGGAGATCATAATAACATTAAATTTTTTTTCTTGCAGGTTTTGCATTCGACGCGTTAGATATAAAGTTAAGCTGCATCAAAGAGGATGGGTTCTGGAGATTGGTTAAGGACGATAATTAGTCGTAAGAAGAAGAACAAAGAAAGGCCAAAGCAGGTGAGTAGTTGTCTTCTCTTTTACTCTTGTTCCGGAAGTCTTGTCTCATCAGGGGGCCCGGTGAAATGACCTTTTGTCTATGCAAAAAAAAGAATGAGCCTAAAAGGCATACCGTTGGCATTAAATTATCAGGTTGTAGGGCATATTTTGGGTGAACATATGGATCTTAATTAGAGTTTCTTACATAATATCAACAGATGACCATTGTATTTTTCTTTGCCTTGATTGAGAATGGGAGTTCTTGAAATATCAATAGCAACAATGAACTTGAAACATGAAACTGTAGCCAACTGATTCTTCTCCTTGTAATACATATCTCAATTTGGCTGTTGTATCAATGTGGATTTATGGCTAATCCCTGAAACAAGCAAAGGGCTTTAATAGTATATATACCAGTTCCAAACAAATGTATATCATTGAAGCCTTTTAATTGCTGCAGATAGATTACTAGAAGGTGTTCTAGGTGTGCAACTGAAACAGCATCACCATCTTCACTTTTGTAAATAAAGTTATAAGATCTTTTTAGCAATTGAATTTTTAATGAAGAATGCGTATATTGAGCATTGAGTCAATGGGAAGTAGTAAAGCTAAAGTTGCTAACTAGCTATTTCTTTGACTTCATAATCACAACTTTCTGTAGCCATATAAGTTCACTAATTTCTTTATTGTTCGGAAAGTCCAAATTATTTTACTGTTATTTATTTTGCATGTGTTATAGATATAATTGCTGTCATTCACTGTCGGTTTACTTCTGATGCCTGAACTGCTTCATATTTATCTGCAATAGGAACATCTAAATCAGGTATTCATTCCTTGTCCACATTGTCTTTTTTCATCATTCATGAGCTCAATGATATTAACAGGGTTCTGCTGACCAACCACTAAACTTGAAGAATCGATCTCATAATGATCCTAATAAGTTATTAAATGGTGCTTTAAATGGAAATTCTCAAGATTGTGGCATGACTATTGAGGTTATAGCTGCTATTCGAATTCAAACTGCTTTTCGAGGCTTCAAGGTATGATTGTTTACAGTTAACACTCATGCAATAGCCCATTTCACGCTTCCTCTAAAATCAAATTTCACACTTGTCACTGAACATCTTAAACTGAGTCTTGAAAGTCAATTTGTTTTTTTAAGGTAACTTTGCACATTTAGTTATTCCAGTAGATTATCAATGAAATGTTGTTTCAGCCAAGTCATTCCTCCATCACAACCAATGTGCTTACAAATGTGTACATGACCAATTATCATGGTGCTCGTAGCGATGGGCAAGCTATCACATTAGATCAATACTTTCTTGTTTCTTATGTTAAATTTTTTTTAGTACAAAGAAATGAAGTCAGTGACAGAATTACCGGTTGTACCAGCTGGTGTGGACTAGTATGCCTGGCCTGGTGTGATACCAAGCACATTGTCTGATAAGATTACCTTCTCAAGCATACTGTTCAATCGTCCAATCTACTGCAATGCCAGGCTTTTCATATGATAAGGTTACTTTGCCACAGAGGAGAGATAAGAAAGAAGCGGAAAGGGGGAATTGACTAAACAAGAAGGCAAAAAGATGGAGAGGATACCAGCGCATAGATAAGTCGGCTTACAATATTGGGTGTCATTTCTGGTACGAAACATGGATTTGGAGAAATTGATTCTTCTATGTGCTGGTCACAGTTGGACTAGTTACTGGATGATACATATCAGTCTGACCGAAGCATTATACCTTGGCTTGCAGTTTATATTCATCCTACCAAGTCTTCAAAAGCAACCCCGTTGATCTGTTGGTAAACATTATTTGGATAGCATCATTTGTTTTCTTTGGAATAATCTTTCATTTTACTCCAGGATCCAACCAAAGCAACTTGCTGATGAAAATTATTTGTGATGCTTATAATCATGTTTACTCTCCTTTTCTAAAACAAGTGATTCTTTGATGAAGTTGCAATGGAAATTATAATCAATGATCTCTCTGTTACACCTCCTGCTAGCTTAGCTTTTGTACGCATCTGCTTGAATGCTGTTGATGTTGCTAAATAGTGGCATGTCATTTTGTAGGCAAGGAAAGCTCTCGGTAGCTTGAGAAGAAGTCAAAAGTTGCAAGCATTCACTTATCATAATTCTGTAAAGAAGCAGACAACAAACACTTTGATCCATGTTCATGCGTGGAGCAAAATACAAGCAGAAATCAGAGCTCGACGTGCTAATATGGTAGCAGAAGGTCGCATCAGGCAGAAGAAACATGACAATCAGTTAAAACTTGAGGCTAAGCTTCATGATTTGGAGGTAAGAAAGATGCATGTCCACATGTGTGCTTTTCTTTAAGAGATGCATAATTGATAATGGCTAAATAGTTGAATTCCAATCATCTTAATGTTATATCTTAGCTTTGTTGTGTAAACTAAGCATGATTGAAGCTTTGGAGCTCTGCATTACATCGGACAAAAGTATGACCACGTCAGGGATTCATTTACATTGTGGAAAATTAGCAACAAGCATAGTGTTTAGTTATACCCAGAAGCATGTACCTTACGTTGAGTTCCTACCAGGTAGACTGGAACGGAGGCAGTGAGACAAAGGAGGAAATAATTGCCAGGATACAACAAAGAGAAGAAGCTGCGGTCAAGCGAGAACGAGCCATGGCATATGCGTTCTCTCATCAGGTCTGTCATTGGAAGAACTTGCCAAAGAAAGCTGTGAGTAGAATCTTAATGTAAGACTAACGCAATTGTTTTGCACATGTAGTGGAGGGCAAACTCGGGGATGAACCAAGGGCCATTTGTCTTTGAGCTCGCGAAAGGTAATTGGGAGTGGAGTTGGGTGGACAAATGGATTGCAGCTCAGCCATGGGAGACCAGACCTTCCACTCTCACGAAGGTAGCTAACAGAGTTGGCAAGGGCGCAAAACCACCTAGTTCAGTTAAACATGCAAGCATTGATGGGAAGGAATTCGCGAAGAAACCATCTAAGCAATCCGATGAAGAAACAGCAAACAAAGAGTCCAACACAAAGGCAGCAAATTCTGGTCATTCGAGAACGAAAACTACATAAACAGGAGAGTGAGATCTTTACTGGCTTTGGTAGGCGCTGCCTAATGTGTGCATGCAGCAGAGTGTGTGGATATAGAGAGACGATCGTGTGGGAGTTGAAATCTTCATGGGGTTTTACAATTTGATGTGAAGAATAAGAGGCGATCTGCCCTCGAAAGTGTAGATTAGTGGATGAGTGATGTGCATGTGTCTTCATGTGAAGCAGCCTCAAGGTCGGCTGCAAGCTGGGTGGGTCTTCGTCCTTTGTCGTGTCCGTGCACCATGGTGGCCTGGGTGATTGAGATGGGTCTCCGAGGATTGCGTGGTCTTGTCCGTCGTGAAACGAAGAACATTGTTGTGGTGATTGTAATCATCTGTAACACTTCTTACACGAGAGTTTTTGTAGTGGTTGTCTCATGCAGTGCAGCAATGGCAATGGCAATGGCAATGGCAATGGTGTAAGTCCTAATTGAAGTTGGAGCCTCCAATTTACATCCCTAAAGTTATTTTTATGCTAATGCAGGAACGGTTTCGAAAAAGATATTATTTGGAGCAATTTTATTTTATATTAGGTAACTTTAATGTTCCAATTGAAAGATTGATATTTGGTCCGGGATATATATATATGTGTGTGTGTGTATATATATATATATATATATATATATATATATGTGTGTATATATATATATATATATATATATATATGTGTATATATATATATGTGTGTATATATATATGTGTATATATATATATATATATATATATAATTTAAATATTTATTTATTATTTATTTAATTTTTAAAATTAATATGAGAAAACATTAACTTTAATTAAAATTTACATTTTTTTCGTTTGTCGAATAAAATTACATGATAAATCTTTGCCAGACTTAATTAATAATTTCTTTCAAAGATAATTTTAACCTGAGATGTATTCTTAAATAGCAGTCCGTCGATAAGATAAATTATTTTAATCATATCAATTATCTTGAAAAATTTTTAAATTTTTTTTTATTTTCATGATGTTATATTTTAAGATAAAAACAACTCCACATAATAACATATGATTTTTCAACGCTCTCAAATATTGCAAATATAGTTATAACAAATGAGATCTAAACTTTCTACGTAGTGTACACGGCTAAGGTGAAGAAGAAAAATATATAAGAAATTTCAACTTTTTAAAAATTATATTTCTTTAATTATTATTTTTTTCTCTTTTGATTTGTTTCTATAGTCGCATACATCAATGTCAACGGCTCTGACGTTAGTATCAATTGATTATGTGTCTACCAAAATATCAGATAAAAAAAAAATTATCATGATATATGATAAGTTAGTATTTTGTCCTAAGTCACAATGTTGTCGTCATCTTGATATCATTAACTGGGAAGCCAACATATCTTGATTTGATTTCAAAAGCAAAGATCCATCTGAGATGCTAACTTAAGAGCAAGAGTATATATATATATATATATATATATATATATATATATATATATATATATATATAGGAGAGAGAAGAAGAAGAAGAAGAAGAAGAAGAGAAGCAATAGGAAGAAAGAAAAAGGATTAAAAAAAGATTACAAAATGCAACACTATTCGGAACTAAATCTGTCGACAACAATATATGGAGATTGAAGGCACACAATTCGAAAGCCTAAACAGCGTTTGCTTCCAAAAAGATGATAAAAATAAGCGAAACAACATGTACCCATCAATGAAGGTAGCTTTATGTGCCTCTATATGTTTCTATTTTCATCGTTTTTGCTGATTTTAATCGTAAATCTCCCTTCCCAACGAGCCCCAGCAAATAAATAGCACATGAAAATTACAATACAAGTTATATAAATTTAGTCAATCGAGTTCACATACATTGCAGATTTACATGTGAGGAAACCCAATATATCATACATCAGACACCAACTTCTAGTTCAAAGCAGCACTATTGACACACTTCAGCTATGGTAGACAAAACAGTCCATGTAAAAGAAGCATCACATCATATATTGCTTCAACTCCCTCCTCAATGTAATAGTCATGAGACGGGGCTCGACGACTCGAACAGTGAGATTTTTTGCCTTTTGTTAGCAGATGCGGCCCTCGGCAGAAGGTCCACTTGTGAATTGATTCTCTCGAGTATGGACTTCAGAGCCTGGTGAACAGAAGCCACAAAATGATGCCTGTCGATGTTTCTGGAGTTTTTTGCAGCACAAGTCATCACAAACACGTTTTTGATTCGACCACCTAGAGTTGAAATCTCAGCTCTAACAGTTTGAAGCTGCAGGCTGTGAAGTGTTCGCCTTAGATCTGCAAGGATCCATGGCCGGTCCTCGCAACATAGACATGCTTTGACCATAAAACTGCCGGTGCTCATTGCATCTCCTTGAACTTCAACCCTCACCTCATCGGCATCAGATGGAATGGTGTAGCCTTTGCTGATTTCTACAGCATTCCTCTTGAGTTTCTTTACGTGGCCGATGACTTCTGCCAACAAGGCAGCTTTGTCCAACTGCAAGAAGTAACCACTACCTTTTAATAAACTATGTCTTAAAATGTAGCCAGGATCACTAACCAATTTATTGATCAATCAAAAGAGCAACAAAAGCAACAATTTATCGATATATTAATAATTCCACCGGTTTCTTCAATGAAAAGATTTTGCACTCGGAGACATGTTTTGTCATGAAAATAGTTGGTTCTTAAAGTGCAAGATGACATGGAATCTTAAGCTGTTGATGGATTAGGTATCCGATGATAGTATTGAAATAGGTCTTTAAAAAATTTGATGCAAAAGTCACAATAGCTAGATAAGTATTCTAGAAAATAATATAAAATATTAAGTTCTATAATCCTCATCACATATAAACTAAACATCTTCCATATATCATATGTTAAAAACTATCTGATTAATCTTGGAAAGGCAGATGATTAAGGAATGCCCTTACCGTTTTCTGGATCACAGTCAACAGAGGACTCAATTGAAGAAACAGAACAGGACATAGAGCATAAGCGAAACCCAGGAAAGCAACAAAACTATGACTTCAGATAAAGGTAGCTAGGATCGTGAACAACAAAATACAAAACTGAACTCCAATTTTAAATTAATAATGGAAAATCAACAAACCATGCAACAACAAAAGAATATTACAGTTTGAAGAATTAGAACAAAGGGCAAAGGGCATGAGTGAAAGCAACAGGGAATAAAGATTGTAGCTCTTGATAAGCGTAGATGTTATCTAGGACCATAAACAAAGGCCAAAATGCATATACAATAAAGAGGAGTCCCATCGATCAAGAAAATGCGTGTCCCACGACAAAGAATCTCTATGATCAATGATCTTGACATCAACTGTCTACATCTTCTACTAGTAAATACTAATTCTCAAAACTCACTGGAAGTGTGAATTAATTAAACAGCACATGAACCTCGAGAAACAGTGCACACTCAAAATAATGGTTGAATGGAGTAGAGTAAGAAGTCCAAACCTATCAAGAGCCGAAAAAGGTGACCATTAACCCACTCATCCTAATATTCGAAAACCAAGGACTTACTAGGGGAATGCCTCCTTGTTGATTGGGCCTTGTCGTGCAACACAAGAATGTCAACAACAAAGTTTCATGAAAGCAAGAAAAAATTAGAAGAACAATGAGTTAATTGTTAGGCTTGCGCATGCTGCCTAGGTTGATCCTTGGTAAACACTGGTGATTTGAGAAATAACATAAGATCGGCTTTTTCTTGTTCACAGAATCTCAGAATAGGTGCTTAACATATATACTCCTTGAAACTGATAAGTTCAGTGAATAGCTCCAGAGCAGTTTCTCTCCATTTAACTTTCACTTCCTGCTGTTTGAATTTTCTCAAACACCCAACCATATCAGACCAAACAAAACCAAGAATTTAACCTATGCCAATGAAGCAAAGAGGCACACCTACAACTACAACACAATTTTTAGAGGCAGGAGAGGTTTATACACAACATAGGCAAATTGAGAGGGACATATAAGAGAAAATTAAAATTTCTCCTCCAAATCATAGAGATGCCAAGAACCTCAACCATGTCAAAGACTGGTCAAGTTCACAGGGTTCACATAAGCAGAAGAACAAATCAAGGCTTTAAATCAAGTTGTGAAGTCGTGTGTCGACAGAACATCTACAGCACAAGGCAAGCAGCCACTGAAGCAAACAAAGAAGAACAAAGAGAAAGCGACCACCAACCTTGTCGGCGCAGGGGACCATGCTCCTCAGCACGGCAAGGTGGCCATTTATCCTCTCCCTCCGCCGCCTCTCCGCCTCGCAGTGGCTCTTCATCGCCATCGCCGTTTTCGCGTCCAGAGCCCCTCCGCCCTCGAGCCTCGAAGGCGCCCTCGCACGCCTACTCCTTTCCTGATACAACACCACCGAGGACGACGACCCATCCGATCCAGAACTGAACCCCAGACCATTAGGAAACCCTCTAAAGAACCCGGAATCCCCATCCGGAATAGAACCCATAGCTGGAACAACAACAGCAGCAGCAGCAGCAGCAACAACGCGGGAAACAAAGACAGATCCAAAGGCAGGAAATTGAAGAAGACGGAGAGGAAAGAAGGGAAGGCGACTCAAAATCCAAGCCTTGTCTGCCGGAACTCAAGAACCGGGAGGGCGGTTCGGCGGGCAGGACCAGAGGGGGAGCCTCGGCCGCCGCAGCTTCCTCACCTCGCCCTCTACCTGCTCGCCGACGACGGATCCAGTAACTCTTCTTCTTATAACCCACTCGATTGCTTCCATCACGAGAGAAAACGGGAGAATTGGAGGCAGAGACTAACAGGCGGCGGGTTTCATCTTCGGACTCCTATCGAAATCGATCATCTCTCCTTTTTTTTCCCGTCCGATCTCAGGCTGCGTAGCTCGGAATCGCAGGAAAGGCGAGACCTTCTTATTGCCGGCGAGACGTGGAAATCGCCGGAGAGAAACCAGCATTTGCCATAGTTTAATGGCACGAGGGTGATCGTAAAGAGCACGTGAAAGCAGCAGTCATTTGCTTTAGTCTAATGTTGGGCTGCTAATATTCCAATCGAATTATATTTACAAGAATGCCATGGACTCGATATTTCAAATCTTCTCACTCCAATCCAAGTTTTTTTTTTTTTTGGCCTAATGGCTTGAACAAGTCAACCGGTTTGGTCAACGATTGCCACCCATCAAGCAACACATCGATTGACCAAGTCCGCCTCCTCCCCAGAGATTGCATGCCTTCCTTCACTTGAAGTCTGTGTGGCCACATTAACTCTGTTCATCTCCTTGGGAGTCTTCCTACTTTAGCATCCAATTTGATAACATAAACTATGGTATGCTCCACTATGATCTCCCCCCTAAAGAACAATGAGCAAAGTTGATGCCTTATCTTCGAGTAGACTTCATGGTTTGGTGCATCAACTTTTTATATCAACAGTTTTTTAATCTGCAACTTCCACCGATCTTTAGGTCACATACGTTGGGTTGTAGATAAGGTTCAACGCTTGTGTTTAATTAAGATATGTGACGAAGGATTGGGGATGTGGCATCACCTCCCCAGTGGTTGTGGTTTAGTACGTCAAGAAGATAGGCATTTTGTGGGAGGCCAATTGCAATAATTCAAGCTGCTTTGGTATTTTTATTATAAGATTAAGGTTAAAAGGCACAATTTTTCTATTTCTTTCTTTGGAGTATTTTTGAAGCTATATTATATTGGTTTAATGCAACACTTAGTTTAACATCTTAAGCTGCAGAGACATCAAACAAAAGTCTATGCTCTAATTACTAAATCACATCGATCCATTCAGCGTTGAAATCCTTTATCTCTTACGAAAGAGGATATTAAATTGAGAAAAGACATTATCTTAAGTCTTCACATTCGAAATTTTAGGTAAAGGCTGAGGATGTGTATCCTTTTGTCTGTTTTAAGATGTATTATATTGCCTAGTGAGATGCTGATGTGGAGATGATGATAATGGACATTTAGACGGTGTGTCGTTTGTAGCTTGAGGCTAAGCTGAATGATCTGTCGTTTTACTGTTAGATTATGTGATCCTATTTAATTAGGTAAGATATATTAATGATATAATTGGATTTCTATTATAGTTATTGGTTAATAGAAAGAAAATTCAATTAAAGTAGGATTCCTTATGATATGTCCTTAGTGGGAGGAACTATCCTAGTAACTTATCTTAGACCCTCTACTTTCGTCTATAAATAAATAGGATCTCTAGAGATGTATCAAATATGATAAGAAGGGACAAGAGAGTATTATCTCAGATAAGTGAGAATGCAGTTGAGCCATCAATCTAAATGGATTGATGGCTCTCTCTCAATCTCCTTAAGCCATCAATCTAAATGATCCTGTGAAAGGATAAGAAGAGAGAAGAAGGTGAGTCTAGTTCTCTTTGTAGATTGACATTTTAGATCTGATAATGATGTGCTTATATATCAAATAAAATTTATTTTTCTGAATAATAACGAAAGGTACGTATCATAATATTGTTTAGATCCATTAATTGTTTGATTTCAAATTCTGGTATGAAAGTTTTTTCGTATTACAGATAGCATGATTATAGATTTTATGCTAACAATTGGTATTAGAGTTCTGGTTTTTAAAATTACATATTTTTAGATCTATTTATTAACATCTTTCGCTTGCAAAACGATCGATTTTTTAATTATGATGCATGAATGATTCGTTAGATATTATCGATATGCTTTTCTATCTGATTTGTCCTATCGCTTATTGCGAGCGATGAAGGGTTTCTTATGGTTTCGATTGATGGATTTATTGTTGGCATTGTTAAGGCGATAATCGCCTATTCAGTTATCAATAGTCGCGGTGCAGCCTTGCCATGTTGGTTGCAGCCACGCATCATGACCGCACGCGGGTGACGATCGCTATGATCTGCTTGCTAGAGGCGGTTGCACTACGCAACGTATGCATCGCATCAGTAATAGCGGCCGTTGGCAGTCGCCAGGCGACCAGCCACGCGTTGTGGTGGTTGCATATCACGACACCTACACATAGTCGACGATCGCACAAGCGACAGTCGTGTGTGGACAATAGCCGTGCGTAGATGCTGACGGCACCATGGGCATCCCGCACTGTGTGTGAAAGCGGTGCGCGCTGTGAAAGCGGTGGTCGCGCGCGGCCACCGCTTGTGAAGTCGTGGTGGTCCCTCACACGCAATGGTGGTGCGGCGAGAAGCACCGCAGATGTGCGAAGGGAACAGATGGCTACTCCCTCATGGCGCAATGGCAACAATCACGTGTGCGCCGCTGACAGAGAAGCGGCGGCCGTGGCACAGGCCAATAGCGATGGCGCAAAGAATAGGGTTTTGGCAAAATTATAGTTTTACCCTTTCTCGAGATTAGGGTTTTTGTCAAATTATAGCTTTGCCCTTTTTACATTTATTAATACTTTTAGTATTTTGATAGTTCTGCTCTTTACAAATATCATAATTACATTTTATGTCCTGTCAATAATATTATAATTTTGCCCTCGGATCAATTTTTATTCGATGACTTCGATTCATATTTAGTTTAATTCTGGGCTTACCCAATTAAATAAGATTGCTTGGCATAATGATTCTTTTATAGTTTTCTTATATGAATTATTGATTGTAAATTATAAATAAAATCTAACTATTATGCTTGGACATTTATTTGATTATTCATATATATATATATTTGAAATTATGAAATCATAGTTATCTTTCACATAAACACTCTTCATGATTTATGTGATATCATGATTATAGTTGTCATATGAGTTTTTTTATGCTGATCAATATTCAATAATTATTGTAGTTGTTATTTTATTATTGAACTACTTCAATCGGGATAATAAAATTTAGTGAATATTATTTGTAATTTATCTTCTTAAGTTTTATCTGACCGGTAGTTGCCAAAGTAGCTAGGGATGATAGACTTATAGGATATGAATTACAATAAAAGTCTTATTATTTATGAGATATTTTATATTATATTTTATATTTTTGTATTGGTCCTGTAGCCACTATCTAGATCAATAATTTATAAAATACATTATGGAATTGGTCCTAAATGATATTAAAAAAATAATATTCATAATGACACATAATTAGGAGATTTAGGTAATCTTAAAGGAGAATCTATTTTAAATAATTATATGATGGGGTAGGATGATATTGTTTGAATATTCTTGTAATTTAGTGTTATATACTCAAAGATAGTAATACTAATCCACAAGGATGGTATTGATCATTCATAAATGATTATATGTGTGAACACTAGATATGTCAATATTAAAGGTAAAATATTAATGATATCAATAGTTCAACAATCATTAAAAAAATTCAAAGCATTAATATTATATTATTACAATGGTACTTCCTTGTATATTTGTAAATGTTCTTATATTTTCTAGAATATATTTTCTGGAATAAATAGCTTGAGCATATACAAGTTATATTGAATGAGTGAGACATTGATCAGATTAATTGAACGAAATATAGATTTAATTATTAAAAGTTCTATGGAATAAATAATTAAGGTGATTAATCGAGACGGCATGAAAGACTCAATTTTATGATACTTAGACTTTAATATAAATTACAACTAGCATATGAGAATATTTAAGGATTAATTTAAATTTTTTAATAAGCCATTAGCTAACATCTTAATGAAAGAATTGATTAAAAATGATAGTATTTGTGGAATTTAATATTACCTCAATATAATTAACAAAGTTGTAAGCTCAAGACTTAGAATATTTTGAGTTCTACTTAAGAAGTGGGTAACAATAAAATAAGGATGAAGGATAAGTCATCTAAGTTTATAATTATTATATAAACTTATAAAAGAATTTTTTATAATAAAATGTAACTTTTGTAATAAAGAAAGTTATGTGAAGAAGACCTATAAAATTTGATTTGAAATGAAAAGTTATAAATATAACTTTTATATAGTTCAAATCAAATATTACAGAAATTACTTTTCTAATACTTGGTGGATTAATTTGATGCTTCAACGTATGTTACCAATAATATAGATTCATTAAATAAAAAAGGATAAAATCAAAGGAGAATGAAATATTTATTATTGTAGGGAATCATCTTAAAATGAAAGCGATAGTAGTTTGTATTTATCGCCTATATCTAAAGATGATTCATTTGATGAATTTTGAGGATCCATGCTATATTCTTATAATTTTGAGAATTTAGATTCTTTACCTAGAATCGTTAGAATGTTATTTCTCTTTTGGTAGTTGTAAACTTAGTGTGATCCAATAAAAGTTAACATTTGAATTTTGTACAATAGTCTATACAAAATTAATATGAATATTAAGATTACAATGATCCTATAATTAAATATTAAAATGTAATATGATTTCATAAACTCCTTAAGATTATGCTTATATCCGCGAGTCGCTCTATATTTTCATCTCATTAAACAGAAGTATTTTATCACTATATCGATAACCTATTGATATATATATATATATATATAATTCATATAAAATCTTAAGCCATTGATACTCTTAAAGCGTGTATAAATGAGGTCGAGAGATAATTAGATAAAAAAAGTTAAAATCATCATATCTGATAGAGGTGATAAATTTTATGGTATTTATGATGAATCCAATTATAATTCTAGTTCTTTTACTAGATTATTGGAAAAGCAAGACATATGTATTTAATATAATTTACCAGATATGTCATAGTTGCTAGTTATAGGTGCCCTACAAGCTAATCACGTGAGTGATGGCACCTGTAACACGCTGCGTCAATCCCTTTACTTCTAATTACTTATATTTTCTCACTTTATCTAGATGTATATTATGATATCCTTGGATCTATGCAATGGGAATCGAATCGTGATGAGATCACGATAATGAAACCGATTCACCTTTAAACACAGACCCTAAATAATTCTGGTCATAGGTTACTCGAGAAGGGCATTGAGATAACCGGACAGGCTGGTGTGCTGTATATCTGTCCATATGGTGGAGGTGGTTGGTCTCATAGCTATTCGTGTGGGGACACTAAGGGTACAGTATAGGAGCTCATTGGGGAATGAGTTCACTAATTGATCCGCTTATGGAATACTAGATGGTTATTAATACCTGATGTCAGACAGTGATTCCGTAGTCCCAGTAGTGTATCTAGTCCTTAGACTTGAGGCACCAATGATGTTCTATATGAGTACTCCACTCTTTGATACCGAACTTATAGGTTTGAAAGTTCTAGATCTAGTACAGTCGATTATTAGGAATGACAACCAATCTTACGGGGGCAATTGAGTGTCAGTAGAGAATCATCCACTCTCGATATCATGAGAGGAATATCTCATGTGTTCTTGCTCAAGCAAATCCCTAGCTAGGATCATTCGGATTGAGAGAGAAAGAGTTCTCCAAGAGCATCCGATTAGAGTGAGACTCGAGTGGAAACCGTATGGACCTGATAGTACCATGCCCAATATACGGTCTCTGAGATATTAGATAGATGAGGGACTATAGATATATGGTAACTGAGGACAGATAGGTCTAAAGGATTGGATTCCCCTATATCGTCTGGGAATTGCGACGTAGTGGCCTAGTACGTCCGTAATCGATGAGTTGAGTGAATTTTTATAGAGATAATAATTCACTAAGTCAGAAGGAGTTCTGGTAGGTATAACTCACGGCTAGCTCGATATTGGGCCTAGAGGGTCATATACATATGATAAGTATTACGAAGAGTAAAGGTTCGGATATGATATATCCATCGGAGCCCCTATCTTATTGGATATCCAAGAAGCCTATGTATTATTGGATCCCATGAATGAGATCCCATAAGAGCTAAATTATTGGATAGAGACCCGATAATTTGGGTAATTGGATAGAGATCCAATACCCAATAGGGCAAGATCTATCAGGGTTTATAGGGAGCCTCTATAAATAGAAGGGAATCAAAGGTACATAGGCTAGGATTTTTGGGTAGCTACCTCCTATTCTCCTTTCTCTAAAGAGGAGCATCTTCGTAGCCCTATCGTGTGGATCATCGCTAGAGAGGAGGATGCTTGACCTCCTTCTTCCGCTCCATGGATCTGTAAGAATTCATGGATATACGATCTCCCTATGTACTATCTTTTCATATACGCAGTTTTTAGATTTATGGATTTGTTTTAGGCAACGATCTTCGCACGATGACGAACCTTTTCATGAAAATCTAGGACGTTTTGTTTTTGTTCTTTCGTTGTGTATGTGATGTCACCCTTGGATTTCCCAACAACAACAGAATATAATTGGTGAAAGATATAATCGTACACTTATAAATATGGTTAGGAGCATGATGGGTTATTCTTTTGTACCAAATCAATGTAAAAAGAAGCTCTAAGGACAACTATGTATATCTTAAATGGGGTTTCTGGTAAGTAAATTGCATGACTTCTTTTAAGTTATAGAATGATAGGAAACCTAACTTAAGATATTTATATATTTAAAATTGTCCTATAAAGATTAGGATCTTCAACTCACATAAAAAAAATTAAATTTAATAATTATTTTTAAATATTTTATTATTTATTCAGAAAAGTTCAAAAGGATACATATCTTATTGCTCTAATCATAGTATAAGGATAGTTAAATCGAGTAATATAATATTCTTATAAAATAATGAATCAGTGAGAGTAAAAAAATCTCAAAATTTAATTTTGATATAGAGGAGTTACATGTTGATACTCATTTATTATTCGAGAGGTTGTTGTTACTCAAACCATTAAATAATTGGATAAAGGAGAACAACAAAATAACATTGCCAAACTGTCACATTATATTGATATGGTTGTTAATGGTCTTATAGAACAATCATAATTGATAGCCTTGGGAATATCTCAATAGGAAAGGAATCCTATAATTTATGGTTATTATATATATTATATATTTATAAGAATTATATTATAGGAATCAGAGTCGATTCCTTATTGTTTTCACAAATCATGGAAAATAACAATTCTAAAAAGTAATATGATATAATAAAAGAAGAGTTAAAATCAATAACCAAAATGGTGTCTGATGAATTCATCGAATTGTCCAATAATTGTAAAAAGTATGTTATATAAATATGACTCAAAGAACAATGTTGAATGATATAATGGTCAGATTTTTAATTTTTTAATATGATTAAATATTTTACTCATAAAGAACGTATCGACCATAACGAGATATTTAGTTTTTAAAGGAACTCGTTAAGAATTGTCATGATATTAATGACTCATTATGAGTTTGAGTTATATCATAATGATATAAAAATAAACTTTTAATTAAGGATCTAGCTTTATATGTGTTACTCTAAATGACTCAGAGAAAATAAAAGAAATATAAAATTTAGTATGCAAATTTAGGAATCCATTTATGATCTTAAACAAGCTTCTAGACAATGATATATAAAATTTCTTGATATAATTGATTCCTTTAGATTTAAGAAAAATATTGTTGGTTAGTATTCATATCTAAAAACTAATGGAAGCAAGTTTATTATATTGATCATATATGTGGATAATATTTTGTATTGTTGATCTTGGTTTATTATATTAAACTAAGAAATTATTACTAAGAATTTTAAGATGGTTGATAGGAATGAGGTATCTTATATTATTAGTATTGAGATACTCATGGATATATCTCAATGATTATTAAGATTGTCTCAACTTTATTCAACAAATCATAAAAGTAGAATTTTAGTCAAAAGTGAGTGTTTTAAAATGACTTGAAAAGAATCAAATAAAGAGAATAATCTTTATATATGCATAGTTGAAAGTATATGCTCAAGCCTATGTCAGAATATATATCAATTTTTGTAGTTAAAATACTACGTAGATATTTAAGTTATCCAAAAGTAAAAATATTAAAGGATTGCAAAGAAAAGTAATAACATATCTGGAATGGACGAAAGATTATATGCTCACATATATGAAATTATATCAGCTTGAAATGATGATATTTTTCATATATTGATTCTATAAATTACCTCAATAATAGGAAGTTCACCTTACGGTTAATATCTATATCAATTAGACGGATAATTTATTATTATATAATTAATAATAAAAGTTAATTTTGTGGCATGCTTTAAGGCTATTAATCAAATTTTATCTCAGGACTTGGTGTAGTCAAACTCAATTGTCAAGTCGTTGAAGATATTTTATAACATCGCAATAGTTTTATTCTCTAAGAATGACAAGTACTATTGCATCTCTATGCATTATGATAGAAAGTACTTGACAGTTAGAGAATACGAGTCCAAAAACAACTAATGTCAATTAATTACTTGAGTTCCACTATATTAATTGATGATCGATTTAATTATGACTTATAGCCTAAAGTGTTTTGAAAGAACATGCTCTTATGATTAAGTTTGTGAGCAACCCATAAAGGATACGGTGATGTATATTTGAGTAGACATTACAATTGATATTTTTACTTACGTACTTAAAATGATTTATTTTTACTATCCTATTCACAGTTATGTATATACATATTATAGTTGAATGTGATGACAGGATTATCTTGACAAGATAAATTACAGAGGTCATTTTGGACTATATTAGGAAAAGCTAATAATGTTGTGGTACATAGAAGGAAGTGTAATATAGATGACATACAACCGCTATGACTCGTATTGCTAGTCAGACTTAATGTAGTATTATTGTATTCATTGGACTTATTAGTCAATTTTTAAAAATTCACATGCGTGTAAATATTTTTTAAAATTTTTAAAATCCAATTATAGAAAATTATTTTTAAATAAATTTTATTTATTTATTTTAAATATCTTTTATATCTTACTAATTAATGGACCAAGTGGAAAAATGTTAGATTATGTAGTTCTATTTAATAAAGTAAGATATATTAAGAATATGATTGGATTCTAATTATGGTTATTGGCTAATAGAAAGAAAATACAATTAAAATAAGATTCTTCAGGAGATATCCTTGATGAGAGAAACTTTCCTAATAACTTATCTTAGACTCTCTGCTCTAGGAATATATCAAATATGATAAAAAGATATAAGAGACTAGTATCTTGTAGATCAAATAAAATTTATTTTTTTGAACATCATGCATCGTAATATTATTTAAATCTATTTGATTTCAGATTTTGATATGAAAGTTTTTTTTGCATCACAGATAGATTATAGATTTTATGCTAACACTTACGTATCAAATAGCACTCATCGGATAGCTTCGGGGGAGTCTCGTCGGATCGCATTCGATCAAATTTACTCTTAGTTTTGGACAGCCAGTTGAAAGTGTGGACGCGTTGGACAATCAAAATGACCCTTAATAGACATATCATTAGATAACATGAAACATAGTAACGAAGAGCCTTCTTCTCCATGTTTTCTTATTGCCTTTGTGACCACCGAAACAGAGATCAGAAACTAGTAGTAGCTTGGTAGTAACACCCGCCCGACCACTCCATGGACGGAAGGGCAAAACACAGCTCCTCCCCTACTGGCCCAAGGCGAAGGCCTCGACAGGGAAGGTCTTGGTGACGCCCGCGAGGCTCTTGAAGTGGATCTTCCCGGTGGGCGGGTCGCGGTCCATGGTGATCTCGTGGACGGGAGGCCACAGCAGCAGCTCCTTCGCCTTCACCCCCTTCAGCTTCTTGATGCGGCCCTTCTCCACGTAGCCGTGGATCATCGCGTCGTAGCTCACGAGCTTGCTCACCATCTTGAAGTTGTGCTCCACCTTGCTCTTCTGCACGATCCACATGTAGCCGGTGGCCCTGACGAAGCCCACCTCGATGACGTTGGCCAGCGGGAGGAGGCCCATGGGGAGGCCGAACTCCTCGAGGAGGGACACCGCCAGCTTCATGCCCTCCTCGTGGCCCTCCTTCACGACGCCTCCTTCCTTCTCGGCCATGGCTTCAGGGTGGTCGATGCCGCTTGCTTTGAAGCTGATGCAGCCCCCAAGCATATATAAGGAGGGAGGAGTGAGAGAGAAGACAAATGACTGTGCCATTGGGCTCATCGTCAAGGATTGGAATCCAGCATCGTGTGATCCCCAAACGGCGCAAATGAAATGCGCAACGCGACATGCAAACGAAGGCCGGCGAATGCGAACTCCACGAGGGAGGATAATAAATACATATAAATATATATATATATATATATATATATATATATATATATATATATATATATATATCATCTGATAGACTAATCATGATATTATATTTTTAGATAAAACAACTCCGTATAATAACAGATGGTTTTTCAAGGCTATCAAATACTGCAAAGATGGTAATAACAAATGAGATCTATAGTTTCCAAAGTAGTGTAGCTAAGAAGACGAAGAAACGTATATGAGAAAATTTAAACTTCTTTAATTATCTTTCTTTCTCTTTTGATTTGTTTCTATAGTCGCATACATACATCAATGTGATGACTGTGACGTCAGTATCAATTAATTATGTGTCTGCCAATTTATCAAATAACAAAAAAGATGATCATACATAATAGTATAACTTGATTTGGGGGTATGCATATCCATCAGATCTCTCTTACGCTTGTGATGGTGTCAGAGATAGCTCATGCAAAATCCCATCGGATTCAAAATCTCTGATCTGATGACGCTTTGATTGGAATGTTTATTTATCTTGGTTTAATTGCACCAAATCGGTAATTGCCCGATTAACCTCGATCATACAACAAATCACGGCATTCTGCTCCCTCTCTCTTTCCTGCATTGCCTTCTTGCGTGGTTTGTTGCAGTCGTCGCCGTTTGTGCTTGTGCGGGTGGGCTGCTGCTTCTGTGCGCGCATGGCTCGTCTCTTGCTGCTCGTAGCGATTCTGGCGGCCGCCATGCTGAGGGCGTCGTCGGACACGCACACGGACTGCGGGATAGCGCAGACGGCGTTCGGTGAATGCGTGCCGTACGTGACCGGGGAAGACCCGTCGCTCGCGGACCAGTGTTGCAGCGCCGTCAGGGACATCAAGGAGCTGACACCCACGGTGGAGGACCGCCGGGCGATCTGTGCATGCCTCGTCCAGGAACTCAAAGACGCCGGAGGCTCTGTCGACTCGTCGAAGGCCAGCGGCCTTGCGGGGGCTTGCGGCGTCTCCACTGACGTCATCCCCACCAGCCTCAGCTTTGACTGCTCCAAGTAAGAACCCGCTTCTCCGTTTCTCTCCGCTGCATGCTGCGTAATTAGGGTTTGCCCGATTACTGTTACTTCATGCAAGCGAATGATCGTATTTGGTTAGAAGATTAATTAGTTGTTGTAAATTAACATTTAGTTTTGTGTTTGAGAAAGATTTAGCAACTGCATATTTTCTGAAAAATATAAATTAATTTTTAAGAGAAACATCATGCACAGAGTGGTAGAAGTTTTATGTTGACTTTGAATTGACATATTATTGCTGTGTGTTTTGCAGGATCGCATGACTTGGAAAATTCGTGCAGGAGAATGAGAGATGGAAGAGATGTTTAAGCGCATGCCTCTTTCTGTCCGGAAATAAATAAATAAATAAATCGAATAGTAGTGAATGAACTTGGCTGGACTTTGTTTGATGTTTGTTTTCGTTTTCCACAGGAAATTTACGTTACTACTACCACCAAAGATAGCACGCAAATACAAGGATATTTAAATTTTGATCTAATCTATCTTCCACTAATCTACAATTAAAACAACATTATTTCCATGAGCAATTGTTCGGAAAATTTGCAAGGATCTCTCTTCAATCCAGAAGCTTTGTAGTGCATTCTCTTAACAAACATGGTAAGAGTAATACCATCAGTTGCATTGGTTTTATATAATAAGCATAGCAATCTTGAACGAGGTAGTAAGACCCAGGAATTCAATTGATGAATCAATCAGTCTTCAAACATTATTAATTTTGTTTGATGGAAAACACATAGCCTATACTACTTCATCTATCATCAATTGAACAGCCCAAAAAGACCCACAGGCTCTCAACTCTAAACAGATTCAGCATACCAAATGCCAAAAGAGATTGTTCTTCTTCTTCAAGTTTCATAGGAAACTTCTTGCGGCTCCCTAATCAACCTTGCTTGCACATTGCATAGATTGGGACAAAGAGGTTCGTAGTTTGCAAATTGTCAGGCTGACTGAGGTTAGCATCAGTCTTTGCTTCATCATTTGAACCGGATTAACATATAGATTTCTTGAGAAACAAAGGCTCTCCTATCATTCTGCGCCACTTCCTGGATGAACACGAAGACATAAAGTACCTCATGAGCTCTTGCCATATAATGCGAGATCACTCACATTTCTATGAAGCTTGTGTTTGTTGAAATGCCTTTTAATCCTTTTGGACGGATTGTTTCTTAGGTCTGTATAGTTTCTTTCCTTGATCTGCAAGTTCTTGTCCCTGTGGCTGTAGCACGATTACTTCTTCTTCTTCTAGAACGCCATTTATAGGGAGTTGATTTTGCATCAAATCGATAAGCATTTCATTATGTTGAGAAACTAAAGCTAAACGTAGCTGAAATATTGTCAAGCTTTGCCATGGAAGCAAATGTTTCTTCCAAATCAACATCATTACATTTCTGAATCGAGCCATCAGAAGACCTCTTGTGGATCCATTTCAGCTCCGCAAGTTTTTCTCTCTTCTTCTAAACGCCGTGCCACCGCAATCGTTTCGTAGCTTCTTCGAGGGACTTTTGTTGTCTCATAGATTCATTTGATGATGATCTCCGTCTTCATGGAGGGGTTTTGGAGGAAGAAGAGCTCGGGAGAGTTGGAACCTGATGAAGAGCTGGAATCATTATTGTCTTCATCAACATGTTAAATTAGAGCACCAGCTACTCATCATCTTCTTTGTTAGAACTTGACAGTGCTGCATCACAGCTAATCAGTAACTTCTTAGTGAGACAGACGATCATAAGACATGGAGTCTTTGATTTTTGCATTGCACTCTATTGTCATTTTGTTATAAGCAACACAGCCAAAGACTTCAAAAACACTGGAGTTTGATGATGCAATGTGGATGTACATGCTGAAGTATGAATTGCTTAGCACACTTTTAACTACCTCTACCAAAAACCATTGCTTTCTCTCAGATTAAAGCATTTTGGATGCCAATCTTGACGAGAAAATTCTTCTTAGATAAACCACCATGATTTACCTACAACATCTTCATAACAAGTCCTCTTTTCGACTCATCTGACTGACTTCTTCTCAGCAAATAAGCCCAGCTCATTCTGCTGTAGCCATCAGTAAAGATAATAAAATAGCTATTGTTATTAATTTATGCACATATTGGTCAAGTAATACCTGTTATAGGCAAACTCCAAAGAATTTTCTCAAATCATATTTTTGCTATGTTAAATCCTCACTATACTCTATGATTTTTATTTTTTATTTTTTATTTTTGCAACTTCCATTAGTTTTCAAGAAATAATCTTTCGAGGTATCGCCATCTCCCATGAACGCACCTTCGAACCAGTGAGGATTACATAGAATTCTACTTGCTTGATTCCTTTTCAAGACTGAATTAATTGAAATAAGATCTTATTACATAGGACTCTAAAACACTTCTTTTTTCTTGAAAAATAAACATGGGTTATATCCAAATACAAATTTTGTTTTCCTATCCTTGAATGAGAATTAGATCTACTCTTTTGCCGTGAGTTTCCAAAATTACATAGAATTTTATTCAGTCATATTTGATGATTATATAGGATTCTATTTGTTTGTTTGAAGTACATCAATTAAGATAGGGATTTCTTAAGTAAGTTTTCTAAATTAGGATTGTTATGGAAATATTCTTTCTTGAAGAGTATTATATATACTTAGAAAAATATATCCTATGTCATCGTAAGAAAGGTCACATTGAACAAATATTTTTGTCTTCCATTCCTTCGGTGAGTGCTAAATCTTTTTAATTTAGAGTTTGGATATTGTTAGATAAGTTTCTTTCTTACAAAACTATATATGTAATTCTATAATAAAAATATTTTTACATGATTAGACTGTCAAACAGGTCATAGTCAACAAATTTTTTGTTTTTTTATTTTCCTTATATGTTAGATTGATGTAGGTTAGGATTTCTCATGAACAATTTTTATTCATCATTTTCATCCTGCATTTAGCCCCAACAAAGCTAAATTTGAGATTGATTTCTAACTTTATTTTTGTCTCATCATACAATTGACCGAGTTTGACTTGAGATTACACAAACATAAGCCTAATTCTCAATAAGCTATATATTGTCATAATTAAACAATTTTATCAAACTAAGACTGCTCGATGGTAAATTAAACCACACCATAAATAAATCTATAGCACTGAAGATATGCTTAAATTTTACATTTAGAAAATTTCTATACTTCATGCTTCACATTCAAGATAAATAATAATTATATACATGCTACAATCTAATCAAACTGCAGCATCAATTTTGACTTTTTCACGAACTCCTACTCATTCATCAACAGCCCTAAAGAGGTGTAAAATTGATTCAACAATGTGATATGATCTGTTCATTAAAATATAATCATTTAAAGTAAATTGAATTTGTATGTGCTACAAAATGCCTTGATCAATATATGGTCTAAATTACAAAATGTAGACCCCAACATATATATATTTGAACTGGTCATAAAGTTGTTTATTAATAGTGTGGCTCATTTATCAACCATCATAAACATAGGTTTTCTATGAATCAAAACTACATGAATAATCATTTAAATTGAAAGTCGGATCTACATTCTCTTTCCTAATCTTGATAATTTTTCACATGCTTCCATTGTTCTTCAAACTTTTTGTGAGAGCATGAAAAATAGAAAAGCGATGCTAATTTGCTTGGTTCCTTCATTCTTGTAGCTTAATATCATCTCCTTCATTAGTTGATCTCCAAGAACAAACCATTTCATTTTGCAGCTGAAAATTAACAAATTACCTTTAATTTTAGCCAATAATCATCTCAAGATCAATGATCTATCTAAAAACCAACGAAACATTCGCATTGGTTTATGCATTAGTCAATTAAGGACAACTATTTTTTTTATTATTGAGATACCTTGCTTGTCAATTACGGAAATATCTAGAATTTAGAACGACCATTAATGAGATTCTTGCATGCGAAGCAATTGCATATGCATATGTTTCGGATTGATTATTTTTGTGAAGCGGCTCGAGTGTCAAAAAATTCGGTTGCGTCGAATTGTATCGGTCGCAATCGCAATCATGTTAAGCAATGTTTCTAGCATGTGGGAGCTCAAAAACATATCAAACCCTAATTTTAGAATCACAACATGCTGCATGCTAGTAGTATCTAGATTTAAATGTTACTTAAAACTATGTTGTCAAAGTTGTCATCTACAACTAGCACCAGATGATCCTTCATCAACAAGACATTTTGTACACATTAATGATGCTAATGTATGGTGACAACAATGACACAGCTGGTTTGCAAGCTAATTCTGGTGAAGGCTGCATGGATGATGGCACTCATTTATAAGATTGTCATCCATATGTAAACTTAGGCTTGTAATTGTAAACATAATAGAATTGTTCTACGCAATGCACTTTAAATTCACAATCATACACTTCAAGAACTACAAAATTCTCAATCACTCCAACATCTTCTAGGGAAGGATTCCTAAAAAAAAGGAGCACAGACTTCCATGTGATGCCATTGGCAAAGAGAATCAACAGCGAAGGAACATCACATACTTGATGAACTTGGCTTCATCCTCACACCAAATGATGGATGATCGATATATGCACATTAGCAACTCTGAACCGTGTACGTTGGCCCAAAGATACAATAATGATTTGAGTAAAAGCTGTGGCTAGGGCAGGGAATAATGTGGCGATGATGTTGTGCAAGCTGTAAAAGCTTTCGTTCGTTCGTCTCTTCTTTTTAGATTATGCTGTCTACGTATCAAAGTGTTCCGCTGAAGGTGAGTCTGCATAAGACAAGACACGGTAGGGAAATGAAGGGGAAGGGAGAAGGGACAGAGCACAGAAATGTAGGCGAAGAAGAAGGGAAGTCACGGACTAGTTTGTGTAACCTCACCCTTCTCTTATTCCCCCCCCCCTCCCTCTCTTCCTTCGAGGCCGAGGAGTTGAAAGCCTCCTCCAGTTTACATGCTCCCATGCATGTCTTTTCCAGTGGCATGCAGGCCCTCGTAAATGTTGAGCCAGCGATCGTTTTACTGCTGGAAATGCTATCACTACCAGCTGATGGCATGTATTCATTCTCTCGAGCAAGAAAGGGACCAGCGATTACACATGGAAGTAGGAGCCACATCAAGTTATCTCATCTCTCTCTCTCTCTCTCTCTCGACATCACAAGAATTCTTTGAACGCCTCCGTGTTGACCGGGAGATGGTGAGGGAGAGATAGCGTAAGAATCCCTTCGACGAGACAATGATGTGCTTTGTTTATTACTGCAAATAACGTAAGAGCTTTTGCTTCTTCTTCTTCTCGGGTGTGGTTGGATTTGAGGCGGCCTCGAAGCTTGGGGCGCGGTGGAGTGCTGCTACGGGATCCTTGCACGTGCAAGCCCACACAGACATCGAGGATCAATCCGCCTCTGTTCTGTTGGCCACGCTGCAGCACGTGCCGCCACAGTTCTCTGCATTCTTCTTCTTGACTGTGCTTTAGGTTTCCCGAACGTCTGCTCATCGCATCACCAATAACTCCATAACTTGCGACAGAATGTAGCAGGACGAGTAGGTCCTGGAAATTATGTTACTGTAAAATGTGCATGAGAACTCATAAATCAAGAATTATGAGACCGATATATGTTCGTTGGCTGGGGTACTGGATTAGACCATATTATCGAATGGTATCTGAGGTCTCCGTGAATCCATTTCTTGAGAGGGGAGAACTAAAATAAGGTGGAAATGTCAGATCCGCACTGGGGAAAAGGCTACGGTGCATAAAATAGGGCTCGCACGGGGTGGGGTTGGGGGAACAGAAGGTGAATGAAGAATAGAAGAGGAATATGGAATGAGAGAGACCTCATTCTCTTTGATGTCTATCTCTGCTGGTTATTGACGGTCTGCATGCATGTTTCCTCATTCACCGTGAGACTCTTCCCGAGAAGGTCTCCTGTTCAAAAGACAACTCCCCTTCTTCACGTAGGCCTCTCCATATGATCCAAAACCCATGCACTCTCACTGTCACCCTAACCCTAGCTTGACCAGTATATTATTTCCTGCAGCCTGCATCATATTATATTTGCTATGGTTGCTGGCTGTGAGTGTGTCCTACGCTTACCACCCTCTCCCTTAAAGCCCATCTCCTCGAAGAACAAGTTGCCTCCTGGCTTACCTTACTGGTGTTCGTAGCAGATCAAGAAGCCCGGTTCTGTCAAGGTGTGTCTCTTTTTCTGTGTTCCTCTGTGTACAGTCCATGCTAAGATCTGAACCATGAGAGATGTCTGATTTGCTTCAGCAAGTATGATGCCGAGCAACGGGCAGCTATCGATCCCTCCGGGCTTCCGGTTTCACCCTACAGATGAGGAGCTGCTGTATTATTACTTGAGGAAGAAGGTGGCATATGAAGCTATTGATCTTGATGTCATAAGAGATATCGACATCAACAAGCTTGAGCCATGGGACCTCAAAGGTTTAGCCGCACGAGCTTCATCTCCCTTTGCTTCTTGAAAAGGTATTGAAAGATATGCCTCACCATAGTCTTCATAGATTTCTTTTGATTCATCGCAGACAAGTGCAGAATTGGGGCTGGGCCTCAAAATGAGTGGTACTTCTTCAGCCACAAAGACAAGAAGTACCCGACCGGGACCCGAACCAACCGAGCAACAACTGCAGGGTTCTGGAAGGCCACCGGGAGAGACAAAGCTATCCACCTTAGCAGCTCCAAGAGGATTGGCATGAGGAAAACCCTGGTGTTCTACACCGGGAGAGCCCCCCACGGGCAGAAGACCGATTGGATCATGCACGAGTATCGCCTGGACGACAAAAACCCAGACATCCAGGTACCGTGTGACCGATCAAGCCTGACGAGATCCAATCTCTGAATCTAACCAAGAGAGATGTTCTCTGCTGATGCAGGAAGATGGATGGGTTGTGTGCAGAGTCTTCAAGAAGAAGAACTACCAAAGGGGCATTTCACCAGAAGCAGTCATGGAAGAAGAACAGTTCAGTCCTTGGAAGGCAAGTGGATCTATTCCAGCAGATCACAAGCAAAGCATCCAAACCCCATATGACCTCTCATTCAATGCCTCCATGCATCTCCCTCAGCTTTTGAGCTCTGAGGCCACAATCTCACCCTTCCTGCCGCCACTCTCCATCAACTCTCTGGACCTCGAGTGCTCTCAGAACCTCATGAAACTGACAACGGGAGGGGGAGGAGGAGGAGGAGCTCTTCTTCCACAGGATAGGTTTCCTGGGGACTGGTCAATCTTAGACAAGCTTCTGGCTTCTCATCAGGACCTAGACCAGCTGTTTCAGAGCAAGTGCAACCCAGCTTCTCAGCTCCTGGACATGGCGACATCGGTCCAGAGGAATCCTTTCCAGTATCTCGGCTGTGAGGCTGATCTACTGAAGTTCTCTAACTAAGATTGCGATGGATTTCTGCAAATGTTTGGAGGTTTGTGGTTTCAGATGTACATAGATTTAGCAGTGCTTGGACTTTGGACAATGATAATTTTATGTTTGCCTTCGCCCTGAGTGGTGCAATCGTCTGCTTCATGCAGATGCAGATCCAGTGTTTGTTCCAGAGAAATGGCAAACCCTAGTTTCTCTTGGAAATGCTTTTGCTCCCTGAGAGCATGTTGAAATCAATTAGATCATATTGAAAGTGCCAAGTTAGGTCTTTCTTTTCTCTTCGTCCAAAAGTTGAATACTTTTTATGATGATAATAGCAATGCTCTGCCTTTTTAGAGGAAAATGAAGGCCTCAATATATATATATATATACATATATACATACATACATACATACATATAAGACTAAACTTGTTTATGCATTACTTGAAACAAAATTATAGCAAACCATATTAAATGAATCAAGAATTTGGATGTAAAAATAAGAAATTTTTTAGATCATGTGGAAGAGGGGTTGAATCAAGCTTTAGTAAGCAAGCTCCCATTACTCATGTAGCATTTAAAACTCCTCCTTTCTTCTCTTTGTTGTTCTTTCTGTTTGGTGGTGGAGATATTATTTTTGTGCCTACAAGTATTGCAAGTATCACATTGATCAATTACTTCAGATGAGGAAATTGATATTATTGTTCATCCCTCTATGACTGACTGTAACTTATCATAAATGCCATATTCTAGGGTTGTATATGAATGCCCATTAGTCAAAATATCTTCTTATACACTCTTGAAAAAGAATATTTATGAGAGCTTTTCCTAGTTTCAAACATCTGTATATGTGCTTCATTTTCAAACAGGAAGAAATCTGAAACAACTCATTTGTCAAGAGAGAGATGTGAGAAATTTTATCTCATTTATGTCTTTTATCAACCAAACATTTACTCTGGTGGCCATACATTGATTAAAGTGTTTTTTTATTGAGCATTACTTGCATTATGAATATTAGATTGAGCATTTGTTTATGATGTCTATTATTTGATCAATTGGTGGGTTGGTGATGCATTCGTATCGACTATGTCATGATGTATTATGCGGTATGTATCAATCTGACAAGAGACTAGTAAACAAATCATCTTATATCGATAGTTCATGACATATGACTCGATATCATTTGATATGAAGCATGTATTAGGTGGAATGATCAAAATCCGATTGGTACTAACGTTAATAATTAGTTTTTGACTTATACCAATCAATGACTAAGATTTGTTAAATTCAAATGATCCATTTGGCCATTTAAACCAAATCAAAAGGTTTTTAAATGCTTTTTATCTCCTCGTTTACTCTCGTTCTACTCTCATAAACTCTTTTACTCTCTTAATCTCTTTCTCACTCATATTTTTCTCTTATTCTTTTATTTGCACTTACTTAATTTTACAAAACTACTATTTATGGATTAGATGAAGCTCGAGTAGCTAATTTAAGATGATTAATACCTAAATTAGAGAAAGAATTCTCTAAGCAAATGTATGTATTATTTTTTAAATTTTTATTGATTTATGATATGATTAAACATATTCTGTAGTTTTAATGTCTAATATGTTGTTTGAGGCCTCTATCATTGTTATTATAGGATTAATCAAGGAGTAATTAAAACCTTTAATATTATGATTAATTTGTTTAATGTTGATTTAATCAAAATTAGATAAATATTATGTGAAATATTGTATTTCATGTTTATTAGGGTGATTTACATGTTTTTTATAGTAGAATTAGTTTAATTATATTTAAATTAAATTTATTAATATTATGATTAATAATTTTAATGATGATTTAATCAAAATTTGATTTATATTGAATCAATTCAATGTCATTAATGTTTAATAGGATATTTGATATGCTTATAGTAATGAAAGAGGGTTGATTAGGTCAATTCAATATCTTTAATATTTAAATTATACTGAGGTAGCACGAGACATCGAGATCGACATTTTAATAAAACATTCTAGATTTTCTTGAATTTCAAAAGAACGATGTGCAAAAACGCATTCGCAAATCCGAAAATTGAATATATGAAAAGGTAATACCTAGGAAGATCGTATATCTCTGAATTTCTATAGATTTATGGGGAGGATGAAAGAGGTCAAGCATCCTCCTCTCTAGTGGTGATCCACACGATAGGGACTGCGGCGATGCTCCTCTCTGGGGAGAAGAGAACAGGAGGTGGCCACCAAGAAGCCCCAGCCTATGGACTTTTGGTTCCCTCTTATTTATAGAGGCCTCTTGTAAACTCTAATGGATCATGCCTTATTGAGTATTAGATCTTCATCCAATTACTCAAACCTTTTAGATTAATAGGTCTCTACCCAATAATCTAGCTATTATTGGATCTCATCTATATGATTCAACAATACAGGGGTTTATTGGATATCCAATAAGATAGGAGTTCCGGTAGATATCTCATATCCGAACCTCTACTCGTCGCAACACCTACCATATATGTGTGACCTTCTAGGCCCAATATCGAAGTCATACTTATCGAACTCCTTAACTATGAATTATTATTTTTATAATAATTCATTTCTTTAATACGCCAATCTCTAAACGATACAAGAGAATCCAATCCTTTGGATATATCTGTCCTCAGTTACCATGTACCTATAGTCCCTCATTCATCTAATACCTCAAAGACCGTATATCGGGCATGGTACTGTCAGGCCCCATATGGTTTCTACTCGAGTCTCGCTCTAATCGAATTCTCCCGAAAAACTCTTTCTTTCTCAATCCGAATGACCCTAGCCAGGGATTTGTCTGAGTAATAATACATGGGATATTCCTCTCATAATATCGAGAGTAGATGATCCTCTATTGACACTTAATTATCTTCGTAAGATTGGCTACCATTCTCAAGAACCGACTATACCAAATCTGAAACTTTCCAAACCTGTTAATCCGGTATCAAAGAATGGAGTACTCATGCAAGACATCTTTGATGTCTCAAGTCTAAGGACTAGATACACTACTAGAACTACGAAATCGTTATTTAACATCAGGTATCAATAACAATCCAGCATTCCATAAGCGGATCAATTAGTGAACTCATTCTTCAATAAGCACTTGTACTGTATCCTTAGTTGTCCCCACATGAGTAGCTATAAGACCAGCCACCTCCATCATACCAAACTCACCACACAATCTCGATGTCCCTCTCAAGTAGCTATATGACCATTTTAAAAGTGAATCGATCTCATTATCGTGATCTCATCACGATCCGATTCTCATTGCACAGATCCAAGGACATCACAATATACATCCAGATAATATAGGAAAATATCAATAATCATAAACAAACAGGTTGACGCAACGTGTTACAAATGTCATCACTCACTGATTAACTTGTAGGGCATCTATAACTAGTAGCATGTACCATCTCGACCAAGCTCAATCGCAAAACTATAGAATTTTTTTCTTAAAAAGAAACTTGACAAACAACTCAAGCTTAGCATAAACCCACTTGTGATTTCTTTATCTTAACTTTTAAATTTTTTTGAAGCTAAACATCTACTTTGCTTTTTTTTTTTTAACTTACAAACACTTTAAATTTTTTAAACAAGTGGATGAGTCCGAACCCACCAACAATAACATCTGTGAGATTAAACAATAATTCAAGTCAAAAGTTTGAACTTATTAATTTACGTATCAAACCGAATATATGTCATCCAACTCTTTTAACACCTATAATATTCCAATATTTAATCCTTCAACCTCATCATATGGGGGCATCTTTCAACATCTTATCACAAATTTGCAGATTGAAAGAGTATTATAACAGTCTTTAAATGTCCTCGATGACTAAATTACATGGATTTTTTAATATTATTGAATCTTCATAAAATATTTTCTCTCACTAAATCGAGTCATTTTAGGTCTGATTCATCTTTTTAATATAAAATATTAGTTATGAAACATCCTATCATTATTCATACAAAGAAGAAAACATCTTCCCAACTTAACTTTGCATTTAAAAATTCCCAAAGAAGAGGAAAATTTGAGGCACATCCCAACTTACAATGTGATGTGGTGGAAACTTGCAGTTTCTTCTTTCTGACTCTATCTTTTACCTCACAACTGGGCAATGGCTGAATAGGAAGTGATTGTGATGGTAATACTTCTTCCCCATCTGCTTTCATCAACAGGCTGGCTTGTAGAATAAATAAGAGGACAGCAGGGTAATGCAGCAAGATATAGCAGACCAAAAGTGTATTAATAATGAGTATGATAATAGTCCAAAAATGTGGATCAAATAACTTCTATCACACCGACATATAATGATCCAAAAAAAAGATTTAGATAATTCTTGAACTTGATATTTCTTCTATACAAGAAAACTGTAACTCCATATCCACCGGACTAAGTTTCCATAAAGCAACAAATGATCATGAAAAAAAGCCAAATCCAATCATGCATCTGTTTTAGGAACCCTTTTTTTCGTTTTCTTTTGTTATATTAACCAATTGCGACCGAGCCAGAAAGTCCGCCAAGTGGTTTTGTCCCTTTTCACATGTAATACTGCTTCACTGTTAACATGTTGAGTTTGCCTCTGTAGCTGTCTGGCTGATGGGCTCGAAGTGCCAATTCCGCTCACTGCCTCTTGCATCATACTTGGATATGTATAAGATGTTTTTATGGTAGTTTCGAAGTGTCATCCGATGTCCAATGCTGATGTATGTTATCCCTGCAGCTTCAATCTGTCCGTACAAATGAGCCTGCACATAAGTTGCAGCTATCTTTAATTATGCATGGAACTAAAAGAGTTTAAAGAATCCAGATTCTGCATTTAATGTAGGATAAGACATTAGATAGCATGACAATGTTACCGACAGGTTTCTCCAAATTGAGAAAGATAACTGGCATTCAAATGCTTAGTAATTAGAACAAAATTCACAAGGAAAGGCTTCTCCACTAGTTTTCTTTCAAAAAAGCATATTTATCCATTCCTCGGAATAAAAAACTGGTTCCCTGGTTATATTTATGCAAAAAGTAACATCTGCATCCAATATTTGAAGAAAAATAATAAAAATGTTCATACCTCATTGGCACCATCTAATGCACTTGTCGACTCATCCAACAGAACCAATTTGGGCTTTGAAAGCAACAGGCGAGCAAATGCAAGGCGCTGTTGTTCACCAAGAGAAAGAACACTAGACCATTCATAGATTGAATCCAAGCCATTGAAACGGGACAAGATATCCCCAAGCCGAACTCTTTCAAGCACCTGAATCATGTCATCGATAGTTGGCTTCTCAGGCTTGTCAAATTCATCTGCTAAGCTTGGTGCTTGGGACAAAAAGGGCAGAGAACCTAAGCAATTAAGAACAACAATAATTAAAGACCATGTAGATCATCTGAGATAACTATGACAAATATGATTATAGCAAATTTATAATAACGAATTTTGTTCTTGGAAAAGATATAACCTGCAACACCATGTAAGAGTTACTTTGTCTTTGACAGTTTCCGAATGTAAATGCCACAAATAAATCACTGAAAGTGTCATTTAATATATTCACAAAATCTAATATCAGTAAGATATCTCTATCAGTAATAGTGTAAGAATCCACTGCACAAAACAATAGGATAAGAGGAGGGGGGCTTTGTTGTGTAATGCGATTCCTACAGATATTACGGTGTCCAACATACTCTTTTCTTATGTCATAGTCGACAGAAATAACACTGAAATTTGCTATTTGTGAAAAAGATTTTAAAAAGAAAAGAGCTTGAAAATGCTACTTTTAATTATACTCTTTCAAGGTATTCTTTTCTTATGGCAAATAAAGAAACAATATTGGACCAATGATAACAGACACCCAATCTTTCATACAAGGCATGAGTTGTCAGACATTCATGATTTATTTGTACAGAACAATAATGGATGTGAATGGATAATACTCAAGATCACTTTAATGGATGAACCTGGGGATATTTCATGGGGATTTAGAAGAGCTGTGAATGGCCACTAGATGGAAATAGTTCCAAATAAGGGCCACAGCAATTTTTAGTTAACATGACATGGGCAAAGTGCCTTCCGGATCTTCAGATTTTGGACATTTGGTGTTGGTTCATGACTCTCTTTTTATTTTGCCCGACTCATTAGACAAACACATACATCATTCTTCAAGTTATCAAAATTCTATGGTTTTCATCATTGCTTCCACAAAATCGTCTGTTGTTGATACACTAAAATTTCAAATTCTCTCCAATCTTGGAATTTTTCAAAGATTTCAATTGAAACATCAAAGGCTCTGATTATAATGCAATTTACGAGATGCAACTGGCTTCCAGAGGTACACATAATTGGGCTCAAATCTAACATTCAGTCTGATCCTTGTCCTAATTGAGACAGGATTCAGTACTGAATAAAATAGAAAGTAGCATTTGAGTAGATGTCTTATACAAAACTCTAAGCCAGCCCTCTTTATAATTATCAGTCCTTTTAGACCAGAAATATAGAAGCTATCAAATACCATTCGGGCATTAGTAACTGCCAAAAGTCTGGAAAATGCACACAACAAAAGGTACAATTCTGAAAATGCAATAATGATGACATTAAGAAGGAATAGAAGAAAAAGCTAATCAATAATAACTTGACTTGGAAGTACACCTTGAACGACACATAAATCTGAACCAAGATAACCCTAACTTGAATATAGATACATTCAAGCACATGAAAAAAAGAATACTAGACAACTTTTTTCTGAGGCTAACTTAATTAAACAGAAAACTTAATAGGACAAAATTTATACAGAAAGTAGACTCGAGTTCATTATAAAATATTTTTGAAATTAGATTGAATTTTTTAAAATTAACTATGTTTCCTAGAAACTATGGGTCTGTCTAGGAGTTTTATAGTTAAGCTAATGAGTGATATCGATCCATCATATCAGCATCTGAAAGGCTAGTAATTCAGATCTGCATATCAGATACTTAAGAACTAAGCACACAAGATGAATATTGGACAGAGTTAAACATGTCAAGCATGGCACACTCAGAAGTTTCTCATTGCAAAATGCTGACAAGCTATCCAATCTGTTAAGTTCATATCTTGCAACCATGTGACAAGAAGCAACCATGAAATTTAAGAGATAAGCACAAGGAAGTCTTTCTTCACATAATAATTAATTATGCTAGAAAAGTAGTACCAAGTAGTTCCTTGTGTTGCATTTAACAAGAATGAATTAACCAAAACTACCAGTGTTACCTTAACTCTAGAGATACAGATGCTTTAAAGCAAACTGTCTAATCTGTAGAATGTACAGAGTACTGGATACCTCATTTATGTCACATCTCTTTAAGCATTAAAGAAAAGGTTGGATAATTTTAAGATTCTCACGTAATATTTTCTTAGATACATTTTGTAGAAGTATGGCAAATGCTCATTAATGTGGATAAAATGAATCAATGACCTTAGAACTTGGGATGTCATGTCATTGTATACATTATACTATGCAGAACATATTCGTAATATTATTTCATCATTGTTAACCTCATCTTATAATTTACATAAGGTTAGAGCATTTTTATTGTGAAACTAGCTTCTCAATTTCAAAAATACATCATCAAGACCTTTTTGTGACTCTTCTAATGTTCGGAGGATTGCCTAGTGTTTAAAAAAATAAATTTTTGATATAAAATATTAGAACATATGTACAATAGAAATTAATATGTATACTTCTAGATACTAAAAATGAAGATCATTATCTTGAATAAATTAGAGAAGGCTATCCAGTGACTTGCTTCAGATTTTCACAGAAATAACATAACTAACATTCTCATATCAGATATAATAGCATATCTGTACCTAAATACATATTAGCAGATCCCCATGAGCAAATCTGTGGCCAAATTTCATTTTTCATGCAAGTTATGGATTATGAACAATAAAATTTATAGTAGACATCTTTCTAGGAAACAAGCATTGATTGGAGGAAGAAATATCACGAGGTGCACAAATAGTAAGATGTAAGTAATGCAATGAAGAACGGTTGCAAATTGGAGTACTTGTTATGAAAATATATCTTAGAATGTCACAAAATGGCCTTTAATAGCATAAGATAAGTAGAATGGAATTACAGTCTAATCCCAGTTTTGACCGAAAAAGGTAATCAACATTTAAAATGGAAATGATAGACACTATCCAAATTCACATACACCAGTTGTAACATACGGAAAGATATTTGAAAACCTACCAGGGGAGTTATTTAAATCAGGGTGTATTTTGTCACTCCAAGTTGGATAAAGCAGCTGCTGGCGAAGTGTTCCCAGAACCATATATGGTTTCTGAGGAAGGAAAAAAACACTGCTTGGTCTCCTGTTTTTGGACCTCTGCTCTTCCTCCGTCTTTAGCACATCTTCTGACTTTGATGAATTAGTATCTGCTGAAACAGATCGTGCATGTTTGCCAGCATCTTCCACATAGAATATGACATTTCCTTTACCAGTATTCCATAGACCGGCAAGAGCTCGTAAAAATGAGGTCTTACCACTTCCACTAGGTCCCATCACCTATAAATGAAGCAATTGTTTAAGAAGTCTTCAACTGCAAAGATAAGCATGTGCTGTTATATATAAGGAATTTATTATAAAAGGAAAAGGAATGAAAGGAAACAGTTATGGAAATTGGAAACTACTTACAGTTTCAAAAATTAGTTTAATGTGCTGCAATGGTTCAAAAAAACATAACTCTTCAGGATAACTGAAAGGGTGTGTTAGCATCCTTTCAATGTCTATATAAACTCCTCTATATTGAAGAGTAAAGGATAAGAAAATTTTAGTGCAAACATAGTACTAAATTCTTTCTTTCTCTTTATTTTCTAGTTGAGTTTTGATTCTTCAAGTAATCAAGAAGTGCAGTCTTGATTATTTCCGGGTAATAGTCATTGTATCCTGGAGATAGAATTTCCATGATGTCATCTGCATCTTAGTGGGGAAATTATCTATCTTGAAGACAGTTTCCTGGAAACGCCTTCCTAATTCTGTTTTATTCAAGTTTTACTTGGATTTGTGTCTTTACTACAACACGTGCGTACATGTTGTGTGTGTGTGTGTGTGTGAGAGAGAGAGAGAGAGAGAGAGAGAGAGAGAGAGGAGTACCAGCAAATGATCCTTTTCATTGATCTCCAGAGACAGGTCCGTTATTAGTATATTTTTTCTTTGAGGTGTTTGTAATGTCAAATTTTGAATCTTTAGTAACTGATGATGCCCAACTTGAGGAACATATCCATTTGACACCAACAAAGATGGATCCTTGTTGTCAATAAACAGAATATTAACCTCATCATTACTTTCATGTTCGGTGATGTAAGATTCACTGTCATCCAAAAGATCATCAAATTCCCCTGTAACATAGAAAAACGAATTAGAGAATGCAAGAGATATGAAACAATGGACTAACAAAAATTAGAAAAATATTCATTCCATGTCTTTTAGCAAATATGATTTATTATATGATGAATTGATGATTGATAGTTTCCAAAGCTAGAATTTAAAAACATGTTGATACAGTTTTACTAACAAAAATATTATTCTTAGAAAATTATTCACTATAAATACATGAAATACATGAACAAGGCTAGCTATATATAGCATTAATATCAAGACTTAATCATGGAGCCCTCTCAGCAAAAGTTAGTGTTTTGCATTAGAACGTCAACAGTACATAAAAGCTCTTCCAAGCTTTAAGGTGACATGCAAAAATAATGGTAGAACTTCAACATTGTGGTCCAATTAAAAATTTTCTAATTTTTAATTAGAACTTCAAAAATTGAACCTTAAAGTATCTTGATAAACTTATTTTCAATAATGTATGACTAGTTTTTCAGGTATTATAATAGTTTATACTTTATAGGATGTACTAACAGTGCTGGCATGGCACGTGTGTGCTCAAGTGAATAACTTATTTCGACTGAACCCTGGGCATGTCAATAATGAGCACAGTATAATGTGGTGCCATGATGTGTCACACTAGGGTGAAAAAAGCACTATATAGACAAGTGCATTAAAATGACAAATAGAAACAGGACATACTTCTTGAGCTTTTTTTGTCATACAGGAAATAATTCCTTGAGAGAAGAAAGTGCAAATGACTTACCCAAACGATCTATGACAGCTGAGAAGGCACTGATTGATTGAAATTGATACACAATTAGTGAAAAATCACTAAGAATATGGTTGAAAGCAGAAACAGATTGGTTGATTACTCCAAACTCAATTTTTCCTGAGAAGTACATAGGAGCAACAACAGCAGCAGGAAGAATTTGAATTAAATAACGGTATCCATTGGTGAAGAACTCTAGATTACGAGATGAAATCAACAGTTCCTGCAGCAGAGTAAAAGAAAGAATTTATAAAATGCAGAGAATTATAAATCTTTTCTCCGTCCTTTTTATTTGTGCTTTCTAAAATGGAGAAGGCATAGCCTGAGATACTAATGAATTGAAGTGTATATAAGTATTAATCCCCCAGATATGCCAAATGAGTGACTTTTCTAGACATGACATTTAAGTACAGATTCAATTTCATCATTCACATGGCACCAATTATAAAAAAACCAAAATTCTTTCAAATGTTATGATTCAAGTAACGACTCAAGACCTACAAATTTGAAGCTCAACATTTTTGCATTGAAATATCTCACTTGTCAGCTCATGCTTCAACAACCAGTTATCTCTGGCAGCAGGGAAATGACAGGAAGACTAGATTTATTGAAATGTATGCAACTACCAATTCCAAAATAGAAAAATATGCAGTTCACCATTCTTAATCACTGAAACATCCAAGTGTCAGATCATGTTGGATTCTCACCAAGCAAATATTGATCAAGAAGTGTATCTGAGTACCACCTGGCAAGTTTATATGTTTTTTATATTGATCGTTGGATGAATGATACCCATTCGATACATAGATCAAGTGAGGAAGAAAACCTTAATTCAGATATTTTTCTTCATGCCGAAGATGCAAATGTTCCATTAGAAATGGGAATCTTACTTCAGTTATTTGTCTTAAGAAAGACAAATAAACAAAAAATATTCAAGAATCTTGGTCTTCTATTAGAGAGAAAGGTAAAGTCAAGTGACATAAAAATTCTATGGCAAACCTTAAGAGGATCAGAGTTTGCTGTTATACTTGCACAGCAATGCATGGCAAGGTTCAACTAAGAACAGGCTTCTGAAAAAAAGACTGCATCTTTCTGTGTTTTCTGTAATATGGAACAAATATTCTTCTGCTGCAAACTGCATTAAGAATCCAAGAGGACTTATTGTATGGACTAGTATAAATAGGAAAGGAACATCATAATATTTGAGGCAAAATGGTTGCTGGATAAATTGTGAAAGAAAGATGGAACATAGTTCCATAAAATGCTTATTGGCAGTGACCATATACTACATATAACTTGAGAGGAATAGCATAAAACAAAAGCTTGAGCTTACTTGGAGAAGAGAGGGGTCTCAAGTTCAAATGTCAAGATTCCAAGTTATGATTTTAATATAAAACAGAAGGCAAAAAACCTTTTGTATCACAAACTTTATATCATTTTTCAGATAAACAAAAAAGGAAAGGAAAATATTCCATTTGCAGTCTTCAACTTCTGGTTTTCATGGTCAAGATTCATACAACATGGACAATGGCAAATAGGCCTCAACTCAGCATATATAAGCCATTCTTTCAGTAATCTAAACAATCCAGCAACTGGTAACAAGGCACCTAGTTGTGCATTTTGTTCCTATATTTCAGCATTTAATTGTCATACATGTAGCTTATTCACTTGAATGCTCTTGCTAATATGTACTAGAAATTGTAGAAATAGGAAGCATTTCTGAAAAGCTTGACCAATTACCGTAGATATAATAAGAAACTATATGTGACACAAGAGGCAGACAGGAACTTACAGTTAAATTTTCAAAAGCTTGTCTAAATCGCTGCAGCAGAAGTTGCATTTCATTCCCCTCACCACCATAGAAGGCAATAGATTCAGCATTTTCCCTAACTCTGACAAGTCCATAACGGAAATCTGCTTCTTTCTTCTCTTGCATGAAATTCAGAGTGACTAAACCCTGAAAAAAAAGAAAGTGGCAAATATTTTCTGGAACCTCAAAGGAAATGTGCTCAAAAATCAACTTGCAGATAGAACCATCAGAAGTTAAAAGGAGCAGGCAACCAGAGTTACCTTGCCAAGAAAGACGCTTATAGCTGTGCCACCAAGAGAGTAAACAAGAAGTACAACAAATAGTGGTGGATAGATTCCATAGAGAATGTTACTGAAAGATACCAAGTCAACAGCTGCATTGAAGAGAATCAAAGAAAATGAAAGTGCTGTTCCGGTAAAAGAACTTAGATCATCTACAATCCGTTGGTCTGGATTGTCAATAATTGATTGAGACTGTATTTTATAGAATGTCTGGTTCTTAAAATAGCGTTTCATGTAGTAGCTTGTCATCCAAGATCTCCATCTCAAGGAAAGAGTTTCTCTTGCATAATCTCTTATAACAAAGACCTGCAATACATAAAATAAAGTGCATAAAGAACTTATCAGGGAACCAATACAAGGGTCCTCTTAATGAAGCAAATTGGATGCTGGTTTTACAATTACTTCTATGAAGAAAAGGATCAAACAAAGAATAAAAGTGAAGTCTGTTTGATGCAATATGTAATGGAACTGTAAGCAACAACAAAAACACTTACTTGAAGAAATATTAACATCCATAGCATAGATTCTCTTACTTAAAGTCTTGAATATTTAAAGTCTCATTATGTGAGATTATCCTTCACAATAGAAACTTGCACTGACAGAACTTTTTAGTAACACAGTGAATATAAATCCATCTAAATTCCAATATCATTTCTCTGTTAACTGTTAGAGAACTAACAAATTTGTAATTACTGTTTGCTTACCATTTTTTCTACTATGCATTTATGAGTCATCTTAGACCGCCACAGCCAACCCTCTAACAAAAATTTAATTTATTCATGATGGCATTGTCCCAAGTTGCATGTATGGAGATCACGGAGTTGTCTGCTAGCATAGGGCTGGCAATTTTTTATATATCTGCCAACAACACCCGAATCCCACATAAAATTAGTTCATTTGAATTGGGAATACAAGGTATTTCTGTTCCAGTTGGGTTATCACAATTATCTAATAAATAAACCAACTGACTAACCCAGTTTGACAAGATTAATAATCACTTTGAATATTTTGAATGTAATGTTTGCAGTTTACTGTTTTAATAATCATGCTGCCACCCACCCACATCACATGCCTACCCACCCATCACCTGCCGCTGTTTGCTGCCATTGTGAGCCAGTATTTCTCCTACTCATCTCTGCCCCCTCTTCCTCCTCGTTTGTCCACCATCCTCATTATCTTGCTCCCTACCACTTTCCCAACTAGATGTTTGACCTTAATTTTTTATACTTGTCCAGCCAACCTGTCAATTATCAAGTGTTTCACAATATGTCGGCTTTCACATTTACTCAGAACACCATAACTTTTCAACATCTAACCTCACTATTCATCAAAGTAATGACTATATAGCGAAACCTATTCTATAAGTTTGCTTCTGTTAAATCTAGTAGCCGTCACTTATAGACTATGTAGTCTCATCATACATCATGGGAAAACAAATTTTGACTAGGTTATAGGATCTTATGATCCTATCATCCAAGTTTATGAACCCTCTTACAATTCTAGTTACGAGAGTGAGCTTGACAACATTGACTATTATGCATTATTAGAAGCTCCTTAATTAATTTTGACCAGTACTCTCTGTATATGCATCATTGGCCTCTACTTGTGATTTATTTATATAAACTAGATGTACGAATATGGTTAGTAGGTTTAATTAAAATGCAGGTCCAATACTACTCTAGATGAGATGCATAATTCCTATTATAACTGAAGCATGATTACATTTACACCATGTTCTTTATTCCATATTGGAATCAAGCACTCTATACTAAAACACCAAATCTTCACTGGATCATATGGACTAAGAAGCAGAGCACATTATATGCTGCAAAATATTTTGTGTCTTGCAGAGGAATACCTAAAATAAAGCCAGCAATATGCTCACCGGAATTCCTCCAGCAAAAGCCCCTAAATAGTAGAGAAGTTGCTTGGTGAATTGTTCTTGATCCTTATCTTGCAAAACACATGGCAAGAAACTATAATTAAATTAGAAATGAATTTTATGCTGGCATTTGCTTATGAATGTATGCCATAGTACACTGAGAATTAATACGTAACAGGCTATGACTACAGAGGAAATTTACTTACTAGCAAGTGCATTATAAAAGTCACGTCCAAGAAAGTTAAATCCAACGCTAATCCCTGTTGTTCCCAAAGTGAGTGCAAATACAGCAGCCAATCTCAGTCTAGCTTGAACTTTGTCCTCAGATGACCAATATGGGGCAGCAACCTTCCAGAATCTCTTCAATAGTGTCTTAAGATCGGAACCTACCCTCTGTTCATCCTGAAGAAGCATAATCTATAACAACTAACTGGAGGATTCTAATAAGCTTATACAAATAAGAATCAGCTTTAGAGGCATGAATGAGCAGTTTCAACTAAAAGCCATGACAGGCTTCACAAAAGATCAATATTGACTTCAAGTCGAAAGCAACTCTTTGATGATTATGCATGCAAACAAAGGTCCTGATGGTTTCCCATAGCAGAATGAGCAACACCTTGACTAAGTGAAAGAGGACAGGCATCATAAAATTACAGCTTTCAAGTTTTAAGTTAAACAATGTACTGTATTTTGACTCGCAAATTTTGCCAATAAGAAAAAAAACTTGAAATGTACGAAGAATTTATTAAGTTAATATAACAACAAGAAATAGTAACTTGCAATGGTGTTAGTCCATTTTTCAGCCTATATAAGAAGATTGTTGATTAAACATCTGTTTTAGGAATTGAAGAAATTATAACAACCATGTAGCAGAAAATTCTGGTGACATTTCTTTAATTGAGTGTTCTAAATATGGGAAACATCACCACCATATTGGAGCCATTAATCTCTTAAAGCTAGAGGAAACAAAACAAAGGATAAAATCATCTAGATAAGCAAGTAATGCTATAGCAAATTTTCATGAGAAAAATATGCCAGAAGAGCAAGAAAAACAATAACAGCAAGCTAAAAATTACAACTGGCCTGACATTCAAATTGAGGGAAAAAAATCATGGTTTTTAAAAATGCATATATTATGGTCTGATTTGAAGTTAACTTGATTTGGAGGCTCCAAAGCACCCAGTTGCAACTTGCAACAATGACAGTCTATGGTATGCTGATATATGACAAAGATGATGAGATCAAAATAATTCAGGAAGAGAAGATGAAGATTTTAACTCTCCATAGCACATGATAGAGCAATGTAGGATGTTTTTACAGCTGTGGGTGAATGAAGAACCAATTTTTGGTATGTACCCATTTCAGTTGCATCTAATGATGGTGAACAATATGAAGGTGTCACCTAAAGATTGAAAAAACTGGCCTAAGAAGAATCCTACTTAAAGAAAAAAAGATTGAACAAAACACTTTGCTACAAGGGATAGCAGAAAAACACAAGAATCACTTTGAGGATATATGGAAAGACAGTAGAAAAGAGGAATTGGAGAAAAAAGAAGATTTAATGGCATCAGTGGTTATCCTAAACTATACCTGAAATGGCAACTTGGATCCTTCCTTTTATTATTGTTCAAGTTAGTTCTTTAATGTTAATGCATTTTCCTCTTATAGGCACAAGCAAACATTTTCCTGCTCATTATATTATTACTTATTTTATTTGAAATATGCTAAAATGTCTCCTCTAAAGAGGGAAAGATGGACCGTAGAGCATTTCTTCTTGTGTTTCTTTTTCTGTTCCTTGCCCACTCCAAGCCCCAATTTGGTAATGACGACCTAGATGGCATTTTTCTTCCTCCTATTGCTAGTACTCTTCTTCCTCATCTTCATGTTCCCCTTCCCCTTCCCTTTCTTCTTCCTCTTCCTCTTGAACTTCCAAGACCTAATTTTGAGATGACAACTTCCCATGACAACAGCAACTAGATGCGCATTAAGTCTTAACTAACAACAAACGAAACATAAATTTATGAGGGATAAAAAATTATTTATATAATGCCTATAAATGATGGTTTGGAAACTAGGTGTACTTAATGGACTAGAGGATTGGATGTACCACCTTCTATTGAGTAGCGGATTGGCGGCTTAATTCGACAAAAGGTAGTTACCACCAAAACAAAAGAAAGAAAATATAGTTAAGAGAAAAAAGAAAGCGTTTATTAATTTCAATTGTGTGCTTTTAGGATTTGCATGCTCAGATATTTATAAATCTTATATGGACCATGGAGAAAAGCTCATTCCATCATCCCAAAAATTCTCTGCACGTATTTACTCTAGAACTCTCCAAATAAATGTTTAACTAGAAAAATAGTTAGTCTAACATACACTATGTCCATACTCCATATTAGGGTTTTATGAACCAACTTGACTCTAAGCTAAACCCTAGAAACTCTTTAAAGTTACCACTTAAAACAATAAAGACACTTATATCATAATTTCTAATTCAATAGAAATTGAGCTGGCTGATTGGTTTAACCTTGACCATAGAGATTCTAGGTTTGCATCATTTTAGAGAATGAGCCCAACTGCTTGCCCAAGCAATTTTCTATGTGGTGAGTCATTATAGAAGTTCATAATTTAGATATTTTTACAAGGAGATGAAGTCCTACCATACCTACTAGGGCAATCAACTGTCCATGTTTAGCCATGATTAAAGGTTTAAGTTGCCATGTTTAGTGAATCTCTAAAATGTGTAGTTGACTAGTATCAAGGCATGAAAATATTAGACGACCAACTCAGGCAAAATTAAAGCTGTAGACAGGGCAAGAGCAATTTTAGTATGATATTAATTCTACAATATGATTATAGCACACTAAGCAACCCTTTATTTTTCTTTTTTTCTGGGCGCTTCCTAAATCAAACAGTAATTTCATTTCATCATCGAGGTTTCACATTTGTTGGAGGTTCTAAGATAACTAAGGATTTTCCCTTAGGTGAAATATCCTTTATACAATGAGCGCTAACTATTCTCTTTATTCTTATTTCGTATGAAGTGGCAGTTCCATTTAGGTCCCGATTAATTGAATCTCTGGTTCTTAGCAGCAAAACCCTATCCAGTTTCCTATCTCTAAGTATGTTAACTTTGATTGCATCAACAACCTGCATAATAAACATGGCAAAATTTTCATAAACAGCTAGGGAAAAAAAAAATTGAGCTACATCTTCAATAATCAATACAAGGAGGCAGCCACCCCTCTCCTCCTCCTCCACCTTGAATAAAAGAAAAGGTCAAACTTTTCCAGGAGAAAGAAAGCGAATAACTAGTTCAAACAAGCCGACCTTATCTTTGCCTTCATTGGAGGAATCGGAGCTCTCGGCAGCAGCCGACGACCTGACAACCCTCCGACGGCGGAGCGCCATCAGAGGAGGCAGCGACGGCGGCGGCAGGGAGATCTTGGTGCGGTGAAGAAGAGAAGAAGAGAGGCGGGATGAAGGGCAGGTAGCGGAGAGCCGTTGAGGGGGAACTGGAATCAGTAACAGTGGCTGAGCAGCAGTAGCAGGAGCAGATACCGGACAAGGAAAAGCCATCCTCTCTCTCTCTCTCTCTCTCTCCCTCTCCTACTTTTATTCCGTTTGTCTTCGTGCGTCTGGAACTGGAACTGCGCGAGAGAGAGAGAGGCGGTCGCAGAAACAACAGTCAGCGAAGCAAACCCTCTCTCTCTCTCTCTCTCTCTCTCTCTCTCTCTCTCTATTGCTGGTGCGAGATTTCTCCACTTCCCTCCCCCCTTCGTCGTCCTCTTGTGGCTTCCAAATTGTTGCGCGTTTTGGGAACGTTGGCAGCCGCACGCAACCTATCCACACTGTCAACTTTTGGTGGGGACCATGCCCTTTTGGCGGTCACAAGGGTCCCGACATCCACCAACCCACTTCCACCACGTGGCTCCTCGTCCGGTGTTGCGGACCACTTGATTTTATTAAACATCATCCAAATCTAATAATCGATCAGATTTTTTATATACTCTCGTAATCAAATATTTTACATGTCTTTATTCTCGAATGAATAAGAATATCTATTTACAACATCATAAAGAATAATAAATTATTTTACATTATACTTGAAGTTTTTATTCTTCGGTTGTAATATTTTTTTTTAAATTGAGTTGGTTCAAAATTATTGTAAGTGGTCTGATTCACCTTATGACTGATGTAATACAGCTGATAAAATATCATATTCATCAAGCAGATATATATTAGAAATATCAAAAAATTTGTAGAGAACCCCAAACTGACATATATTTTTTAAAAAAATTACCCTTATATTTTTATCAAAAATATAATGATGGAGAATATGTTCTATGTGAATCGCATGTTGTTGATAAGGAATCATATGTGGATGAGCTTCATTTTCCATATGCCAGGTGGATGAAATATGAATGTCACTTCAATGATGTCACAATGGATAGGAGCGATTAATCGAACCAATAAAATAAAAATTCAATCCCTCTATCGATTTGCTTCACCAATTAGATCCATTAAGCATTTTTTTTAAAAAAAATATCTTTAATTTTTTATTTTATTATCAAACATATTTAAATTATTTAAAATAAATCTATTTTATTGTAAGTAAAAGAGAAGAAAACCCCACGACAACAAGAAGTGCACAAATCTAATTCAGCTTCGTGCTCAATTCAATTCTGAAAGAAATGTAGTTAATTATAAGACCAAAACAAAGAAAGACATCAAAGGTGATAAAAGGTGTAAATGAACTGTGCTCTCTTCCATCAGAATTGGCCATGCCAGGAACCCCAAAGTGGGAGATCGTATAGAGCAACTTCATGGTTGCCTCCACTTAGTTCTTCATCATGCATTCGAGACCCACATGAAGAAACTTTAGGGTGATTTCCAGACCTAACGATGACAAAAGGAAGAGTATGTTTCTGTAATCTGGGACTGGTTACGTAGGAACATCGCATGATGTACAGAAACCAGATCAAAACCATGACTCTCCACACTTGAAAAGCTCAGAGATCAGTAGTGACACTCAGCCTGCAGGAACAGAAGACAGTATTCACAGGCACTCCACAATAGTTTCATGGAGTCATCGAGGAACTTCTAATGTACTTGGGCCTCTAAATCCTATGCATAATTAACAGGAGACATACCACAACATGCACACACACAAATCTGTTGATGACAGAGAGCTTAAGGTGTCTGCTCCACCTCTGAGCTTTCCACTATGCTCTCCAGAGTGGGCTTCCATACTTTAGCTTTACCTCTCTCCTCTCTCCCCAGCTCTCTGGCCATCTCCTCCAACACATCTTCCAGCCTCTGCTCCCCCTTCTCCTTCAAATGGAGCACCAGCCATTCCAGCTCCTTCTTTGTCAGCAAGATCTTAACCCTGCAGTTGCCTTCCTTCTCACCAATTCCATCACCATCTTGCTTTCCTGGCTTCATGTCTTCTTCTTCTTCTTCTCCTTCTTCTTCTTCTTGGCTCGCAGCAGATCTCTCCGTGCAGTTGCCCATGACTCTCTGGCACCAAGAGAAACCAGAGTCACAGCTCTGTAATCTTCTGCTAGGCGGCTGGACACCACAAGGGGCAGCTCAAACGTGACAAACTGGTGGGCGCAGGAACTCTCTCTCTCTCTGTCTCTCTCTCTCTCTCTCTCTCACTGGCAACACAAGGATTGAACAAGGCATGAGCGGTGTCAGAGTTGAAGGCTAAGCAGCACATGGTGGTGGGTCCTGAAGCCCAACACACGGCTGTCAGAGCAAATTGACTGCACCTTCTCAGGGTGAGAGACAGATCTATCTGTAGATAAGCTGTGAGGGACTTTTGGGTTTGGTGGCAGTGTGCTTCGACTGTTGTGATGCAAACTTTGGTGCCTCTTTCCGTGACACATGGAGAACACCTCACACTGGGTGGTGACTTTTTCTCTGTCACCCACTGTTCTTCTTGCTTCTTCAGCTTTTCCACTCGGTCGACATTGCTGCTCAATCATGCATTCACCGCAATCATTCGACACTTTTTCTTTTCCCTGCAAAGGACACCACTGACTTGCCTTTACTCCATGTAATTATATCCTTCACAGGTCAAATTTTGGTGTCTATCTCTCTTTCTTTAGATTAAACACACACATACATACATATATATATCATTTGACTGTGAACTCAAATATACTTAAAATTTAACATTAACAACCTTTGAAAACTATAGCAAAAGCGTGCTTGTCATGATCTAAGAAGTCCGTAAAATACCTTTCTTAATTTGAAAATGTATATATGAGGCTATAATAAACAGAAGAACAAGAAGCAACCTTGCATCAATGGTACGTTTCATCCTCTGTCGAAATCGATCACCACTTGTTTATATTTAATTACAATCATCCAATGAACTAAAAATATATTCTAGAAAATTATATACTTAGTGACACCTATCACAATTGGGTGCTTAAAGATGAGCGAATGATTATTACTAGGCAATGATTTGGCAAGAAGAAGAAGAAGAACCGAGGCCGACAAAGCCATGAGAGGAGAAGAAGAATATGTTCCATTATTTGGATTCTAGGGGTAGAGAAGGACTGATCAATTGTTTTTATACGACTAATATTCTCTCACTACACCCTAATAAAGTCAAAAGTATCCAACCCTGCCATGTACTCATCATGTCTTTCCCCCTTCTCATGCACTGCATGTGAGGAAGAACTCCTGCATGATTAAGCACAAGAAAATGTTGGATTAAGCATGATTTATGAATAGATTGTTACTTAATCAAGCTCATGTGTCGAGCTTAGTTTCTTAAGCATTTGTTATTCTAAGCTAATGATGGGAATTTAACCTCCCAAATGGACCAACTACAAGTTTAGTAGTCCTGAATGGGAGACATCTAACTATTACAGCCATCTATTGTAGCCACAAGTCCATGGTCAACCTTTTTCCAAGTGACATGAGCATGATACTATCATCATGTCACCAAATAGAGAAAAAAAATATTGTCTTATGACAATGTTTATCACAATAATGATGTAGTTGTACTCAACATAATAAAGACAAGCATAATGCAATCCATTTATAATTGGGTCCATATATACATGCAACTTATGATATATATGAATTAATTATATATATATATATGTATATGTATATGTATACGTATGTATAAATGTTTGTTGCAGTTCGCCGCAGGTGCTGCCGCTTCTGAACGCGCATGGCTCGTCTCTTGTTGCTCCTAGCGATTCCGGCGGCCGCCACGCTGAGGGCGTCGTCGAACACGCACACGGACTGCGGGATAGCGCAGACGGCGCTCGGTGAATGCGTGCCGTACGTGACCGGGAAAGACCCGTCGCTCCCGGACCGGTGTTGCAGCGGCGTCACGTACATCAAGGAGCTGACGCCCACGGGCGATCTGTGCATGCCTCGTCCAGGAACTCAAAGATGCCGGTGCTTCCGTCGTCTCGTCCAAGGCCAGCGGCCTTGCGGCGGCTTGTGGCGTCTCCACTAAGCCTCAGCTTTGACTGCTCCGAGCAAGAACCCGCTTCTCCGTTTCTCTCCGCCGCACGCTACGTACTTAGGATTTGCTCGATCACTGCTATTTCATGCAAGCGAACGAAATAAGATGTATTATTGTTGTGTGGTTTGCAGGATCGCATGACTTGGAAAGTACGTGAGAGTTGGAGGAGACACTTAAAATGCATGCCTCTTTGTGTTTGGAAATAAATAAATCGAATAATAGTGAATGAACTTGGCCGGACTTTGTTTGGTGTTTGTTTTCATTTTCCACAGCAAACTTACGTTGCTGCTACTACTACTGCCAAAGATGGCACGCAAATACAAGGATGTTTAAATATTGATCTAATCCATCTTCCACCAATCTACAATTAAAACGACATTAATACATACTCTCAACAAACATGGTAAGAGTGACACCATCAATTTTACTGGTTTTATATAACAAGCATAGCAATCTTGAACAAGATAGATAGCAAGACCCAGGAATTCAATCGATGAATCAAGAAATTTGATTCATGTTATAAAGCTCAGCACAAATTGCAGGGTTTTGTAGACACATTTAACAGGCTACAAACTGGAGCTTTCCTACATTTACCACGTAACATGTATGTTACAATCACCTAAAACCTAAGACATGGCATTAGAGAGTGGCCTGATACAGAGGCTATAAAGAAGGCACATCTTGAAATTTATGAATGCAAATCTGCATTGATGCAGAGGTGACCACCGGCATTAGAGCTTTACCACCACCACACTGATGTTGTCTACGCTGCCCCGAGAGATGGCAAGCCTGACCAACACAGCAGCTGCTTCTTTAGCAGCAGAATTAGCCACTCCACATGGATGTCCGTCGGATGCCAAGACCTCGAGGCATTTCCCGATCACCCTGCATGCCATCTCGCTCGATATGACATCCCACAGCCCGTCGCTTGCCAGTATCAGGAACTCATCCTTCTCGGTGCGACCAGTCACCGTAAGTTCGGGATCCGAGCTGATGTATGGCTTTAGAAGGTAATCCCCTGTGGTTTGGGATTGAGAAAGCCAGAATTTGATTGAGTTGAAGTAAACTTAACTGTGACTCGAGTGACAGAGAAGCCATTGATTCAGAAATATAGATAAGCATAAAGAGAGTCATAGAAGAAAACGTAACACTAATAACTTGAGTGGCTTGCAATTTCAGAAGCTAATCTTTCAATATTTGGAATGGCACATAATAAAAAAGATGAAGAGTTCTTTTGAGCGAACAATAATTTGGATTCTGCTAACTATTGTAAAGCAGTTGATTTGTTATCAGAGTTGTTGTATTTTGATAAGCCTATAAACGAAGAGGCCCAAAAAAAAAAAAAAAGTGAGACTCCAGAATTCGCGTCTGCTCTCTTTTATAATTGGTTTCAAGTTGTAGATTTTCCTCGCTCAATAATCAAAAAGAGAAAGACTCACTTCCTCTATTTTCTAAGGAATGACCATGATCGATGGGAACTCATTCATCAAATTTTGTCATGGCAGAACATTAGCTTTTATATTCTAAACTAAGCAATTGAATGATTGTATCTACCTTTGTCATCGATCAAGTATGAACATGCACATACCAAAGGACCTAGAAGTGGATAGTACTCCTAGGACACGAGGACAGTCCCAACAGAGGATTCTCCCTCCTAAAGCTTCCACTCTCCTGAGCTCATCGGGCCGGTCAGGCTGTGTAGGAACAAGCTCATTCATTAGTATTGACTTAACTGCATACGAATTGCAAGCAAATATGAGTTATCAAGTTACAGATTAACTAATGAAAAATTGATACAAGAAAACAAAAGAAAAGGAAAATCATAAATTTTTTGATAGGCGTTAAAAACATCAAAGAAGAGATTTAATGGGAAAATTGATATTTCTTATGCCTAGTGATTGCCATTTTTGAAGAAATCATTGGCATACATTGATTCTTCCATTTGAGATCCTCGTCCACAGACATGGTAGCATACTTCCACCAACATGCACATGGATTTGGGTATTGGCATCAGCCCCCAAGCATAAAGTGTGAAAGAATACATCTTTAGTAATAACTGATTTGAGGAGCAGTATCTTTAGCATATACTGATTTGAGAAGCAAATAATCATGACACCACGTATCTACAGCCCAATTCAGTAAACCTACTAATCCAAGAACTTTAGATATAACGGGCCAAAAATCAAACGACTTGAATGTATAAATCTAGGCTAGTAATACTATAACTATACAACCCAAAACCTCTCATTCATAATACGGGACAATAACAGTCTCACAATCTCACAATCTTTCTCATTCAGATGATAGTCAAGAATCATTCATGTATGCAAAAGGCCCAGGTGATTCCATACTATGATATGCCTCTTATTCCATCTACACAACCCTCTTCTACTTGGTCTCACTCGCTACACATATATATTATTAGGTCCACATTGATGGTAACTAAAACCACATCGCTTGAGAGGCTAAGCCAACAACTCGGTTTCAAGGATTTTTAGATACATGATTCTGGGCCAGTTTTACTCAAGTTACGGGCTTGTATCTACAAAAAATATAGCCATCCTTCGAGCTCAAGTTGCATCATTTGTAGTTCTTGAATATATTGTGAAAACTCACTAATGGCAATTTCAAAAGATACCTTGAAACATTATGCTATGAATGAGGCAACAAAAACAACCCTTGTAGCATAGCCTCATGTTCCATTAATTTGATGATCAACTGCACCTGCATTTGATTGTGCAGCCTATTTTATAATAAATATAGTTGGTTCCCACAGAATGAGGCAGATCCATTAGATAATGGAATTGATCAAGGCAAATTACATCCTTGAAATACAACAAACACATAGTTGTTGCATGATTGATCACTAATATGCGTGAAACTGAGAGCACACTTAATTACTTGAGTATACAGTCTGAAGAAGGGTAACATAATAAATAGCCTCAAGATAGAAAAATGACTGGTCAAAGTAGTGCCAAAGGAAGCATCAAAAGTTTCGATTGTGGTTAATCAGAAAATTGGAAAGAAATAAACTCTTTGTAAAACAGAATGGCAGAAATTATCATGACCATGTTGGATATACATGCACATGCAAAAATTATTTCAACATGAAGATTCCCTCGCAAATTACTTATTCTTGCTTCAACGGTTAATTAGTTTTGGTTATCTTTCCTTCGTTTTGTGCTGAAACCTCACTAAAGATGATATGCAGGTTTGCGATGGCAAAAAATGAAAGAAATCATGGAAAGATTCTTATAGCTATATAAAAACAAATTTATCTAATGCCACATCCACAACAATCTGTTCATAAAATGATTAGTTTACATGCGTTGACTTAAATTGAAATTCCTTGTCATTCTTTCCCTTGTTTACGGGATAGATCTGCCTCCACGATTTAAACTTTCATCAATCCATAAAATTGCAAGAATTATCTGAACAAGCTGTCATTTTGTCAATTTCTTCTTCTTTTATATAATTTAACTTCTTCTTCCACATTTTCAATGTGTCATTAATCCATTATACATTAAGGCAAGTAATTTAAACAAATGGCTGTCAAACTTCCTTTTTCCCCTTTTAGGAATCCATTCATGGATTGCCACTTTTTCGTTGTTCACTTTTTATTTGATTGCGATCGAACACTTCAACTAAACACTCCCTTTCCTGAACTTAGTTGCTTTTCTAGCATTTCAGCTTACAAAATAAAACAAATTGACATGGAGACTTCCAAATTTTCACCTTGCGAAATTTTTTGTGTGTGTACAAAATAAGTTAATCACAGATGTAGAGAAACTTGTTAAGCTAGCTAGAATCCCTAAACCTTGCATGACAACTTGCAGAACATTGACCATATTAAGGATCAGATTTTCCTACAAGTTTTTTCTTTTACAATTGTGGACCGAAAAGTCACCTTATTGTTTGATCAATGAACTAATAATCCCTTTCTTTTCAGAAAGAAAAAGGAAGTGGTCAATATTTCTTCCTCATGTGTAAGATATCTTAAATTCCTACTTGGAGGTTCTCAACCCCATTCTCTACAATCATCTCTTCATGAATTCCATCTCAACAAGCATGCAGTCTGTCGCCCTTGACCACTTCCCAAGAGCCACAGTCTCCCTCCCCATACGAAAGGGACCACACAAACAAATACTTTCTGATATCATAACATGAACTTAATCCTAAGGGAAGCCGAAAAAGATAACCACAATAATTACTTGGTAGTACCATGAATATTTAAGAAACTAAAGTATTTGTATGTGCAAAGGGGACCAACCCTAACATGTTGATCTATATATGAAGAAAATCTAAAATATTGCATGAGAAAAATCCCTAATTTGCACCACCAAAGCTTCGAGAAGAAGACAAGGAACAGAACATACCATAGTAGTTTGATATAGGAAACGAAGGAAGCTATTATTCTTAAATGATGAGGAGAATAAAATAGAAGGGAAGACTTGAAAAGTGAGGATAAAAGGAAGATAGGAATTGGACCTTGTGATCGATTGACAGTGGCACGGCTACCCCGCCGCGGGAGAGCACCGCCCTTGAGTCGCCGCAGTTGGCCACCACGATCCACTTCTCCGCAACCACCGCCACCACCGCCGTAGACCCCACCATCCCCTTCTTCAGCGCCCGGGCGGCCTCCATCACCTCGTCGTCCACCCTCGCGAACGCCGCCTCAAGCGCCCGCCTCCACATCTCGGGTCCCTCCCCCTCGCCCGCGGCATGCCGCCGCCACACTTCCTCTGCCACCGCCACATGCAGCCTGTCGCGGCACGCCCGCGCCACCATCGCCCCCCCGTGCCCGTCGTACACCGCGAAGTACGCGTACCCGCCCGCCCCCGCCGCCGTCGCGGCGAGACCCGTTACCTCGGTCACCGCGTCCTCCATGTCCCTCCGCCTCCCCAGCACCGACATTGACCCGTGCGCCAGGGACTGCAGGCAACTCGCGCGGCGCAGCGGCGGGGCGTCGGTGGCGTCCTTCTCGTCGATCTTCCCGGAGCCGTCGTCCTGGGGGAGCGGGTCGGTGCCGGAGGCGGATCGGGAGCTCTCCCCCTCGGCGCGGCGGATCCGCTTGGGCGGGTCGGGGTTGTGGGGGAGGCAGTGGCGGCGCCGATGCCCGCGGCGAATTGAGAGAATAGGGTGGTGGTTGGCGTTGGCGTTGGCGTTGTTATCGTCGCGGGGAGGCGCTTCCATGAGGAAACGTTGGCAACGAGGCCCCTCCGGCTTCAACCGCGACGCTAGCAGTGGAAGCGGCGTAGCTGCTGCTGGTGGTGGTGCTACGGGTGAGATGGTAGCGCTCGCCATGCCGTTTTATAGCGGTAACGGACGGTCGCTGACCGTTACACTTCGTGTGGTGATGTGCCGAACGTAAGACGCAGCAGCTTGACGCGTTTAAATATGAACGTAACACCTGGAGGCCGCAGGCGAGGAGCCGCCCCCGCCGTCGGATCGCGATGCAACGTTCGGGATCTCGTTTACCTTCGCGGGGCCCGCGGGTTGAAGCCCAGCGACGTCCCGTCCCGGCCAAGCTAGGGGAACGTGGACGGCAGAGATGCAACGAGGCGGGACACGTCGCGCTGGGCTCGGGCATTGGATCGCCTTCTGGTGGTGTTTGGGCTGGACCGGGGGACGCGGGCGGGTGCGTGAAGGTTCGTGCCGGCGTCTGATGGACGGTTGTGATGGGGGTTTGGAGGGTAGCGAGGGGCGGGGCGTGTCGCGTGGGGAACGGTTTATGTGCCGGACGCGTGGCGCCTGCTCGCAGCCCTTTCGTCTCTTTGCGACGGCAGGGAGGTGGTGTCCTGCTTGTCGTTACTACACTTTGTGTCCAACAGTAATAAACAGAGAGAGAGAGAGAGAGAGAAAATATTTTTAAAAATAAAAATATAATATAATATAAAAATATTTTAAATAAGTTAGAGTTTGATATTAAAATTTTTAGTTAGAATTATGAGAGAGATAATATTATCGATCAATCATCATATATAGTTTATACATGATTATCAAGTTGGCATATGAGAAACAAAACTTATCCCCTTAGACTTATCCATGAGAGGTAGTTAGGAACTATCTCCTCCTTTATCATCTATATGGACAAAAGCTCAAGCGGGGCTATCCATATGAGATTATTTTTTGAAATTTTTTACTCCCTTTTTACCTAGTATAAAAGCATATTTTAAATTATTTTTAAATCATACTATTCTCGATTCAACTTACCCGAGTTCTAGGCACACAGCGTATACAACACGGAAGACATCCTTCCAGCATAACTACAGCAGATGGATTAGCATCTAAATGACGTGTATCAAGAATTTCACTATCCAAGGGAGAAAACTTAATCGACCTTAACTTGGGTCGATCACCATTCGTTAAGAAGATTCAAGAAAAGCTTATCTCTGCTAACTTTTGACTCATAACCTTGGAGACATTTTGATAACCGTGTTGACCCAACCAAGCACATCATAGTCTTTTGTGTTAAGATGTTCTTATAGAACACAATGGACGCTTTGATGTATGCTTATCCAAGGGTATCTTCCTTGGGAATGAATATCTCAACGATACTAATGCAGGTCTATGGGAGTCAGCATTTGAAGATACCCGATGCACCCTCCTCAAGAGTGAGCATTTCAATGATACCGATGCACCCCTATAAGGGTGAGCATCCAAAAACATTCGATGCGCCCTCCTCAAGGGTGAGCATCTCAATAATATCGATGCACCTTGTGAGGGTGAGCATCCAAAAAAAGCCTGAGGCATCCTTAAGTGAGCATCTCAATAGCACCAATATACTCCAATGTGGGTAAGTATCAAAAAATGTACCCTTTTCGAGGGTAAGCATTTTAATGGCATCAACATGTCTCTTTAGGGGTAAGCATACGAAGATGCCTAATGCACCCTCCTTAAGAGTGAGTATCTCAACGATACTAGTGCACCCTTACAAGGGTGAGCATCGAAAGATATCCGATGTGCCCTCATCGGGAGTGAACATCTCAATGACACCGACATGTCCTTATGGAGTGTGTGTCTAAAAATCTCTGATGCGCCCTTCTCAGGGGCGAGCATCTCAATAGCATTGATGTGCCTCTACGAGAGTGAGTAACCACAAATGCCTAAAGCATCCTTGAGGTTTAACATCTATGATGATGTGTGGTAGGAGAGTGTAAATCAATAATTTTATTATAAATTGTTATAAAGCATCAATTCAAGAGGTAGGGTTCTTAATTAAGGCATCTCATGACCTTGTGCTCCCAATTTGATAGGTGTAGCACTTCTTAGTACACTTGATTATTAACGGTCTTTTACTAACATATTTATTTTTTAATTAAATCAAATAAGTATAAGTTTAATTCACTATAAAATAATAGTCGTATAAATTATCATATTCATAATGTATCTTGAAAAGCATGTTTCGAATGGTATAATTGTCATGAGCTAGGCATGAGCTAAATATAAGTATATATATTTTGTAAGTATAAAAATATATAAATTATGATAAAAATATCTTGTATATATACATATATGATAACGTGCAGTAAGAGAGTATGTATGTTTTCTATGACATATAATGTAAGAGTTTATGGATATATTACGATGTATAATGCATATATATGCTATGACATGTGGTGTAAGAGTGTATATATGTATTATGACATGCAATGTGAGAGTACATGTATATATTATGACATGTAACGTGGTAGTGTATATATATATATTACAATAACATGTGATGTATGAGTACATGTATATATTATAATATAGGGTATAGAAATTCATGAACTTACTATGTTTCTTATATGTGCATATAAGAATTTTAAATTATTTTGATGTAAAATATTTTCTCTTTATTTTGCATATGTTATATTGTAGGGTTATGCTTATTAAAAAAATTATAGGATGAGGGGTTTACTATTAAATATTTTCTACCAATGATTTTAAAAGATTCTATACATATCATGAAACATGCTACCTAAATAAAATTATAAGGACTTATACTTACTGAGTGATTACTTATTATAGATCATATTTTATAGATAAAGATACTAATACCCCACCCAAGTGATTAGGCTAAGAAGTGAGTATGTGCAAGCCCATATTAGTGTAAGTGATCAGTATATATATAACTTTTAGACATGTTATATAGGTGTATTTTTATTCTAATCGGAGATTATAATTAGGTATAGGTGTCAAAATCACTGTACAAGAAGAACTCAATCATTTTGTTTAGAAAATTAACTTGTTTTGTTTTTAAAATTATTTACACTCCCATTGATAGCGGTAAAAGAACCGAAAAGTGATAACCAACTTTAGTCATTACGTAGAAGATGAGTGAGACTAAGAATAGAATGTTCCAACTCAATCTCATCAAAGAGCCCAAGGCTAGCTTAAGATGTGTCGATCAACCAAGTCTGATCCAACCTCATTAAAAAGTTGGTTTAATTGAACTATAATTCATAAAGGCTTTAATGCTTAAAATTCTACTAGTACATGCAAAATCTCAGCTATTCATTGAAGTACAGATTCCTATCACAATTACACAGTTAAAAAGTATATAGCACACAACATGAAGGAGTTCCGGCACATCATTTTCTACTTGATTGTCCAAGCTGCAGCTGCTTCTAAAAGATATTTTATTTTGTTATGATTGTTAATGTTAATTTTAATAGGTTTGTCTTTGTCTTGAGGTTTTTTGGTTGTTTAGTTACTTGGGATTAGGAAATTCCTGCAATTAACAAATGTAGAGAAAATACTACAAATAGCAGCTACGGGTGTAACCATTTGGATGTTGGAAATGTTAGAGTGCAGTCGATTCTTCATGCCTTCGAGAGCTAGGAATTTTATTTGCTTACAATTGCAAATTGCAACTTGCAAGGATTATATAAATCTTCAAACTGGAAGGTAAGCTTTCTCTGTGTCTCAGAGATTATATTTTAGTTATTATCATTCTGGTGTTATGTTTGAATGTATCATACTATATTATGTTTTTGGTATATTATTATAATGTATCTTATGGATTTTATTGCCTCTATGTCATCTGACATGTATGTTATTTATGGTAATTCATTTTATTACTGTCCAAATGCTAATATACTGTTTGCTATTATATGGTGTACACACATTATTTGATCCAACGTTTGAAAATATTTTTTTTTATTTTCTACTCCTGCCATTCCGCTCAATAAATCAAATATTCTTACCATTGTAATGAATTTTGAATTTTACTGATGGTATTTTTTTTAGATTTTGAATGCATATATATATATGTATATATATTTATACATACATATATATATATATACATATATATATATATGTGTGTATGTATATTATATATATACATATATATATATATATATATATATATATATATATATACATACATATATACCTTTTGCCCTTGGATGAGGTGATGCCGAATACAATTTACCATCAACAGAGAGAGGAGGCAGAAGAGAAAAATAAATACTAATAACAACAACAACAATAACAACAACAACAACAGATGATAGCTCACTTGAGACATCAAGCTGGGAAGCAAACGGGACCCACTAGGTTTGACCCGTGCTTTTTACCTGGTTGGTGGCTCGTCAGAGACACAAGAGTCGGAAAATAATATTCTCAAATTAATTGAAGCCTTTGAAATAAATATGGAGTATTGATGTGCTACATGTGAAAGATTTCAAAATGTTTAATAATGAGTCACGAGAAATCACAAATGATTTAGTTAAAATTCTTGATGGGCATTTGCTATTTCAATTACACAAAATTGTATGAGGTGTTCGTACATACATATGCCTGCAAGTTGGAAACAACTTATTTTCAATTACGAATTTTAGTACCCTAGATATCTTGCATAGATGTTAATATGAAATATATAATTAGTCAGTCACACAAGCATCACATGAGGCCTAGACAACCTAACACCTACTTGCTTATGTGAATAAAAGTCCTTACAGAATATTCATAAGAATATTCTGAAGAATCCATAGGATAGCTTATAAATTATCTCCTCTATAGAATATTCATAGGAATATTCTTGAGAGTCCAATGTTACAAATTATCCCTCTTATAGAATATTCATAAGAATATTCTTGAGAGTCTACTTGGGTCGATTATGTATAATCCTTACGGAATATTCTCTCATATAAAAACACACCCTCAAAGTCTAGGTAAGGAGACACAAAATCAAGAATTTAGATGTAGAAAAGTTAACCTCGAGGCTAACTAAAGTGTTAAAGGGATTATCTCGAAAAACCTCTCCCGACTTTGGTCTTTGAGCATGTGACAAGTCGAGAGAAAGTACTTTCCATCTTGAATGACATCATACATACAAACCAAGACCACATCATGCCGATAAGGATGTGAATGACATTTTCCTCCGATACATGCCATCGTTGATGTCCATCCAAAAATTCATATTGAACAAGTTAGAAATTTTATCAATAAATTAAATCATTAATTGATTTATTTTTTAATATGATATAATTTTTTTAAAAAATAAATAATTTAAAATTTATGTGTGTATTATAAGAAATAAATATTATAATTTTATCTTTGTATGTGCAAGAAAAATAAAAAATAAAAAATAAAAATTAATTTATTATATGTTATTTTAGGAAAGCTCATTTTTCTCCTATATAAAGGGGGCTCCCCCTCACTTATTTCTTATCGAGCTTAATAGTGGAAGAATTGAAAAGAGGATCCCCGAGGAGAGGTAAGTAAGATTCTTTACTTTTTTTTCTTACTAGTTTTTATTCATATTTTAAAATATTTGATATTAGAATTATTTTAATTTTTATGATGTATAATAATATTTTATCTTTTTCAAAATTTATGATTAATGAATATTGATGTTAGAATGATCAGTAAATTTACTATTAATAAATAGTTTTTATTCATTTAATTAGATATATTTATGTTTTAGGAATTATGTGTGAATTTGTATAATTTGATTAGTTTTAAATGTAGAATCATAAATTTAAATTATTTTTTCATTAAAAAAAGATTTAAGGTTAATTATTATTTTGTAATATTTTGTCACATTCTTTAAAAACAATCTAATGTCACATATGACTCAATAGCTCCAGAGTTTTTATTAGATTTTTTCATATTTGTGTGTTTATCTACTCCTAGTTTCCTATGATAAATCGAAGGCTAGTAGTAAAAATATTAAAATCTAATTTAATAAGAGAGATTAAATTAAGGTTTGACTTGAGTTAGGTTAATTGGCCATACCAACATATATAGTCATGTATGACCCAATCCATATGATCAAACATAACCGAGCCCATATGGTTAGGTATGATCGAACTCATGTGGCTAGGCATGACTCATTCTATGTAACCAAATATGACCTAATCTATGTGACTAAGTACTACCCATCTGATGCGATTAAGTATGGTATAACTCATGTAGTATATGTATCTAAGCATGATCTAACTAATGTGATCAAGCATGATCCAACCCATGAGTCAAGTGTGGCTTAGTTCAACAATAAGACTTAGCTTAACCCGTGAGTAAAACTCAACTCAACCTACAAAGCTATGCCCAATAAACTATATGGTTAATACTAGACACATCGTTGTCCCTCTATCCAGCCCATTGTATCTCAGTTTAATCTGATACCTAGGTTAGGCATATGCAGACATATGACCTGTCTAATAAGTGGATCGATTCAATTTGGGCTAACACTATACGATATAGTCTAGATTCATCTTCTTTTATTGGTTTGAATTTTTTGGTTAACTGAATTAGATAGGTTTGATCGGTTCAAATCAATTTAGGATGATTCTAAACCAGTTCAATTGGCTCAACCTCACTTGACCTAATTGAAACTAATCAAATCTAAATTAGACCAAAGTGATTCCAAAATAGTTCGATAAGATTTGAGGTTAATTCTATTAAATTTTAATTGAATTGAGTTTAGTTTAAGTTAATTGAGCTCTTCCGATTATAATTTTGATTAACTGAGAATTGCTGCGAGATTTAATGAACTTACCGATTTCATCTTAAGTTGTTCTTTAAAAGTAATAAATAGTTTTTTTTGCTTATTTTTTAGATTAAGTTGATAATATTAATGTGATTGTTAATATTCTTAGACTATATGTGAATATCAAATAATAAATTAATATATTATTATTTAATATTAAATTATCAAAATATATTTTATATATATATATATATATAAATATATATATATTTTTTTTATGAGGTTCCTAGCCACATCTGTGGTTGCTTCACTTGGGGCTGCAGAATTATGTTTGCAAACCTGCCATTGATATAACCCGGACCCGTGGCTTTCTCTCAACCCATCAATTTCACAAACCACAAAACTATAATGTCAATGTGATGTTTGACATTATAATGTAACACATATAATCAACTTTTTTGAGATAAAAACAACTCCGTATAATAGCAGATGAATGAGATCTAAGAAGAAGAAACATATATATATATATAATTTGATCTTTTTATGTTCTCTTTCTTTAATTAATTTTTTTTTTTCTCTTTTGATTTGTTTCTATACATCAAATGCGATGACTCTGACGTTGGTATCAATTGATTATGCGTCTGCCAAAATATCAAATAAAAAAAGAAAAAGATGATCGCACAAAATAGTGTAGCTCGATTGGGGTGGACGCATCCATCAAATCTCTCTTACGACGCTTCGATTGCAATCTTTGGCTTGATTTAATTGCATCGTTGCAGTCGTCGCAGCTTGTCGTTGTGCGGGCGTACTGCTGCTTCCGCACGCGCATGGCTCGCCTCATGTTGCTCGTACCGATTCTGGCGGCCGCCATGCTGAGGGCGTCGTCGGAGACGCACACGGACTGCGGGATCGCGCGGACGGCGTTCGGCGAATGCGTGCCGTACGTGGCCGGGAAAGACCCGTCGCTCTCACGCCAGTGCTGCAGCGCCGTCAGGGACATCAAGGAGCTGACACCCACGGCGAAGGACCGCCGGGCGATCTGCGCATGCCTCGTGCAAGAACTCAAAGACGCCGGAGGTTCCGTCGACTCGTCGAAGGCCAGCGGCCTCGCGGGGGCTTGTGGCGTCTCCACCAACGTCATCCCCACCGGCCTCGGCTTTCGCTGCTCCAAGTACGAACCCGTTTCTCTCCGCTGCATGCTACGTAGTTAGGATTCGCTCGATCACAATTATTTCATGCAAGCAAATGATCACATTTGGCTACAGGATTAAATAGTTGTTGTAAATTAACGTTTAGTTTCGTGTCTGAGAAAGATTAAGCAATCGCATATTTTTCTGAAAATTATAAAAAAAAAATTAGGAGAAATAGAGAGGTAGAAGCTTTGGATTGACTTTGGATCGATATATTAATGCTGTGTGTTTTGCAGGCTTTCATGACTCGGGGAAATACGCGTAGGAGGAGCACAAGAGATGGAAGAGATATTTATATGTTTATTTTATAGTGAATAAAATAAATCGAATTATAGTGAATAAACTTGGCTGGAGTTTATTTGATGTTTATTTTCGTTTTCCACGAGAAATTTACTTTACTACTACCGAATATGCACGCAAAGCACAAGAAATATTCAAATGCTGACCTACATTTAAACAGCAATATTTTCATAATCGAAAATTTGGAAGGATCTCACTTCAATCCACGAGCTTTGTGATGCATACTCTTAATAAACTTGGAAACATGATCGATCGATCGAAGTGCCCCCTTGCCTGACAGTTTGATGGGTCTTGGGTGCTCCTAGGATGTTGGCATCAAGTCGGGTTGGGGAACCTTGATAAGTGTCGATGCCGGTCGTAATAGAGCCATTGATGGCTGTTAAGATAGTGGCACTGCCTATTAGGCTAACTAAGGAAAAAGTAGAGCAACGACCTATATCATATTTATTAGCGTTTATATTTGCTGAGTAAGATTTAAAAACACATCGATCGAAACAAGTAGATGGCTCAGGATCATCCTTGGGAGTGAGAGACCCGAGTCGTTAAATAAACACCAATATTATTAGTAGATGTGCTTGTATGCAGAAAAGGTGGCTACTACCCTCATTGGATAAAAGTACTGTGGGTCGAGGGCAAAGCCTCTTCGTTTGGGCTTTTATTAAAAGGGTTGGTCGGTGGTCGTTTCTATAGCATCGAGCGAGCCCTTCTTCTAGCACTAAAATAATAGAGAAAGAAGTCATTGACGTCATAGTTAACTCGACATGGTCCAAACCTATATATAAAATATTATCCAAGGTACATTAGAGGTGCCGCCTGCATAAAGATTAAGATCGATAGAGATTTCCTGATTTGATCCCTTCAATACTTAAGTCAATAACCCAAGGTACGTGAGTGTCGATAACTCCTCTTTTTTATTACGTTGAAGATGAGCTTTTATATCCGATCGTAAAGAGACAAATAAAATATTCCATAAGGAGTTAGTCTTTAACTGTCTCCATTAACCTCCACACGGGCGACAAGGGAGGGACAATCTATAACCACCTACTTTGAATCTTTGTTCACGTGGACAAATAGATGGAGGGTAACATTTGTCTTCTCCTTCTATCTTGGACACCACATGAAGGTCATGTGTTAGATGATGAATGATTTATGATGTTCACACTGTCACTATATTTTTTTATAATTATTTTAAATATCCTTTGTCATCATCACTTTCTTGTCTAAGTGGATGTTGCACCTTCGTCTCGTCACGTTGCTTAAAAAAATAATCCTATATTATATATGAAATTAGAAACGGTAATAACAGTATGTTATTTCCCAACTCTACGGAGGATTGACATGTAAAAACAGCCTCGTAGGGGGCGGCGCCGCCACGTACGGTCGGCCGTGCGACGGCCCGCCCTTGGACATTCGAATAACCATTCGGAAACATCTCGAGATATATACATTGCATTAATGTTTGCGAAGGTAAATACACATTAATATATAAACCGCCGAAAACAGGCGCATCGGCGGGACCCGCTCGCTGTCGGCCCACCAGAAGCAACGGTCAACCAAGGGGTGACGTTATGGTCTACCCAAGATGCCAGCCTCATCGACGAGAAAGAAGCCCATCTTTGCATTTAAATGCCACTGTCATTGGCTCAAATTACGGATACGCCACCGCCCGGTGTTGACTGCGGTTGAAAGCACATCACCGGTCCACTACAGCGGCGGAGCCGTGGACAAAACCGTGATGACCTTTCCGTAATAAGGGTTACAGACTGAGGGTGTCAATGGAAGAACGGGTTCGTGGAGATAAAGCGGCGGCCCCGCCGCCAGGACGTTTTCCCCCTTGTGGGGTCGTATGTTTTCTGCAGGCGACGAGAGGCCGGTGGGGGGGGAGAGAGAGAGATGTTGGTATGTAGAAGTAGAATATACCTTTTCTGTGGGCGAAAGAGGTCGTGCAAGGTGAGTGGAGAAGCGAGGCGATTTGAGAGGAAGAGGTGGAGGGTGTTTGGTTTGATTTCTGCGGCTGCTTCCACGGATTCGATCGTGCCACCGGGGGACGGGACGGGAGTTGGATGGTGCGGATGAACGGTGGCGACTGCGGCGGGGCGGAGTCGAAGGTGCCGGGTCTTTGGCGACTCGCTGACGAGATGAACCCGCCGGGGACCGAGTGCCGGGCGCTGGAGGCGGAATATGTTGGGAGTTTCCACCGGCATGTGCCCAACGAGAACCAGTGCAGCTCCGCCGTATTCAAACACATCAAAGCCCCCGTCCACCTCGTATGATCCTCTCTCTCTCTCTCTGGACTTTTCATGTTAAATCATAAATCTAGAGTTTGGAGATACGAATTGGGTTGTGGCATTCGTTGCGTTCACAATGACGATGCTCCGTCTTCCCTGTTCGTTGATTACGGAACAGGTGTGGTCTCTTGTTCGAAGGTTTGATCAGCCGCAGAAGTACAAGCCCTTCGTTAGCAGATGCGTCGTGCAGGGTGGCACCGGGGTTGGGAGCCTGAGAGAGGTAAACATCAGATCTGGACTGCCTGCGACCACCAGCTTCGAAAGGCTGGAGCACCTCGACGACGACGAACGGATTCTCGGCATCAGAATTGTCGGGGGCGACCACAGACTCAAGGTGTGTTGATCTCCTCGGATGTTCTTATTTCCTTTAACAAAATGCGTCAGATGATCATGAATCGTGGGTTATCTAGTAGCGTTTTGTACTGTGCAGAACTACTCGTCGGTCATCACCGCCCATGCTGAAACGATAGACGGCAGACCGGCGACTCTGGTAATCGAGTCGTTTGTGGTGGATGTTCCGGATGGAAACACAAAGGAAGAGACCTGCTACTTTGTGGAGGCATTCATCAAGTGCAACCTGAAATCCTTGGCCGTCATATCGGAGCGCTTGGCAGAGCCGATCGACTGCTAAAAGGCATCGAGGTTAATTGGACCATCAGGATAAGACTTGAGACATGTTGGACTTTGGCGTCTACCAAATATGAATCTGGTGCTGTGACATGACTCTATACATTTAACAGTCACAGGGTGTTGGATCATTATTATGTTGACAGCTTGGGGCCATTGTAGTGCAAAAGAAGATAAGATGTGAGACTTGTTGGACTTTTTGGCCTTACCGGCAGCATGGAGTCTTGGACTTTTAGAGCTCGAGCAATCTCTTCTGCATGCCTTTTCCTGGCTTGCTTCCTTCAGACTGGAAGGTCGTGATGCATCTTCTACCAGGTCTGACAGGGAACCCCCCTGCAACCCACATTTGCCTGGGACGGAGATAAATCCAATGTTAAAGAAGGTGACCAGGTACATCTCCTCTTCCAGGGATCGTTGATTTCGATACGGTGAGCAACACACGAGAAGACTTGTATTAGACCGCAACGTTACCTGGACATTGGATATGCCCTGCCTCATGTGTTGATGTGTCGATCGTTTCCAACTAGGCAACACAACTATCACATTGGAGGAATGCAAATAAACCAGTAAAGTCAAATGACAAAATATAAGAACACATTCACCATATGTCATTCAATCTCATTAACTTCCTGTAACTGAATGATAGGAAAAAATGGGTGACAAGTTAGTTAGTGTACCAAGAATGGGAAATTTTGTTTCTCCGGTGCCTTTGATGGCTTCATTTTTCAGAATTCAGAGATTTTCCTGTCTCTTTGGAACTTCAGCTGCATGGCATTGTTCTGCCACCGTAAATTTCTTCACCTTCTGACAATGAAAAGATGAACATATTAACATAATGTTTCAGACCACGTTAGATGCAAGCTATCCTTCCAATTGTAATGACATAACTAGGTTAAAAAATGGCAACTCAAATATATATAAAAAAAAAAATACTGATCATCATATGGTCATCCAGTCCCTTGTGCCTATGAAACTTCGTAAGGGAAACTTTTTATTGAAGCCTATCAAGTTCATGCATCGATGCAAACTCACGTCAATCGTTCCATAGTATTGTTCGGTTTACAAAATTGAAAGACAAAGCATCATTTGTACATGTTGCTACCTAAGGCCGTTATGAAACAGATTCAATATCTTTCACTACCATTCACCAAAACCATGCATTTGTCAAGGAAGAACAATCTCCTCCTGATCGCTTATGCTTCAATTATTGATCAGTGCATGCCAAAAAAAAAAAAAAAAAACTAAAGAAAAAGCATTTGTAGTAATGGCCCACTCACAAGTGGCTTTGATCTTTCCCAAAAGCTAACTTGCAACTTAATACCGATCCATCTTCCCTAATCTTTATTAATCTACAGCACTTCCCAGTACACAATAGAAATATGACTTTGAGTTGTTAACAACAATGACAAAGTCATAATTCTCAACTATTTGGGTTCGACTATATAGATCTTTTGCCGCCATTGAGATCTGTAAAAAATCATGCGGTTAATTAAATTCAGAATACTTAAATCTTTATTCATAATTTTTATTAAATTCTTTTTAGGTCTTTCTCTACCTCGTCTCGTACTACTAACAATAATCATTTCATCTTTTCTAGATGCCATATCCGAAGGTCTCCTAGGCATATATGCTCATGCCATTCTAAATGATTTTCTCTCATCTTATTCTCTATCGAAGCGATATCATGGAAATCAAGTTTTATTTTTTCTTAATGTTGTGTGTTAATAATATCAAGAAAAATAAAACTTTATTTCCATAAATTCAATGAATAGCAATAAGTTCTCAATTCATTTTCTAGCAAAGATGAAGGCAAAGAAAAATAATTCACATCTTAATGTCATGTGGGATTCATGATATTCAGGAGGGACTAGTTATTGGGATACACTTAAGTTGATAAAGGCTCAAATAGAAAGACTAGTTTTCTAGAAAAATGTAATCAGTCTTCAGCGCAGGTACTAGTCTCTCTGCCAAAATATGATGAAAAATTATTCAAAGCATGCACCACATATGCCCTTGAATTTGAATATCTACCAAATTCTCTATCAGATGTTTATCATAGTCGTAGCTACCTGGAAGACCTAAGTGCAATAAATGGAATTTATTAACACTGCAAGCTCGCTCAAACAATATTTATCCAAAACATTCTCATCCCTGAGGCAAAATCACTAGCTAACCCGGTTGAATATAGACTACAAATAATTGGAGATAACTTTTTAACATACTGGATATCAATCAGTTTATTCACAAACACATGGTTGTATAGATTTACATGCTCGTCATCCTCTAACAATAGAACAAGAACTAATTGAGTATATCTAATGACTGTAAAGTATGGTGTTCTTGCAAACATATAGCTGGCAAGTTAAACTTTAAACCCATTTATCAAAGAGGACAAAGCATTGACATATATGCAGTGATTTTGATACATCATTGACGAATGCAGAAGAAGCTTTAAGTTTGAGCAGCACATTCAAGCAGAAAGATCAGTAACATACAAGCGAAGAAGGAAAAGAAAAGAAGAAAACAGAATGACGCATATTAAATAGAAGGCCATGATGGAAAAGGAAAACATTTATCCTCCTCGTATTGTAATGTACATCACGTTTTTAGTGGCAGCTCCCTCATATACAGGTAACTGACACCAGCTCTCAACCTAGCTGTGCTCCTCTACAAAAAATGTTAAGGTGTTGGTTAACTCACCCAAAATACCAAATGACACCCAGACTAACACGAGGCATAGACAAACAGAACATTGTCCAGCTGTATCGTATGAATAAACTGATCTTAAACTGACACAAATAGTCCTAAGAAATTACATATAAGGTGTCAAAGCTGAATGAAAGACAAGTCCAATCTAACCCACTAGAATTAAGTACCAGGCTGATACAAACTGACTTCCAATCCATGCAAGTTCAAATTGTCTATCCAACATTACCACCTTCTGTTGATACCAAATTTAAATTATCTTCAATTTAGACTTCATCTTTATGTTAACTTACAGAACCCTCTACTAAAAACCATAAAATGATCTTACCTAGCAGAAACCTAATTTAGATACATAGTTACCATGTTTTTCATTTTCTGAATTTTATGAACTAGCAAGGAGTCTGATTCATTGGTTAACAATTTATATAACGGCCTATAAATATAAGCATTTAAAAATTGTTTCAATAAGAAATGAAATCATACAATAGTTACCTATTTCTGATTGCTTTTTTTCTTTTTCACAATACTGCATGATGGGTACCCACATCAACAATATGTGTATTCTTGCTTTGTTAATTTTTAAAGAAAAGAACCAAACATCCATTCATTTTAATGAGATGTAGAAAGAATAAAAGAGACAAGGTTTTAGGTGACATTATCAGGTTTGTTAAGGGAGAAAAACAGAAATGATGGTGGCAAAAGGATTTTCTACCTACGAGTTAAGCTATCAGTGGTTAGAGCTCTTATGACGACTCAACCTATTTGATGATATTATCCAACTACCAACAGAATCTGAGAACAGCTTCAATCTACATGTTCTAAATGATCACATTCTAAGAATTTTGTTGATACCTACCACTGATGTGCCACATGTCAAACGGCTTTTAAAGATGTATGGGCTTGATAAGTAATACTAGCATTGTAACATACCGATCAAAAAGCCAGCACATGTTTTCCACAGGGCAAAATGACTCAACAAGAGCACACCCAATAGAAAATACTTTTAAGGTTCACTCACGTAAAACAAAAAAAGTTCTTAGAAAACTAAAAGTAGTAGCAAAGGCATAGCAATCTGCAGAAGAGTGACCCATATTAAATCTCAAATTATAATTAACAGAGAAACACTAGTACAAACAAAAGCTTCAGTCAATAACATATCCATCTTGACTCAATAGATTAACGACCATCGAAAAGTGGAGAGACTAGTAGCTCCATTAACAAGAAGCTCCAAAACATTACCGTCAAGATTGAAGGCATAAAGCACAAATGCACAATGTTAGCTGTCTTGACAATGTTCAGTTGAATAAGTTAGAAATACTTAAGTGCCTTGAAGACAAAAGAAAATAAACGTTGTTACGTAAAGAAGAAGCCTTGTCCTGGGTACCAATAACATCGAAATCACCACCAACGTAGCAATTGCATCATGGACCTAACAAAATTAATCTTTGGTTATTTCACCAAATATTGTTATGATGGTATTATCGGAATGGTTCACACAGGTTTGTTAAGTTCCTTCTTATTCAAAGTTATGTTATTGCAAATACTATTAACTTATTCCAGTTGGCAATCAGCTGGTAGAATCATTTTCTTCTGCACACATGATGCAGGATGACCACAAAAATTACCATGAAAAGACATACAACAAAAGATACAATAGCAATAATCATTCAACATAGTTACAAGCAATAGTGCACAAGACGCAGCTGAATAGAAACCTATTTGCCATGCCCCTCTGGTGCACCTTATCGAAATGCTTGAGCCTCAACAATTATTTTTCTTTGTTTTCTCGTAATATACGGTAGCACTATTGCGAGTACCAGTATTAAAGGTACAAGAAGGTAACGCGATGACCACCAATCCAACCCATCTGTTTCACTCCAAAGAACACACTTGCGTGGATCACTTCACACGCATCCTAAATATTTCGACCAAGTGCCCGATCGACACTCAAAAGTTCGAATGCGCTGCACTTGATGTCCGCTTAAAATTTCTCAGTTCAGTCCAACGCCGCCCACCAACTGTTCGACAAAATGAGCGTAACAAACTTCGCACTACGGCACGTCGGTCACATACGCCCGCACCCAATGCGACGCAGAAAAAAGAACGATCCGACTCGAAGCACACAGGAAGGCGAATGAATAAGATCGTAAAATTACCTTTTCGAGGACGCAGCTCCTGAGGGCGTCCAGGAAGCGGAGGCACCTGTCGCGGTCGAAGGGGGTGTCGACAGCGCAGTTAAGCAGATCGAGCGCTTCCTTAGCGCAAACCGGCTGAGGTGTCGCCGCTTCCATCGTCCGCTCACGAGTCGTACGCCGATTTCGCTTCTGCTGATGGGAGAAATCGACCGGGGCTGCAAGAAACGGTCTGCAGAAGGGCGAGCGGAAGTCTTCGGAGATGTTTCGTCCGATGACGGAGAGCGCCGCGTCACCACTACTTTTGCGAGCGTCCCGGTGAAGCTCGCACGAGTTGGTCTGGTCAAACCCGGTTCCGTTCGTAAGCGATCGAACGATGTTTATGTCCATAATTATATTGCTTTTTTTTTCGGTCGGGTTTAATAGATTATTCCGAAACAGTTAATTATTGGGAGCTAAAGTGCTCGGCCCAAAACATACACTTCCTTAGTCCTTTATATAAAGAGAATCTACGCCCTCTTTTTTTCTGTATGATCCCTTTATTTAGGGCTCATTTTTTAGATTTATTTTTACTCTTGTTGCATTTATTGCTTCATTTTGATTAGGTTAATTGCTTCGATATAATTTTTTTAACTATATTACTATTACTTCTCTTTTTTTCATGTATTTATTCAGAAAAATAGAAGTGAGTAATAAAATTTCTGAAAGTTAAAAGATTCACAGGGCAAGCACGGAAGTATCTACCGATATAGAAATACTTCAATCAATGATTCGAGGAAAGAATAACAGAGAGAAGCTTCCCCCAAATCAAATTAAGTTAGATTAAGAACCATTAATTATATCATTTCTTGCACTCGCAAGCAGCCACAGTACAGCCTTAAATCGGAAAACCCACAGTGTTACCACAACCAACCCAAACACCCTTCCCTGCCTCTCTGTTACGTTATCGTCTTCTTAGGAGCTCCTCGGTGGATAGGGATACGGAAAGCAGCAGAGGAGGTCTGCTTCCCAAAACCAGAGGCTCTCTGTCCTGCTATAGACTAGCTTGTAGTAACCGCGACGTGCTCTCCCAGGCTCAGCCCACTGCCGCCTCCGCCCAGTCTCGGTTCTCTTTTGTTCTTCTCGAGGTAAGCATCCTGACCATTATTCACTCTGCCTCCTCTCTCTCTCTTGCACTCGCCCCCTTTCCACTGTACTTCCTCTTCCTTTCATCTCTCTCGGTGCTGTAATTTCTTGTGGTTTAGGGATTCTGGGTTGGTTCTCGATGCTACAAATCCGTAGAGCCTTGCTGCTTTAGCCTATCTTTGCTACTCGTGGATATATAGTACAGGAATTCTGCTCTGCTGCTCAAATGGGGCATCTTTGGCCTACCTAAAGCGGAGGAGCAGAGTGGTAGTGCTCTCGTGTTTCCATTGCGTTCATTGGGTCTCTTGGATTGATGGTTGCAGGGAGGAAGAAGAGAATAGAATAGGAGAGGACTGAGCTTACGTGCACCGTGTGGAGCCATGGAGGGTACGTTGTTGAAGGGTTGTATGAAGCGGACGGAGCACGTCGACGTGACGCCGAAGCCCCTCCCGCCGCGTTCGCAGGAGCGCACCGTCAGGATCTTCTGCGACGACTACGATGCCACCGACTCCTCCGGCGACGAGGTCGACCGCCGCGGCGCCGTCCGCCGCTACGTCCAGGAGATCCGCTTCGAGCCCCGTCCCGCGGGCGGCAGAAAGGGCAAGCCCGCTAGGAGGAGGAAGAAAGTGGACGCCTCTGGTGTCTCCTCCTGTGGCAAGGCCGGTCCCGTGTTCCGCGGCGTCCGGCGACGGCCCTCGGGCAAGTACGCGGCGGAGATCCGCGACCCGTGGCGGCGCGTCCGGGTGTGGCTCGGGACCTACGACACCGCCGAGGAGGCCGCCATGGTCTACGATTCGGCCGCCGTCCGGCTCCGCGGTCCCGACGCCACCACCAACTTCTCCGCTGCGCCGTCTCCCCCGACGCCCCATGAGAACCGCCCCTTCGGGACCAACCCCACTTCCACCGCTGTCGGATTCGATTACGGCCGGAAATCGCACAACCTCTCCTCCCTAACCTCCGTCCTCCGCGACGTCTTCTCCTCATTCGCTGACGAGAACGGTGGTTTGCTCATACCAGGCGACGTGGTGGGCAACCTTTTGCCCTTCGAGGAGGCGATGCCGAGTCTCTTCGACGATCCGATGGAGACACTAACGGGCGGTTCGTTCGGTTCCGAGCCGTTCGAGGAAGACGGTTGTTTGCGGGGAGACGGCGACTTGTTGCCGATCGAATCGCTCACAGCCGTTCGATCGGAAGATTTTATATCGACGGAACAGAAAAATGCGGTTTTCTTTTTATTATAATCATTTTGTAATTTGTTTATAATTTTGTGATTGTATAATGTCTCTGTGCGTCAACAGGCGCTTTGCCTTGGTTCGATATATAGCATTAATTTATCCTTATCGTCTTCATAAATAAAATAAAAAAATGATGCTTGAAATCAAATATCCCCTCTAAATTAAACAATAGTTCGTAATATATAAAACATCAACTTTTAGTGTCTAGAAAATTAAGGGTTTTTTTCCTCCCAATAAACGACCCAATTTATCAACAGAAATCACACAGGTAATGTTATCAACAGCACAGGTTTCATGGCATTACATACGATGCCTTGCCTCCATCAGAAGCCGCCGCCTCCACCGAGAAAGCTCCCTCTGATGATCGCCGGCACGCTGGACTCGTTGCACAGGCACTCAACCTTCCACTCCGGCACCGCCTCGTTCGCCGCCTGCTCGATCTTCCCGGGCCGGCGAGGCGCCGAGCCACTCGACCCCTTCGTTTCGTTCTGCCCGTTGTTTCCCTCGGAACTCACCTTGGCCACCTCCTGCGCCGCCAGGGAAGACGTCTCCTTCGCGTCGCTCATCTTGGTGTTGTCTCTCCAAGTCCTTTGGCTTTGCTCTCTCTGTAACTGAGAATTTGGATGATTGTTCGAGAAAAATTATTTTTTTCATTAATCTGCTGATGTATACATATACATCGTATGATAAGTACGTGGTCTAATCAACTATCTAAAAACAAAATAAAAACATAATTGGAATATATTTCCTAATTTTTAAATTTACATAAGGTAGGCCCGAACCAATTAATCTGGCTTAATTAAATGATTTATAATTGTAAATAATTATATATATATATATATTTAAATAACGTATTCGGACAATAGTTTGGTGAATACGCAACAACATACGTCCCTTACCACATCGTAAACATCGCACAACAACATGGATTTCAGATGGAGAATACGTAGCTCGACGTACGAAACCTCATGCGATGCTGGACTACTCACACACACACACATCATAGTAGAGAAGATGAGAAGACTACATGGCATAACACACGACGCGGGGAGCAGAGACAGCAGCGTCTCCGAGCTTGCTTAACGCACACGCCTTTTGCCACCGTTAGAAGCAGCCTCCGATGAGCAAGCTGCCTCTTATGATCACCGGCACGCCGTACTCGGCGCAGAGGCACTTCACCTTCCACTCCGGCACCGCCTCGTTCCTCGCCCGCTCCATCCTCGGCGGGCGGCGAGACGCCGAGCCGCTCAACCCCTCCTCCTCCTCCTTCCGGTGCTGCATCTGCTTCACCTTCACCACCTCCTGTGGCACAGAGGAAGACATCTCCCAGCTCCCAGTGGAGTGTACAGTATGGCTTCACTTTCCCCTCTCTCTCTCTCTCTCTATCTATGCCTGCAACTACAGATATAGAACGAGGGGTGCCGTGGATTGGAGATAACAAGCTCGGAAACAAGGCGTCACTGTAGAAATGATTAATGTAACAGGGAGAAAAGGCATCTCGGCTTGTGGCACGAAGCACCAACGCCGACACGGTTGCGTCAGGCGAGGTGACTCTTTGGTGCACCTGCACACAAAGCGAAGGTCACGTCGGAATTCGCACGCACAGCAGCAAGAAGCACCGAAAGAACATCTCTTTTACTCGCCCCCAACCACCGAAATATTCCTCTTAAAAGTTGGTGATTCATCGGCATATCTTGTGACGAGGATTAAAAACACATCACCTGTACTCGTGTTTAACATCGGCGAGTAAAATACTTGCATTATTAGGGTTTAGAGATTTTGACAGGCAGAAGAGCAGACGCAGAAACAAACAAAAGAAGCACATCATTGGGAATCATTGTTTATGCTTGGATGGGCATGCTTGTAAGCTTCCTATTGATGTGCTTCTAAGCATCATCTTATAGTGATATTGATGTCTTCCGAGCTGATCTACTCATGAAAAGCCCACGAAAAATAAAAATTAAATTAAATTAAATACTATTAGAAAGAATTCTAATAAACTAACCTTATAAAGAAGATCAATTCCTTGTAATAAAAATAAAGGAGGATGAGACAAATCTAACTCCTTAATCTTTAGAAAGATATTGTTTTTTTGATGATTTTATAAACTTAGGGAAATCCATTATTTATATTAATCCTAGGTCTTGAAAATTAATTAATTAACAATGTGGGACAATTAAAAAAACATAAAAATAATAAATAATAAATAAATAACTTTAAACTTCTTAAAAGTAATCTTCTCGTGATATGCTTGAGTGAATCTTAGTACCTGCTTGAAATCTCTGCAATCATATATTATATTTTGAAAGATTCAAGGCTTCAAAACAGACTCCTTTATTTAACCTTTTTTATTTCTTAAGATTGACTTTGATCAATTCTTTTGCAAAAGTCTTCTTCTTCCACGTTAGGAGCACATGCAAACATGTGTTAACATCAACTTCTAATGTCAAGTAAACAACATGCAGTAGTAGTAGGCTTTGCTAATGAATTGGGAATTGTTAAAATACACAAGTGGATCTAATTAAGCAGAAGATTCAAATGCCTCCCACAAAGATTCAGGCAAACCAAGTCCAATGCTCAACAAGAGAAACCTAGATTTTTCCATAAGCAGTAATCACAACACGACCATTGCGCATCTTGACGAGCTATCCACTAGTTTCATCGAATGTGCTCATAAAGCCACCCAGAAAGCCAGCACCATTGCAGTTCCCACAGAGGATCTCCTTCTTTCCTCTGCAAAGGTAACCAGAATAAGCACCAGCAACTCATAAACTTCACTACTATCTGCAACTCACTTGTCAGAAAAATTAGACACTAGATTTATTTCTCTTCGGTTTTAGGCTATTGAACGTTACAACCTCAAGGTGTAGCAAAAACTAGAAAAAAAATATAGGAATAAACAGAGCAGGATAATCTTAGACAAATGGAAATGAAATCTGGACATGAAACTTGTCACTGAAGTCTGAGGCACCCAACGCCTCTATCCTAAAACCTATGATTCAGCCTACATCTATGAGACAAAGGAAAGATATAAAGAAGAAGAGGTAAAGCTAGATTCTAGCAAGGCAAATTTAGTGCAAGTATAGTCCTGAGAATGCTCCACTTATGATTCAGTCATAAGCTAGTTCAACTCATGTCATGGTAAAGACTGACGCACATCTCTTATTAAGGATAGGTATTATGGCTGTATGCAAAAAGAGGTAACCCAGACTGGAGGTGATGCCAAAAATGATATTCTGCAGAAACCCTATCAACCGCATCTGATATGATTTTCAATCACCAAAAAGGGTAAAGAGTTTTGAACTGTTTCTCAAGTTGCCTTACTGTTTTAAAATGATCTCCGTATGCAGCTTGCCTCAAGATCTGCACACGATATGATTAGGTTATAAATTCTCTCTTCCAAAATGATCATTACCAAATAGCAAAGTTTCTTCTGTTGTCAAACATCAAACTTAGTCAATATTATGATCCATCAATCTTTTTTTAATCTGTTTCATCTGCTAAATTCACAAGTTTACTATACAACTAGCAAGCACCATTCATTCTAATCATGCAAGTAATTCAAGGTCTAAAGTTCTAAAATATTCTCTTTTCATCGATGCTCCTGCAATTATCCACAAGTGCAAGAGAAAGCTGCTCATATGCTAGAAGTAAATATAGTTGATCAACTACTAACCTGCAAAGCCAACACAATGCTCCAGCTTTAAATCGACCATTGAAGTGATCAACAGAGTTCACACCAGTGCCTTGGCATTGCGTGCATAGTTTTGCACCTGTTGGTCCAAAAAAGCATAATCTGAATGTACAAATAACACTAAAGCTGGTATTAACAGATGCCTTAAGCGAGGGAAAATAAAAAATAACTACGCTGGTCTTGGTTCAGTGCAAAAATGTAAATAGACAACAAAACTCAGCATCCTAGCCATAATCCTCCTGATACAATGGAATACAAGCAAAACCTCCCCACAATTTATATTTGAGGCCATAACTTGTAACTACACCGATCACATGTTTGTTGGATATGTTGGATTCTTCATGCAAAACAGATAAACAGATATCATGCATCCTTGCCACAAAAAACAAAGAAAAAAACAAAAAAACAAAAGAGACTAATAAAGAAATAATGTATATAGCATCTGTCATCTCAATGGCATAAAAGTTACAATATCTCTGCCATCTTAGTTATCTCTGCACCTAAGTTAGACATTATTTAACAAAAAACCAGGAGAAAGATCAAGTAGATGCAGATCCACTTGCTCATACATTTGCATGGTTTTTGGAATATTCACTGGTGAAAAGGCATATGACTTCACATGGCTAATGTACAGATGCACCTTTGGCTTTCAAGAGGGAAATAATCAGAATAACATGACCACCTAAAGCATTCGGATGACTTGAGAGATATATAAGAGTTGAATTTAATCCAAGCTCAGTAAGCATATCTTATCTAACACTAAGTTCAGATTTGATGTTGTATAAAGCTGATTAAGTCAGAATATGTTAAGACTTGTCAGTCCGGTATAGATAAAAAGGTAAAAGCAAAGAGCAAGACATATGTAACTTGGCTCATAGCTTACTAGCTTAAGCTTAAGCTTAAGTCTTTCATTTATTGTGTTGTCCATTTGTTGGACTCAAAACAAGACAATTTCGCCAAAAAAAATTAATCAAGAAATGAGATCTAACAAGGTATTTAAGTTTGTAATGGCAAATATTCTCCAAGCACATCATCACAGGTCGCGGATAAAATTTGTCAGCACTACTAGGACCTCTCTTAAAGAAATCCGGTTGTCCCCAAGTTCATATTTGGACAACTTGGGCACAGTACCTAGGGCTAATTGGACTACTGTTCTACAACCACACACCAAAATAATAATCATAATCATAATCATAATCATAATCAATAGAAGCAAGATGTATCTTCTAAATAAGTTAGCTATAATCAAACGGATACAACTAGTGTTAGTACCAGCCATACTTCAAACGCTCACACGCTCTGCATCAGAGCAATTAATGAAACAACAGGAAGTAGTAAAAAAACGTTTTTAAGGAGAAATCATACAGCCAATATCAAAGCAAATTAGATTAATCATGGGGTGATCACTCACCATTCCCATCACAATCAGCGCAGACGATGCTGTTTGGTTTCGTGCCACTATTAGTACTACTTTCAGTAGCCTGGTAAGGAAAAAGACGAACAATTACACGCATCGAAGCAATTCTGAGATTAAACGAAACAAGCTCAATTGGAATCGAGGGATCCATCAGATGGGCGCTCACCTTAACCCTGAGGGACTGGAACCTCGAGACCGCACCATGGGGGGTGGGGTTTGGGAAGGGGAGATTGGACTTGGGAAATAGACCAGAAGTGGAGCTAGAAGCCTTGGACGGAGAGGTGATGGAGTTGACGGTGGAGGTGAAGCACACGATGCTCGCCATGCGAACGGAGGAGGAAACGAGGAGCGGATGAAGGATGTGGTGGTGGGCACCGATTAGGGGTTTGCCGAAGCGAAGGATGAGGCGGGTGGCAAGATGACGTGTATCCCACTGCTTCTGTACACCTCGACTCACCTTGCTTTTGGTTGAAGTATATGGAAGCGAAAGTGGGCCCTAAGTCATCCATAGGCAGGTAAGATATTCGGGTACGAAAAAAATGAGGTGGACGGAATGATTGCGTATGGGGGCAGTTGTGGGCTCGTCGTTACCTTGGTTTTGATTGAAAAAATTCGGTGGGCCCCATGGTACATTGGGCAGGTAACCGAACGGGTAAGACAAAATAAGGTGGCAGAAAACTATGGCATTTGGTTCACCACTGGGTTGGGTTGGGTTGGGTTGGGTTGGGCTTTTAGGCCTGAGAGCACGTGATCCAAAATATTTAAGCTTAAGTTAGTGGTATTATACCTATTTAGCCACATAAATCTATGTACCAATTTAGTCATGGAAAGCCCAAAAGTGGGCTTTTAGGAGGTTGAGGAGGAGGAGAAATCCACTTCGGTCCCAGCAAGAGTGAAGGTGGATCGAGTTTTCCCCTTCAGCTTCCAACACCAAACACTATCTTTGGATTGCCATTGCCAAAGCTGCAGAAAAGAAGATGGTGATGGATGGCCTGGTTATGCAAACCGTGGGACCTGTCAGCTCAAATGCCTTATCCTTCCTGTCATGGCATGGCAATGAAGCACCATAACAAGCCCAACAAAGAAGCAGCAGAGCTCTGTGAGTGCTCTAGTGGCAGCTCCATTGCAGCTTGCCGAGCTCAGGGGTTCCAGGAAGACGCCACCCCTTGAGTGATGAGCTTATCCTCATGTAGAGTTTTCCAAAAGTTTAGGGGTCACCATCTAGAAGTTGTACGAAGCATATCTGGGCAATAAGATTCGTCCTCCACGATCTGTCATCCACCCATTCACCCAGATTCCGGAGAGGATCGACATGGGCGCAAAGCTTCTGGCATCCTGGCTGGCCAAAATGTAGCTCCCCCCCCCATCGCTGAAGATTCCATCATGAGACCTCTCATGAGTGTGGTGGATGGGCTACAGGTTGGGAGCGGCACTGACAACGGGCGAGGAGTAGGAAGATGATTGAAGATGTTGTGGGGGATGGGGTCGGTCAGGTGGGCAGGGACGAGCTTGCTGCAGCAAGAGACTACAGGCAGTGGCAACATATGGGTGCATGTCTGAGGTAAGTGTTGATGTTGGAACGCAATGAGCCTCCACCTTCCATTTGAGTTGTCCATGGCCGGTGGTCCTGCTGACACTCATCATTTCTGCAGCCCCCCCCTCTGAGGTTGTATTGCTCACTCGACCTGAAGAAAGGCCATCTCCTTCAATTTAGTACCGCACACAAACCAATGGCTGCAGAATATACACATATACATGGGGACCTCCCGAGGGCATTTGTCTGATAGATGGCAAGATGAGCATGGAGGCTTTTGGATATTCCAGATCCTCTTCTTCTGTCCTCGAACTCATCATCTCAGTTGAGAACTCTTCAGCTCTTTATAGATACCCTAAACCTTTTTGAGCTGGATTCAAACTGTAGATGCGTTATGCTGATGCTTCAACTCTCCTCCCATTTCTTCTGTTATTCCTCCTAATTATATTGCACATCTATATACATTCAACACTGTTTTCTTCATATATGTGATTCAACCGCACAAAGCAAACCTCAAATCCGATGTCCACAAGGGGCAACAAAAGTTATTGATGCAAAACAGTGGTTTGTAATGAGTCAACATGTCTATTTTGATAGGTTTAATTGATGTATCATGTTACCATGGCAAAAGATAATCTTCTTGTCTTTCTCAAGTATGCCATAAAACCCTCATCCAACTTCATGCCTAGGAAGATATCCTTGACGAGCGAGTGCAACTCATTGGGAAGATGCAATCCACGGGGGAGATTCTATATTCCTGATAGATTCCCTGGCTACCATGTCAGGAGGTGAATGAGAAGCGGCCAAACTGTCGATGATGGCAGTGAATCAATTACCTTTCATGCCAGTGAATCACCTCTTAGGCGGCGGTCGACACTGCCTGGTTGCATGCCCTTCTTTGCGATGGCAGTGGATCACCTTTCCCTCCTCTCTCGATCTCGCACTGTCGATGAGAGAGACAACAGACTGACGGGGGTGTCCCTGTTTCTTTCTTGCCGCAGTAGTAGCATGAAGTGGAAGAGAGAAAGAGGGAGAGCGAGAGGGAGAATGCAGTGAAAAAGAGATGCATGATCTATCGGCTTCCGTGGGCACGCGATGCAGCAACACTTGGGAAGAGGGTGTGATGAAAGTGACGAGCAGTCTCGGAATTACTCGGGCCATGTCATTGCATGGAAGTGGGGCGGCCTCCTACGTACGTTGAGGTTATTTTCTCCCTGTAACAGTGAGACTAACGATGGTAATGGCGACCACCGAGGCTGGCCAGTAAAAGCAATCAAGTAGCTCGGTGCCACTTCTTCGCCCTGCATGTGTCAGGGGCCCCGTTCGCCACTCACTGCCTCCGAGCACCAAAAGCTGCAGCCACCGCATGCACTCTCCAGAGCAGCAGAACCGGAGGAGACTGCCGCTCTTTGGTAGCTTGCACAACTCCAACATGGGACTTTGATCCCTTCCCATGCTAATCTCCGCTCTCATCTTCTTCTGCAATGCTGATCGGATAACGAAGAAGAAGAGAAGCAGCTAGCTGGGTAATGCAAATAGATTCGGCTCCAACTTGTTTAAGCTGGCATGACAGCCGTGAGATCACTTGGATTTGTTGTTGGAAGTACAAAAAGCGAGGGTGGATCGAGGAGACGGGACCGATTCCGAATCCGGCGGTGACAGAGGGATCCCACCCATTTGTGGGTGGCGTCGATGGAGCTCTATCGGGAGCCCCAGCCCGGTGGTTTCCCTGTTCATTTGTAGGTATATCGCTGTTCTCGGGACCGCCACTTTCCTTCTTCCCTCAATCATTTTTGCCTCCGCTTCTCACATGGTATCGACTCCCTTAGTGGATCGATGCAGCTGGTCAAGTTACGTCTCTCACTTTTGTTCCTATTTCTTCCTCCCTCCCTCTCAGTACTTAAAGGTGGAAACGACGATGATGATAGCGATCGTCATCATCTGCAACTTGGTGCGAGACCAACCGTAGCCGTCTCGAGGTAAGGCATGAGTCTCCATGAGCGAGTTGCTTTGACCTCCGCTTGTGCGGTCGGTCGACGATGTTGGGCGCTGCTTGCTTCGGCCTTAACAATCACCAAGCATTTAAAGGGGTTCGAAAGGTACGGGAGCAGGCAACTAGCTGGAAAGTTTCATGGAAGCGTTCGTATGTGAAGGATATGGACAAACAGAGTATTACGTCTGTAATCTTATCTACAGTTCGTCGAATGGTGGAGGGGGCATTGAGATCCTTTTCCCAACCTCATGAAGCGGTAGTGGTGGTCCTCGAGATGGGAACCTCTCCGGTCAATATGATTTCTTTTTTGGGGGGGTTCATAATAAACACGAGTCGCATCTGCCACAGTATGTAAGAGCCTTGCCCAAACCCTAGATTGCAAGAAGGAGAAGAAGAGAGATTTGAATTCTCCTCTCTGTTGGTGGTGGTCTCATTTCCTTTGAAGAACAATATCAACTCAAAGTCGAAAAATGGCATTATATATATATGTATGCACAGATTACTAGTGAAAACATAGCTCTCCTCACCTTTACCACACAGCTTCTCCATCAATCCAAACGCAACTCAAACCAATCGATGGTGGACAACCCTAAACCTACTGTCACGTCATGCTCATCGTGTTCATGGACATGCGAAGATCATTATCTTCTTCAGCTCAGCTTTCCAGCATTGTTCGATATCTTGAGCGATCCTTCTTGCGTCCAGCGACGCGCCAAGCAAGCCTCGTTTCGTGAATCCAACGGCGTACAGCCCTCTCTCCCCTTTCCAGCCATCGGGGAAGGGTCTTCTCGGCAGTCCATCAGTCTCTGAGAACAACTCCTTCTCCTGCCAAACGAATACCATGTTAATCTTATGCTCTTGATGCTTCGGACGGATGATCTCATGCTGTCTTTTCCCCGACAAAATGCATGTTATACCTTGAGCCAAAGCGGTACATTGCTCTTGTAGCCGGTTGCTAAGATTACGGCATCGAATCCATCTGATCCACCGTCCACAAACTCTGCTCCGTGTTCCAAGAACCTCTGAACACCCGGTCGCACCTGCATTGCTTGTAGACCATCAAACAAATGGGAGGAGAATCAAATGATGCGGTGGTTCTCTTTTGATAGATAACGAACCTTGATGTCTCCAGATTTGATCCTCGCAAGTGTTCCGACATCGAGGACTGGGGTCTTGCCGGAGAGTGACTTGAGCTCAAGGGGCCCGACCTGGGGCCGCGGTAGCCCAAACCTGGCCGTGTCGCCCAGCATGAGGCGGGCAAGGAGCAGCAGCAATCGATCCACCATCCGCACCGGGAGCCACTTCAGAAGCCACATGGACAGCCCGAAAGTGGAGCGGCGAAGCATCTCCCGGGGCAGGATGTGCACCTGCACACGATAGAATAACCCCCAAAAGAGATCAAAAGGAGGCGGAGGATCGAGATGGAATGAGTTGGGCATGAATCGTCCATGGCGTTGGCTGCATGCATCTTTTTCGGCCACACACACGCACACAACCCGGGTGCACACTCTGCATCCTTGCCATGGCGATGCATGCAGAGCAAGTTCCATGCTTCTCTCTTGGCAGCAAGTACATGGTCAACCGGGCCCCTTGGATTTGTTTGTTCATTTGGTCCAAGACACTCAGCAATTTGGGCAGCCAAAGCAGTGGAGGTGGACATTAAAGGAAGTGGGAGTGACCTCCGCGTGGGGAGTGAGAAAAGACAGACGGACAGACAGACAGACAAACCTGCGTGTAGAATCCATCTTTCTTCGCATGCCAAAGAATAGCTTTCTAAAACTACTAATTTAACGTGCTGATTTGTGTTTGTCCCGTGAAGTCCAATCACAAGCGGAAGTGCAACACGTTCGCTTGTCGTTTTACTCTGCTGTCGATGTGCGATAATGGCAATAGCGATCACTACGATGGCAGAGTCAAAAGGATAAAAGAAAGATAACGTGGTGATTAATTGACTAACGATAAATCAAATCGATGTTCTTCTGCGATGATAGCTGGGATTTTTTGGAGGTGGAATTCTCGGACGCAGAGATGCATGTAACAGTGAGATGGAGTGTGTGCTATGAAGGCAGTAATAACTCACGGAGTCTCTGACGACGATGGAAGGATGGGCATTGTTGTTGCAGAGGTCCAAGCAGACCTCCATCCCCGAGTTGCCGCACCCCACCACGAGCACCCTCTTGTCGCGGAACGCGTCGCCGCTCTTGTACAGGCTCGTGTGCAGGATGGGCCCTTTGAAGTCCTCGGCGCCGTCGAAATCCGGCCGGACCGCCTCCGCGTTCTCCCCTGTGGCCACCACCAACCACCGACACAGGTACTCCCGCTTGTCCTGCTTGCCGCCCCTCGCCACCGCCTTCACTCTCCAGAAGCCGAGGGCTCTGTCGTACTCTGCGCTGGTGACGGCCTCATTGAAGCGAGGCCGGATGTCGAACTCTCGCGCGTAGGCCTCGAGGTACGCCACGAACTGCTGCTTCGTGGGGTACGTCGGGAACGAGGGGGGAAACGGCATCAGGGGGAGCTCGCAGAACTGCTTCGGGAGGTGGAGGTGAAGGCGGTCGTACGTCTTGAGCTGCCAGAGCGAGGCGATGCAGTTGGACCGCTCGAGGACGACGCAGGGGATTCCTTTCGCCTTGAGGCAAGCGGCGACAGCCAGCCCCGACGGCCCGCCCCCGATGACGATCGGCCCCGGGATCCAAACGCACTTCTCAGCCTTTGCGGCGATCACCAGAGGCTCCATCGATACGTCGCAACCGTTCCTCGGCCTGTCCTTGCGGTGATCGTACAAGAACGGATCATGTACTCGTTTACATTCAGCTTCTCGCCACCAATCCATGAAGCAAAAAAGGTTCGAAGCTGCCGCGGAGCTTGCTAATATTGACCTGGAGAAGAGTAGGCTCGGTAATAGTAGTGGAGAGCACAGGAAGCAAGAAAGATCCTTTTCATGAGGATTCTAATGTTCCTGGACTAAGAAGAAGCAGGACAGAGATGAGAGAGGAGAGATGTAGAAAACATCGGGTCTTGCTTTCTTTTCTCTTCGTATGCACCGCTGGTGCTTAGCAAATCTTGGAGAAGGATTCCTTCTTTCGCTCATCCAAAAAGGGACTTCTCCCGATGCTATAGGAAACCCTAGTCCATGTGCCCTCCACAAGCTCCGGGGAAGGAGATGGAGAAGCTGGAGAGAGAGAGAGAGAGAGAGAGAGAGAGAGAGAGAGAGGTGGAAGAAAGCGAAGCAAGAGTGGTATTTATATAAGCATTTGGGCCAAGTGTTGGAAGACTTGGCTCGCAAAGGGGACATATGGTGGTGTGGCATCTCTCTCTAACTTCTCATAATCGCTATCATCATTGGATTTAGATGTGATGCACACAACTTGCCACATGAGAGTATCTGTTGCTTTTGGGGATGGAATTTTTCTTTATGTGGGTTTTACTAACTTATCTACAGATTCTTTGTTGTGGAAGGACTGTATCAAACTTAATCTAAGATTAATTTATGAGGATCTTATAAATATATTACTATTAATTTTAATTTAATTATTTTAATAAAATAATTTTGATTCAACGAAGTTGATAAACTAGACAGTCCGTTACGCCTCAATCTTAATGAATGATATCAGATCATATTGAAGTATGACGAGGGATTCAAATAGAAAAAGATTATTCACTGGTTGCGTTATATGACTCATACGTGGAGGGCTACGACTCATATGCATCATATTAGAGTTTGATCTAGGTTATATTAAACTTAAGTAGTAAAGATTTTAATACCTCTGACTAATATTAATTTATAAGGGTTTGACGAATGTTGCTTCGACGAAGTTGAAGACCAATTAACTCATTAGGCCTAGATTGTAACACTATGCGTCTTAAAATTAGAGTGCTTTAACATGCTCTGTCAGAGCTAAAAGATTAAATCACCTATATATGTTTTTAAAAAAATCAATACTTCTACTAATATAAGATTGATTGAATGCATATACTAATGTTGAATTTATTATACATAAATCTTAAAATATTAATGATATAATAAAGAAGAGTTAGTATACCTAGGATCTCATTACCCAATACGAAGTTTGAAGAGGATCGATGCATATAATATATTAAATATTTAAATAGGCTTATCTCGTAGTGCACAGAGAAATAATTTTACATCCGACCGTGGAACAAATACTATTACCGTAGATCACAATTATTAGATTTTTTTTTTTTAATGACTGGCTAACAGCACTATCTATCTTAGTATTGCTTGGGGTGGCCTACCAAGCTCACTTAAGTTTCTAAGAAGGAAAATAAATCTATTGTGATGTTAGTAGATCAAGCACAAAGTTTGTAGATTGGAAGTGATGGAACAATTTCCAGACAGGATCAGACACCGAGCTGCAGGCCTTTTCCTCCTCCATTGTCATCTAAAGCTTGCAATCCGTACTCCTCGAAGAAAACAAAAACGTTTGCATCAATAAGATGGCTCCAAATCTAAAGTGAGAAGAATCAAAGCAAAGTGTAGGCCAACTTAGTAGGGAGACCAGCATATAAATAAGACGGCACTATAGCATCAAAATCCAAAGATCATAGTGGGAATTATGGTGCATGATGATGCCAAGCTTCCCAACTACGTATAGAAAACCATATCACATCACACTTGAAAAGTGCTTCCATCTTTGTTATGCTTTTCTTCGGGCCTCTTCCATTAGTGATGTGAGATTATTGATGTTATTATTATGCTTTTGCTTGTCCCTCCTCACCACAATGCAACTTCTTTTGCTATGTGAATCTCCTTTTAACTTATTTTTCTCGTGTTTTTGGATGGAAGAGATGAAACGAGGTTGACTTAGGACCAACGTTGTAGTCAACATTTTATTTTCTTTGAAAGAAAAAAAAAAAGAAGCAACTTTACCATACAAGTGATGAAAGTGGAAGAAAATATGAAAAGCTGAGGGAATAATGGAAGGATGTTGGAGGGAAGATACCAAAAGAAATATTTTTATTTACGAATAATTAAATATAACCTTCATAAAGAATAAAATAAGGAAGGATTATTTAAAATGGTATGATTATATAATAAGAAAACTATGATACGAGGAAAGGTAGAGAGAATATTTAAATTAATTTAACTAAGGATGTTATCATATACATAGCTCATTGGTAGCAAAAGATGCACATAGTTGACTCTAAATAATTATGATATTATAGCTTATTATTGTTATAGAGAATAATCACAAAACATAAAATATTTAATTGGTTTGGATATTAATAAGCTTTGGGACAACATAGCTTGAACAAGAAAGACTACATATAATGATTCACAATTTAGCCAACTTCTACAAATCAAGTTAGAATAATTTTAAAAGTGTTTTATTTTTCTTAGTATTGATACTCTTCGATTAATCATATATGATCAACGATTAACCATCATTGCCGCCGATGCATTTAATATAAACAGGATAGACAATGTAAGTAGCACCACTGAAAAAAAAAAAAGAAAAAAAAAGCTGTTGATCTTTATCTAGGCATCATAAAATATGGTACAACTTGGAAAAAACTTGATGTCACACCATGCACCAAGTGAAAGCATTGCATTTCTACTTTTCATAACCACTTGATGAGTAGAAGGTCATGCAAAAAAGACTGATCTTCTCATTTTTAAGATTCCATATGCATTATGTCTTATTAAATGCTGTGATTTCCAATCCAAGCACTTAGCTATTGATTTGATTTTGACTTGTAGGTTTTCTTAGTTCACATAGCACCTCCTTTTCATGGAAAACTATACCCGTTTTTACAATGATTTTGGACTCCAATCCAACTTTACAAGGTTCTAAACAATATGATATTTCTCAATCGAACCTAAAGAAATTTAGGTTATAGGGGGAAAAAAAAAAGGGAAAGGAAGGAATGCAATTCTCAACTCATGACAAAACAATTTTTTTTTTCTTCTTCTGGAAACCACTTCGACGCAGTCGTAATGGAGCATAATTTATTGTTATTATACGCCGAAAATATTTCATAGGAATCAGTTTAAGCATCCTCATTCACTATTTTTGTAGTGCATTTCCATGATTCAAAGTCACTCCTACAGCACTAGTTTCGTTCGATGATTCTAACACACAGGCATTCAAAGATGGCCTTTGTGTTAGGAACAAGTGAGGAGAACTCAAATTTGAATCTCTTCATTTTCTCTCTCTTTCCTTCTTTCATCTTTCCATTTCCATTTTAATTTAGTATTTTTTATGGTTTCACTTCTATCGAGGCCTCAAAATAATGATCACTTGTTTCAGTCCTTTTATATATATGAAAAAAAAAATTATTTTTGGAATATCAACACCATCCAAAACTTCAAGATTGAAAAAAAAAAAAAAATTCATGTTGTTCCTTCATGTTCATGCACATAGGAAGGCTTTCACTACCATATCTTGTCTCGTGTCGTTCTATTTTGACAACTTTCTCGTTATATTTCAAACCTATTTATTGTTAGATTTCTTAATCAAACTCTATCTAGTTCAACTTATGCTTTTAACACTTGTGTGGTGTGTGTGTGTGTATACATATACACACAAATTGAAGCTATAAAAAAATATAAATCCTCACGTTCTATTACTCCTTGGGAGTAAAGAAACATTGTTATACCTAAAGCACAGCATCTAATAACTTTTGAGTGATGTCCAGGTTTTCGCATGTCATATGAACCACTTGAGGTTCCCATCATTTTGAGATAAACAATGCGTCAATTTGAGAGAGGAAGAGCATCTTCAAAATGCATGGAATCTTACTAAATCTTAAAGATGAATGCCATGTGTTGAGCTAGCAGAAGAGACCGACCATGGTCTCCATGACAACATTGAAGAACAACAGCTCTCGTTTTATTTGGAGAACTTTTCTCTTCAACATTCATTGTTCCATCAGCGAGAAACCGTCGAGTGTTCGATGTGTTGTTCTTCGAATCTCTCCGATATTAAAACCTCAAGACGCATAAGATGTTGATACAAACAATCTCAAAGGATTTATTTCCATACTTGAATTCTCAATCTCCAGATAGTCTTCTTCTCCTGCCAGCCCTAACAAAAGACCATATGCAAATGGAGTTTGTGACGACTTCACAAGCAGCATTTATTTTACATGGATTACTACATTGCCTGCAAAAAGGCTTGATTCTGTGGTGAGTTGACTGTGGTTAACTCCACCAGAAAGCTGCCCATATAATGAGATCACTCATTGCAAATGATCGAGCGGGGGACAAATCCAGGTAACAGCCATGGTATTTCGATTGTGCTGCACTGCCACCTTTGCCCGGCATCATTCCCTCCCCCAAACGCATCCATAAAGAAAGTGGCCTTTAGAGTCCATTTCAGACGTCAACTCAGCCGCCTGTTATCGGCCAGCTTCGTGCCAAGGGAAGGAGGAGGATGAGACCACTCGAGTTCATATAATAAGGGGAACTCAAACATGATGATCAAATGGCGGTGGGTGTGCCGAGGGAGATAACATTGTTATCACTGAACATTCTACTTGTACTTCCTCCACAGCGAGCAGAAAACAACTCCACTTCCATCGATGCCGATCCACACTGTCTGCTGTGGCCAAGAGGGCGGCCAAAAGGACCTGTTACCACCCTCTCACCAAGAGAAATAAAGAAAGCGTATGGTTCAGTAGTTAGGTATGGAGGCTCATGGAACTAAAGTCGCCATGATGGAGAGGTCGGCACCCTTGTCCCCGAGCAAATGCATATAATAGCTTCGCTTAGGAATCACTACAAGCAAAAGGGACGTTCTATAGATACCGCAGGAACCGACCTGGGTAGGTAGAGGAGCTTTTCGAAAGACTGCAGATTATTTGTTCTTTGATGATTCGGTGTGTCCATCCACTTATCCATTCCCTCGACCTGAGGAGAGCTTTCTTTCTTTTCTTCTTTCTTTCTAATGAACACGATCCACGGCAGTGGATAGATTAGGTAACAGATCAATCGAGCATTAAGAATGGACGATGGTACATGTCCGCAATATCCTTGGCACCTACCGATCGATACCCTCCTCCTGTTCCTGAAGAAACCGAGGCGAAGGGATCACCATAAACTAGCGGTTCATGCTCTGCAGCTTCGTGCGATCTTACAGGCCGTGTCCGAGTGAGTGCTCACCATTTCCATCGAGCAATCAGAGTGCGGAGATCCAGTGTTGATAACAGCACGGCGCATACTGCTGTGGAACTACTTGAAGCACTTGCAATCTAGAAATATGCTCGACTAGCTTGTCAAACAAAGCCTCCCTCGATGCAAAGAACATCGCACTATCTCGATGTGACGTCTCTGGTGACCTTCGGAGGCCTTTCACTCACGCATGAGGCGGTCTTGCCAGAGCTATAGGACATGGTGAATTGTGCAAACTATGCATCGATTTGTGTTCGTTTGATGTCCAAGAAACAAGCTAGATTACCTAAAGAGTCAGAGAGCAGCATCTCTTTTGGCGTAAGGTGGCTAATCGGGCCTTAAATCCTGAAGGATGAGCAAGGTCACAGAAATCAAGCCAAGAAGATGGTTGGAGTGGTGGAATTATTGAGCATTCGCAATTGACCTCAGAATCCAGTAAAAGGAAAAAGGAAGAAGAAGAGCTATTGCCATATGCTTCGACTAATCATGTTTGTCTTGGTCAACAGGTGTTCTTCGTGTGCCAAGATTGAAAATTATCAGTTGGTACCAAAGCTGTCGATGCTATTACAAGTTTCAAATTGGTGGCAAAGCAACTTCTCTTCATCTTGTAGAAGAGCCAATGGAATGAACTGATGAGGGCAAACATAACAAGGAAAAGGCAGGTGGTGTCATTCGATGTGTCACCATCCCATCCATATCAGCCAAATTTACCTTCCACAGCACTCGTCGACCCAAAAATCTGCAGTTGGTGTTGCAGATATCACTGCATTCAAGAAAGTAGATTCTCTTTTTCTAAAGACTTGCTCGATGTGGACAGGTGAAGCATGCATTAGAAACCTGCTTCCTCTCCTATCTGTATCCCTAAAGCTTCAATGATCTACACATCCGATGAAAGGTTCTTATGCTTTGCAGAAATAGCTGAGAGCTTGGAAGTACTGCTGAGCCACACCAACTTGTGTCTCCTTCCCCCTCTGCAAACAAGCATTCTCTTTGAGCATCACAGAGTGCAACAGCTTTTTACTTGCTGTCTGTCAACCCCACTTTCACCCTGAAAAGGTTTGCATTGGTTATTCCATTGGAGTGTCAAGGGATCCAATAAGATCTCAAAGACAAAGACTTGTCTCCAGCCTTTTGCTTGGATCCTTTTGTTTCCACATGTAAATTTCATATTCCGAATGGGTCTTGATCTTTTCCTCTTGGGTATGATTCAAACTAGTGTCTTGTCAACTATTGATCACTCCTCAGCATGGCACCAGTCTTCAAGTTGATATATTTTTTTTCCCTCATTCTACTACAACAGTCTTTCAGTATGAGTTGATCGATTGTATGAAGCCATAGTTTGATTGCTTGTTGATATCATGATTTTGATTGAGGATCGAAGATACATCTTTTAGAGAGTTGAAGAAAAAAGATAGTAGAGGCTTAAGAAAGCCCAACAGAGATTGTTCTGGCTTGTAAATAATTGTTTACTTAATTTCCATAAGAGTCTTTTTGTTCTGTCTCAATTTTTCTTTCTTTTCTTATGATCTTACATCAACTAGTAGTGATTAATACATGTCATTATTTAAAGAAAGTCTCTGCACTTGCACTTGGTATTTTCCTTTCTCAAACATTTTGTGAGTTGACTACTATCCATCCAAATCAAGAACAAGCATGAGGTCTTTCTGCCACAAAACTGATGCACCACCATTTGAATCTTGTTTCAAAAGTGGAGCAGCTTGTGTTGACAGCCAGCACTGACTTTACCATTGCATGTAGGCTTTGCAGCAGCTCATAGGTGGAGCAGGAAGATGAGGAGTGCAGATATAGAAACCAGAATCTATCTTGCATCCAGGTGAAGAGAAAACCTTCATATGTATGCATGTTTTTAGCAGGCAAACATCCATTTGATCTTACTTTATTTGACCAGGACTGATTCCTCGAGCTTGCAGACTCCTCAGCTATCTGTTCCCTTTGTTCTCAGAAAAAGCAGAAGAGCATCAACACCAGCGCAAATCCCAAACCATGTTGATGCACTCGGAACCTCCAATGACAAGTAATCTTTGAACCTTTTCATGGAGATCAAGCATGCAACAGGGGAAGAACGGGGAGAGAGAGGAAGCACGATCAGAGTGAATCCATCGTGAGAGAGCTCATTAAACGCGATCAAAGATTACATCGCAAGCTAACGCTAAAGAGAAGACACTGCAACAATCCACTTAGTGGCCAAAAAGAACAACCCAGATGTCAGAGAAGGCCTGCAGGATGACGAGATGGAGGTGAGGGGAGTTGAGAGAGAGATAGGATTGCAGCAAGCTCTCTAAGTCTTCGGCTTCGAAGATTTGCCTCTCCGTGATCATCTCCGCCATCGAGCTCCGGAAGTCGGTGTAAGGATCCCTCGATCGCTTCACCACCGCGACGCCGTTCTTGGCTGCGGGAGATCGGACGGAGACCAGGGGTTGAAGCCCCTTGCACACTCCCCAAGCTGCGTGCTTGCTGCCGCGGCGGCGGCGGCGTCGTGGAGGACGCTCGGGTTCTTTCTTCTTGTTGTTCTTCTTCTTCTTCTTATTGGACGTCGGCCTCTGGTAGAAGTCGCAGGAGTCAGAGGAGAAGCTCCTCGATGAGAAGAACGCCTCGGCCTCCTCTTCCTTTCCTTCGCGCTCTTCGCTGCTGAAGAATCCGTCATCTTGATCGCTTTCAGTCGACGAGGAGCTGCTGAATCCGTAGCCGTTGGACAAAAGTCTCTTCTTTTTCTTCCTCTTGATCTCCTTCCTTTCTCGCATGGCCTTGTCGATGCAATGATGGTAGTAAGAACACTTGCGTGGCGAGGGGGGAGAAGCGGCATTCTCCTTCTTTCTTCCCTTGGAATCCTTCCACTTCTCATTCTTGTCCATCGAGGAAGCAGATTGGCGAGATGGTCCGCGCCCGCCGCAATCCACTGACCGCGGCAGCGCAACAGCAACCGCTGTGTGCCGGCGGTGATCGCCAGGCACAAAGAAAGAAAGCGAACGACGACCGGGGCCATGGTCGCGGTGTTCCACCTCGAAGACCGGCTCTGCTCCAGCCGAGGCGGCGGAGGTGGAAGTGTTGCAGGAGGAGCGGAGGAACATGCGAGCCAGTCGCTGCTTCAGCCTCCTGCCCGTACTGCCACCACTACGACTCCCGTCGATCTCCATGTCGGCTTCTCCCCTTCCTTCCGCTCTCGCGCATTCAAATGGAGACAAGACGGCGCAAGGCAGAGCAGAGGAGGAGGAGGGGTTCATTTATGAACCGCGACTCGGATGCGGTGGCGAATCCACCACAGATATCGGATCTATTCTTCGGTAGGAATAGATACGGAACCTTACATTGTTATTGTCTAATAATTATTGTTGGGAGAAGACGGCGCACGTGGGCTCGGTCGGTCTCATGCAGGAAGAAAAAACAATATTTCTTAGATCGAAATAAAAATAAAAATAAAAGTCATTTTTATGATTAATTACACAAGTAGTAGCCTTTGTTCTCGGACAACTCACAATCAATACAAGTTTTAGATCCAATGCTTACACAAAAGGACAAACACACACATTATCTATGTAAGCCAGCTTTGGGCATTAACATGCTACAAAATAGTTGGTGACTAATTTGAGTGAGTTCCCAAAGCCCAACCACCGCATTTTTCTCTTGGGATCACGCTCTCTCAAGAACAAACAAGGCAGGCTCTGAAGTCGAGGAAGAGATTGATTGGTGGCATGTGTTCTTTCCACCGGGTGTTTGAAATCCATGCGGAGGGACAAAGAAGGTGGTGAAGCTTGTCACCTCTCCTGTCCTCTTCGGCGGCAGCTTGCCAGTGTCCGCTTACTCCGACGACTCGAAAAGGTGGAAGAAAGAGGAAGGTTGACACCAGCGACTTCATTAGTTCTATAATTGCTCTTATCGCATGTGCACTATAAATTGGGAACATCAAAGTTAGATAACAACAATAATAACTACAAAAACGTCCACAAACAAATTATATGATTGTTACATAAAAATGAGAAAAATGACACCCAATTAATTGCAAAAAGCAAATCAGGAGAATATAATAAGACAATGATCTGCCACCAGCCCTCTTTGTCAACGTGCAATCATTGCCCCCAATCATACCATTAAATGATTCCTGGATACATACTTCATAATTGCAGATAGGGATGTATTTATACGGTCCAAACCATTGAATCATACCCCTCTTTATCCTTACATTTATGTAAAATTGCAGATGGAGTGACATATAAATATGTAAAGTCTCCAATGACTTCTTTATTCTAATAATCTACCGGTCAAAACCATCTCTCTCTCTCTCTCTCTCTCTCTCTCTCTCTGATCAAATCTATATTCCAATCATATTAATTAGTATACTGTTTCAGATGAATTAACACATCTTCATACAAGACAATACCAACCATGTCATCGTGTACCCTCAAAATGTTTGTTCATGAATCTATATGCCATGACAATACAAGTCACCATCAGCCGAAAGGAGGTGATCGCCATGCACGCCACCGGCAACAAAAGAGGAGCTGTAAAGACCGAGAGGATAAGTTCAAATATTTTGTATTGCTATTATCTGGTAGTTTGGTGCGCATTTTCCTCAGAAAGAAAAATATATTGTTAATCCTTTTTTTTTCTCTCAGGAATTCTCCATGCCTTTGTGATTGCATCGCAGTGGTTGCAATCAGCAAGATTATCTTTGACATGGAGAGAAGTGATGAGATTTTTGCTTCATATTTATCTCCCCAACCCTCCCAAACAACAAAAAGATTGCTGCCATGTGGAAAGGATTGATTGAGAGAGAGAGAGATAGAGAGAGTGCTCTCCCTTTCTTCCACAAGTCCACAGTTAAATAGAGGGACAAAAGGCTGGAGATTATGATGTCAGAGATCAGAGATAAGAGTAGGAGACAGTGTGCATGTACCTTTTTGCGTTATCCTTCTAAATCCTTCTAGCTTCCACAGCATGCAGGCATTAATCCAGTGAAATAGGAGCAGATTTCTCGATTGGATCAGCTCTGGATTTGGGGAGAGAAGGCAGAATGCTGGAGGGGAAGGCAATGATCCAGGACACAGACATGCCAGTGAAGATGCAGCTGCAAGCCATGTCCTGTGCTAGTGAAGCTCTCGACCTCTTTGATGTCCTTGACTGCAAGAGCATAGCTACCCACATCAAGAAGGTATATCCCCTCTCTCTCCCTTCCACATCAGTTTTCCAATTCCTCCATGGTTGGGACCTTCTGTCATCCCCTTGTTCTCTTGTGCGTGTTGATGTTCCAGGAATTTGATCTGAGGTATGGGCCTGGATGGCAATGTGTGGTGGGTTCCAACTTTGGGTGCTTCTTCACCCAGACGAAGGGCACCTTCATCTACTTCTGCCTGGAGACACTCAACTTTCTCATCTTCAAGGGAGCTGCTGCTTAGCCAACCCAACCACCTGCACAGAATAGCTGCTGGGGCTTGTTATGATGGTAGCTCCCAAGAGCTGTAGATGAAAAGAGGTAATTCTGTGACCCACTGAAATGTGGCTGAATATGAGAACAGATATCGAACAGTATAGTGATATACTTCATACTTTGGTTTCAGATCAAAGTCCTACTTTGCTTTCTCTGTATTATAGTGTGAGGGAACGAAATAAGAAACTTTTTTCTTACCTATTGAGAAAGCCTATGTGTGCAGTTGCATCAGTGCTGGATCTGGAACATCAAATGTCACGACCCTCCAATTCTGCTTGTCTTAGTTTATAACTTCAGAGACATTGGCTTGTAATTGGTATCAGTTTCTCTGTTCTTGAGTAGCAGCTTATAGGCAACCAAAGACTTCTTAGAGTAAACTATTTCACCCCTGCCAACAGCAAACAGATATCATAGCATGATGTCAACTTCTTACATTAAAGACAAAAGTTTCTTGAAATGTTTAAGAAAAATGATGACTCATTATACAAGCAGAAACTTCTAATACCTGTTCTCTTCCCAATTTTAGGTCACGTATCAAAGACGAGGTCAATTTAAACACTTTGGAAGGAGAAGAGGAACTCAAAGTAATGATTTTTAAAACTTTGAACTAGGCTTCATTACCAGGCATATCTACTTTTCACATGTATTTTGCTTTTTCTTTTCACATATCCTAATTCAACTAACCAATATCAGCGAAAATAGAATGGTAGAGGACAAACAATGCAATTAACAATTTGCATAGAGGGGATGGAGAATAATATGTGCTTTTAACTTTCCATATGAAAACGGTATATGGATCATTTGAACTTTCAAAACATCAAGTAAACAAAAGAACATGATCCTAAGAAAAATGACTAGGGAAATGTTATCCCATTTTTTAGAATCCATTTTTGGTGCTGTTTGGAAGAAACAAAGATCTTATCCACAGACCAAACAGGATGCAGTGTATTTTCGAGAAGGGAAGGGCCAAGGTCTACATGGGCATCTATTTATAGATTTGATGAATGTTTTGGCAACATCTGATGCAGACTTAAAAGAAAGATTGTTTGTTAGTGTGACAACCTGTAGTGCCAAACCAAGTCAGTGATACAAGGCACAATTATTTTAAGAAGGAAGACACACAGAATCTTAGTTTTGTGGTTTTTAACAAAGATCAGATACTTAACAAATGAATATATTATTCTGGCTAGTAGGATCAGACACTTAACAGTATTACATTGATTTTTGAACTTTCTTATGATTTTTTTGTTTAGTTTTAAATAATGGTTTTATAATTTATCAAATTTTCACACACTTTTTGACTATGCATTGTGTCATCGACAAGTTGGAGTCAACGACAACCACATGGAGTAAGTTTCATTTAACTTGAATTATTCTGAGTAACTTAACAATCTTGATCTCCATTTTATGTTATGATGATCCCCACTTGGAATCAAATAGAATTACTTAGATTCTTAAGACCATCTTTGAAAAACTTCATCCATATCACCAGTCAAAGATATTTCTACAAATCGGATTCCTAAAGTTACGGCTATAATGACAGTTCATAGGTATAAGTCCTCCAACAAGCAAACTCCTTTTGAGATGAATCCTTCAACAAGGGCCTCATAGAGTTTCTAATTTCATGTACAAGTTAAAATTTGGATGAAATAGCATGTTATATAAGCTTGTAATTTTTAATCCAATGAAAGAAATTTGATGAGGATACTTATTTTTAGAACAATAATGTTCAAATTGATAACTCCTCATGTTATATAATGTTTCATACCCCTTAATTATTGCAACACTTGTCTTAATAAAAATTGACCAATTAAAATAGATTGAGAATGAAAAATAACAACAACATTCACCATGTCAATGAGATGAAAAGGATGCATAGTAGACATGAAAAGTCCGAAGTAAAAAACACAACTCTTACGATGTGTGTTCTTTTAGTGGATATACACTATAAACACGCATGGTCTTAAATGCCATAAAGCAAATGGGGGTTTGTAATAATTGTTTCATGTTTGGATAACATGATCTCTCAACCCTAATACAGACTCAGCTGCTGCATCTCTACTCAAAAGGATCGACTAACGGATATCTAAACAGATCCAGGGACTTGAAGGTTCAGAAAGTTGTGTGTACATATATACTTGCACAGATTGCAGAGACATATAGGTAATATGTATGTTATATTAAAAGAACTATTCATGCCATGAAACAACCGTAGACTGACCAAAACATTTAGTCATCTCTGGGTAGAACATGGGACGCACAGTTATGACTCTGCATTAGATATCAGAAACTTGAAACTACATCTGATAGGTTCAAAGTAAATACTCCATATATCAATACACAAAACCAAACTTAAAATAACCAGAATGGCTGAAACCCAATTTGATTCAAAGCGCCTGAACTTGACCGAACAGTTTGACCATTAGACCTTTAATCAATAGCACTTTTTTCAGCATGTTTACTCTAAAATTAGGAAATGCCCGGATTTGAACGTCCATATGTTAGTATCACTAAGTGGTGTGAATAAACTATCAATGAATTTAGTTAGACACAAAAAAAAATTTCTAAAATGCTTTAACAAACTTGATCATTTGAACCTGATTCCAAAGTTCTCAGCCCACAGACAACCTGAAGCAGCACAGAGGAAGAAGAAAAATAAATTGCAAGAGAACCAAAGATCATATGAAAATATCGACTGTTGGCTTATATGTTATGATTTTAGATGACCCTTGGATGTGGTTCAGACACATCCACAGGTTGCATGATGGTAAACACATCATCTAATCTGATTTAATTCTGATAAATTCTTCCATCTCTAAAACACAGCATAAAATATGCACAAGAACTGCAATTTCCAAGAAATTTTAGACTTATAAAACAGCCATAGATTTAGGTAAACTTTATTCAGATAGCAACAGCACAGGATCCTACAAAATTGACCATGAGGTCCACAAGGTCATCCTGGTTATCCACCATCATGATAGGGACAATCCACGATTTATGCATGATGGGGATCGAACCTTGAGCTCCGGCGAGGGGAAAGTGATGCACTGCACTCTCATCAATGACGAGTGACAGTGTCACATAACAAAACTTTTTTTCCTTCAAGAAAATGATAGACATACAAGGATGTTAGGTAGCTTAATTGCTAAAAGCTTTGATGGTTGATAGCAAGCTCCTGAAATCTGATTCTGTCTTCATAAATATCTTTTGTAAAAAATAAAAAAGCATGCATAGGCAAGATGATCACATCATATGCACATATAATTAGGTGTCATAGGCCCTCGTGGGAGATCAAGACATCGTCATGCATGTTGTCACTGGTGGTCTGTGTGGCATCCGTTTACAACTAGGAACAAGAACACATATATAACCAGTCTTATGTCATCTCATGTTCAAACTATTGTTTTACAAGAAATCTCAGCAAGCAAGCATGTACTTCCATTCAATCAAACAAGTCATGAACTGAAAGAACAAGAAGAGGAGCAAAACAAAATTAGACTACGTTTGGGAACACATTTGTATTTTTAAGGGATTTGAGTGAATTTACAATTATGGAATGCCTTGAGTGCTTGGTAAACAATAGATAAAAATTATATTTTAAATGTGCATTGATGTAAGTTTTGTTTGGTAAGATTGTATTTCAAACGTCCATTGAATATTTTTGATAAATTTACCCTTCTAATATTTTTAATATTTATTCAAAAATAAATACATATTTTTTTATTTTAATTAATTAATTAATTAAATGAATGTATGTAATCTTATTAAATATTTTGTATGATGCAAAAACATAATAAGTAAATAAATATAATCATATAAATAAATGTAAAATAATCTTTAAAAATAAAATACCAATTAAATATGATTTTAAAAAATTTATCAAACATCAATTAACATTTGAAAATTTTGAAAATTGTTATGAAGCATCGCCCTAATTAAACCAATAAGTCTTTGCAGTCCTATGCGATGGCAAGGCATAACAAAAGCAAACCATTTCTCAAAATTCACGAAACCCGCGAGGAAAAAAAAGCACCTTCCAAATCTAATTATTATGGAACGAATGAAATAGGAGCAGCAGCATCTGACCCTGGTGGCTAGTTTGAAATCCCCTCCGGACGTAGTGGTCGGCCTCGCGGAGGCGCAGGACGGCAATGGAGAGACCTATGGCAAGGTCGCCCAGGTCCGCGGTGAGGACGCCGGTAATGACGGTGACCCGGATTTGCCGCTTCCGGGACTTGGCAAGGTTGACCTTGTCGTGCCCGACGCTAAATTAAGGAGGCGAAGATCTCGAGCCTGGGGTAGATCGGAGGAAATCATGTCGGCGCTCTGGCGATGACCCCTTGAGGGGGAAGAGTTTGTACCGTCGGGAGAGCTCCTCCTCGAGGGTGCTCGACGACTCCATCCGCGGCCGATGCCGCCGCTAAGAATCTGGTGTCAAGGGGTGAGCAAGCAACGGACGGAAGCCCGGCTGAAATGAAATGAGCAGAAATTAGCCTTTCATTTTATTTGCTCTTAGCTGCCCCTAATTTTTAATATTTTATTTTGCTTCTTAAAAAAAAATTGATGATGATGATGATGATGATAACGCTCATTACACTTTAAAAAATTATATTGACATTATTATTATTATAAAATATCTAAATCTATTTACCTTAATATCATTCATTTTATCTATGAAAATATAAAAATAAAAGATATATAATAATTTTAATATTTCAATTGATGGTACGAACGATATCGATGGCGGTAGACGACATTGGTTGGTGGTATCGAACAAAAATGTTATTGGGGCCATGAGTGATGGTTGTAGATGAGAAAAATAACGATAAGAGGTGAGAGCTACTCAACAACTATGTCAACGATGTACTTAGTATTGAATTCTGAGATTCATATTTTTCTATCGTTATCGGATATATCCATCGAGAGCTTGACAATCACTTAGCTTACCAACCTTCCAAAGCTTCCTTTCCTAGTTAGACGACAATTGACGAATAAAACTCTTCTTCTAATGAGCTCTTATCTCTCTTTTTTTTTATGCTCATGTCGAAATTGATGCAATAGTAGGGGAGTGACAAGAGCTCCGATGACCCTAGCTTCGGATCGAACGATCTGCCTAATGAATCAACGACGAGACAGTCATTATCTTTGTCATAGATGTCGGCGTAGTTGTTGAACGACTAAAGAGCTATTGATAAAGATGGAGAGTGATTCTCAACTCTCGTTGTCGCTCTCCTCATCCACAACAATCATTCGTGGTCCCGACGGCGCAGTCCATCACCATCAACTAAAGCATTAAAATTATATTTTTATCTTTTATTTTTATATTTTCATTGATAAAATCGATAGTATTAAGATAAATTTACCTGTCTTACTTTGGTAATTATAGGAATACTAATATTGTTTTCTAAAATGTAGTGATCGGGATGCTAAAGGTAACTAACTAAAGAGATAATATATAATTAGCTAAAATTATTATTGTTATTTTTTATCTCTATTTGAGTTCATTTTTTTTGTTTTTCTTTTGGGCTGATTCAAAACATTAGGGACAAATTTAATGGATAAAATCGGTTCAATAAATTAAAATGATAAAAACAACAAGAAGAAAAGAATGGATTTTAATAAAAACAAATATATTGATAAAATAGTTTGGGAGGCATAGATTTATATTAATGGCTTATAAATTTTTGGTCATGGGTACTCCTTTATATTTGCATGTTGGAACATGGAAGAATATTTCTCTCATGGATGTTGACTGTTGACCAATCAAGTATCTATTTCCTTGCATTGATATAATACCACTAAGTAAGAGCGGAACATATGAAAGCCAAATGAAAAATATCACCAATGTACCGAATGAGACTATCAAGCTGCCTTTTCCTATTTTTTTTATTGGACCATTAGTTGTGGTTCCAGATCTTCTACCAAATAATTTAATAAAAACTTTTTTTTTTTTTTTTGCCATCGGTTATAATAGATTAATTGATCCATCAATTTTATTGAATTTAAATCATTAATCAAAATATTTAAATTAAGATAATAATAATATATTTATTAGATTCTCATAAGTCAATCTTAATCGTATCATTTTCGATGTAAAACTCATGGAGCATATTACATTCACTCTTTAAAAATTATTAAGGATCATATCTTAAATAATTATCAAAATTAGAATTAAAAAATCAGATGTAATGATCATTACAGGATCAAAATGGTTCTTTGTTGGAGGGTGGAAGGTGAAAACATTTCTCACAAAAGAGAGCTAATGAGAAAGAAAAATAATAATAATAAAGGAACCATTAAAACCAAAGTTTTTTTTTTTTCACCACCATTTCTCTACAACATAATTTACAACATATATAAAGACTATGCAATATTCTAGCTCTATTAGGACTCATAATTCGAATAAAACTCAATTGACACCAAATCTAACTAGATGTGATTGCACTGATGACTAAAATCCAAACAGCCTCCATCAAATAATTGCCCCCAACTCCAATTATGTGCCATTAATCAACTTCAATTTCACATTTATGTATTGAATCAGATTGCGGTTTTCCAATTTATTTTTGTTGGATGCTTATCATTAACTATGATAAATTCCATTGGATCTGCTTCCATAATGGTATTTTTCACAAAAACATAAAGAAAAAAATGATCAATTTTTCACCACAGCGGTGCCTTTTTTGGGCACTTTAATATCTGTGTGATGCATACACTCAACCACAGCCGTCCGCTTGCCTATCGCAGCAATCATCGGACGGCAGGCGCCCGAAGTCAATGCGTGACCCGTGATACATTTCTTACCTCTTATTGGCTTACCCGCTGCGGTACCTGCCTCGCGAGAGCGGCTCCCGCGTGGGTCCCGCCGAAGCCCGGACTCATAAGGCCGCCGGTGGCCCACCTGCCATTTGACCGGCTATGCCCGGTGGACAGCCGTTGGGATTCAAAACGAGGAAGCGGAACGAGTGGGCCCTCGAAGCGAACGGCACGGATCTCGTGTCGACTTCCGCGACGCGGTTCCTCGTCCGTACGATCGCCCGAACGTGTCTCGAAGTTTAAACGTAGGGTTCGAAACCGCCCCCCCACTCAAAAGATTGGACCTAAAAAGAACCAAGAAAAGGACCCCTGGAGATCCAATAAAACAAATCTCCCCCTCACTGGCTCATTCGCGATCTGAAGGAGGGGGAAGCTGGTGGAGATCTCGGCCCCCGGCGTCATTTCGATTCGCCGAGGCGCCGGCTTCAGATCGTGTCTGTTCCATCGGAGAGGTGAATTATTGGCTCTGTTTTCCCCCGTTTGATTCTGGTTTCGTTTGGGATGGGCACCGTCCCCGATTAGGGTTTCAGCTCGGGCTCGCACTCGGTGTGGCTATGATCGTTTGCTTGATGGAGGTTGTGGAAACTTTCGTCTTCGTGGGAATTGGTGGGTTTCCGATCCGTTTGTGTGGTTTGAGTCGGAGAGGTTGAGAAGCGAAGAGGGGGCTGCGGGTTCTTGATGATTGGGCTTTTGGTAGGACGCTTGCTTCCTTTTCTTGGGAAGTTGGGTTTCTTTTGCTTTTATTTCGTTAGCTCAGCTCGCCAATCTGAGATCTTTTCTCAATTTGAAAAATCATTTTCGGAATTTTCCCTAAATTGATGAACTTGTTCTTTACATCATCTACCAAATGATGCTTTTGGAGTTACTCTTCTAACATTGGTAACTTACTCTTTATTCCGTATAGTAATGTTTATGTGGTTCATTTATCCCTTTTCTACTTTTGATTCTGCAGTCTATGGTGTTTCTTTGCTAGTGGAATCTGTTTCTGGCATCCTGGTTACTTAATGATGGCTTCGAATTTGTATGCTGGTTGTTGATTTGTCTTGGAACAACAATATCGGTCGTGGGTCAAAAGAATGGCAAGTGACAATGGAAAGAATTCTGTCAAAGGTGAAGCTTCTTCTTCCAACGCTGCTCATGAAGGGATTGGCCAAGAGATTCAGAAGCAAAGATCCTTAAATGGGTACCTGCTGAAAAGTTTGCTGCTCCTATGATTTCCGTTCTTTTCTTTATTCCAATGGCATTTGACAAATTATGCTTGAATAAAAATACTTTAGGCATCAAGTTTGGTTTACAGTTACATTTCTTTTTGAAGTTATTAAGATTTGATCAATGCTGAAAGATGAATTTTCTCGGTTAAAGCTTGGCGAAACATATCTGACATGTAACTTTTTAATTTATTGTAGGAGAACCACTGGCCCAACACGGCGGTCGACCAAAGGACAGTGGACAGCTGAGGAGGTAAGATTCAGATGTAGATAATCAGCAAGTCAGATATGTTGCTTTTGTAATACAAGGTTATTAACCTGCCAAGTGTTCTACATATTTGAAGAAATGTGATAAGCAAGAAGGATTTTTCTGCTATTTTGCACTATGACTCATTGTTTTGATGTAACAAGAATGCTAGACTGCTTTCCTTGAGACATGAAACTAGGTCGAAGTGAAAGATGCTATGGATATACTTGCCTGTGAAGCTTATGATAGGCTGCTTTCTAAATCATAATGGATGTTATTTATGCCTAAGCTCCTTTTATCTTGCCTGATTGAGGATTGACTCTAAAATTGGTCTTATTATGCCCTGGTTGTCCTCGTCATAAATTGTCGCTTCCCAATTGTTCAGTACGTATTTTCTCTGATTATTTTGACAGCAGATTCAGATGACCGTAATCGTCTAATAGAAATATTATAGTGACTATAATTGTCTAATTGACTGTAATTAAGACCTGATGGATAGAACTAGTTGGAGCATGTTCATAGTGACTTTTAATGTTTCCTTTACTTCTTGTATATCTATCTCCTGGATAACTTATAATATTTGATATTTATTTATTTTTTTCTGTTTCCCTTGCTTGCTCTTGATAAGTATACCAAAATGATTCTTAGGACAATAGCTTTGAGAAATGATGCGCTCATTCACTAGTTTGATGTTGTATGTATGTCTTTCTTGGATTACTAATGTTCCTTTGTTGAAGATATTAATCATTTCCAAATCATAGATTGAGTATTTCACTTGAGGTTTTGATTCTCTTTTTCGGTACTGATAACGGCCCTTGGACAGACTACTGTGATACTAGTGTTTGGATGGGCATACCATAAATTAGCATGTACCCCTACTCATTGGTATAGGTCTAGCAAGAACAAGAGAGAATTGTATGTGAAAGAAAGCGAAGATGAGCGAAGGTGGAAGAGGTGAAGCAGGAAGCAGAGGAGGAGGTGGGGGAGGGTAAGAGGAGGAGGAGATGGTGGTGATGCAGCAAGAGGAGGTAGCTGCAATGCAACCGGGGAGGAGGTGAAGGACGAGAGAGAGAGAGAGAGAGAGAGAGAGAGAGAGAGAGAGAGAGAGAGAGAAGAGAGAGTCAAACATAATGAGAGAAAGAGGAAGGAATATAGAAAATAATGACAATCACATGCCAGTTGTCATAAATTAAGAAAAAAACACAACTTGATGGTAGGCTTATTGCTAATTTAACATCCAGTATCAGTTTACTCAGTGCTTGGTATAGTGAGCTTATTGAGCAGTACATCCTTTGAATTAGGCGATTTTTTTAGTTTGTTGTGTGATTGACTGTTGGACCAATAAATTCTAGTTCATACTGATGGATGCAAGTAGTACTTTAAACCAGAATTCTCAATTTCAATGTGTATCGCCCGATATGGGCGGTATGTACTAGTCCGAGAGGATATTGGTATGCGGATCATCCTCTACCAGACGGTACCAGTGTTTTGATCTGTACCGACCGGTACCGAGGCGTACCCACCGGTACCGCCTTGGATTTCGACCAGTACCAAGGCGTACCGATCGATACGCCCTGATGTGGTAGGTGGAGGTATTTTTAGGGTTTTAGGTGTACCATCGATATACCTTGGCGTATTGATGGTATATACCGATATGTACCATACTATGTAGAGCTCGGTATGCCAGTTTGGACCAGTATTCAAAACCCTACTTTAAACCTTGATTATCCCCACTTTATCCTTGTGTTGCTAATTTATAGTTTGATATTCCATATTAACAGTCTTGAATTTAATTATGTGGTTGTTTATTTTAGTTTATGCTCTGAATATGACAAGAACTTTTTTGGTTGCCATTTTCTTTTGCAAATTTCGGCATGGTACTTTGCTTTATGCATCTTAATAACAAATGTGTTTTATTGGATTTGCTAATTTGTGCATCACATTGTCTATGCATGCAGGATGCCATATTGTACAAAGCTGTTGAACGTTTTAAAGGAAAAAATTGGAAGAAGATAGGTATTTATTTTAGTCTCACATAAATTGAGTTGCTTTTGGATTTTTTTTTAATGTTTCATGTTCCCTTATGCATATACAATCTTATGTTATCATGGGTTTATTAGTGTTCAAAGGATGAAATCTTTTGATTTCCAATAATGCCCATATCCTGTTTCCTCTTCTTATCATTCTCAATCAACACTGTCTATGGACATTGCACTTCTTTTGATTTTATCTTGATTGATCAAAAGAGAAAAAAGAATCTGAAAAATTAATGCTGAAATTGAGTAATATTGTACATATTGTACAATGCTGAAATTGAGTAAGTAATATTGTACAATATGTACATATTGTACATATTGTACAGGATGCCATATTGTACAAAGCTGTTGAACGTTTTAAAGGAAAAAATTGGAAGAAGATAGGTATTTATTTTAGTCTCACATAAATTGAGTTGCTTTTGGAATTTTTTTTTAATGTTTCATATTCCCTTATGCATATACAATCTTATGTTATCATGGGTTTATTAGTGTTCAAAGGATGAAATCTTTTGATTTCCAATAATGCCCATATCCTGTTTCCTCTTCTTATCATTCTCAATCAACACTGTCTATGGACATTGCACTTCTTTTGATTTTATCTTGATTGATCAAAAGAGAAAAAAGAATCTGAAAAATTAATGCTGAAATTGAGTAATATGTCAATAAATAATCAACTAATATGCACATTTTATCAATAAACAATAGTATCATAACTGTCATATGTGAAGAAAAGCATAACACAATCCACATCATAAATTATACATGTTCTTTAATGAATAATTTAGTATAATTACAAGAAACTATAATGTCCCAGTAGAGGCCTCTTATAATGGTTGAACTTTATGTAGCGATCGATATTTATTGGTCTGACCAATGGTCTATGTAGGTTAATATTGTTAGATAATTAATATATATATATATATATATATCTTATTTTATTATTGATGTTGGCAGTTACAAGTAGGCATAAGGCTGGTGCCATACCAGCCGATTAGTTGCCAAAATCAATATGAAACCAAGATTTAAATTTTTGGTCCCAATTATTCCAAGCCATCTGCCTGGATTATTTTCAGCTATTGAGCTTTGTGTAGGACAATATCAGTAGTAAATTAGGAATAGTCATTGTTTTTGTTCTAGTGCCATCGTTGTCTTTTTTATAATTTTAATGTATGTTATTATGTTATATAGTCGACCCAAAATAGTTAGGACTTATGACTTTGTTATTGTTTTTATTATGTTATGTGAAGTACATAATTCTTATGTTGTCTTTTGTTTTCAGCTGAATGTTTCCCGGATCGGACCGATGTTCAATGCCTACATAGATGGCAAAAGGTTTTAAATCCAGAGCTTGTGAAAGGGCCATGGTCAAAAGAGGTGAGGTTATGTTAAATATTGTGATAATAATACATCTTTTGCCTTCTTCCTGAAAATTTGTTCTGTGTCAGCATTTGATTAATATAATTTTCTGTTTTTCTCTTCAATAGGAAGATGAAATCATAATTGAAATGGTAAAGAAGTTTGGACCAAAAAAATGGTCAACTATTGCACAAGCGTTACCTGGGCGCATAGGGAAGCAATGCAGGGAAAGGTAAACAGTAAGAGCCACTACAACTTGCATGCCATTTTAGATTTATCTCAACTTAGATCACAACATGATATATAACTCTATGTTTTGCTTATGAAATTACAATTTAGTTGATGACTCCCAGATCCTTTGAAGCAAATGAAGGGTGAATTTTTTTAACATTTGTAAGATCACCATACTATTTGAATAGCTGGATGCAACAATACTTCAGAATTTGGGTTCTTTTGCATAAGTTAAGCAGCAATACCAAGCCATATTTTTTAATAAACAAATTCACAGTAAAAAAGGGATTGTCAGCATTGCAACCTAAATTCTTGTTGCAATAACATATTATTAGGTTTCAGAGGATATGTTAATTTTCATTGGAGTTATTCTTCGTTTTATGATAATCTAATTCATTTCTGCAGCATACTTGTCTAAATCAGAGAGCAATGGAACAGATTGAGTTCAATTTTAAAGGTTTTGATGTTCAAGGTCCTGGACCTCAAGGATCATTGTAGGATGTATGGTTGGATACTCTGACACACTGCTAGAAATGTATCCCCTCATGAATTGTTCAAAGACAACTGAATAGCTTGCAAAAGCTCTTTATTATGCTGGTCTTGAATAAGCACATTTGTAACCATTATTGATCTTCAATGGTACAATTAGCTCACTGATGTCATACAATCTAACAATGAATTGTTGGCATTTGGGTAATCATGTGGCTTAGTAAGTACATATAATTGCTATGCCAGTTCAGAGATAATATCATCATGTGAAAGATGTAAAATCTCATGCTTGTTGCTTGAAGTGATTTGTTAATCCTCTTCCATTTAAGAAATTTTACATGCTAAGTTCTTCTATTAATAATTTCTCTGCCATAACTTAGAAGATCTCGACAAAACAGAGGATTTGTTAATCCTCTTCCGTTTGCATTCTGATTAATATGGAATACTACATTTCATAACCATGAGAGATTCTTTAGCATTTTTCTTGTTACTAGTTTCTGGTTTGGAGTACCAAACACATTTATCTTTAGCTTGGGGCCATTCATATTTTTGATATGGATATAAATAATATATTGAAACCACAGATATACACTTTGTAAAGAATATATTGTTCCTAAGTGTGACTATTCATGCCATAATGGCATTGTAATATTACTGTGTTCATTGAAGGTAGCATATATATTTTTTATTTTTTTTTTACAATTATTTTTTCTCTTTCGATATCATGTTTCTTTGATTTGGTAATTCATGATTCATGATTAACAACTTACTGACTTCTTAGAGAATGTATTGTAGGTGGCATAATCATCTTAATCCTTCCATAAACAAGGAGCCGTGGACTCAAGAAGAGGAAATTGCACTTATTCATGCTCATCAAATTTATGGAAATAAGTGGGCAGAATTGACAAAATTTTTACCAGGCCGGTGAGATCAGAATGCTCTTAACTGTTTGATTTATAAACATAATGTCTTTGAGTGACTCTACTTCCATGATAATGCTACACATGTATTTCATACCTTTTTGATACTTGAATGTTTACTATTCTCTATCTGATGATGCATGTCATGTTACAACCTAGCTTGATCGGATGACAAGCTTGCTAACTTCGTTGAGCCCAAACCATTAGCCAAAATGCTTAAGCTGAAGTTGACAGTAGTACATTATCGAACCTTTGTTAATCTTAATCTTATCCCCTTCTGATGTGGGACTAATCAGGGTATTATAAACTCCCCCACTTAAGGGCTTGATGTCCTCGTCAAGGCCCGTCACAACCCAGACTAAAGTTTAGTATGGTGTATGTGAGGTGTAGCCTAGTAGTGGCTTTACACCATGATGAGTCTTTGACTCCATCCACAAGTAGTTCTTTCCTATCTAAGTGCTCTCATCATGCTTTAATACTAGGTCATCTCTGATACCAATTGTCATGACTCGACCTGATGGGATAACTAGCCCATTAACTTCATTGAGCTCAAACCAATAGCCAAAATGCTTAAGTTGAAGTTAATAATAGTATACCCCTCAGACCCTTATAAGTCAATCTTAGTATTGGTCACTTCTGATTTGAGATTAATTAGGGTGTTATATGTTGACTGATTGTCTTGTCTGCTATTGTTCCACGGTGTTTATTTCTGTGTGGGGAGATTCATGGTTCAATGCTTGCTTTCTTGTAAGGATGTCAATGTGCTTTTTTGAAAGTTAATTTATCTTGAGAATTTGTGATTTCATATACATGTATTATCTTGTTGACCTGTATATTATGCTGAGATTCTGCCTTTATTATATTCTCGCTTAAGCTCATTTTACTCTCTACATCATTAAATTGAAAATTAGTTCAGTTTCAGGATAAGTGACAATTATTATAATTTCATTTTCCAACATGACGATCTAGATTTGTGTGCTTTGCAACATCAGGACGGACAATGCCATAAAGAACCACTGGAACAGCTCTGTGAAGAAGAAATTAAATTCATATTTGGCATCAGGACTACTTTCACAGTTTAAAGGCCTGCCTAATGTGGAAAGTCCTACCCAAGTAGGTAATACACAAAAACACAATGATAATGGTCTCAAGGACAGGCTAGAAGTTGAGGATTCATCAGAATGCAGCCAAGCTTCAACAGCCAATGTTGGTTGGTATCAATCTGATGGAGAACTACCAAATACAGTTTCAGTGGATGATGACATTAAGCTGGATGGTGATAGTAATAGAAAAGAGATTCAGGATTCTGAGTTGTCAATGTGCACTAATGAATATTATGCTTCTATGGAGGAATTTGCACGTGCTGTTCCTGAAGTACAATGTGAAGCTTCTACATCTGCAAACTTGCTATCTGAGGACATGTCTGAAAAAGTATCTGATCAGATGATTTTGGATGAGTTGCCTAATAATTCTTCATTAGAAGTTTCCCAGAAGTCATTTGAGCTAACAGAAGCATCGGAGCATTATAGCTTATGTACTAGGAATAATGAAAATGCATCTGTTTTGTGGTCAAAATTTTTAGACCTGAAAGTCCCAACTTTTATATTAAACAATGATTCAAGATATGAGAAGCAGAACAATCTTTTGGTATGTGAAACTGATTGCTGCAACAACAATCTTTATGGGTTAGAGGTTCATCAGGGAACTATCCAAGATTGTCCTATTGAATTTGATACTTCAAACATTGTAAGTTTGGATTATTTCTCTGGTATAAATTGCCAACACTCTTTTGGTTCTGAAGCTGGTGGAAGTCTTGGTTCATGTTCAAACCCAATATATCCTGTCAGTTCATCAGCTGTTCCTGGAATTTCCTATTGTAACAATTTGATGGCTGTGGTACCTCCATCTTATCTCTGTCCAAGTGATGAGAAGCTACAGATAAACTCTACTCATGAAACCAGAGAAATTTCTGTTGGAGCTCAAGATTTGGAGGTCATTACATGTTCTTATGATGGCTTTGCTTATTCCAGTTGCTCTTCTTTATGTCCCAATGATAGCAGTATACCTAATGTTTGTCTTCTTGAGGATAAGGGGCAGGAAATTGGGACTCCAAAGCATACACATACAGAAATGATGGTTTCGGGTACTCCTGATGCCAATCACAATATTACATTATCAGATGGAAATCCAACGCAGACAGCAGAATTGCAGGATTCTGGAGCTCTATTCTATGAACCTCCACGTTTCCCAAGCTTAGAGATTCCATTTGTTAGCTGTGATCTCATACCGTCTGTAGATCTTCAACAAGCATATAGTCCCCTAGGGATTCGTCAATTGATGATGTCCTCTGTGAGTTGTTCTAAACCATACAGTCTCTGGGATTCACCTTCTCATGATGAGTCGCCTGATGCTTTGTTAAAAAGTGCTGCCAAAAGTTTCATGTGTACACCATCCATTATGAAGAAACGACAACGTGAATTGTCATCTCCTATAGTGGAACAGAGAACAGATAAGAAACCTGGTATAGAGATGCCCTGTGTGTCATTACACTCATCACCTTTAAGTAACGCTGAGAATTCTTCTATGGTTAACTTGAATGGTGCAAATGTGTCGAATGAAATTTCATCAGGTTATGCTGAGGGAGGTTTTACTTCTTCGGACAACCAGCAGAAGGAACCTGTTCTTTTGGATGAGGACAAAGAAAATTTATGTCAGACTTCTGGTTGTGCAACGGATGGAAATATTAACAAGGAAGTAAGGTCCTCGACTGACTTATCTGATAAAATGATGTCATCTACAGTGGCCATTTGTGTAGCGGCCAAATCTGATGCTGGTTCTTCAAGACGGAGAGTAAGTGTTATTTCATCATTTATATCTTTACCATACAACTTATATGTGATAACCATGTACCATAGCGAAGATTTGTAGTTCATGTGGCTGATTGATCTTATAATGATAATGACTTAAATATTGACATTCTTGCTTCAACCAAATATCCTTGAAGAAAATTTCTCTGTACACTGTATGTGATTCTACTAAAAGCTTGCTCAAACTCAAGGTGTTCTCAATCTTGCCCTTTTTGAACAATAGCTTCGTTAGAGACACATGATAACTAGAAAAGAATATGGTTTAGTTTAATTTAGTGGCATTTGTTAATGGTTGTAAAGTACAGACATGTTAGGCATATACAGGAGTATAACTATTTAAGATAAGTGTGCTCCTATAGATCTATTAAAACTGGTAGTTTTTAAATTGCTAAATTTCATTTTCTTGTCTTATACTTTTCTACTTTTTATTCTGTGATTCCTTCTATGTTCAATAGTAAACACTGCCTGTTTATTTGCTTTTGAATTGAAGCTACCAATCAACATCTGATATGATTAAGAAATGAATACATCTTTTGCGAGTCTCAGTTTAGGTTTGATGTTTTATCCAATGCTTTAAACTCTCTTTGCTATTTTTTTTTCTTTTTCAATATCAGTTTTTAATCTTTTAGTCTAAAGTAACTGCCTTAAATTTGTTATGGCTGTCTTATGTTGGTTGAGAAGGCCACCATAACATACTTCCAATGCTTCATTGTGTTTTCATATTTTAATTATCTTCCACATTTTCATGGGCATATGACATGTCATCATCCTTGGATTGACATTGAAATCACTTGATAGTCCATGAAGTTTCTCATTGTTTGAAATTGTAAGCTGTCATGACAACATCCATTAGTTGCCTAATATCTTGGATAGATCAGGCTTTATGTGGCCCAAAAAACTTAAGCCTATTTATTAGTAATAGAGTTATCTAGTTATGTACATTAGCTCATTTGAATCTGGACCCTTGGGGTATCGCAATCTTCTCTACTCTGATGTTATACATTCATCAAAATCCATTGTGTAGCACACACAATCCAAATTAACTGTTACTAAGCAAGACGTGGTAAGAATAGCTTCACGGTAGCAGTTCCATGCTATGATGCACCCCTTGCACCATTCACTATTAGCTCTTCACTATCTAGTTTTTGATGTTGTGTATCTGTGGTCATAGGTCCACTGCAATGCCAATTATCATGACCAGTTCCAGCCAACCTACTAGCCTAATAACTTGTATAGAATGTTCTTATCCATGTGTCATGAAATGCTTAAGCCCAAGTTAATTGTTGGAGGTCTAACTAGTCCTATGTATCAGTCCAATTCATTGTTATGCTCCAATGCTGATCTATTGGGACATTAGACTCTTAGAGGAAATTCTTAATTACATTTGTTTATAATTGAGTAATATATGTTTTAGAGTTTTAATTGAAACAGAATTAGTTGGTTTCTTTTCAGCTGCAAATTATGAATTTTAGTGTAAATTTGTGTGTTTTGTTGTTAAACTTCCAGTTCTGATAAGAAAATCATTCTACTCTTGTGGTTCTTATGCAGCAGGCATCTCGGGTTCTAGTTGAACGCAATGCTAATGGCCAAGGTCTTTTTTCTCCACATGGCAAAGGACATTCTATGAATGCATCACCAGGCACTGGTGCTAAATTATTGAAATTTCACTCTCTCAGGAGCTCAGAGAAAGGATCGAACAATGGTCAAATAGAAAATTCTGCTGAATCTCTACCTGACGTCCCTGCCTTCTTTTCTCCTATTGCCAGTGAAAATAAGAACTTACATTCAGTGTCCACTAAATCAGTGAAATCTGTTTCATTGATCCATCCTTCACCTCCTGTGTTTGAAAAATGCAGTTCAACAATTGATGCGGACATTGGACACTTGAACATGTAAGAAAACTAGATAAAAAAAAATTCTTGGTTTATTTTTTGATCATTCAATTTTCAGTATGATAATTTTAGAATTATATATTTGGATCTTGTGGGCTTTCATACAATGAAGCAGATTTATTCAATACTTTGTTGCATATGTTCCTCATCATGTTTTTAGCATTGTGAACATAAAGTATCCCAGTGGTGTTTCCATCATTGCCTAAGTTCTATGATTAGCTGTATCACATGAGATGGCTTCTAACAAGGTCTAGTACATTTTGAATGTCAATCTACAATTTTGTTTCGGTCAATGCAACCCCTTTTTAATAGGAATTTTTTATGTGGCTCTAACTTAATTACCTAGGTTGCAAAAGGAGCAACTTAACGCTCACCCTCCTATTTGAGATTCTAGTATATAGCTATTCTTCTAATGAAAAGTTTCCTCTTCCATTATTGTTCTATTGTTTCTTATTAATAGATTTCATGTTTTATTGTCAATTTAATCTAATATTAATGCTCATCAATTATGATTTCTTTTGATGCCTTTTTATTCGAGCAAATTCTTTTGACTAAAATATCCATTCAATAATGTTTTAGTGGATCATCAAACAAGGCGTATCAATTCCTGATTTGACAGCCTGGAATTTGCATGTGTAAAACAGTCTTGAAGAGAGGAATCACCCTTCCAATTATGAAAACAGAGCTAGAACTCCAAATTTTGTGGTATCTTATGTTTCATAAAATTGCCTAATTTTATTGCTAGATCCTTTTTTTAATACCTAAACAATTACTTTCTCAATGGAATCTATATTATGAAACTTTAGTTTGATCATTTTGAGTCACATATGTACTTATTTTTTTTTTCGTTTCCAATCTTTTTTACAAATAAAATGCAATTTTGTTAGAAATATGCTTAAAAGTGAGTAATTCCGTGGAAGTTGGGATTCAATAGTGAGTTCTTTCTGCTTATATTATGGAGAATAATTTGTGCTGTGATACATTTTCTCTAATTCCAATATCCTTCTCCGTACAGTTTTGATGATACACCTGGCATCAAAAGGGGAATTGAATCTCCTTCAGCATGGAAATCACCTTGGTTTATGAACTCTCTCCTTCCAGGAAATAGAATCAGCACTGATATGTTTGAGGTTAGACAAACCGATCTTAGTGATACATGTGCATCCTGCTTCTGCTTTGTTTTTCGTCAATTTTTTGCCCATTCAGTTTCACTGTTTCTGATGAAGGTGTACTGTGATTTGCCTACAAGGAATTTGTTTTTAGACACTTTTAATTGAACCAAGCATAAGAAGTTGCATATTATGCACTCGGTAAATATTTTCCATTACACTAAGATATGTTGAAGAGAATGTTAGCTAAGAATTTTACAAATTAGTTGCAAACTGAAGTAAACTTCATATTGGGCGCTCTTGCGAGAAATGTTAGCTTGACTACTAATTTACAGGAGAAAAAGAATATTAAGGTGGCATTGCATGTCCTGAGTGTTATGTTTTCTGTATTTAGATAACAGCCATAGGCAACATGTCCGGTTGGTCAACTTCTATTTTCCTCTCGTGGCCTTGAGTCTAATGTTGTTAATCTCAAACGTGCAGCTTTTTTTCTTTTCAGTTACAGTATTTTCGAATTCTTTAATCATTGTTCATAAAGTTAACCCAATTTCTCGTACCTAATTTTCCAGGATATAGGATATTTCTTGAGCCCTGGTGATCGAAGCTATGATGCCATCGGGTTGATGAAGCAGTTAAGTGAGCATACTGCTGCTGTAGTTTCAGAGGCTCAAGAGATACTGAGAAGTGGAAACCCTATCAAGATGTCACATGAACCAAAATTTGACAAGAAGAAATTCTCAGAAGAAAATGTTGAACCTGACAAAGAGCTGGATAATCAGTGTGTACCGTCAAAAATCATGGTATTTGTGTCTTTTATCTCTGAAACAAGGTTTTTACTATACGTCTGCATTTATTTGGATGCTTTACCTGAATATACTTATTGTACATGTTTCCTTTTCATGCAACATTGTCATGTCTTTCTTTATAGAATCCTTTTATGGCATTAACTTGGATTCGACGGCAGATTATTTGGAGGGAAATTCCTGTATTTGTTTAACCATGTCTATTTTATCAATTGAAAGTTAAATGAATTAAAAGAAAATACCTTGAAGCATTTTACATGAAGGTCTTTTGAGCATTGTGATTATGTGGCACATTTAGTCACCTTTTGTCATTGGTATACAAGGCTACTAAACCCTCCCTGAAAACTATTCAAATATACATGCTAAAGTTTCTAAAAAATTGCAAATATTTTCTAATTGTTTATGATACATTAACATGTCGAACAATTCTGCAGGCCGAGGCCCGAATCCTTGATTTTAGTGGATGTGGCACACCTGTCAAGAGATCAGAAAATGTGAAAGCAGGCAGTACAGAGACATCTGTAAGCTTTTCAAGTCCATCTTCATATCTTATGAAGGTTTGCCGATAAAAGCTTTTGGGCATCAAGCAAAAAATATTTGCCTTCTCTCTATATTAATATGTAAATGCCCCCCTTGCAGAGATTGCTTTATTAATTTATTTCATCCCACCTTTCTTCCTGTTGGTGTCATCAATTTAATGGCCAGGCCATTTTCAATTACAAGACAGCACTGGGGCTTTATTGAAGAATGACATTTGATCTACTATAGATATAATACAATATCCTCTATTGTGTCATGTTTTTTAACCGATCCATAAAGCTTATATTTCTGGGCCGCATAAGATATTTTCCATATTTGCATTTCTCTTCTCAGCAAATATATATATATATATATTTTTATCAGACATCATTTCAAACTGCAAATCCTCTTCAGTTGTTTTGCATAACCTTAGCTTCTTCCTTGATGTCTTTAGGAGAAATAGCAGAGTTACCAAGGAAGGCATTTATAATCCATGATAATGTGTGATCTTATTCTTTCTTCTATGGAGACTTGTAAACAAATGAAGCATTGAACAAGCATAGTGAATTCTTTGGTTAGATGATCTTTAGATCCCTTGATTTGATAGTTCAACGATAAATGGCTGAGCTTTCTTGCAGGATATTAGCTTCATGATGTCTCTCTCGGAATTCTGCATTTTAATCTCATTATTCTTTCTGCAATGGACAATTTGGCTCACATAGTTCTGCTGCACTTTCTCTCTCCATGTTACATTTACAAAAAATAGTTTTGTTAAGTGCCAAACATGAAGCCATCATCCTTGTATAAAATTTGCATGATTTTGAGCCAGCTTCTAATGAAACCAGTACTTTTAGGTTCATGACAATACACACAATGTATGCATTGCTGTTTGCCTCCTGCAGTAGGACGAGTGCCATAGACTATCCTATTCTTCTACCCAATCCAAAATTTCTCAATGTCCAACTGTTTAATGCAAAATGCATAGTGTAATCTACCTTGTTGCAGTGCCTTTGTTGGCAACTTGCTGTCATGCTTCATGATATCAGAATGATCAATGTTGCCAATTCGTTGGTCGGAGAAAACAATTAAAAGACATCATTGAAACTAATTCTTTAGGTAGTCTTTTATAATGACAAGCTATGTTTATGTTCATGGGAAATGCTTCCGTTGATGCTTTGGAACAACAACGGAAAGAGCTTTTTGTCTTGTGTGGATGATGCGGATAGCCCAAGAAAAGTGCAGCTTCTCTTGCTATTGTCATCATCACCAAAACATAATTCTGATATGCATATGAATTGGCACTGACAAATAAATAAATTCCAAATCCAAAGAGCATTCTTGTCTTGTTCTTATGATGTGAATTCTTGAGGCTTCCAACATTGTCTAAGGGAATTAGTTATGACGGCTTAGAATGTAATTAACAAAGATAAAGAGGTTGGTTGATGGAGAAAAAGGATGGAATTGTGATGCATGGGGTTGCTCCTACTGTGGTTGTAGAGATGTGATTATTAACTTAGTAGGGAGCTAGTGGTGCTTAGATCCCAAGGATGGGAAGACAAACGAAAAGAACACAGGTGGGGACGAAGGCGACAACAAATGAGAGGCAAAGATCATGGGATAATCTATCTTTTATTAACTATGGGGTATATTATGTGAATAAACAAAAACAAGGAACATGTCATGGGAAAAATAAAAACTTCAATTTTTTTTAAAAAATTATCCTATATATATAATTTTGAAAGTCAAATGATGAAAGTCAAATGATTTTATATTTACTATTTAAATTAGAGTTTCTCACACACACACACACACACACACACACATATATATATATATATATATATAATTTAGTGGGACAAATGAAAAATTACTACTAAGGTATGTATGTATGTATGTGTGTATATATATATGTATATATATATATATGTGTGTGTGTTTAATTTTACATTATGTTTGACTAAAAATATTTAGAGTATTTTAGGTTGTTTGTATTTTTATATACCATTTAGGTTAAATAGACTAATATAAATTAGGCTAATTATAGATTATCTTATGTAGTTGTCTATTTTTAACATTTAAATCTCTATACTTAAAAAATTTACATTGACATCACTATAATTACAAAAGTGAATCATATAAGTCCGTTTACCTTAATATCGTCAGTTTTATCAACGGATTCATGAAAATAATGTATAAAAATATAATTTTAACGTTTTAGTTGATGGTAACGAATGATATCAGGAGTGACAGATGCAAAGCGGCAATGAAGTGCTCTATGGCTCCATCACAGAGTAATGTTTGCGACACAAAGTCATCGGTGCCGATCTTGGAATCATAAAGACCCTATAGTTGGCTCCCCCACCCACTTTTTAAAACCCTTAACAATGTCTTCACCTTGCCCTTTCCCCTTATGCTCACCTTGCTATTGTCATCGACCAGAGCCATCACGGTCGTCTTCGCTCCGTCCACCTCCTTGACATCTCTCGCTGTCTTATCTCCATTGTTCTTTACCAGGTTCAATAATGCAGTCACAATATTTTTCCTCGCCCTCCCTTTTACCCCAACCACCAAATCTATTAAGGTGCTAACATCATCCATCATCTGAAACACCTTCACGCTTTCATTGCATTTTGCCATATAGGTAATCACGACCATCGTGTCCTACACCACCCTCCTCTGCTTATCCTTCACTACCCGCACGAAAAGGGGTAGCACGATACTCAACTTGATAAGAGTGGTGTAGTTGACTAAGTAGAGGGTCAAATCAAAGAAGGCTTTAAGCACATCCTTAATAAACTTAGTTAATGCACTAGGGGTGCCAAGGCGATCCACAAGGGCGACGATGAGGGGCTTCTTTGACTTGATGATGGAGCAGTATGCTTTGACGGAGAGAAGGCTGTAAAGGGTTACAATGACGTGTTGGGTGGTGGCGAAGGAGAGGAGGTGGAGGGCGACAACAAGGGAGTCGAGAATGCCCGAGGTGCACATGAGCACTTCACAGGCGGAGATGAAGGGGTTAAGGAGGGCAACGATAGTGTTCTCTTGGGCCTTGGTTACATATGAATAGTGGCGATGGTGGTGGTAGTTAAGAAGGTGAGTGGCACGAAGGGGTACGACACCAACATTGGCAAAGGGGGGCGGGGAGTGCATCTTTAGGTCCTACTTTGACAGGCGACAAATCTTCACGATGGCTTCGACAGTGGATTTCGATTTTGCAATGACGGAGTGCCAACGCAAATGCAAAGTGACAAAAGTACTATTCGGTAATTGTGTCGGTATTGACGCCAGTGATGCCATCATTTGTCACCATAAACTTAAACATTAAAAATATATTTTCGTTAGTAAAATCGATATCATTAATATAAATGAACCTATAGAAATGTCAATATAATTTTATAAAGTATAGAAACACACATACTAGAAATAATCAATTACGGGAGTAATATAAAATTAGCTCATATAAATCATTTGGATGGACGTGAATAATGGCATGTATTAAAGATATTTTGTATACTAAAATCCGTAATTAAAAATACATTGTTTCCAACCCGGCAAACATATGAAGTTTGTGTAATTGAAATATCAAATGCCTATCGAGAATTTTAATTAAATCATTTGTGATTACTCATGACTCATTCTTCAACATTTTTGAAATCTTTCATATGTCGCCCATCGACAGCCCATATTTATTTCAATCTCAAGATGGCTAAGTCTAACCATGGACGAGAAAAATAGCATTTTGATCATCACTATTATAAACGCTTCAATTAATCCGAGAACATTATTTTCCCATCCTCTGTCTCCGACGAGGCACCAACCAGGTAAAAAGCCCGGTGGGTCCCCCCGCGCCTTCCTGCCTGATGTCTCGCCGTGGCAGGCGATCACGGCGCAAAACCATCCCCTCTTCTGATCATTTATTATTACTATTATTATTATTATTATTATTATTATTATTATTATTGTAATTATTGCATTTTGTATGTAAGGAAGGGAAAAAAAAAAGCATTTATTTTTTCTCTCTCTAAAAAAAAAACGAAAAAGAATCCGCGACTCCTCTCTCTGGTGACAGGTAAGGACGGGAAAGGGAGTTCGGGGTTGGCGCACACGCTTCTCCTCGATTAGGGATTCCCCGTCTTCGCCTCTCCGGCCTTTCGATTACTCCGGTTTCGATTTCCCGGGGAGGAGCACCTCCTGTCGTATTCGCCTGAACCCGGTCGGATCTCCACGGAAAGATCCCGTTTTGGTATTCGTTCGATTGGCTGCTTAGGGTTCCGGGGTCGCGGCGATGGCCGGTGCGCTGGTGGATCGAGCCACGAGCGATATGCTGATCGGCCCCGACTGGGCGATGAACCTCGAGATCTGTGATATCCTCAATCACGACCCGGGGTACGTGATTCTACTGTACATCCTTCCTTTCCTTTTCTTTCGTTTGTTTATTAAGCATCGGAGTTGCTTTCTACTGTTGCATTTGTTTCGTCATTTGGTGCTCTGAATTTGATTGGTGTCACATGCGAATGGAAACTTAGTCTTGCTTTTTGTAGGACTTGGTTGTTTATTCGGTGAAATTGGGGCGTAAAAATGGCCTTTGAGTTGACATCTGTGAAACATAAGGACTAATGGTACGAAATTCTTACCCTGGTTGGCAAGGTGGGAAACTTCAATGTAGTAGTTTACTAGTTTATCTTATCTCTAGATCAGGACTATTGTTTTGGATGACTTTACGGGGAGCTGAATCATCTAAAGCTTGGGTAGTATCCAATACGACAATTTTGAAGTTCAGCAATAAAAGTTGCCAACGGAAGGCTACAAGATATGTGTTATTAGTTCAGATGCAAGATCAACGCCGCTGATGCTATAGATGTACCATGAAATGCGAAAATGATCAGTATGGCATTTTCTGAAGGGTGATCTTTAATAATCCTTTTCCAGAATTGTTTACGGTGGCATCTGCGAGAAATGATATGGAAGAATTGGAACTGTATTTCCACAAAATTGGGATGCAGTGACTGCTTGTTACTGTGGTTCTTTTCTAAATCCTTTCTTTTGCTTTAGAAGTCCACTCCTTAAGGTCAAAGTCTGGTTGTCGTTCCAGACAGTGGCACTACTGAAACTCAGAACTTTGGAATGAACCTAATGGTCTATAGAAAGAGACTATCAGGATTAGAATAAATGGAAGATATCTATAGGGCTTTTGACCGAGGTTTCAAATTCTGTAATGTGCTGATTGGGGTAGTGTTCTGATCCCATACCCTTGCTTGCCATTGCCTCCTCTGATCTGCCAGGAGGAGGAGGAGGAGGAGGAGGAGGAAGCCTTTATGGTGTTATTGATGACCACCTTCCATCGCCCCCTGCTGATCTGCCACTAGTCTTCACCATTGACGTTAGAGGATGACTGCTGCCTGTGGTTGCTTCGGCTGATCCACCACTAGTCATCACTTGTGACACTTGGGGGGATATCAGAATGGTTTTCACGTATCATGTGCTTGGGACTTTAAATTAAATATAGATTGTTCACGGGGGAAAAAATATATATATAGAAGTGAATACGAAAAGGAAAAGATACAAAGGAGAGGGAAGAAAAAGAGTTGAGACAATTATTCTTAAAAAAAATATTATTTTTACAAACAATTATTTTTTAAAAAATGAACATGTGTTTTCTCATATGATGATGGACTACTCTACTTGCATGCATTATTGACTTTTCCAATTTTGATTTAATTCTTTCTTTAATTTTTATCAGGCAAGCTAAAGATGTTGTTAAGGTCCTCAAGAAACGTATTGGGCATAAAAATTCTAAGGTTCAGCTTCTTGCACTAACAGTAAGTACTTCAGCCAGTTTGGCCTTTAATTGTACATTATATTCAGGTAGCTTTATCATATGATAGGGTTTCGAGTCCCCAGATGTGCCCTGTGGATATGTGGTAACATCTAGTGCATCTTGTAACATATACATAAGGAAAAAATGTTAACAACAATTGGTTTATAATACCTTTTTGGGAGTCGCTTGCTATTGGCTTTTGAACTTTCTTGATGCAACTATTTGTTTAAAAAATTATGGTAAATCTTTATGCACATTTTGTATAATTGTTTCACACTGTAGTCTACCTTGATCTTGTTTCTATGGATGCTCTCATTTCTTAGTGCTTCTTACACCTTTTAAGAAGCCATTTTCAGTTAAAGTCTTTCTGAATTGCTTTTCGTTTTATTGTTTGATTCTATCCTCCATAGGTGTCTGTTTTGTACGTTATTTTTAGTGATTCTATCCTCCATTTTACTTTCTAGGTTTCTTTTTTAGGTTGATTGAACTACTCTCATGTATAATATGGCTGAGTGATTGCACATTAGGCTTACATGAAGCAATATTTTTGTTCTTCGTTCTTGTCACTATTTCAACCTTAGTTTTTCTCAAGGCCAAGATTTGCAACTCAGGTCATGTATCATGTTTGTGCCAATTATAATTTCCTTGTTATGTAGTTCAATTTATAAAATGAAGACTATGTCTTCACGGAAGATAATAAAGCATTTGATTCATTTTAGTTACTCTTTAAATTTGGTTCTTTTAAGTTACTTTATCTGCCTTTGTTTATCTATTCCCTTGGAGATTTACTCTCTTTTGCAGTGTTGATGGCCCTTTTGCTAAATACTAGTGACATGGTTATATATATTAATTATTTGCATCCCATGCACTCAGCAATTTTGAGGTTTATGCAGTACATATTAGTCCAACACTCCTAAGATTCAATTCTCCACAAACTCTCCACATAATTTATCTGTATTTTGGTAGCATCATTTGTGCAGAAATCATATGTTCTATACTGCATATCTTTTGTTGGTCATAAACACACCAGTGTACTTTTTAAGTTGTTTTTTTTTTGTTTTTTGTGGAAATACTTAAGTTCCCCTTTAAGTTTGATTTATTTAGAGAGAGAAATAGAAAGAGAGAGAGAGAGAGAGAGTATATGAGTCACTGTTTAACCGTTATAAAAAGAACAAATGAACCAGACTAAACCACCTGTAAAAGGGCGGTCCACCACCCGGTTCACACCCACGGGTCCTAACGGCAAGACCCTTTTAGTTTAGGCTCGAGCTAGCATAACTTTAGTTCAAATCTGAGTCAGGCCCAAATCAAGGACCCAAGCTCTTTTAATCAAGTTCTTTAATGATAGGCTCTTGTTAATTTGAAGCTCGTTCTCTTCTTGGTGCTGAGACAGTTTTCAACCAACTAGTTTCATTGGAAAACCATTGGCGATGACATAAATAGGTAAATGCCTTTTTTACGAGTAACAAATCTGTCATGCAAACTGAGTGTTTTGTTCTCCTTGGTGTTGTCAGAATTAGTATGTGAAGCTAGCATTTAGCTTGTGTCTTGTCTTGGCACATACATTGCTATTGCACTTGTGGCATGACACTAGCACCTAAGATGGTTTCCTTGGATAGCATGAAGGTTTCGTGCTGCTGTGTTAGTCCTTGGACTGATGAAATGTACTATCTTTACATAGAAATGGTCCCTGATAGTGTCCTAGCTGTGATGGAAATTTTTCCATGCCATTGGCTGAAACCAATGTGAGACATAACTTTAAACTTTTAAAACAGAAACTATCTCAATACATTGGAACCCCTCGGTGGTGAGGGATGCCCTTCCCACATATTACCTACGAGGTGGACATTGAAGATGGCTGACCTTGGAACCTTCGCAGGTGGTAGTGAGGGATATTCCTTCCTGGTAAGTACCTATAAGGTGGACATTGAGGGTTAAGCTAGCTGCTATGTTCCACATGAAGTTCGCCACATTGAGCTGTAGGCTTCTTTTTCTTGCAGTAAAATGTCACATTTCACAGCGTATTGTGTCTTCCTTTTGTTGAAAAATCTGTGCATGTGTGGGTGACCAAAGCACATCACCCTTGTGATTGTTCGGGAAGTTAACTTACTTTGTATGGTATTATGACAAAGAAGTATACATGGACTTGCAAGTAGACAGCAACCCATAGCAGGCTGGCATGGGTTGGAACAGGTCAGCACATGTTATGCCAGAAACACATTGGCATACATACTGACAACTTGTGACAGTAGTCCCAACATGCTTGTGTTGGTTGGGTATGAGCATGCTGATTTGAAGAAATACGGTTTTCTAGGCAGATAGAGGAAAGCAAATCAAGGAGAGATAAAATAAAGAGTCAATGAGAAAGAGAGAAGAGATCAGGTAGCAGGCCAAAGAAACTTGATTTCCCAATTTAAATCATGTCAACATGTAATTTGATTGATGACATATCTATATTTGGAACAAAATCTTAAGAATTTTTCATATGGGACTTTCCATGAGATGGAAAGAAATCCAATAAATGTCATGTTTCCTGTTCTTGTGCCTAAACACGGACTTGAGTCAAACTTAAACTGAACCATATAAGATTTTGTGATGTGCATCTACCTTGGACCGTCTTTTGTTAGCCAATGTACATTTGCTTATTGTCTTAAACTAGCCTCCTTGTCCATCAAAAGGGCCCAAGTTTGTGTAAATTCTGCTTGTTCAGAATAAGACAACTTGATACAACCCTCTAGTGTGTCCATCTAGCATAATTCAGCGCATAAAGGTCCAAATCATGATTTAAGTCATGTCAAACATTAGACAAACAATCTTCTGGTCAAGGACTTGCATGCTTCTGGTAAATAAAAAAGGACATATTAAGCTTTAGAATAGAAATGGACATCTTAATACTAGTTTTGAAGTGGAGAACCGTTCTTTGAAAACTCCTTTGGTCAAGTTAAAAAGGTAAGGGCTGATCAAGCCTTCTCATCAAGAATTTTCTATTTTAATTCTACGTTAGGGTTTATTTTCGTCATTATTTTAGTAGCTAATTTAATTGGTCAAAAGTGCTTTATCTTAAGTTTAATTTGTATCTGAGAGTCCTAGTATGAATTTAGTATGAGTTAGGCAAACAATTTTACCATAGAGATCTGTATTTTGAAGGTTTTAAGTGTCTCTTTTAGTGGGTTGATGGGATTAACATCCCCTGCAACCCTTGTATGTATAAGAAGATTGTAAACCTAGGGCCTTATGAATAAATGATTCTTCATTTTATGGTGGCTGTGGGTGGCTCCGTTGTCATCTTGAGATGCAGATATGCACTTTAGAAGCAGTACTCTAATATACAGCATAAGGTGATAATTCAAACTATACCAAATCAGTCCTGGTTGAATGAATCTGGACATCTACTAAAAATTAACAGAAAATGCCTGGTATATGAAACCTAAATTTAACGTACACTTCAATAAAACTCGTATTAGATATACTCTAAATTTACCTATATCCTACTTTGCTGTCATAGGCTGCATCATGAATGTACCATATCATGCCAGAAATATTTCGGCAATTACTTGTTTAACAATTGACAATTCTTTCTTAATAACTTCAGTTAGATAAATAGTTTCCTATGTTTCATGCCAATTATATATTTTTATATCTTGTTTATCTTACATTGATTTACCACTTATCATGATATTGATTTTATGTTGCAGCTACTGGAAACAGTGATAAAAAATTGTGGGGACATAGTTCATATGCATGTTGCTGAGAAAGATGTACTGCATGAGATGGTCAAGATTGTAAAGAAGAAGGTTTTATTTTTTTTAAATTTTTTTTCAAATTTAGATATTTCCTTGTTTATTACCTTTTACTTGCTGCTGATCATATTTCTGATTATTTTTTTTACAGCAACCTGACCTTCATGTGAAGGAAAAGATACTTATATTAATAGATACATGGCAAGAAGCTTTTGGTGGTCCACGGGCAAGATACCCTCAATACTATGCAGCATATCAGGAATTATTGGTAAGCTTTGCACATTTTTTTTAGATAGTTTCCAACTTGTATTGCTATGAAGTATCAATTGATATGTGTTTCTTCTATCGGGAATAATTGAGAAATAAGATGCTGACATGCGAAACAGTTAGGATTTTGGACTAACTGTTGCCAAATTAGTACTCAGTTTTTTATGTTGTCTAAATGTATTATTGTTTCCTTCTCTATCAGAGAGCTGGAGCTGTATTTCCACAGAGATCTGAGAGTTCTGCACCTGTTTTTACTCCTCCACAGACGCAACCTTTGCGATCATATCCTCCATCAGTGCGAAGTCCTGATTATCAAAATGAAGCACCTGAATCTTCAGTTGCATCTGATTTTCCTGTTTTGAGGTGCTATCCCTATCTTCTCAGTTGTTTGTAATGTATTTCAGTGGCAAACACAATAGTTGCACTAATTCTAGTTCACTCTGATCGTTACCTTTCTGTTTTGATAGCCAAACCTTTAAACATTTTTTTTGCTCTGATAGTTGTGTTTAACTGTTATATTTGTGTTTGTTGAGTATGACTATGAGTTTTGTTGGTTTACCATTTATGACATTTAAGTGAAAAAACTATGCCTAGTGGATATCTTGGTTGGTTGAATGGTCATGTTCAACCCATGATAGCTCAGATTTGATATCTTGGATTCAAGCACTCAAATATGCAATTTCTAGAACAATCTTTTTTTTTTTGTCATTTTTATCTACTATTGTTCACTGAACTAGTTTTAAGTAAGTTTTTATTGTTAAATACATGATTTTTTATCCCAATAATTGCATGTTTGAACCATACAAAAATTTTCTTTCGTTGCATGCCCCTGTGTAACTTTTGTGTCTGGTTAAATACCTCTGGAAGTTTTGTTTCATTCACTTAAAATCACATTTTAAGACCAATCTTCTAGCTGTTCTTTGTTCATTTTGATCTACTCTAGTTCACTAAATTAGTTTAAAGTGAGTATACATAGACTATACATAGATATTTTTTTTTCCAATAAGTTCATCAAATCTGTATTATAGAACAAAATTAGCGTTCCTATTTGATTCATTAACTTAAAGTTCCATACATTATTGGTTCTGGTGCTGTACTTTAAAGACTGAATTTCTATTTAATTTTTCAGCCTCACTGAAATTCAGAATGCTCGTGGTATCATGGATGTACTTTCGGAAATGTTGAATGCCTTAGATCCTGGAAACAGAGAGGTATTTGCACTTTGAGAGTTTCTTTTATAATATTTATTAGCACGTTATCCCAAACACCATTTTAGTTCAAACTGGCAATTAACACTCCAGTTTTGAAAATCTGGCATGCAACTCTTTTCCTGGACCATGATATCCAGGCATTGATTAATAAAATGTAGTGGAGGATGAACAATTTTTTGCTGAGTCATTAAGCTGGTTTACTGTAGCTGGACTTATTATTGAAAACTCAATACTCATGGTTCAATTTAGAGTTGATAGTATTCTCTGGTTTCTCCTGTGTATGCCAATACATTTATGACCTGATTTTTCCAATGCTAAAACAAAGATATGAAATGTAATCAAACAACTGCTCAGCTAAGGTGGTTTTTATATGCAGGGACTTAAACAGGAGGTAATTGTTGATCTTGTTGGTCAATGCCGTACTTACAGACAAAGAGTGGTGCATCTCGTGAACACAACTGCGTATGTTCTCTCAGTTATGTTTTCCACATTTTCTGTGTTTATAACAGAAGATGGACAAAGATCGGACTAATCTAGTTTCCTTGCTGTAAAGGTCATTTTTTTGAGTCAACATCTAAATTTGTATCACAAAAAGATGACAGCTTAGCACATTTGATTCACTAGAATTGAGTAATAATTCTTTATTCTTATGGTTCTTCTCTTGTTTATCTTTTCACCTTTTTCATTGCATTTCTTCAAGATGGTATTTTAGAATTAATATTGTTAGTGGTAGCTACGCTTGTCTATCAGATGTAACATGAAGTATTCTAATTGGCATATGCTACTTTGGCAAATTTGTGGATTGCACATGCTACTCGACTGTTCTCATCATTTTCAAGATTGCAGCCTTTTATATTTTATGCTGTTTGTGACAGAGATGAGGAGCTGCTTAGTCAAGGACTTGCTCTAAATGATGATTTGCAGAAGGTACTTGCAAAGCATGATGCTATTGCTGCAGGACTTGCTGTTCGTGTGGAGAAACGAAAATCACTTCAGACACTTGTCAATATTGATGATTCTTCAGCAAGCAAAGAGCCACAACAAAGGTGGTTGGCTTTCTTTTAAGTAATTTGCCATTTACAAACTGTGCACTATATTTGTTACACCATAGAAATGCCCATGCAAAGTTAAGAGGAAATATGAACAGCTTTACTGAAAACTGTTTAAATTTCTAAGAACATAATTTCTACCGAGGACGCACTTCTGTGATTGGCTTGGATGTGTTGTGGTTGTTGTATAAGTTGATGATTGTTGATCTCTTTAAAGCCTTTTGTTTAGTTGATTTATTTTTAACCAATCTATTTTATTTAAGATTGACTGTTAGAACATGTCAAAAATATAAGTGGAATCTTGAAGAACTTTGTCAGTAGCATTTATTTCTGGCTTACATCTATAGTGCTTAATGAGGCTTCCTTTCATGATCGACTTTGATGTAGGCCATCAAGTACAAGCACAAGTAACCAGCCTCCTCTTCAGCAACTATTGCTGCCTGCTCCTCCATCCGATGGTGCAGGAACCACTTCAGCAAAAGTTGATCCCAATATGGACCTTCTTAGTGGCGAGGACTACAATAAACCTACAACAGAGAATCTGCTAGCTCTTGTTCCTGTCGGTGAACCACTTAACAATTCTGCTTCTGACCAGAATGTCTTGGCACTCGCAGACATGTTTTCTCCAAACAACTCTACCAATAACAACAAAAATCCTGCAAACTCTTTTGATTCAAATTCTACATTTCCGACACAACAGACATATCCTGCTGTATCAAACCTTCAGCTGCAGTCTCAGCAGACGCAACAGCCTCAATTTTTTACTAATGGAGGCATCCCAAACTCAGGGGCACCTCAATTTCAGCAGTCAAGTCATGACCAGGGAATGCAGCTCAACCTGGCAAGCACTCCATGGAATGGTCAGTTTGCTCCAGCATATAATCCACAGCAGCAGGCACTAGGTTATGGTAAGACGATCGTCTTTTCCTCTAAAACTTTATAATGCTCTTTTTCCCTGTAATTTTGCCTATATTTTGCTACAAATGTATTCTTCAAATATTTGAAGTGTTTTTAGTTATTGATTGTTCCAAAAAACTGACAGGATGAATAAAATTAAAAATTGCACTTGTTTGTTCTGCAATTAGCATAAACCTATGCCAGAGGAAAAATTACACAAATATGGCTATAGAAGAAATAATATATTGTGGATCAGAATGTTGCATACTTAAAATTATGTCGTATACTGAAAGTACAATTTAAACTGAAATGCCGAAATGGATGAATGACATTATACGATAGATACAATAAGAAATGATGTACTTTTACTAAATTGGAGGTAGCTCTAGTTGTTGTAAGGATGAGAAAATATTATCTATGGTGGTCAGAACATACACAAAGCCAATTGTCATATGCACCAACAAAAAATGCCATTCAATCTGGATTTGGATATTTAGAAAGAGTTATAGAGGTGGACAAAGGAAAGTTTATCATCAGTAATAAAAAAAGACACCAGGGCTATCCTTAACGGCAAGAATCTTGCAGAAGCCCCGTTACACCCTTTTTTAAATTTACATGATTTGGAATCTTTTGAAGAATTAGATTTCTAAACAATGACAAAACCATAAGTCTCAACTAGAAAAGATTGAAAGAATCAGATTTCTAATATTTGGAATAATGACTCTTAATATTTGGAACTACGTGCCATTTTATCTTGAATTGTATTATTTATCATTGCCTCTCTCCAACACAACAAAACTTTAGATCTAAAACCATATTTTGCTTTATGTATAAGTTGTTGAACACAAATAAATTGAGAAAAACAATTTAAATAAAGTGTTGATTTTTGAGTCTTCTTTTCTCAAGTTTAAGCATATTTTGTTTGATAAATGCACAGATATGTGCGTGCTTATGTATATAAGGAGAGAACAGTGCAAAAAACCTGCCACCAATGTGGGATTTTGGAAGGATCAATATACATCGTCTTACCCCTATGTGCAAAGTGACTTTCTATAAGTCAAAAACATTTGTAATAGTTGAATGGACCCTGTTAACTCTCATAGAGGATTTCCTTTACTGTGTCACCGATACACTCTTTGAAGATAAACACAAATATTTATATATGTATGTAGCTATATACATATATGTATATTTCTACATTTGAACATGTAATAAACATCCATACATGTACCATAGCATGTACACATGCTTTTTAGCTGTTTCATATCCCTGCCCTTTTAAAGCTACCTCTTTAACTTGTATCTGTGCTTGCACCTTCTTCAAGTCGTTAGGGCTGTTAAAAGGTGATACCTCAGTATTTTTTAACAGTAAAAAAGGATTTCTGTAGGCAACTTACACAGCTGGAATAGAAGGCTTTTTTGTCATCAATGTTGGCAGTTTAAGCACAATTGGTTGGAGAAAGAATATGAAAAGTGTTTTTTTTTATTCTTTTTTATTTGTGCTTCAAAATCATTTCACTGGAGTTCTCTATGTTGGCAGTTTAAGCACATTGCTTGTTCTGGTTAGTTTTATGCCCTTTTGTAGGAGTGTCATCTTTGAGCATGTTGTATGAGTGTCATCTGAATTTTACAGATGCAAACGATCAAAGTGGAGCTCTTCCCCCACCACCATGGGAGGCACAACCTGTGCAGAGTGAAATGCCTGGCTTGCAGCATCAACCGCTTCAAACAGACCAGCTTAGTGTGCATCCCTTATCAGTTCAAACTGGTCAACTCGGGGGCATGCAAGCTCAACCCATGCTCGGCGGCCAGCTCGGAGGCATGCAACCTCAACAGACGTCAGGCGGTCAGCTTGTAGGAATGCCTCCACAACATATGATGGGCCCCCAGCTGACAGGGTTGCAACCTCAGGTTGTCCAGGGCGATCAGTTTGTAGGCATGTATCCCCCAATGCAGAACAGCCAGATGAGAGCCATGTATCCGCCACAGATGTTCGGAGGTCACATGGTTGGTATGGGTCAACAGCCTATGCAGGGGGGTCAGCTGACAGGGTATGGGTACGGGCAGCAGCCGGGTGCTCAATTCTATGATCCAATGGGACCTGCATACCCTTATTACACTCCAAATGCGCTCGCGCAGAGAATGTATGGACTTTCTGTGCAAGATAATAACACATATGCGAGTAAGGCTTCGTCGTATCAGATGCCCACATCCTCATCTTATCTGCAGAATTCGAACAAACCATCAAAGCCCGAGGATAAGCTCTTTGGTGATCTTGTCAGTTTCGCCAAAAACAAAGCTAAATAAGGCCTCTTCTCTGAAGGTCGAGATCTTGTAAAATCAGCGTGGAACTGTTTCTTCACACATTTTTTTGATTTGATATGCTGGTTCTGGTGCTTGCTTTCCTTACATGTATTATCTCTTTCTGCCTCCTCATTTGTATGATGTCCTTTTCTTTTAATCTTGTACATTTAGAGGGGAAAAGGATAAAGGTTGATTAGAAAGATTTAAGATGCGTTTTTTTTTTTTTTTGTGGTTATGTTCATGTTTGGTGATTCGGAGATCAGAATATTGAGTCGATGCTGCTCTTCCATGAAACACTCACTTTTGTATGATGCTGTAATTACTTGATCTCCGAGTGACCAATATTGTGCACGAGTGTTAGGATTAGATGTATTAGAGAATCGATTGCATTTAATCTCTAAGATATTGTGGCCATTATTTTGATGGTAAAATTTTGTGATCTTGTTATATGTAAATATTTTGGATTGGAGGATCAAAAAATTGGACACAAACTTGGCCGATTTACTAATTAGATTGTTTAAGTCTTAGAAAGACTAAAATATTCTTAATTCTTCATTTATTACAAAATAAAAATAAAAATTTTATTATAAGAATGAAATAGAATAAAATCATCTTTTTTTTCTGAAAAAAAAACTATTCATTAAAAAATCAGAAGTATGTAGGACGAGGGTTGAACGATCGACGCAAATCGTCCTCTTTATAATTTTAAAAATTATATTAATATATTTATAATTTAAAAATAAAATATCTAGATCTATTTATTAAACGATGTCAGTTTTACTAATGGAAATATGAAAAAAATAAAAAGATAATTTCAACATTATAGTTGGGTGACGAACGACGTCGGTGGTGACGAACGACAACACAACTAGGAGGCATGGATGACTGTTGTGGATTAGGAGAACAACAACGAGAGGTGAGGACCGCTCTGCATCTACATCAACGTCGTCGTAGCTGTTGAGCAACGAAAGGACTGTCGATTCGAGCAGCCCTTTCACTACTATGCATGTGCATCGGTGTCGACACAGTTGCCAAGTGATGTTGTTCAGCATCTGCATCGATGGTCCTTTCTTTGTTTGGTAACTTTGTCAACGTCGATGCAGATGCAAAACAATACCATTCAACATTTACATCAACATCGACACATACGTAGAGCAATATCGCTTTGTATTTACATTAGCGACTCTTTTGTTGTTTAACAACTATGTCGACATCGATGCAAATACAAAATGATGCCATTTTCCATTTGTATTTGTGTCAGCATCGACACAGTTACCGGGCACTACCGATGCAAATGCAGAACATCAGTATGTGTCGTCCTCTTTTTCTCTCTCTCTCTCTCTGTCCATCTCTCATCATCACTCGCTCTTCCTCCTCATCCACAATAGTCACTCATGGTTTCTAGTGGTGTCGTCATTCATTATCATCAAAAACGTAATTGGAATGTTAAAATTATCTTTTTGTGTATTGTTTTTATGTTTTCATCGGTAAAATCGATGATATTAGGATAAATAAAGAAAAATATTTTATTTTTATAAATATAAAAATATCAATGTAAATTTTTTATGTCTAGAAATTAGAATGTTAAAAACTGAATGGATAGTATATAATTAGCCTGGCAAGACACTGTGATTATAGAATGTAACGCATTTCTGGTTCTCTCGGATTTGTCGATTATAACATCGACACTATGGACACTAAATTAGTTCTTCGTACGTAACACACAGTTCTTTACAAATCAAATTAGTGTCCCTGGCTATTGCATGTTGCATATATATTGATTTGTAAAATCTAGACTCTCCAGCTCCCAGACCCAAGTGCAAGAATGGGAACCAGGCACCATCGCCAAGTCTCTGAGAAAGTAGAAGAAATGTTTACAGAATTAATGGTTGCATTACAAGGCAATTTTCTAATATATATTGTATGCTGTGTTTTGTTATTCTGCACGAACTAAGACCTTCTAAGTTGTTAAGCAAAGGTTGAAGAACTTGTCTTTGATCGACTGTCTTAGTACTTCTTACGGTGGTGGATTTTGCTGGTTATTTCTTGTTCTGTGTTCTTGTTCTGGTAGGCACACTTGGATGCATGTGTTTGTGGTATCAAATTTATGTGGCAGAGTGTATAAACTTACAGGCTTTGTGTCTGCTAGACTTTATTATGAAGGTTATAATTTACAAAAGAAAAAACTGTATCTAATTTGCAAAAAAAAAAAGAAAAAAAAATCTAATTTACAACCATATCGATCGAGAGTCCGTTTTAAATTTTCTCATCGGACCAATCTTATTCGGGTTCAATAGCTATGCTCGATATATCACTTGTGTTCCGAGATCCAAGATACATGAAATTTTGATAATTTGAAACTTCAATGAATCAATTTTCTTGCAAAATAGCCTCAAATACCAAAGAATGTCCGGTCCGAAAACCTACCCATGGAAACCATTTGGGGCCTTCAGTATCATTCATGCTTAAATAATTCTTATATCTATGATAAAGAGAAGAAAAATATCGTATCAAAGTCATCGTCTCGACTTCCTTATTAAAATTAAATTTTAATATTATATGTCATCTACAAGATTAACTTTTTTTAAATGGAATGATATTTATCAAAAAAAAAAAAAAGATGGCATCAAAGTGAGAAAGTCCGGGGATCATAAATAAAATTCTCAATTAATTTTCACGGCTTAGGTTTGAGTTATATATTATCCACAGGTGAGAAAAAATGTTTACAATTAAAATTATATCTCATGTACCTACTAAACTTCTAGATGGAATGATATTGATAAAAAAAAATTTAAGAATTCACAAAAAGAACATGACAATCAAGTGCAGCCAAGCAATACTGCTCTTTAAGATCCCTCTTCTAAGGCTTTTTGTCAGGAGGAATACATGCTTGCAAGTTATGTTTTGTTTCTTCTTACATCCATGTAAATGTTATGTTTTGTTTTTTTGGAATGTATGTTTTATTTGATTGATTTTTAGATTTTTTTTATGTATATTTTATAAAAGAATCATAATCACTTAAGTTGTTGCATTACAATTTTTTATGCATGATTATATTCAAATCTTGTAATCAAAATGGTGTGCAGGGCAGCTTTCTTCCATCCATTTCTATTGCAATGCTTATGTTTACTCTTGATCCTGGAGTTTTTAGAACAACCAAAGAACAAAAATATAGATTTCTTTCCACCATAAAACTGATGAACACCTACATCATGTCAATTGTTGGTGGAAGAAGGAATCATTCCTTGTAATCAGTTCTTGTTCCTCTTTGTTCCCCAGGAATATGCCCTTCGTAAGCTATGGAGAAGATGACACAAGTTTCACAATCACGATGTGATGCTAATTTGTTGCTATACATCCAAAAAAATTCAATTTAAATGCCACAGGCAAATAGATTGTATCGTGCTGGCCATGAACAATAATAGAATGCATCCAAAAGAAACGATGGAAAGATTTATTCTGTTGTAGCAGCAGATATATGCCCATGAACAAGAACAGAGATGGTGGATCGATTCTAAAGCTCAAGTCTTCCACTACTAAATCTAATGCTGTTTCAGCTGTATATAACATCAGCTCGATGTTTTTGGATGCCATTGGATCAATGATTAAAGAACACAAGAATCGCCTCAGCCGAATCCTTTTAAGCCTCATGCTTCTGCATTTCCTGCAACAAGGAAAGCTTTGGCATGGATTCACTCACTGTGTCCACTGTGACTTGCAGCATTCGCAAGGCTCCTCACAAGGCAGCTCCTTTCAACTTCGTGTCCTCGCTCTCATCCTTCAAGGTTGACTCAACTGACAAAGCATTCGATTCTCCTCCACAAGGATGGTGGTTTGATAGGTGATTGGATGTTGTTTTGCAGCCTGTTTTCAGACGATTGCAGCAACAATTTGTCTCATTAAAGGTTGAAGTTCCCAAGATCATAAAAACCGCATCTTTGAATCTTTTAGATGCAGTGGTAGACTCGTTGTTCGAATTCGAAGAGCAAGCTGTCTTCAATGAGGTATTTTTTTTCTCCAGAGAAACCAGACCGATGAATTATGGCACAGATAGCAGAAGTCTCCATGTCTGATGATCCATCCTATCATGAGGCGTTGCAGGGGAACTTTGCGCCCGTCGACGAGGTAGGAGAAGCTCTGCAGCTCTCAGTCATGGACGGGGAGATTCCGGACGATTTCCCACAAGGCATCTACATGCGAACTGGTTGCTTCTGCTTCATCTTTGTGATGCATACTGCCTACCATTTAGCAAGTCAGATAAAAACTTAGATCACATGCAAGAAATCGTTAGCAATTTACTTGAACCATTGATTCAACGACATAATCGATGCAGAAATGCAGTGATCCGAAGAGATTACAACTGCAAGAAATATTATTCGTTCAAGCAAGTCTTGAGTTATATAGTACATGCCATCTTTGATCAATCGGCATGCTCATTCATGCTGTTGACAGGTCCAAACCATTTGTACCCAAATCAGACAGCTGCAGTCTCCATCTTTGGCAGAACAGGCTACATATGGGTTGAAGGTGATGGAATGCTTCATGCCACATATTTCAGCAAGGATGACGAAGGAAACTGGAAAGTTTCATACAAGAACAAGTATGTAGAGTCAGAAACCTTCCTCTTGGAGAAGAAGAGAAACAAAAAGATGTTCATACCCGCAGCATACGGCGATCCGACCGCGATTTTAGCAGCCTTTGTTCTTAACATGGTAAGCCAGGATGGCGTCGGAGGTCTCACTAACATTATTTTGCTGAATCTGTGGCTTCCAATGCATTTTTGCAGATGAGGTTTGGGAAGGCAGTCAAGGATGATAGCAACACCAATGTGTTTGAGCATGCCGGAAAACTGTATGCAGTTTCCGAGCAACATCTGCCTTATGAGATTGATGCTTCTGATCTGCATACCCTAAAAGCCTGGGACGTCAATGGAGCTTGGCATCGTCCCTTTACCAGTCATCCAAAGGTTGACTGTCTCATTGTCATTTGTACTGTGATATATGTATGCTAAATTTATCTGATCGCGTTGGTGTAGAAAGCTCCACACACGGGTGAGATGGTCATCATGGGCGTTGACATCAAAAGTCCACATTATTCATTGGGAATCATATCAGGTAATTGAATTATGGTCCTGATAGCGAGGATACGAGTCAAAGGTATGCTCGAGCTCAAGAATACACTGATGCCTTCTTCCTTTTTCTTCTCTCCCTAAGCTGATGGTGGTGAGATGCTTCACAAAGTTGACCTGAAGTTTAGGACAGGGACTCTGGTTCATGAGCTCGGTGTGACCGAGAAGTGAGCATTCTGCTCGACATTGTTTCGTGTGTCATTAGTTACCATGGTCGTATCAAATTTAGCTATGCTGATACCATCGTGGATTTGTGGTCTTCAGCTACAATGTCATCATGGACTACCCCCTCAGGTTTGGCATCGACAGAGTGCTTGCAGGCAAATCGTGAGCTCACCGAAGCTTTCATCCCTAGCATCGTAGCTGCGTTCGAATCAGATTCGATCATCTTCCATGTCCATGGATTTGCAGCTTCATAGGTTTTGACGGAGAAGGGGAATCAAGGATAGGAGTGATGCCTCGTTTCGGGGATGCAGAATCCATTTCCTGGTTCACGGTCAGGAACCACTGCAGCTTCCACATCATTAATTCCTTTGAGGATGGAGACGAGGTAGACTCCGATGCATGAACTGCGACTGGTCCTTTCTGGAGGTAGAAGATGACTTGCTGTAGCTGATGAACGAGTCTGCAACAGGTCGTTGTGAGGGGGTGTAGAGCAACAGGATCGGTGATCCCAGGCCCAGACCGCACGGCCGACAAAGCCAAGTGGTACCGAAGAGCGTATCTGCAACCCAACGAGGACTCCCACAGCTTCGATCCTGCCGTGGATGGGGTCCTCTTTTCTCGGCCTTACCAGTGGAGACTCGACATGAGAACCGGGGCAGTCAAAGAAGGATACCTCACGGGGAAGGAGATCGCCATGGACTTCCCGGCAATCAACCTCAGCTTCAGTGGACGGAGGAACCGCTACGCATACGCTCAAGTGGTGGATTCAGAAGCAAGCTCAAAGCTAGGTGATGATCATCAAACCCTACGCAACTTAAGCTCGTGATCCAAGAATCGGTGTCTCTTCTGCAGGTCTCGCGAAATACAACATGCTGGCGAAGCTGCACTTTGGGTTGCAAGATGAGGTCTTGAAGTTTCTGACGAAGAAGCGATTACCGGTGAGCGATCATCTGCTGCTTTCTGACTGTTGTGTTCAACTCGATGCCTGTCTCAGGACGACGAGGAGTCGGCGAAGGTCGAGTACCATGAGCTCGGCGACGGTGAGTACTGCACCGGGGCTCAGTTCGTCCAGAAACCAGAGGGAACACAGGAAGAAGACGACGGATGGTTGGTTTGCTACGTTCATAATGAAAGATCAAACACATCCAAAGTAACACTTCGATCTTGCTCGGATTCAAAGATTTGTGAAGGAAGCTTTGGCGATTAGAGCTTGTGCATGTTTGCAGGTGTACGTGATCGATGCGAAGAGGTTCACCGAGGAGCCCGTGGCCAAGATAAGCTTGCCCCGCCGCGTTCCCTACGGTTTCCATGCTTGCTACTTGTACGAGTAGGCAACTCGAGATCAGTTCGCGATGAGATGTGTTGATGTGCAACTGCGGTTCTCTTACGACTTCAGAAATCATTCGAGAAATGCTCAGAATACGAAGCTTTTGTAGGGAAATCCAAGGAAAGGGGGAGTTACTATGTCAGCGTTATCAGTTTGACTTTTGGATTTTATTTCTTGCCTTATCGTAATACATCACTTCGCCGTGGTCGAAGAAGATGACCCAAACCTGCATCTTCTCCATCACAAAGAGAAATTTTAGCATTCGATCATATCCACATTTTCGATTTATGTAAAAACATTTGCATATAAAAGACGATAACTCGAAAAATCTAATTGATAATAATATTCCTTCAAAAATGGTTATAACGGTGAGACTACTGAGGACATTTTAAGTGCCTTAAATTAATATTTTTTATTATTATTTTCTTCTTTTTTTTATGAGCCTTACCATCAATAGTTAAAGTCCTAATAATCACGATTAATAGTTATTACCGAGCGTAACAACCAACCAACCGAAACCAATTCGCTTGACACGTGCATGTCATGGCTCGGACCCACCGACACGTTATAACCGAACGGCCCGTTCCGGTTTACCGCGCACACGCGGACACAGCCTTACCCTGTATCGGACTCGCACGCAATTCCCACCCCCTCGCGGTCGCATCAAACTCGTCGCTTCCACCGTGTCGTTCCCCTAAAACCGATCCCCCTTCTCCGCTCTCGTCTCTCCCTCCGCTGTCCCTCCCCCAAATCCTTCCCCGATCCGAGCCAGATTTATACCTGCTCGCCTTCGATCCCAGCCTTCCCGGTTTCTTCTGGGATTCCGTCCGATCGGTCAATCGTCCTCCTCGTCGGCAAATATCCATCGACTAACGTTTCTTTACGGATTTTTCTGTTAAATCTTGTCGATTTTAAGGGTTTTGTACTTGATCGGGGCTGCGGTTCGTCGCGATAGATTTTCTGGTGGTCGATTTCTGTTGCGGGGCTCGGATTTTGGGGGGCAGTACGCTTTCGGTCTTTGGTTGGTCGATTTGAGCGTGCTTTTAGGGTTGTCGTCTGGATCTTGTGGGTGTGAGAGGTTCGGCAATATGGATCAGAGCCGGAGGGCCGTGGAGGCCTATTGGAGATCTCGCATGGTTGATGGAGTGACCTCGGATGAAGATAAGGTTGCTCCGGTGTACAAGTTGGAGGAGGTCTGCGAGCTTCTGCGAACGTCCCCGGCGAGCATCGTGAAGGAGGTGTCGGATTATATTCTCAAACGGCTGGATCACAAGAGCCCAATTGTGAAGCAGAAGGTATTAGGTTACATGCTTTCTCTTTTCTCCCCTTCTTTTTTGAGTTCTCTCGCAGTAATTCAATATTTGTGTTGTTTGATATTTATATGATGTTGCATGGTGGGATGATAGATCATTCTTTTTCCCCGTCACTACTCTTGTGAATTAAACAAATCATGACAAATTTCTTTCTATATATTACACGGTACAACGCTTCCTATATATCAAACAAGCATATTTTCCTCCTTTCTGTCTTCGTGGACTCGTAATTCTCTGCATGCATCGTGTGAACAAATTTTATAAGCAAATTTCATTTCATTTTTCTCCACACGATATAATGATTCCGATATATCACACTTGCAACAAAAAACTATGTTGGAAAATGTATAATTGTGTATCTTTGTCCAGAGCGTTCTATCAATGAGATGGTAATCTAGTCAATGTGCTCACAAACAAATTTATACTGCCACATTAAAGAATTGATCCCTGTTTTGTTTCTCCCAAGGCTCTTCGGCTGATCAAGTATGCAGTGGCAAAATCTGGAAATGATTTCAGGAGGGAAATGCAAAGGCACTCGGTAGCAATGCGTCAGCTGTTCCATTATAAAGGTCAGTTAGATCCCCTGAAAGGAGACGCCCTTAATAAGGCTGTTCGTGAGACTGCTCATGAGGCAGTTGCTGCGGTCTTTGCTTCCGATGACAACAAGGCAGTGGCACCCACGCAAGGCCTTGATAAGCGCATCCAAGGCTTTGGGAATACAAACTTTGAGTTTCAGGCCGAAGAGAAAAGGTCGTTTCTTAGTGAAGTGGTTGGTCTTGGTAGTGCCTCCATCAGGCAGGGACTTAGCACCATTGCTGCTGCTCATTCTTCGAGGAAAAATGATGCTGGCAGTTATAAGAGCCCAAACCTACGTAGGTCTTTAACAACAGAAATAGACAGTCCTAATGGGTATCAAGGAATCGAACACCACGGAGAAAGTTGGGAAGGTTCTGGTATCTCAAAAAGAAACTCTGGAACATGGGGCCCTGATTCGAGACTGAGCATATCCACTTCTGTGGCAAATGAAGACACGAGTTCAACCAACACAGGAGTAAAGAGTCGTGAGGAACGGCTTTTGGAGACGATTGTCACATCTGGAGGTGTACGTCTGCAACCAACTCGTGATGCTTTGCAGGCTTTTCTTGCAGTGGCTGCCAAATTAGATGGAGTGGCCATGAGTCATGCCTTAGAAATGAAGCTCCAATCACATTTGTGGCAAGTAAGTGGACTAATCTATCATTTGTTCATTCTGATTCTTTGTTGGTCATTCAAATTATTTGTCTGCTTTACGTGTGAATCTAGAATATTGTGTGCAAGCTGCATCAATCAAACAGTGGCATGTTGATTGAAACATAGGTATTGTTTGTATGTTTTTTAGTCACTTCATTAGAGATGTTGGTCTAGACTTAGTCATTTCATTTACCTCGAGTAAAAAAACTTTAGCAATGATGCTTTGCCCTTGTATATTGAATCTTGTATTGTAAACCAGTGATTAGATATGCTGGATGTTAGCAAATAGCTTTTGACATTGCTGTTGATGAACAAATGGGGAATTGTGTTGCATGTCTACAATGCTTTCCCCTTTTATATTGAATCTGTAGAGTTAACCAGTGATTTAGAGATATTGCATGTTTGCAAATAACTTTTGATGTTGCTGTTGGTGAACAAAAGGGGAATTTGTATTGTCTGTGTGTAATCTTATCCATATGACATGTATGCCATATGGCATCTTCAATCATCATCTTGCTAACTTATTCTTATTTTGAATTCAAAAGAGGCTTATTTATGAATTTTCTTTTGACCTATAAGCGGTACAAAAATTGTATGGTTATGTCATGTTAAATATTTGACTTAGGTATGTCAGTGAACTTACTGATGGAGTTTGCAACAGTAGAGTATTTGGATAGATCTTAATTGGCTCAAACTGACTCAAAATGACAAGTAGCAAAATGAGACTATTTGTGCATGCATTAATATTGCTCATCATTGTACATCACCCCATACTTAATCTTCTCTCGATGAAACTCATTCTCTGAATTCTGAAGTGAATTAAAGGGGTCTTGTCCAAATCCATGTTTTGTATAAGGATAATTGTTTCAAGAAGTGACGAAACTAACTTAAATGTTATTTGAAGTCTGCTAAAATGGTAAAATTTACATGGTTGTTTCAGGTAAGGATGAAGGCTATTTGTGTCCTGGAATCAATTTTAAAAATAAAAGATGATGAACACTTCTTTATCATAGTGTCTTATTTTACTGAGAACAAGGATTCTGTCGTCAGATGCACAGAGCTACCACAAGCTTCTTTGAGGGAGAAGGCAATCAAGGTATTCTTTGTTCGTATGATTTCTTTTTGTTGGAATGTTGAAGTGGCTTTCCTAATACTCAACTTGTCTTTATATTGTTAATCACTTAGCTGGATTCATGGTATGATCTCTCATGAATGCGTTCTTACATTCTATTCCACATCAGATGGTTGCACTTTCAATAACAAGTTAGAAAGTGAGAGTGGATGAGTAACTTATGGGAAAAAATGATGTGGAAAAGATTTTCTCTCAAAGCCATAAGAGATCAGAGTTGCATTCTTGATCAGCAGTTCTTGATCTATACTTTGCTCTTTTGGTCACTGATTTTGCAAGTCAGTTATTTTGATGATTTTATTTGGTCTTTTCACTTCCACTTGTGTGAAAACGATGCCTATATAATTTGGATACTTTTTTTTGATTCAATATGGCAGAAGGGTAGACTCTGAAAGTGGTTATCTTAATTCCTAGTTTCAGTTGGTTGTGATGAGTTTATCAATTATTCGTAATTACTTCATATGCAGATGAATGAAGTTCCTGGATGTATTACAAAATGATTCAATGAACAATTGATTTGAAAACTCAATTGACCATAACTGTTATTGTTTCTTGAGTAACTTTCATATCATTTTTGTTTCATCTCTAGCTTTGAAGCTTTATAATCTTGTTGGTGGTGTTAATAGCCCGTTCAAATTAAGGTTTGAAATCTCGGTTTGATACTGATGTTAGACTAGTATGCTGCCATTGGCGACTTGTATCGAGTGTTAGAATGGTTGGTTCTAGCTATGAATCACTCCAAACATACATCTACATTGTCTCATATGTGTGTTTGCATTGATAATGATTTTATATGTGTTTGACTTATTTTTAGCCATACATCACAGATGTATGTTGTAATGCATGTGTCTCAGCTAGTCCAAACATCTGTACGAGAGACAGTGAATTATTGTGTGAATCAAGAAGAAAGTGGACCAATTTTGGTTGTAATTGCTAGGTGATGTGGTCTCTCAATTTTCTTCAAATGAGGTTTGGATCCTTTATATTGCAGCCATTACTCTCGGCTGTAAAATTACTATTAAAAACATGTTTATTTATGTTTAATTCAATAATATTGGATTAGTATAAAGTGAAGCGATTGTGTTTGATTTTTTTTTGTTATCAAGGTCCATATTGTATCAATAGGAAATGGAAGTGTTCTCACAATAAAATTAAAATGCCTCATAAAACAGATTCCACTAGAGGTAGGATTATGGATCAGTGGTGACATAAAAATTCATAACTTCATGGCTGTCTACCTCACTATGGCAATGGCTGCATTTTCTATATGTGGTTCCAATCTATTGTTGATGTCACAAAGGGCATAAAAATGTACATTGTTAGTGGCAAGGTTCACAATTTCAGTACTGGTATTGTACCAGAGTGTTTGGACCGGTATTGTATTGGTCCATGATGGTGTACCAAGTGTTGGTATACCAGTATGATTTCGAAAAAAGCCTAAAAAAAGCTATATAAAAAAAAAAGAAACTGTTGCTGCAGAGCCTGTACCAGGTGTACCAAACAGTACAGACCCTGTACCGGATGGTACAAGTCCATGTTCAGTGCGTACATGGATCTGGATAACTTGTCGGACTGGTGTCGTATCAACATATTGAGAAACAGGACTCCAACTTGTATCATCCTGTATTATGAAATAAATAGTAAAAACTTGTTGTCCTGAGTGGCACTGTACTGTTCAGCGTTGCATGGTTGGACCAGGAAATAGATGTTGTTATAGTGGTTCAACTGGCATTCTGACCATGCGTGAATCGCTGTTTTCATAAGTGTTTTTCGTCATGCAGCCTGTACCTAAAATTTTGCTTTATATGTTCCACTTTTGTCACCTTCTGTAGGTAGGGATTCTGGCACAAGTCTTTAACATTATACCAGCAAGACCTTTGAGTCTCTATTTGTTCTACATTGTTTGTGTTAGTCCTATATGGTGGTTAGTTTCTTAAAGTATATAAGCTCAGCTGATCAGTACATTGATATCAGTTTTTCTCTTGGTCAGCAAGCTATTTTTTAATATCTGGTTCACTTCTGATGCAGATGCTGTTAGCAGCGTTATATCCTTCATGTGTAGTGTAACTGTGAGTGGCATGAGTCAGAGTCAAAGAATTACAAAATTTACATTAAGGACCTACTACTTTGGAGTTACTTATATGTTGGAAAATCACCTTATATAGAAGTAATCTAAAAATGTCCAAGCATATACGTGATTGAATAACTAAGCCAAAATGTTAATGGATCTATAGAAAAGATATATTTTCTTTTCCCCTTTTTGGTGAGCAGATGGCTTTTTAGTATGTTGGAATTTGTAATGCTTGCTTCGAATCCCCCTGACCTCCGTGGATCCAAGTTCTATTTAAAATTATCCTAGAAGATAGTAACTGATGTTGAGGTTGTAAAATAGGTTCTGCAAATAAAATACTAATGGTAAAATGGAACCTGTTCAAGCATTGCTTTTTTCGTTCATTTTCTGTTTAATAATGAAATGAGAACTTTTCGGTGAGAGGAGGGGGTGTAAAGCATGGACATGAATGTTGTTTTAGATGTGAGATGGTAATTATGTACAAGTTTGAAGAATCTTTAATAACGACAATGTTTATAATAGATATTTTATCTGCATATCTCTTTTCTATTCTTCAGGTATTAAGTCTTCTTGGTGGTGAGCAAACTTCTGGAGCAAGTGAGGAGACATCAGATGGAAAAGCTACTTCTGCCCCTGTTGTTCAAATGCCTGACTTAATTGATACTGGTGAGTTTGATGATTATGGGAGTCAAGATTCCATGGAGACGCAGGGCAAGCAAAGCACAGCTGAGTTGAAGCCATCAAACTCTTTGGTTGACGATCTGTTTGCCAGTGATCCTCTCGCTGATATAAACACTTCTGGCAATAAAAATCAAGATGATCCATTTGCAGATGTAGCTTTCCATGTGACTGAGGACAAGGAGGGGAATGACCTTTTCTCCGGATTGACAGTTGATGATAAGAAGTCGGATATTGTTTTAGATGTTCCTGAAATTAAGAAGCCTGACTTGCTTGATGTTTTCGGTGCATATTCTGTTCAGCACCAAGAGGAAGTAGGAAAGGATAGAGGCAACATACATGATTTGATGACTGGGTTGTCTCTCAATGGAATTCAAGAAAATGAACCACCTGGATCAGTGGGAGCATCTGCTGCTTTCTCTGGACTTGGATTGTTGGCCAGTAGCACTCAACCAAGCCAGGTACCTGCAAATGGATCTATGAAGAGCAATCAGGATTTGAACTCTGTCTATTCCCAGGCTCCTATGCAGTATGGCATGCCTCCAAATATTATGTTCAATCAAGGTTTTGTTGCTCAGCCAATGAACTACGAGGGGATGAGTGCATTCATTGCCCAACGGCAGTTTTTATTGCAAAACATTGGAAATCTCAACAACGCTGGATTTGGACAAACAGCTGGGAATGCTGTGGAGGGAAGTTATGCTGCACCACTTCCTGATATTTTTCAACTTTCAAATAATCCAGTAAAAAGCCACGCTTCAACTACAAAAAGCCCAAGGGAGGAGACTAAAGCTTTTGATTTCATATCGGTAATGATTCTTCTTCCTTGTGTGTTTGGTTGTTCCACTTAATATTTCAATGTCTGAACTACTCTGATATATGCTTTTATTATAGTCTAATACATGAGGGCATGAGTAGAACACTTAGTTATCTTATTCTTAACGTGTAATGTGTAAAATTTCTGGTGAAGACACTTTTGATTATTATAATATGCTAGTTTCTGGAATCAGTTCTAGTAGAATGAGAATCTAAATTCATCATATAGATGCCAAGAATCCAAGGGGATTAGTTAATTTTTAGATGGATCTGTTATTAATGCTTTTGAGTGTAGAAGTACTAATCTTTTAAGGAATGGGGTGCACATGGACCACATGACATTCCAAGCTCTGATCTGCTTGCCATGCTCTTCCTATTGAGGTTAAATCACGTTTGTTTCTTGTGGCAGGATCACCTTTCTGCAGCTCGAGGGTCAAAAAGGATTACATGATCCTGTTATTAACCTGTCGAAAACTGGAGATCCTTCCACTCCAAACAGATCACTGCTGGTTTGGTCAATATTTCTCAATGCCTCGAGCTACATGAGCTTCATCCATTTGTTAGTTTCACGTTGTATCTGCAGTACAGCTAGAAACATGCTTGGTTATAGAAAGGGTTTTGTATTCTCCTTGTGTATGAGTCCATATTCACTTTCAAATGTTTATTCTCTCCCGTCCGTCAATAAGTTGTGGTTGAAGCTTAATCTCTTCCGTTGGCCTTTGATATATTGACTACTGAGATGAACTAAAATGTTTACTTTCTCTCTTCCATTTGTTTTAATTTTGAAGCAGGATTATTAGATTAGCTGGTTTTGCCAGGAGTTACATTTTTCTTCCTCATGCAATTCAGTCTCACGCTAGCATTTTTTTTCTCTTATTTTCGATCTGTGATTTCTACTGAACGCAGTCTCTGGTTTTACTAGCTCTGAATTAACTTAAAATTACTGATTCGATATTGATTTTAATAATATGATAGATCAATTTAGTATCAAGATACTAAATGGTTTGTCGACTTTGCCATTCTATGTTATCTATGTGATTTCGAATTGTTCCCTTTCTTCATGCAAATTCTCTTTTCTATCTTTGTTAATCACGTTTGGGCCTTCTATCCTGATCCAATACACTTTTGAGATTTTTCACTCTTTTATATATGTATATGAATTTTTGAAAAACGTTCTTACTCCTATTTTAAAAAAATAGAGATTACTATTTGTAATTATTTTTTTCTGTTATTTACAATCTCAAGAACTTTGAATATTTGTAAGTGTTTTCTTTATAAATAGGCACTTATATTCTTAATTTATAATTTAATTTTAATAAAATCTTTAAACTCATTACCTTCAACATCTTTTTAATTTTCTCTTTGTATATTCAATTTTAATAAATAGATATATATATATATATTCTATTTTTCTCCTCCCTTTTTAATCGTCGGAGTTGACGCAAAATGATAAAAAAAAAAAACAGATGGTAAAATCGTCGAAAGTGATGTAGAATGACTGAAGAAAAAAAAACATCAATGATGAAATGAGATAAACTGAAGATGGATGTGCAAAATATGCTTTGATGTTTGTTAAAATGATTTAACATTATGTAATAGTTCAAAAGATAGTATCTTCTAGATTAGTTTCATCAAGGCAAAAGATGCCATGTTTTAGGCTCTTACAAACTGTTCAGTAAAGTATACGAACAGTGGGAAGAGTTGTTTCAATAGAATTACAGGTTAGGGAAGGAAAAAAAAAAAGGAAAAGAGGAAGATAAAAGTAGAATTAGAGGTGTTATAAATAGGAAAATATTATTTTATTATTTTTTTAAAAGAGGAATATGAATAGTAAATAGATAGTGAATAGTAACAAGATGGCTCTAAATAGTAAGCTCCTAAAAAATTCGTATATATTTTTTTTCACAAATGATCATTTACCCCTTCGTCCCCATCGGACCCACTATTGTCTTCACCCTACATCACTCCTACATTGCCAACTTCGCCCTCGTTGTGCTCGCCTATGGCCCATGTGCGAGGAAGGAGATGGTAGGAGGGTCACCGTCACCTCCTCGAATCTCGTTAGTCTCATTTCTATGTATCTCACCTATAACTCTCGCACGAGGAAAGAGAAGACATAAGGACCATCATCACCTCAACGAATCCTACCCTGCACAACTCATCCACAGCTCTTACGTGAAGAAAGAGAAGACGTGAGCGTCATCGTTGCCTCTATGGATCTCATTGCTCTCAGTTAGACTTATTATCACCTTCATATCTTTTCTTTTCCTCGAGCAAGGATCACGGTACAATCAATAGATCTAAGAAAAGAAGTACATGGTGCAAACAAAATAAAAAATAAGTTCAATAAAGATAAGGGTAAAATAGTATTTTTAAATAAGGAGTGCAAAAAATTATATATATATATACATATACACACACGACCTTACCTGTTGTGATACCCCGTTCGTACAAAGGCTGGACCCCATTTCACGTGATCCTTGTCATCATCGATATTTAATATTTGTTCCGTCGGCAATCGGCCGAAACTTGACAGAAACATACCCGACGAAACCAAATCATTTCACCCATCCCTTTATACACTACATACCTACATATATCGACGGCGGCTCGCACCCACACGATTCGTTTTGATTGCTTTTGATCCCTGCTCCTGGCCGTCTGATGTGTCAACTCTTTCTTCCGAGAATGTAATTACAACGCTCGGCCGTAGTCGGTGAGCACCCCCGTGCTGCATTCTGCTGTTTGCCCTCCTCTCCGGTGAAGTCAGAGGTCGTAAGATCGCAAGGGAGAGGTGCTCTCGATCTCCTAACACTCTAGCTGGTCCAAAGGAAATTCTTCGAGCTTTGTGTGCCTGCCTGCTTCAACCCTCTGGAAGACGGGTTCTTGATTCTTGAAGGGGCTTGTGTTCTGCAGCACGATTGCTAAGCTGAGGTTCTCGACCGGACCCCTTCTTTTGAGTTTACAGGCTCTGGTTTGAGATGCATTGCTTTTGGGCAATGCATGCAAGTGATTCCCGAGAATTTGAGTTCAATTATGCTCCGTCGTCTTTTACTTTCCTGGATCTGTCGCGTCTCTTTCTAGGGTTACTTGTTTCTCCGCCCTTGGGTGCCTTAAGTTGGAACCTACAATTGATGTTTGACCATTCAGATCCAAGCCACAGAAGAAGAAAAAGAAATTTCAAACTCAAGACACGATGCGAGTTCTCGACCGTTTGGTCCTGGAAGTGGATGCATAATCCCTTCGGTGGATGATTATACCTAGTCATCATTTGTGTAGTCCTGAAAAAAAGGTTGCTTGATCAGAGAGTTCACTAATAATTAGATGTCGACTGTTTAGTTCTGAAACCGGAATGCATGTATAGGTCGGATTTGTGGGTACTTTATAGTTCATTTTCTGCTATGCTTCAACGAATTTTGTTGAAATCCAAAGTTTCTCCTGACGTTTACTTTCTTTCTTTTTTTTTTTTTCTGACAGAATCCTTGCCTAACTACTTATGCGCATCTTTTCGCTGTGAGGTATGAACCACTGGGCTAAAGCCTAGTTTATGAAAGCATATGAATTGTTAAGCGTCCAAATTTCAAGTTATTCGCTCTTGTGAGGGTACATAGGCAAAAACATGATGAATGAATAATCTTGATATCAGTTTTTGAAGTGCTTGAAATTACTCTATAATAAATCTGAGCTCTCAACTGGATCGAGTGCCAATATGAATTTGTGGTGTCTTTGCATGTTGCGTTCCTTGCTTAATGGATTTTGTGCCCTTCATCATTTTCAGGTCATGGAAGGTGCGTTTTTGTGAGATCAATATGGTTCAATTGCAAAAGCCATGGGTTACCACCATACGAAGAGTGGTCTTGGTGATTGCGATAGCCCTTTCTGTTTTAGTATTTCAGACTTTCATGCTCTCCTCTAGAACTGCTCTGTCATCTCCATTCCCCGCCTTTAGTGACCCTGAAACCGAAGGAAGGAGTTCATTGAGCAATGTATCTTCTTATCACTCATTAAGAGTTGGAGAGCTCTCTCTTTTAAGTGATCCAAGGAATTCAACTGGAACATCTCCGGTAGATGTACGGACTGGTGAGGACGATATGTTGGATGATGATGAAGATGATATCGACCTGGGTGAGGACGAAGAGCCAGAGAGCGAGTTCTCATTTGACCTTGGAAATGGGGTTATACTGAAAAAGGTTAGGGACCCAAATGGTGGTTTCATCAAACTTGAAAAGGTAGTTGATCCAAATTATTTTCCTTCTACGGAAAAGGTTGGGGAACCAGCTCCTGGTTATTCATTTTCTTCAGATGGCAAACATAACGCACCTTTAGTCTCTGATCAAATAAAAGATTTCCATAATGAGCCAGTTTCATCTGTAGCTGTATCATCACCATTAGTCTCTCATACAACTGACCCTCTGGTGGATTTGAGCACAAATACAAGTGATCCTATCAGCACAGTGACAACTAGTACTCCATCATCAGAAGAACAAGCAACTAAGATTGTTTCATCATCTATAAAGCAATCGACAGAGACACTTCCAAAGGACAGTGCTCAGCTGGCTGGTAAATCCACCTCTTACAATAGCTTTGGGGGTAACTACACTCCAAAACGAAGAAAGAATAAGTGGCGAGCAATGCCACCACTTTCTATGTCAGAGATGAACAGCCTGCTGCTTAAAAACCGTGCTTCATATCGTTCAATGGTTTGTTTTTCTCAGATTAGCATATTCCAATTGGGGAGAAGTTACTCTTGTGATTTGACCTTTTCCACATGTTGCAGAGACCTCGATGGTCTTCGGCTCATGACCAGAATATATTAGCTGCAAGGGCACAGATTGAGAATGCTCCTATTTCAAAGAATGATCAAGAACTCTACGAACCTGCTTTTCGAAATCTTTCCATGTTTAAAAGGCACTTTACTAATTGCTTCTCTCTTTACTAATTGTCTTTTGTACAGTAAATCAGTTGCTTCGGCATGGTCTTTATTTGACTTTCATGTTGAGAGTAATTCTTACAATTTAAGTGTTGTTCATGTCGGTAATTCGGGATGCTGAAAGGATGCAATTTTTGGTAACATTCCAATAACAAATTTAGTGTTCAGCTATTTCTGGAAGAATAAACACTTTCTTCATGTAAAAATTGTTGAAAAACAAACAATTCAGTGATGACCTTGGTTATGTCTTATATGTTCTTTTCAAATTCTACTTGAATTGGAAGCGATATTATCATATTAGACCAATTGTCATTTGCTAAAATGCCTGCTATATAGCCAAGCTCTTCTTATTGGAAGCTAGTTCCTTACTATAGTATCCAGATGCTCTGGTCCTTTTCAGTTCCCAACAACCTTGCATATAAACCTTTGTATATTCTAGTAGAAGAATTGCATATTAAATTCTTATATTTATCTTCACCTGCCTTTCTGTTTTATATCTTGTATGTACAAATTGAAGGCATTGGTTACCAGACATTTTAGGTTCTGGTAACATATAAAAACAAACAAGACATAATTTCCAGCAAGTGCTAGAGCATTTAATAAGCTTGCAAAGAATTGCACTTGATAGCACTAGTGCCTTCGGGACACATCAACCAGCATATGTCTGATTCAGCGATGTCATGAAGCTTCATTCAAAAACTTTCTGGAAGAAATTAATTAATTTCTTTGTGTCAAGATTATTTTTCATAACAATTGCTATCTGAAATTCAAGATCATTAACTCATTTATTACCTGAGATCCAGTTCCCTTTTTTTAATGTTTTATATGTAATTTCATGTCCCTAATAAAAACATACTAGTTTCATCCAAAACCTGACCAAAGCCAAAATTAGTTTGTAATATGCTTCCTATTAGCCATGTTTTCTGAGTGATTTATCTGCTACTTGAAACCGCATTTGATTGGAGCCCCCCACTTATGCTAGGATGTGCTGCTTCTTGTGCTGTAACTTAAATTTTATATTACAAACAACAGGAGCTATGAGCTCATGGAAAGCACACTCAAAGTATATGTCTATAAGGAAGGCGGGAGGCCCGTATTCCATCAGCCTGTACTGAAAGGTATTTATGCTTCTGAAGGATGGTTCATGAAATTGATGAAGAGAAACAGACACTTAATTGTGAAGGACCCCAGAAATGCAAACATGTTCTACATTCCTTTCAGTTCTCGTTTCTTGGAGTTTGCTCTGTATGTGCCCAACTCCCACAACAAAAAGAACTTAGTCCAGTACTTGCAGGGCTATATGGACATGATTGCTGCAAAATATCCTTTCTGGAATAGAACAGGTGGAGCTGACCATTTTGCTGCTGCTTGCCATGACTGGGTAGGATTCAGGAAACTTGATCTCCAAAATACCAACGCATATTATTCAGGATCAGTTCAAATGTCTAATTTTGCTCTAGCATTAGATACTAATGTAGTCCCACTCTCTTAGGTTCTATATGTATCTTACATTATCATACTGCTGCACTCATTTTCTGATGTGAACAGTTGACAGTTTGTTACCATCAAATATAATCCATGGTCAACATGCATCTTCTAGATATGTCATTTTAACCTTAAGGAAACAAAAATATATGTGCATCTTTTGAAGCTAATGGATAAACATGATGCAAGTTGATAACAGTTATATCAATTGAAACAACCTTATGCGTTATAGCTGAATTTTCAATGAATGGTACTAGTTCTTAGATAATATCATGTTCCTCACCAGTAGTACTTCTGCAGGCACCATATGAAACAAGGCATACCATGGACAGTTCCATTAGAGCGCTCTGCAATGCTGATCTCCGTGAAGGCTTCCGAGTAGGCAAGGATGTCTCTCTTCCAGAAACATTAGTCCTTTCACCAAAGAACCCTCTAAGAGAGCTTGGCGGAAGTCCTGCCAGTGAGAGGTTCATCCTTGCCTTCTTTGCAGGAAACATGCATGGCAGGCTCCGGCCAATCCTACTGCAGCACTGGGAGAACAAAGACCCAGACATGAAAATCTTTGGACCAATGCCTCCAGGCGTCAACAATAAGAAGACTTACATCCAGTACATGAAGACAAGCAAATACTGTATCTGTCCTCGAGGTTATGAGGTTAACAGTCCGCGGATAGTGGAGTCCATCTTTTATGAATGTGTTCCAGTGATCATATCAGACAATTATGTGCCACCTCTCTTTGAAGTGTTGAATTGGGAAGCATTCTCTGTAATCATTCCGGAAGCAGATGTGCCAAGATTGAAAGAGATACTCGTGTCAATCCCATCGAACCAGTACTTGTTGTTGCAGAAGGGGGTAAAGAAGGTACAAAAGCACTTCCTTTGGCATAATTCGCCAGTGAAGTATGATTTATTCCACATGATTCTTCATTCCATCTGGTTCAACAGAGTTTTCACCATAAGAGCCAGATGAAGGATGGAGATCCTACAGAGGTATGCAGCTAATTATAATTATAAATACTTGGTCACAAGAAAAGAAGAAAGTAAATGTCTGGATGAAGCTTATTTGTCGTGAAATATTTATAAATCCATGAGGTCAAACAGTGATGATTACAGAAATCTTTTCTTTTGTATATGGATTACGAGACATGTAACAATATCCTCTCAAAAAACCAAGGCATACAATACACTCAAAACCATTGGTTCTGTACCTGTTCCAACTGTTATTTATATAGCATATTGAATCTCTTGTAAGGGATGGATCTAAACTGAACCTGTGAGCCCCTAGCCAAGATTGTATTTTGGAAAAGGAACCAGCCATGAATGTTGTTCAATAATTGCAATTTATAATATTGTATCACAGTGCACATGGCCAGTCCAGAGATCCATTAGCCTCTTCCGATTGGACTAGCTAGCATAAACTAATGGGATTTGCTAATTGACTTGAGGAGCATGGATTAACCGCCAACTACCTGGTTGGAAAGACTGAAGGCTTATCTGCAAATATTCCCGCAGACCTAATAGTTTTGTATGCATCTCATTCATTTGCAGTCTGATTTCTGATCTGATTATATCTTTCTTTCTTATGTAGTCGTGTCATGCTTAATGACATGGTGTTGTGTTCTGTACCATAGCAACAGTGTTGTATTTTCACAGGAATGCTGATACAATGTAAGATCTGTTACTGCGGTTGGTCATGGTTATGATATGTGGTTGATGATACATTGTTGTGTGATGCATAATATGCTGGTGTTGGAGGATTGACTACTTATTCTCTTTACATTCTGATTAATTTGACATCATTATTATGGAATATTATCTTGTTGTTGTATGGTCATGATCATGATTTGTGGAATATCATCACTAATGACTGGTAATCTTGCTTGCTTTCATTATTATTCTTCTCACTGATCTCATTTTCCTGCTGTTCAGAGCTTGTTGTTTGAACTGATGGTTGACTTCTGGGTCTTCTAAATGCAGAGTCCGCATCAAACCAAAAGCAGAACAAGAAGCACAGGCCAGGTCAATCTTCTCCAACTGAACTATTGGTTTTTCCAAATTGGATCTATCTGCAGAATAGTTGTGTGGCTAATGTTGTTTCTTAGATGAGAAAAACTAGTGTTCCTCTCTTTTATGACTTCCTTTCCATCCATCAAAACTGGAAGCTTCCTTCTCAATTTCCATTTCTCCCATCTTAAGATAAAATGGCTATGCAGACTCTGGAAAATTACAACTGTTGTTGACTTTTGGTGAGCACAGTGCCTTGTTTTCATTGGAGCTTTTAATTCTATTGACTTGCCTTTCTAATCCTCTTTAGTTGGCTATTATATGATTGGTTCATGTTACCATTCTTCCATGGAACCACTGCACTTGAGCTGCTACAGCCACTCAAATCTTCTTCTATTTGTTTGTCTTAGATACTAGAACTGAGGGGAGCCTGGGCAAAGTACGCAATTGAAAACCTCTACATGAGAGTGTTGGGAGGGAGAACAATTAAAAAGTCAAAAAGAAAAATTCATCGTAGACCAATAATTAAAAAAATATATCATAAAATCAATATAAGATTTAGTATGGTTTGGTAACTCCTATCTATATTCATGGAAAAGATCAATTTTTTCAATACATAGGATCAATTATAAATAAATTCTGAGGAACTTTTCTTTTTGCCCTCTTTAGAAACTCTATAGATCACCTTTAAGGAGTATCAATTTAATTAGGATTTTATTAATTAATTTAATATAATTGGACTCCTAATATATATATATATATATATATATATATATATATATATATATATATATATATATATATATATATATATATCAACCTTAATAATCTCCACCTTGGAGTCTCTTTTCATTTGTGGATCATACAGAAATTAAAACATTAGCTTGAAGAAGAAACCGTAGCTAATAAACTGAATCAATTCATGATCATATAAAACTAGAATCGAATCAACGGTGCTACTTGATTCTAGAAAGAAACTTTTGTCTCACTGTCTTACCACTAGCTGCACTTTTTCCCTCATAATCTTTTAATATTCAGGAAATCATGAATATCATAATTTATTTTGTTACACTGCAAACTAAGCTCACTGTTATAAGTACTTATTATTCTTTGCACGTGTAACTTATTTTTAACTTTTTGAGATCTTTATTGTGTATCACTCAATTGATAATATCAAACGATATAAATATATAATCCAAGGTTTTACTCATAAAGAATGTATTGATTATAACAAAATATCTTTTTTTATTTTTTTAAATGAACTCGTTAAAAATTATTACATTAATGACTCATTTTAAGTTAAATTATAAAGATGTAAAAACATGTTTTGCAATTAGGGGTCTAAATTTATGTGTGTTAACTTAAACGATTCACAAATAAAATAAAGGAAACATATGCAAATTTAAGAAATCCATTTATGATATTAAATAAGCCTCTAAATAATAATATATAAGGTTTCTTAATATCATTATTTTCTTTAGATTAAAAAAATCATTGATCAAAATTTATATCTAAAGATAAGTAAGAGTAAGTTTATTATATTAGTCGTATATATGGATAATATTTTACTCGGTAATCTTGGTTTATTATGCTGAACCAATAAATTTCTCATCAAAAATTTTAAGATAGTTAATATGAATAAGACATCTTACATCATTAGCATTGAGATATTTATGGATAGATCTCAAATATTACTAGGACTATCTTAGAAATGATATATTGATCAAGTCTTACAAAAATTCAATATATAGCTTTGTTCAACAAATGATTAACAACTAATATCAATTAATAACTTGAGTTTTACTATATTGATTATTGATCTATTCACTAGGATTTACAGTCAAAAGTGTTTGAAAAACTATATTCTTATAATCAAGATTGTGTGTAATCCATAAAAGATATGGTGATACATGTTTGAGTATATATTATAATTGACATTCTTCTTTATGTACTTAAAGTTATTTGTTTCTACTATGCTATTCACCCACACACACACACACATATATATATATATATTATGGTTGAAAGTGATTATAAAATTATCTTAATAAGATAAATTATAAGTGTTACTTTAGACTGTATTAGAAAGGCTAACAATATTGTGGTACATAAAAGAAAGTATGACATTGATACACACATTATGACTCGTATTGTTAGTCAGACTTGATATAATATTATTATATTTATTAGACTTATTAATCTTTTTTATTTAGGCACATATAAAGGATTTTTAAAATTTAAAATCTAATTAGGTAAAATTATTTTTAAATAAAATTTTACTTTATTTATTTTTTATTATAAATCCTTTTATATATTACTAATTAATAGGCCAAATAGGAGAATGTTAGATTATGTGACCCTTTCTAATTAGATAAGATATATTATGGATATAATTATATTCTGATTATAATTATCAGCTAATATAAAGAATGTCCAATTATGACAGGATTCCTTAAGAGATAACCTTGATAGGAGAAACTCTCATAATTATTTACCCTAGACCCTCTATTCTCACTTATAAATAAATAGGATTTTCTAAGGACTATACACACAAAGTGTAAATAATTGGATATACGGATATGCGATATACGAACGTGTGGATACATGACATGATTAAGAGATTATAAATCTTTTTCATCTTCCTTTAGTCACGTAAACCAATTAATGAGAGATTATATATTTTCTCTCATCTCCCCTTTGTCACGTGAATCAATTAATGAGATATTACGGATTTTCTCTCATCTCTCTTTTGTCCCTAAATTTATCGCTCGTAGTGATCCTATGAAGGATAGGAAAAAAGAAGAATGTGAATCTAGTTCTCCTTATAAATTGGCATCACTATAGATTTCAGATCCAACGATGGAGTGCCCATAGATCAGATAAAAGATTTTCTAAGCAATATCAAAATGTACACATCGTAAATTTAGATTTATTACTTTTTAATTTTAAATTTTAACATTAAAATTTTTAACATAATAATAACATATCATGATTTTTATGCTTATACTTTCTTTTATGCCCTCACACATTTTTTACATCCAACATCCTATACAAGTCGATGTATTTGATCCTCATGAGTCGGAAACATCCAACACTACTAACGAACATGATTCAAATTGATACATTTTGATGTTCTTGTGCATCTCATGTACATGATGGCCTCGCACATCTCATGCACTTGACACTCTATGTGCGAGTAGTCAAGTTAGTATGCCACGATGTTGTTATATGTCATATACATCTAACACCCTTTTATGTGGGTGGCCTAGGTCAGCATGCCTTGATGCCCTCATACATTTCATGTGTTTGACACCCCCTAAGTTAGTGATTCATATTAGCATGCTTTGATGTTCTCACGCATCTCCTATATCTAAGACATCCTATGTTGATAATTCATCTGCACTCATTAACGCTCTCGTGTTTGACACCCCTAGAGGGTTTAAGTTGATACACCTAAATGCCCTCACAAATCCCATGCATCCAATCCTCATTCATGAGAACTTCAAATTGGCACATTATGACACCCACATACATCTCACGTGTTCAAAATTCTCTGCACAATCAATTCAAGTTGACACACAACAAGACCCTCGTATGTCTCATGTTTGTAGCCTCTATTCAATCAATTCAAGTCAATATATCATAGTGTCATTATGTATTTCTGATAGCCCCTACATAAATAATTCAATCGTCACACCTCATTACCCTTATTTGTGATGCATTCAATCCCAAAATGTGAGTTGTTCAAAACAACACATTTTGATGCCCCTACATCAATAATTTAAGTTGATATGCCTCAATAAGCTCGCATGTCTTAGACATTCAAAATCTAACAATGTCACATATCTCATGTATCTAACACTCTCTACCAAGTCAAGACACTCTAATGCTCTTACGTCTCTTATACATCCTGTTGAATCTCAGATTTTGATGATAAAACTAATTGATTGTATTTTATGATCTAACTACGTTTTGAATGACGCAGGTCTACTATCGATCAGGATTAGACAGTTAACGCTGGAGGAATTGACGTTGCGTCGAAAGTGATCACCTCAGGATATTGGGTGTTGAGCCAGAGGTTCGATCGACAATCAGCAGGAGGCTTCAGACGTCGGACATCGGGCCAATAAGAGCGGAGTTGCGCCAAGGATATTGGGGTTGCGGAGGTCAACCGTCAATTGGGCAACAAGCCGCAAGAGAGGACGATGCACTGAAGAATCGGATGAAGTGCAGATCAATGACGTGCCAAGCAACTGAATGTCAATTCGCGTTGTAATAACTGTCTAGATCGAAGTAGAGTTTTTGTTTTTGTATGTGCAGGATTAACTACGATGACGATGAAGACATAAAGTAAAACAAAATATCGAAAGACAAGTGTGCTGGATCGTTGGGAGTTCGAGAGTTTGACGGAAGTCTGAAGATTCGTTGGGAGTACTACCGGAACTGGCCGAGAACGAGTAGGGAGCTTGCCGAAGGGTTTTCGAAAGTTCACCGGAAGGTTCGTCGGGAGTTCGCAGAGCTTGCCAAGAAAGATTAGAGCTTGCCAAAGAGGCTCGTTGGAACTCACCAAGATTATCGTGAAGTTCGGGAGCTTGCCGGGAGTCCGCATAATGATTTCTGAGGGTTCGTCGGAAGACCGTCGGAAACTTACCGGAAGAAGTCTTGACTTGTTGAACTTTATAATAGCTTAGGAAATATCTTTAATTTCATAGTTAGAATGTTAATTTGGATTAGGATGAGGTATTAATCTGATAACCCAAGTAGGGGCCCATTGGGCCTTGTTTTGGACCGGTTTGGGTCGAGTTTAAGGCCCAAACCAATGTGCTGAAAAGTGCTGGGCGACGGCACCGCCCAGCACCCAAGAGCATGGGCGGTGGCACCGCTGCCTTGGGTAGTAGAATCGCCCTGTACACTATCAGTCTGACAACTGACAGGCGGTGGGACCTCCACTGATAAGCGGTGACACCGCCAGCATCGGGAACAGCGAAAGAAATTCAAATTTGGGCTTCAAATTTGAATCCTCTTGGGGTCTATAAATACCCCAGGTGTTCCTGCAAGAAATACAACAAGCATAACACTTTGAAAGCAAGAAAACTCTGTTCAAATCTCTCTAGAAAATCCTTCTTAGTTTTTACTTATATTCTACGGAAAGAAAGGAGAGAGTGCTTGTATGGGTTTCCTCCTAAGCCCGTTAAAAGGAGAGATGATATAAGGGAGTTCATCCTCGCCCGTTGGAAGGAGGATAACTAGTGGAAAAGCCGGTGGCCTCAAGCGAAGAGGAATCGGGAGTGGACGTATGTCGCATGATTGAACCACTATAAATCGATTTGTATTTACTTTCTTACAACTTATTATACTTCAAACCATCTTCATTTTGCTGCCTTACTTACTCGACTTCCTCATCATCTTCTTATGTATGCTTTCAAGTTAAAACGTAATCGTAACGGTTTCAAACGAAATGTTGCTTTCAATAGTATAAAGTTTTTCGAACTTGTTTTAAATCGTCAAAAGTTTATCATTCTTTACCGCTACACTAATTCACCCCCACCCCCCCCGCCGATACATGCACATCTCATGCGTTCGAGTTTTAAAAACATGTAGTTGATACATGCACATCTCAAGTTGGCTCCCGTATATGTCCTTGTGGGTTTTGTGCATTGAATACCTCTTGTGTGGGTAGTTCAAGTCGACGTGCCTTAATACACGCACATCTCATGCGTTCAAATTTTAAAAACATGAAGATATTGTTATTGTCTCTTGGATCTAACAAGCCTACTCATGTGGGTCAAGTCAAAATGCACTAACATTCTCAAGTCTCTTGTATCTAACCCAATATTTCTACATCATGGTAGGTGGTCAAAATGATATGCAAAATGTCTCACTAACATCTCATATAAATGGTTCAAGTCTCTCCCCTATGTATTTTAACTTTAATATCCCTATATTTCATACATCAAATTTCAAATTTCATTGCATAATAACAAATTATAGGCTTCCTTGAGTTAATCCAAACCTAGAACTGTATCTTCTTAACCAGCTTGAAACCTTTCATACTTAAATTCCTTAAGGATTTGATTTCAGAACTCTAAAAATAATTGCATCCATACATCCATATTATATTGATAAGATTGCATGTTACATTAATGATTAGAATGAAAGAGAAAGTACATTTGTCAGTTCTTTTCCTTCCTGCGAGAGGAGGGCTCGAGTTGGATCAAATAGTTCGCTCTGACTTATCGCCGACACCAACCGCTGTAACAGTTGCTCTGCATCAACGAAAAAGTCAAATCCTTGACTCTCTTCTCGTCCAGCAAGATCGTCGTGATACGAAGCCGAATCCAATGCAGTACGTTGCAGAAGGCACAGCCATCGGTGGATGGAGGAGGGGGCGTTGATGTGCTGCGGAGCGCGCCACATTGAATGACGCCAATATCTATCCTTCCGCAGCTGGTTTTCCCCCGGAACCTTCATCATCCTCAACCCAACAACTTACCCAAAACAAAAACATCGGCGCAGACTTGCCCATCAATCTTCCTATTGCGTGTGGGATACCTCTTTCTCTGGTCCACGAGGAGACGATAACTCTCACGTCCCTTTCCTCGACGTTGTTCTCTCCCAATCGGCGCTTTGACTGCCTCTTAAGCCTTCTTCTTATTTACACTCCTGATTGAATTCGATAAGAGAAGCAACATGTACAAGGCCCACAGGAAGTGTTTCCTTGAGCTCCCTCTCTTTATGGGACACGACACGGCAACAACTTCAATCATGACAACACCAAGAACAATAGAATAAGCCAATAAATCGCACACCAATTGCTTGATCATAATGTTATGCACAGCTTGCAAGCCCTTCACAAACCAACAATTACGTACAACAAAAGGAAGTATAGCAAATGATGTGATACTAGAGCAGGTGGTGCCGGCAGCTGTACAGGTCCGTGGAATCACATGGCAACCTGTCTGTCTTCAAGCCTTAGCAGTCTCTGGCGCAGGCTCCGGCGCAGGCTCCGGCGGAGCCGGTGCCTCTTCGGCAGGAGCAGGCGGAGCTGGGGCCTCCTCCGCCTTCTCGGCCTCCTCTTTCTTGGTCTCCTCCACGCCCTCGGGCGTGATCTCCTTGCTGGTGGTCTCGACGGCGGCTGCCGGTTCCGGTTCCGGTTCCGGTTCGGCTTCGGCGGGGAGCAAGGTGGAGACCTTCTCGAAGATGAAGATGACAGGACCGGAGACGAGGGCGGGGCCATGTTTGCTTGCTGCCTCGCTTACCGGCTTGGAGCCAGGGAATTCTACGTGGATTGATATGTGTCTCGTGATTACCTTTGGCAAACTATAGATTACGAAGGGAGACGGACAGAGATTGTTACCAATCTTCACTAGTTCCTCGATGAACTTGATGACAACAGCTGATTTCTTCTTCACTCCCGACTCTGTAGGCTGCTTCACCAAAGTCTGTGATCGTAGAGAGTTATTAAGTCAGCTGAATTCAACGGGATGGTTCTGCAACTATTTTTCTCTGTTGAAGGGGGGAAGATGGACCTTGATCTCAATAGCAGAGGCTTCATAGATCTCCACGACTTTGGGCTGGAGGTCTGCCTTCTTCTCCTCCAACTCCTTGGTGATCTCCTCCTGTGACAACCCGAAGAGTATGTATATATGACAAGGAAGAAGAGGTAGAAGAAGATGAAGCCCAAAGCCCCCACCTTGGATTCATCGAAGGACTTGCATGCCTCGGCTGCAGCAGCCTTCTTGCCGTTCCGGTCAAAGACCTTCTTGATCTTTGGAAGGACCTTCGTCTTCCAGTAGTTAACCATCTCTCTCTCTCTCTCTCTCTCTCTCTCTCTCTCTCTGCTTGTTTGGCTGATCAACCCAGTTACAAAATGCCAGGGAAATATAAGAGGACCAGCCACCAAAACACCATCAAGCTGTCAGTATAATTACGTCGACACCCTTCCGGCTCACGGCAAAATAACAGCTCTTGATCATCGATCTCACGCATCGGACGGGGGAGGACGATTGCTGGTGGGGGCACGTAAAGGGTATTTAGGTCATTCCGATGACTAAGGGCTTGCACGTAAATTACGGACGGAGGAGAGGGGAAACGGGCGACAGCTGGCGGCGGAATGCGATACGCTGGTTTGTGGGTCCCGCCACCGGGGCTGGTGACGCGATGGCCACTTGCTGCGCCACGTGGCCGCGCTCACGCGGGACCCCGCCCCCTTATGTTAAACCCACGTGAAATAAATATCTCACAGGGTTATAAAACCACGAGATTGCCATTGGAGCGCATTGGGTCCGATAACCCGGCATGCAATCGGACTCAAACTCGATCGGATCCCGAAAGGGGATCCGGTTTGTCCTCCGGATCGGGTAGCCTGATAAGCTTCGGTTTGGCATCAGATAGAACCCGATAACTTATAATTACGTTGCTACGGTCGGGGGCGAGCGACATGGAGAAGAAGATCTACCAGAGCGACGTCGACGAGGTGCATCACCGCCTCCTGCCCAAGAGAAGGTCCTCGACAAGCCAGTGTTCGAGGGCTTGATGACCGCCGCAGAGAGAGCGCAGATGAGGGAGAAGGGAGGCCTCAAACTGAAGGTTCTCGACCAACTGGGGAGGGAGTGCAACGTCGCCCTCCGGTACGTCGACTCCATCGACAACTACCGCCTCTTCGGCAGGGACTACTTCAAGCTGGTGAGCAACAATGGGTTCAAGGTCGGCCATTAATATCTGGGCCTTCCGAGTGGGGCGGGGAAGAGAAAGCACCGCCGATGGAGGAGGAGGTCGAGGTGGCGTTGATTCTTTTGAGTTTGATGGGCATGAAGTCAAGTTCTATTGAGTGGTTTTCGTCACATAGAAACCACACAGGGGAGACATGTTGCATACATTCTCTCTCTCTCTCTCTCTCTCTCTCTCTCTCTCTCTCTGTGATGTGTTTTTAGTCTTTTATCATACACTAAGAAATTCCAAATCATAATTTATAGGAATTCCTTCCTTCGTAAAGAAGTCTTTTCATACTATGATTTCTCATCTTTCAAGAATAATAACTTCACAAATTGTAAAATATTTATCAACCATAATAATATTTTTTGTATACTTTTATACCTTCTACTTTACTCTTTCCGATCTCCATATTTCATGATTCCAACCGTAATTTTTATAATTTATTTTCTTGGAAAGAATTCTTTCCATCTACGATTTCTTATTGTACAAATGATACTAACTAAAATACCTGCTAACCCAATGGAACATATGAAACTAAATACAAGGAAAACGTAAGTATACACACAAGATTTTAATTCACAACTTTTTTTTTATATCTTGATAAACACTTTGATTAAGTTAAAACAAATAAAAAAAGTTGTTAACCTTCCTATTAAATTGGTTTCAGAAGGTGCACAACGTTGTTCAAGGATCAAGTGCATATGATCTCACTGCTGCCATTCATTAGCTCCTTGGCTAAGATGGTAAGAAGTTTTTCCTATTATTTATTAAATTTATTACTTACTTAATCCTAAATTTAAGTTTCAAGGTAGATTTTAAAAAAAATTATATATAGTACGACATAGTCATCTTAAATAGTATTTTTTCTCTAAAATATTATATTAAAAAAATAAAAAAATAATTATATTAAAATAACACATATGCTGTGCACGTAAATTCGAATTTAAGACATATCAATCATACAGTTATATATTAAAGCATGCATGAGTAACTTCCAAGACAAAAAAAAAAAAAATATATAGGGCATCGCTACTAAACTCGTTTGGTAGCATTCTGTCCAAATCAACTTAACTACGAGCGAGTATTTAACGTCGAAATCAGTTAATTAAGTTTCTCTTCTCGCCGCGTTAAAATAGGATGCCACGCGAAGCGCACGTGTGCCGAAATGGGAACCAGGTGTCGATCGGAGATCGGCGAACACGGACTCGGATGCAGGTGGCCTCGATCGATCCCATCACTTCTCGCCCAAATTACCTGGTCGGCATAACCCACCGAGCCCGCCACGTGGCCCGTTGGACCCTTTTGACTACCCAACCGCACTGCGTTCAATTATTATCCGCCGAATGCTTTTGTGTCACCTGGAAACCCACTACCACTGTTCTCGGATCCGAATCCCAGTGCTCCAAACCCGCTGGCTGACCCGTATTGGGCGGACGCCCCAAAGTGGAGCTCCCAATAGCGGCCATCGCTTGATCAGATCCGACGGCTGTGACGCCGCCCCCTATCGTCTCCACCCCATAAGCGGGTCCCGGCCACGAAAAGTTTCGTGAAGGATCCGCTCCTACGCGCGAATTGTACATCTCTGATCCTGTCGTAGGCTCCAGTCAACGTTCAGGTACGAAAGCGGGTGCTCAAAAAGGAGTGGGAAAAGAAATTCTGGGACGACTACTGGGGCAGGGACGCTGCCATAAACTGCCAACGTCGTATCTGACCGTTAAATCTCCGCCCTTCCTCCCTTATCGTAGCCCACCCCATCTCGGCCTCCTCTCACTATCCTTCCCGTTGCTTCCATCTCTGCTCCTCCTCGTCGTCGACCTCCTCCTCCCCCTCCTCTCCTGACGCTCTTATCTTTAATGGCGGCTTCCACCTCTCTTTCTCAGGCGTAACTCCATTCAGCGACTGATACGACCTCTTTTGCATCAGCAGCACGAACGCTTCTCCCGCGGTGAGTGCTGTTGGATTCTCAGAGACCTCCGCTCTGTATTGTTTTCCTGAGACCGGATGGTTCCAAGCTTATTTTAATGGGTTGTCATGCAATAGCTTATCTTCTCGAAACCCAACTTGATGTGTTAAGGGTGATGGATGAGTGTATGTACGGTTCACAGATAAGTGGAGGCGAGGGGGGCGGCGGTCCCCATGGCACCCAAGGGCGCTCGAGGCAAGGGAAAGGGCGAGAAGAAGAAGAAAGACGAGAAAGGTAAGCTGTTACCGCTGCTACAGAGCAAAACCTGAGCCATTCACTTGCCGTCATTGGTTTCATGCTCGTCCGATGACTGACCGACTGGCTGTTGCTGTGCCAGTTCTGCCTCTGGCCGTGGACATCACAGTGAAGCTCCCCGATGAGTCTCATGTCGTCCTGAAGGTCTGTGTACGCTCTTCTCACCACCGCCTCTAGTCTATGTTTTCTTTCGGTAAGAGGATGAAGTGGAACAGTATGTAAGGTTCATCGTGTATGAACTGTCATGCATACGAATCAGGGAAGCAGAGAGCCATGGAGTGTGTCGATCCGTGGAAGGACACAAGTACTAGCAGTCGAGCTGGTGGCTACACTCTTAGCTTCACTGGACCAATAGAATAGTTCCCCACCTCATTGTCCTTGAGATATGAGGTATCAGCACCAGCGATAAAGGGAACATTGATTGACGGAGCATTTATTATTCGCATTTATGCAACTGAGTGGTTCACTTCAGTGCCCTTTCCTGAGGACTGGCACACTCGTTGGGACCGTGTTGCACCATGTCAGCCAAGGTAGAGGTACCATGTAGCAAGAGGTTAATTAATGGAAATTAACTTGTACAGAAACAACGTCGTCCCCTTCACCACTGCAGCAACAAAATTGGTCGCTCTTTTGATTGCGTCTGGTCCTTCGTCTCTGCCATGGAAAACACCCCGTAACCCTCTCGTGTCTTATTTGCAGGGGATATCCACCGACAGGATCATCGACGTACGGCGGCTGCTGTGTGTTAACACCTCGACATGCAACTTCACCAACTACTCCCTGTGCCATGAGGTAAGAGCTTCGTCTTCCCAACTCATTTTCCTGTGACTTGTCGATCCATTCTTCTTGTTTGCTAGATAATGATAGTAGATGCAAAGCCAAAGATGTGGATGTGGGGTTTTGGTTGGGTTACTGCGTTTGCAGAGTCGTGCTTGGGTGGTAGTCCATCTTTCCACTTCGATAGGGACCTTGATACATGAATGGCCGATGAACAGTAGTTAGATGGAAAACTCGACAAGCATCAATTTTCACATAAAAGGAAGAAAAAAGTTTGTCCTGTAGCTCAACTGGTAAATTGCATTTTCATAAACTAGATATGCTCTGGTGGGACTTCAACCGCAGGGCGAGTTAGATTTGCCGAAGTATCAACAAGGACCGGAGACAAAAAAGTACGATCAAACTATTCCATCTCTTAGCATGAGTTGCTATCATTTGATTTTTTTTTTTTTGTTTCTTTCTCTCCTTCACAAAATATTCATCACTGACTTATCCCAAAAACTTCAATCAAACTGTGTAAAAAACTTGAGCTATCAGAAAAATGTATGTTTATGGATTTGGAAGCAAAGTAGATGAGAACGTACGCAATGGTGAATAGAAAACCATGCGCATCTCGTGGCTCATGCGGAACGCATGAGGTGGGAAGTCTTCGCATGGACATCTGACCTGGAATTGGATGTGAGGTGGGATGGACGCTTCGGGTCCAAATTGTTTCCATCATCCCATCATAGAAAGAGAAAGGCATAAAAAGAGTTGATTTTTGGAACAAAAAAATATATTAAAAAACTTGATTTGTGCAAAATATCAGAAAAAGATTACTGTAAAAAAATAATATTAAATATTATTTATAGCTTCTTAATATTTTTTTAATGGTGTTTCTGTCCAAGATATGTGACGGAAAAATGATAAAATGTATAAAAAAAAGAAGTGTTTTCGAATAACTGAAGTGATAATAATTGGTTTTATTATGTCCTTTATTTCAGGTCAGAGGGCCGAGGCTGAAGGATTCTGTGGATATTACGGCACTTAAGCCATCTACTCTTACGTTGGTCGGAGGTAAGAAATAATACAATTGGAATATAAATATAAGTAGATTGGGTGTATTTGGTAGCAATTTACGTCATGAAAAGTGGTTTTTGATCAAGTGAATTTTTAAAAAAATATTTTTTAAATGTCTGTTGTAATGAAAAGGTAAAAAAAAAAAGGCGTTCGGAGAGTAAAAACGTTTTCTAAAACTGAATGCTATTTAGAAAAACAGTGGTTTTGATGCAGAAAACTGTTTTCATGGGGTTTTTTTCCTTATGGTTTGTTACTGGCGATTATAAGAGGAAAAGATCTAATTACGAAGGCGATGATGGGCAGAGGACTACGACGAGGAGCGTGCGTTGGCGCACGTGCGGCGCCTCCTCGACCTTCTCTGCTCCACCACCTGGTTCGGCCCCTCGCCGCCGGCGACGCTGCCGCCCAAGGATGCCCCCCCGGCCGTCGCCGCCGCCACCAAGGACGGGAAGAAGAGCGGTGGAGAGAGCGGAAGCCGCAAGGCCCCGCCGGATCCGCAACGCCAGGCGCAGCCGCCGACGTCCCCGACCAAGGATTTGCCGGCCGACCTGGAGGCGGAGATGAGCGGCGCGTGCCCTCGGCTCGGTGCCTTTTACGAGTTCTTCTCCCTCGCCAATCTCACCCCTCCCATCCTGTGTGCGTCCAATCCTCCCCCGACCCCCCGCCCCTCTCTTTCCCAGTTCGCATATTCTTATCGAAAATCAAGAAAAAATCGTTCTTTTCGTCTGTTTTCTTGATCAATTTGCCCGTTGCAGTCATACGGCGAACAACGAATCTCCGGCAGGACGAGCGTCCGTCCGACGATCATATCTTCTTCCTCGAAGTGCGTCTTGTTTAATTCTTCTTAAAGTGTTATATCTATGAATTTCTATTTCCTAATTATCTGTTTTGATCGATATTGGATGTAAAATTAAAGGTGAAGCTGTGTAATGGAAAGCTTGTGATCGTCGAGGCATGCGCCAGGGGATTTTACAGTCTCGGGAAGCAACGCGTGCTGTGCCACAATCTTGTTGATCTCCTGAGACATCTCAGCAGAGCATTTGATAATGTCAATAACTCATTTCTTTACTATTTATCACATTACTCTTTAACTTATCTTTTACCGTACATTTCATGGTACTGCTTAGAATTATATGTTACGCCAGTGATGGTTACCTCTAACGAGATTCTTTTCTTGAATTCTGTGCTGTTTACAGGCTTACGAAGATCTCATGAAAGCCTTCGTCGAACGAAACAAGGTAACCTTTTCATATTATTTATTACAGTGGATACAATAACTTGTAAGAGGTCACTGATTGGTTAATTCTTCCTGTTCTTTGCTTGATTAATTCTTATTACCTTCTTTGCTGGGAAGTGGTTATGTGTAACTTATGGATGTTTCTTGCCAAAAGATCATTGTTGTCAAAAATCAATCTAATTCTTTGTAATATAACAGCTTGCTTCAACAACCCTGTATATCTTTCTCATTCTTGATACCGCGTCTATTGTCATATGTATCTTTACCAATTAAATGAATCTTACACAATGTCCAAGTTATAATATGACAGAATTTTGTATATTAAAGCACTTCGTTAATTCGTTTTTAGTCTTTCCATGTATAGGATGCAAGTAGTAAGTATATGTTTGAAACCGTTTTAGTTTCTAAAGAAAATTAATTAAAGAAAAGAAGAAAGTCATGTATTTCCTTAGAAGGTAATTTGATAATGCTTACATAAAGATACTTGCTTCTCCTTGTGTCCATGAGCTGTTCCTTAGTTATTTCAGACTTTTTTGATTTTTCTACAATGTGTCACATCATTATTTTTCAACATCTTAAATCTGGAGCAGGTGCACTTTTTTCTTTGCTTATGTCTCTTATCATTTATGTTATTTTTGGATTGATAATTCCCTTTAGTTCTAGTTATTTGCCTGTTGAATGTACTAATTCCTCAAACAATCAAGAGCACATTCCTATTTGCAGTTTGGAAATCTTCCATATGGATTTCGTGCAAACACATGGCTTGTGCCTCCAGTTGCTGCTCAGTCACCATCCATATTTCCTTCCCTTCCTGCTGAGGATGAAACATGGGGAGGGAATGGAGGTGGTTGGGGTAGGGATGGAAAAAGTGATATGATGCCTTGGGCAAATGAGTTCCTTTTCCTTAAGTCCATGCCCTGTAAAACTGCAGAAGAAAGACAAATCCGTGACAGGAGAGCTTTCCTGCTTCATAGCCTGTTTGTCGATGTTGCAATATTAAGAGCCATCGCAGCCGTAAAGCAAGCTATGGAGAAAAAACATGATACACTTCCAGTAGGGTCAGAAAACATCCTGCACTTTGAGACAGTAGGGGATTTTAGCATCATTGTCACCAAAGATGTTTCAGATGCAAAATGCAAGGTTGATACAAAGATTGATGGAAGTAAAACAACAGGAATTGATGCCAAACATCTTGTCGAGAGGAACTTGCTCAAAGGAATCACTGCAGATGAAAATACAGCAGCTCATGTAAGAGAATATAATTGTATCTTGACAATGTTTTACAATTTTTTTATAGCTAATTCAGTGGAACAAATTTGTGGGCTTTCATCTGCAGGATATTGCCACTTTAGGGGTTGTTAATGTGCGTTACTGTGGTTACATTGCTGTTGTGAAAGTCAACCATCATGAGAAAAGTGAAGAGCATTTGCCTTTGCAAGGTGTTGATATCAAAGATCACCCTGAAGGGGGTGCAAATGCTTTGAACATCAACAGGTGCTTTTTAGTAACGGCATATTTCTTCATGCTCTTAATTTATCATGTAAAATAGTTTTAAATACTTCAATCTGTTGAAGCTATTATTCATTATTTCAGTCTGAGAATGCTTCTTCACAAAAACCATACAGCGAGAGAGAAAAGTACATATAATAGTTTACAGAATTCAAAGCATGAGGAACTCTCAGCAGCACAAGCCTTTGTGGAGAAATTATTGTCAGACAGCCTAGTGAACCTCGAGGAAGAGAAAGCTGAATGCAATGTCTCTGTGAGATGGGAATTAGGAGCTTGCTGGATACAGCATTTGCAGGATCAGAATAATGGTGAGAAAGACAAGAAACAGGCTGGTGAAAAAGATAAAAAACAAACTGGTGAAAAGACTAAAAGTGAGACAAGAATCGAAGGCCTTGGGAAGCCTCTTAAAATTCTTAAAAACCACAAAAAGAAACCAGATTTTGATGAAGAAAAGACTTCAACAGTTGACAGGAAATCATCTGATGAGATGCTTGGAGGAATGAAAAATGTGAATTTGCCATTTGAGGAACCAAAGGTTGAAACCACAGCAACAGAGGATGCTTGCAAGCTCAAAGATTTGCTACCTGAACCTGCATATACACGGTTGCAAGAATCTAAAACTGGACTTCATATGAAGGTATGCTGAACAGAAAATTGGGGTAGATTTGTTTAGTTCCACTATGTTTTCCTGAAATCCGGAACATATATACACATAGCTAATTAACATGTTATAAAAATTTCATATGAAGATTGTATCTGATATTTGAGACTGAGATGATTGCTACTTTTCATCTTGAACAATGAGTTCTTAGATACATTATGATAACACAAAAGCTTTTCAAGTTAAATTACTGATGCATCTTTTTCCACGTAATTCCTTTTTGTATCTTCATGCAGAATCTTTGTGACAATAATCCAATCTGGCATTTTGACATACCAATGAAAAGTAGAGGTGCATGCACTTTCCAACATTAACCTCATTAACTTATTTGTTTCACTAAATATGCCAAGAGAGAAACATGAAATATTTTTATCTTGTAGCATAATCTTGATTCCATTAGCTTATGCATTCTTGACTGAGTTTTCATTTTTTCAACTTGATTTTGATAAAGTAGTTCTATTTAGAGGTCAATGCACATGAAATTACTAATATAGCCTCATTCTGAAGTTCAAAAGCTGCCATATATAGATTTGTATGTTTGCCTAACAAAGATATCATCCGGTCATCCATCAAATATATTGTATTTCTTTTCTAATCTGAAATTCCTCTCGAATGGTAGTTCAGGGTCACTGGTCAGAGTATGTATTTGTTGATGTTTGGGTTTTAGTTTGTAGATTACCCTTGAACTAAATGCTGTTGTATGAGGATGCACTTATTTGTGACTAATGTTTCTTATGCTCCCCCACTCTTGAGATAGTAGTATAATCATTTGCTAGTCACATTGGAGTAAATAAATTTAAAATGGGTGAAGGCTTTGAGCTGGCGACATTTGGTTGTTTGATAGATCAAACAAGACGTAGATTGAAGAAAGTACAGAAGAAAAAGAACTGTGGGAGATGTTTGATTATGTAGAAACCTAAGTTGATGAAGTTTGAGAAATCCAACTCCAACATTGGACGGAGCTTGAAACCTAGACCGGATTATTGGCACAAGAAGGATTCACAACTTAAGTTTACTTGTTTCATTTTACTAGTTAGGTCAGTGTAGGTATGAATCATTTATTGATATGATCAGTATTATATTCATTTAGCTATATTTATTGTTGTTAGAATTTTATGATTTAGATCTGGATCTTCTGGTCTAAGTTAATATGGCTCCACACGACCGTGATCCTACTTTGGCACAAAATTTCATGGGATAACAAAAGATTAATTTAGATGTCAAGCTCCATCTCAAGTGATGAACTTTATATTGATCAATTAAATATAACAATTTTTTTTCCATATCCTTCTCAAGTTCCAGAACAGGTTTATGAAGGTCTCAAAGAAATTTGGTTAGTTTTTAAAAAAATCAGAAAATTAAAATTCACCAGTTTTGAAGATAAAGTTGGAGTTTCCATTTGTTGGTTAATTTTGTAGAAACGAAATTTGTGTCTTATTATAATTGCTAGACACAATGTTTTATATTTTCATCTAATTCACTTTTCTGTTGTTTTCTTGATTTCTGAACTGTCAATGTTGAATATTTTGAAGGAACTTTAGAGAAAATATTACTTTCTATGATTTCATATGGTGATAAGAACATCATGTTTTTTGTCTGCCCAATGTACATGTAAATCAGGCAACCATTTAGTGGTCATAATCTTTCCTTATAGAATAGTTCAATCTGAAGTAAAGTTTTAGAGGGTGAGAACATTCCAGATGATAACAGCTTCTCTTAACTTTGAGGCAAGATTGTACAGAAATTGGTGTTATGTAAGGAAATTAAACTATGTTTTTTCTATTTTGGTTGCTGATAGTGTTTTAGGTGGAATTTGCTTACCATTTGTATGTGCATGCATATGTAAATTGACTGTTTCCTTGGGCATGGACATGACTTGAAGTGAATTGAAAATAGAAGAATTTTGCTGGCTCTTGGCTTTTGTGTTCTAGTCCTTTACATTGTGTTTCTTTCACTTTTTTTCTTTGTCTATTTCACTGTTCTTCTGTTCTAGTAGTTCCTTTTTCACTGTTCTAAAAGTCCTTGCTGACTTTATTTTCTATTGAACAAATAGTTATTGTTTAAACCTGTTCTTGTCTCCTAAAAAATGCTGCTACATATGTATCTGTCATGTTCTATAGCGATGCTGCATAATTTTAGTCGTTTTCATCTCTCACGTCTTTCCTAATAACACCATTATCCTATCTTCTTTTGATTAAATTTGATTATATGATTTATATCTATGGCAACAGCTCAACATATATCACTCAATTAAGTACTATATTTCTCTTCTATTTATAAAAGTATGTTATAGCAGACATATACTTTCAGAAACTTAATTGCCGATAGAGGAAAGTCCACCAAGGTAAAATACATTAGCGTTAACTCATTCCTTGATTACTTTTAGCTGGAAAATGCTACTCATCCAGTACTCGAACTAAAGTACATAGAAAGGAAAAAAGATAACATGGTATAGCAAATCTGACAGTCAAATGATCGATAACATCTTTATTTGCTAAGTTGGAACGGTAGAACAGGTGTTAATTGGACGTTGTATTCTTAACTAATGGTCATATTTGAAACTGAAAAGATGTCATGAGCACATGATGGAACTAAGTTCCTTACTAGAAAAAAGTTGGTCATTTGACTCGAGTTCTTCAAATAGTCACAATCCATTTTTGAGACTTAAAATTGGTTTTCAGTGGCTACTGCTGACCTTTGAAAATTATAGATTAAACTAACATGATTTCTTTGAAGTTCTAGAAGAAGTTACACCATTTTTAAGCTATATTTATGTGGCTAAAGTTTGTATAATATTATCTTTTAATATTTAGCATACATGATACTATTTATGTTCTACCAATCTAAGAAATTTCCATATCATGCGATGCTTAGTTTAACGATGAGAATATAATTTATTTTCATTATCAGTCTCCACAGGAATTAACTGAGATGGCATTGAGATATTATGATGAGGTTGCTCTCCCGAAGTTGGTAGGCCTGAATATTATTTGCTTTTACCTAATTCATCAAATAGTGCAATTTTTTTTTATCCAATGACTATTCTGATGAGTTTAAATTGTACCTTGACATGTATTCAGGTCTCAGACTTTGGTTCATTGGAACTTTCACCTGTTGATGGTCGTACTCTGACTGATTTTATGCATACTAGAGGCCTAAGAATGCATTCTCTTGGGCGAGTTGTAAGTCAACCATTTTCTCTCGTTATCAATTTGAAAAGGGTCTAATATATATTCATTTCGAGAGGTATTCTAGTAATATATGATTAATTGCACTATTCTGATCAATATATCAGGTCAAGCTTTCAGAGAAGCTGTCCCATGTCCAGTCACTCTGTATTCATGAGATGATAGTAAGAGCATTTAAGCATGTTGTACGAGCTGTAATTGCCGCTGTATCTGACACCAGAGATTTGTCAATATCAATAGCTGCAACTCTTAACTTGCTCCTTGGGCTTCCTGATTCTGGAGTTTCACATTCTTCTGTCCCTGTGCATACCCTTGTCTGGAGATGGCTCGAAGTATTTTTGAAGAAACGATATGACTGGGAACTCACAGTTTCAAACTACTGTGATATAAGAAAATATGCTATCCTGAGAGGACTATGCCATAAGGTAATAGTCTTTATCTTTTCAAAACATGTGTGTGGCCTTTGATTTTTCTTTGATCTCACATGTTCATTTCTTTTAGGTGGGAATTGAATTGGCACCCAAAGACTTTGATATGGATTCAGCTTTTCCCTTTGACAAATTGGACATCATCAGCCTTGTACCTGTGCACAAGGTAAAAAACAAAAAGAAAGTTTTATAGGAATTCTGTTCACTTCAGTCAAGGATCTTATTTCTTCTAAATATTTTGTAGCAAGTTGCGTGCTCATCTGCAGATGGACGACAACTACTGGAATCCTCAAAGACGGCTCTTGATAAGGGTAAACTTGAAGATGCAGTTAGCTATGGGACAAAGGTAGATGCATGTACAGGTTATCCTGCCCCTTAAATATTTTTCATTTTCCCTTTCATTTTCTTTGATAACAAAGTTGTATTTGGTTCAGGCTCTGGCAAAATTAATCACAGTCTGTGGCCCATATCATCGGATGACTGCTGGAGCCTACAGTCTTTTAGCTGTTGTTCTCTACCATACTGGAGACTTTAATCAGGTAGCTTTTAGACATCATGCCACTGAAGGCCATGATTATTATAATTTGGAGTATTTTGCAGTTTGTTGTTTGGTTCTGCCACTATGAATAAAAAATTGTCAACTAGAATTGTGAGAAATTTCATGAATGTACAACTAATATTTTGTTTGGTATTTAATCTATTTCCATCTAATGCTTGCTGTGAGCTCTGGGAATCTCAGCAAAATTGAAAATACTTTTAGTTTAGAGTAAATCGATGAGATTTGCTGCTTGTTTGAGTAGATGTGGATGTATTTTGTACTTCTGCATAACTGTCTTTCATGGTCTTATTGCTAGATTGTTATGTTCCATACTAAAATTGAAAATGCACATGCAAATACTAGCTGTTTGTTAGTACCACACAATGTGACCTTTGATTTTAATTTTAACTATGATTGAAAAAGATTTAAATGTTGTATCTGAAAATCACGAAATATGGACCTGATGTTGGCATAAACAATTCTGTAAAATCATATAACCTGTCTCTCTGGAACCCAAATTTTGGATCCATATAGATAATCAAATAGTATTTTTGGTGCCAAATTATTCTTTTTTTCTTTATATTGTGCATCTGCTTTGTTTTCAATTACTTTAAGTTGCAATAGTTTGATATTAGTCAATATGTTGTTTAAGACAGTTTTACTTCTATTCTTAAAACTTTAAAGCTGGTTTAGGTTTCCCAATTGTATTGACAGAGAAATCTCCATCTAACATTTTTATACTGTTGATTGCATCATATGGACAAAGAATAAACATAGTTTCTCTATATTTTTGATATCTCAAAAGCACCTAAGCATGCTCTATTTGAGATAGACTAAGCATAAATCATTATCAGAAAGTTCCCATGAGGAAAAGACAACATAATTAACAATGTAGATTTGCTAGCAATCTGTCATTTGGAGAATTGTTAAGTTTGTGCCACGAGATAATTATGTTCTAAGTTGAGTTAAAACCTCTTTCGTGCTTTAGTCTTATAGTTGCTATTCTCTTGAAATTTACTTGGTGACTGAATTGCATTGATAAGCAGATGTGGGATCATCTTTGCATATGTTAGGGGGTACAAAAGCTAGAATATATTTGAAGGCGTAAATAGATCATAGTGCAATATCTCACTACAGCATGTGTGTCTATGATTTGCGGTCCTCTTTTAATTAAATATGGCCAACTTTTAACTAAATATCTCAATTTTGTTCATAGCTTTTGAAAAGATTTGGATCAGTCTATACATCACGAACATTTTTGTTCTATAATTTCTGACTCAGTTGAATATCATGGTATATATGTAAATTTTGCAGATTCCTCATCATTTAAACTGTAAAACTTTGAATGTGAAGGGTGACTTTTGAGAATTTTCTATTGTGACTTTCAAACTTGTTCTGTTATCTTTCATTGGGATTACAATGGCATTTGATATGTTTAGGCCACAACTTATCAGCAAAAGGCATTGGACATTAATGAGAGGGAGCTTGGCTTGGATCATCCGGATACAATGAAGAGCTATGGTGATCTAGCTGTATTTTACTATCGACTTCAACATACTGAATTGGCTCTAAAGTAAGTTCAATACCCAAGTGTCCTAGTCCAACTTTATGTAGGAATGCTTTCTTTTGATGTATCTGATCTCTTACTTTATCATATATAGTATATACTGTATTTTATTCTTGTTATAAGTTGAAATTAAGGATTCAAATCTTGGTCTGGTTCCAATACCAATCATTGGTCAGACTACCAAGCCATATCATGTGTTGGTATGGCTTAGTAATGGTCAATATTGAGTGGGAGGTAAGGCGGTGGAGATGTGAGGATTCACATACCAATATTGACGAAATAGGGTGGAACCGAGGTCACAGGAGGTGATGGAGAGGAGGGAGGCATTGTGTGCCTGTGATGGCAAGAAGGGTTGCCAAGGTGGTAGAAAGGGCAGGGGAGCAAGGTGGTATTGGTGTGATTGACATTACATATCACAGCATAGTTGTAGGCAGTGTAGACCATACCAACAGTTTCTGGTGGTGGCAGAGGTGGTGGAGGCATAGCATAGGACATGGGGTATTATCAGGCGAAGACCAAGTTATAGGGGCTCATGGTGTTGTTGGCAGAGTGGATGGGGGCTAGAGTGATGAAGTGGGTGATGAGTAACAAGCAAAATCAAGAAAATGATGGAGAGTATAGATAACTCGGTGGTAAGCTCATTATTTGTAAGATAATCAGATGATATGCCTGTTATAATAACCAGGCAATAAGCTGGTATGAACATGGACTTGACGAAATTGCTTGGTCCATGCATTGGTCAACCATAGGACCTGTAAATACTAGTGAACACCAATTTAAGTTGCCGAACCCCAAATTCTTGGTTAAAATATTAATACTTCATCTCATGATGTATAATTGCAAATTCTCAATGACTGAAAAGTAAGACTTTTGGCAGTAACTGTCGAAACTTTTTTAATAGACTCTTTTCGTTGGTAACTGTTCAAACTTTCCAACTAGATTTTTAAATTTAATATTGTTTGCATGGAATAATTCTGATCTACATAAAGGTAGAAACATCAGTCTCAATCCTTAAATTAGACATGCTTTTACTTTCATTCATAATATATAGTATGGCCTAGCTCTACAACATGAAAAAGAAATTGATGTTAGAAGCTATTCAATAATATGTTTTCTAAAAATGGCAATGGAATGTTTATGTTATGAAGGAGTCTGTTAATTAGTTCATGTTGACTTGTATACAGAATTTGATATAACCATAACATGGCAGCAAAGGATTAAGGAAGTTATGCTTTGTGGCTTCAGATAAGGTGAAGCATTTGCTGCCATAGATTAAGAAACTTCAGGCTCCATTTCTTTTCATATTCTTTATAAGTCCAAAGAATGGGTGGATAGATTAATGATAAGATTTTAGATTCTCCAGTGCATTGTGACCTTCAATTGAATGAGATGATGCGCTGTGTAATTTTGTTGGTTTTCATGAGAAAGCAGATACCTCTATTTATATCATAGACTAAATTATACCATGAAGTCTAATAGCCAGCATGAGTTATAAGTTACTTGAAAATTTTTGACACCTAGAAGGAGAATGAGCAGATCCTTTGTCATCAGCTTGCCTTCGTTATCAAAACCACAAAGAGTAGATAAATTTCATTTTTTTCCTGGGTGAGAGAAAATCTTTATGGCTGTTGACGTGGGCAATACGCAACTGTTAAACTGGAGCATGATCTGTTTTAATTTACTATGGCATTGTTTATCAGTAACTAGTTTCTTTTGGAACTCTGACTTTTCCCTTTTCTCGCAAGGGATTCCATGAGTGATAAGTGTTGTGTTAGCAATCAGTTAAACTGAGACGTTTTTCTGGTATTTTAAAGCTTTGATGGGAGACATCTGTATGATAGTCTTAGTTACGTCTCTCTTTATTATTATGCAAATTAGGTAAAACTACATTTGTAAGATGACATTCCAGAATCTAATTCATATTTGCCCACACCAAGGATGCAACTTAACATGAAAGCAATAAATAACATTTAATTTCAATATTTATTGCAAATGTTGCAATTTCAGATACTACACTTGTGATGGTACCAATATGAGTCTGGTCCATGCCGGAATATGAACGCATGGTTTACTGGTTTGTACCACGGTATCAAAAAGAGGAGAAGGGGGCGAAGGAAGAGTAAAGAAAAGAAGAATATGAGGAAATCATGAAGAGGTGGAGGTGGTGGAAGGGGAGATGAAGGATGAGAGGTGTCCAATGGCAGCGGGTATCAGGGTGGCGGTCTTGCGACACAAGTGGGAAGAGTGTTCGTGACTCTGCATTTTTGTGCAAACCCTTAGCAGTGGATTTAAATTATATAATTAAATAAATCGGGCTGGACCACCCAAGAAGGGATGATCTATATCCTGGTTCATACCCATATTGGTAAATACTGGTCAGTACAGACCAGTTCGGGTGCAATTGCATTCCTTGATTTATTTGAATACCTAAAACTTAAGTGCATATAAAGTTTGAGGAACAAAAAATTAGAAGTTACTAAGCTTCTTTTCCTGGTTATTTGCTATTTAATTTTGACATCATACCAGAAGTAATAGGACATCACCATGCTTCCATGAGATGTTGCTTATGATTTTTCATAATTTATTTTTGTTGATTGTTAATCAGGTATGTGAAGCGTGCATTATATCTTTTGCATCTTACTTGTGGGCCATCTCATCCAAACACAGCTGCTACATATATTAATGTAGCCATGATGGAGGAAGGCCTAGGAAATGTACATGTGGCACTTAGATATCTTCATAAAGCTTTGAAATGCAATCAGAGGTTACTTGGCCCAGATCACATTCAGGTTTGTTTTGTTCTCAAATTTTATTTTTTTTTCTGTTCTTGTTTCTCTTAACTTTTTAAGATATTTCTTTTCAAGCTATATTGTGGCCATTGGTTATAAGTTCTAAATATTGAGAGAGAAGAACATGTAGTTTAAGTTGACTAGTGACCGCACACCTTGGTATTAATTTATTTTCGCAGTCATTCAGTTCCAATAACCTTTTCCTTATGATGCCCTACAAGGTAGCCATTTAATAGTGAAGATCGAATTGAACCCAAAAATATTAACAATTAGATTAATTATGTTTAGATCAAGTCTAGAAAACCCTAGACTAAATTTTCTATTTTTTTCTGTATTTTTGGATATTTTCCATGTCTAATTTCAGTAATACTGTTTTTTCTATTGTTACTATTTTCAGATTAAATACAGTAGAATATAAATAAATAACTTTCTAACAATTTTACATATATTTTAAGTAGTTTAGGATTTTATAATGTTTTATTAATAGTTGGTTGATATTTAGAACATATAGATTTAGTTTAGGCATAACTGATAACAACTCAACAAAAAATTAATTGTATGTAGTTACAAATTGGAATAGTTGCAATTAATGGGTTTAAGAATGACTATCAATCTCACCAAGACCAAGATTCTTTCTTGGTCAATTATTCTCGATAAAATTTAGGCATGTGATCTTCTGGTTATAATATCAAGAGTATTAAGTATAAATAACTTATAGTTTTCTTTATTACATTAATGGTTAGACTGCAGCAAGTTACCATGCCATAGCTATTGCACTCTCCTTGATGGAAGCATATCCTTTGAGTGTTCAACATGAGCAAACAACACTGCAAATACTTCGAGCAAAGCTTGGCCCTGATGACTTGCGAACTCAGGTAATTTACATGCATCATTGTCTGGAGGGACGTGATTACATCTTTCTTTCTGTTCTGTTCTTCTAATTCTGCATGTCAATCTCTTGTCACTGGAAGTTGATGGATTTTTGCAGGATGCTGCTGCCTGGCTTGAGTACTTTGAGTCAAAGGCTACTGAACAGCAAGAAGCTGCACGAAATGGTACGCGTAAGCCTGATGCATCTATCGCCAGCAAAGGCCACCTAAGGTAAAGCAATAAATGCAGTGATTAGATCAATATGGTTTAGTATATACCTACTATAAGCATGAGTACTCTGTATTTTCTCATATACCTGCTCCACATAGTAGTATTCTCATGAATTGAATGTAATTTTTTCATGAACTAGTACACCAGAGCAGGTTTTCTTACTTTGTTTACTTCTAATAAAGTGATGAAATCATGTGCTAGTGTATATTCTGCATTGCAGTGTCTCCGATCTCCTTGATTACATCAATCCCATCCAAGATGGTAAAGGAAGAGATGCTGACTCTGTGAAGAAAAAGAACTTGGGTTTAAAGGTATGTTGAGCCTTCATCTTGTTTATTATCTCCCAAGAATCTAAACATGAATTTTACATGTCATATTGGCTGTCATATTGGCCAACATGTACAATGTAAGCTTGGTACCTGCATGAGGTTTCATTCCATGTTAAGGGCATGCCGACACTATGTTGTCTTGGTCAAGAACCTAAGTATCCATGCCTGTCATTACATAGGATTCTGTTACATTGCCACATGTTTTTGTCTTTCAAAATCTCAAATCTTGAAGCTGAATTCAGGATAAGTTGAATAAATCTCAAAGGTGACATTAATAGAGTTAATGATTTCATTCTTTGGCAGTGAATCAGGTTGAATAATCTTTAGTTTAACAAAATGACCTGAGGCACAATATGCAAGTAAGAAGTGAGTTGCTAAACATAGTTTGGAATCCGAATTTGAGACTGTACTTGGCTTTTACACTTATCTTTTGCTGTCTGCTACCAAACACTCGAGTTTAGGCATATTTTCCTTTTACCATGCCTGCCCTACTCCTGAACATCAAGAAGAAACTGTATACTTCTACATTTCTAGATTGCCTTTATCCTATTATTTGAAAGATAATCCAATTGAACATGGAAAAAAGAAATAGATATTCCAATTTCCCATAATTTTTTTCTGCATCTGGATAAGTGAATTACCCATGCTTTATTCTGTATACATCAGTATTAGCAAAAGTATGTTTGAGAAGAATGTCTTGCATCCAGATAATCTTTATAAGCTATAATGTTCTGTTTAACTCATCTCGAGGATCTTATTGTTTTGGCATACTAGCATCCATTTTTCTCAAGGTTGTTTTGGCTATTATTTATGTTTTGAAAGTTCTAAAATCACTTTAATTGTTAACTAAGGCAACATGAATAAACTAAACCATATTAACCAGAACCATATGTGTTCTTTAATTAAGATCAGCAATTATTCCAGATTATACATAATCTCATACATAATGTTGGATGAGATCTTTTGGTGAAACTTTGTGCTAAAAACTGAATCACTTATGGATTTGTCTACCCATATGTTGTTCATCAGTAGCTTTTATCTCTAAAATAAGATATACGTAAAAATAAATTTCAGCAGAGAAATTCTCAGATGAATCAGATAACTTGTAAATGGACCCATCGGTAATGCTTATTGGGTTCTTGTTATATGTTTTTTCAAATTATGTCTAACCTTTACATATCCTGTTTAAAAGAAGGTTAACTTTCTATATATGTGAATTTGAAGGTACTTGAACTGTTTTCATTGGAGACTTTCAATTGATACACCTTTTATTCCAGAACTCATTGTTGTACTGATTCAGGTCAAAGTGCAGTCTTCGCAGAACCTGATTGTGGCTGATTCATCATCCAAAGATTCACATGCTGCAATTTCAGATAGAACAAAAAAAGTGGATACTGCCAGTGATACCCAAGATGGTAAAAAAACAATTGATCCAGCTGTTGAGGTTAAACATGAAGTTGTTGAAAAGAAGCCAGCAGTTTCTCAACAATCTGAGGGTACAACAGAGCATAAGCTTCCTTCTTCTGATGAAGATGGAAGGGACATAAATACAGAAATGGAAGATGGTTGGCAACCTGTTCAAAAGCAAAGATTGGGTGGAGGTTCAAGCCAAAGAATCAAGCAGCGGCGCACAAGTACTTGGAAGACCTACAATAATCAGATGAATGATGTTCCTGGTGAAACTGCTCAATCTAAGCCAAGGTTTTCTTATTTAAATAACCGCTATTATGTTCTGAAGAAAAGAACTGTAGTTCCTGGAAGCTTCAGTGATAATCTTAACATGAAAATCCAATCACCGGGCACCAAATTTGGTCGGAGAGTATACAGAGCTGTGACTTACCGAGTCAAATCAGTACCTTCATCTACCAATCAGGAGATCACTGATAACTATAGGAATGCTGCTGAAAGAATTGCTCCCTCCGTAGATGGTCAAACACCCTATTTGCATCATGACAATGAGGCATTAAAGGATCAGAAGTACCGAACAGGTGATGTTTCTGAGCCGCATAATCATTTGGTTGTTGGTCTTAAAAATTCTCCATCATACAAAGATGTAGCTTTAGCGCCTCCAGGAACAATTGCCAAGGTTCAGAGTCTAAAGTCCCTAGAGGATATGCCATTGAAACAAGAGATATATACTGGAAAACATGTATCAGAATTAAGGGACTCATTTGTGAATGAGAAACATGCAGAAAATGCTGCCGAGTTAACTCAGATAACTGATATAGGCCAAGAAAATGACTCTCCCCAGGAAGTGGTATTAGACTTGGGCACCAAAGCAGAAATTAAAGGAGGAGAGGGGGTTTGTGAAATGGAAAGTCCACTAGAACCATTAGCTTCAGATTTGGAATTGTCATCTAGCGGGAGCATGTCCATCAAAAGTAGTTTTGACAATAATATACTTTGTAATGAGGTTCAAGGAGTTGAACAGAACGACAGTCATGATCCGAATTTGTCTGAAAATACATCTGACATAGTTACACTTACACCCGAGTGCTTAACCACCAAACAAAGCAAAGAAGAAGAGGAAGTATCGTGTAGCAATGTTCATGTCAGTTCATGCTCCAGCATCCACCAAGAGGATCTCAAAAAGGTTGACATCCCTGAGAAAACTTCTTGTGATGATCCAATGGTAAAATTACCATCTAGTGATAGTGATATCAGAGAGCTCCCTGCCAAGAAGTTGTCTGCCTCTGCTGCACCATTTAATCCATCCCCTCCTGTAGTAATTAATCCTCTTCCTGTAAGTGTTGGCCTTCCTCCTAGTGGTGCAATTCCTACAGTTACACCTTGGCGATTGAGTGCTACTCTTCATGCTGCACCAACAGCTGTAATGCCCACCGTGCCTCCTATTTGTACCTCACCTCATCATCCTTTTGCATCTTCATCCAGGTCTCCCAACATCCTACATCCTTTGCCATTTATTTACCCAGCATATACCCGTCCTCAAGTTATGCCCAATACCACTTTTGCTATGAACAGCAACATGTTTCACGGAAACCATTATCCATGGCAATGCAACATTGGTCCAAATGCACCTGACTTTGTTGCAGGATCCGTGTGGCCTGTTTGTCATCCGGTGGATTTTTCTTCTTTCTCACCTGTGTTAAGTCCGATTTCTGAATCCACGGTGGAATTGACTATGACATCTGATGTAAGTAATGGTATGAGCTTAACCCCTCTGTTGAACATCAATATTGAAGAAGGAACAAAAATTGACGAGAATAATGAGAATTCACAGGTTATAGACACAGGAAAATCACTGGATGGGAAATTGTCAGAGAAACAAGAAGCTGAAGAATCTCAGAGTAGTAATACAAAAACTACTGAATTGGAATCTGAGACAGATTTCGGAGAAGATGCACAGCCTAGTAGTGAAAAACATGTTCATAGAAACAGCCCAAAGTACGAGGGTGAGGGGAGCCTTAGCATATACATCAAGGGTAGAAGCCGTCGTAAACAGACACTAAGGCTGCCTATAAGTTTGCTCAAGAGGCCATATGGATCACAGTCATTTAAAGTTATTTATAGCAAAGTAGTAAGAGGAAGTGATGCAAGACCAGCAAATGCATCTTCCAGTATAGATGCTAATGTCAGTTAGTTGCAAGAAAGAGAATATTGTGACTTCAATTAGAAGGAAGGCAAGATGTTTTCATTTGTCAATTTTCACATCCAGGCGGATATAAGCCGACAATTGGCAAACGTGCACTTCAGTTTTATTGCTATTTTACGGGGCAAGGGATCTTTTATAAAGAATTCAAACCAAATTCTGATATATTGGACATTCAGAAATGTAAGTGATGCTCTCTTTTTGTTGTCCAAGCTAGGTAATTAGTTAGTCATTTGCTTCATATATGTCTTAACAGCTATGACGATTTTCTGCTCATTGCATTTACTTAACTAGAATTAAAGTTTCTATAAAGTTTAGAAGTTAATGATAATTACTTTATTGGATTTTATGTTGATAACCAGTTTACTATTCTAGTCTGACTTCATTGAGGACTTAAGTGAGTACGCTGTTTACATAATACTTCTTTACTACCATGAGAACCAATTTCTTACATATGGATATTTGCATGAAGGTTTCAAAGATAATGTGCAAGATGGAGGGTAAGCAAAGTGGGAGACATGGTGGAGACCAAAAGAAACAAAACTGGGAGGGAAGGAAAACATAGATCATGCTGCAAGAACATCAAGCAACATTCATGAAAAGGTTGAAGAAATTGTAGGAAAAGTGATAATCACATTCTAAATCGATGCCAAAAGAATAAAAATCATAAGGAGACTGTTTCTCAGTGCTGGTAAAGAAATGCTTACAAATGGTATTTCATGCCTGCTACAGACAACATGTAGCCCTCAAAATGATCTGGGAACTTAAGGGTTCCTTGGAATTAAGGGTAAAGGGTAAAAGGTGACAACTAAGTGATAAACTCAGACAATAGTCATGGAAACTACGGCCTCATATTAATCTCTCTTGATTGTCAACTCTTGCTATGTTGCTTCAGAATAGAAAGGAGATCTTGTTACCCTCTAATTCTAGTGACTGTTTCTTTCATGATGTCTGTATTATTATCTATTGTTTGCATGGTCCATATATCATATGGTTAGCTAGTCTAGATTTTTCTTGGGCTTTTTTAGAGCGTAATTCTCTTACTCAAGTGCTGTATAAGGATAGGCAACTGTTCCAATGGTAAGTTGCTGGTAGCATGAATAGAAAATATTGGTTTAAGTGGTTCAAACATTTCCCAAGAAGATTGTTAGATGCACTGATGAGGAGCAAACTTAAATTAGAGATGGTGTGGCACAGAGAGAGAGAGAGGAGAGCTTCATCAGAAACAGTATGAAAGTCCTGATGGTTTGCAACTTTGCATTACTGAAGGTTTCCCACAGATGGATAAATGGTTAAACATTGTAAAATAAACCATGTGTCTTACCAAATTTGTTGGGAGTACTATGCTCTATTTGTTCTTGTTAAAAAAAATTAAAAGAAATTTCATTACATCAAATGACATTCAAAAATAAAATTTCTGTTTTACATCATAACTCCTAACTTGTTTCCTTCAGATATTTCTTTTATATTCTGATCTATCCATTTTGCACCACAGAATGAGAACATCCATTTGAGCAGCCTTCGTCTTGACAAGTTTAATTTAGGGCTAGCCATTCTCATCAACTGCCCATGAGCGTCAGATATCATGGATGACCTCTAATCTGGATAATCAGATTGGATATCCATGTTTAGTTTCCAGTTTCTCTAACCACCAAGTTTCTCCAGGGTTTGACTTTCTAATCCAATGCAACCAAATTCCTTTTGGTTAGCTCTTTAGGTTAATGTCTATTGCTTTTGATCTAATCTATAATTCAATGGCACACATGTATCTCTATCCTCATTGGAAATCTAGCCCACCAAGAATTACCATTTCAAGTTACAAAATACAAAGTATATGCAGAACCACCTATACCAGGTAGTAAGGACCATCGTGCTGTGCCGACCGATGGTATCGATCCATGGGTGGACCACCATGTATGATGTGTCAGAATGCCAGTATTTACAGGTTTTTAAAAAAGCCAAAAAATAGCCAGAAAATATAAAAAAATTATTTTTTAGGATTTTTTCCTAATCTATTGGTATATAAATTGTATTTAGATAAGAATAAAGTGTATATAAACCATATATAAATAGGTTATAAGGAGGAAACATTGAATTTATTCTTTCGGATCCGTCGAGGAACAACTTTGTTGCATGGGAAGAAGTTACTTCCATTGATCTTGAATTAGCCGATTAGGTATTTTAATCATAAGTAAAAGTATGAGAAAGAGTGAGAATGCGGGTGAGAATGAGAGTAAGCGAAAGAGGTGGGAGGGAAGGGGAATTAAAGCCCCAAAAGAGGCCCCAACAGTCAATTTGATCATTGGGCTTAAACTTGACTCAATTTGGATCGTTATCAAGAATGAGAGAGTGACTGAGAGTGAGCAAAAGAGGTGGGAGGGAAGGGGATCTAAAGCCCTAACAGTCAATTTGATCATCGAGGTCAAACTAGACCCGATTTGGATGTATCGATCAAATTCTGACTGGTACAGGCCCGTATTGACCAATACAAGACAAGTTTCGACTATATCAGCCGACACATCCTGTATCGACCAATACAAGGCCATATTTCAGTATATCACTCGAAATGGACTGGTCTGTGAAATGGTCGACTGGTACATACCATCCGTTTCATACCATTTTGTGCGATATGTCAAACCTTGATGCCATGTATATGGGCCAATATTTGCACAGAACCAATTTGATTTTGGCCAGCATGTGAATGTATAGCTGTGTCTTGCTGGTTCATTTGTTTAACCAGTCAGAGTTAATAAGTGAAAGAAATGTTAAACTATGATTATATATTATGTGACTTGACCCAGTACCATTTCTGCTCAGTACTAAAGTTTACAGCACATTTTCTTGAAACTCAGATCTGTCCTTTTAACTTCAATAACACCGCTAAATAGACAGCTTTAACATTTATGAATGATCAATGTATAACCAATTTTTCTTTAAGATATCAGTACAATGGTTTTATTTTTGTTACTGTCCATCTGCAAAATAGACAGCTTAAACATTTATGTTGCCTTACATGTGCTTGGCGCATGGTTGGGTTTTTAACTTGCAAATGAAACTCATAAGGGCTAATGTTTGTGAAGATCTTATTTTGCGTGTGGTTCATCATTGCTATCTGGATGGATGCTTGTCATTTGTCATCTTCATTAAATCTTGGCAGAAGAACTTCTCTGGATAGATCATAGGGTTAAATCAGTGTTTACCATTGAATAGGGGGATTGAAACTTGAAACCAGGGTTTGTCGTACTGCAGCATAGTGCTCAGTACAGGTGTTACATACCGGTCCGACGGGACCGGTATGGGCGGTACATACCAGTACATTGTGCTCAGTACAAGTGTTACATACCGGTCCAACGGGACCGGTATGGGTGGTACATACCAGTACATTGGTATGCCTTATTGTATCATACATCAGTATGGCTCAGTATACACCGTACCAACAGTCGGTCGGTATACCGGTATGGACCGGTAAGACGAACTATGCTTGAAACTACTTTTTTTTTTTTTTTGCATGTTTCATTAATTGAACCTTTTATTTGCATTTTTTTCCAGTCAGCCTACTGAAGATCTTCATTTTCTTAGCAGGTTTCTGGTATATGTTCTTGAGGTTCATGGAGAATACAATGTCCAAGCCTTGAGATAACTGGAACAGTTTAGAAGTTTTGACCAGATTTATGTAGAATCAGGTTGGAGATATTAGCCATCTTTTTTTTCTCCACTGGATTGACAAGTATGAGGATCTTTTCTCTTCTGTTTTTTTCCCTAAAGGACTCTATTATTAATTTTTGCATAAGCCATAATGTTGTAAGTTTTGGGATTTTGTGAATCTCGAGTTTCCTGCCCATCAAAATAATTTTGCAAATTCTAATATAATGTTACAGTTTTGGGGGTTTCAGTACCCAGTGGGAATTCATTTCATGTTTACAAAACTGAAATCATTCAATCCCTTATTAGGATGTCTCTCTTTTGGTTTGCATCTGTTGTAATGTTAAAGAACATTGCTTTCATTAGCTGACTTCCATAATCTGATTGCTGCTCTTGTTGTATCGTGAGTAGGGAACATGTAAATTGTTTTGATATGTATTAAGGAACTTGCTACTCTTTTACAGGATAAGATTCTGAAATGAGTTTGAATGTTGTCTGATCTTTATCACATCTAACTTGCAGCAAAACTTCATTGTTCAAATGGATCATGTAGCAAGTTGACAACCATAACATTATTAATGTTACCCTTATTGATCCTTGAACTAATGATGCAACATTTGCATGTTTGTTCCTGGATAGAGTGAGTGGCATACTGCTGTGAGACTACTAACCTATTAACTTCTCGACTTCAACAGGAAAGTTTAGATAGAGCATATTTGAGGTTCAAGCGGGTTAGCAGTATCAGCCAATCAATAATTATGTGAGTTACAGAAAATGGTGTCTGAAGTCTGAACTAAAAATAATAATCATCATTATGGAGAAAGGCAAATGCGAGAATAAATGTATTGGATTCCCATAATAGTGGAATGCAGTTTCTTGCTAGCTTAAAAGCCAGCAACAAAAATTGAGAAGAGACCAAGAGAATAAGGAAGAAAAAATTAACTTGCATAGGATGTAGAATTTATACAGGTTAGTGGAAGATTAAAAAGAATGATCGCCGCTTAGTAACAAATGAGTGCTTGTATTGGAATAACTAGCTATTAGAAAGAGAATTGTGCGTTCCTATAGAAAGCTAACAAATTACTAGAGTTTGAATTCAAACAAAGATTGATTGCAGGAGCTACCAAAAACTTGTATATCTTAAAATAAGTTTGGTGCAAAAAGAATTCTTTGCAGTGGTCCTAAAGATATGGATTGTAAATTTAATTTGAAAGTGCAGACTGGTAGTCATGTAACAATTATTTGCAAGTTTTGTGTTGCTAAGATTGTTCCAAGTTAAAAGAATCAAAATGGTTCCAAAAGATACACTCAAGAAATAGAGAGAGTCCTTGGCATCACATTTTACCATCTACTGTGGTGGTAGGAAGAATTTTCCAGGGAGCATGCAATTGTACTCCTGAATTAGCTACAAGTTCATGTGCTAAATCTACTCCGATCTATGTCAGCCGGTCATACCTCTGAACAAGATTCTCCCAAATGGTGTGAATCAGTAAGATGTCTCAATTGCATTACAAGTCTCACTTACCAGAGCATTACTAAACTACTTGAGAGAACATTTCAATGAACTTGGGAAACTGACGCTGTTCTACTAACAGAGAGCTGAAGCTGTCATAACCATTCAAGTAGGAGAGCAGCACACTTGCAGATCAATTAACACTAGAAGACATTCTGGTCTAAATAGATAGATCTTATTCCGCTGCATGCTCATGAATTTGTTTTGCATGAACCTGTTTTGCTTACACAGGGCACATGCAGATCAATCGAAACTAGAAAACATTCTGGTAATTAGCAGCAGGATTAGTATACTCTTATCCTTACTGTTCTTCACTGAAGGGGAATACGGGAAACGTAAACATCTTAGCCTCATGTTCCATCTTACTAACTTTGATACAGAAGCTTAGATTTGTCAAGACATATAGAACTGAGTTGGAGCAGTTGCAGTACACAAATCCACTCACTTCTTCTCGGACATGGGAGTACCACCATTACAAGCCTCCAAATCTCACTTTCACCTCTGCAATTTGGAGACCGTCAACGATCAAAATGCTGGCGGCTCAGCTGTTTTCTCGGACAATTCCAGAAGAGCAACAACTATCAAGAGGATGGCTAGGATGATTGATTCCATAGCCTATTTTCCAAGAGTTACCAGCTTCTCCAACCTGGATTCCAAGAGCAATGTTGATTGCAGCAAGGAAGACCAGTGATGGTACCAGTTCCAGTGCTTTGGGATCTTGGAGCCTGTTATTATCATCTAAGAAGAACACCTGGTTCTATGTTGCAGCAACACAAAAACAAAAACCATTATGGAAGTCCACTATGTTCATTGTACATCAACTAGGAAAATAAATTCGACAGAAATATAACCACTGGTGTGACTGAGAAAGAAGACACACCTACTGAGAAGTCGAATGAAACTGAAGCCTTGTCGTCATGTTTCATAAGGTAGAACTCAACTGGAGTTGCAGTTGACGAGGCGAATAGAAGTAACTGCTGAGCCATAGGAGCTGAAACATTTAGCTGAAAGGCCAAGTAGATGTCGTTCCCAGAGTAGCTGGCCCTCATCTGGCCACGTAAATAGAATTGCCTGGTATCGAGGATGTTAGCTAGATTAGTCGGTAAAAACTTTGACGGATTATCAACACTTGCGCCGGTCATCATTCCGTTGCTTGCGAATCTGATCCCGACCCAGCCAGAAGCATATACAGCAGAGAGGATGATGCTCAAAGTGTTGTCTCTGTTCTGAGAGTACTGAAAGGGAAGAACAGCCAGAATGTTAGACGTGTGAATCGGTCATTATCTATCTGATTCATAGTGAAGTGAATACAATGTAAACAGTTTGAATGATCATTAAAATAGATGTTGAATGGTGGTTCACATTGACAAGTAAAATACTTGAAGCATGTAACAGATAATAGATGTTAGGAGAACTGCATCTTGCTGTAGATCAAAGGTATTTTATCTTTTCATTGTTTCCACAGTAGTAGGATTCCAGTTTCCCTGGTTATTATGTTTTCGATAGATTGTCAGCAGGAATTGTTCCATTTAATATTGTGGTATTTGAAATGAGAAACAAAAGATAAATAATTAGAATGATCAGTCTGAATTGGTCATTATCTATCTGATTTAGGAAAGAGAATACAATATTAGCAGTTTGAATGATCATTCTTGTGATAGCTGTTGGATGGTGGTTCAGGTTTACAAAGTAGAACATTTGAAGCATGTAAGATGTGTTAGCACATTATTTGCACATTAGTTGAGGAGCAGATTGCAGATTTGTTGCCATCAAAATATAAGATGTCGAGGAGACAGATTACCACCATATGACCTGAACAGTGTCATCTCTTTTATCGATCCCATGTTTTTGCCTGTGAATACACCCAGAAGAGTCGATTTCGTTTGTGACAGCAAGCTTGAAGACAGAAAGAAGACCAAATCCATGAGTTGATTGCTTTATACCCTGAGGATGAAGTTTCTCCGTACCGGCCCACAGTTGAGCTGGGAAGCGGGAGCAAGCTAAGGAAGCTGGAGCTGCAGCAATCCACTTGGGAATGGACCGTCATGGACACGGCTCCCCATGCGAGGAGCAGAGAGAGATGAGCACCACGCGGCATTTGGATTGCAGTCTGAGAATGCTCAGAGCTAGGAAGAGGAGATTGATTGCAGGTGGAGACGAAGGAAGAGCTCGGCAAAGACATGAAAGAAGGGAAAAGAAGATGAGCTGTTGCTTGCAAGGGAAGACATGATGGCATCCGGTGGTGGACGGTGGCGCTGGTGGCCGGAGAACATGATTTCTCTCTCACCGCCAGATGTTTATAGAATAAAACTACAAATCGTATTCGGTATTCCAAACAAGATTATCTATCATTTTTCTTTTCTTTTCTTTTTCTTTTTCCTTCTCCTCCACTGCAGTCTTTGTTAGGGTGGAATGAATCCAATTAAAGATGTTGGCTTCTTTCTTTACAGAAGTTGATGATTGCTGCTATATTTTTGTTGTTAGATTGATGGAGAATAATATCATGTTCTTCAATAATTGGGTCATCAATTCAATAAAAATTATTTTTATATTTTTTTTATTAAATTGCCCATCATTTTTGTTATTTTTGCATACTTTACGTCAAATTACGTAGTAGTAAACCATCGAATAAGTGTTCGAGCCTCTGGTTAGACCATATTAAATTTTTTTATGAAACTTTTGAGATGTTTCTGATATTTTCTTATTATAACTATAAAGATTCTATAGAAGATCAGTATACTAAGACTATATATAATTCTTCTTGAAAAATAAATAATAACTCATTTTTTATGTTGGATCATAATATCACCATTTACCCTAACATCATCAGCTTTAAAAAAATAATAGGTAAAAAAATTTCAATAAGTTAAGGTTATGTTGCACTATTCCGGGGGCATGAAAAAGTTATTATGGATGAGGAGAGAAAGCAACAAAGGAGATAACTCACTTGCCTCAATTCAATTCTAATCATTGGCCGTCATAGGTAGATCATCTGTCGAGGTCGAGACGGATGGAGTCGAACAGATGCATTTATTCGTTTCCTACTTTATACACAATAATATCGACGGAATTTATGACTCTTTTAGAGTTCCATGAACACTCGACTTCGATCCTCTCGGTTTGAGTTTCTAAGCTTACCTACCGGCAACACATGCGAAACCAATAATTGGAGTTCATTTTTATTTTCATGCATCAATATCGAATTTTCACTTTCACAACTATAAGGATTCTAACATAAATTTTTAAAGTATAGAGAACAACATACTTAAAAAAAAAAAAAAGTCTAACTCACTTTATCATAATATCACCCCAAAAAAAAAAAGAAAAAAAGGAGGTTATGTTGTTCAGGGTGTTAACTCACTTGCCTCAACTCTAATAATTGGCCGTCATAGGTAGATCATCTGTCGAGGTCGAGACGGATGGAGTCGAACAGATGCATTTATTCGTTTCCTACTTTATACACTTATCGACGGAATTTATGACTCTTTTAGATGAACACTGACTTCCTGTTTCATTTTTTTAATCAAACACCCAAAAGAGAAAGAAAGAACCTTGATTCGTTACGCAGTGCCATTCGGCATGCCCACAGCATGGAGACTGTACTTGAGGAAGACGGAACAAGACGTTGATCCCCAGAGAGAGAGAGAGAGAGAGACGAAGCAAAGGCGGTGGACCAGCGGTTGTGACCCGGTGGTTTCGTAGCGGAGCCACCTCCCTCCCTAGCGTTCGACGAAATGCCAATGATGATGGAGCGCAGGGGGGCGGTCCCTCGAAACAATGCCGAGGCTCGTGTCCCCTTCGACTAGCTGTACGAGCTCGCTCGGGACGAAGCTACACCACGTGGTGTGGCCTGCGAGATTTATCTTCGCATCAGAGAAACCCAAATCTGAGCGACGCAGGCCAAAGTCGCGATGGCAGCAGTCACTCGCCACGAGGAACGTGAGGGAGACCGGGGAGAAGTCGACGCGCGCAGAGAACATGGCATGTCCGCGCACCGGCAGCCGTGGAGCCTTTCCAAAGGTCAAGTGACGAGATGTTGTTGTCTGCATCCTTCGACCGGTGCAGAAGCGCCGGAACATCGATGAGAACAAGAGAAAAGAAGCGTCCAATCATCACCGGACGGATCACGTAGTTACGCTTCCAGAGAAAAGAAGAGGACGAACGAGTAGCTTCCAATGTTACCGACATGCATCACCTAAAATTCAAGGAAGAACACAGCAAACTCGCTTCTGCTCCCACCCTAGACTGGTTGGTACCACCGCCTCGGCCAGCTTCTTGATCAAATGGACCAACCAAAGCACTTTCCCCTTCCTTCCCACTTACTCGTCGCCTGTGAAGCACGGACGGGTTGAGGAACTGTTTGTCGCGTGCGCTCTCTGCGATCCTAGATTTGTTTGCTTGTTCTAACGTGATGGGGGCAGCGGAAGACCGAGAGAGGAGCCGACAAGGAGCGGTAAGTCGGCACCCCGCGGGAGTGCAGAGAAACAAGGTGGGCTTAAGCATGGCGAGGTGACCTAATCTTCCTCCAACTCTTCTTCCCAAGAAGACCACGGCTGGGGGGGGGGTAACAGTCTTCTCCATTACAGTCTGACATGTTAAAGCACAAAAAGTGAGGCTTCAAAGGCATGCATGGCTGTGGAGGCAAATGGGGATCTTTGAGAAGACAACAGCACTTGTGGCTGAGGAGAGGCGACAACCGAGTCGAGAACAGCTCATGCAGCGGCAGGACATGGACCTCTCACCAACCAACCTTTGGCTCACCCTTATAAGCGTCGCCGAGACTCTCTTCTTTCTCTGCTCCCTCTCTCGCCCATCCCTTCTCTTTCTCGGAAGCACATCCCGGAGATGGGATATGGTCGACTCGGCTCGTCCGAGTCAGTTCCCTCCGTTTCCGATCTCCGGCCGGGTCGCGACGCGTCGGCGACTCGCAAGCGACGATTCCTGTGGCTCGGCGTCGTCTTCGCCGTCTTCCTCCTCGTGGCTTCCGGCGTCTCGGTGGGGCTCGTCGTTAGTGGCCGGATGCGGTCGAACTCGCCTGCGACTCGGGCGCCGACACAGGCCATCGCCCGCGCGTGCAGCCTGACTCGGTACCCGGCTTTGTGCGTGAGCTCCCTGCTCGACTTCCCCGGTGCGCTCCAGGCCGGCGAGCGCGACCTGGTGCACATCTCCCTGAACATGACGCTCCACCGCATGGGCGCCGCGCTCTACGGCACCTCCGCCATCGCCGGGTTCGCCATGGACAGGCTTGCCCGCGCCGCCTTCGACGACTGCATGGAGCTGCTCGAGGAATCCCTCGACCAGCTCTCCGACTCTCTCCTCGTCGTGGCCCCCCCCGCGTCGCCGTCCCCGTCCTCCCAGGCGCGGATCAGGGGCGCCTCCGACGAGGACGTGCTCACCTGGCTCAGCGGCGCGCTTACCAACCAGGACACCTGCGACGAGGGCCTGCAACAGGTACAGAATCTCTACATCAAGGAGCACATGGAGAGCCACATGAAGGACCTCGCCGAGCTCGTCAGCAACTGCCTCGCCATATTTGCCGGCGTGAGCAGGAACAAGGACTTCTCCGGCGTTCCCATCCAGAACAGGAAGCTACTGAACGCCATCGACGACGACGACGAATTCCCGTCGTGGATGGGGAAGAAGGACAGGAGGCTGCTACAGATTCCGGCAGCGACCATCCAGGCCGACATGGTGGTTTCCAAGGATGGGAACGGCACCTACAAGTCCATCGCGGACGCTGTGAAGGCCGCGCCGGATTACAGCAGCCGCCGCATCATTATCTACATCAAGGCCGGCCGGTACGAGGAGAACATCAAGGTTGGAAGGAAAAAGACGAACCTCCTGTTCGTCGGCGATGGTAAGAACCAGACGATCATCGCAGGATCGCGAAGCGTGTACGAAAACTTCACCACCTTCCACACCGCCACCTTCGGTACGCCACTGCGTTGTGCTTTGCCATGATCGAATTGAATTGGGCTGAGGAAGAAATTGGGTATTTGCAGCGGCGACGGGGACGGGGTTGATAATGAGGGACATGACGATCGAGAATTGGGCGGGACCTGAGAAGCACCAAGCGGTGGCGCTCCGGGTGGGGGCCGACCACACGGTGGTGTACCGCTGCAACATCATCGGGTACCAGGACACCCTGTACGTGCATTCGCAGCGGCAGTTCTTCCGGGAGTGCGACATCTACGGCACCGTCGACTTCGTCTTCGGCAACGCCGCCGTCGTGCTGCAGAACTGCAGCCTGTGGGCGCGGAGGCCGCTGCCGATGCAGAAGAACACCATCACGGCCCAGAACCGCAAGGACCCCAACCAGAACACCGGCATCTCCATCCACGCGTGCCAGGTGGCGGCGGCGGCAGACCTGGAGCCAGTGAAGGCCAACTTCTCCACCTACCTGGGCCGGCCATGGAAGCTCTACTCCAGGGTGGTGTACATGCTGTCCTACATGGGGGATCACATCGACCCGGCGGGCTGGCTGGAGTGGAACGGCTCCTTCGCCCTGGACACGCTCTACTACGGGGAGTACATGAACGACGGGCCGGGGTCGGCGCTGGGGAGGAGGGTGGCGTGGCCCGGGTACAGGGTGATCACGCTGCCGGCGGAGGCGAGCCAGTTCACGGTGGCGCAGTTCATCTACGGCTCCTCGTGGCTGCCATCAACCGGAGTGGCCTTCCTGGCTGGCCTCGCAATGTAAATGGCCATTCCCGTCGCATCCCGACCCATCCTCCCTCCTCCTCTGCCCTCCTATTTCCCCAGGCTCTCATCGTCTTTATCCTCCGAAGAGTATGGTATAGTCTTTCTTCTTTTCTTTTACATCTTTCAGAAAGGAAATAACTCCAACTTGCTGAATTCATCAACTGTAACAATGGCCAGAGCTACCTGTTCCGACTCAGCTTCTCTGATCTCGACATGTCTAATCCCACGATCCACCACCAGATTGTGACATGGATTACAGTAAGCTTCGTCTTCATATTAGTAATGCTCCAAGAACATAAACGAAATGGTCATTGTTTCCTGGTGGTCGATGGAAATGGACGAGAAGCTTGCAGGGAATCAAAGACCTGAGCGTCTGCGTCATGAGCTGCAGTCATTGGCATGTCATGGTGTCTCGAGCAGGTGGAATCCTGACATGATTTCCTTGGCCACAGCTGTTCTTAATTCCCAGTGGCCACATCTCTTCTCCCACTGCTCTGCTCACACCGTAGGGTGGGTAAATGGATCATCGAGGTCCCCCCTCAGAAAGGCAAAGGGCTAAAAGTAGGAGGAAGACGAGTCCGAAGCCGCCATGCTTACTTGGCCTGGAAGAAGCAGGAATCCTTAACTCATTGACCAAAGGGATGAAGAAGCAGGAATGCTCTCTTCCTCTGTTCTACCCACCGATGGGCTGCACTTCACGTGGAGCTGTCGGTGGGACGCAAATAATGCAGCTTCCGAAATCAAAACCAGGAGACTTAGCAGGCAGCTCCTGATAATTTTTTTATTTTTGGGTTATATTTTATAAAATAATTTAATTTAGCCAGATTAAATTAAAATCAGTGATGTAGACAAGATTTGATTCGACCTTGGTAACATAGTAAACGATAAAATAAAATAAAAATGGAATTCGATCTTTGACCTTCCTATCAAATTTAGACTTGCTAGCATCCTCCTCCCTTTAATAACTTTTAATTGTGGAGAGATCCTCTATGACCAAAAATTAGAAACAAATTTTTAACAAGAATATAAAACTATATATATATTGGGAAAATGAAATAATTTTATAGAATGTGTACCATATATGAAAGTTATAGAGATTCTATGTAAGGTGGGATGGAGATGACCCTCAATGTTTAGTAGGGGAAATGTTGCGACAAAGGAAAAAAAAAAATCAAGGACAAAAAGAACCAGAAAAAAAGGACATAAAGATATGGGAGGAGAGTGACCATGTTGCTTCAATTATTCTAAGTGGGCACAGGTAATAGATCTTGATTGTGACATGATTTGGTTTTAGCTTTAGTCGAGTGGGAGTAGGAGATTTAAATAAAAAATAAAATAAGCAGCAGTTTTGACTCTTAGTTGACTTTGTTGACTCGAAATTTTAGATGGAGACTAGAATTTTGAGTTATGTAATTGTAATTGGTGTTACATCATAGAAAAGAAAAAGAAGAAAAAAAATTGTTGACAACTTTTGACATGAAATATATATATATATATATATATATATATATATATATATATATATATATATATATATATATATATAAAGCAGTCATCAACCTCCTCTTATTTAATTCTTTCTAACAAATAATAATTTTAGAAGCTATCAATGGAAATCTAGTTTTATTTCACAGAAAAGGAGAGATAATTTATATAAAAAAAAACAACAACAACAACAATATTTTGGTGGTGTTTGGGCTTACTAGGATAAGAAAAATATTTTAAAATTCATCCATAAAGGACCCTAAATTTAAGAGGTTGGTGACCAGTTTTGAGGGTAATGAAATCCAGGAGGCCTCTTTCTTTTTCTTTTTTCTTTTTTTTTCACAAGAAACCATCATTGCTTATAATTTAATTTGCTTCATCCAAGATTAGGTAGTTCACATCTAAACCCCAATCAATGTTTAGGACTTCCCATGTCATTTAAATTATTCACAAGTAAACCAGTGCATGATGGATGAGAAAGAGGAATCACTATGAGCTTCATGATGTCCTCCTACATGGAGACTGTCATCAGCAGTGCAAGTTTACCAATAAATAGAATACTCAATCTGTAGTGGATGGTCCACTGTTACAGGGTATCCACAAGCAAGTAATTTATAAGAAACCTGCAGGATCAAAAATGTAGAATTCAAATGGCATTCTACCATCTGATCTCAAGCTAAGGGGAAGTCTTGGTGAGAAGCTTACTTCAAATTGAATCTTGACTACAGCATGAAATTGTTTTAGTTTTCTCTCTGCAACTTTATTTCATATACAGTAGTCTTTGTTTCTCAAGATAAATTGAGTTATCCTTTGTTGTCTAGTATTGTCTACTGCATTAAAAAAAAAAATCTATTCTAGTGTAATATCTTTTATTGTACTTTGATTTTTTTTTTTAAGGAATCAATCTTTCAGGACTCAATATGATCTCAGATATCCTAATTTGGGAGCTAAGGCCTCACATTGGGTATCATCTGATAAAATCAATATTAAATGTCAGTTATTTGAGCTACCAGAAATTTCCTGTTCTACTATCAATCCTACTCATCCTTGCCTCTTTATTTGAGTCTTGGCTTCTTTTCTTCTTTTTTTTTCATTCTTCCACACCAATATTAGAATAAATATGGCTTTATCAACCCCTAAACTAATTGTAATTTGCCCATCATTTAAATGATTAATCAAACTTCAGTATGTAGGTTTTCCATAGTAGACTGGGGCAGTGTTTTGCTAGTGATGTGGGTAAGGCTGACTCATAATTTTGAGCTCTAGCAGTGTCAAAGAGGAGGACTGATATCATAAATTCCTGTCAATATCATTAATAATGCCAAGAGATTTTTTTTTTAAAAAATGGTGAGAAAAGGCCTGTAGGGTAATTTTTATTTACTACATATGCATGATGATGCAAGAAAAAAAAAATTCTAAAGTTTGAATCTGTCAAGCTAGAAGTTTTCTCTCAAAGGGAAAAATAATAACTAATGAATCATGAGATAATTCATAACCAGATTGTCCATTTTCTTGATTTAATGGAATAAGATAACATCCGAGTGCTGAACAAATGATATCTTAATTCTGAAAAGGAATGCAGCTTATGAATGACTTCTTCAACCTAACACTGCTGTTTAATATCATAAAAAAAATTAAAAATGTCTTATAAGAATAATAAGTATATTATTATTAATTTCTGTTTATATATTTTATGTTAGTGATTTAAGCTTAATGGATTTAATGAGTTAGAATTGGACATGATGAGAAACCCAAATATGAAAAGATCATTTGTGGATAAGACATAGGATAATGTCACAACATAAAGTCACCATTTAGTTAGACCTCAAATTTATCATGGGAGGATTTAATTTAGATTATGTTAGATATTGACAAAAACATCAAATCTTTAATTGGGAGAGATTGTAACACTTTAAAATCAAAAATTTAGATTGACTTAAAAGATATGACGAGTGTATAGCTTATGCGTCAATATTTTGGACAAATAATTCATGCTAAAACAAAGGTAATGAATCAATGAATTCAAGCTCAAACAAAATTAATGAATCAATAGTCTTATCAGGATCGGATGTATTCGGAGTTGATAATACCTGGAGCTGAGAAAGGTGGCAGCCTGGAGGTGGAGCATTCTTCACGGCATCAACTGCCCCTCGAGCCGCCATGTTCATCATCCTCGCTACAGGATTCTTCAGATCACAGTACATATATATATATATCCAAACAAAAGCAACCCTAAGACAAATTGAGTGATGATAGAGAGATTAAAGGTTTAATTTTCTTGCTTTGCATCTAATCTATAGAGAGAGAGAGAGAGAGCGTGTGAATCGGTATATATACAAGGAGGATTTCCTGAAATAATTTGAATTAAAAGTTTAGTCCCCTACCAAAAGTGAGAGGAAAGTTGAAATGATTTTTAATGACTTGATAGGATTAGTGTCATTAACTTGGATATAAATATTTTTGAATCAATCGTTCATACTCGTCAAGTTATTAGATCAGATTTGACGGTAATAAATAATATTTAAATCTAACCTAATAATAAACTTGTAGTCCCGTAGTTATAGGAATCCCAAAAAAAATAAAGGATAATTACGTTTCTATAATCAACATTAACCAGTTTGAGTTAAATAGATATAAAGACATAAAATACTGAATACTATTTAATATCATTTAAAATTTTAATTAACAGTCAAATGATGATCATTTCATAAAGAATAATGACATATATATATATATATTTTTTTTTCTCTATAAAAAAACAACAGAAGACAATAACAAAAAAAGTGGTCTGGAAAAAAAAAAACAACTTTTTCTACAATTGGATAGAAAGCACAAACAAATCTCTCACTCAGCTGATACACTAAATAGACATATCCATCAAAAACACAACCATCTCCATCACAAACTACATCTGCAAGCCCAACAACACATACCGGTATATATTATATATATCGGTGAGCAAAACCAAAACGTATTTTTCGGGGAAAAATTAGAAGAAATTAAGATTGACAAAATGCCGTTAGGGTAAAATAGTAATAATGTACAGCAAGACGAACAAGAGGAAATATTACCTGCTTCTTCCTCTCTTGTTTTGTTGGCTCAATTCTCGTGCAATTTTCCGCTCATTTAATGGGGGCCGGATCGATCAGCACCGGAACCCTAGAACCGAACCGTCGGCGGCGGAGATCCCGACGCGGCAGCCGGCGGTGGCCTGGACGTGGTGCGTGAAGAAACGCAGCACCCGGACCCGGCCCTTGACGCTCATCCTCGAGTCGACCTCGACGGCGCCCGCGGCACCGGGGGGTAGCGCGGCGGCCGCGGCCAGTGGGAGCGCGTCGACGGGGAAGGAGGCGGCCATGTGCTGGGTGCGGCCGCCGGCGATCTGCCCCGCCGGGATGAACATGAACCCCACCTGGTTTCCGGCGTAGACGAGCTGAAGGGTGCTGTCGTAGTGGGAGAAGGCGGCGCGGTTGGGGTTGCGGACGGTGGCGTACTGGTTGAAGGTGAAGCGAAGCGTGCCGTTGGCGGCGGCGAAACCGGGGAGCTGGAAGGCCGACACCCGGATCTCGGGGTCGCGGGGGCGGAACAGGACGAAGAGGGCGACGGTAGCGGCGACGACGAGGAGGAGGAGGAAGGCCGTCGCCAGCAGGCAGGAGGCCAGGTTCGTCCGTCGGCCGCCGCCGCCGCCGCTGCCGCGGTGGTGGAAGTCGGGCGATCTGGCCATGGGGAGCAGTGCCAAATTAGGGTAATACTCGGTACCCTTTCCCCTTTCCTTCTTCACTCGACCTCCTCCTCTGTTACTACACTTCACATTACTTTTTTCTCTGCTCCGAATATTGATATGGAAAGGTGAGAGTGCGCGAGGAAGGAAAAGGAGAGCGGAGAGCGGTGGAGCAAGTGAGATGCTCTTAGCACGTGCTATGCTCGTGCTAATTTATCAGATCCGGATTTTGATCTGATCAAATCTCGGATCTCAGGTATTAAGATATTATTTTATTATTAAAAAAATTAAAAATGCAATGAGATTGTAATCATGAAATGTCTCCTTGTTATAGAATGAATTAAAGAAATTTGATGATCAAAAAAATAAAATTTAAAAAGGTTAATAGTACTCGAATTGAGAAAAAAAAAACCGATTGATTCCTTAAAAGGAAATCATGAAAAATTAAAAAAAAATGATAATGAATGATGCAGATAAACAACAAAAACGAAGGAATAAGAGACAACAAGAACAAAATAGTAATAAGGTTAGAGAGAGGATCTGATTTTTTTTCGAAGAATAATTAAAATTGACCTCAATAATTAAATAGGGATAACTAGATTGAAGCATGTTATGATCGACATAGATTAAAAGAATGATCCAATTAATAATGATATGGTTGGAAGCCAAACTAACATATATAACCAACCTATAGAAAGCAATCACAATTCATTTTAGAAGGATTTTTTTTTTTTTTCATCCCGATTCATATTAACAAATAATAAATCCAAATACAAGGCGAATACCAAAATGAGGAGGAATAAATGACATATTAACAGAACAAACAAAGATGATAACTCTGCAGTTCATCCATCGGGTAATTAATTACCTCTTCACATAAATGCATTTCTGACGGATTCGGAACCATCAGAAGTCAGTCTATGGGAAGAGTTGGTTTGTCAAGGTGATGATCCATGATTTCTGAAACAGATTCCAGGAAAGCAGTCTCGCTAGTGCCAGGGAGAATGGTATTGTTAGCTTCACGGAGCATCTCCTCAATCTTTGATTCCTTCTTGAGCGTCTCCCTGCACATGATGCTTCCGATGTCATAGGGAGTGAGGCCTCTTTCGACTCCCTTCTTCAGAAGCATGGTTGAAACGCGAAGAGTGCGAGCACACTCGGGTGACAGCTCCCAACCATGGAACTTGAGGAGTGCAATATCTTCCTCGGCGTCTAATGATTTTATGTAGTCTATAACCTCATCTTTCAAAGGCTGACGGGCTTGGGGCCAATAGAGCCACTCAAAGGTACAATCTTCAAACTGCAGTTTAGATGTAAAATTTGGTTAGTTGGGTTATTGAAAAAAGTACTTTTAGCAGCAATGGGGACATCATAAGAGAAAACAAGGATTCGGACAACAGAATGATGGCTGTAAATTCCATCGTGAAAATTCGAAACTAACATGCACGAAAGTTTCTAATATGGAACCAAGGCGCTGCTTTAAATATGTTGGATAAAAAGTAACTTGTGTCATAGTTGAAGAAGGAAAAGGAGATGTTGTATACATTTACTAAATAGTCAGACATGGGCAATCTGTATAGCACCTCCAAAACACAAATGGCAAAATAAACTTGAAAACAGCTGCTTTATGTAAGAGAATAAAATTTACAAACGTCTAATTTTTTACTTGAACTTCTCACATGAACCTTGTACTAATGTCTAGATATTCAGTGCTTCAAACAAAGTCAAATACTTAAAAGAAAGGTCATGTGATTGCACTTGATTCATGTTATGTGGTATTCATTAGAGAGCAAGCTAATTGCTTTCCGGTGCACTCGAGAATATTGATAACTGATGGTAATTCTGTGGTGCTTGTGTCATAAAGAACTTTCCCAGCTTATTCCCGGAGAAGGTCATTCAAAATATCCATCCAGCATATATTATGTCTTGATGATTAGTTAGATGATTGTTACACAACTTAAAGAATTGAGTTCCTTACCAGCATACTAGCTAGTTTGCAGAACCATGCTATTTTGTATTAGTTGCCACACATCTCTCTGAGAATACTTGCAAGCACCAATGATAAAATGTTAAGCTAATGTTGATGGAAGGCTATCCTAGATATTAAGTTATTCTTTATGTTATGAAGTCAATCTAATCCTTTGTCAAGGTACCTTTCGAGAGGCACGTTCGTCTTCCACCACTTAATTTTCTAAACAACAGAACACACTACACACTCTTGTCATCACTAATGACTTCACAAATAACTAATTATACACTTGCATTTTTTTATCATAGCTACTTCACATTATAACTATCTATGTGAAGAAATCATTTTATTTTACAGATAATTACCCATGATAACAAGCATAAAGTACAGAATCATAGAAGTAGCTCTCCAGTTTATCACTAGAAATTGATAAAATCTTGAAACTATTTAAAACAAAAACATGTAAATGCTTACAACCATACTACAAGTAGCTAACAAACCCATCAAAAGAAAAAAAAAAAAAAAAAAAAAAGGTTCAGTGTTCGTACACTGTAATCAATAATGTAAAAATTTGATCAGCCCATAAGTGAATAAGAAGATAAATATATATACCACATCAAAGTTACTGCTAACTAGAGCAACTTTACCAAAAACATAGCACAAGAAACAGAATAAAGTATACACATGCATGAACAATTCAAATTAAAAGAAAACTCAATTTCTATTGCCAAAAGAATCTAGAATTTTTTATACTCACATTTTCAGGCAAGCAATATCCATGATCAATTGGAACCAGCAGAGTCTGCCCTGCCTCCTTGCAGATCAATATATTCCCAGCATGGCGGTCAGCATTAGCCAGTCTTATATCCAAAACACAGATCTTGTGAACCTCCTCCACTGGTAATGCTCGAGGCCCCATATCCTCGCAGCTCCCATAGTTCTTTACAAACATCTGCAATGATCCGATCTTGCAATTCTTCACCATACGTCCACTTCCTTCAGGATGATGAAACCCTCCGTTCGAGCACCGCACCATGGCCGTCGGAGGAACACCTGCAAACCCAATTTCATCGGATAAGCGACGGCCACCGACTGGGTGATCGAGGATGTAGGCTGCAACCTCCCTGAATGCACCCTCTCCAACCCTTGTTCCCTTCTTCAACCCTTCACCATCTTTTGACAAGGGAAGCCCACGAGGGTTGTTTTCAGCCATTGGTTCCTCATCAATTGGCTTGAACACAGCAACATACTTGTGGCCTTCGACATCCTGCATGAAGTATGCTCCACCTGAGCCTTCTGAGGACATGACCGGTGGATTTCCCCTCTCCAAGCCAGAAGATACAGTCCGGATCATGTTCATGATCAATGGGGACAAGTTGACCTTTGGGTTAACAATAACTGGCTCAATTGGGGCATCTCTATCTGGTGCTTCTCTCTCCTCCTCCTTTGCAACTGTAGCAATTATTGACAGTTCAAAGTCCTTCCCTACAGGTTTTGGCCTAACTTTCGCCGAATTGCTGATCAGAAAATGGAGCACAGCATCGTTGTCCTTGCAGATATCATTGATCACCTGCTGGTCATCGAGCTCTTCCCCATCCCAAATGAGTTTACGATCCTCGAGATCACGGAAGTTCTCGCCCCTTTTCGTGAGCTGCTGCTTGATGTACCCAATGTTCCGGCTCCGCTCGACTTGGAACTCATACTTCTTCCCGCAGGCGGTTTTGACGGTGATGGAGCGAATGTCGGAGAGCCGGATGACCAGGTGAAGGACTTTCCCATCAGTAACCCCGTACTCCCTGACAAGGCTACTGTTACGGGCCAACTCCCGGCCATCGAACACCAGCTTCTGCTTACTCACCATGAAACCCTTATGGATCTGTATCCTGAGCTTCACAGAGGCGATGGAGTCGGACTCCGACACCCGCATTGGGGTAACCGGGGACCCAGGCAAGGCGAGGTAGATCAGGATGGATTCCGGCGAGCAATGGGAAGACAGAGCTCCATCGAAGCGGGCGGGGGAGAGGGCCGAGTCTTCCCTGACGGGGCTGAGGACGACACTGGCAGCGGCGGACATCTTCTTTCCCCTGAATGGGGAAACAGCAAGAAGCCCTCTCTTGCCACTAAAGAGACAAAAGGGAGAGGAAGAAAGGCGAGATCTTGTGTCCCTTTTTCAGGCAGTAAGGCTCATTTTCTTCGATCAAAATCCACCCTTGCAATCGAGCCTTCCCCACTTATCTAGGGCTTCAAGGAATCGCGGCAAAATGGAAGGATTCAACGATGCGCGACCTTCTCGCCGCAAGAAATAGATCGATGAGGAAGAAGATGGAGCAGCGGAGATCGACTCCTTTACCTGAAGACGGGGGGGATTGATTTGCTCCGAGGAATCGGATCGGAACCTAAGGATTCCTTTCTCTCAGAACGACTCCTTTTTCTCTTCGTCGAGGAGGAGGAAGAAGAAGAAGAAGAAGAAGAGGAAGAGGAAAGGAATGGGGCCGATGGCGATGGGTATGGTTTGCCGTCATATATATAAGGCGGGCCAGGCACATAACGGCAACTGACGGCTTTACGTGGAGATGACGGCGGTTTTCAAAGAGGGGATTCCGGGAAGCTGGTTCTCACTGTACTTTTACAATTATGCCCCTTGGTTGTGTAGTGGTTGATATTTTAGAGCATGTACATAAAATTGGTAGGCAATACCCGACGACGTTGATTACATATATCTTTTATCGTATTTATAAAAAAAATTATATATTTAATTAAATTTAACGTATTTAAATTTTATTTGTAATTTTTATTTAATTTTTTAAATTTTATTCTATATCTCTTGATATTAATTTATTTATTTTTAAATTATTATATCAAGAGGTCCTCTTTGATACATATTTTAAATAATTTTTTTTTTTGCATCTTATCTTATATCAAAATGATACTTAGTTATTTACGAATAAAGATATTTCATTTTAATTATTATTGATCTCGTAAAGTCTTATATATTTTTTAATTTCAAAGGTATCCAATGATCATATAAGGCTCCGATGCCCATTGTCATTTTAATTATCCTATTTTTAATCTACGAATAATATCTTTATTTTTTTATTTTATTAAATAATTTATTTAATATACATAAAGTTTTTACTTAAAAAATTTCTTGTCTATCTAATCTAATTATATTCTCTTATATATTTATAGAATTATTAAAATTATATTTTATATATTTAGTTTTAGTCCTACTTAATCTAAAACCTTTAGCTTCTGAGACTTATCTCCATAGCTCATGTTTATAATTAAATTTATTTAAATTTTAATTAACTAAGATAATATCATCAATGAATAATATACACCATATAAGTTTATCATATAATCGACTAGTGAATTTATTCATTATCAAAATAAAAAATATAAGAACTTAACGAGGATTCTCAATGTAATCTTGTGCTAATAGAAAACTCAATAAACCTACTTCTTATAATTGTAACACTAACATCTACATTATTATATATATCTTTAATAATATCAATATAATTAGTGGATTTTTTTTTCTTAAATTCATCATGATAAATATTCAAGAATCCACTTTATCTAAATCAATAAAAATCATATATAATTTTGTATGTCAATCTTATTTTTATAAATTGATAATAAAAGATTTTTTTCCATTTATTAGACATTTTTTCGAATCTCATGATTTTATTAAAGAAGCTACTTAACCAAGCTACTCTCTTATCCCGTAAACTTTTTCAAACCTCAATAGGAACATTATTAAGTCTCATACTCTTAGTTATTTTTATCTTCTTTAATATATATATATATATATATATATATATATATATACTTCATTTGTTTTTATTTTATTAATAAATATATAATTATTAAATATATTATTATTATTTATTATTAAATATAAATCCCATGCAGAATGTTATTAAATGAGCATATACAATCAGAAATGACACAAAATTTAAAAGAAATAACATTTCAAATGAGAATCAAATATTTAAATTATGTTGAAATTCTATCAAATTCTTATATAAAAAATAATGAAACATATGCCTTTGATCGTCATTAAATAAATTTAAATTTTTTAACTTATGTTCATGATTATGAGACATCGAGTATTCTTGGAGGATCAAATAACGTCTAGAGGATGAAGAGAATGGCCATCTCATGTAGAAACTTCCATGAAACACAAGTACTAATGTAAATATTTTGAGAATTAAAATCCAAGGTAATTTTTTGTTGATAGGAAAAGAAAAATAAATAAATCGAGGAAAATGTACCGCAATTATCGGCGGGGCAATTCTGTAACTTCATACGCCCGGCACGTAGCTGGAGAGGACATGGATGGTGACGCGAGGCTGAGGTGTCGCAGCGGGGATGGATAGGGGCGCGGGCTTCGACGTCACCCCCCTCTGGGGCCCCCGCTGACAGCAACGGAAAATGACGAAACCATGTGCACGCGGGCCCCAGCGGCACGCGCCGGTTTGGAGACGTTGCTCCGCCCGGCGACGATGGAAGCCTGCCGCCGCGAGCGTGCTTGATGATTCGCACCGATCATCTTCACGACGATCAAAGGTGGCCTCACCGAACAAAAAATAAATAAATAAATTCCTTGACCTGTGTACATCATGCCAAATAAGTAATTTTCTTATTTTTCTGTGAAGATGAGATGAGAGAATAAGATTTGATGTCAATGCTTTGCTAACACGGATGGGATTCCAGAACATCGATGCATCCTTCCTAAGTGAATTCAGAATTTATTTCTGAACCTGTTTATATCATAGCAAATAAGTAAATTTCTTCATATATATATAAAGATAAGATGAGAGAATAATAAGATTCGGTCTCAATACTTAACTATCATATTATGGATGAGATTTCAAAACATCAATCCTTGCTAAGTGAATTTAGAATTTAATAAACCAGCACCAACCTAATATTTCAAAAATTTATGTTTGCCATATGTACTCCAGTGAAATATTTAGTATGATATAAACAGGTCCACCCACCCCACCTTTCAAAGAGAATGGTCGTCGGAGGGGGCGTTCAAACGGCCTCTTCCCTTTCGAAGAGCCGCACTCATGTCGACAAAAAAAATAGATCTAAAAATTAAAATTATATACATGAATTATGCTAACATGTAATCTCGATATCGATCCAGGTAGTGAACCAACCAGATGCCATAGAACACATTGTAAGATCAATAGACCAAAACTGGGCATTAGCAGATCATTTTCAATGGTTTCTATGAACAACATAAGAGGTTATGAAGCAGTGAGAAAATACGCCAGCCGACACCACTAACTAACATGTGAAATGGATATGCATAAGAATGTCATCTTCTACCTAAAATATATAATCATGAAGTTGAAAGTAGCAAATATTCCTAGAGTTATTACCAAACAATATATCGACTCATGTCCTTCGATGCATCTAACTAAAATAATAAAGGTTACCTGACATTTATCGGGGTATTAAATGTCATCAAATTATATGGTTTCGATACAACAAATACCGGTGCTCAACCAGTCAGCAGCATACTTTGATCAACCAGCAGTTACTTGCAAACCCGAGCAGAACTTCCAAATCGAGCCGGCAATCGACCCGATCGTTTCACACTTTCACCAATGACTCGTGTCACGGCAGAGATTACCCCAACAGCTGTCATTCTACTGATGCACACCACCTAGTATTCTCTGATACGGATTCATTTCTGTCCATATATAACATATGCCTCGGTCTGCCAAGTTTCTTCTAGTTGGAGAGAATATCAATACTACAAAATGACTTGATGAACCAGAATGCCTCGTTGCTTCAATTAAAGAAGGTAAACCTTTAACATAAATCAGGCAGATACATCTGCTGGAAAACCAACTTCAACTGGAAGACTGAGAATGAAAACCAACAGGAACAAAAAAACTCAATCCTCCAAGAAACTCTTATTCTCAAGGAGACACTACAAGTACAATCGTCCACTCAGTCGATAAATTCTTCTTTATTGACGAAAAACTGGAATAGTTGGGCCACATTCACAATAGGTGCTGCCTGACTGTTCTCAAGTATAAACTCACACTAGCCGAATAGGGAGAACGTGGCTCCCTTCATAGGTTTCTCTCTATAAATTCCCAAATTCTCACCTCCATATAAATACGATCTCTAAGCTGACGAGGCATGTGCCTTTCATCTGGAAAAAGCAGAAGCTCATATGGCTTGCCAGCTGCAATGAGCGAGTTTATGAGCCTCGCGGTGTGCCTGAAGTGCACATTCTCATCGATCATTCCATGGATAAGCAGCAGCTTCCCTTTGATTTTGTGCACATGATGCATGATCGACCCATATTCATAGGCATCAGGATTTTCTTTTGGCAAACCCATGTACTTCTCGGTGTAGAACGTGTCGTACCCATCCCATGAAGTCACGGGGGCACCTGATACTGCACAGCAGAAAGTATCAGGAAACCTTGCCAGGCTCATCGCCGACAGGAAACCCCCGTAGCTCCAACCATAGAGGCCAATATGACCCACTTTGGCAAGGCCTTGCCTTACAAGCCACTCTGCACCAGTAACTTGATCTTCTGCATCTACATGACCAAAGTTGTGCTTCAGATGGCCTTCGAATTTCAAACCTCGTCTTGCAGTCCCTCTGTTATCTAGCTGCCAATAGAAAAGAGCAACTATAGATTGAGCTGGAAGATGTAGTGACAACCATGACTACTATCTGTTAGTAAATAGAGCAAGGGCTGATATGCAACAGCTAGATATTTCTTAGGGCACCTGTAAAACCAACCTACATTCATGGTATTCAACTAATTACTCGATTATAGGAAACAATATACGTGCTATAAGTACCAAATAACTTGTTTTTCAGAGGAACCTAGAATACGTTTGACCAACAAAACACTGGACCTAGACTATGTACACGGAAAGATAGTTGTTCATATGCTTCCCTGAAAAGGACAAGTAAGAGATAGTCGTTCATATGCTTCCCTGAAAAGAGCAAGTACTAGGAAGAACTTATTTTATAAAATACACTAATAAAACATACGATCAGCATGTATAAGTTTGTTTATACTGACACAAACTGATACTTTTGTTCTGTAAATTTGGGGAGGTAAAAAAAAGGTCAAAATGCAGGTTGGACAACAAAAAAAAAAAAGAATAAATTCTAATCGAACATTTCAATGCAACAAACGAGACTTATGTCTTTGTTAAATGGTTCCCTGAAATAGATACCGAAACTAAAATATAACCTGGTTGCCCAGTTTTGACTTGATACACTGGAATTTATTTCAAGAGATAAAATATGGTGATGTAGACCCAAATAAGGATTTTCAAAAAGCCATTCACTCTAGGTGCAAGTCAAGAAGACCAGGGAGTGAGTGCTTCCACTAATGTGTGCTGACACTTTTATAAATAATCATAGAACTTGGTTTGACTTACTGAAATTGTGCGACGAAAATAATTGGAACTTCATTTACCTTGTTGGAATTATAGGTTTGGTTGTTGTCGTGATCTTCGTAACGCTTTTGAATTTGTTGTTTGAGTTAATGTAGTTACGAGAGACTTATTACGACTTAAGCCTACACAAATGGCCTATCTAATGTAATTCAGCATAAAATAATTTTAAAATATGAATTATCATCTATTGTCTTCTTAAATCTCTCCTCATCTTATGTCTCTAGTCTCCTCACCTCTTCTACCCTCTCATCTCCTTCCTCTGCTCTTCTCTTCTACGCTCTTCCTTTTTTCCAAGTAGTTCTGAATCATAGGGCATTTAATAATTAAGGAGGTCTTTCCAAATCATCACTATCTTGGTCATGCATACTGGATTATACACAAATTTCCTATTGGTTTTCAAGCCATTTGAATTATTGTGCATCACAAATTGTGAATAAGACTATAGATGATATAATATAACCTTGCTGAACAAGTTCGTATGGAAACAAAATTGTTGGCACAATGACATTATGTGACAACTATTCTTTGAGCATTATGTGTTGCCTTTTCATCATCATATCATGGTCTTCTCCACAATAAATGCTCATCTATGACCAGATTGCAATGTCATGGTCTTCCCCACAATAAATGCTCATCCATGACAATGAACCAGACAGGGTTTCTTCTATTTCTTCAACTTCAACATTTCACAGACAAAATTTCTGTCATGTAATTCCTACTTGGTTTGCTGTCACAAATTCAGGACATTGGAGTGCTTCAGATCCAATTCCTTTTCAAGTATTCATGTCTCAACTTCATTGATCACATTTCCCACAGCACTTAGACTACTGAAGAAGATTAACCAAGAAATTCTGAAAAATTCTCATAAAGTTTAAGTTCAGTGTGCTCCTTCAAATTTTAGGCATAAAGAAAAGATGTTGAATTTATAATTAACAGATGAAAAAAGATAAAAGGATACGTTCGAAGAAGTTAAGTCCTCATAAGTATTTCAACAGTTCAATATTTTTTAGTTATTCTTTGAACTCCAAATCCATTAACACCGCCAATGTCGGCCCCAAGCCCGGATGAAAATGGTGGAGGATTGCATTAGGTCAATGACGGCCAGTGTAAAACTATTTTAGATCTCATGAACATGGATCTTAACTGACAACAAAAGATCTATGTAGCCGACCCCATATGGTTGAAACTTACAGCTTTGTTGTTGTTGTTTGAACTCCAAATCCATTACTTGCAAAATCAAGAGTTTTGACATAAGATGGCAGCCATATCAACTTTTCAATGTAATCTCAGTCACTCATGAGGTCCCATGTCAATTTATTATAGTTGAATTTAGGTGGATCATATGATGAGATGTAGTCTCAGCTGCAAAAAACAATAAGGTTTGATGCAGACATAGCAAATTATATGTTGTCTAAGCTGAAGCATCATAAGACAAACCTGAGCTTTACATCACAAAATTTTTACAAATTTCAATGAATAAGAATTTGATACATTTAACTAATAGATCTCCTCATACGGTTTTGATCATATTAACCTGAGAATTCTTTGAAATTGACAATGAACATTACAAAGAACCCAACAATTTCTTCAATCAGAAAACACTATCCCAACTGACCAACTTTGTAAGAACCTAATTATTTTTTGTTCTAGTATTCCCATATTTAAGTTCACTAACTCCATCTCCCTTTGTAATACCCTGGCTTAGTCCATATTAGTGGGAGAAGAGTGGGATATAAATGGGCCTACTATTATTAACTTGGTCTTACATTGGGCCAATGGTTCTGGCTCAACAAGTTAATGGATTATTAATCCCGTTAGATCAAATTGTGACAAATGATACCAAAGTCAATGTAGTAGTGAGACTGATAAGAGATTCAAGTAGGAAAAGGCTATCTATAGATGAGATCAGAGGGTATATCATGATATAGAGGCACCATTGAGCTAGGTCACATGTGCACCATCTTATGATCTGATTTCGAACTATGTTGGTCTTGATGAGGATGTCAAATCCTTAGACTGGGGAGTTTGTTATATTTGGTTCAGTTCCACATCAGAAGTGGCAAAATAATGGAATATTCTTATAAGGACCAGATGGTCCGATTACCATTGCCTTGAGCCGTCTAGGCACCAATGGATGAAGCTCAACAAGTTAAGGGACCAGTCATCCCATCAAGCAGGGTAATGGCACCCTACCCACCCTAACTTTTGAGTTTTGACCATTATAAAATATAGGCAAAAAGTCTCTTGCATGATAAAATACCATATATGTCCTAAACCCATAAAGGAATTCATATAATTTTAAACAATAATGCATAACTAAGTTAAGCAAGCCAAGATGCAATCAGCAAGCCATTTTAGAGATGCTAAAAAATATAATCAAGCATGAAGATTAGGTAAGGCTTTTTAAAATGAAGATGTGAAATATTGGACACAATGCTTGTAGAACAAACATGTTCAAGCAATCCTAACCTTATCGCACTAGTAGGTATGATTCTTCGAAGCAATCACTGATAAATGTTGAGAATGAAATTGAACAAATCAAGCATATTGTGTTGCAGTTTTTGGACCTGAACACACAACTAAGAGACAATAGTAACCAAAATTACCTTCCACACTAAGATGCCCTTATTTCGTAGGTATTGAGCTCTCATGTCAACAGTATTTATCCATGAATCAACTACAAGCTGGACGCTTGGACCACCATAAACATTGATTAACGTTTTATATGGTGGCGGCCCAAATTTGCTTGCATCAGGCTTGTACAAAGTCCCATATAGTACAGTACCATCTTTTGCAGATATTTGCACAATCTCTGGTGACAAAAGTTGCAGCTTTCTAAAACGTGGAATGCTTAAAGGCTGCTCATATAAAGGTGTTATTATACTTCCATCATGTAATGAACAAAGTATTACTCTAGGTGGAGAGTTCAGAGAATCATAGACGTCGACAAACCTCTGCATCTGATGATCAAGAATCACTGCATGTCTCCCACTACCATGAGTCAACCTCCTTGGCAGTTGCAAGGGATGATTCCAATCTGGAAATAGGCTTGTGCAGTACAAGTTGGATTCTAGTGGGCCATCCATGGTGCCAGTGAAGAAGAGAAGACCTGCATTTTCATTTACACCGGCAATTTGTTCAACCATCCAATTACCCTGGGTAATAGCTCCTAAACAAACTCCATTCTTATCATGAAGGTACAAATGTCTAAAGCCGGTTTTTTCACTAGCCCAAATGAAACCACCAGACAAACTGTTCACTCCTTTGTCCAGAGGTGTCAAGCAATCATGCAAATTTATCCATGTACCCTGTTCTTCCACAAACAGAACTATTTTCTTTCCAGTCTGAATATCAAACTTAAGAATTTTTAATTTGGTGTGGGATCTGTTGAGAACCTGAGATACAAGAGAATTGTCAGGCATCCAATTCACTCTGGCTAGATACTCTTCAGCACCTCCAGCTTCATCCTGCACTCCGCAAATAAGATCCATCCAAGTAACTTCTCCTCCAGAGGCAGCAACAACTCCAAGTCGAACTTTTACATTAGATGCTCCAGCAAATGGGTATGCATGGTCTTCCTGTGCATCTGAACCAACTGACTTTTTTCCTTCATGCATAATTCTAAAAAGAGGTATCTCTGATGAATCAACTTCAGCAAATGCAATATATTTGCTATCGGGAGACCACCAGAATCCATTTTTCCTTTCCATCTCTTCCTATACCCAAAAAGTGTAATTCAGTAAATAAGAAGTTGATTTACAATGCACTGACATCCAAGCAAATATATAACTACAATGAGAGGATAAGGATATACCTGTGCTATGTATTCAGCAAGACCATGAGTCTGAAAACATAAAACAGATAGGACAGGTTAGACATTACACATGAAAATAGGCCATTACAAGATTCAGACATATAATAAATTCTTTACTAGATGCTAGGTGTACATAAAAATATATATGCACATAAAACTACATATGCTCAGATAAAGTTTGTTGATTTTGGAATATATATATATATATATATATATATATATATATATATATATATATATATATCAGCTTGTTGCCTATTAAATAATCAGATTTATATTCGATACAGAGAAATACTATACAAGTACAGAGCGACAAAATTTGTTTAATGCCTGCTTTTTGCACCCACATAAAAAAATTCAAAAAGCTAGCTCCCAAATCAGCTAAACAGTTCAGGTAAAGATATGTTTCTGATAGATTATTTTCTCATGCTTGCTTTCTTTATGGAATTAGTGCCATGTCTGATTTATGTTACTCAAATATACTCTTTCAACAACATCTACACACATTCAAACGTATTGACAGACTGTAATGAGATCAAAACAAAGTATTTGATGATACTTTGTTTGCTTCAGCATGCTCAGATAGGCAGGTGGTAAAACTTACAATGTAGGGAAGGATACTCTTTCAACAACATCTACACACATTTTCTGATTTCTTCTACGTATTTTTCATTTTTCAGTATTAAAACCCAAAAGAGACTGGACCAACTTTGAAGTGCAACTACTGTTCAGCTTCAATCATTTAGCCTTATCTGTTCAAAAAGCTAACTTCTCCACTTGGTTGAATATTATCTTCTTTGGCATAGAGTAATGAATCATTTACACATTTGGGTCACAAATTATGTGGCACAAAACATGATCTGTGGTCATAATGTCTGAAGATACAGAGGTTTGACAGCTACCAAAACAAAATAATAAACTTTGGTCATAAAGGTACCACTAACAAGTAGCGAACGCTTTTCAGAACAAGGAAGGTCATCAAAACATAATACATTGCATAAATGAGAAATGAATCTCACCATTCCATTTTCCTTTGCACCAAAAGTCAACTGCTTAGGCTGCCCATCTAATAAAGTTAAAACGTGAAGCTCATCCTCTCTAACAGACGCAAGCATGCTTCCATCCGGAGACAAATGTGGGTCAATTATTGGCGAACTTGAACAACATGGCAGCTTGAGCTCTGGCTCCGTATCACAAATTTCCTGTAAATAGATCTGCCAGAAAAGAGAACATTCACAATCTCTCTCACCCACCAGATGCAGCAGCGAATAGTAAATCGAGTTATAATAATATGGCGAAGCCAAAATTTTCACGACGCTGAACCCAGGGACCAATGAAGCGAATCAAGAAATAGCAGAGACAACAGATAAGAGCAGAAAGCAGACCCCGGCGGGCAACGGCACCATGATGGTGTGCTTCCCCGAAAGGGACCTCGCCTTCCACTCATAGCGCGTGACACCTAATCCCCTCTCTCTTGACCTCTCTCTCCTCAGCTTCTCCTCCTCGGAGAGATTGCTCTCGTCAAGCCCCCCTCCGTCGGGCGGGCTAAACACCAGATCCTGCCGCCGAGAGGCGATGTCAAAGGCAAAGACTTTCCTGTAGAGGGTGCCATCGGGGCTGAACAGGTACGAGATCAGGCGGTCGTCGGGGCTGAAGGTGATGGAGGATGGGACGACGTAGCCTGGCAGTGGGTACTGGACGATCTCCTCCACGGGGAAGAAGGAGGATTCATTGTTGGCGTCGGCGAGGGGCATCTCCGCCTCGCAGTGGCGCGGCTTCTTCGCAAAGACCTTCTCGTCGTCCTCCGCGGCCACGGGCGCTTGCATCAGAGGGAGCGTGTCGCCAGCGGAGAAGGGGGCGGGAGGCAACCGGAACACCACGAAAGGCGGCGAGCCTTGGCCGGAGGAGGACGGAGGGGCGGCGGAAACCTAACCCTAAGGGGGATGGGATCGGACCGGGCGGGGGATCGGATCGCGTGGGGGGAGGAGGAGATCTAGCGACGCTCTTCCGGCTATCCGGGCCACGTGTTGGGAACTAACAATGCGCCTCATTTTACAGCTTCATCCTCAACGAATAATGATTAGATATCAAGTCCCTTAAAGAATTATATCGTCATGTATAATACGTAAAAAAAAATCTATTTCTCAATAGAGCGTCCAACATCTTAGGGATATTTTTTTTATTTTTTTTCCACCGTACATACATATATATTAGACATATACACTGTAGATCGTAATCAATAAAATTATGTTTGCTTTTTTTTATTTTTTTAGTGGTCTAGTTTTTAATTTTTGAACTCGTTTATTTGAGTCGAATTGAAATGTATTGAACTAAACCAAAGAAAACTACATAGAAAAACTTTGAAGTATCAAAACACAGAACCTGTCGTTTTTTATATAAAAGATTGAAAAGTTAAAAACCATTATTTTGCTAAATTAGTCGATTTGGCATTTATGGCTCCTCAGGTAACTAATCGGTACGTGGATTAATCCAAATTGGATGATCCAATTTGGTATGTGTTCGACTAGGAACTAAGACCGACTCGAAGAAATCTTCCCATCGATAATTTGCTCAATCTTCATCAACACATGCATTATTGAGGAAATGCAAACTAGGGAGAACTAGAGAATTAAAGCATGATATTTCCATTCGTTAGGATAATTTGCCATATAACAAGCCTACAGAGCAAGTGTTCAACGACTAACATTTACTCACATCATAAAGTTGTATTTTTGGTAAAATGACAAGTCGTACCCGTTTCAGTGGCACGAGAAAAGCTTCGATAGAAATAGTCAGCGGCTCTCACAGCATCAAAGAACTACAAGAACAGCCAGGTTCCACCGCAAGAGAGAACTGCCATTAAGAACAGCCAGCACTGAGTTCATACAAAACAATCACAAGCCATAAACAGATGTCATTAAACATATTCAATCACATCAGTATTTTACCATCAGACTCTTTCTTTTCTTTTATATAATAATTTAATAGCTTTTCCTCCCTTTGTCTCCTTTATTTTATTCGATTCAAGAGCCCTTCATGTTTTTGTCCTACATCAGATTAATATCAATGCATTTGTCCTACATCACTTAAATTATTGTAGATCAAAAAATTGAAAACATTCATATGAATGCAAAAAAGTCAAGAAACCTACTATTAAAATCCTAGTCTCCTCTTAAAGTACAAACAAGGTTAGGCCTTAGTAAACTATAAATAAGAGCTTGCAAGCCCAAAGTCATCTAAAGACTGCTTTTATAATATTTTTGTGTTCTTTATTATCTTTTACAATTTTTCAGCAATACATCTAGTAAGATTTTCTTTCATTTAATCCTCGGGGGATTCTTTATCACAACCAGACCTGACGAGCTAACTAACCAATCAACTTTGTTCGGCCCAAAACACTGAACAAAATGCTTAAACTAAAGTTGATAGTAATACACTCATCAAACCCTCATAAGCCAATCTTAATCTTGTCCATCTCCGATGTGGGACTAATCAAGGGTGTTACAATTCTTCTCTTCATCTAATTTAAAGACCTCTTCCAATCCGCCATCTCTATCACTCATATTTTCTTGCTTCCGAGTCTAGTCTCTCAACTTCATCATCCGCTCATCCCTACAATGTTGCTTCCTTGCCTCATTGTAACCTTAAATTGTCATCACATCAATCACACCTAATGTTGCAACCCTTGCATTGCACCACCACCAATTATCTTAATTATATCCCCTCTATCTCTGTCATATCTTTTCTGCCCCTTTCTTACTTCCTCCTCACCCTTTCTGTTATCTATTTTCCTTTGGTATAGTCGTAGTCCATAATTCATGCTAACTTCAGGCAAATGATGGTTCTGTCATTTAAGTTGAATTGAATAGGCAACAATGACAAGTACAAATACTAGGAACCAGAGGCTATGTTTTCTATTATCTGTTAGTCCACACTGTAAGTTTGTGGTGCAGAATTCTCGGTCTATCTGTTCATCTTTGTTAACTGCCAAGGGATCAAAATCCCCAGCTTGGCCTAGCCTAAGGTCAGATTTGGTTAGAGGTGCCCATATTGTAGGTTAATTTGGTTGATTTTTAGGTGGCATAGAAGTACTAAGGCAAGGCTTGTGATGGCTTCTAATTAGATACAACCCACCATTACTAAAAAGGTGTTTCATTACCAGAAAGAAAATGTTGCAAATTAACAAGAAGTTTGATTCATAAGCAATTTAAACTCATGATACTAGCACAAAGGGGAATTTTCTGAAAACTTCTAAAATTCCTAATAACATAGCTTAAGTTAAGAATTTCACAGTACATAACAACAAGGTCCACTGATGAAAGAAAAAGTTCATAAAATTGTAAACATATTCAGCAAAAAGTTAAGAAGTTAAATGAATTTTCTTACCTAGACAATTACACAATTGGAAGTGGTACAGAGCTGGAGAAGAGCAGCTTGATTAGCTGGATCCACACACTTCTCAATCACTGTCCTGTACCGACCTGGATAACTTGCTGAAAGTCTAGGCAATGATGTCACCAAAAACTCCTTTGGATCCCTTATCTCCTTCAGAGGGTCTTCCTCTTTCTTCCCACCATAATGAAGACGAGCAAAGGCTGTTGAGTAACCCAATGTTTCAAGAATATTAGCCTCACCATTTTCAAGGCCCCCTTTGTATTGATCTGGTTGAGCAAGCAAGATGATGATACTATCAAGCATCTTTCCCCAGAGCTCACTGAATGAGGGATCTAGAAGGACTGGGGATGCGCAAATAAGTCTTGTTGCAGCCACTGATGCCAGCTTCATTTCAGTGGCTCCTGGAATCAGCTTCAGATTAGGAATCCAAAATGGCTGAAGGATCTGCATGAATAAGCCCTTTTGAAGAGAATCTATGGACTCCACGAGAATACTGGGACCATGCTTGACCAAAATCAATGACATGAATATTACAAAAGAATTTACAAACTTTGCTACACGCCTATTCTGCAGTCGGGTGAAAATTGCATTCCATATATCTCTTAAGTATGGTGCTACAATTTCACAGCTGAGATTCTCCACCACAGTATTGAGCACATAAAAAACCCAGTTCTTCGGTTCTGGAAGCAGAAAGAAGACCTATAGATATCTGTACAACCTGATGCAATCTTCCCTCATCTTCGAGCTCATTGGGAACCTTCTGCAAATAGGCCTGCAACAGTCGAACCAATGCAGGGACATTTCCTGACCTCTTCCAATTTTCTGGTGACAGAAGCACATGGAAGAGCTGCATGTAATTATCAGAAAGTGGTGGCTTACTCATTTCAACAAGCTGGGCAAATATTTGGAAGGCATATGGCCAGAACTCGGTCACATCATCAACTAAAATTTTCCAGAAAACTGGGAACAGGCTTGCATCAAACATTGGGATAAGTGCCTGGTCCTTCTCACCAGACTTGTCAATCAGTGCAGCAATTGACTTGAAGAGGTAGTGGTTAAATGTTGGGTTCCTTGGGTTCTTGCATACCTCAGAGAGCACAGATGCTAGGCGTCAAATGCAATGTGCTGCAACCTCACTGTTGACATTGCCAATACCAAGAGTTCTCATGATGCACTTCATGATGTATGGATTCTCCTGTGACTCGGGGAACTGCAATGCACCGAAGAGATTGGTCATCAATTGTGGCAGAAAAAAATTGATATCCAATGCACCACATCGAGGAGTCGAAGTAACCACATCTGACCCAGACACTGTTACTCTGTCCTTCGCTAGCAACAGCTTCTCAATACAGTTTGAGACATATGAATGGACTACATTTGATTCAGACATCAGGAACCTTGCCAAATGGGGCAGCAGAGCCATAACAGCTTGCTTAGGAATCTGATCATGGGAAACTGTAAAGAACTTTAGTGCACCAGCTTTCAGCATTGGAGCAGCATTCACGTCCTGCTCCTGCAGCTCAGGAAGAATGACCGAGGTGAAGAAGCTCTCCACATCCACAAGGTAACCACCGTTGCTGCTAGCCTTTGGAGCAAGCGCAACCACAAGATAAATTGCACTGTCCTTCTCCTTCCAGTTCTCGCCTGGGTTGGCAGCATAGACCTTCAACATTTTCTGTATCTGCATTGACACCAATGTCATAATCTGTTCCTTGTAATTCAAGGCGATTCCTTTCAGAAGTTCACATGCAATTCTCCTCCTACTATCAATATCACTGCCCTCGATATCCCTCCTAACGTACCCAATGTAATTCATCTCGAACAGCTCCTCGTCCTCCTCACGGAGCCGGATGTTAGGGAACACGATGCTTGAGCATATCCGCTGCAGTACCTCTGGGCTGCCGAACAGTGAGTGGTGGACGCTAGTACTGACCGTCGTCAGGAATTTGATGGCGGTGACGGTGAGCTGGTCCCGTGACGGCGAAGAACCTGGAGTCAGCAGCAGTTTCCACACGGTAGACGCGAAGTCATTGAGGTAATGCTTGAACTCCTCCTCATTCTTCTCCATGTAAAGCTGGAGGTTCTCGCACACGGAGGCCCTAAGGGCGTCCAAGGTGCCCTGGGCCTCAACCGCAGGCGAGTAGGCAGTACCAGGGTAGGCCCGGAACTCGGTCATCCACTCGCGCATGTGTTCCTCAAAGAACTCAGGTAACTCGATGGAGTTGAGGGAGTGGAAGATATCGCAGCAAAGGCGCTGCCACTCGAAGAGCGGGCGGAGAGTATCAGGAGGGCCAGCGACATTTGCAGCGATGATCCGGGAGGTCTTGAGGAAGACCTCAAGTAGGGGGGCAGCGAAGACATCGAGACAGTACTTGAGGTCAAGACGAAGGGCGTTGTTGTCGAAAGAGATGCGGAACTTGGAGAAGAGGGAGGCGGCAGCGCCAAGGAGGCCATTGACGGCGCGGTAGTCGTTGGCTTCCGCAGCGTTACGGAGGGAGGCGACGAGCTCGGGGAGGAGGGCGGGCCAGGACTGGGGAAAGCCGTGGGAGCTGACGACAGCGAGGGCTTCAGAGAGCTGGGGCTGGACGCGGGGCAAGGCGGCGAGCATGAGGGAGACAAGGACGTACTTGACCTGCTCCTTCTCGAGGGCGGAGATCGGGGAAGCAGAGGGGGCGGAGGAGGACAGGGGCTGCTCGGCGGCGGCGGGGGAAGGGGCCCAGCGGGAGCGGAGGTGATTCTTGAAGTGGACGGCAGCAGCGAGTTGGATATGGTCGTCGACGGAGGGGGTGGCGGCGAATTCGAGAAGGGCGAGGGCAAAGCCGGGGCGGTCGGCGGGAGGGAGGGAGGGAGAGAGAGGGAGGGAGAGAGGGAGAGGGAGAGGGAGAGGGAGAGGGAGAGAGAGAGAGAGAGAGAGAGGTGCCGGCAAAAACAAAGCAATACCGATTCGAAATGGAGCGCCGGGGACGGGAGGCAAGGGTTTTTATAAAGGAAAAGGTTTCTTTCGCGAGAGCCAAAGTTGGTACCCGTCGCAGCGCTTGCGAACGCAGTTATGCGAGCGCAAGCAGATGCAGCAATAGACGGCCGTGATGCGCTGGGATCAGACGTCATCGACCACATAGCATATTTGTTGATGAGATGGGTTGTTTGTGTATTTAGGAGGGCTAAAACTTGGCCATTGTAACCACATCTCTCCATTTACGTATTATTAACTAATTTTTTTAATTAAATTTTTTTAAAAATATTTAATATAGAGTGAATCAAATTATTTTTTATTAATTTCGAGATTCGAATCGATTTGACTTATTCGAGTCTATTTAATCCAAATTAAACTCAATCTAGTATAAATAAAATTCATGATTTTAGATCGATTAAATGAAGATTAAAGATCGATTTAATTAGTATATGATTAAATCGAAGTTCAATTGCATCAATTGAGTTATACTTTAAATTAATTGAGGATTAACTGCTTAATATTGAGGATGCTTGAAATATAAATTGAGATATTTTAACTCATCATTAAAGTCCTCGGATAACCTATCTGGTTTCTTTTTTTTGCTGAATTGTGTGTGTGACATAATTACCTTGCTGAGTTATTCCAGGACCGTAAATTTTGTCATGTTTATTGTGAGGGAAACATAAGTGCTACTTAGCACATTTAGCCAGCACCTTTAAACCATCATCTTACATTTAGATGAGGCCTTGGTTAGCAAAATTTGATAGAATTTGTGCTGTATTAGAAAATTGAAGTAATGCATCTCTTTCTTTTAAAAAAAATATTAGAAAATCACTTATATATATAGGATAATTTCTCAAAAAAATTCTTTTAGTTTAAAAAAATTATAAAAAGTATCCATTTTCAAAAAAAAATTGATTGAGGATTTTTTTAAAAAAAAATGATAAATTTACGATCTTGCTAGACTCGTTATTGCCTCCGCTCTACACCACCTATGTTTTGCATTCATCATAGTCTCCTCTCTCATTTATCTTATCGTTGTTATCTTTATCTTCATTTCTCCATTGGTCTTAGTTGGGCTAGTCGTTTTCGTTGTTTTCACTTTCATCGTCCTTATCAACGACATTGATGGCTAGTATTATTGTCTACGATCCTTACGGGAGATAACGTGAGAGCCATTGACACCTGTTGGTAAACCTTTACGTCGTGGTCGAGGTGTCAGCATAGCTCGGTCTAGTCCCGGATGCGTAAGGTTGTCCACGCGATTGCTCGGGTGGAAGTGAGTTTCGAGCCGGGTTGGGTTCAAGCGTCATCTCCTGAGTGCGGTTCTCCCTCGGTGGGTTGCTATTGCTTCGTTGTCGATTTCTACACAAAAGGTCGGGGTCAAGAGGGGGATTTTCCGACTTGACCCCTCTGAAGCCCAAGTCAATGTTAAGTGGAGTTAGGAGTTGGGTGTTCGAAGTGCCTCCCCTGTGGCGTTGGTCAGGAGATTGGCTTTTATACCTGTGGATGAGGGTCGATCGTATATGGTCTGTTAATGGTTGTCGACTCCTCGGGCAATCAACTTGCACGAGCACCGATCGACCTATACGGCCCTACGTCGAACGACATCGATCCACGCTTTTCGAAGCAGCTTTGCTATGTGCGGCACTGACTTGCACAACGCAAAATAGTATGAGAGAGGTGACTATCCTATTTGAATTTAAGGTGTTGCATTGTGTCAACATAGGACTCTTTTGTTAGCATTGACGTGGTCGCTGATCGCTGTCATGTGGATAGTGTCAAAATATGCCATATCATTCTCTTCCCTCCCAAAGAGGTGTGCCTCGATTTCCTTGTTGAGGGGCTTAGGGCATGGCCTGGTGCTTTTCTCTAGCTAGGTTAGCTATTGTGTTAGGATTGTTGGCTTAGTCATTGGTTGATCGAGAGCTTCTATTCAGGAGCTGGATTAGTTGAGCAACACTACTCGAGTATAGGACTGGCCGAGATGTGACTTGAACGTTGGATTGGCCATGAGGCATGACTTGGGCGTTGGACTGATCAAGATGTGACTCGGACGTCGGATTGGCCGTGAGGCATGACTCGGGTGTTGGACTGGCCGAGATGTGACTCAGAAATTGGATTGGTCGCAAGGCGTGGCTCAGGTGTTGGACTGGCCGAGATGTGACTCGGACATTAGATTAGTCCCAAGGCATGGCTCGAGTGTTGGACTGGCTGAGATGCGACTCAAATGTTGGACTGACCACGAGGTGTGGCCCGGGCGTTGGACTGGCCGCAAGGCATGGCTCATGCGTTGGATTAGCCGAGATGCGACTCGGATGTTAGACTAGTTGCGAGGCATGGCTCGGGCGTTGGATTGGCCAAGATACAACTCGGACATTAGATTGGCCGTGAGGCATGGCTAGGGCATTAAACTAGTCGAGATGTGACTTGAACGTTAGATTGGCCGCGAGACATGGATCGGGTATTTGACTAGCTGAGATACGACTCGGATGTTTGATTGGTCATGAGGTATGACTCGAGCGTTGGACTGGCCGAGATGAGACTTGGACGTATACTGGCCACGATACGACTCAGATGTTGGATTGGCCTCGAGGCATGGCTTGGGCGTTTGACTGGCAAGATGTGACTTGGACGTTGGACTAGCCGCGAGGCGTGGCTCAAGCATTGGACTGGCCGAGATATGACTCGGATGTTAGATATATTGTGAGGCATAACTTGGGCATTGGACTGGTCGAGATGCGACTCGGATGTTAGATTGGTCGCAAGGTGTGGCTCCGGTGTTGGGCTGGCCGAGATGCGACTGAAACATTGGACTGGCCGCGAGGCGTGGCTTAGGGATGATCTTGCTACATCGGACCCTCTTTCTAGCGCCAAAATGTTAGTGAATCTTTACGCTATGGCCGAGGTGTCAGCAAGGCTCGGTCTAGTCTTGGATGCACAAGGTTGCCCACGTGGTCCCTCAGGCAGAGGCAAGCTTCGGGTCGGGTTGGGTCCAGGCATTGTCTCCCGAGTGCGGTTCTCCCTCGGTGGGTTACTACTGCTTCGTTGTTGGTTCCTGCACAAAGGTCGGGGTCGGGAGGAGGATTTTTCGACTCGATCCCTCCAAAGCCCAAGTCAGTGTTGAGTGGAGTTAGGAGTTGGGTGTTCGAAATGTCTCTCCCGTGGCATTGGTCAGGGGGTCGGCTTTTATACATGTGGACGAGGGTCGATCGTACATGGTCCATTAATGGCTATCGACTCTTTGGGCGATCGACTTGCACGAGTGTCGATCGAGCTGTACAGCTCTATCTCGAGCGGTGTTGATTCAAGTTTTTCGAAATGACTCTATAGTGTATGACGTTGACTTGTATGATGTTAAACAGTATAAGAGAGGTGATGACTTTGTTCGTGTTTGATGTGTTGCATCGTGTCCCGAGGATTTTTTATTTTTTATTTTTGTTAGTATTGACGTGATCACTTATCGTTGTCACGTGGTAGAATATGTCATATCAATACATTCGTTATCCTTATTGGTCGCAATCATACCCGTCATGTCATGGTCGTCGTGTCCTCTTTTTCCTTGCACAAGGGTCGTGGGCGAGCACGGTAAGTGCAAGGCGCGCAATGCTGCGTCTATCGGGGTCAGTGGACGCATGCAACGGCTCTCACACTCCCTCGTGGGAGGAGAGTGAACGTGAAGCAACAAGTCCATCAAATATATATATATATATATATATATATATATATATATATAAAAGCTACGTTCCTTCTCTTTCTTCGTTTGCGTGTGAATTTGTAATAACCTCGGAAATAAAGCTGCCGGCCTGCCTCTATCGAAGCCTACGATTTCTTCGGCTTCCGGTCGGATGATTCCGGTCCCCGATCCCAATCCCATCCTCTACGCCTGCGTGGCCCACGGCACCGCCATCCTCGCCGAACTCTCCACCGCCGATCTCCCCCCGGACCTCGCCGCCCAGTGCCTCGCTGCCCGGCCTCGCTTCCACCGCCACTACTCCCACACCACCGGCGGCCGGATCTACGCCTTCCTCATGACCGACCCCCTTGTCTTCTTCACCATCTCCGATGACGCTATCCTCGGCAAGCCCCACACCCTCCTCTTCCTTCGCCGCCTCCGGGACGCCTTCTCCTCGTCGACCGCCCTCCGACGCCGCGCCGCCGCTGTGGGAGGCGACGGCTCCGACTCCCTCCCCCAACTCTGCCTCCAGGAGGAGTTCCTCCCGGAGCTCCGCCGCCTCGTGCACTCGGCCCCCTCCCTGGACGAGGAGCCGCCCCCACCGCGCCCTTGCCCGCCGGCGGCGGCATCTAGCCCTCAGCTGTCGGAGTCCGACGAGGACCACAAAGCGAGGGAGAAGAAGCGTGGGAAGGGGAAGCGTAAGATGGTGATTTCGGCCGGCAATCGCGACATTGTTGATTCCGACCCTGGAAATGGTGGGTCGAGAATGGTGCATAAAGTGTGGCGGCAGTACGTTTGGGCAATAATCCTCATCGATCTCGTGGTGTGTTGCCTCCTGCTCGGGGTTTGGGTATCGATCTGTAAGGGTTTTGACTGCATCACCAATTGAAACCCACTTCGATTCACTTGCCCCCGATCTGTGTTCCGTCATTGAGAGAACATGGCATACGCTGGTGGTCCAGTGAGCTTCTCCAGCACATACTTCGAGATGTATGGTAACTTTCTGTTCTATTGCGGCTCTTTAGTGTGTATATCTCTGATCTGCAATGTTGAACTTATTTGCAATTTAGCAGCCTTTGTGCATGTTCTGAATTTTTTCTTTTTCCATCCCTCGTTGTGTCCCTGTTAGTTCTTCATGTATACAAGTGCCTTTGTGAATTCAAGAAATTTATAAGACAGTGACAATTCTGCTGATAATTTGATGTGGCCTTGAGTTCCTTGGTTTGCATGAAAGCTTTATCTGATGTTTCTGGAACCGTTTTCGATAGAAAATTTTGTACATTTGGTTTAGATGTACTTTGCTTTGGTAAAAATTCATCAATCTTGAGTTTGGAGACAAGCATGGGACATGTAAACTAATTAAGAATGTGTATGAAGGAGTTTGTAGAATGTTATTGAATCTAATACCAACAAGTTTGTCTTATTTTGTGATTTTAAGATCGACTTAGCCTTGGCTGGCAGGCCCGTGTAGTCTTTGAAAGTTCAATCTTGATGGGATGGATTAGTGGTCTTCGATGAGGAATTTCTAGTAATCGTGAGTCATTACATCCCTGCCCTTTGTACACACCTGTCACTCCTACGAATTGATTGGCCTAGTAAGTGTTCGGATCACAGCCAAAAAGGATCGCACTACAACATGCCTTGACAAAGTCCCATGCGGCAATTATTCCATATGAAGCATCATAATGCTTGGAAGATTAATATTCTTGATCAAGAGAGAAAAACTGATTTGACTTTTAATTATTTGAATACTTCATGTAGCAGTAAAATTCACATCTGACCAAAATAGCTAGCAAGTGTTTCTAGGATTTTTAACAAGTTATCCCAATTGAAATATTTTTACGCTTCAGCTTAACTATCTGTGATGCTTGATTTAGATAATATTGTGGTTCTCATCATCATTTCTCCTGTTCTTTGGCATTTGTGCTCCACTTTGGACCATGACTTGGTAGTTCACATTATGGCAACATCTGATCTGTGATCATGCATGTCACTCATAATATCATGACGAGCATCTGCAAAACTCTCAAACTACTGCTTTTTTCCAATTTATTATCTGCATTACTTGGATAGTATGTGATGTTCGTCATAGCAGATAACATTTGTAAGAATCTTAATTGATAAACCTATTTCATACATCAAGTGAAGCGCTTAGATCAATTGATCATAAATTTTAGCATTTGATTTTCCTGTTAATCTGAATATCTAAAATCTATTAACATATAAGAATACAGTTTTTATTATTACTCCAAATACTCCCATGGTAGTCACTAAATGTAAGGACAAAATTTGTCCAAGAAAATCTAATAAATATTTTGCACATGGCACCAATTTGACTTAATGTACTTGTCTAAGATCTGACTTGAGATCTTACTATGGGTGCTTCTACATCAAAATTTTCATTGTCAGTGACTATTTGAGATCATGTATAGCTTAATTGTTTGTAATCTTATCTAATTTATCACAGAGTTTGACATTTTATTTCAATTTCTTCCTTCTTACTCTTACTTGTAATTCCCAATTTACGAAATAGTTTCTTTCATGATCTCTACCATTTTTTTATTCTTTTTAAGTCTTGTTGAACCTCATTTGTCTATTTGTTGTTATAAGATGAACTTGATGTAAGGCTTCAGTTGTGGTTAGGTCATTTTGTAGTATCTTTCTTTATGCAGTAAATTCTAAATAAGCTTTGAAGTGGTAAGTTTATGTTTCTTTTTCTAAAGCTTCATTGTAGAATTTGAGGATTAGTTTCATGAAGGATTGAAATTAAGCTTATCGTTAAGCATATATACTACAAGGTGAGAGAGGGGTAAGCTGGATCTTTACCAGGAATCCACTTTGCTTGGAAAATAAAGAGCTGCATACATGTCTTTCTTTTGCATGTATGAACGATTTGAGCACTGTTCTCTTACATGAAAACACACACACACAGAAAGAAAGAGAGAAGGGTAAGCTGGATCTTCACTATGGAATTCGCTTTGCTTGGAAAAGAAAGAGCTGCATGCATCTCTTTCTTTTGCATTGAGGGACGATTTGATCTCTTACATGAAAACAGAGATAGATAGATAGATAGATAGAGAGAGAGAGAGAGAGAGAGAGAGAGAGAGAGAGAGGGGTAAGCTGGATCTTTACTATGGAGTTCGCTTTGCTTGGAAAAGAAATAGCCACATGCATCTATTTCTTTTGCATGTATGGACAATTTGAGCAGTGTTTTCTTACATGAAAACACACACACAAAGAGAGAGAGAGAGAGAGAGAGAGAGAGAGAGAGAGAGAGAGAGAGAGAGGAGCCAAAAGATAGCAAAGATTTAATTTTTTGATGCAACACAGTGAAGTTCTATTATTTTGTTCCTTGTGGACATGAAGAGTCCCCCTTAAATCATGTTAGTGATCCAGTATTGGGAAATTTTTGGTGTTCCCCAAGATGTCTGCAGTAGAACTCAAAATATTATGTTATCTCCAATTCCAAATTTGAACTTTCTTTGAGATGTAAATTTGTTCTTTGTATGATTCATCGATCCTCAGTTAAAGCATACGTTAAGCTAAATGAATTAGAAAGGGATAGTTGGTTTCTGAAAAAGGAAAAAGGCAAAGATGTTACTTAGGGAAGAAGAAAAGGCGCTTATGCCACTTTCTGGAGACCTGGGACATCTATGTCTAACAAAGGAAAGGAATGTGGGATCAAATACTTACAGAAGTGGGAAAGAACTTGTGTTTTCTGATTTTGGCTAAAATGAAAGTTTTATCATCATCTTTCTCTATGCTTTTGTTTTGTACACCTTTTTAAGCTTAATAAATTTACTCTTGATGGAATTGGCAGTTAATATGGAGACATTTAGTCCTCTCCTTCTCATGTTCCTGTACTGCAAATGAAGTTATGTATTTGATATTGAAGTTTCAGATATGTGCTTAATTTTAATTCACATTGCATGTAAGCCAACCCTTTGAAGGTAAGTTTGTACTATCACTTTTCATTTGGTTTGATATTTAAGAATTTCATTGAATATGTAAAAAATGGCAACCAGCTGTTCTGTCTTCAGTCAAATCATATTGACAGGATAATGAATCTATTTGACGATAGAAAAAAAAAGGAGAGAGAAAACATAGGGCTAATTACATATTACCATTAGATCTCTTTTGTGATCATTAGGCTTAAAAAATTTATATTTGAATCTCTATAATTATGAAAATAAAATATCTAGATCCATTTATCTTAATGTCATCAGCTTCATTGACAGAAATACGAAAACAATGGGTAAAAAAATAATTTCAATGTTCTAGTTGGTGGTGATACTAGACAACAGTGGTGGTGGCGGACGACGGTACTACTGGGGGGCCGCGGGTCATTACTGTGGATGAGTTGCAATTGTATCAACGTCGATGCAGTTGTTGAGCGGTTCTTTTGTTGTTTTACATCTGTGTTAGCGTCAATGCAATTGTTGAGCAGTGAAAGGCCCGTTTAACATTTACATCGGTGCTAACATAGATGTAGAGTAGTCGCTCGACAATTGTGTCAGCATCAATACAAATGTTAAGCAGTGTTGCATTGCATCGCATTGCTCTGCATTTGCAACCGGTTTTGACACAGACAAAAGGGTCGTTTCATAGCTCAATGTCCTATGGTCGTTTTGTCGCTCAATAACTGGGTCGATGCCGACGCAGATATAAAGTGATGAAAGGGATGCTCACTGTGTCGACGCCGACGTAGTTGCCAAGAGGCAAAAGGGCCGCTCACTACGTCGGCATCGACATAGTTGCAGAACGATGAAAGGGTTGCTCACTACGTTAGCGTCGACACAATTGTCTACGTTGGCATCGACACAATTGTCGAGCGACGAAAGGGTCGCTCATCTGTGCGTCGCGTCGACACAGATGTAGAGTGGTGTCGCTCTATATCTATGTTGGCATTGATGTAGTTATTGAGCGATGAAAGGTCCGTCGATGTAGATGCCGAGAAGCCCTTTCATCACTCGACAAGTCGACACAGATGCAGAGCGATGAAAGGGCCACTCACTGAGTCGGTATCGACACATATGCAGAGTGGCAAAAGGGACGCTCACTGTGTTGGTGTCTATGCAATTGCAGAGCCGTGAAAGGGTCAGTCACTACGTCGATGTCAACGTAGTTGTCGAGTGGTGAAAGGGCCGCTCACTGCATCGGCATCGACATAGTTGTCGAGAGATAAAAGGGCCACCGATGCAAATATTGAGTGGTGAAAGGGTTGCTCACTGCGTTGGTGTCTACGCAGTTGCCGAACGACAAAAGGGTCGCTCAACATCTGCATCGTTAGCGTTGATGTCAACGCAATGAGCGGCCCTTTCATTGCTTTGCATCTATGTCGACACAGTTGTAAAGCAACGAAAGGGTTGCTCGACAACTACGTCGATATCGACGAGTAGCCCCCACCTCTCATCGTCACTTTCCTCATCTACAACAGCCACCCGCATCTTCCAATGGCGTTGTCGTCCACCGCCATCGACGTCGCTTGCCACTACCAATAGAAATGATTGAATTTACCTTTTTGCCTATTTTTTTTTCTGTTGGTAAAAGACGGCGTTAAAGTAAATGGACCTACATGTTTTACTTTCATAACTATGAAAATTTCAATATAAATTTTTTAAGTCTAGAGATCGAGATGCTAAAGAAGTCTTACTTCATGGAGTAATATGTAATTAGCCCCATTCAAAGAGTTACAATTGCTTGAGAAAAAACAAGCGGCGAATTACTAAATTCTTAAAGAAATTATGCACTTTCTTTTAAAGAGAAGAAGATTATGAAGCGGGAATCAAGAAAGTACAGCCCCAAAATTAAGTAGTGGAACCGCATAAAAGAGTACGTATATTACCTAAACTTTCTCTATATCTTTGCACTTTGCCGTGTTTCTATCAATATGCTTCTTTAATCCTACAGCAAATGATTATATGTGCAAGACAGGTTTATTTAATGTGCTTTTCTTTTTCTTCAGAAGATGTTCATGCTACAATATTTTTTGTTATGTTCGTTGTGTGTGTTACATGGACAAGTTGGATGGAATTCCTATCCAGATAGTCCATGCAAAATGCAATATACCTTGCTTCTTGTTATTTTTGATCGCTTTATTGGTTCATGATTAATTTTTGAAGCACAACATCCATGTCTGATCAGTTGAATCAGTGACAGGTAGACAAAAGTAAAGCTAATATCCATGTTTTTATGTATTGTTTGATATATGTGAAAAACCATCACATACATTTGGATTATTAGAGATACAGCTGTAGGACATGGTAAATAGTAAGAAATATATGCTAAATTCCTGAAGTTTGCTATGTCAATCTGTTGGCACTAATTAGTTTTTCCAAATAGAAAGACCGTAGATGCAGCATATGTCCATCTCAGACATAATCAATTTTATTAATCCTCTCTAGATCTCATATTAATGATTGTCTTGTCAATCTCATACAATCATTTTTTATTGACCCTCTTCAAATCCCATAGTGAATTCGTCCTCTTGAGCAATCAATCTCATACAATCATTTTTTGAATGGAAGGTTTAAGACATTCCTGCAAAACCAAAACATTAATGAACTGATATTAGTCGGATTAAGGGCTAGGGTTTTTGGACTAAGCCTTGATTGGCCCTGTGGGTACATGACCATGCCAAAAGGAGGCTAGGGAGCCATCAAACTCAACAAACTTCTTGAACCATGCAATCAACTACCATAATTCTGCACAGTACAACTGAAGGGCTTGGCCAACTTTTTGTGTAGTTGTTGCTTCCTTGGGACAAGCCAGTTAAGTTTGAATAAAATGTCTTTGTTGATTGCTTTATGGTGAACAAAGATCATATGCTGGATTCCATATTTTTATGACCTACTCCTGATTCTGTCATTGAGCAGCTACATCCAATGATTTTTCACTTTGTTTGGCACACCACTTCCACCTGCACTTAAAAGCTGCAGACAATTGTACAAGTTCTTCCACAATTTTATGGCCCAACCTGATGAGATGACCCAGTTAGGATGCACCAAACAATTGATGTATGGGCTCCCAAATTTGAGATGGGAGTGAACCATGCTTTAATATTAATATAGTATGATTAATATTGGCTAAAGTCCATCTAAATCCTGGTTGCATTCATGAGCAAAGACTAAGCCATGCTACTGTGGAAATGGTGCCTCTATAATTGAATCAGCACATCAAACATCATTATACATGATTGACATCAGCTTAGGTATTCATATGCCTGTCTGCCAAGCTTGTCCCTTATCAACACACTGTAGAGGGAAAAGATGCATTCTGAGAGGGGTAGGAGAGGCTTAGGTTGGGGAGAGCTTATAGTTTAGGACACCTTCAGAGATCAACTTTAGGGCCATTAGGTTAGATCACTGGGACAAACAGTCTGGTTTCCTCTTGGTGGTGTGCCTCGAGGAAGCCACTTAGTCTCACACCCAATGACCATTGAATGTGCCAACAATGCACAGCAAAAGGCCTCCACTTATGCTCACACATGATGGCTCACTCTAACTTGTCCATCTTAAAATAAACTCAAGTAAAGCAAGACATATTATTCCCCATGATCCCTTGGATGCCATGCACTTAAGAGTAAAGGAGGAGCTTGATGCCAAAGCAAGCAGGCTGTGGTTGGAACAGAGACCTGTCTCGCTCATAAAGTTTATAGAGACAGCAATTATAGTTTAGAGATGCACTGGAGTAGCCTCATGGAGCTCCATTAGAAGAAGAATCCTACATTAAAAAAAAAAAAATTTGAAGCAGCTAGGAGTTCAATTCCATGTAGTTTAGACTTGATTAAACTAAGGTTAACCTAGGACAAGAGAGTAGCCTTTACATTATTGCAGTGGAAATGTAGAATTTTTTTGGTGCTAAGCAAATGCAACTCATAATGTTCATCCTGCAGAATTGTTTTCTTTAGTCTTGCAGAAGTTGACTAGACCTTACTTGCAGCTGAATGTAACGGAGGACTCACTGCTTATACTTCGAAGTACAAATCCCAAGACTGTGAGTTGACCTATATCTTAAGGTGAATTATTTTGCCTTTGTTGACCTAATCACATGCTTCATTTTTTTTCTTCTTCTGAAGATATCAGTTACTTGAATAATTAATATCACTTTAAAATTGTTTACGATAATTCCACTTTTCTGTTTCTCATGACTGATATCTATTGGCAAATTTACATCCATAACATGCTATGGTCTCTAGTATTAAATAAATCAATGTCAAGATTTTTCATTCTCTTTGATATTACATTACATATAGTAATATATAAATGTAATTAAAAACTATCAAGAAAATGTGCAACCAAGCCATTCTCTAAATCTTTGTCTTCCTTTCTTTTTCAAGCGTATCTTTGTCTTCCTTTAACTTGCGCTAAATCTAGGTCTCAAGGGTTTGACTTACTCGGTCCTAAAACTAGATCTTGGTAGTCCAAATAGATACAAATAATAAGACAAAATTTATGAGAGGTTTCGATGTCCAATTATAATAGGAATAATGGATGCCGGGAAAACCATTATGATCCATTTAAGTTCACCTTCATTTTTCTTTTTTGAGATCCAACTTCTTGACAATTAAAATGGGTCATGAAAGAACATAGTACAAAATAGTGACTACTGGTGACAAAATGACCTTACGATTAAGAACATTTGACTATCTCAATGCTATCATTTTCACCTAAAACTTACAAAACCACTATTGCTTTGATTATAAACTACAGCATTCATCAACTGCAGCTGTTTCCTCTATATCTTGGCTGTACCAATGATAAACTAGGGTTTACAACGTCACAAGAGCTTTAGATACAATGTTGTGTTGTGAACATCAACCCAAGAGCTGTTGTTTTCATGTTAGGATAGTGATTAGGGTTTTACAACATGCAAATACAAATTAGATTTATCCTTTCATTCTGAATTTTTGCTGTCTCCCTCTCCATAGAATCTCTATCATGTGTGAACTTTATATGCTTAAAAATTGTTGTTCATGTAATAGCAGGAGTAGCAAATCACTGATGGGAATCTGTACTTTGAGCTTCACAAAAGCTCATGACACTAGAAAATGGCGTACAGTCACAGAATAAGGATTGATGTCCTGAGTCCACCAAGGCCAAGTAAGTGAGTTGTCACTTGCAGTCGAATGTAGAGCAACTCTAACCACAATGACTGTTAAGATAGACTGCCTAATAGTTCATATTCTTACATAATGGTGATCTTTAGAAGACTAACAATTAAGATGTCATGCATACATGGAGCCTGGAAAATTGGGGAATTTAGATAGTGCACCGGGAGAGGGAAAATTCTATTTGGATAAGAAGCCTTCATCCCATATCTAATGTTCAAAGATATTGGTTGGGAATGAATCATAAACTAATCCTTTCTTGGAATCCACTTTGGCTTGTCTTTGCAAATCTATGAGAGTGATAGTCTAGCATTGCTAAAAGTCCATTGTTCTCGAGGAATCCAGCCTTAAAAGATAAAAGCATGTGATATAATGCTGGATAACAAGCTCTGCAACTAAACTTTAGTAAGATATCACTTGTTATGATAAGCATGGCAAGCAAAAGGGAAGAGTACCATGCTACCCCACAAGTGTAAGCGTGAAGTGTTGCACACACATTTGTTTAGTGTCAGGATGATATGATTAGACTATAATTAGTGGCTGTTGGATACTGTTAGATTTCCTGGCATTGCCATTAGATGCACAACCAATGAGATGAGGTGTTTCTTGATGTCAACATTAGTTCCTAATCCTCTCTCCTCTCTCAGTAGGATTAACTTCACATGTACCTAAGTATTAAGGTGGCAACTAGTAATAGCCAACCAAGCCTATGGAAAAATACATGCCAATCCTAAGCATACATGGATTAAGAAAAGAAAAAGATAGTCCTGCTGCTGCTCATCATAGTAAAATTTTTAAAACTCCAGAGAATTGACTTTGATGGTTTCAGATAGTTGATTTCTCATGTTAAGGTTTTAGTAAGAAATCATACTTTTTTATTTTTTATTCTTCATATCACTGGATCGGTTCAAAGTAGACTAACAATGTCGAATTAAATTAAAAATAGTAGAAGTATGTTTTCGTGATATGGGAATCAGTGCAGTAAAATAATCTATTTAAACATGGAGGAAGTCCTTCTTTTATGCTGAATTTATCCTCTCTCTTTTTTTATTAGAAAGAGAGAGAGAATCAAAGGTGATGTTGTGTTTGATAATTTAGCTATTGAGCATGCATGCTTGGCAACTTGGACATCAATTTGAGTCTCTCAGGTGATCATGGAACACATGCTTTATGGTAGCTTCACAAGTTTATATATATATATAGAGAGAGAGAGAGCATTAGTGCAAAGTTGCGTAGGTGGGACCGGCCACAATTATTGGTCTTGGCTTGTCTTGGCTCGGTCAACATGACTGGGACCAACTCAACACTGGAGGTGTCTTGTCCATTGCCAATTGGCACCTCGTGCATGCCACGCCTGCGGTGGGAATAACTCCGAGATATATTATTTACGTATTCGAATGTTTCTGATTAGTTTAGTTGATAAAAAAAAATTTGATGGTAAAATCATCCGTAAAATCTTGAATTAAAGTTCCTGTTTCACTATTTTACTGTTTACTGTTTCATAATTTTTTAATATGTAAATTTCGAGGTTTTATCTAATTTGACTGATAGAATCTATTTTCTTTTGAAAAAAATGGTGAGTATATATATTTATTTATGTGCGAAAGTTCTGTTTTTATTTTACGAGAACATACATGCTAGTTTAACTTGAGAGGGGGGCAATAAAAATAGTGGAACGAGAAAGAAAAGGGGGAAATGACAAAAAAAAAAGAAAAAGAAAGAAATATTACGTTAGTTGGTGTCATGCCGATTCCAACAATGCATCGGTCATCGAATATATTGTTGCGTAGCTGACAACCTTCAGGTACAGGAATATTTGGTCTAATTTGACCGAACTTAATACTTTGGCTCTTCGGAGTTAGATTGGTTTGGTTTCGCTCCGATCATCAATTACGTGGGCATACGTACGTTTGATGGCCATCGACCATGCAGGGTGGCCAAAGACGTAAAGCTCACTTGCGGTTGCCAATCACGCAATGGTCCCTCTTTGTGGCAGCAGCAGCAAAGGCGGATGCATCTACACAACCCACCTCTCAACTCTCTCTCTCTCTCTCTCTCACATACAGAGGATGATGATAATACTGCTCGCAAAGAAGCTTTGGGAATCAAAGCATGCAAGTAAAGAAGGATTTGGTGGTGGTGGTGGCGGTGGTGGTAGTCATGAGCCGGAAAGCCTAGAATCTTGGGCGAAGTTGGCTCAACTTTATTCAGATGCATCTTCTGTAACTTGTTGGCATGTTAGTTTCTAATGTGTTTTAAGTCAAGATCGACAAGTTTTTTAAAAAACTTTCACTTTGACTGCAATCTTCATCTTCCAATGTCAATATGCCCTTATCCTTTCTTTCTATTGGATCTTGATACTATTAACTCTTTTATGCACATCATTTGTTTTGTTAAATCTCTCTCTCTCTCGCTCTCTCTCTCTCTATATATATATATATATATATATATATATATATATATATATACCTTTGAGTATCATGATTATTTGATGAATAGCATGACTCTCGATAAAAATAACGATTATTCTTCTTCCAAAAAGAGAAAATAACCAAGAATACGAGTCACATGAATTATCAAACGCAAGTGCAAGTTTTAGGGTTCCTTGCTTTGAGATGCGTGCCGAATGCGAGCGGCCATGGGTGAGGTCATGTTTGCCTCACCCATGGGCCCCACGGCAAAGCGGGACGGGGACGGGTGGCGCGTCGGAGGAGGGTAACTTTTAGCGGGGTGGAATGGTTACACGTGGCAGCACCTACGCGTTCCTGCGGACCACCTTGGCTTTCCGGAGTTGACCCCACGTGTTGCTGCGGGGCCTGGCGCAAGCGGTGGCATGACCGTAATACCGCCAGCATCCGAGGGCAGTAGGAGCTGGCAAAAAGGCCGCCCATCACGAGCCGCTTGCCTGCGAATGGGCAGACCGACGGCGTCACGTAACGGCGAGGCGACCTGACGCCGTCCGCCACTGTGCGGAGCGGTGACGACACGGAACGGGCGCCGACGTTATCGGACAACGGCGTTCCCCCGTCCCACCCCAATCCTGTCCTCCCTCTCTCACGGCCACAGCGCGGCGTCGCCACCCGGCATGCTATTGGCGGCAGCATACGGGACCCGCAGGCGGCTGTCTCTATTGCAAAGGCAGGCGGCCAGAGGAAGAGTTGTTTCACGGCGTCGCATTGTAATGATTAGCTCCTTTTTTGGCCCTCCTCCGTCCTGCGTCCACAAACTGCAGCAGTGTAGTCTATAGTTGGCGTAGGGGTGGGTGGGAGAGAAGAAGAGGAGAAAGGCGGAGCGGCTGCCCCCTTTTTAAAGATCGCTTTTTTGAAGCTTCATTGGCCAGTAGAAAGCGGAGCGCAAAAGCAAAGCAAGCGTGCGTCAGTCGGAGAGCTGAGATCCTCTGTTGTACCGCGCGGTGTGCAGTAAATTCCCACGATCCACGCCACTTCACATCACAAGCTGCTCGGATCTCGGAAGGATCGTGCAGTACAGCAGAGCGCAGAGGCTCCCAACTCGTGTGACACTTCGCTCTAGACTCTAGAGAGAGAGATAAAAGAAGGAATGTTACATGACGGAGGGCGCAGAGGTGGGGAATGGGGTGGTGATGTCTCTCCTGCGCCGCTGCTTTAATGGGGGTAATAAGATAACTGCTGTTGCCGTTGCCCCCTGCAATAGCACCTCGAAGAGGACAAGGAGGAAAGTGGGAATTCCACCTACTGGTTGATATTGCGCTGCTTCCGCTGCTGCTTCCTGGCGGAGACGACGGGAGGAGAGAGGGACGCGGTTTCCATGGCGTACGAAGCTGGAGCTTGGGCCGGCGGGAGGTCGGAAGGAGGTGAGAGCGAGAAAGTTGGCTCCTTTGAGCCGCTCTCCGGTCTCTCTCACCATTGTGTTCTGATGCTTCTCTCTTGAAGGAGGAGATATGCTCTACGAGGAGCTATGGAGGGCGTGCGCGGGGCCGCTGGTTGAGGTGCCGAGGCCCAGGGAGAGGGTGTTCTACTTCCCCCAGGGCCATATGGAACAGGTGACAAGATCCACACATAACACGCCATGAAAATGCAGCAAATGCAAAAGAAAAAGGAAGAAAAAATCCCGTCTTGCTTCGTTTCTTCTCAAAAAGATTGCGTTTTGTTGACGGTGCGGTGTTTGGATGTGATCATAGTTGGAGGCGTCGACGAACCAGGAGTTGGATCAGCAGATACCCCTCTTCAATCTCCCTTTCAAGATACTATGCCGCGTCGTCGATGTCCATCTCAAAGTAGAGCTCCTTCTCTTCCCTAGAGCTTTGCCTTTTTTCATCTCGGCAACCTCGAATTATGTTAAGCTTTCGTTCGATTGCAACTACATGTTAGGCCGATCCCGAGACCGATGAAGTGTTCGCTCAAATTATTCTGCAACCGGAACCAAATGTAAGAACCCAATGAACTCTTGGTTTTCGCCTTCTTTGGTTCTCGATTCGGTATGAAGAGATCGCCAAATTACTTCCACTAAATCCTTGAAGGTTTTAGTGTTAGAAAGGCTAATTTTGGCTGAATCGAGGCAGGAACAAGAGCCTACGAGCCCTGATCCGTGCTTACCGGAGCAACCGAGCCCGACGGTCTACTCTTTCTGTAAGATCCTGACAGCCTCGGACACCAGCACGCATGGTGGATTCTCCGTACTCCGGCGACATGCCACAGAATGCCTTCCTCCACTCGTTAGTAGTTTCTTCTCTTTTGGCTCCGTCCATTTACCCTTCCTTCTCTCCAAAATGATCTGATTAATGGTGGGAATCCCCTCTTACCTCAGGACCTGTCACAGCAGATCCCAGCTCAAGAATTGGTGGCCAAGGATCTCCACAACTTTGAATGGAGGTTCAAGCACATCTTCAGGGGTAAACATCTTCAGATATGTTTGTCGTGATAGAGATGTTTAGGTGTTGAATTCCAAGTCCAATTTATGTGGCAATGCCACTTTTGTATGTTGACCTGGCTGATACGATGCAGGTCAACCTCGGAGGCACTTGCTCACCACCGGATGGAGTACCTTTGTCACCTCCAAGAGACTGGTTGCCGGGGATGCATTCGTTTTCCTGAGGTACCGCTCGTGCCGTCGATTTCTGGGTTCTTGCAATTGCAATTATGATATGCTGAGCATCCGAGTGTAACAGAGGGGAGTGTGGAGAACTGCGCGTCGGAGTGAGACGCCAAGCCCGGCAACAGGCCACGATTCCGGCATCGGTGATATCGAGTCAGAGCATGCATCTGGGCGTGCTTGCGACTGCATCACACGCTGTAGCGACTCATACCCTCTTTACCGTCTACTACAAACCAAGGTTTGGGACCTAACCCTTGGCCATATTTGAGAAAGTGTGCTGCTTCCTGTCCCTTTTTGTTTGTTCCGATGAACGCAGTGCTTCCCCTTTTCTTACCTTATTAGATCTGGTAACTATCTAAAGATTGTCTTTTGGTTGCCTGTACATCAGAACAAGTCAATTCATTGTTCATGTCAACAAGTATTTAGAGGCTGTGAAAAATGGATTTGCTCTGGGGACTAGATTTAAGATGAGATTCGAGGGTGAAGATGTTCCTGAGAAAAGGTGATTTATCCATCCACAGATGACATCTTGTATCATTGCCATTTTGATGCCTTTAGTGTTTGTTTTTTGTTTTCCTTTCTTCGGAGTGTGGGATAGATTTTTCCTTTTTTTATTTTTTTTATAATCACATTTCTTATGAACTGGTTGTCGTTGCGGTTCTCAACATGTAGGTTTTCTGGAACTATTGTTGGGATCGAAGACTGTTCTTCGCAATGGGCAGGCTCTAGGTGGAGATCGTTGAAGGTTGGCGCGCATCTTTTTCACTCTTCTCTGCGTCAATTCTTTTCATGCTTGCCTTTGTCTATAATTTTCATGTGCTTCAGGTTCAATGGGATGAGGCAGCCGGTATCGAACGACCCGAGAGAGTTTCTCCTTGGGAAATTGAGCCATTTGATGCCACGGTGCTCGTGACAAATGTCCCACAGCCCGCTGTAGTCAAGTGCAAAAGATCTAGGCAACCTAGTGACACAGCTGACCTCTCAGTCCTCGGTAGAGAAGAAAGATTATATCAGATTTCGTACATTTAGGAACGCATTGTTTCAGTATTTCCTCGTATCATACAATTCTCCCCATTTTTCCTGCATGCAGAACCTACTGGTACATTCTGGTATCCGCGAACAACTGATTCACATGATTTAGCTGCAGCAATAAACGCCGAGGCTGAAAATGTTGAAGCTCAAGTTACCTGGCCATCCATGCAGAAAGGATGCAAGGAAAACAATATCCTATTTCGCTCAAATTCTCGTGAAGCTGGATTGTTTGATTGGTTGAAGGAAGCCCAATCTCCGATTAGGAGTTCGGGTTCTTTGCTGGCAGGTGGTTTGCTGAATCATTTCCGAGAAACTAGTGAAGCGACCAAGTTCAATTCCTGTCCTGCTTATTCCGGTTGTATGGTAAAGGAGCAGTCTGTAAGGTTGGGTAGTGCTGTAGCAGACTCGAAGAAACCTGGAGGTGGTAGCACCAGTTACCGGCTATTTGGGTTTGATTTGTTTGATCACCCTAAAAGCCGGGCAAGCACCGACATGGTGACCACACATTTCGGCAGAGTTGTCGATCCCATTGAGCATCCTGCTAACGTATCGGAATCGGTGGAAGACTCTGACCAGAAATCAGGCCTTTCAAAAGCTTCAAAGGAACAGAAGCATTCACGACAGGACAGTCTAAAGGAGATTCATGGTGCACCGAACTGTTTGAGCAGAAGCCGCACCAAGGTGAATGTGCTCCTCTGTCCTGGACCACCATAAATAAAAGATATTCTTGCCTATCAATCGAAACAATCTCTTATGATTGCTAAATTGATTCCTGGAACAATCAATAGGTTCACATGCAAGGCGTTGCGGTCGGTCGGGCAGTGGATCTGACGATTCTAGAAGGATATGATGAACTGATTAGAGAGCTGGAAGAGATGTTTGAGATCCAAGGGGAGCTCCGAAACCGGAATAAATGGGAAGTCGTCTTCACCGATGACGAGGGTGACATGATGCTAGTTGGCGATGACCCTTGGCCGTAACTTTCCTCTGAAACCTTCTCAGCGCCCTTTAATTTTGACTTATATTTCTATGGATGGTTAATAATTCAAATGTGAACCGAACAGGGAATTCTGCAATATGGTCAGAAAGATCTTCATCTACCCTGCTGAAGAGGTAAAGAAAATGAAACCCGGGGGCAGGCTCACTCCGTCGCTTCATGATGTAGAAGATGTTTCTCTTAATAAAGATCTTAAAACCGAAGGATAATAGTTAGCAGGAACCTAAAAGGTGAGTATCAAGATTCTTTGCTTATGGTTGCGCAACCATCATCTTTGTACCAAAGTCATGCAGATTGTTCATCGAAAATTTGCAGCTCATGTTTTCCGAGAGCTCGGGAAGTCGGGGAGGATTACAGCAATGAAGCTAATGGTGATTAAGTAAACCCTTCCGACTCCCACGTTCTCATGAGGCTAATTTGGGAGGCGGAAGGAGGAAAAATACATGCTTTGGGTATTGCTTGTTTTTTCTAATTCTACAGGTCGCTGTCTTTCATTTTCCGTCTTATAGCTTTCAGAAATGTTGTCGTGGCAATCAACTTGTAAATATATGATTTGAATCTTCCTCCTTCACTACTTGTAGTGAGTGGCAGGTTTAATCAAGCTTACCGCCTATCCGAAAGTGTCGATTGTTCTTGTACAAATTTTGATTAGAACGCGACTCGAGATCATTTTAGCCTTATGTTTGCCCCTTTTTTTATGAACCAAGATACCAAATAGGGTTCATGGTTTTAAGGTGAATGGCAATTGTTTACCCGGGATGTTTGTCTGGTTATAGGTCGAACATTCATACAGCGGCAAGAACTCATCTGTTCTGAGCCGAAATGGCTTGAATGATGCATCTTTCTTTTCTTTTGATCTCAAGTTTCAGATTGTGATGCAAACTGATGATTTGGAACTAGATTAAAATGCGAATAAGATATAGACAGTGATTGAATCCAGTGATGTTGGCACTCACAAACAGATCGAAGCATGAGTTTTCTCCATGATCTTATTTGGCCTTCCCAACTCCAACGTCTACTTGTGTAGTCGATGACAAAAGTGAGGCTGTCAGAAACCACATGAAACACTCTGCCTCCCAAACCAGCTTACAGTCTCCGTCGCCGAGGCTGAGAGACGACCTCCTTCCACGCGCACGAACACGGACACCGATCCCAAGCAAACAAAGCCTTCGCGATGAGTTAGTCCTAAAGAAAACAACGGCAAATCATTCGACCGCCGATCCACGAGGAGGAGGAGGAGGTCTGCAGCTGAACCCCGGGCAGCACCAATGTGCTGCAGAACATGGACTGTCTACCTGCCCTCCTCTTAAAGATTCCTCTTTGACGGAAGCAGCAGGAGAAGCATACGACCTGCTCCGTTCTCCTCCTCCTCCGACGACGACGCCTTCCGCGCCGCACTACGTGCGCTCGTTGCCACCCCTCCGCCGAGAATATTATATTGTAAGAATGAAATATGTACTTAGCATTTGTCTCATAAATTGGGCTGTCATGCATAGAGTGCTAATAGGCCTGGAACATGAGTCAGCAGGGCATTGTGCAACCCCCGGCGCTTAGCCCAAGGTTGTCCATTGGACATTATTTAATGCTTAGTCAAGGAAGGATACATCGGAGATCTGTCGATGCTTAATCCGCGAAGGGTGCATCGGGTATACTTTGATGCTTAGCTTGAGAAGGACGCATCGAGTAATGGAGGAGACAATGCCACCCAAGAGGAGACCACTATTTGAACTACTATAATATTGCTAAGGAGCTTACGTCGGCGGAAGTGTCTCAATCGATTAGTTGATCTACCCAATTTGGATGACGAAGGGTGGACATGACCGACTTGCCATAGTGGAGCTAAGGTGCTCACATTGGGCATCGAAGGAAATGACAATTGATTCAGTGTCATGTAGAGTAGTCGAGATGCTCAAATCGAGCAACAGAATAGATGACGAGCAATCCCCTGTTGCAATGACGCTGAGGAATCCACATTTGGCAATGGAAGGTCATCATCACATGATATGTAGTGGAGATGTCGAGTGGCCCACATCGGGCGATGGAATTCCATCGTAGATTTGTTGTTACGAGACAAGTCGGGGAGGATGCAATCGATCTGCTATAGTGCTGTTGTAGTGCTCACATCAGGCGAAAGAGGAAAGTTTCAGTTGACCTACTAAAGGTTTACTAAGGGACACATAATATGTGGTGGAAGTTTGTTGCCACCCGATTTGTAGCAGAGATGCCAAGGTCTATCCATCTTTCTTCCCTCTCTCACTCTCATCCTTTTTATTTGTGGGTAGGGTATTGATTAGGAGTCTTAGTATAATCAATATTTGATTTTTTTTAAGGGTAACTCATTCGAAGGGTGATCAATCATTAACTTTTCTTTACTTGATCCTTCAATGGAGCTAAGGAACTCACCTTGGGCTGGTAAGGTGGCCTCAAGCTAGTCGATTAGCTTTGGTGAATCTCAACCTACTCTCATCGAGCAAGTAATCTTGTAGTTCAATCAGATTGTAGGAAATCTCAATATACCCACATTGAGCATCATGTTTTGCATGGTTACATGAGTTTTTTATTCGTCAACCTACTTTGTTGGGCCGATTAGCTATAGGGGCTTTTGATCTGCCTACATTGGGCAACTTTTTTTTTTTTTGGGCCGATTAGCTATAGGAGCCAATCTACTCACATCGGGCAACTTACTTTGTTGTGTCAATATGCCCACATAAGTAAACTTACTTTGGTGGGTCGATTTACCCTTCTCCATGGATTTGGCATTTAAGATGCTTGTATTTGCAAATGGACATGTCGGGTGTTAGGATTTTTTTGCTCGTGAAGGACATGTCAAATGCTTCGAATGCTTTTGTTAGCAAAGAATGCATTGCATGCGGGAGATGCTTATGTCTACAAATGATGTGTCAGAAGTCGGGATGTTTTCATCCACAAAAGACACATCAAATGCTTTGAATATTTTTGTCTACAAACGATGCATCACATGTCAATGACATTTATATCCACAAAGGACATGTCAAACAATATGATACATTTGTCTATAAGATGCGTTAGATGCTACGAATGCTTTTATTCATGAAGGAGATATCGTGTGTCAAAGACACTTATATCTATGAAGGATGTTCGAAAGTTGAAATACTTTAATTTACAAAGGATACATCAAATACTCTAGATGCTTTTACTCATGAAAGATGTTTTACGCATGAGAGATGTTTTTATATGCAAAGGACATATTGAATGTTAGAATGCTTTTGTCTATAAAGGATAAATTGGATGCTTTTGTTCATGTAGGACACATCGCACATTGGAGATACCTATGATCGTAAAGGATGTGGTGATATTGGGATGCTTTAGTCAATGAAGGATATATAAAATGCATCATATGTCAAAAACACTTATGTCAAAAACATATTATTATCGAGTTAATCATCAAAATATGTCTGATGTACAATTCTCAACTTAAACATCAAAGTTTGTTTGATGTGTCATTCTCGGATTAAGCATCAAAATACATTAATGCCCTTCTTGAGCTAAGCATCAAAAGGCACCCGATGTGCCCCTATAGACTAAATGTCAAAAGTTGCCTAATAAACTAGTGACCAACATGTTGAGCACATATGGCTATACTTTGGGATCCCTTTGAGAGAGCTCCCGAAGTATACTTTCATGTGAATGGATGGGTGAGTGAGCAAATAATAGGAGAAATATTCACCTCAATTAGGATTTAGCATATGTCAACCCAATTAACACAAGAAGGATAGAACCCCGATTAACAATTGAACCCATACGGGCATCAACCCAATAATATTTCTTCTAGTTCAACTCATTATAAAAATTCATCGTATTATTGTAATGAGGATAAGTTACTATATACTAAGAATTTTAACTATGTTCTGTTATTGACTTAAGTATTAGAGGACCATATCGAAAACCCACTCAACCTTGACTCTATTTGGATTTCTTATGCATGTGAGTTCGAAACAAATCAGATTGATTTGAATATCAAAAGTTCATATTTTCCTTTTAGCGCTAAAATAATATAGGAGATGTCGGTGATACTCAATAGAATGAAAAATTAAGTAGGTGTCGTACACTAGTTATATGCGATTATCATATTAGAATTTATACTCTTAACCCTTAGGTGAGTCTCATATACCACCACCGTATGATCAGGTATAAAATGTCACATCATTAAAAATAGGTATAGATTAAATGAGTATCATATACCAATTATATGTGAGTATCATATTAGAATTCATACCTTTAAACCTTAGTTAAGCGAGTCTCATGTGTTGCCACCTTAACTCTGAGTAAAGAGAGTTGGTATATCGAATAAAGTCTCTAATCCTCAATCCTAGATCAATATGTTTGATCCATCATTTCTAAATTAATATTTTATGTGATTTAAAAATATTAATCTTTTCTAAGTCAGATGAATTATTAGATTAGATTTGGAAACAAAACTTTATTAGTAACATAATTTTATAGCAAACATTCATTAATTGAATTTTACTGAAAGTGGCCTCTATCCAGAATTTATCTAGGATCATCTTTTTTAAATAAATAGATAAATATGTCCTTAATCTTTCATATTTATTATTTAATTTTGTGTTAAACAAGATCAAACGACTCAAAGAACTTTGAAAAGAAGTTTATTAGAATACTAAGTAAAATTGGGATGTAAAATTATCAAAAACCAAATAAATAAATATTATATATATATTTATAGTCATGACAATTTACGTACGCATTATTTATTTCAGCAAAAACGAAAGCAAAAAAGTTGCCACGTCAACCAAAACCACCTTCCTATCGCTCCTCGCGGCTCCCCCTATTTAATTGTCAACTGCCCGGCCACTGCTACTGCTTCGTTCTTATTGGAAAAGCTAGGGTTAGGGTTTCTTGGGTTGAGATCGGGATTCAATGGCGTCGGCGGCTCAGCAACAAGCGCAAGAGGCGAAGCCGGCGAAGAGGAAGCCGGTCTTCACCAAGGTGGACCAGCTCAGGCCGGGCACCGGCGGCCACACCCTCGTCGTGAAGGTGGTCAACTCCACCACGGTGCTCCAGAAGGGCGGCGCTGCCTCCGCCCACCTCCGCCACACCCGGATCGCCGAGTGCCTCGTCGGCGACGAGACCGGCTCCATCGTCTTCACCGCCCGCAACGAACAAGGTGCCCCTCCCCGACCCTTCTCTCTTTCTCTATTCACGTCCTCATCTATCTAGACCCGATCCGGGGGATTGCTGGTCGTTGCTTTAGATCTTGTTCGTTCCTTCCTTTGACGAGCTCAGGAAATTGCGGGCGTTGTGAACGTAGCGATTTCCTTACCTCGATGATAGATGTTATGTGGTAAGGGTGGCAAAGGAAGATGCCTAATCTCAGCATTTGAAGAAAAGGGGGACAAGTTAAACCTTTTCTTTAGATCTCCAGATTTCATGGGCAACTTGTGATCTGTTGATCCAGTACGCGTATGGCTATCAGAAAAAAAGGAAAACATCCGCTGTTGACAGAGTTGGTAGTCATAGATCGTCGTGTCTTGTAATTGTCCTTTTGCTTTCGTTAATACGTTGGTTTGTCAAGCATTTATTTTACGGCATTAGGTTGAGAACCGCATACACGGAATTAGAAACGACCTTTTTGTCTACCTCACATTGTAATGGATGGAACAATGATATCATCAAAAGACGGACTGTCATTTGATCCATAGAAGCTGGTTATTCAACATATCTGGTTTGTAATTCCATAAGTTAGCATCACAACTACAAGCACTTGTGATGTCACTAAGTTTCATAGAGCTTATATATTTCTTGGATCAGATGGAAATTCAAACAACATATCCAGTTGTGTTGTCGAGATACTGAGATGTGTCAAAATGAAACTTAAGGAAAAAATAATGTATAGATAATATGTCCTAGGAGGCCCCTCTGCATGTGAGTTAAGTTGCATGGCTTTTATGCGATTGGGGTGGTGAACAACATCCAAGCATATTTCCATGATCTTCATATGTTGGCTGTAAAAGTTATGAGAGATTAGTCTTCCATCTAATATTTATCAGAAGAACAAGGGAGTGGATGATGCGCAAATACTTATTTGGGAAAGAAATCATAAACCAATGCGTGCACACACAAGTTCAAATTTTATCACAACTTCTGTGCTGTGTACCTGGTTGCAAGTTTTTACCCTGTCCTAGATGCTATCGGCCGGCATCTAGGACAGGGTAAATTTTATTTGAGAAATGGTTTGGTAGGTTCCTTCTCTGAGAGTTGTTTGTATGACTTTTTCCCAATCTTAGAGGTACATGTTTTGAACTTGTATTACTTATATAGACAAAGCTAACCATGTTCTACTTTTACTGCTTGCTACTACTAAGTTGATAAATCATGATATGAACGGAGGATTATGTAGATTCCAAGTTGGCAATAGTCAGTTATTGATCCAAAGCTCATTTTAATCTTTTGCTCCTTCAAGTGAAAAACATTGATGTTAATTATTGAGAAACTTTCTGAACGTACAGTTGACTTGTTGACGGCCGGTGCTACCGTCATACTGCGCAATGCAAAGATAGATATGTTCAAGGGTTGCATGAGGCTGGCTGTCGATAAGTGGGGCCGAGTTGAGGTTACTGAACCTGCTGATTTTGTGGTGAAGGAGGGTAACAATTTATCGTTGATCGAGTATGAACTGGTGAACGTCAGTGAAGAGTGATTCGTCGGACAGGATTGTTAGACGAGGAAGCTTTTCTGACTTTTTATTTTTCATAGATGTCATCGTACATGTTTCGGTTGGAACAATATCTGGGGCTATACAAAATCTCACCAAGGCCATGGTGCTTTTTTGTTTCTGCATTGGCGCATATCTATCATAATCTGCTGGTTATCTGTAATCAGAATGATGTAAGATGGTTGAATTATCAATCATGATGCACATACAACCATCTGCTGTTTTTGGTAACATATGTTGTTTTAATACTCCTTGCTTTACAGTTTCTGTTGAGTGCTTCCCCCTGGATTCTGTTCACCAGGACTTTGGATGTTCAGTATTTTCCAGGGTAAACCGACGAACAATGCATGTGACCATTATATGTATATATGTCATTTTTCTCTGGTCTGTAAAGTAATCCACTGTTTCTTCTTCCCCTGATCTTGTTTCTTCATGTGTTTCATTTCCCAAATGATCAGCATGTACTTTTGGGTTGTTGGACCTCTGCTGGACTCACCACTTTGTTCTTTTTTTTTTTAGAATCTAGCAGGGAATGTAAGGCATGATGAGAAAAGAATAAATCAAATATAGGAGTGTTGTATGCAAAAGTTAGGCAGAGGGTAATTCTGGTATTGCGTGCTGATCATTTTCTGCTTTTTTTTTTTTACCTTGTATAGGAGCAAAGGCAGCATATCTTAAAAGAGTAATATACTACTTTTGAGTTTTGTAATTGTGAATGTCCCTCGAATTTTCACCACATTACCAGGCTAATCATAATTTTTTTCTTGCTGTGATTACCATTATGAATGTTGAGTGATTCAAAAGGTTTTTGGGTTAATATTTTCTTTCCAATGAAGGTGATGATTTTGGCAAGGAATTGGTTGGTGTATGCTTGTGTGTTGTGTTCTCCCACTTGACTTGGTAAACACTGTGAAAGAAATTTCTATTACTTCAAAGAGGGCACATGCGCTCGCACGTGGACTTTCTTTACTAAAATACTTCAATAATTTATTTTCTTCAAGCGAATTTTGTGAACTATTTCTCGTCATCCACGTGTGAACTTAATAAAGAGGTCGGCAAATCCCACTTTTTTTTTTTTTTTACTGTGGAGGAGGGCATCCGTAGAATATTGATCGAGATCGACGCACACGCTTTGTGCTTCGTGCTCACCAACAAACCCACGAATTTTAGCTCTATTATTATTGTTTGGGTCACGAGCCATCCCAGCTTCACGCAATCGATGGGTCGGGTGCGGTTCAATCATCAAATGCGTTAACATCCGGTCTGAACCGGTCGCCCGGTCAGCATCGGCAAATGACTCGAGTTGGGTTAATTCAATTTTTACTGGACCGGGCGGATTCGATGGGATCTCGATTCCTCCCCAACCAGGAGAGAGAAGGAACGAGAGGGAAGAACCAAGTCCGGATAATAGTGGAAGAGGAGGGCCGGCGGCAGCGGCAGCGGCAGCGGCAGCGGCGGAAGACGAGGAGGGGATGGGGGTGGACTACTACAAGATCCTGGGCGTTGACAGGAATGCCAAGGACGATGACCTCAAGAAGGCCTACCGCAAGCTCGCCATGAGGTGGCACCCCGACAAGAACCCCAACGACAAGAAGGATGCCGAGGCCAGGTTCAAGCAGATCTCCGAGGCCTACGAGGTATTGCGCCACCGATCCAATCTAATCTTCCTCCTCCGTGATCCGATCGTGTCTTGTTTGTGATAGGTCTTGAGCGACCCCCAGAAGCGCGCCGTCTATGACCAGTACGGCGAGGAGGGCCTTAAGGGCCAGGTCCCGTCGCCGGGCGCTGGCGACCCCGTAGGCGGCTCCACCTTCTTCTCCGGCGCTGGAAATGGGCCCGCCTCGTTCAGCTTCAATCCCAGGAGCGCCGACGACATTTTTGCGGAGTTCTTCGGCTACTCCAGCCCCTTCGGTGGCATGGGAGGCGGCGGTAGTGGCGTTAGGGGCGGATCGAGGTTCCCTGGTGGAATGGGCGGGATGTTCGGGGATGACTTCTTTGGGCCGGCCTTTGGCGCCGGCGGGGAGGGCGCGTCGATGTACGCTCAGCACCCACGCAAGGCCGCGCCGATTGAGAACCGGTTGCCGTGCAGCCTCGAGGACTTGTTTAAAGGGACCGCCAAGAAGATGAAGATTTCGAGGGAAATTGTGGATGCTAGCAGGTAAATTTCTCCCGTTTATTGGTTGTCGAAGACCTGCCAAACCTTTTGCTTGTATCCTTTGTCATCATGCTTTTCTAATTAGTGCATGCATGCCTCTTAGGAAGATGAAATCGATCTAGTTGTAGTTGACTTTTGGTGTTTGCCCCCGATCTTTCTCTGATCGAAATGTCATGCTTTTAAGCCAATCCAAGAAGATGAGACAAGTGTAAGTTCATGATTATTTATTTACAGGCAAGTGGATCCATCGGTAAACCAGTAATGGTGTTGTTACTCTTTCTTTCTTCAAGAAAGATTATTCCGAATACCCAGTATCCTGCATTCTTACGGTCAATGATATTTTACCGTGAATCCATTGATAAATGCAAGTATCAGCTATGTTAAAGTTGTAGTGTTCATTGTGGGATTGTACTTGTTTGTGAATGGAGTGGGTTTCTTTTACGAGTCTCACGGTGTTGTGCTGCAGGTTTTCCTTGTTCTGTTAGTATGGTTGAATTAATTTTTTTCTTCTTCTTCCATTTGCTATTTCGTTTGTTTCCCTCGACTGTGTTAGTTTGTTTGCGTAGTAGTAGGTACGTTTTGTGGTATTCATGATTCTTCCACTTGTAAACTGCTATTAATATTAGTAAACTGCTATTGATATTGTAAACTACTATAAGTGATTGATTCTTCAGCTCTACTTTTATCTTTATAAGATGATTCAGGAATTACAGGATAATTTGGTGAATACATATATGATAGTAAAAGTGGAATGGTGACTGGTGAGCTTTCCTATTGAAACAAATTGATACTTTTTGGCTGTCTCAGTTTGGTCCCGAATAAGCCTAATACCCATCGATCAAGCTTTCTGCTTCTATTTATCTTGAAACAGCTTTGTTTTCGGATGTCTTTTTCAAATTAGCAGTGCATTTCTTTAGGTCCTATAAATGCTTTCATGTTTACTATCTAAAATAGCTAATCATACTCATTTATCTTTATCTTGATTTTAATTTAAATTTATGTTGTATATGTGGCTAACGTACATGCGTAATCAACGATGGCTTTGTTGTGTCTGAAAGGAAGTGGAAAGCACTCTTATATGTCACTTAGCATCAAATCTGCATTTTGATCGAGAGGATACGAGTTCTTTTCCTCACATTGTTACTTCTTGTATGTTACCTGATACTAGTTGAAAGGATACAATGTGATCCTTTTATATTCAAAGTAGCACCTTGACCTCATCGTGGCAAAAATGCAGATAATCGATCTTGTGCAGAATCCTCGGTATATGTTCTCTGAGTTGCTCGCTTTTCTAAAGCAACCGCACAAGATTTTAATTTAAATTTGAATATTGGCACTAGATATCTCCTTGCATGATGTAGAACTGTTGCGCCAAACTTTCTGGTTCGAGCATCGAGGGCCGTTGCTGCAATGCTTGTTCAAAATTAACTTTCCAGTTGTATTCTCTTCTGGAATCAATCACGATGGCACTTTCATGACCCCAATTCACATTTTGTTCTGCGCTGGCCTTGCGATTGAATGGCAGATTTTTTTTTGACCGATGGTTAACTGTTACACATAGTCTTCCATTAGGCAATCTGGATTATTAACATGCTGGTCGCTCTACAGGCTCAACACTTTGCTTATTTTAATTTTCATTTGAATGTTTTGATGTTTGTTATGCTAACATATTTCTCACTCCTGTGTGATGCAGGAAAACAATGACGGTGGAAGAAATTCTGACAATTAATATAAAGCCAGGTTGGAAAAAGGGTACAAAAATTACCTTCCCAGAAAAAGGAAATGAAACTCCCAATGTTATTCCTGCAGATATAGTCTTCATCATCGATGAAAAGCCACATGATGTCTTCGCGAGGGAGGGAAATGATCTGATCATGACACTCAAAATCTCTCTGGTCGAGGCTCTGACTGGATATACCGTTCATTTGACGACGCTCGATGGTCGCAGCCTTACTATCCCCATAAACTCCATCATTCATCCTGGTTACGAGGAGGTGGTCCATCGAGAGGGTATGCCGGTTCCAAAAGATCCCTCCAGGAAGGGGAATCTTCGAATCAAATTCAACGTAAAGTTCCCAACACGGTTGACATATGAACAGAAGGCCGGGATCAAACGTCTGTTGGCTCCATGAGAAGGGATGTTGCGACGCTGCTCGAAGTCTGGTGCTGTGCATATATGCCAGGGTGAGCTCAAAAGCTTGATTGGCTTTGAATCAATGTTTGTTTTTTTTTTGTAACTTAATTTCGAAATTATTTGAATACACTTTTGTGTGTTTAAGAATTAGCTACTGTATCTTTGCTTTGTTGCAGAAGGATATGAGTGCATCCCTGATGAATCAAATCCCACAATACCTTGTAGTGCATTTTGTGCCGACATTGGAAATCAAATCGTCACCTACCCAATATAGTTGATTTCTTTGCTTCACTCGTTATTTGGACTTGCGGATGTATTCACTTTGTCTTGATCATTACTTTTCTCGATTCTTTTATTATTCTTCTGTTTTTTTTTTTTCCTTTTCTCATATTTACTATTGGAAAAACTCGCTCTCTTTTTGACGAGTCTAATTTCATCATTTTGTTTTATCCTTTATCAAAGCGATATGTAATTGTGATTCTCCTTGTACTTGCGCAAGTTCATAAAAATTTCTCCTTTTTTTTTTCTCACCTCGGAGACATCTTTTTAATTAATTTTATATATTTATAAAAAAAAAAACACATTCTCATCTCGGTTGTACATAATTTTTAAGTTGCTTACTTTTTCATGACTTTTGTGCTCAGAAATTTTGTTGCAAGGGTAAGTGATTAAGATGCAATTGGATCTCAGGATACTACCACTAATACTCATGATCTTTACTTACTAACTACTAAATCAGGACATTCGATGAGACAAAATGAATAGTTGCAGTAAAAATGTCGATGCATTTTGAACATACTCAGGATCTTTCTCTCTACCATCTTTCCTTGATGTATATTAAGTAGAGGGCAACTCCCCCAACCACAGGTTACCTCTGGTTAAAGATTACATAACCCCAACAGAATGAATGCTTATGCCAATACAGTCAAGGAACTCCATAACAATGGAAAACTTTGTACATGTTTCCACATTTATCATCAATCATTACATCTAAGCTATATTTCCATACTTTACTACGAGTGCTTGGTTTCGATCTCATATTGGAATCTGGTAACCACATCCGTAAGATGCAGTCCGGTAACACTATGTGCACAACTCAATTAACAGCACGAAAAATTGACTCTATAGACAAAAAATAAACAGCGCCCACAAATCACACGGCTTCTCAGAAAGAGAGAGGATTTCCTTCATGTTCGGGTTCTTCTGTTTGAACAGCTACGCGCCGAATCCATGTTCCACAAGCTCGAGCAGTGAACTTCACATATTTTTCAGATTCAGTTTCCCGAATTTCTTGGCTCTGCGAAACATGAATCTTCCCCTTTGTACGAACCATCACCTTACGAGGAATCATACTTCAGCGGGCTGGTAGTAGTCTTGGATCGTTTCGCACCTCTTGCCTGATCTTTGCCATCTTCAGTGTTTTCCATGGAGCCCGTACCAAAGTAATTGTCTCTAGAACGTTTACGATGAGAAACAGTTCTGAGTTTGCTGTCGAGTGCAGTCTCGACCAGAAGCATGGATGTCAGTTCTTGGTGGAGCTTATCCAGTTTGCCTTGAGTAGCTTGTAGCTGCAACGACATGACCTCCGCTCTACAGTTGGCCTCAGCTTGAGCAGCACGTTCCGTGGCCAAAAGGCTCTCAAATACGTGGATTGTGCCGGATCTTTGTTCATTGCTCCGACACAACAAATCCTCGATTTCTTTCTCTCGTTCCTCGACTCTTCTCTCAAGTGATGAAACCTTCGACAAGGCATCAGACCGATGCAGCCTCTCTATTTCATCCATCAACTTTGCTTTCTCGTGCTCCAAGCTATCAATTTTCTTTTCAACTCTTTCAATCACCGCCAATCGTTCAAGTGCAAGTCGTTGTGCTTCGCTTTTCTCCTTCTGGATAATAACTAGTTCAGCCCGAGCAGCATCAGCCAACTCAACTGCTATCTTTGCACCTCCTTCAGCATATTTAATCCGTTCTTCTGTTTCATCAATTTTTTTTATTTCAGCTAGGAACTTCTCTTCAAGATGTTCCTTTTCTTGTTCCAGGATTTTGTTTTGGTTCTCATGTGATTGAGCCATCACCTTCATAGAATCCACTTTCTCAAGCAATTCTTTGATTTCATTCCTCATGCTCAAATGTTCTGATTTATGACGTGCTACTTTTGATTCCGCAGCCTACAAATACAAGGTGCACCATTGTCTATGTTATCAGTAACTGCATCATAAACCTTAGTCAAAAGAAATGAGAGCCTTGAGTGTGAAATTACCTCCAATTGCGTACCCATGGTACCAATGAGGCTCTCAGTGTTCTCCAATTTTGCATTCAAGTTCTTGATTTCCTCTTCCTATTACATCCAATAGATGTTGAATCAAGCTTCTGACGAAAGAATCATAAAACAATATATAAGCAAAAAAAATCATTAACCTTTTCCAGCAACTGAGTGCACCATTCTTCTCTTATCACATCCTCCCTTTCTAGTGCCTTGTCGTCAGCCCATTCCTGCAGTAATCCTGACCTCTCCAGACCTGCCTTGGCTTCTCCAGCAGCAATGTCATATTTCCGCTTCCACCCCAATGCCTCTTCTTGAGCAGATATTACCTGTTCATGAGCAACAGCGAATCTCCCCTCGGTAACAGTGTAACTAGATTCAAGAATTGCTTTTTGAGCATTAAATTTCTCTTGTGCTCTCCGCAACTCCAAATCACATTGATCATACTTGTTTCCCCAATCAGAGGACTCACGTCTAACATCATCAAGATCCTTGGAGAGACAAATACAGCACTCCTCTATTGTGCTGCATTTGCTTTTCAAGTTCACGACACGGGAACTTAGATCTTCAGACATTTTTTTCTTATCAATGATCGCATCCTCATAGCGCTTCATATATTCAGATCTGTGCTTTTCATTTGCTGCAAGTTGCTTCTTCAGCAGTCCCAATTTGTCTTCATTTGAACAGCATTTCAATGCAAGAATACTCCTCTCTGAATCAGTTTGATGTAATTGCTTCTCGAAAACATCCTTGATAGGCCCTTCCAAACTGCATGACAAAGAAGCAAGACTAGAAGATAAAAGCTCGGAAAACAAAACAATGTCAACCCAGCTAAGATTGTCAATTATGGAACCACCAAAACAGGTCAAAAAGTTCTACACATAAAGAACTCATTCATAAATTCATGTAAAGGGTTAATTGGACAGCCATGTAGCGGCTGGGACACAACCCGCCAGACTGACATTGATTTAAATGGACGTTATAGCTGCGCTCCAAACTGAGCAACTTATGAAATCTCTTGCAACCAATAATTGCTATATCAGAGCAAAAGAATGCAACATGCAAAAAACAACTAACCACTCAAATAAGAAGGTAGCCAGTGTCTTCCATTTGCTTGGACCATGCGAAGATGATTCATACTCGGAGACCAGATCATTCAGAACCTGATGAAATTTCAATAATATTGAGGTCTTAGGTACATATAATAGAATAAATTAAACCATGCAAAATGTGTCTATCAGTGTAAAAATTGATAATGTGGTGAGTGAAAAAAAGAGAAAAAGAAAGGAAAAGGCAGCTAGGCAACTAGAAGGGATGTAATAGACTGATACACAATCCACATGACAGATAATGACTTCAAGGACTGCATTGTATTATTTGGTGCAGTATGTCACAAAGTGATGCATATAAGAGCTCTCGATATGCCCATATAACCCTACTTTAGAGTGATTAGAGATTTATGATCACTTGAGCAGTCTAATTGCAACCTTGGTTTTAAAAATTACTGGTTTAAAATTATTAAATCAATTAACAAAGAATGAAATTTCAACCATGTTGTATTTCCCTTCATAGTGGTATCTAAAATTCATAATTAAACTTTCAGATAAACATAATGGATCCTCCATATCCTTTCAAATTAAAATACAAAATTTGTCTGCATTGTTAAAAGTTCAAGCTAGTAGATCAAATGTAAGCATCATTAAGCACATAATCTCTACTTCCCAATTCCTCTGCCTATATTACCTAAGCACATAAATTACAGCAAACAATGACCAATACTCCTAAACTAGCTCATTATTAACTTGCAACTTTGGTACTTATATGCTCACCTTAATCACCCTGTCAACTCTAGCATCAGCAACATGACAAGCTTGTCTCAAGTTGTTTTCCATACTTCTCATGGTATTTGAGCATCTCTTATCGGCCTCCAAAAAGGCTGTCCTCTTGTAGTCCTGCAAAAGCATTCATCAGAATTAGTAGCTAGCATGACAACCGATTTTTATATATTAATATATAAATGCATGCAGATGCCAGATACAAATGTGATTAGCAGGTTTAGAGTCTCCTGACCACATTCAGCAAATTTCTGGTTAGATCATCCAAAACATTTGTACAAACATGATAACTTTCTAATTTAAAAAACTTGGTGGTTGGATTAAGGTATGGCCAAAATTTCAAACGGATTACGATCTCACTCAGCAAATTATCCTAAATCTCAGAAATTTCAGCTGGCATGTTTTCTTGAATTTAGCTGAAAATTAATACATCCATTTATTCCATGTCTTTCTTACATCCATTAGATGTTTTAAGGTGTCAGAGCTTCTACTGTTCCTATGTCACATGATATAGCATACAAGAAGCTCATCTCATCTACTGCCATAAATAAAAGTATTTAAGGACTTTTATGCTTAATCTATTAATTTTCTAAATCATGCTGAAGTAATCTCAATGAGGAAGCTTTTTGATTTCTCGATGTTTTATGTGTGATCAGCAGTTATTCTATTTAAGCTTTGTTGAGCATAATAATGACAAACAATCTTGAAAAGATGCAAGCTCTAAACCATCCAATACATTTGACCTTGTTCTTTGTGGGAAAGGACATCCAAAATGAAACAGAACCAATTCTATCAAAGGCTTTCTTAAACACAGCTTAAAATTTTAAGCCCAATACATGTTCCTTGACTACTCTAAGACTACAAAAGTTCGAGTCCCTTATTTCATAGATCTCTCACTCTCCATATTCAAATAGGTCCAACAAGTAAAAGGATCTCAAAAGTCATTAAATGTATGAAATTTATGAGGCTTCAGGCCCTTTTCCCAAACCCATAAAGCTTGCTATAGGAAGGCAAAACACTGGGAGAAAAATTGTGGTGTATTTTGCAACTTGTTTCCAGTATGGCAAATACTGAACTGCACCAGAGGCACATACCAGCACAACACTCCTTAGGTCGAACTAGCACCAAAGATGTAGGGAAATGACATGGGCTGGGCATTTCACATGGTAGTCTGCACAATGATACTGTGCTTTTAAGCAATGTGGACGGTACAATCAAAAGAGAACAGATATATGTTTGTGATTCTACAAACAATATATCTATAACTGAACTAGCATGCCAATGGTCATATCCGGACTAAATTTGGCACATACCTCAAATGTCTTTCTGAAGAAGTTCTGAAGAAGTTTCTCATAATTTAATCGTGCTGAACCAGCACCCACGGCACAAGAATTAAAGGCAGCAAGTGATTTTTGAACAGCATCTTCATGTACTTTTCTGAGAATAGCCTGTAGATGAAGTTAGCACCCATGAAAGTCCAAAAAAAGTTGTCATCCATTTATCATCTATGGTGTCACATCACCTCATCAGCTGGCTTTGTGCGATCAAACGATGACAAGTAAATCCCAGTCGCAAAGTCATATGCCTTTCTGCATTCCAACTCTTCAACACTCTGTAGTCAAACAATACAAAAAATAACAGTTTAAGAAAAGTGAAAAATGTATGCCTGAAATTCTAATCATTCATTAGCTACTAACTATCATGAGGGCATACTATCACAGAACTTGAAACCCAAAACAGTAAAGAAATTTGCTAATACCAAGCAGAGTAGGACATTAACATTTCAGTTCCATAAATAGAAATTCAGAACATAAACAACTAAATATGCCTACATAGCCTAGCGTTAAATCCTCAAAAACAAATTGAATCACTATGCAAACATTTTGACTGGATTATGTAATAATAATATAAGCATGTTAAATAATTTATGTGATGTGAAATCCAAGGATCATGATGGATTTGTTGTTACTGTGCAGTTGTGGTTGCAGAAACCTAGCCATAAAGAAACATGATTTTATCTTAACCGAGCAATAAAACAACTCCAAGATGTTAAAGATTGACTTAAGGGAAAGGAATGACAATTAGTGGTATACCTCTTGCCACAGGTTGTATGTACTGGTACAAGTGAGAACCAACTTTAGGACAACCAATACACTAAGAACCAAGCAGACCAAGTTTTGATGTTTTAACCAATCTTAATCAATTTTATCAAGACAAACTTAAAATTGACTCTCTTTTTAATGTCAAAACAGGTCTAACATGGTAGATCACGACCTTCAAATCATGCAGGATCCTACCTTGAAACCCTTGTGTGCACACCTTCTCTCAGGCACAGGTGCTGGAGGAAAGAGAGAAGAAAGAAGTGCACTAGAAAAGGATAAGGAATAGCAGGAGGAAGCAAAGTGGAAGCAGAAAAGGTCAATTCTGATGCATTAGTTGATATGACTAAATGGACTCACCACTGAACTATGAGATATAAAGTACAGCTTGCTTTGCATAGGTTATTAGGGTAGTATACTACAAAAAGCTAATTTTGAAATTGGTACCCAAGCAAATATAAGACACCCGATGTATGGATTAGAAGATCTAAATAGGAAGTACCTACAATGGATGGTGCAAGGGGCAAGATCAACATGGAGCCACTAATGTGGCTCGTAAGTCTTTTAGACCACCAACAAGAGATTAGGGAAGGGCTATATATCTCACATGTGGATCCTAATGAGAATGTCACGAATTTGAGTCAGGAGATTGAGAGGATCAATTAATCCATCATCAAGAATCAATGTTAGGATCAAAATATAAGACTAGAAAAGGTTAATATGCATGTCTTGAGCATAAGCATTTCGGTATGTGTTTGAAACTTGTTTTGTCTGGATCAATTGGCTATTATATCTTATCAAGTTGTGACAGGAGTCACGATCCCAAAAGATTTTATAATTGCTCCCTTCAAATGGGCTAAAAGCATAAAATAGGCTGCAACAAACACACTGCCATTCTATTCAAACCAAAGAAAGTTTGCTAGATTGATCAGTGATAAATAAATACCTTTGAGATGATGAGCCTCAAAATATTTGCTTGAGAATTACAATAATTTTCATTTATGTTAGGATAATTGCACAAGGCAATTTTCTAGTAATCATTCTTAAGAAGTCTAGCTCCAAGATTGCATGAAAATTCTGTTTGGAGCCAACAACATTATTGCAATCAAAGGAACCTAGAATACAGAGGGTCAATGTCACAGCCTTACCTTAAAATATAGAGACTGTCCCAGGTCATGATGGAGCCATTGTACGAGGGTCCACCCTCAAATGTTAATAGTCTGTTATGGTCTTGATATTTTGAAAGTTGTAAATATAACAATTGCTTTTTGCAAAGTTTTGTACTGTTTACACTAACTGACCAACTTCTTAAGAGAAAGGACTGTTTATAATTTTTGGGGATGTCAATGACACCCTAGAGAGGTATTTCATCTTGTTGTTTGTAAGTTGAACTCTGTGGCATAAGCTCAATAGGTTGATAATAGAATGTGAACAAAATAGACCATATAATCAAGGTTTGGTTTGATGGAGTTTGGACAGTTTGGTTTCCAAGTAAAAACATGGTTTGATTTGAAGAACTCACAAACCAGCTTAATAAGTTTCTGAATCCCTATAAACAAGGCCCATGAACACACACAGCCTGCAATAGCATATGAATATTAGCAGATCCATTAAGGTTCTACAATCTGATAGATCAAGCATCATGACATACAAACAAATGCACAAAAGAACAAGAAGACACATCTCAAGCCATTGTCCATAAAAGAGTAAACTATAACATAATAATATGAGCATGTAAATATTGCCAACTTGATAAACCTGCCATGAGGAGGATATCGTAGGGACAGCCCCATTGTTGATAGCATCCAGAAACAATTGTGTGATGCCAGCAAGAACAGGACCTGTCATGACAATGTCCCCTACTTGTTTAGGCCTGGTTCGCTCGAAAACAAAATTCATCAATGCATCAAGGCCTGATCTGAATTCTTTTCTTAATCTTGCTAACTGCATGATGAAGAGAGAGTACTATGAAAAGTAAATAAAGGTTGGAAAAGCTAAAATGATCAATGATTAAAAAAAGAAAAATTAAAAGGCAAGTCTAATATCCTCACGGGAACTTGATCAAGGCGTTGGAGATCATTTTCATCATTTAATGGCCTCACAAGTGTGAAGCACTCTCTTTCTGGAAAAAGAGCACGAATTGACTCCCGAATCTGTCAGTGTTTCATGAAATAGAACAGCAATCAATACGATAATATGTAACTGTTACAACTTACATGTAAGAAATTTGGAATCACTCCCAAAAGCAAGTTGTTATTAACTAGCTAAGTAGCAAAGTTGAATGTCTCCAAAAGCAGTAAGCAAAATACCTCATTCTTTGCCAATACATCTTTTCCTCCACCTTGCATGGGCCTCAAGGCCAACTCTAGGTAATCACGTGGAGTAATTTTGCTGTTATCCTCAGACAAATCCAGATAGAAGTCCTAGAAATCATAGGGTCATCCACGGTAATCAATATGAGTGGTCAATCACTTCGCAAACCTAAGCAAAATCTGAGTCTCAATAAGCAGTAAAAATGATATAATTAGCTTGGTAAGCATAATCACCCTCAGAAGCCAGACAAACATTGGTGAAAATTGACCAAGTTCAGATACCATAGACATTCTGTCAGTTGCTCTAACACGGATATGTTTAGTCATCTCAGTAACAAGAGATAATCGATCAAGTGCAGCCTCATCTATGCCACCCATCTGAAGGAGAAAAAAAAGGAAATACAGAAAACAAACAATTTAGTAATTTCTTATTTGAGAGGCTGTGCTGATAACAAATTTGGTGTGAGCTAAACAAGATTAAATGAATGCATAAGATCTCCAGCTCATAATCTCCACCTTTTCCACGACCATGAGCAAACTGAAACTCCAGAAAAGGAATCTGTACCTGGTTATAGATGAATAGGCTTGACAAGAGAACAGCTAAGGAGAATATCTGAATGCTGTATGTTCCCTGTAAAAGAAGGACGAGTCAGACACCACTTCAGACACGTTGAAATGATTGTTGAAGAGCATGATGACATAACATATTAGATAGGAAATGGCAACTATAGCATTTAAATTGACATTTACATAAAGTATAGGAAATAGAAATTGTAGTTTTTAAATTGACATTGCACATAAAGTATAATGCATCACACAAATATTCTACAACAGGCTATAGTGAAGGAACACAAAGAAATCATTCATAACATGCATTGCTCATATAGTCCAGTGCAGGATCAAATTACAAGACAAGTCCTGATTAGGGTAAAACATGAGCAAGAATCTAAAGCAAACAAAAAAAAAATCAGTGTTCCCATCATAAAAATGATACACTTGTGCAGGTGCTTCAACAACAATGAGAATTAAGCCATAATATCCCAATTATTTGGGGTTGGCTACATGGATTTGTTTCCACCACATTGAGCTCTATATAGAATAATATACTTATATAAATTAAGAGAATTCAAATCTTTATTTACAAAATCTATTAAAATCTTCTTCCGTACCTCCTTCTACCTCTTCTCGCTCTGCAAGTATTAATTATTTCACCTGTCTTAACTATAGCATCTATAAATCTCCTTATTGCATGTACATACTATCTTAAGTCATTGTTCTTCATTTTATCTTTTATCCTCTAAATATAGTTAAATCTGATTGTTAATAAATGAAAACATTTCCTTTTTTTATCTTCTTCATACATTTATCTTTTCATTCTTAGTGATATAAAAAAATTTATATCTGTTGTTTTTTAACTGTCTAACATGCAAATCCATGAAGCATCAATATCCTAACAGCTAACTTATAAAATTTTTCTCTTGACCTAAGAGGTACCTCTTGATCACACAAACTGTTGCCTCTCCACTTTAACCTCATTTTATCTTCATCAATCTTTTCATCTTCTTGAATGATCCAAGATATCTAGAAGTTTTACTTATTTGAACTTTTTGTCTATCCATTTTAACTGTATCCCCAGTTCTCTTAGTATTCAACTTTTAATTCATCTCACGCATACAATTAACCAGGATACACCAAAGGGCAGTGACACTGATCTTCAGATGATAACTATATATCCTCGAATAATGCCACTGAATACTTGGCATGGCAAGCATGGCATAGAAGCACATACACAATATGTTACTAAAACCCAGAGATTTATATTTCGCCAAGCAGTTTGTACCAATCTGATAGCATATCCTGTCATGAACCCACCTATTTCAAGCAGTCTGTTACTATCAATTTTTTAATAAAATGGTTTTTTTTAATGCCTCATCACTTAGGACTCGCAACTTGTAAGGTTCTTCTCCTCTGTCAATGGCTCGACTGTCACTGTTGCCTGCCACCCGTATGCTCACTACCCCGGCCAGCCTCATCTATGGTACATCTCCTATTCTTCTTCACTTCTTCCTCCTATTCTTCTTCCTTCACCAACTCTTCCTTCTTCATTCTTCATTCATCTTCTTCCTTCTTCTCCCCCTTCCCCAACAGAATGACATTATGGAACATTCTAACATGTCATGTGTCTTTACACTAGAATGTATTGGACTTGTACTTCCTCAAATTGAAAACCTTGCTTCAACCTAAGTTCCAAATCACTAACATGCACTCAAATTATTCTGATTAGCTTTTCTAGATCAAACAATATGAGAATTGTCCTCTAGAACCCAAGCCAACATAATAGTAAGAAATCCTTTACAATTATGGTATGAAGCATGATACGTTAAAAAAACTATACTTATCTATGAGAATCACAAGCTACAATGTAAGAACATAATTGATTTCAAGTTCATAGGCTTGTCAGGGATGATATTGAAATGTTGTGATATTTAATCATAAAAATTGATTGGTTAGAGACAAATAACATGATCAAGTTAGATTATATTATGTACCGGATCAGTCATCCACAATCAACCTAAATGTCATCATACCAAATTCCTAATTGTAATAAAGGATCAGATAGATCATTCATCCAGATTAAGCATCAAACATAAAGGATTTTGATAATGACTACAAATTCAAAATGTGCATACTTCTGGTAGTGACAATTTCACCAGTCAAAATATTTTGGTCCTTACATGTTTAATCTTTTACAAGAGTGTTATATTATATATATACACATATATCCATTAGTTTCCTACTGTTTAGTCAAATAAGTTTCTGACTCTGATGTTCTTACAACATACAGTAGCAAGCAAAATCTTGCACTATGATATTCGCAAAAGAAGACCCTTGCGACTAACATGCTGGTTACACTTTGGCAAAGATTCAAAATTTAATGTTAAGGTCCTCAAAGTTGTTGCAAGCAGCAAGGTCAAATATTAATGCATTGATACACATCTCTCAAAATGAAAATGAATATTACCAAATAAAATAAATTTTGATATGCATGTTGCAAAAGTAAAGCACTGAATCATAAAGACAAGAAGCTAAAAGAAGAATTTAAGTTAATATTGAAAATGATGTGCATAATTTAGTAGACACAATTCAGGCAAACTTATTAACAGAACATTATAGTTTCAAAAACATGATCCAATTTCTTTGATAATTGACCCAAAAAGAGGACAAATTTATTGTAATTTGAACTGTATATTTGGATATTAACATATTTAGCTAAAGAATCTTCAAGTGAAATTCTTGATACACTCAAAGATAACGTTTAGTTTAGAAACCATTTCATTGTTCTCTTTTTTTCATTGCCCTTTATTCCTAGCATGAACTAAGTTAACTCTAGATTTTTATTAAAATGACTTCTTGCTACTTATGAAATGTCTACTACGAGATTAATAACAAGTAACTAGAAGAACAAGAGATACAGTATCAAAGAGAGATAGATCTTATTAGAAAACATTCACAATATTCATTCCAAACTTATCAAGAAGTATAAAACATGGTTCATCAAAATTGAATAGACTATTAGTATTATTGCAGAAAAGATTGAAAAAGTTATCATCATATCAGATTATTGTCTAACACAAGTTGTAACTCACTAGACATTTACCAGTATTTAAACATAAATGAAGTCCATTTTTGAAAAAGACGACAACTTTTTTATAATGAACATGAAACTGATTGACATTTTTTAATGGCAACCAATCAATATCCAAGAAGAGATGGTCAACTAGGTTAATTAACTTGTTAACCCAATAGATGAAGCATGACATGTTAGTTACCAATCTATAGATTCATTTAAAATTAAATTAAGCTGGTAAATAAGTACCAGCAAAACCCAAGGATTAACATTCCTACTAAATAATGTGAACATACCTACCATACGGATTATATGCAGCTGCAGTACAAGTGAAAAATTAGGAAAAAATTGTGTCTGTTGATGGCAAGAGCTCGTACATATTTTACATTGTCCATAACTTTACATACATATACATATGAATAATTATCAAAGTAAGGCATGTAATGTTAACAAAGGAACCAACAGTTTCTGACCGTTTGATCATAAGCATCAATTCCTTCACTATCCAGCAATATAAGATTATATTCAGTTCCATCAAGAGCAGTTCTCTTTAAAGGTGCACTCCACATCCAAAGTCCCTTGGTACATGGTCGATGAGTTGAGGCTACTTGGAATCCACTGCTCCTTCCTAATAGCTACCAAATTTCAAAGATGGAAATACATATCAAAAGTGATATAGACAATTCAGAACATATTATTTTATGCTGTATTTATGATGGCAAAGAAATGAAACTTAAAAAGACACCGAAGTAAGATAACTTGACCAATCAATCTAACCAAGAAGTTATAGTGACAACATTGCAACCTGTTGTAAGAATACCCATTTTAACCTCTGAACCCTCTTGATAGAGATCGGTTTCAAGGTGTAAAAAGTTGTAAGAAGACATCAAGATGATCTTTATGATATAATGTGTAGGATCTATGAAAATGAAAGCCAATGGGGCATCATCAGATAAAGCACAACAACAAATATGAGCACAAATTATGTTATCAAGTAACAATTAACAACAACGATAAAGTCGTAAGTCTCAACTATTTATGGTCTATGGATCTTTTACCCCATTGAAATATCTAAAAAGCCATATAATTAGTTAAAAGTATTTAAATCTTTATTTATAGTTTCTATTAAGGTTTTTTTTGGTCTTCCTCTACTTCTTCTTGGACTACTAACGGTAATCATTTCATCTCTTCTAACTCCCACACTTGTAGGTCTCCTAAGTATATCTTCGTATTATCTTAAATGATTCTCTTTCATTTTATCCTCTATAGAAGCTATATTTAATTATTCATGAATAAAAATATTTGTTTTATCTTTGCTAGCAACTCCATGCATCCACCTTAATATTTTCATCTTGGCAACACATTTTTTGTATATGTTATTTATTAACTGCTCAACACTCAGATCTGTAATTAATTATTGATCTATAACTGTCTTATATTTTTTATAATCTCAAAGATACCAGATAATCACAGGAGACTTCTAACATCCCTCACCAGTTTAATCATCCTGTTTTTACTTTATGAATGATATCCTCATTAATCTTTTTATTTTGTTGAATAATTGATTGAGATAAATAAAGTTTTTAGTTAAAGGAATATTCTCCTATCTAGTGTATTTCTAGTATTACTAAAATTGCGACTCATATATTCAATTTTAATCATACTTAATATTAAACCTTTAGTTTCTAAAGATTGTCTTCATAACTCAAGTTTAGAATTAAGTCCATTTAGACTCTCATCAACTAAAATAATATCATCAGCAAATAACGTAATCCAATGAGGTATGTCCTGTACGTGACTCATAAATTCATCCAATATTGATGTGAAAAAGGTAAGGAATTAATGTGGATCCTTGACAAACCTCGATGTTACCAAATGAAAAAGAAATCTTATAAATTATCCTTGATATTGATATAGTACAACAAACCCCTTTGACAAATCAACCCCAACATGCCAATAACATCAATTCATTTCTCTGTAACCGTTAAATTCACTAGTACAACTGATGATACCAAGTGTCACTTGAATGGGTGCCAATCCTATGCAGCGATAATTTAATTGATAAATAACTCATATATAAAGGGGAAAAGGCATTGGTAAGGATTACTTTGACTAATTCATTTTCTTGCAAAAGACTTTTTTTTAATTTCTTGAACTCATTATGACTTGAGCCTCGAAGATGGACCACCTAAATTGATTTCCTGTAATCCTTTTCCTTGGTATGGAAATTGCTTTGGAGGTTCCAGTAAAGTGGCATGCAAAACCTATAAAACAAGGCCCTAGTTGGATCTTACAGGCCCGATAAGGAAGGATAACCAAGTCTGATCTCAATTAATATCACACGTGATCCTCAAGTCAAAAACCTCAAAGAACTCTTTTTGGCATGTTTTGTGATCTCTATGCATGGAAATATCAACTGAAAAAAGGGCAGACTCAGACCATGGCTCAATGTGCTACCGAGTCTACACAATATCGTTAGCAAAATTCAAGTATCGTTAGCAAAATTGAGACTACACAGAAAGTATATTTCATTCAAGATCAGAACTTCATTGCATACCGGAAATTGTTTCACCCACCCGATGATCCACGGACACCATAATCGATGATCATTAGTAGCCGATTGGCAGAACTCCTTGAAGAGTTTTTGAGTAAAAAGAAAGAGAGCAGACTCCCCAGATGTCAACGACTACTAAACCCTACTCCGCAATATGAATGTAAACAGTGCATTTCTTTCTGTTTTTTTTATTATTATTACAAAAAGAAGCCTGAGCCTTGCAAAATTCTCTTCGCGAGAAGGAATGAAACAGATGCCCATCGACAAAATCATCTAAAACTTCAGAGGAAGCACAAGAGATCACATCCCACGACTCCACGAGAAAACGGAGAAAGTGGCGGAGAGGAACCTGATTGAGGACGAAGCTCTTGCCCTGCCGCGCGCGTCCGCAGACGGCGACGACGCCGATGGGGCCCTTGACGAGCTGAAGCGTGGCGACGGCCTCCGTGTCCATCCGGAACGTGCCGTTGTCGTCGCAGTACACCAGCCGCAGGGGCCTGGCCGGGCCGACCGATCCGGGGGTGACGCATGCCGACGCAGCATCGTAAGGGTTAGGGTTAGGGCTAGAACGAGGGCCGGATCTGGGGGAGGTGGGGGCGTTCTTGGAAGCCGGAGTCGAGGCGGAGCCCCCGCGGAAGCGAAGCATTTGCATCATCTCGCTGGCTATCACTTTACTTCCCCCTCTTCCGGAGAAGATTGCGATCGCCTTTGGCGGACGTATATTTGGCAGCTTTTTATTGCTTCGGGAAGGGAAAGGGAGGAGCCGGAGGCGGAGGTAAATGGAAAGGGAGGGAAGCGGAGCGCGTTGGACGGGCGCCAGCGGGTTTAAAACGACGGGGAGATGAGCGGAGAAGGACGGTTGAGATTTGTTTATACGTGCAGGCGGAGCCGATGACGGCCAGGAGTAGGTCGAGCTGTAAAGGTGTTGTAGGAGTCGATAGGGTTTAATAGGTAATTAGCGAGTGATCGAATAAGTTTTAAATAATTTATATGTTTTCACAATCCCATCTTAAATGCTTTTATTATTTATAAAATATTTTGTTATAAGTAGATATAAATATCCTCTTTTTTCTTCTTGGACGGTACCAAGAGGACGACGACAACCGACTAAACAATGATACATACAGACAAGATTAAGGATTATAAAATAAAAATATAAGATGAGTAATTAGGAGTTGTAAATAGTAAATTATAAGAATTATCAATAGCAAGAATGCTTGGGTTGCAAATATCATAAATTCTCAAAAGTTCTTCGATCAGTGTATCCAATTATCACTTCCGATATGCTCGCTTCTTCTTTCCTTTTGTTCTCGTAAGTTCTTGATTTTTCACTATATTTGCCTAAGTGATTCAAAGAGGAGTATATTTTTTTAATCTATAAAAAAACCAATGAAGAAAGCATTGATGGGATCATGGGATATGGTCTCATACGATATATATATATATATATATATATATATATATATATATATATATATATATATATATGATTAAAAAAATAAAAGATGAATATTTTTATAAAAAATCTCAAAGTTTTATATTTTTCATACAACATCTCTAATTTTTTTAAAAGATGATATTATCCTTGGTATCCACCTCATTCGTCATCGCATCTTCATGCATTACCTACGCCTTAGTCATTATCTGTGCACCGTCAAGGTATTACTAAAAGCTCGCCACGAGACCCTCGTCCTTCGTCTCCACCACAACTCATGCTGTTGTTATCACTTCACTTCTCACCTTCACCTCGAATGCCTCTCATCATGTCGTCTTCGAGAAAAGCATTCTTAACCTCTAAGATTTCGATCTTACTCTATCGAAGGAGTGTGTTTTTTCTTACTTCTACCCTTTGGTGTCACTCGATCAAGGGAACATAGTAGCTTAAAGAAAGAGGCATGGATAAAACCTAGTGCGATGGGCCATGTGGAAGAGAAGGGAGGGAAAGCTCCGTTCTGATCACCTCATCGCCCTTCGCTAAGGTCAATAATTGTGATACGTATGGAGAGCTCAATGACCAACATGACAGATGGCACACGGGACAGATGTAGCACCATGGTTGCCTCTTTGCCCTCAACCTTATCCCCCATCTCGATACCATCAAGCAATAATAAGGTCTTGGAACAAAACAAAGATAACCATGTCAAAGTAATATCGTCTTTTATAAAATAAAAAGCGTTTCATAAAAAAAATAAAAATTTTTCTTTTTGAAAAGTTTATCCACAATCGTAGAATTAATATTCTAATTATGTTAGCTCTAAAAAAATTATACCACAAAAGAGCCCAAATGAGTCCTCCCATGATCGTCACATACCTATAGATTTGTTTAATAATTATTATTGTAATATATTATTATTGTTATTATTTTATTAGCTAATTACAAATTACCTCTTATAGTTAGACCTCCTTTAGTCTATAGACTTAAAAAATTTATATTAAAATTTCTATAGTTATGAAAGTGAAATATCTAGACCTATTTATCATAACGTCATTAGTTTTACTGAGAAAAATATAAAAATAATATGTAAAAAAATAATTTTAATACTTCAATTAGTGGTGGCGAATAATGACGCCTCTAAGGGGCCACGGTTGACTACTGTCCATGAGAAAAATGATGACAAAAGATGAGGGTCACTTTATATCTACGTCGATATCAACGCAGTTACCGAACGATCTTTTTGCCGCTCTATGTCTGCATTGATGTCGATGCAATTACTGAGCAATATTGCTTTATATCTGCATCGATGTTGATATAGATGCTAAGCAACATGCCTTATATTTGTGTTGGTGTCGGTACAGATGCCGAGCTGCCCTTATGTCTCTCGATAACTACGTCGATACCGACTTAGATGTAGAGCAACCTTTATCTTTTGTTATCATTTTGTTCATCCACAATAATTACTCGTTGCCCTAAATAGTATTATCGTTCATCGTCATCGATGTCGTCCGTTATTTTTAATTGAAACATTGAATTTATTTTTTATCTATTATTTTTATATTTTTATCGATAAAATCGATGATGTTCGAATAAATAGAGATGAATTTTTTACTTTATAACTATACCGGCCAATCCCCGATGTTTTTCGCGGTCGCCGGAGGAAGGCGGAAAGGCGTCGCCTTCGAGGCGGCGGAGCCGTCTTCCCCCAAGGTCACCTGCATCGCCCAGGTGCTGGTCAAGGGCAAGAAAAAGGCCAAGGCCACGGCGTGGGGGAGCTTTCGGAGGGTGGAGAACGTCGGCGGGGTGCGAGAGTGCTTCCCGATCAAACATCAGAGGTGGGTGCATCAACTCTCGGTGAACATCTGCCAGGTGGTGAGGGCATTCAGGTACGAGTTCAATTGCTTCTCCCCTCGTGGCCCAAGGTCCCTCTGTTCATATTCTTCGTCGAGATCACGCGAACAAGGACAAGAAGAATCCGGAGAGAAGCGGTCGAGCTCCTGCGGTGCCATGTTCACGAGGTGCTTGATGGAGGTTCCAGGCATCAAAGCCGGAAACAGTCGAGAGGTCATGGGCGTGGTGTTCGAGGGCAAAGGGGACAGAGAGATGGGAATGGTAATCGAGGGAGGGATAAAGAGAGAACTTGGGGTTGTTGGCGGAGATGGAGAAGAGAGAAGAGGTGGTGATGATGGTGGAGAAAGAACAAGAGGAGGAAGCGACGGCCAGAGTATGCATTCCCCCGAGGAATGCTCTGCTGCTAACGAGGCGCAGATCTGATCCGGCCAGAATGGCGGCACTGGCAAGCCGTTTCCGGGATTCGCCCGCCATGCAAGTGCAAGGCGAGGAGGAGGAAGATAATGGTGATGAAAACAGAGAACTTCATGGAGAGTATAACGAGGAAGAGGAAGGAGAAGAGACGGGTAAAGAGGCCACTGAAACCGAGCAAGTGTATCAAGAAGATAGAGGAGTGGAAAAATGCTTTCAATCAGTGGTTTTGACAGAGGAACTGATGAAAGCATATCATGTAAAAGAGGCAGAGGAAGAGGAGGTGCAGCTAAGTCCAGATGAAGAGGAGAAAAACATGGACGAGGGCCTAACAGGTGCTGCGGCTGAGCTTGTTGAAGTGAATGAAAACACAGGAGGCGATCAAAAAGAGCACGAAATAGCAGCTGCTGAAGCAGAGAATGCTCAGCTGGAAGAAAAGCCAGAGGAGAAAGAGATGACAAATGATACTCATCTCGAGAATAGATAAGATGAGAAGGAAGAGGAAGTAGGAAGGGTATCTAGCATCTGCTCAACTGCTACAGACAAGGGGGAGAGGAGATCCAGTAGATACGTCTCCAGACCAAAGGAGGGAGGTGGGAGGTGCAGCTCTGCTTCAAGAGAAAGGGGTAGGCAGCGGCATAGCTTCTCCACAGGGAGGGAGGTGGGGAGACCAAGCTGGGGCAGTGAGAAGGAAACAAGAAGAGCTAGCTTCTCCACAGGAGGGAAGGGGAGATGGAGCTTCTCCATTGAGGATGGTCTGAGATTGCTGAAGAAAGCAATCGATGAAGAAAACAATAGCGAAGAAGAGTGCTTTGTGGAGGAGGCGGGACCAAAAGACACCATTGAGGTTCAAAACTCACATAGCATGGATAAAAAGGAAGTTAAAGAAGAGGATGATGGTGACATGGAACATGACCAACTAGAATGCAAAACAGCAGAAAAGGGAAATGAAAAGCACATTGTTGCCCGACTGCCTTCTTTTGATTATGTATGAGCCTAATCTGTCAACCGAGATGTCGGAAGACTCTTCGGTCTGTGGCACTGACTTCCTTCGGTCGCGTCTTCACCACCCTAACAACCAGCCTCATGACCCTTCTAAGTCCATTGCCAGTGTTGCAGCCACCACCACCACTAGCACTGATAAAAACAGTGAGAAAAAGGAAGTCGTAGCTCCCATCCAAGAGGCACCCCAGCCTACACCACTTCTGGCATCAGTGCCATCCGCTGCATCAGATACAGAGAAGAAGCGGAGAGGCAATGTTGCTGTGAGGCCAACACCTGTGCCAACTTGGCATATGGTCCACTTATGCTAACATGGTGCAATCCAGAACCAATGAGGTTATCAATGAGGCTGATGCCGGATGCTTGCTTTTGGAAGGACAGACATCAACCCATCGGGGCCGCTGGGATTGGAATTCTGAGCTGATACCAACCAATTTAAATGATTTTGTTCAGCTCTTAGACAAGGTAAGAACATTGCGTCGAATTCTGTGTGAAATATTGATCAGCCTTTTTGTGCTATTGATGTTATGTAGCCTGTGCAACGAAGATAGTAACCATGGTCTGCTATCTCAATGGAAATCTTGTCTAACAACCACGGATGTTACTGATTTTGTGTTTATGTGGAATCTTGGAGCATATCATGTTGTTAGTCTCATGCCAGGAAAAATGCATGAAATTTAAAAGGAATGTTTAGCAAACTAGCAAAACACATTCTTGTATCTTACATATTTTGAATGATAGAACTAAAATATAAAATTTGTACTAAATTTCAGAGAAAATTTAGAATGTGTTTATCGACTCCTAAGCAGTTGCCTGATTATGTGTTTGGCTATTTTTAAAACCAATTGCTCAGTAGCTTGCAGTTTCACATTTTCTGGGTCATATATATGGTTGGCAAGTTCTTCCTGATGGGCAAGTTCTTCAAACTGTGTGTGGATACAGGCTCATATATGGTTTGTGATGGTGAAGTTATTGAAGCTTTTCGACAAAAATAAATTGTGTTGTGCATCGTTATTTAAGCTTGGTTCAGTTCCAGGTTTATATTCTAGGACAGATACTAAAGGGAACTATATTCCAAAATAGTCATCCAGAATTATCATGTAATATTATCATATTTAGATAGTCATTCTATTTGTCCAATATTGTTATGCAATATTTTTGTATATGTGACCTTCATTACTTAAACGATTCTGCAAACTACTCTACATAAAAGCTTATGTTTGTCTGAGCTTTTGGTTCAAGACATGTAATCATTCAGCTTTAGGGAACATAACATCATTAGGTAAAGAAGATAATTGAATTCTGTATGCATTGATTTTTATGATTCTAATGGTGTAAGCTCATGCACTTTTGAATTTTTTCCAGGGCTTGCTCTTCCCCTCTGTGCTCTGTGTCCACCAGATGTATCCAAGGTTCGAGTTGAGAAGCTAAAACCATATGGTAAAGAAACACTTTGAAATACTACAGATTTTCTTGGTGTCAAATTTGTTATAAAACCCGATCCGACTACAGATGCTGTCATACCGAACTGTGTTGGATGCATCTTGAGCAGCAGTTAACATTGAGAAATTGAATATTTTTGAGCTGTGTTTGGTTGTTTCCCAACATGCAGTCATCTCATTTCTTTCCTGTTTTTGTATTCTGAAAATACTTGGATTTGAGGATCTTGATGCTGTTGGTTTACTGAGGCTTGATCCGTCAATTGTTGAAAAAAAAACAGAGGTTTCATTAGAACTTGAATAGTGGTGGGAAAGAACCATCACTGATTCCTGGAGTTTGATCTTTTAGTGACATGATACATTTGTTTCTTTTCCTATGCCTCATTTAACATTTCGATCTTGAAGTCATTTAAAAGAAAAAGTGATATGGAAATGATAGGAAGTTCTCATCACCATGTGTAAGATTTCATCACATAGCTTATAAGATTTGTTTGTTTAACTAAGCTGTTCCTGTGATTGTATTTTTCTGGATCCATGTTCGGAACTCTTAAGACAGTCAGCTTTCGAACATCCGTGGCAGCCCTGGGTATTCTTTTTTTTTTCCTTCTTCCTTTTTCTTGTTTGTGGCTTGATCATAGAGATATGTTGAATTCTCTTTCTTATTACAGGAATCACCGATTTGTGCATCGGTTAGCCCATAATTTCAGATTCAGAAGTCGTGGTGATGCGCATGCGATATATATTAGGTTGATCCGCAACTTAATAAGTTTAAGATTTTGTCTTAAATCGATGTTTGTGTATCGTCATGTGATATATATTATGTTGAAGAATGACCAGGATGAGCTCATGTATGATATTGGTCAAGCACTATTTCATATAAAATATTTGAAATTTTAAATCAATCAAACTGAAAAAAAAAAAAGAAATAAGAAGTTATCAGATCTATCGAACATTCTCCCTCCTGAATGATATCCACCAAGGAATGAACCCCAAATTGGCTAACTGACTCTCCAATTATACTATATCTAACAATATGCATTGGGCATGGAGGGATGAACTCTCCTGCAAACCCAATGTTTTTGTTAGGTTACGACACCATGGCGTTCTTGTACTTTCTCCCCTTGTTGGATTTGCTTCTTTGATGCATTTCATGCCTTCTATTGTTGTAGCAAAATACTGAATACTATACATGCACGTATTGAACAGTGTGATCATAGAGATACGATCATATCATGATCATGATCACCTGTTCATGCATGTAATCGATCCACACGGGAAGAAGCAGAAGAAAAAAGATTCGACATGTCCCGCAGCATGCAATCGATCCGTTAAATGGATACCGCTAAACTACGTTCGGTGATCAAAGCTACGTTACATGCATCTGCTCCACCAGAAGGTTCTCTCCTCCTCCCCATCTCTTTTTAGTTCTCTCTCTCTCTCTCTCTCTCTCTCTCTCCACAAGGATGTGATCATGATCGGCATGGCCGCAGAGGAGAAAGCATTTGGGTCTGCCACTGCTGCGGCCACAGATGGCAAGGCGGTGGTGGAGTCGCCGATGGACCTTTTAGATGAGTACTGGTTCTTCCACAATCCACTCAGTGGCAGAAGACCGCCACCGAGAACCCTTCCAAGGCCTCCCTGCACTCCAACCGCGGCCAAGGAAGAAGCTGGTGCCACTGAAGTTGCTCGCAAGCTGCTCCGACCTCCATCGACGCCGTCGCATCGAGCTCGAAAGAAGGAACCTGACGGCAAGAGATCACGCAGGAGGTTCATCCAAGGGAGGAGGAAGTGGAGAAGCTACAGCGAAATGGAGGCGTTCGAGGTCCAAGGATTCCGGGACTTGGGCTTCGCCTTCGCCGAGGAAGGACCGAGCGCGAGGCTCGCGGATGTGGTTCGCTGCCTGCAAGACAAGACGCCGATCTCTGGCGACGGCCGAGGCGGTCGAGCCTCTCCGTCGGATGCGTGGTTGGTAGAGAGAGCTGCACCTCCAAAGCTTGCGTGGGAGGAGAGGAGATCGGCTGCAGAGGTGAAGGAGCAGCTCAGGTTGTGGGCGAGGGCAGTGGCTCGCAATGTGAGGCTAATGTAAGCAAAATAACATTCTGGCATTAAATATAATCCCCATATATTGGCGCGGCGCACATGACATGATGGATAGATGATAAATTCCCCCATATTTTTTTATATATATTAGAACGAAATGGAGTGTTGTAAGTCGTAACGGAAACGAAAGGAGCTACACTATTCGTATCGTCTTCGTTCGGGTGTAATCTTTCCAGCCATCATTCACGACTGCGATTCGATTTATGTTACGACATGAGAGTCTTGTGGGACACACAGCCCGATCCGGCAGCTAAGTCGTGGCTTGGAGTCGTCTGATTCAGCGATTTCTCATGGTGTGTGCGAGAGAGACCGATAGGGCTTTCCCGTCCCGGCCGGCCGGCGGCGCTCGGCAGCCAGCTCGAGGCGCGAATCCCAAATGTCGGGAGGGAATCCACCCGTCCCCCTCCTCTTCTTGGCGTGATTCCTCCGGAATTCTCCAAGGGCTCGGCTGGGCCGCGTTGAGTGCGGAGAGGAAGGATGATCTTGCCGGTGGTGAAGCTTGGGACGTTGGTCCTGAAGACGGTCTGCAAGCCCATCGCCAACCGGCTCAAGAAGGAGGCCGGCCTCCATCCAAAATTCCGCCAGCTGATCATTAATCTAGCTCAGGTCTTCAAGTTTCCATTTCCCCGAGATTCAATCCTCTTTTAGAAACACTCGGCATCAGGTCCGATTAGGGCGATGAGATCTTATTATGACCAAAACCCTCCATTTATCTACCTAGTGATCAAAATTTGTGATCTTTCATGTGCTTAGAAATTGACTTTTTGATGAAGCTACTTTATCTATCTGATTCCTCATTAAAAATGTGTTGTGGGTAAATTGGTGGATCGATCATACGATAATCGGAGAAGTTCTTTACTCTGGTTGCTGGTGACTTCAAAGAACTACTGAAGTTGGTAACCTTTTAGAGACTATGCCACTGGCTCTGTCTTTGACCTCATTTTTGGTCACTTAGAACTTGATGTTGTTCTTTTATAGGATTTGTAGTATCACAAATTGTGGTAGAACCTGGTAATTACTAGTTAAAATAGCATGGAAAACCCATTTCGGGAGGATGGATCAATGTGACTTGTCTTTGTGCCGTATGACAACATTGCTAAGTTTCATGATCTTCTTATAACTTGTAGGTTTCACATTTATTTTAAGTTCAATGAATAGTGAAGTATCGAAGTAATTGACAATGTAGACAAACCCAGGTAGTTGAGACATTATGGTTTTTGGTTGTGAAGTACTTGACGAATGAAATAAATATTATTACGAGTTGCTTGAACATACTTAATATCTCACAAACTACACCTCAATCCTTGAAATTCAAAAATTTTCATGACAAATAAATATGAATTTCTAGTTGACACATTAAAAGGGACTTCTTTAGTTGAATCAGTTCTTTCATTTCTTTATATAGAGATCCAGTTTAAGAGATAGTTATTGATGCTCATCACATGTTTGCTTCAAGGGACATCATGGCACCATCAAGGTGGAATATCCGTTGTAAGAATATAGTAAGTTGATAGTGTAAATAATACATTTAAGTGATGGCCTTTGTTAACTACACATCGCTAGTTAGAGGACTTATAATTATGGTTCTCATATGATGATGAGAGATCTGAGCCACCATTTATATAATAAACTTGAACTTGAATGAGAGCAAAGTATTCTTAAAGGAAATTCTCTTTGCAGTTATAAAAGTGTTCTCAAAGAAATTGGAGGTGGTTATAAAATTATCTTTGGAGGTACCTTTCCTCTATAAAGTAAAGTCAATTAATTATAAAATTTATTCTTATTTTCTTAGTAACCAAAAAACTGGCCCAATTGACTTTAGCTTTTTACAGTCAAAAGCAAGTTTTACATTGTTGAAGTAATTATGCTTTTGGCATTATTGGTTATTATTACACTGACAGGAAATTTACTTAAAAATAAGTGCTTTACTTAGAAGATCAGCAACATTTTACGACACTGGTTAAATGTATCGGTTCTTTATTCTAAAGCATTGCAGAATCATGATAGCCCAGTCATATACTTGAATAATTTTCTCATGAAGTATCCAAGCTGATATCATTGTTCTGACAATTATTCTCGACAATCCATAGTAAACCTACCTGTTTCACTTTATTTATCTTGCAGCTTTAAGTTATATGTGAATTATGTCTTCTTCTTTTTATCTTTCATGACACATTTGATATATATTCTGATTGGTATAGAAATGGTTTCTTGGTTTACAACCATTTATTTATATTTTCATAAAAATCCTCCAAAAAATAGTTTAGCTTTGAAAATATTGGCATCAGTAGCATAACAACGTGGTTACCGCATAATGTATCTGTAACAGGCCAACCATCGCATCACAACAAACATACAAAGACGAATTTATGGTCATTCAACCAACGTTGAGATCCGGCCCTTAAACGAGGAAAAAGCTGTTCAAGCTGCTGCGGACCTTATTGGAGAACTCTTCGTCTTCTCAGTACGTACATGCCATGAATAGATTATATACTTAAACCACAAGCAAATTTAATATTTTGAACTGAAGCTGATAATTCCTAGATGCTCTATTGTGCCAGCAATCGATAGAACCTGTTTTATGAATTGGTGATTGCAAGTTTACCATGTGTACCGTTTATGTCTCGATCCTTTTAAGGATAACTAATGCATTTCTCATGGTTGATGTCGTGAAGATTCTGTTTTCTAATAGATGAGAGGAAACTTTGCATTTTTATTTTGTTTGACTATGCCTTGGCCTCTTTGGGCTGGTAGGTTGCAGGAGCTGGTTTGATATTTGAGGTGCAAAGAAGTGCAAGGTCAGAAGCTAGAAAGGAAGAAATCTGCAGGCGGGAAATTGAGGTAATAACTGAAATTTTCATTGACAAGTATGTTTTCTTTTCTAAATTGTTAAATTTTTTTCCTTTTCTTCTTCTTTTGGAACTTCTGTTGCATTTATAAAATCTACGCGGACCAGAAAGTTAATTGGGGTTGATATAAGCTACAAAACAATTGCAATTCATTAAGAGAAGTTCTCTTCTCCTCTTTTGGCTTTCCCAATCCTGTGCTACCTGTAAGAATCCATAAATAGCTCAAAGAACATCCTTCAGATAAGTCTTCTGGCATGTGACTCGAGTCAACTGCAAGAAACACACATTTCTGGGTTGGTGATTGATGCATCTCTCTCTTGGTCAAGATGTTCTAATCATTATATTATCAATGCAGTGTTGCGGCCTTATAATTTACTTTAAGCCGTCTTCTGTTATCTAACAAAAACGTGTTTTTCTGTTCTTGAAGGCTATGAAACAGGAGGAGGAAGAGCTAGTGAGAGAAGTAGAACAACTTAAGCAGAAGCTCAGCGAGATCGAACGGCTTGCCAAGGGACGAGGCCTTTTAGGTATTCTCAACTTCGGGCACGGCCACGCACTCGAAGGCATCAAATCATCCGAATGACTCGAGAAGAATCCTGTGCTGGCGCTAAACCAGGTGTTGATGCTTCCATTGGAGAGGTAGGGCATCTTGTGTTAGTGGTTGGATTGTAGGAAGGTCATATTCTATAGTTCCTCTTGCCGGTGAAACACATCCAAGCCAATGTACGGTGTCACGAAGCTTTATTTCTCTGCTGGGGTTGCAAATAAAGAAAAATTCTATCGAATAATTGTTAATGTAATCTTGAATATTAATTGACCTATTATCACTGATTTAATTGATTTTACTTGGGTCGTGCTATCCTCTTTACATCTCAATTTTGAATATGTATAAGAGAAACGAATTAGATGAAGTATTTAACTTGGGATCTCACGAGTAGTTATTTTAATAAATACTTGATAAATAATATAAATTACAAATTTAGATTTCATAAGCTCTAAATAATTACACGATAAAGAGTCCAAGTTGATTCATCATAGTCAAGAGTTTTCATAAGTGTTCACATGATATTACTATGGAATAAGACAATGAATTAGTCCTAGACACTATTCCAAATGCCCATCTAGTGCCACCTGGGTAACTCTCGGGTGCTATGTTGGTTGACTCTATAGAGTTAGAAAACTTTCAAAATAATTGTATGGATGACTTATTTTCATATTTTATCTTTATGCAATGATTATACACAATATACATTTACAAACCTGAAATAACCACAAAAGTCAAGCCTATTGTAAAACCCTCTACATGTTGTGCAAAGTATAAATAAAACCAAAAGATATGGACATACACGAGTATTACATTGAACACCCTGTTTACAACTTTGTCTATGATATTCTCCCATACTTATTCCTTCAACGTTTTTGTCAAAATTTTTGTGAATGGTGCATCTCCTTGCCTTTGTTAAATCTTTATTCTTTTGCTTCGATTGCAATATGTCTCTTGGCTCTCAACTACTTTTTGTCATCATTGTTAAGTAATCGAATTTTGATATACCATGTTGTTTCAACTCACCACTGATTAGCTTTTATGTGAGGTCAATTTAGTTGTGCTGATCTTTATTGGTTCCCACAGATCCTTCATGCGAAAAGAAAAAAAGCCTTCCTTGTTATGCACTAGTCTCTCAAAGATCTTGTATCGCTTAAACTGGTTGGATGCCTATGGAGCTTTAACAAGCATCACCTTGTCAACTCTAAAGTTTTTGAGGTCTTTCCTCGACAAAATTTGTTTATCGATTCTTCTTCTATTTAATTATCACATCTAAGTAGATTCACATCACTTCTGCTTTTAATTGACATTCTATTGGGAAATAAAATGGATAATCTACTCTCGATAGAACTGATTACCATTGGTAAAAATTTGACAATTATTATCTTCCACTTTCTTCAAAAGGTCTTTGAATATGTGCAAAGCTCTTTTACTATTATCTTCCAATCTTCCATTATTATTACACATGGCCTGCTGTAGGGCTTGTGTTGATTCTGTTCTTCTTTGCATCCTTGGTAATAACATTTACTTACTAGATCTTGTCCTCTGACTTGTTGAGTTCTTTTAAATGAATATGAATTATAGGGTCGTCCAACTCTATAGCTGCTCTGATCATATTTCTGTATGATTATGTCTCCCCCATAAGATTTATTGGTATTTGCACTCGAATTTTTCCCTCAATGGTACATTAACTCATATGTTAATAATCAAGGCTTGTATCCGATGTAAAATTCAATGCACGCAAAGAAGGTCCATCTCTACGATATCATCATATTTACTCCTTGAAACCATAAACTTTCATGTCATCATGTTGTTCACTGAAGTGAAGCTCTCAGTAGCTCCTCATCATACCTCTGTATGATCAAGTTCCTCATGGGATTTCTCCCGTGCATGTCATATTATCTTGAATTGTTCCATTACACCATGCCACCTCCTGATGATATCTCTATCTGATCTTTGTGGGATGAACTCAGACTTGATCTCTTCATATGTAGCCTCTGCCAACACTTTGCAGTGCCTCCCCCACTCTGATTATGTTTGCTCCTTTGGTAATTAATCTTTGTCAATCCGGATGAAGCGTAGCTATAGAATAGTCTATCATATAGTAACCCTCGAAGTCCACCAACTTTGCTGGCATTGGTGTGCCATTATTTAGATCCTGGGTCCCTACCCTCTCCATAATCTCCATTGCGCATCGCTTTCTTCACGGTAACTTAAATGATAGCACTATGACATACTCTACAAGGGTACCTGCTTTTGTATTCTCTTTGCCTCATGCCAAGGCCTTTTGATCCCAACTTTACTTTCACAAATTGAGTTGCCTTAGTTCTTTTATTAAATGCTTCATCGAGATAACGTGCATATGCCTCAAAGTTACCTTCAACTTTGACACTATGCAGGATGAGTCCACTCCATCAGAACAATATGAAATAACATAATCTTGCTCTTGCCTCTACAAGAGTTCATATTCTTACCCTCTGTCCAAGATAACTTTTGTGCCTTACTCCAAGTTTTATCTTCTATGTTGACTTCCTTCATAAGGCTTAGGCACTTCATCAAGTTTCACCAAAGTTGCTCCGCTCCTTGGTTTGCATTGAGTTGATAATGGCACACGTGCCCACCATTCTATAGGTCATTCCTCCATTGAGTATGATCTTTATATTGACTTTAAGTGGACATTCATTTAGTGTTGCATTGGGTCATTCCTCTACTTGATCTTGCAATACGTCTACCAACGTATTATCTCGTGTGAAATCATACAACGACTCTTTACTGCTCGCTCGGTCTTTTGAGTTTTATGGAGTTGTTATCTTGAGGTATCCCTCCTTAACATGTGTGATATGTTACACATAATTCTCTCTCTAAAGAATTGAGGCTTATCTCTCTTGAAAATCTATCCTATCAGAGCAATTTTTCTTTTCACATCCTTCCCTCCGGAAGTTTCAAAAACCACCATCACCTTAGATTACCCTGCACTATTTTTCTATTGCAAATGCACTTGCTATATTGTAACATTTCACCAATACAATACTCACATACACTCCTCTAGGCCTAGCAATATGCTGAATTTGCTACACATTTTAGCCTTCTACGGATATATCCTTCTCATGCTGAAGAGAGGATGTCAAGTTTTAGTCGCCTTAGGATAGCCACAGATAATCCATCGTCTGTATACAAGTCCTTTCATTAGTACTGAATTATTCGAGCTAGCAATTCTCTTCACATTTGTGAGCTTTGCACAATTCTTTCAGTCACCAAGCAACCTATCCCTCCTAGCACTATTTTATTTTTTGCTAAGCGCCCCACTTGTCTTGAACATCATCAAGTTTGGTTGTCAACGTCGAGCCATAACTTGAACTCAGGCATGACAACCTTTATGTGCTATGCGTTCTTCCTATCTCACTTGTCTTCGCGGTATCTCTCGTGCGAAGGGTTGGTCATTCCTCTGAATGCCAATTTCAGATACTCATTCCTCTGAGCAACTCTTTTCCTATTCCTCTGAATGCCAATTTCAGATACTCATTCCTCTGAGCAACTCTTTTCCTTACATCTCAACACACATTTCCCTCAAACAGTCATGCATGCTGGCTGCCCTCGAGTCTCTCATGTTTACATACCTTAAGTGTTTCTAAGTGTGTTTGTTCCACTCTAATACCATCTATCATGGACCTAGCTAGTTTTGTATAAAACATGTGACACCTTTACGTGTCCCTCTATAAAGGATCAACATTCCTTAAATCTCTTATGATCCTTTAAAGACTTGTAAAAGAGAAGACGAGTTAAATGAAGCATTTAATTTGGGATCCCATAAGAAGTCATTTCAACAAACACTTGTTAGGCGATGTAAATTATAAACTTAGACTTCGCAAACTCTAAATAGTTATGTGACAAAAGATCTAAGATGGTCCATCGCGATCAAAAGTCCCCACTAGTATTTACATGGTACTGTTACAGAACAAGACAGTAAACCAACCCTAGATACTATCCAAAAGATCCATCCAACCATGTGTTACCTAGGTAACTCTTGAGTATTATGCTTGTTAGGCGATGTAAATTATAAATTTAGACTTCGCAAGCTCTAAACAGTTATGCGACAAAAGATCTAAGATGGTCCATCACGATCAAAAGTCCCCACTAGTGTTTACATGGCACTGTTACAGAATAAGACAGTGAACCAACCCTAGATACTATCCAAAAGGTCCATCCAACCATGTGTTACCTAGGTAACTCTTGAGTGTTATGCTTGTTAGGCGATGTAAATTATAAACTTAGACTTCGCAAGCTCTAAACAGTTATGTGACAAAAGATCTAAGATGGTCCATCGCGATCAAAAGTCCCCACTAGTGTTTACATGGCACTGTTATAGAATAAGACAGTGAACCAACCCTAGATACTATCCAAAAGGTTCATCCAACCATATGTTACCTAGGTAACTCTTGAGTGTTATGCTGGCTGACAATCCACACCACTCTACGAAGTTAAAAAACCCTCAAAATAACCATCAGAATAGTTTGTTTCTAGGTAGATGACCATATGCAACCTATATATACAAGCTTGAAATAATAAAAAAAATCAACTAAAATAAGATTGTCAAACATACTATAAACCCTCTATATGTTGTGCTTGTCAGTTGGATCAAAAATATAAAATCAAAATGTCATTGGTTAGATCATTTGAACCTTAAAAAGATTCAAATATCCTCAATTTTTTAACAGTTATCAATGGTATTTAAAATTTTTAAGAATATTTAAAAGTTTATTATAATGATGAAAGAGATAAATAAAATCATATTATTATAATCTCCAGCGTGTCTACTCTATGATAGTTGTCTCTACCAGACACTATTATATGTATTTTTATAGCCCTTAACATAATGCATTGTTATTTTTTTTTTAGTTTTCATTAAAAGAAATAAAATTAGTAATGTTGGATCAGCTGAAATCAAGACTCGACCGGGTCAATATCCAAGCTGAGTATGATAACTATCTGGACATCCCCTTGTTCATATAGGTTAAGCAGAGAGGACCAAGACCAACACACCTTTAATTGCCTACTCTGAAAACCTTGTGGAAGAACCCAATCCACAACAACTCTTTCCATAGGAAGTATGAACATTCAAAGAAATGAGACCACTAAGGCTTAAAATACAAGGAATCAGTGATTTATTGAGGAACCATGACATATTACAGGCACATCCACAACACCAACTAATATTTGTGGTAGATTCAAGGAAGAGAGCCAGGAAAGTATACATACACAATAATCACACCATTTATCACCACACATCAGCTCCCTTGGTTGCACCAATAGTAGCAGCAATTGCAGCAAGGATGGCCTGCTCATAGAATAACAAAATCACAACCGTCATGAGAAAATTTCGCCTCGACTTAAATCTATTCACGGACACATGAGGTGGTCAAAAGTAAGTTCTAAGATGTTGTTCGCTAGTAAAATGTATCCTCAATTGAATTTGTATAATTTAGAAGCTGGTTTAACTTCGTAACATCGTCAAGTGTCATGATTATTCTTCAATATGCACACAAATGTAATGAAAGAGTCTGTATATTCTGATGTTTTAAGACCAACACCACTGACTTAAGCAGTCATCTATTAAAAACCATGGTTCAACAGATAAGAGGCATGAAATAGTCTTTGTCAGACCAATCCTGTGTCAAACTCATGCCAAGGTAAGTAGCACAAAATAATTAGAAGAAGCAAATAATATTGCTAGTCTTTGGACAAAATCCCATTCTCATTCGATGCAGGTTTCATATCTAGAGACCAGTAGCACACAATAATTAGAATAACTGCATGGCCAACGGCAAGGACAAAAACCTGTTCAAATTCATCATCAAGATATAAAATTAGTGATACTTGAAAGATTTAATCATTGGTCCAAAATACTTATGCCCGAGTTAATATTTAGAAGAGCGAGACTAAATTGAGGTGTCACGAATTCTTTTTAACCCAAAATGTATGGAAAGGATTGACCCAACGTGAATGAGAGAAAAATAATCAGCAAAGGGCAAGGTAGTGATGGTGCTGTGAGAGGAATGAGTGTTCGAATCTAATCTCCATATTTTTTGTATGAGATTTTGTGAAATCTTCATAATTAAGTTAGATAAATTTTTTACTAAAGATGAGTACTATGATGCCCTTGTTTCAAAATACTGGTTTAGATTTAATCTGCAAAAATAACAAATACAATTTTGAACTTTAAATGCAACTACGAAAATATCAATTTGGAATTACTAAGCAACATTTAGTACATCATTGCAGCTAGGTATGTTGTTCACAGTCAATGACAAGTAAAGTTTAGCAGAATTTGAAGGAAACAAGAATCAAAATGATGAAACAAAAATCAGTTCACAATGAATACAAAACTTAAAGAAATCACTTACTGCAATTGTGCAAGCAACGAGGCCTGGCTTCTCTCGGTAGTCTACTCTAACACAAAGTAGAATAAAAGCTCCAACATACCACGGAATGGCAGGTAGAAAGAAACCAGCTATGAACCTTCCAGAAATGAAAGATACATGTCATTAGCCTTCCAAACGTACTAAGAAATGACAAAAACATATTTGAAAGATTAAGAAAAAAGGTAGGTATAGATGCACATATATGCATGCACACGCATTATAATATATATATATATATATATATCCTCTCCACTGAACAATGAGCGTAATATGTGATTTATAAAAAACCTATAAATAAAAAGATCATACTTTTTAAATCATTCTAACTTGTGCTTCAAGTTGACAAAATGATTAGTAGTGACAACAGAACATATTTTGATTTGATCAACACTTTAGAAGTATCAATCATTTGGTTCATTAAATGAGATTGTCAGGGTCATTCTTCCATGCATGAATATATTTTCACACCATTAATTTCTTGTTAATCTAATGAATATTGAACATCATAGATTATGTTGAACAAAGTCTATTTAATTTGGAGTCTTCATTATTTATATAAAGTTGATACAATTGAGGCCTTAATCCTCCTGATATAATTTTAACTTTAACTTTACTTATGTATACAAGTAAGTATATGATATATTATACACCTTAATCCTCCCAAGGATGGTGTGTCCAATTCACTTACCTTATGTTAGTGGTTTGAAATCTCATTGTACAAATTTTAATATATAAAATATTAGTTTGATGGGATGCGTAATTCACTTATATTATATTAAGGGTATTCAATCGTCATTCTATAAATTTTTTATATCTAAAATATTATTTTTGATGATGATGGGTCTGACACATTTACCTAAATTCAAAATCTCAACCTATATATATATTTTTAAGATGTCAGCTGGTTAGCTAATAAGAATCTTAAGGTCTTGGATTAAAACTCGCTTTCACCACTAACTACTTGGAAAGAAATTGCTACATGTATATACAAACACATATATACATAAAGATTTGATGTAGATACATATTCAAGATGTATTTAGAAAGTAAATGTAAGATTCACATACAAAAGCCAACCAATGCCCAAACCACAACAAGCAAGACGTGGCTGTCTCAATGGTGTTCCTTCAACAACTTCAATAACAGGTGCATAACCTTAAAAATGATCAACAAGTCAGGAAACAGTAGACACATCAGCGCGTGTTAGAATAACAGAATACCATAAATCATATAAGTTTATACTAGTGCTGCAAAAGCTTTCAGTGAATACAATAAATAAAAAATTCCTTTTCAAAATATATCAATGCAGCCATAAAAATTCATGGTGAACAATAACAGATAACTTGTCTAAACCATGAACAGAATTTACAAGTGAACAGTATTGAACATCAATTTTGATCTTTGTGCTTTCAGTCAGTCAAGATGCATCGAGAGAAGGTGAATAAACTATGAGGCAAAAAGGTACTTGCAAATAAACAACTGGAACATGACAAAGTTACATCATGATCTTGCAGAACACCTTTAGCAAATTAAGGAACACACCATTGAAAACTAAAGGATGCTAATGGCAAACAGGAAGGACCTGAAACATCTAAATTTTGATAAGGATTTGTTTGAAGGTCCTGAAACATCTAAATTTTGATAAGCATTTGTTTGAAGGTCCTGAAACATCTAAATTTTGATAAGGATATTTTGGATAGTGTCAAGTAGTTATCTCATGCTGAAACAGTCAGATTCTCACCTAATCCTCACAAAGCCAATAAACTGTACCTGGATTTTTTTTCTGCCAGTTACTCCATAAAGTGTAAGGGAAAGTAATAGTTTTGTGCACAGAGCAGAAATTATGGAGGATTACAACCAAATAATATTGATATAGAATTTGTTCAAGATGCAATTTTTTAAATGATAAGAATAACAATGAACATGAAAATCACAATCATATTTTGGTCTTTGACACTTCAAAAGAAGAAAGAATCTTCCCTTCATTACCGTATTGTTTTTTGTTCTTAAGTTTTTGCAGCTTTTGTCATATTTCACCTAAATCCCACAAAGTTCTGTCTTCCGGTCCCTTTGACCTGGTCTCTGTCATGTGTGACAAATTCTTCTACTTTGAAACAGACAAATTCTTTACTAGCATTTACCAAAGGTCAACTTGATCCAGATGCAGTGGATCAACAACATCCCATGGCTAATCAACACAAGGTTCACTATCCCCTGGTAAAATGTCAGTTCTTTAGTGATAACCATGTCGAAGAAAAGTTGGGCAGGCTGTACAAATTTGTTATGCTTCCTATCCCGAAAGGTAATATAGATGTACAATTTTTTTATGCTTCCTATCCCAAAAGGTAATATAAAAACCCACTTTTCAAAGATCTCTTCCTTATCTTCGGGATCGAACATCAATTGCAACGATTCGATAGATGGCTCGATGGGATAGATGTACATAAACAATCTACCCCCAGAAATGTATAGGAGGTTTTTGTCCTCATACGGTTTGAGCTCGAGGAAAAATGATTTTGATTTCGGTATATCTTTCTGTATATAATATCAAATAGTGATAATCATTTTAAGAACAGGAAACATCATACCGTAGAAGATGTGAAGTTAGGCTGCATCCTATCATGAAAGGTTAACAAAGAAGAAGAATCGATCAAATGATCTGAGTTTGTTGATTATAATTTTGATATTGAATTAAATAAAGGAGATATCTACAGTGATCAAGCGCAGTCAATTTGATCAACCGTCAAAATGGCTCTGTCCTCCACTCTGCTGCACACAAAATCTGCATTAAGACTAGAGTAATGGACAGCAAGGAATCAACAAAGAAGCCGTTCTCATTGCATCTGTTTATCTACCTACAAAGATCTTGCCTATCAAAGCCCAAAATCTCTGCATGAAGAACACAAAGGAAGCAATCAGATCGGAGTTGATCCCATTAAGTCGAAGACATGTTGCCCCAGTTTCGATTAAATTAAGCTCGATCTTATCTTTAAACCCTCTCCCCCGCTATAAATTCCGACGATAATTTCGAATATGACTTCTAACAGACTTATAATCCATCTGTGTTCCAAGAAATTCTTGTCCTTAAAAGAAAGGAAGTACTCATAGACGAGCAAATTAGGCATGAAATAGATAAGACATCGAAGCACATCGACTGCCAAGGAGATTCACGAAAAAGAAGCATTTTTCGCAGGCGATAAGGCGGACCGAGGGCGTACCCGGGACAGCGTGGTAGCCGCGGGCGTAATAGGCAGGACCGGACTGCTGAGGCGGAGGGAAAGGGTGCGCGGCGGTGAGGCCCGGGGGAGGCACCGGCTGGGGGAAGCCGATGGCGGGCTGGGCGTAGTTGGGGGGGCCCTGGAAGGTGCCGTATTGCTGCGGTCCCCCTTTGCTCTTGCCTTCCTCCTCGCTCATCCTTCTTCCTCTTCCCCTTGTTCTCCTCCTCCTCTTTGGCTGCTGCTGCTGCGGCTGCTGCTTCGTTCTTCTTTCTCCCCGATCTGATTTAGATTTGCCAGTGTCGCCGTTTGATCCGGTGAATGGGATTCAATTTTGGGCGTCTTGGCCTGCATTCTTAAATGAGCCATGCCACTAGCACCAGTCTTTCCCCGACCTGTTCCATACCCGTCTTTTATTGGAGGTAAAACAAGGAACTTTGGTGGGACCCACCCTAGAGGAGCAGTTTCTCGATCCACTACTAAGGCAGGTAAGTTTTGCAGGTACCTGAACACATGTAGGAATAGTGTTATTGTTTTTTTCTCTTGATGGAGATCTCGCTATTGCGCCAATGGCAGGTGAAATGAGCTATATATTCCTCAGCCGCTGTCGCTCCCCGCTTCCTCTTACCCGGGCTGCGTTTGGAGGCGTACGTGGGACCCAAAGTACGATCGTCTCCGGCCCGTGGTACTCATCGAGGCTGGTACGAGTACCGCTTGATTATTGTGGGACCCGCACAAGGACATCTGGGGCCATCCAACGAGAGGTGGACTTCGTTGGTAATGTTAAATTAAATACTACGAAAGTTAGGAATTTATTTTAATATGGTTTGTTTTCGGACAATAACACGACAGTGGAAAAATAATATGAATTGTCTTCCTTTGTATAATAAAATGTCAAAGCAAAGAACTAATTCGATTTTTTTAATCATGCACTAATGTTTTTTTTATCGACGACAAAGTCATTATGCTTAAAGAAGAACATTATTGTTTCATGAACGTAGAAAGATTACATTAGTTCTCCAATAGCTATTGTAATCAGAAAAACGTTGTTCAAATTTCTTTAAAAATTTCCTCCTCTAATCTTTACTTGTATTCAAATTAAAAAAAAAATAAAAAATACTCATAAGGATTATCTTCAAAGTCCGTCAAAAGAAAAAAACGATGTAAAGGGAGAGCCTTTGGAGAAATTATTAAGATACACTAACAAACTCTCTGTTATAACACACATTGATACACTAACAAAGTCCCCATCAGATCTACTCATATCATACACAAAAAGGAAAGAAAAAAAAAAAAGAAGGTAGAATTAAACGATGACCACCACAGAGGCTTGAATATTACAGAAACCAAGTAATCATTTTATGAGAACAAATAAGCATACATAACTTCAACATCTATACCACACAAGCTTTGCCTCTTCACATGAGCACCAGCACCCAGAGAAACCCAAGTTGACATGGAAGGATCAGCAATTGACACCACACTGTCCCATGACGGCGGCCTTTTGTGTGGGAGAAGTAAATGGATCAATGTGTACCCAGAGCAACGAGAAGATTGAGGCAAGGAGAATGGACCACACAATGACAATGGTAGGTGTTCGGTTTTGCCGGCCCATAAGCCCCTTGAGGAAGGGATATAGATGTGCAATCACCCAAAATGCGAAGAACAGCCTTCCGAACAGAGGACCCCATGACTGGTAGCCGCTGTTGACGGCATAAGAGACACCTGCCACGATTCCTACCATGTTGATGACCAAGACCGTAGTTGGGGGAATGAGGAGACTCGTCCACTTGAACACATACAACTCAGCAAAGTCTCCGTCGTCATCTGAAGACTTGGACGTGACAGTGAAGCTGGTGTCTATCCCTGCTAACACCTTTAGCAGACCCTGGAACACGGCAAACAGGTGGGCTGATGTTCCTCCAATCACCCAAAACTGCTCATTCCTCCACCAGTCCTCGATCCCGACCCCGCTCCACCTGAGTTCAAGAATTCCTGTAGCGAAGATTGAGATGAAGAGCAGAATGAACCACATTCCTGCATAATTGCTTATCTGCACAATGGATGGATAGTAGGATCAGAAGCAACCTTGGCAATGTAAAAGGTGCCAGTTTAAATAAAGAATGAAATTGCATTGATTGCAACTGCTAAAGTCAAAATGTCAACAAAAAAAAAAAGGACTGCATTTGAAATCACCCAGAAAGAAATGAACATGAAGCCATTTGTGTGATGGTGATTTCAGATCAAATCCTGACTTCACACGTTTTGGCATGAAGGATTGAACAACTATTGCATATGTATGCGAAAAAGAGTGTCTCCTCTACAAGCAAGAAATCAACAACCATAAGCTTGCACCAAAACACCAAACATATTAGGCCCAGATCAGTAATCCGTTTTTTTACTGCAAACCATAAAGTGAATTTGGGTGGATTTCGAGAGAGTAAATTAACTTAAGTTCTTACTAAAGTTTTTATAAGTGCTTCCGCTATTCAATTTCCTCAAGCATGATGTGCGGCACAACATGGAAATTTTTTTCAGGTGCATTACCGTGAAATGCTTGTTTATGCTTTTGCCTTGAGGAAATAATGGACTGTGTAATACCCCAGTTTAGTCGTATCTGGGAGTGAGAGGAGATTTAGATAGGCTTATAAGGCTAGATGGGTCTATCATTGACAAATTGGACTTAAGCATGTTGAGCAAGTGTCTGAGACTCATCAATTTAACTGATTAGTTACTCTATCGAGCCAGATCATGACACTGCATAAGCTCATCCACTTTGCACCAGGGTCTATTGACTAAGGAATAATTGGTGCTAATATCCAACAGAATGTGAGAACTATAAAATGTCAAACTGGTCAATATAAGCTGGTTCTCAAGAATACTGTAATTCCATAAATAGCCTCCCAGAATTTACACTAACAAAGGTGACATCTGGACCGGTTACTTATTATTAGTCATGCAAATGGTCAAAGAAACTAAACCAAAATTGCATGCACAAGAAATCAAATGAAAGTTTAATGATAGCTGTCATAAAAGAAGCAAACCTCTGGAATAATAAATTTTCCTGTGAGAAGGCAAATAGCAGGAAGAACACAATAGGCAATCAGTGGGATGGATGTGATTGGATAAACTATGGTATTAATGTACGCCACCCTCTCCAAAAGCTTCAATCTTCCATTGTAACCATACCATATAGGGCAATGTCTACTGAGCAGGATTTCAATCGATCCCAAGGCCCACCGCAACACTTGGTTGAGACGATCAGAAAGATTGATTGGGGCAGAACCCTTGAATGCAGGGCGGGGAGGCATGCAATAAATTGAAATCCATCCACGAGCATGCATCTTAAAACCAGTAAGAATATCCTCAGTAACAGATCCATATATCCAGCCAATCTGAAAGTAAAGCAAAAAATCATCAACTTATTTAATAGAGAGCTAAAACATACTAGAAGGTAACAGAGTGTATCTTAGATTAACCTCTTTTCCCCATTCAGTTTTGTCTTCATACCCACAGCTAATAACATGTATGGCTTCTTTCAGAAGAGACGCTGGATCTGTGGATGGTGGTATGCCTCCCTGCTCCATGAAGGTAGATGCAATGAAAATTGGTGACTGACCAAATCGCTTTTCCAAGCTCCTCTGAGACATGAGCAGTGATCTCTCATCCTCATAACCTTGAGAGCCAAATAAAGAGACATAATTCAAACTTGACAATATATTGTCAAGATGCAGGAAAAGAAGAGAAAATAACATAACAAAAGTGTTCTTTTCATGTAGAGGAGGAATTTATTCAGCAGAAAAAGGATGGTTATTCAATGTGAAGAATCTTTTGTAAATTAAAGTAGATACTATGTAAGTTTCTCAGGCACAAAAGATCATGGTTGTGGCTAACAAACAACATGTTCTAAAAGGCTGTCTTGTTCATAATCATATCAACAATAATGAGAAACTAAAAGATAATATGTGATTTCCAGTGATTATGCATTCACTTAAGTACACAAAACATACTAGTGATCAACATTTCCAATTCAAATCAAAGGTAATTTGATTGTTTCACTTTCTAGATCATGAGATCAAATATAAATCCATATCTGGCTTAAAAATACAAGTGACATTTGGGTTTCATTGAAAGTTTGCATGATGCCTTATAAAGAAACGGAATAGTGCACACAGAAAATATGTATGGATGTGGTTGTGGCGAAGTGCAAAATGTTCACAATGCTAGAGACTGACCTTAAAAAAAAAAAGAAACATATTGCTAAAGAATCATTACCATGTTCAAAGATCAATAATATGAGTCAAACTCCAAGGAATAAATTAGGCGGACGTGTAGATCATTTAAAAATTGGACAGAGGTATCAAACATATGCGGAAAACCAACATATCAAGAGTATTAAGAGTTCTAGTTTCTTCACCAAGAACTGACACTTCTGGCAAAGTTCCAGTCATACTGTTAGATAGAAAAAGCATTTACACTAGTGAAGTTCCTCTTTGTCACCAATAAACACAATGTTGCAAACTATGAAGCATTGGTGCTCCAAATTGGTTCTCATATCATACTTATCAATTACTTTCTCCTAGACCTAAACAAATCATTAGATAGATTGTCCACATGTTACACATATTGAACAACAACGATTAATGAGATTTATGAAATGATCTTGCCACAGTAATCATAAGTTCTTGTTGTCTTCCTCTCTATATATATTTAATATACCATGTTACTATCGTATTGGTATCTAATGTCGATATCCATGCTTTATATAAATCTTCATCAATATCGATATATTGAAAAGCATCCAATATCTTGTGAAGTTATTACTAGCACAGGAAAGTCATCAACAGCAAATTATGAGAGTTATGCTAGTTAGTTCAGCTCTTGCTAACCAACAAATTTAGATACAACAGAAGAAAAAAATACTACCTTCTATTCCCTCCTCCATGTCTTCCATATTGAAGATGGGAACTGAAGATTCAGATCTCATCATAGCCCTTTTTTTATTATCAATGTAGCTCTTATTTCCACCCTTTCGTTTTTTCCTTGAACCACAACAACTCTTGAACACAATGTTTGGTTCCAAATCAGCCTCAGTTAACACAGGATCATAACCATACAATGCCTGCCTGTTAAAACAGCATCCTGTCCCCACATAGACAGGTCCCTGGATGCCATCCAAACCTTTCAAGTTGATCTGCAAAACATGATACTAGTAAGAAAAAGATTCTTTCCACTATGACTAGTGCACTGAACCATTGGTATATTTCTTACATCAAAAAACACAATGTTCCGATTGGCATATCGATCATGCAAATCAATGCCATCAAATCGTTGAGGAAACTGAACATAGCATGTCTTCTTTCCTAGTGCAGGATCCATCATAAAACACATTGCTTCCCGGAGAGCTTTGCTGTTGTTGAAGTAATGATCACAATCCACATTGAGAAGATAGGCGCCATTGGTCAAGACAGCAGATACTCGAATCTGACCAGCATGACAGAAATTACAGGTTAAAACATCCATCAGCATGCTTAGATATGTTAGACACACCAGGCATGAAAACAACATTAAATCACACTGAGTGCAAGTATCGAATGAAGGACACAAACCAAGGCATTCATTGCACCAGCCTTTTTGTGATGTTGGAAGCCCGGTCTCTTCTCACGGGAAACATATACAAGGCGAGGTAGCTCATTGCCATCTGTATCAAGACCTCCACTGTGCCCTAAAAATACCTACATTCAACCGAAAAAAAGATAATATAAAGAAAAAGAGGTAAAACAGTGGAATGAAGCTGCGAAAAAAGTATATGGAACCTGTATCATGCCAGGATGATCTCTTGGGTTATTTCCAGGCCAGGGAGTTCCATCCTGCATTGTCCAACCTTCTTCTGGAGTTTTTTGTGCTTTGGCAACAAGAGCATTTATCCGTACTTTGAATTCCTCATATTCTCTCTGAAAATGGAATGATCCATGGGTCAATATAATATAGTAGTCAAAATCTTAGAGGATATAAGTGCATCTAGTTTCCATCCTTGCCTTCATTGCACGTCGTTCTTTCACAAAAGAAGGTTGAATCTTGTCTTTAAGGTAATCTATCTTTTGAGCAAAATAAAACTCAGGGGCCCTGGGTTCAATATTGTGCTTCTTGCAAAAAGGTACCCACTTTCTTGCAAATTCAGCAGTCTCTGACAGTGCTTCAAAAGTAAGCATTGCTGAACCATCATCAGAAACATAACATGAGACTTTGTCAACAGGGTAATCGACAGCAAGAATAGACAACACTGTGTTGGCTGTTATAAGAGGAGGTTCCTTCAAAGGATCCACTGTACTGACAAACACATCAACAGGAGCTAATTGTGATGGTTCCCCTTCCCTATCATATCTGCAAATGTGTATTATGAAGCATCATTATAGAAAAAACATGAAGAATATTTTGTTCAATAGAGAAAAAGAACAAGACTTGATCACTGACCTCAAGGCAAGCCTGTCAAGGTATGTCTCACGGTTGATTGGATACCATTTTGGAAACTGATCAAGAAGCCATGACAAAGCAAACCATATCTCACAAATGACCGATGTTAGCCACAAAGGATAAGCATCATGTACCGGATGAGTTACACGATATTGGAAGAAGAAACATAAAATGATGAGCCGAAGTATGATGACCACACGGTAGAGGTTAAGTTGGTTAGAAGGAATTGGTACTATACGGCTTAGAGGTTGCCGAGCATCATCGACCCTACAAAGGGAATTCAAATATCGGATGTATGATTAGATTATATGTTGAAGCATCATGAATAAGGTAGCAATTCTTAGCACATACCAGAAATTACCTATGGTTGAAAAAATTAGAGGTGGGCTGAGATGCACAGTTCAAAGACAAGTTATACTTACGATGGACTTGGTCAAACTGTGGACAGGGATCTACATATTGCATCATTTGATAAATAGAAATATAAAAGGACAAGCATTTCTGAATGATAAAGCTTGTCCCTATACTTATACCTTATTGCAAAATAAGCATTAATTGTATGAATAATTTTATTGCTTGTAATACACACCACTGAAACAATGTAAATATAGGTCTGGAACTGATGTAGATGAAAGGAACATGAAACGACTAGAGATTACTAGCCAGAAGGGAAAATAAAAATCAAGAAGCAATTCAAAAAGGCCATATCAGGAAAAATGCAAGGTCCATACATTTGCAGATCTTCACCATTTGAACCAGTTCCTTCCATATCTCCTTTGCCATCATTGTATTTGTTGGTCACGTGCATTATGGTTTTGTCCTCTTTGAGCTTCCAACCTTCAACTCTTTCTTTCCAGTCAACAGTACTAAGCCCGTATGAGTTCAAGTCTTTGGAAGGGTCCACAATTCTTACTGGAACTGCAATATAGTTCACCAGAAAACAATTACTGAAAGCTAAATGCCATGTATTAATAAGTTTTATTTTGCAGATGGAAAGAGGATTTAATGTTACCTGGCAAGCTGGGATCTACATAACCTGATGATGGACTTCGAATAGAATGGCGATCAGGTGTTGCATCAGGGACCTCCCCAGAAACCTAAACATATTGGTTTAATGGTAAGACCAAGAAAAAGGTTGACCAACAATGGACATCATATTTCCTGTTATACTTTTGGACAGTGACTTAGCTATAGATTTGATGAAGGCTCTTAAACAATGAAATTATAGATGATTCAGTAATTGACAAAATTTGAGGTTCAGGTTGGGGAAGAATGCAATGGGTATGGGTCAAAATTTCCTTTAGTTTGAGCTGTGATTCTTGAGTTCTGGAGATCTTCGAGAGATCTATCATCATTTTTGCTATTCTATGAGTCCTAAAGGGAATCAAATTTAATGAGAGCTTAAGCCTGAAAGAAACTTTGATCATTCTCTTTCACAGAAGTTATCTTTATAAACAATAAAGACAAAAACATTCTTAATTAGAAAATTCTTTGTGGCTCAGCTCTTCTTCATCATTTGAGAACTAAAAAAACTAGGAATGTTATTAGATGTTTTCATAATTAGTAAATACAGGTTAATATGCCCGGAGTGAGAAAAACTAACAATAATATTCACCAATGAAGTTGATTTTCTTAATCGATTGACATGTTATCTTTGATTAATTCTCTACTCATTCATCTATATAATCTTAGCTTTTCTAGTTTATACTGTCACAGCATTCTTCATAGCATATAAAATAAAAGCTAAACTAGATAGTCAAATTTTAGTATGATCTTTATTTACTCCCCAGCATAGATTTTTTTCTAGCATAAAAGCAGCTCCATGTCTATCATTATATTTTTGCAGAAGCAAAAATTTGCTGTTTTAACATTGCAATCCCTATTTTGCACATGAAGCCAATGTTTAAGACATTGAACAAATGCCAAATATATTGTTTCCTAGAAGAAGTAAATTTCTTTTTAATCTACCTGTTGCCCACTGGTCAAATATGGAATACGGTGTTGAGGTTCATGTCTAAAAGAAGAAGATAAATCAACATCTTCTGCCTGTCCTTGAAGTTGCCATGTATGTGCTGCTTTAACATTGCCTTGCCTGTAATTGAACTCATTGTCTAGATCATCAACATCATCTTCCTCATCATCTCCATCAACTCGAGGACTACCTGAAATCCACAAGTCGGAAATAGTGAAGTAGGTCTAGGTTTGTGGGAATTTCATCAAAAGAAGCATCATAAGAGATTCATTTTATGCTTACACATTCATATGCAACTAAAATCTCAGGAGTGGAATGATTAAAACCATGACCTTACCTTTGTGTCTCTTGTACCGAGTCTTGCATTGAGGGCAAGACTTATTCCCTTCCTTCCTCTCATATTCATAACAAGCTCGGCAGACTGGGAAGGCACACTCGTTACAAGCAACAAAAAGGTCCCCCGTGTCTGAAAGTCCTACTGTATCACTGCAGATTTGACACTCTTGGCCATCGAATTTTTTCGGCAGCTTGGGCTGCATTATGAAAGAAGCAATTGAGGATCAGGAGAGAAAGGAATCAGAAAACTTGTAAAAGATGTCCATGTTCCAATGATGTAAACATAAGTCAGGTGTATGAGATAAGCAAAGCTAACAACTTCATCAACATATATTTAAACACTTAAATAGAACACGAAAAACCAAGAAACCAAAATTTTGTACAAATTGCCAAATTAATACTCTCAGTTAAATGATCCTGCAAATTTCAATTTCTTTAGAGAAGTCTCATGCAAACCATGAAAATACCACTGGATACTATAACAAGTCCAAGTCTATAAAGCACAAAGTGGCATGAAGATCTATGCCGGCAAGAAAGGGCAGCAAAGGATCTGTATGCATTTTTCAAAATACAGGGATTTCAAGCGTAATTCGGAAAGAAGACTCTGATATCTATCTAACAACACATAAGGAAGACAACAAAGTCGAGCGCATCAAAGTCGCAAATTTAACAAGAGTCCACGACAAGCAACTAGAGTTACAGCTAACTCAAAACAAAATCAAGTGATTTTGTTTAACACCGAAGCAATCTATCTTTTAACTAATACTTCCTACAAGAAAGATAGTGAATCGCATAGGGTTGTCGACATCAGTTCAAAATCATACTAAAACTGACTAGAGAAGAAATTCCAAAATGGATATTTGAATGCAGAACAAAAGAAAAATTATGGCCGTTCCTAACAGTAACCAAAAGAAGTGCAACATCTTCAAATTGACCGGCACCATATGCCTTCCAATCACAAATTGCACAAGACGATTATGAACCCGAAGTCGAACCACAGAAACCGCAAAGCGCACCACTAGATCCAAGCAACAGAACGACCAAAATGCCAGTTCTTTCGAAAGAACCGAGAAGAAGGAAAACGGTCGGATCTCGGCCGTCCAGAACAGGACGCAGAGGCGAAGAACGGCAAACACCCACCCCAGCTTCTCCTCCCTGGCGAATCATCACGAACTCGTTCCGCTTGTGTGACCCCGCCACCATGCCCGCATTGGCTGCCATGACGCTCCCGACACCCTACCCAGATCCGATCTTTCCCCGAGCTCCTCACCAGAATCTCTGGAGAACAATCACCTTACACCGAGGAGGAGGAAGAGAACAATGGATCGGGAACTCCTCCGATGGGAGCCGAAGAATCGCACCGGTGGTCTCTCACTCCCCGCCGCAATCCCCCATCCGATGATTCCCATCCTCCGCCCTCCTCCCTTACCCATAAATTAAATATAAACAAATATACGTTTAATCACATCCGTCGGACGGAAGGAGTTGATGGATTCTTAAGCGTCCGATCACCGCGAACGTCACAGCCAAGTGCCGGTGAACCGGCGCAGCTAAGTTTGGTCTCTCTTACAGAGAACGGTGGTGACCGGATGCGACGGTGACCGCGAAACGTGACGTTGTTGCTGTCGTTTGTTTGTAACGGCTCGTTGTCTACAGAAACGTGAACTGGAAGAACATATCTGATTCACTATGAATTAATCATCCTAAGATAACTACATGCATAAAAAAGAAAGAAAAAATATCTAAATTTTTTCCGTCGTCGGCTGTACATCCCCATTCGAAGTGCGAGAGATGTCAATCAATCCAGTCTGCATAAATACGGTTCAGCTTCTTTATCCTCCGCAACCGTGGGAAAGACTTGTGCGTTGGTTCTGAGCTGGGCGGCGGCGTTCCTGTCCCAGCGTGGGTCGGAGAGCTTGCAGATGTGGGAAGAGTACTGCTTCTGGGAGCCTCTTCTGAATGCTTCACAGCCTCCGCAACGCTCACCGGCGGAGACTTCTTCAACACTGCCAAAAAGAACACGCCGATGTCATGCTGAGAACAGCTGATCAAACACAAAGCAGACTGCAAGTAGGCCGTGAAAGCAAGCGAAGCCTGGCTTCGAGGGTACCTGCAGAACCATGCGCGGGGACGCATCTCTCGTTGATGGATCGGCTGGCGTTGGCCGCAGGCGCTGCACGCACCGTCGGTCTCACGGCCGAGCCACTCCCTCGTGCATGCGAGTGCGAGTACGAGCATCTGTCGCCGTAAGGGGAGGCACCGGCGGCAAAGTTCCGGCACAACTTGGTCCTCTGCGTCCCGGCGATATCCTGCCAGTTGGGCACCGGCTCGCGGAGGTCGGCGGGGCCGTGGGCGAACCTGCAGTGGTGGCTGTAGGGACAGTCGCCCCAGGTGCTAAAATTCTGGCACAGTCGGGTCTTGTAGAACACGAGGTTTGGGTCAACGGCGGGAGGAGGAAGGGGAGGGAGCGTTGCAGAGATCGGTGAAGGCATGTTTGGAACGGGAGGAATCATGGTAGGGGGCTGTTGTGGTGGTGGGTGGAAGACGAACCGAGGTCTCTTCGGTGGGGGAGGCTCCATGAATCCTTGCTGCTGCTGCTGCTGCGGCTGTGGACGGAGGAGGGTTGATAGGAAGACAGGCTTCGGCCAAATACGGAGGGAAGAAGGCTCGAATCTACTACAAATCTTAACTTGGAAAACCGATACCGAACCCAACTGGAACACCAATGGCGGTTGGAATAGTCCTACTACCCAACTCTGTTGTGTCGATAGATAGGCCTATCCGACTCAGCATGCACTTATTTATGCATGATGATAAAATCTCATCAGATACATTATTTTACATCTAAAATATTAATCCAATGATAATATATCGACCTCACTTATCAAATATTGAAGATTTGAAATCTCATCCCATATACTTTACGCCTAACAAATTGATATAATGACGATATACGAGATCTACTTATCAAAGATTACGGATGTCAGATAACAAACTTCGAATGCTCTACAGAAAGGTTTAAAGATCGGATCTCATCATCACCGCTTTACCATTTGACAATGCAGGTTGAATCAAACATTTAAAAGTAAACCCTTGATCACATCACAACCGTGAAGGAGACTACAATGTGAACAAATTACATTAAAACAAAGGCATGGCTACTAAATTCTCCAAGCAAAACACGAAATGATTAAGACGAATAAAGCACATAAACCGCTTAAACCTACATCGGCAAATGAACTAATATGGTAATTAAAAAAGAGAGCTATGAGTGTGTAGAGATCATTCGGATTCTATCAAGTTGATAAAAGAGTGAGGGCACACAAACTTTACCATAAATCCCAAACCAAAATTATGAATACCAACGTGATTATCTAAGTCTAGCACACTTGTTCACGATGGATCTTTAATTAAGAATGAGATCCATCAAGTCCCAGCATTGCGGTAAGAAATTTGCAGACATCATCCATCTCTCCAGGGACGGTATGGTGGCCAACCCTACACAATTTCAACTATTAGTTCCATAGAGGATGCAATTTGGCTGACCATGTAAGAAAAAAAAAAGATTGCATACCCATTGTATGTTTGGAATGTAACTTTTTCAAATCCACTTGATTTTAAAACGTGAGCAGATTTCTCTCCATTTTTATGTAACACCGCAACATCTCCTGTAAGAATTCAACTTTAGCATAACCGAACAATTTACCATTGCAGAATGTAATACTGCTCCAAAGTAATGCAACTTCCAACATTTAGTAACTGGGATAAAACACTAAGAGAAAGAATAGTGTCATATTGCAGATTCGTGCTGAATCATGAGAAACGGATGCTGATAATGACTCAAAATATGTTCAGACCTCAAGAGATGAAAAGATGTATGATCTACATTATCAAGAATTCATCTTATAATGATTTTGATCATTAAATTCATCATTTTTATGATTAGAAGAATAATAGGTGAAGGTATTACAAGACTGCCATCTTCCACTTGCATCTCCATGAGAAGTGAAATGTATCACTAAAAGTGTTTCATGTGCTACATTTTGGATAAAAGGTGCATGAGCTGATCTCTTGCATGTTGCATAACTATTATAGTCAGCTAAAACATGAGATCAATCATACATCAGGTTGGCATCATCTGGTAAATTCATAAATATCATAGATAGATCTGTTTGTATGTAACTTAATCTAAAGCCAGCAGCTAAATGTGCAACTCAAGTGAACATCTAGAGGATATAACGAGGAACCACAGCATGTTATATTTATGATGATGTACAGAGACATACCATCTCCATGACAAAGTAAAATAGGCAAGGATGAAGCCCGACTTGCAGCATCTTGAGAACCTTCCAACTTGCTGCTCTTCAGACTCCTAAAAGTATAAAATGGCTTTGCAAATGAGATCACTCTAGATTTAAATGTCAAAGTAGAAGTATCGCAGAGACATGGAAGCTCTTTATGACAGTACAATATACCTCGCGCATGGAAGCCAGCCACTTAGACCAACAACAACACTTAGATTGACAGGGTAGGGCTTGCCATTTCCATATTTTCCATGAGCACAACAAATTGCAGAGTACAGGGCAGTGGCAGCACCCATACTAAAGCCACAAACGGCAAGTTTGACTGTGATAGTAAAAAAGAATAGCACATTACAGATCCCAATTGATCAAATTACATGCAACATGCATGACATAGGTGGCTTATGCAAAACATGCAAAGCTGAATGACACATGATCACAGGTTTAATGTGTGATAAGAAATAAAGAAGATGGCCTTCTAAATTAATCTCTTGCATGAAGTTGGCTGTTTTTGCCTTTAGCATCTTAGCTTCTACTGATTGCATCAAGTAGACAAATCCAAGGTTCTGATATACAACTTTGTCCATTTCGAGCAACTAATGGCAAGTCGAAAAGCTGGACTATATACGAAGGACGGCATATATTCTTCACAAATGTCATGTTCACGGATTAACAGCTACCATATGGTGAACAGGCACATCAAAATAAGTTGAAAAGCTAGACTATATACGAAGGATGGCATATATTCTTCGCAAACTTCGTGTTCGTGGATTAACAGCTAACATATGGTGAACAGGCACATCAAAATAGGATTGTTTGAGAGAACATACTATCAGCAGGCTCTGTTGACAATAAATTTGCAACATGTGCAGCAGATGCATCCATTCCTTCAACATCATCAGGGCCATCCTCTGACAGATCCCCAGCATCAAACCCTATAAAACAGAAAACTTCTTAGGTACCGTGCCAATATCACTTATATTATAATTTTGACTCCCATGCACTTATCCCACATACAAATATTGCATTGATATGTTACTCCAACCAGTTTGGAACTCAACAATTTCACATATGCATTCACTCACAAGAAAGTAAACATATAACAGATATTACAGTCAATCTAATTGACTTACAAGCAGTTGAAGGTAATCCACCAAACAATGCTATGGGCCTGGCAGGGGCAGTTGGGCATATCCACTTAATCTGCATAGGTCCAATTGAGTTCATAAAGATTTTAATAGAAGACCAGCAAATGATGAACTACCCAAGATCATACTAGTTAAGTTAAGGGTAACAGAAAATGTTATTTTCATATTTATCATGGTATCAAAAATGATTAGCAATTTTGTTCTTACATTTGGAAGAGGGAGGGTTTCCAGGAGTTGGGACCAGCTGCAGCATAAGCAAGAAATAAGCAGATAAGGAATGGAACTATCAGAATTCTTAGCACAATTTTTCCCTAAAAGGGTAGCAGTTTCAACTAATTATAGATCAGCTATCAGACAAATGAATTACGATGCCACCACAACAGATGGTGCACTGTAAACTTTCATATAAAAATTAAGTCTTCAGAAAGAAACAATGAACAGAAGACAGCAAACTATACCGAGCATTCGACCAGGCTTCTCAGAAAAATGCTAAGATGTCATTAACACATAACAAGGATAACTATAGCACATAAAACATTTTTAAGGTAGCAGCTAAAGCAGACAACAAAAATTTGATATGGAATATCTTTCTCTCTTGTATCAGACTATCAGTTTTTGCAAGTTTTAGTTCTTCTCAAAGTGCAACCAAAGAGGTCTTTCATAAAACTCATAGTCATAGCAGCTAAACTGATGCCTGATTCTCTATACCGAACAGCCAGGAGGAGAGTTGAAGGAAAGCTAGTCACACCATCAAGCCTTCGATCTTGTTTTTTTTCTTTTTTTTTCCTTTTTTTTAAGTGGGCAAAGTCCTAATCAAGTTTGATAAGACCCCTTAGGGTTTTATCTTGGAAAAAGTGAAAGGAACGGAGGAGGAGCGGAAGAAGTGAAAGAAAAAGGGATATGATCGCTTCGAGGGGATCGGCCTCCTTGATCGCTTCGAGTGGATCGGCCTCCTTGATCGCTTCGAGGGGATCGGCTCCCTTTGATCGCTTCGAGGGGATCGGCCTCCTTAGTTTATAGTCAAAAGACTGAATAATTCTTCATTTCCTGAAGTAACAGTCACATCCCATTTATAGAGTTCCCCCGAGAGTCCCCCCCAAGACTTGGACTCTTATTAACCGACTCTGTAACCGACTTCTAACCGACTAACAAATTCAGTAACCGACTCCTAACCGACTAACAACTCTCTAGCATTATCCAAAACATTATCCAAGGTTTAAAAAATAAAAGATTCGTAACAGTTCCGCCTCCTTCAAATCAGCCTTGTCCTCAAGGCTGAGCGACATCAAATTCGACACAAGATATCTGTGACGCGTCACAACTCGCTGATCAAGTAAGTACGACCTCCACTTTTTTATGGTGTGAGCAACAGGTTAGACATTAGTTGGTGCTTTCCCGGATATTATTGGAATCCGATGATCATGATGTCGAAGAGGTAGGAGTCCTTGTGGTTTTGCAAATACATCTGCAAACTCTTTAAGCAATGATTCAATACTTTTGATTGGAATGTGCCCCGCTATTTCTTGATCTATGCGCTGTAATGGTACCAGGAAACCAATGTGTGTCTCCCGAAGAACCTTCTCCATCCAATGGCTAGTGACAGTGGCGATCTTACTTCCGCGCCGGCCCTTTAGAATCGCCTGCTTTCCATTAATAAAAAACTTCATTATTAGTTTAGAAAAGTTCCAGGAAACATCACCCAAGGTTGATAGTCATTCGATTCCTAGCACCACTTCATAGTCTTCTAAGGGAAGTAAAAAGAAATCCACGAGTAACTCTTGACCCTGCATAGTGAGCTTTATCTTTGAGCACTTGCTATCACAGGTTAGAATTCGTCCATCAATAACCTTTACTTTAAATTTATCACAGCCTTCGATGTGGTAGGATAATCGGGTGGCGATCTTTTTGTCCATAAAATTGTTGGTGCTACCCGTGTCAATCAAGACAGTGACAGGCTGATGTTTCAAAGTTCCTGCAACTTGCATTGTTTGTGGGTTAGAGTAGCTGACCAATGCATGCACTGTGTATGTGATAGGGTCAATATCTTCATCAGTTTCTATGCTTTCCTGGTCGGAATCTAACTCATCTGCTTCTAATTCCTACTCAATTGGCTCAATCATTAGGAGTTTTCCTTGTCTGCAACGGTGCTCCTTACTCCATCTTTCATCACAATGCGAACACAACCCTTTTGCTGATCATTCCTTGAGCTATTCTCGAGTGTTAAGGTTGTGGCCAGGAATAGATAGAGCTGGTGGCACGCTGATCATTTGTTTGCTGTCACTTTTGTTTTGACGATATTTCATATTGATTTTTTCCTCATGTAGGTGTGCAAATGAAATTGCAGCTATCATGGTACGGGGTTGTCGAGCCTTAACTTCACATCTGATCTCTGGAGTAAGTCGTTCAACAAAGGTACCCACTAGTTGTCGTTCCGATCAATCTCTAGCTTGATTCGACAATCGCTCGAATCTACCTTGATATTCCAATATTGTAGAAGTCTGACAAATTTTTACAAACTGTCCATCTATATTTTCGTACTCTGATGGTCCAAACCGAACAAGAAACCCCCTCTTGAATTGTTCCCACGAGGAAACTCCGTGACAGGTTTCATACTAGTCATACCACTGAATTGCATCACCGTATAACCGGATTGAGGCTATTTCCATCTTAGACTCATCTGGGGTTCTGTGAAAACGAAAAAATTTCTCTGCCCTCGAAATCCAACTAGTTGGGTCTCCATCTTCCCATCTTGGAAATTCCACCTTAATACGTGGGTAGCCTGAGTCATATTCTCGGTGCACCCTTCCTGTATATCCAAATCTGTTTAACGTCGAGTTTGAACTTCCATTTTGTTCTAATTTGTAAAAAATTCTCCAGTAGGCTTCTTTTAAACTCATTAAGGGTCTCTTGTAGTCAGTTGTCAATTCAGGTTTCTAATGCTTCCATTTGGTTCCCAATACGAATTTCTAATGCCTCCATTTGATTCCCAATTCAAAATTTTAATGCCTCCATTTGATCCCCAATTCGAATTTCTAATGCTTCCATCTGGGCCTTCACTGGTTTGTCGGTAGCCATTGCGTAAGATTGTAGATCTGTAATTCCCAATTCTTATTTTTGATGTCCAGTCAAGGGCATCCGTGATGTAAGCTTGAATTTACGGCAAGTGCAGAGTTTGTGGGAGAGGGCAGCAGCATAGCGGCAGCATCATAGGAAGAAGGCTTTAGCGTCGTGGGCGGCTGCAGAGTTTATGGAGGCCGCCGGCTCTTGCGGCGGTCGTGGGAAAGCTCTATTTCACCGCATACCAAGGCAGCTGGAAGGCAACGCTGGGGTGCAGCTGCGGCAGGTGCAGCGGACGTCGATTGCGACTGTGAAGATGGTTGGGGCTGCAGCGATTGCTACTGAGGCCGATAGCGAAGAGGGCAACGACGATGATGGTCGCGACCGATAAGCAAGGTTGTCAGACTGGAAGATGCAGTGAAAGCGCCGAGGATCGATGCTCTGATACTAAATGATAAGACTCCTTAGGGTTTTATCTTGGAAAAAGTGAAAGGAACGGAGGAGGAGCGAAAGAAGTGAAAGAAAAAAAGATAATGATCGCTTCGAGGGGATCGGCCTCCTTGATCACTTCGAGGGGATCGACCTCCTTTGATCGCTTCGAGGGGATCGACCTCCTTAGTTTAGTCAAAAGACCGAATAATTCTTCATTTCCTGAAGGAATAGTTACATCCCATTTATAAAGTTCCCGCGAGAATCCCCCCAGGACTTGGACTCTTATTAACCGACGTCGTAACCGACTTCTAACCGACTAACAAATTCAATAACCGACTCCTAACCGACTAACAACTCTCTAACATTATCCAAAACATTATCCAAGGTTTAAAAAATAAAAGATTCATAACAAAATTCTAGTAAACAAAGGATAGAGAAATTCCAACTTGACGGTACTTTTCTATTTCTTACTAATTTTATGATGTAATGGTCTTCCTATAGCACTAATTAAAATATGATTTAATTATGTAAAATAACAAAACCAGAATTCGTTTTTATATCATAAAGTCACAACTTCTGTTGCAGCATTCAAATGTGGAGAAGAATTCTCTCATTAAGCAACCATGAAAGAAAATTCTGGATTTTACAGTACTTTAAAGACAATAAAATGACTATTTTTTGGAGAAGCAACATGACTTGTCGAGGGAAACAATAGATCGAACCATTTGTATTATACTAATAAAGTTGAGCACAAAGTTAAGCACCGGATTATGTGACTTAACAAAGATGCCAAGCAGCCTTGAGTTGCTATCCAACACAGACAGTAACTTAATAAAGCTTGCCCAACATGCTTCAAATAATATCCAGAATAGACTGATGCTGCACATAGTCCAACTTCATGTGACATGAGATATCACGCACAAGCAGCGGTTTAATATGGTCTCTCAATCACTTTATATTCTACCGCTTACTAGATTAAACTTATGCAGAAAATTTGTCTGACTTCACTGACAAATAGTGAATGTTGCAGGTTTATCAACATGGCTCAAATTTGTTGGACACCAGAGCTCAGCATATGAAACCATTTCATCTTGTCCTCAAATCACACACAAAAATACACAGAGGGGAGCTACCAATACCTTGCTCCATTATCACCCACCCCATGAAGCCACACAACAGTAGCCAGGTGCCTCCCCTTAGGTCTGACCACATGGGTTCTTCCAAAGTCAAACGCCCTTGCAGCAGCGTTAGCACCTGAATTTATTCATTGATTCATTCAAACAATCCCCCTTAGCAGCAAGGAACCAGAAGATTGGTGACGGAGGAAGAAAGAGCAATCAAACCTGTAGCAATCGAGCTGCTTCCGTTGCTCATCTCCGCAACAGCAACAACAGCCTCTCTCCTCGCACTACCTGCGGAAAGAAGCACCATTTTTTGACATCAAATGTAGAGTTCGGGAACACAAGAACAAGAAACCACTGAGATCTGATCCAGGTAAAGGCGCATGGCTCCAAAAAGAACTTGGGGGGGGGGAGGAATGGAGAAAGGGGTAGGGGAAAAGGAAGGGAGCTATCTGTTAAAGCAAACAATTTTTACCGTGACCTCAGGATGGACGGCTTCATTACCGTGATTCCGGGGTCATCGCGGTAAGGTTTGGATCGGGCAAGAGGGGGTTCACCAATCAGATCGCGGATGGCGGAAGGGAAAAGGTGACGGATTCCGCTGGAGGTCGTCGCCGTCGGCTCCGGTCCCTGCACAAACGTTGGGTCGAAGGATACTCTGCCCGACCCCTCCAACGCTCAAGTTAGTCCGAGCGGTGAAAAGAAGAAGAGAGAGTCCTTTCTTCCGGTTCCAGAGAGCCCCTTTTTACCGTGGCTTTCGATGACTTATAAAGATCGAAAGACTGATACATCTCTGATTGCGTCTAGGAGCGTCGTACGAATCTGGATTCGTACGCTGATACCGTGCTCCGACCTCCTGTGAAACCGGGGAAGACCAGGGGCAGGTGATGTCTGCGAGTCAACCCCTGCCACAGTCGAATGCAGGAGAGGCTGAGATGTCACCCCGACGCGAACCGTATGGGGCCCACGTCACGTCACTTTTATTGCCCATATCACTGCCCCCCTTGAAGACAGCCCCTCCTGCGGAACCGACTTTGGCAAATGAGCTGTCGCTCGGGGATCGGTTGACCGAGCTGTCGCTCGGGGATAGAGCATCGAGGTATTGCTCGGGAATAGAGATTTCAAGTCATTGTTCGTGGTTGGGTTTACCGAGCCACCGCTCGGGAAGGAAACATCGAGCAGTCGCTCGGGAGTGGAACATCGAGCACCGCTCGGGAATGGAACATCGAGCAGCTGCTCGGAATTAATACATCGAGCTGCCGCTCGGAATAAACATCGAGCTGTCGCTCGGGAATGAAATATTGAGCAACCGCTTGGGAATAAACATCGAGCCGCCGCTCGGAATAAACATCGAGCAGTCGCTCGGAATAAACATCGAGCCGTCGCTCGGAATAAACATCGAGCTGCCGCTCGGGATGAAACATCGAGCAGTCGCTCGAGAATGGAACATCGGGCCGCCGAATGGAACATCGAGCTACCGCTCGGAATAAACATCGAGCTACCGCTCGGAATAAACATCGAGCAGTCGCTCGGAATTAATACATCGAGCTGCCGCTCGGGAAGTGAGGGCAGCGAAGAGTCCTTCGGCCCTCGTGCCATCTCGAAAAACGGTCGCACGCAAGAAGTCACGAGAATCAAGGTGTCGTTAAAGTGTCGCCCAAGTTGCCCGCTTGGGTGATTGCCGCGTCACGTCTGCATTAATATCGGGCCATCCTTTGGACTGCCGATGTGATGTGGGGGGGGGGGGGAAGTGCGCCGCCGCCCTCATCGGGTAACGAAGGGGCGGAGCCCTTTCGACGGGATTTTCGTCTTTAAGTAGCGCGCGTTGCGATATCCCACCATTTTTTACCAGCGAAGTTCTTTGCCCCGAGTCTTGTTGTTTCTCTCTTCTGAACCATCTTCCTTGGCTCCGGCGTCCCTTGCCTCCTTTCAGTCGATTTTTCTGCCGGAGGTCAGTAAGAAATGACTTCCTCTCCCACTTCTTCCTCCTCCACTTCTTCCTCTTCCTCCTCTTTCGTTTCCATACGCGCTCTGAGTTCGCTACCTTCTCCGCCTCCAGACTGTTCTTCCGATGGGGAGGCGGTGCGTGCGTTCGAAGTCCTAATGTGGCCGCACGATCTAGACTCCACCGTAGGCGATTCCTCATTGGGGACCCTTCGGGAACGCTACAGTATCCTGGAGGATTGCATCCTCATAGCCCCTGAGGTGGGGCAGCGGGCTTATGATCCCATCCCTAAAGGCTTTGTCTTGACCCTTGATGCCCTTGAGCAGGCCTACGTCTTCCCCTGCACCCCGTCATCGTTTCCTGTCTTTCCCTGTGGTAAATCTCGCCGTCACAGGTGACGCCGAACTCCTGGCGTTACCTGGTGGCGTTTTTGGAGGAATGCCACCACGCCAACATCACCCCGACCCGTAATCTTTTTCTCTCCTATTTTTGCCTTTTCAAGGGGTCAAGGGGATACTTCCTAGCTGCCCGAGCGGACTTCCGAGTCGACGGGGCTCCGACCAACAATAAAGGGTGGAAGAGCAGATTCTTCTATGTCTGTTGTGAAAAAGATTGTGGTTTTGGGGTCCGATGGTCCGCAAGGATCATCGATAATATTGACCCTAAGTTGAGCGCCGAAGAGCGCCAAAATCTGGGTAGATTGAGGGAAATTCTTCCCTCCTCTCAAGCCGTCCACAACACGAAGGAATACTAGCTGGCCGAGGCGGGACTTAGCCCGTGCCCTCGGGGTAGGTCTACATTGTTTGTCACCCATGTGTCCATGACATTTATCTAATCCTAACCGATTCCTCATTCTCTGCAGAAATGGTGAACTTGCGGGCTCTTCGCGGTGTGCGAACTTCGACTGGTTCGACTCCTCGTCCAACACCTGCCCCGAAGCGAGGGGAGAAAGATTCCCCACTGGAGATCGAGGAGGGACGGCCGAAGAAGAAGGCCAGAGTTGCAGGCGCCCAGGAGCCCGAGGTGCCGACGTCCCGGCCCGAGGACGTGACCAACGAGCAGGCCGACCTGTCACGGACAAAATTGTAAACGGCTTGTTCGGTGTAATGCTTGTGCTTGTCCGTGTCCCTTTTGGTTGGTTGTAATTTGTAAAGCTTGTAAAGGGCTTGTGGAAAATCCCCATTTGAGCGGTTTGTAGCCATTGTAGCGCTAATTTTGCGTCAGTGCATCTTGTACTAGAATTCGATCAGTAGTGGACTTTTATACTTTTTGTGCAGGTCCTAATATCCATGGTTGTAGGATAATTTTGCTAAAAGAGGGCTTGCGGATCCCGGTGACGCTTTCTCTATCCCGCTTCTCTTTCGTGGTCCTCTGGGGATTGTAGGAGATTTCGGGAGGCGCCGCTTTGCGGTGATACGCATTGGTGCCCACGGCTTAGCTTAAACAAAACCAGCTAAGTCCGTGACGATTGGTATCGACACTTAGCATGCATACGTGGGGGACCTAGCGAGGCACCACGAGGACAACAAGCTAAGAAGAATTACGGAGCGCACAAAGGTCGGGATGGCCGAGTTCGAGCAGTGGCTCGACGTTAACACCCAACCTTGATGGTGTTCGAGGTAAGCGGAGTGCTTGGCAAAGGATGAAACCGTGCAAGGTGGAGTGGGTTGTTCAACGATCGAAAGAGTTGTAAACTCAAGGAATTCGATACTCATGCATGGCCTTGCATGCGGACGATGGATTGTTCGCGGCCATCCCAAGGCGACCGAAGGTCGGCGCCATGGAGCATTGAAACTTTCTCTTCGACATGTGCAGGATGCTTTCGTAAGATGCTGAAGTGTGCAGCAGGTTCAGCATGTTGCTAGACCCAGAGGGGTGCAGTGTGAGCTGTATTGGTGAAGTGTCACAATCTAGCAAGTGCATTTGCAATGGCAGAATTGGGCACAGTTTGTTCAGCAGAGGCGAAGTAGTCCAAGGGGATAGTGGTCTCCAAAACTTCCTAAGGGAAGGATGTGAAGAGAGAAGTTGCTCCAACGGGGCAGATATCCAGGAGGGATAAGTCCCGGTTCTCCAGAGGGAGAATTATGCGCAATGAACCGCACTAGTTGAGGAGTACCTCAAGACGAAGCTCGACGGATCGAGTGAGCGGTAAGGAGTCATTGCATGATCTCGCTAGTGGTGATGCGTTGGTGGACGCATAGCGAGATCAAGTGGGGGAGCAACCCAGGCAACACAAAGTGAAGGCACACTTGGAGCCGATAGTGAGATCGGTCTCAACAGAGGGCTAACCCGTGGAATGGTTGGCGTGAGGGCCACCATCAACGCAATGCAAATCGAGAAGCAAAGCAACTTGGGGGTAACTTGGTGAAGTACCCAGGCCGCATGAAGGGAGTTGGTTTAGAAGATGGAATGTGGAGCGGAGGCTTGGAGCTTTCCCTAGACAGAAGTCAAGGACATGGACTCTTGCAGAGGCAGGAATCGGATCATGCCGTTCCATGGGTTTCATATTCAGATGGAGCCGACTCGTCTTGCATAGTGCCAAAGACAAGGGAGCTTTGAGGCACATGCACTTTATCTCGATGAAGCATTTGGTGGAGATTCTAAGGCGACGCAGTTTGCTGAGGCAAAGTTGGTGTCAAAAGGCCTTGACACGGGGCAAGAGGATGCAGAGGCAGTTACTCTTGAAGAATATGCCACGGTGTTGCCATTCGAGTTGCCATGAGGAAAGCGGTGCGCAGCGGAGATTGTCTGGTAGGGGCAGAGTCCCAGGATCCAGACAATGGTGCACCTATTTCAGCGAAGTCAGGGGACTTCAGAGGAGCTGCTAGGCAATGGACTATCCTAGAGCTAGACTTCGTCCGAGTGTGACCCGAGAGTGGGTGGACGAAGGTCGATTGCCAAAGAAGCGAACAGAATCGAAGCTGGCGAAGGCCCTGCGATGTGTTGGCGGAGTCCACACAGAGATATCGCAGTTCGAGTTCATACCACAGGGATCAGAATGCAAGTCACCAGGAGGCGACATGATGCAGGGGATCGGGGTGGAATGGTTCGTGGCAAGACGACACACAGTGTATCCCGTGAGGGACATGGTCATCTGGAAGTATGACCGGGAGCGCAATTAGGAGCTCCACGTCGGTGAACAACACGACGGCAAGAAGAGCTATGGATTCAAGCAGTGAATGCCATGGTACCGCAGAGGCGGGTCTTCCGTGCGTGCACCGAATGTTGCATTGAATGGAAGCCTTGGACATCAGCTTATGGGGGCTGTGCACTCTCAAGGAAGAAGTTCAGATGCAAATACCAGGGAGTCCCATTTGGGGACTGGATCATACAGAGGTATGATCGGAGCTGCTGAAGAGTGGAACTACTTCAGAGCTCACATTCGCTTAAGGGAGCCCGGCAAGTCAGAGGACAAGGCCGAGTAAGCGAACATTGCAGCCAATGAAGCTAAGGAGAACAGAATTGGTGCAAGTCCTGCAACATGTGTGGCGGTGGCCATACATGGGAGTTGTAGTCTGTCTTTCCAGCGATCACGTGGAACTGCTCAGAGAACACTTAGGTGTCGAAGCAGGTGGTCAAAAAAGGCGAGGAAGCAATGACGAGTCCAAGAGGGCTCAGCTACCCAATATCAGTCATCGGTTAGATTGAAGGTGAACTCAGAGGAGTGTCACAATGCCGCAGAGGCAGATCTACCGATCACGAAGAAGGGATGCAGATGCGAGACAACGGATAGTAGTGCCATTGGCGTCGCAGTGCCATGGTACCGCTGAGGCGGGACTTCCGGGGAGTCATCAATCCCTTGCTCTCTTAGAGGGAGAGCACTTGGTCGTGATATGGGCCGTGGAGGAGGAGAATGCTTTGGCAAACTCCATGTACCAAGACAAGGCTGAAGGGCGAAGGCCAGAGAACTTCGTAAGACCAATGTCAACAGACTTTCTATCAAGATAGCCGTGAGTGAAGGACTTCGGGTCGATGCAAGAGTGCATGACCAAGGATCGGAGCAGACAGTACGCGGTGCTGTACCTTTACTACTCAGAGGAGTCGGCGACAGAAATGATGGAGAAGGCGGTACAATCCCAAAGGCGACCAAATCTATCGGAGACTTACTCCAAGTTGGAGTGATAACTTCTTGCATTCCAGAAGTTCAATGGCAATGAGAAGGTGAATCACAGTAGCTGACTCAGCGCAAGGATTGCAAACACTTCAAGTGCTTCGAAGTGTGAGCTAAGAGCAGGCGAAGTCCAGTAACCAGCTCGACGCACGAAGTACAAACTCGAGGAGGCGGGCGAAGACAAGTAACCTTTGCCTTCTCAACTCCCAAGAGAATGGGCGGAACTCCAGTACCCCAGCTCTCTTAGTTATCCAGCAGAGGAGCTCTGCACAGATGTGAAGACCCTTCGAAGACAACTAAGTGGAAGAAGATTCGATGGGCAAATTTTGCGGAGGAAGGACCTGAAAACTTCAAAGGTTGCGAGGTGATGCTCGTTAAAGCTCCAACAAAGCATCTATCCAGTTCAAGAGACAAGAAGAATTTGAAGACTGGCGCATATCAAAGATGGTCTTTTCCCTTCATCAGATGAATCCGCAAGAACCAGCAAGGATCAGCACAACTTTGCCAACCCCACACCAAAGTCGAGTCATTGGCGAGTTGAAGCAGCACGGCGGATTAAAGTTCGACGACTCAACAACAAGCGGAGAACAAATGGGAGCCAAGGGGCGCATCGCAGCAGGAGCAGAAGATCGAAGATCCAACAAAGAAAAGAAGTTGCAGCGTCAGCAAAGGCTTCGACGAGGACGTCGAAGGAATAAGTGGGGGAGAATGTCACGGACAAAATTGTAAACGGCTTGTTCGGTGTAATGCTTGTGCTTGTCCGTGTCCCTTTTGGTTGGTTGTCACTTGTAAAGCTTGTAAAGGGCTTGCCAAAGGCAAAATGCCCTATTTGAGTGAGTTTGACAGCCATTGTAGGCTTGTACATAAAGTACGCGTCGAGGAATACTTGTAATAGAAAATCGGTCTGTAGTGGACCAAATCTATACCTTTGTTGTGCAAGCTGTTTCGAGCTTGTAATATCCATTGTTGGAATGTGCATTGGCTATAAAGTGTTTACTAAAAGAGTGGCTTGTGGATCCCGTGTGAAGCGTTTTCTCTGTCCCGTCTTCTCTTTTGCAGGTCCTAAGGGATTGTAGGAGATTTCGGGGAGGCTGACCTTTGCGGTGATACGCATTGGTGCCGCACGGCTTAGGCAAAACCAGCTAAGTCCGTGTGAAGTGGCCGGGCTGGCGAGGCTGGATGGGGCTGGATAACGGGGCTGGTGCTGCGCCCGCCAGCTGTCGCTCTGCGCCGCCGCTTTCGCTTGCCGCTTATCGCCGCGCGTCAAAACGTCGACCATCTGCTGCCCCGCCAAAAATGGGCTTTTAACCCGGTGCTGCCGCCTTTGCCTGCGCTTTGGCTGGCTTTTGGCCCCGTTTTTTTTTTTGGCGTTTTTGTGCGCGTGCGCGCGCGGCGCGCGCGGCGAACTCAGCCATCTCAAAGCACCACAGAACCCCCGGTGGCACCCCGGGGGCTGGATGGGGCTTTGGATAACAGGGGCGGGCTGGTGCTGCTGCTGCTGCCCGCTCGCTGCTCGCGCTCGCTCCGCTCGCGTGCTCGCGCAATGGCCTCTGGCCTTGGCCCGTTTTGGGCTTTTTTGGCTTTGCTGCTTGCCGCTGCGCGCGCTGTTTTGGCGGGCGGGGCGTTTTCGCGTGCGCGCGGCGGGCGCGCGCACCATCTCAAGATCCTGGAACCCCGGGTGGCACAGGGCTGGATGGGGCTTTCGGATAACGACTGCTGAACCTCCGCTGGCCCCGCTGCGCGCGCGCTGGCGCCGCCCCGCTTGGGCTTTTTCGCCGCGCTGCCAGCTGCGCGCTTGCGCTGCTGCTGCCGCCTAGCTGGCAAATGGCCCGGGCCATTTTGCCCGCTTTCGCTTTGTTTTGGGCTGTTTTTTGGCGTTTTGGCGTTTTGCGCGTCGCGCGGCGCGGCGGCGCTGAACGTCGACCATCTCAAAGCACCCAGAACCCCTGGGTGGCACAGGGGCTGGATGGGGCTTTGGATAACGAGGACGGTGCTGCCCGCCGCTTAATGCCGCCGCCGCGCTCGTCGCTCGCTCAAAAATGGCCCCAAAATGGCCCGTTTGGCCCGTTTGGGCTGTTTTTGGGCTGTTTTTTTGCTTTGCGCGGCGGCGGCGCAGCGCTCGCGTGCGAAACGTCGGCGTTTGGGCTGCTTCGGCACCTGGAACCCCTAGGTGCCTGCGCCGCCGCTCGCCATTGGTCGCCCTTGCTTTCATTTTTTTTTGGCAGTTTTTCATGCTGTGGTGATAGCATGAAACGGCTGCCTTACTTCACATTTACTCTTTTGCTCTCAACTGTATCCAAAATTGTCTCGTTTTGAATTTTCATCGTGCACGGCGGTATCTTGTCGTTGACGTTGATTGCTTTGTTTGATCGGCCACTTGAGTCTCTTTAACTCGTGGTTGGCGATGGGGTGATCGTGTCGGCATGTGAGTGGTGATGGATTTGTATGCCGTGGTGGGCTCCCTGCTATTGTGCAGCTGACCATCGATGCTTCAAGTCCCTTCAATTGTACTCTGCTCGAATGGAGTTGTGTGTGTTGCCTGTACCATCTACCTAGTTCCTTGGGAAATTGGCTTTGTTTAACATGCCTATCCACTTCTCATGTGTTATACGGATGAGGAGTGCCGATGTCCGTGCACCTTGTGTGTCCTCGAACGATGGCTTGGCTTAGACCCCTCGTCTCGATTGGCTCCTGTGTTCATGTGAGTGCTCTTCGATGCAGTGGATAAGAATGTCCCAAGGGTCTTTTGACTCATGGCACACGATCGGTTGGCTTGCTTTGTCGCCCTTCGATGGATGATGGCCGTCCCATCGTTGCCCACCTTTCCTTTGTGGTGCTTGGTGGGCATGTTGGGCTTGGCGTCATGGAGGACGTGCTACCTGGTTGATCCTGCCAGTAGTCATATGCTTGTCTCAAAGATTAAGCCATGCATGTGTAAGTATGAACTATTTCAGACTGTGAAACTGCGAATGGCTCATTAAATCAGTTATAGTTTGTTTGATGGTACGTGCTACTCGGATAACCGTAGTAATTCTAGAGCTAATACGTGCAACAAACCCCGACTTCCGGAAGGGATGCATTTATTAGATAAAAGGCTGACGCGGGCTTTGCCCGTCGCTCCGATGATTCATGATAACTCGACGGATCGCCTGTCACGAACGGTCGTCGCACACTCGCAGCAACTTCGCTCAACGTTCCGTTCGTCGCTTGCCCATGCTTGTACATATCTTTGGCAGCCTGTTTTGCCATGTTTTGGTGTGTTTTTCCTTGTAAAACAGCAGAAAACAGCAGCTGCAGCGCAGCAGAAAGAGCGAAACGATCGCTCTGCATCGCCCGAAAATCCAAAAACAGCTCCGTTTTAGTGTGCGGGCTGATTTCTGCAGGCAGCGCGCCATGAAATTTTTGTCAGCCATCTCAGCACCCTGAACCACCCGGTGGCACATGGCTGGATGGGGCTTCAGTATAGTGTCGGGCGTTGAACACTTTCACAAGTTTGCACGTCAACTTGACGGAAACTTGCCTCGCGCCCGGCACTTGGGGAGTAGTTGTTTGCGGACTTGCAGCTGCTCATTCACCCCTCTAAAGTCCTTGTTTTCCTCCTCTCTTTCTCTGCTTTCTTGCACTCCAAGTGCTCGCTCAATTGCTTGTAAAGCTTCCCTCTTCGCGAGACGTCGGGACTTGTCCGTCGCTCGTTCCAACAACTAATCAACTTCTCTTTTTACAGTCCTACGGGACTGCTGCGAGGTTGCAGCTTGGCGGCTGACCCTTTGCGGACGCGCGTATGTCGCAAGGGCGCCCAAGACTTAGGCAATCCAAGCTAAGTCCGACCGAAGTGGGTGCAAAGGCGATTCTTGACTTAGGCAACTTCAGGCTAAGTCGGTGGCTTGCCGCAAGGGTGCCTCACCACTTAGGCAATTCTTGCTAAGTGCGTGACATTGTGGTATCAGAGCAGGCAAGCAATTTGAGCAAGCAGCGAAGAAACTTCGCAATCTCACCATGGCGAAACAACGTGGTGAATCAAGCAAGATGGGGCAAGCCGGAATGTTGCCCCAAGCAGCCGCAGGAGGGCTGCATGTGCAAACTCGCTCGCTCGCTGCAGGAGCCGTTCGTGAGGAACGGGGCAGTGAGCATGAGGAGCGAGAAGTGGGCTACTCTCCACGAGCGGAGGAGGCGCAATCTGGAGCGCCAACCGGAAGAAAGACCCATAGAGAGAGGGTCACAGCGGTGGAAACCCGCTTGGATGTTCTTGAAGCGAGCTTGGATGAACTCTACCAAGGCCAAAGTAGGCTTCTTGGCGTAGAGAGCTCGCAAGAAGAAGCTGAATCCCGGATCGACAAGGTTGAAGCCTTAGTCGACCGACTGACGGATGACACAAAGGACTCCGTGCAACATTTGCAAGAAATGGTGACGGAACTCACTTCCAAAGTGGCAATGCTCACAAGGGCGTTGAATGCGGGGGGAAGCAACACCCGCGTTGCGCCAACACAAAGCTTCAGGCGCCCGACCCACATTGTTATGGGGGTGCTAGAGATGCAAAGGAGCTCGAGAACTTCCTGTTTGATATGGAACAGTACTTTCGAGCTACAAGGCCGACTCTGAGGACACCAAAGTTTCGATAGCGACTATGTATCTGAACGGTGATGCAAAACTTTGGTGGAGAACCCGTTGGGAAGAGATTCAGCAAGGTCGGTGCCGAGTGGACACATGGGACGACTTGAAGCGTGAGTTGAGAACTCAATTCCTACCCGAGAACACTGAGTTCATCGCAAGGAGGAAGTTGAGACAACTCCACCAAACGACTTCCATTCGGGACTATGTGAAGCAATTTTCTGCACTAATGTTGGACATTCAAGATATGTCTGAAAAAGATAAGCTGTTCAGCTTTCTTGATGGCCTGAAGCCATGGGCTCAACAGAACTTCATCGACGGAATGTCACCGATTTGGTCGAGCAATTGCAGCCGCAGAAAGGCTTACCGACTTTGCTTCTTCGAGGACCCGAGGAAGAAGAAGCGATCCACAGAAATCAACAACCAAGGCACCCTCCTGGGAAGGAATCTAGGGGTGACCAAAGGAAGAAGAGTTTCCATAAGGGGCCAAACTCAAACGGCAGGACCTCAAAACCTAGGACATGTTTCTTGTGCGGAGGACCACACAGTGTATGGGACTGCCCCTTAAAAACAGCACTCAATGCCTTGTCGGCTTCCATCAAACCCCTAAGCCGAGACAAGGGTAAGGCGATTGCCCTCGATTCGAGTAGCTCCGAGTCGGGCAGCGACGATGAGAAGTCGCAAGGACCCGAATGGGGCGATGCGTTGTTGAATGCATTGGGGTCAAGTGGGGAGAACCTGAAGCCGAAGCAACAAAAGCGAGAAGCGGTGAGTGATGTACGTAAACATCGAGACTCAATGGCCAAACCACCCGAGCAATGGTGGACACGGTGCTACTCACAACTTCATCGCCGACCGAAGCAAAGCGGCTTGGTTAATCTTAGAGAAGAACCCAAGTCGGATGAAGGCGGTTAACTCGGAGGCTAAGCGAATCTCTGGGCTAGCTAAGGGAGTCTCCATCAAGATCGGATCGTGGAGCGGGCGCACAAACATGATGGCGGTGCCCTTGGATGACTTTCAAGTGATTCTTGGAATGGAGTTCATGCATGCCGCAAAGTTGGTGCCGATGCCGTTCCTAGACTCCATATGTCTAATGGGAGGTGACAACCCCTGTGTGGTTTCTGTCACTCGAAGAGGAACCCAGGATCCCAAAGCAGCTATCAGCGTTGCAACTGAAGAAGGGCGTACGCAAAGGAGAGTTAACCTTTGTGGCTGCGATGAAGCTAGAAGCACTCGATGGGGAGGCCCGTAAAGAACCTGCTGCGGTGGCAAATGTCCTGAAGGAGTTCGAAGATGTTATGCCACCTGAGTTGCCGAAAATTCTGCCACCACGTAGAGGCGTGGATCATCTTATTGAGCTGGAGCCAGAGTGAAGCCTCAACGAGACCACCATACCGCATGCCCCCTCCGAGTTGGCGAGCTCGAAAGCGATTAGATGAACGCTAAGCGGTGGTCTCATCCGCAGCCTCCAAAGCACCATTCGGAGCTCCAGTTCTCTTTCAGAAGAAACAAGATGGGAGTCTCCGACTATGCGTCGATTATCGAGCCCTTAACAAGGTGACTGTGAAGAACAAGTATCCCATCCCTCTCATTGCGGACTTGTTCGACCAACTGGGCAAAGCAAAGTATTTCTCAAAACTCGACCTTCGGTCGGGGTATTGGCAGGTGCGTATTGCTGAAGGTGATGAAGCGAAGACTACCTGTGTGACCAGGTATGGAGCGTTTGAGTTCCTGGTGATGCCTTTCGGTTTAACCAACGCTCCAGCACATTCTGCACTCTTATGAACCAGCTATTCAAGGAGTATCTGGACAAGTTTGTGGTTGTCTATTTGGACGATATCGTCGTCTATAGCCGAACACTTGAGGAGCATATTGAACACCTCCGAACAATCTTCAAAGTTCTCAGGGAGAATTCATTGTTCGTAAAAAGAGAGAAGTGCTACTTTGCTCAGAAAGAGATCTTATTCTTGGGGCATCGGATCGGCGACGGTTCCATTCGAGATGGATAAAGCAAAGGTGCAAGCAGTTGTGGACTGGCAAACTCCAAAGAAGGTGCCCGAACTGAGATCCTTCCTTGGGTTTGTGAACTACTATCGACGCTTCATACTGGGGTATTCGAAGCGCAAACTCCACTAACAGAGTTCTTTGAAGAAAGAGCAGCCTTGGAGATGGTCCGACAAATGTGAAGCGGCATTCCAAGACCTAAAGGCTGCTTACGGAAGAACCAAAGTGCTCAAATTGCCGACTATGGGAAGCCCTTCAAGTCCATACAGATGCTTGACTTCGCTATCGGGGAGTACTTATGCGGGAGGGCCATCCGGTGGCCTATGAAAGCCGTAAGCTCAATGAGACCGAGCGGCGGTATCCTCGTGCACGAAGAAGAGATGACGCGGTGATCCACTTTGCTACGAGTGTGGCGACACTACCTTCTCGGATCGCGATTTGTACGAGAGGACGGACAACATCGCTTTGAGTTATTTTCGACTCAAAAGAAACTCTCCCCAAAGCGAGCACGATGGCGGGACTTCTGGCGGAATTTGACATGGCAATGGAGTACAAGCCCTAAGAGCAAATGTCGTAGCGATGCCTTGAGTCGAAAAGTGGAGGCCGTGAATGCTATGCAACTAGAGGGCGAGGCCAAACAAGTCGATTGCAATCCAACTTTCTTTCCCGAATCAAGGATGGATGTGCGTGATCCCCAAGCAAAGTAACCTTGATGCAATTGATCCAGAAGGCAAGGCACGACGATTTTGGGTCCAGGAGGGACTCGTCTACACCAAAGGGAATAGAGTTTATGTCCCTCGGGTGGATAATCTGAGGCGTGAGCTTTTGAAGGAGTGTCATGATTCCCTTTGGGCGGACATCCGGGTATTCATCGAACATTGGCTCTCATGGAGAGGGCCTTCTATTGGCCAAAAATGGGGATGGATGTGGAGGAATATGTTCGGACGTGCCTAACTTGTCAACAAGACAAAGTGGAGCAACGGAAGCCGGTGGGACTTTTAGAGCCGTTGCTGTACTGCGAAAGGCCGTGGGAGAGCATTTCTCTGGACTTCATATCTAGCTTGCCGACAGTAGGGGGACTCGGATCGATACTTGTGGTAGTCGACCGATTTTCGAAGTATGCAACCTTCATTGCCGCACCCCTACACTGTTCAGCAGAGGAAGCGGCGAAGCTAATGATGAAGAATGTGGTGAAGTATTGGGAGTCCCGCACAATATTATAAGTGATCGAGATGCTCGGTTTCTGGGACGATTCTGGACCGAGTTGTTCAAATTGTTGGGATCGAAGCTATACTTCTCCACAAGCCTCCACCCCCAGACGGATGGCCAAACTGAAAGAATAAACTCGCTCCTAGAGCAATATCTTCGGCACTACGTGAGTGCCAATCAACGAGATTGGGTGAAGTTGTTGGACATAGCCCAATTCTCCTACAACCTGCAGCGGAGCTCTGCATCCAACAAGAGCCCCTTTGAGATCATCACTGGACAACAGCCATCGACTCCTCACACTTTGGCTATTGGATATACAGGGAGTAGTCCGTCCGCGTATCACTTGGCGAAAGAATGGCATCGAAATGCAGATATTGCGCGGGCCTACTTGGAGAAGGCGGCCAGAAAGATGAAGAAGTGGGCAGACTTGGGAAGGCGACCCCAGGAATACAAAGTCGGCGATTTGGTGTTGGTGAAGCTCCAAAAGCATCACTCCAATTCTTTAGAAACAAATTGCATAAAGGATTGGTGCGCAAGTATGATGGCCCCTTCCCAATTGTCAGTAGGGTGGGCAATGTTTCCTACAAGTTGCAACTGCCGGCGTGGCTCAAGATGCATAATGTTTTCCATGCCAGCAACTTGAAAGCCTACCACTCCGATCCGCAAGATGCTTCTCGAGCGTTTCAACTCGTCAACCTCCCACCAGAGCTTCCTACGAGAAGCGAGTTGAAACCATTTTAGCAGATCGCAGGACAACGCTACCCAATGGAGCTGAACAGATTGAATACTTGGTGAAGTGGCAGAAACTTCCCAAAACCGAAGCCAGTTGGGAGCCAGAAGACACCCTCCGACATGAAGAAGCAACTATCAAAGCCTACCAAAGAGCGTCAACGAGGGCGTCGACAGCTTAAGTGGGGGAGAATGTCACGAACGGTCGTCGCACACTCGCAGCAACTTCGCTCAACGTTCCGTTCATCGCTTGCCCATGCTTGTACATATCTTTGGCAGCTTGTTTTGCCATGTTTTGGGTTTTTCCTTGTAAAACAGCGAAAAAAGCAGCGCACGCGCAAGCGCGATCGATAAATCGCTCATTTGCATCTGCCCCGAAATCCAAAAACAGCTCCGTTTTTAGGTGTGCGCGGGCTGATTTCTGCAGGCGCGCCATGCATGAAATTTTGTCAGCCATCTCAGCACCCTGGAACCACCCGGGTGGCACATGGCTGGATGGGGCTTCAGTATAGTGTCGGGCGTTGAACACTTTCACAAGTTTGCACGTCAACTTGACGGAAACTTGCCTCGCGCCCGACACTTGGGGAGTAGTTGTTTGCGGACTTGCAGCTGCTCATTCACCCCTCTAAAGTCCTTGTTTTCCTCCTCTCTTTCTCTGCTTTCTTGCACTCCAAGTGCTCGCTCAATTGCTTGTAAAGCTTCCCTCTTCGCGAGACGTCGGGACTTGTCGTCACTCGTTCCAACAACTAATCAGTCATGTCGCAAATGTCAGCTTCAGCTTGGCTGACCCTTTGCGGGCGCAGCGTATGTACGCAAGGCGCCTCGAAGACAGGCAATCAAGCTAAGTCCGACCGTTTTGTGGACCTCGGCGGCGCAGATATTCTTGCTTAGGCGAGCTCTTACAGCTAAGTCGGTGTTCTCCCCACTTATTCCTTCGACGTCCTCGTCAAAGCCTTTCTTGTGCATTCTCCCCACTATGCGACTTCTTTTTTTCTTTATTGGATCTTGATCTTACGCTCCTATTTGCGATCGCCCCTTAGCTCCCAATTGTTCTCCGCTTGTTGTTGTTGAGGCGTCGAACTTTAATCCTTCATGCTTTGCTTCAACTCGCCAATATCTCGACTTTGGTGTGGGGTTGGCGAGTTATCTTGATCCTTCTGGTTCTTGTGGATTCATCGATGAAGGAAAAGACCATCTTTGATATGCGCCAGTCTTCAAATTCTTCTAGTCTCTTAAACTGGATAGATGCTTGTTGGAGCTTTAACGAGCATCGCCTCGCAACCCTTTAAAGTATTCAGGTCCTTCCTCTATAAAATTTGCCCATCGAATCTCTTTCCACTTAATTGTCTTGCCCAAGTAGGCTCGCATCACTTCCGCTTTCGATTGGTATTCCCTTGGGAAATGAAGCGAACAATCTACTCTCAGTAGCACTAATCATTGTTGGTGAGGACTTGACAACTGTTGTCTTCCATTAGTCTCTTCGAAGGGTCTTCAAATTTATGCAGAGCTCCTCTGCTAGATAACTAAGAGAGCTGGGGTACTTGGTTTCACCCATTCTCTTGAGAGTTGAGAAGGCAAAGGTTACTTGACTTCGCCTGCCTCCTCGAGGTTGTACTTCGTGCATCAAGTGGTTACTAGACTTACGCTTTGCTCTTAGCTCACACTTCCAAACACTTGAAGTGTTTGCAATCCTTGCGTTGAGTCAGCTACTATGATTCACCTTCTCATTGTCATTGAACTTCCAGAATGCAAGAAGTTATCGCTCCAACTTGGAGTAAGTCTCCGATAGGTTTGGTCGCCTTTGGGATTGTACCGCCTTCTCCATCATTTCTGTCGTCGACTCCTCTGAGTAGCAAAGGTATAGCACCGCATACTGCCTGCTCCGATCCTTGGTCATGCACTCTTGCATTGACCCGAAGTCCTTCACTCACGGCTATCTTGATGGAAAGTCTGTTGACACCGGTCTTACGAAGTTCTCTAGCTTCTGCCCTTCAGCCTAGTCTTGGTACATAGAGTTTGCCAAAGCATTCTCCTCCTCCACGGCCCATTTCACGACCAAGTGCTCTCCCTCTATGAGAGCAAGGGATTGATGACTCCCCGGAAGTCCCGCCTCTGCGGTACCACGGCACTGCAACGCCCATAGCACTACTATCCATTATCTCGCATCTACATCCCTTCTTTGTGATCGGTAAATCTGCCTCTGCGGCAATGCGACACTCCTCTGAGTCCACCTTCCTTCTAACCGATGACTGATCTTGGGTAGCTGAGTCCCTCTGGACTCGTCATTGCTTCCTCGCCCTTTTTCGACCACCTGCTTCGACACCACTGTGTTCTCCGAGCAGATCCACTTGGTCGATGAAAATACAGACTGCAACTCCCATGCATGGCCTCTGCCATCATGTTGCAGGGTTTGCACCACTTCTGTTCTCCTTAGCTTCATTGGTCGCAACGCTCGCTTACTCGGCCTTGTCCTCTGACTTGTCGGGCTCCCATAAGCGAATGTAAGCTCTGAAGCAGTTCCACTCTTCAGCCGCTCTGATCATACCTCTGCATGATCGAGTCCCCCCCATGGGACTCCTTGGTAGTTGCATCTGAACTTCTCCCTTGATAGTGCACAGCCGCCATAAGCTGATGTCCAAGGCTTCCATTCAATGCAACAATCGGTGCACGCACGGAAGACCCACCTCTGCGGTACCATGGCATTCACTGCTTGAGTCCATAGCTCTTCTTGCCGTCGTGTTATTCACCAAAGTGGCACTCCCAGTCGCGCTCCCGGTCATACTTCCAGATGACCATGTCCCTCATGGGACACATTGTGTGTGTCGCCTTGCCACGAACCATTCCACCACGATCCGCTGCATCATATCACCGTCTGGTGACATCTCCTTGCATCCTGATCCCTGTGGTCTGAACTCGAACTACGATATCTCCATGTGTGGACTCCGCCAACACATCGCAGGGCTTTTGCCACCTTCGATTCAGTTCGCCCCATTGGCAATCGACATTCGTCCACCCACTCTTGGGTCACACTCGGACGAAGCCTAGCTCTAGGACAATCCATCGCCTAGCAGCTCCTCTGAAGTCCCCTGACTTCGCTGAAATAGGTGCACCATTGTCTGGATCTTGGGACTCTGCCCCTACCAGAACAATCTCCGCTGCGCACCGCTTTCCTCATGGCAACTTGAATAGCAACACCATGGCATATTCTTCAAGAGTATATGCCTCTGCATCCTCTTGCCCCGTGCTAAGGCCTTCTAACACCAACTTCGCCACTGCAAGTTGTATCGCCTTAGTTCCTCCGTCAAATGCTTCACCGAGATGAGGTGCATATGCTTCGAAGTTCCCTTCATCTTTGGCACCATATAAGATGAGTCTGCTCCATCAGAATAGAGAACTCATGGAACGACATGATCCTACTCTTGTCTCTGCAAGAGTCCATGTCCTTGACTTCTGTCTAAGGAAAGCTCAACGCCTCCGCTCCACGTTCTATCTTCTTTACCAACTCCCTTCATGCGGCTTGGGTACATCAACAAGTTACCCCCAAATTGTTCTGCTTCTCGATTTGCATTGCGTTAATGGTGACCCTCACGCCCACCATTCCACGGGTTAGCCATCTGTTGAGTCTGATCTCACTATCGACTCCAAGTGTGCCTTCACTTTGTGTTGCCTGGGTTGCTCCCCCACTTGATCTCGCTATGAGTCTACCAACGCATTGCCTCTTGCGAGATCATGCGACAACTCCACGCCGCTTGCTCGAACCATCGAGCTTTGTCTTGAGGTTCTCCTCAATCGGTGCGGTACATTGCACAAGATTATCCCTATGGAGAACCAGGACTTATCCCTCCTAGATATCTGCCTTGTTGAAGCAACTTCTCTCTTCGCATCCTTCCCTCTGGAAGTTTTGGAGACCACCTTCCCCTTGGACTACTCCGCCTCTGCTGAATGAACTGTGCCCAATTCTGCCTTCGCAAATGCACTTGCTAGACTGCGATACTTCGCCAATACAGCTCGCACTGCGCCCCTCTGGGTCTAGCAACATGCTGAACTTGTTGCACACTTCAGCTTCTTACGAAAGTATCCTGCACATGTCGAAGAGAAAGTTTCAATGCTCCATGGCACCGACCTTCGGCCGCCTTGGGATGGCCACGAACAATCCATCGTCCGCATGCAAGGCCTTGCATGAGTATCGAATTCCCTGAGTTTACAACTCTTTCGATCGTTGAACAACCCACTCCACCTTGTACAGTCTCATCCTTTGCCAAGCACTCTGCTTGCCTCGAGCACCATCAAGATTGGGTGCTAACGTCGAGCTACTGCTTGTACTCAGCCATCCCGACCTTTGTGCGCTCCGCAATTCTTCTTAGCTTGTTGTACTCGTGGCGTCTCGCTAGGTCCCCCACGTTTGCATGCTAAGTGTTCGTAAGTGGGCTTGTCCCGCTCTGATACCATCTGTCACGGACTTAGCTGGTTTTGCCTAAGCCGTGCGGCACCAATGCGTATCACCGCAAAGGTCAGCCTCCCCGAAATCTCCTACAATCCCTTAGGACCGACGAAAGAGAAGACGGGACAGAGAAAGCGCTTCATACGGGATCCGCAAGCCACTCTTTTAACAAACACTTCAGAGCCAATGCACATTCCAACCATGGATATTACAAGCTCAGAACGGTTGCACAACAAAGGTATAAAATTGGCCCACTACAGACCGAATTCTAGTACAAGTATGCACTCGATGCAAGCTTTATGTACAAGCCTACAATGGCTTACAAACTCGCTCAAATGGGGCATTTTGCCTTTGGCAAGCCCTTTAAAACCTTTACAAGTTACAACCAACCAAAAGGGACACGGACATGCATAAGCATTACACCGAACAAGCCGTTTACAATTTTGTCTGTGACAGCTCGAACGAGCGTCCATCGGGGGCCTCCAATATGAGTCCAGCTCCCGTGCCCTTCGAGCCGGACGACCCATAAACCCGAAGGATCCACTCGACCTTTCCCTGTTCGGGGGCTTGTGCCTCCGGGTGAGTCAACTCCGAGATGAAGTCGGCCAGGGCCTCCGCTTTGATGGCGACCCTCGGCTTATACTGCAGATCGAATTCGGACAACTCTATTGACTATTTGAGGAGGCGTCCCGCGACGTCGAACTTTGACAGAACCTGTCGTAGTGGCTGGTCCGTCATTACTTCGATCGTGTGGGCTTGGAAATAGGGGCGCAGCTTTCGGGTCGTGAGGACGAGTGACAGCGCCAGCTTCTCTATGGGTGGGTAACGCTCCTCCAGTCCTCGTAGAACGTGACTGACGTAGTATACCGGAAGCTGTTTCCCGACAGCCTCCTTGACTACCACGGAACTTACCGCGTGTTGAGACGCCACCAAGTAGATGTAGAGCTTCTCCCGATCAGAGACCGTGGCGAGTTGAGGCAGGGCGGACAAATGCCGCTTTAAATGCGCGAAGGCCTCCTCGCACTCCGCCGTCCACCGGAAGTTTCTTGGATCCTTTAAGACTCGGAAGAAAGGGAGGCATCTGTCCCCCGATCGGGACAGAAACCGAGACAGAGCTGCAAGCCTCCCATTGAGGCGTTGAAGTTCCTTGACCGTTCGGGGAGCTTGCATGTCAACGATCGCCCGGATTTTCTCTGGGTTAGCGTCAATTCCCCTTTCATGTATGATAAACCCGAGGAATTTGCCCAAAGTCACGCCAAAAACAGACTTGGCCGGGTTGAGGCGCATCCCGTATTTTCTCAGCATGGCGAATGTCTCAGTCAGGTCGGCCAAGTGGGTTGATGCCGATCAGCTTTTTACAATCATATCGTCGACATAGACTTCCATGTTTCGCCCTATCTGATGGGCAAATATCCTGTTTACCGTCCTCTCTTGTGTTCTTCTCTTCTCCCCGTCATCCAGGCCTCGGCCGAGATGTATTGGTTTGCTCATTGGAGCATCTTCGCCACTGAGGTAGGGGGTCGCTCCGCCAAAGACCAACAAAACCTGGAGGGGCGTAGCCCTATCATGAACGCCTGCATCAATAGTGAAGGGTGAGCATCAGATAGTCCCTGTATCTCGGTAGTGAAGCGACGCATAAAGTGGGAAAGGGGTTCGTCCTCCTTCTGATTCAGCCCCAGGAGGAGGGTGATGGATGGCTTCGGACGCGTAAAGGCGAGGAAGTGGAGCTCGAAATCATTGGCAAGCTATTCGAAGGAAGTAACTGTCTCAGCTTTCAAAGTGCTGTACCAGGCACGGGCAGGCCCTCTTAATGTAGTGGGGAACGCTCGACACATCAACGCGTCGGAGGTTTCGTATAGGGCCATCTGAGCTTGAAAGGCAGCGACGTGATCGGTCGGGTCACTGGCACCGTCGTAAGGATCGATGGTGGGGAGGCGGAAGTTAGGGGGTACAGGGTGATCCTGTATGTCGCTTGCGAATGGGGACCCCCAATGGATCTCCTCCCCATGCTCTTCCTTTGACTTCCGGACCTCCCTTTGCACCTCGTCCAACCGCTGGCAGACAGAGCAAAGGTGGGCTCGAAACGAATCAGCCGAGTCTAAGGATACCGCCTCCGGCTCCGGTGGGTCGTCGGGCCTTTCCGGGACCCGATCCCTGTCCAGGATCAGGTGAGGAGAAGGCGAGGATGGTACCGCGGGGGGCACATTTGGAGCCTGAAGGGGAGGCTCGGGTCCTTGATTCGCCAAGGCACCTATCACTTGAGGAATGAGGGGGACAATGATCTGCACTATCTCGGCCAAAGCCCTGACCTGATGGGCAAGGTCACGAAAGGCTTCAACCGTGACGGGGGAGGAAGTGGCGGGGACACCCTCAGGCGGGAGGAGTCCTGGGTCGGTGAACAAGCGCCAATAGCGCTCCGATGTCGAAACAGGATCATTCATCCTTGACCGAGTGGGAAGGGAGGCCTCCGCCGAGGCTCCCCCAGGACGGAGCCCTTCGCTAGGGTGTTCGTCCGGGTTGATCAAATGATCGCTCGACATCGAAGCGCTTCTCGCCCTCCTTCTAGCGTCAATCTGTTAAAGCAAATAACTTTTTACCGTAACCTCGGGATGGACGGCTTCAGTACCGTGATTCCGGGGTCGTCGCGGTAAGGTTCGGATCGGGCAAGAGGGGGTTCACCAATCGGATCCCGGATGGCAGAAGGGAAAAGGTGATGGATTCCGCTGGAGGTCGTCGCCGTCGGCTCCGGTCCCTGCACAAACGTTGGGTCGGAGGATACTCCGTCCGACCCCTCCGACGCTCAAGTTAGTCCGAGCGGTGAAAAGAAGAAGAGAGTCCTTTCTTTCAGTTCCAGAGAGCCCCTTTTTACCGTGGCTTTCGATGGCTTATAAGGATCGGAAGACTGATACACCTCTGATTGCGTCTGGGAGCATCATACGAACATGGATTCGTATGCTGATGCCGTGCTCCGGTCTCCTGTGAAATCGAGAAAGAGCATAGGCGAGTGATGTCTACGAGTCAACCCCTGCCACAGTCGAATACATAAGGGGCTGAGACGTCACCCCGACGCGAACCACAAGGGGCCCGCGACATCCTTGGGTTGGATTTGCTCCCTAGAATCGATGCTACCGGAAAGAGTAAAGTAGCAAAAATAGAGAGGGGAAAAGAAAAGAGCATCCTAAGAACACGTTCCACAATAATCAAAAGTACTCTCAAGACAGAAAGAGCTACAGGGCTTCGATTCGTGATCGAACCTCAGATTGTTGCTTCGGCTCTCCTAGATCTATCTCGCTTTCTCCTCGCTGCTTGGGATCGGGGCAGGGGAATGGCACGGTGGGAAGAGAGGGAGACGGGGTCAACCGCCGAAGAACAGAGCGGAACCACAACCCGATCCACCGTCGACGGACCTTCTTATCGGTTGCAGCCCTTCCATCAACGTCATGGGCCACGCCTTGTCGCTTGCTTGTTTGTGCGGCTATGGCCACTGTCGAGTTGTCCAAGTACCGGATAAGCATCGTATCGCCCACCAAGTGTTTGGCGTTTGGCCCGTCATCATCGTCCCTTGGCGTCGCGGTGCAAGCGAGGCGGCCAATGCCTCCTCGAGCCATTCGTTCCCAAGTCGAACCCATCTAGAATTAGTACGGTTTCAGTTTCAAATTTGATAAAATCGAAACCATCCATTTTCGAATCGAGGTAAAAGCCACTGTGAGTTATTTCAATTTTAATCAGAAGATCTTATAAAATTAATTTTTTTTAATTTTATTTGCTTGCTGTAGAGACATTGTTTAGAACAACGGATTACGATCCCTCCTCATCTCGAGAGTTATCTGATACAAACACTGCGGTGCTGCAGTTGGCGATCAACTTCGTTCATCTTCTTTTTCCTGCTACTGGCAACGTAATTGGGATAGAAGAGCTGCAGATCTCATGTCAATTTCTATGGACTGACATAGAAAGAAAGCAATTCATCGAACACCTGAAGCAATACTATAATCGGACATGATATAAAAGAGAGAACCAATTCATCCATTTCACAACAAGCAGAATGACACAGGAGGCTACGAGGAGCGGTGGGCTAATTATTTGCACGCAGTGTACTAATCTTCGCTGTGTTTTTGGTGGATCTATAATGGCGGATGAATCGGCGTGTTGTGTTCGTTCCTCTCTTTCTCTCTCTCTCTCCGCGTCTATCACATCTTCTCGACAAAAATCCGGCAGCCCTGTTTCTTCATCCGATCTGCGTGTCCTTGTCGGGATGAACCTGCAGACACCAGCGTCGCAGATGAAGCATCAGACGAAGATGAAACTTGATCGATGCAGGCGTCCTTCGTTACCTGGTGGAACCTGTCGTCGTTGAAGCTCTTGTTTCGATGCTTGAGTTCGCCTCTGTGGGTGGTGAGCTCGTCCAGTATCTCGGCGTCGCACACTTCCACGCGGCCGTCATCGCTGTCCGACGTCGACGCTTCTCCTTCCTGCGTGTCCCAAACAAAAAAGCCATCGATGTGAAGGCTGCGACGGTGGTGCGGTGCAGCGGGGTCGAGGGTGGTGAGCCCGTGTACCTTGAACGAAAAGCTGCGAGCGCGGCGAGGGGTGCCGGCGATCTCATCGTACTCGGCCGCGTCCAGCTCCCAGAGATGGTGCGGGTGGAAGAACTTGGGGAGGACGTGCTGCCTGATGCTGAGCAGGACGAAGAATGGCAGTGGGAAGAGGATTCCTGCTACGGGTATCCATGTCACCCCGAAGCACAGCAGCAGGTAAAGGAACTGGAAGATCGTGAAGGCAGCGATCTGCCGGAAGGGAACCGATTCCACGAACGAAGCATGCATCCCTTCCAAGACCCTGACGAGGAAGCCATGCACGGTGATGAGATCGGAGACGGAGCGAAAAGAGCCCGGTAGAAGGGGGGAGCGGGCTTACTTGAAACGCCGGCTGGGAGTGATGAGCAGAAGCAGTGTCCGCTCCCAGAACTGGTTTCCGGGAAGACTGTCGATGGCCATGTAAGCGAAGTAACCCCAGAGGACGGATGTGGGTATCATCTTGATGACGGGCATGGCCGCGAGGCAAGCGCCCACGAGCAGGGACTGCAGCAGGTTGGTCACTCTTTGCTCGTTGACCCGAACGGGCAAGTGGGCGTCGATGTGCTTCTCCGGATCGAAGGCTCCCTTGGAATCGTCTCCGCCGGCGCCGTTGCCCATGACTGCGTCCTTCAAGTTCTTCAGTTCTTTATCGATCGAGATGCTCTGCACGGGACGAAATCTCCGGTTAATCGCACCGAATCCTATCGAATCTTGCAAGAGCCGTCTGCCGCATTACCGTAGACCCCTCGTCCATTTTGACGAACACCTCTTGCATCTTCCCGTACATCTCCGAGTTGGTCGCCTGCTGCCTTATGCTCTCCTTGGCCGTCTCCACCATCTTCTTGCGGATTATCTGGACAAAGCAGACATTAGGGAAGCCGGTTTCCGGGTGCGACCGAGAGACGGCAGATCCACTCACCCGCCGCTTGAGGACAGCGAGGCTCTTGGTGTGCATGGGGGACTGGGGGAGGACGCCATTGGAAGGGGGGATTCCGAGCAACCCGCAGACCAGAACCTGAGATGGGAGCGTCAAGAAAGAAGCACGATGCATGTACCACGGTGGAAGAAGGACGGAGTTGACGGTAAACGTGCCATGAAGCCGAGGACCAAAATGTCGTAGTGGTAGGCGGAGGGTTTCTTCAGATTGAACTCCTTCTGCTGTGCCATCTGGGAAGCGACGCTGTGGTCGAAGAAGTAGAGCCCTGCGACCATCACCGCAGGGACGATGGCAGCGAAGATGTACACCGGAGGAACAGACAGCATATCCTGCAGATCATCCGGCAAACAACTTAGAGAGCTTCCCGCTCCGATCCTCGCAGCCGTGACGAGAAGACGCCTCGTTACCTTTGCGACAGTCCAATGGTACAAAGATTTGGCTTCCCATGGAAGAGGACTGAAGAGCCTCCTTGGAACTCCAGAAGGAACCTTGCTGGGGACAGCGTACGACATGGCCGTCCACAACAAGACCATCAAAGGCACACCGTAGTCCGCCGTAAGACCTCTGAGCCACCCTGCATCCGAAAGCAGAGACTTCTCAGAATCTCCCTGTGCGTGCGCGTGTCAAGCAATCTAAACGACGGCACACCTGTGCCGTACTTCCATGATCTCGCCCTCCTGCTCTTTATTGCGGTGAGAAGAAGACCAGCGGCAAATATGATCCCCAGCAGCCCATTCGTGTACAGCCACTGGAACTGGTAGATTGGCAGAGTCTGGGCTTCACCTTTGGGTACTCTGAATTCACTCACGATCCCCTGTGACATCCTGTGTTAGCGATGATCCTTCAAGCTAATCTGAGAACACACGCGCACCTTAATAGCTTCTTGGAAGAACAGAACCGTGATCAGCATTCCGAAGAGTTCATCTGCAATCCTCGTGAATCTGCTAATGATAGCAGAAGCATTAAAAATTGCGAGAAGAAATAGCATGGCAGCAGTCCACACGCAGACCCTGGCAGCAGCAAAGAAAACCAAGTTAAGCGGCAAGAAACATAGATAGCATGATCTGAATCGAGCATCCGTTGCGGCATGCATCATCCATTACCATCCTGCCCAGGCCAAGTACAGACGCCCCCCCAGATCCTCACGTCCTTTAGCGAAGCTGTACAGGTACGTGTACATGATCACGGTAGGCTCTGCGACTCCCACGATCAACATTGGCTGCCCGCCGATTAAGGAGTGTATGACGCCGCAGATGGCGGTGGAAGCCAAAGTTTCGACCGTGCTCAGAGCTCCATCTGCGACAGGTTTAAGTCGACGGCTTAGAGGCACCGACGGGGGCAGCCGTATCGATCCAAGGGAAGGAGCGCCTACCGGTGTCTTTACTGAGTTGTTCTCCGAAGGCGATGACAGGCAGCGCGGAGGCAAAGAAGATGTACATTGTTGGAGCCAATATGCTGAAGATCAAACAACCAGATGAATTGTAGAGACGGAGCTGGTGGATAGAAAGATGTAATCGTACCTCATGCCCGAGTGACATCCGCAGATCCAGTCTTGCTTGTAGCATGCGGCTCTTCCTTTGACATCGTTGATGATCCCTCCCAAGGGAGTCTTGAGCTGAGCCATTCCTGGACAGAGCATGCAAGAGGATCAGCAATGCGACAAACACCGGAAGCACTGCCTATGGCAGGCACGGCTGTGTTATCAAAAGAAGGAATCCGCAGAGGATGTCTCAGAGGACAGAGAATATGTAGAACGTGAAACCATAAAAACAAAGCGGAGGACAGATCATGGAATCCGAAGATAACTCGAATAACCAATGCTGGTGTGGGTATCGGGGCGGGAGGAGAAGGAATGAGCACCGACCCGTTGCAGTCTCTCTCTCGGGCAGGAGGAGGAGAACGTGAGGACGCAATGCCTCCGGAAGGGCGTCGACAAGGGAGAGAGAGAGAGAGAGAGAGGGAGGAAGGAACAACAGGGAGGGGAAATCCCCTCTTCTCCTCGTCCTCCTCCTCGCCTCTTGCTTTCTCGGTTTCTTCCCTCTCCTGGGTTGATAGCGCGGCGATAGATGGAGCGAGGCGGCGCGGGAGAAGCGCTGCGTCGCTCACGGGAGAGAAATAGACGGGGGAAAAGGTGGGGCTCGGGCGACGTGGGGTGGGGGGGCCCGCGAAGGAACCGCGCGGCGGGCTTCCTAAACGAGACAAAAAAAAGTCAAGGTTTGGCGGTCAACAGATCTAGCATTGGGGGCGGGGGCCACATCCGTGCATCCAATCGCGGTAGATCTACGGCGGGAACCGCCTCGAGGTTTGGGGTGCCGACCCACCGCACACGTGATTGCTGAGTCGACGACGGGTGGCTCCCAGCTCTCCGCGTTGCGCCTCCCTCGGTGTCTCGGGGTAGGGTTTCGCCGGCCTTCCTTCGGTACAGCGACGACAGAAATATAACGGTGGGGAGATTGGAGAGGTGATGTGGTTCTCTTTTCACGACAATTACACCACCCATTTTGGCTGGAATCTTTTCATTCAAGATTGATGATAGCGTCATGCGATGCGGATGGTCGGATCGTGGAGTGAAGATGTATGATGTAAGATTTATGGGATGGATGGCCGTGAGAGAAGATTATACTCCAGTATGCAAGGAGGATTTTAGTGTTTGTGATGTCAAGTTGATGAGTAGAATTGATACGATCGTATGTGGCCTTAATTCCAAAAATTCTAAGCCGCTTAAAAATTTTCAAAGTGCGGCCTTCTTCATCCACAGGGATCTGTGGCGTCCATACACGTTCACGTCACCTGTACAACGTAAGCTCTTGGGCTTGCGGTGGAACAGCGACGGGAGGTCGTCGGCAACGTGGGGTGAGGGTTTTATATCTGCAATGGCGCGTGTGCGCCGTGGAAACGCAAGGTCTTTTCTTAGAGCCACAGGAAGAAGAGCTTTTATATCTGCAACTTGTGGTAGAGCGTCCGAGGTATCCATGAAGACAAAGGAGAGACAACAGAAACATGTGTCTTTAAGCAGACACTAGTTGAGTACGGGAAAGAGAGATCGATTTGTGGTTCCAACAGCATCAGTGGCTAGATGGTCAGGGATGTGTGGTGATTGGAAAGCAGAGAGAGAGAGAGAGATGGCAATGGTCGAGAAGTCTTAGCGCCACTGGAGCTGGCGAACCCCATCCTCTCCATCAGAGATGAGTTCAAAGAAAAAGAAGGGAAAGAAAGAGAAATTTTCCGAGGACGAACCACAAGAACAGCCTGATGAGATGGCTGAAGAAGAAGATGCATCTGCAGTGGATGTGAGGGAGAGGTTAAAGAAGGTAGCTTCACAGAAGTAGAAGAAGAAATCAACCAAACAGAAAGAAAAGAACAACTAGAACCAGCAAGCAGTGCAGTGAGCTGCTTCCACTGTGTCAATGTGATCCGTAGACATCTACACTGCCACTGTACAAACCTAACATGGGATTCGTAACCCTATTAAGCTGAGAACAAGACAGCTTATGAGGTCTGTCTAATTAATGTTCTCAGCTTCAACAAATATATAACAAAGAGTGTTTGTAACTCAAGTTTAGGGCATCGAAGCTCCTCCAAAGTGGAGGAGACGAAGGCAGGCATTTGCATAATTTAACTTTCTTAATTATTAAGTTAGTCGACTTACCGGCAAATCATCGATGAGAGCTCCGGCAAATCCTGGAAACTTCTGATCAGTCATGTAGACTTGAAGGCCTTCTGGTAATAGCTCAATTTATATATTTAATGCATCCAATCGACATACAGTATTGTTATCAAGGATTAATTTCTGCTGTGGGTCAAATGGAAATGGAAAATAAATAAGAGACCAATGGAAAATTTTCAACAGGTTTGAACAGGCTCACCAGTTGCAAGGTGCAGTGGCAACTCACAATCCATCTCAAATGCGGTAAGGTGAAGGCCAATGAATCTTGTTATTTAATCTTCATGCACTTGGCGAGGACCTTTGCAAATCTGTTGTACATATGATTCTTCAAGTACTTCTCTTGCACCTTCTTCCTTCCCAGCATTCCCATTTTGTTCCTCGCTGATGGATTGCTCAGCAAATACTGAATATTCTGGCCCAGGACTTGTATTCCTTGCCACCCAACTGGATGCAGAAGACCGGTCACTTTGTGCTCGACAATCTCCCGAGTGCCCCCTGCATCTGTTCCAAGAACCTGCTCCACAGGCAACAACAAGAAAAAAAATTGATAGAGAAAAAAATTTGCTTGCCAAGAATATAAGACAGACCTCGATTATTGCATTTTGTATGCAAGCTGCACTACATCTATAGGAACAACATGGAATTGTCGACAAGTTTCTCTTTTGACTTCATGTTGGATTTCTTTTGCTTGTTCTTTCAAATGGTTGGAAAGGAACCACAGATTAATCACTTTGGACGAATGCTTGAGATTGCTACCAGCTTTTCCTAGAATTAGAAAAGGGAATGATCATGCTGTCTAGCACAAATTATGTTCCATGCCCAATGGATCAAGCGTAACCAACTCTTCCCAATGTGAAGTTAAATGTAAGTTGCACTCTCATATCTATCAGCATTTAGCATTGTGGTAAAGCATCACGATTGAAGTCATGATCCTACTTTAGATTTGTGTGCAGTAAGTTTTTGAATCTTGAATGGAGGTGACAAGACATGTCTTATTTTCTTGCTTTATGGTGGGATCATAAGAAGGGTGTGTAGTAGCTTAACATGAGATATCGATATAAACTGGACTTATCCTTGAAATTTAAGATTCTTGACTAAAAGTTGGTTCTGAGTAATTTATGTTTATCTAAGGGAACATACTTCTGATCACATATGCATTCAAGTTTAGAATGAGAGCGTAAATGTAAAGGTCAACGATCAACAGAAACATTACCCTGTACTGAGAATAAATTTGGAATGAGAGTGTAAATGTAAGGAACAAAATAAAGTTTCAAGTGGCAATACCGGCAGGCCAAAAGCCATAGCTTCAATTGTAACCCTCCCAAATGTTTCTCCAAGTCCCTATATGCCAAATTGTCAAATGGTTATCGAGCAATATAAAAATGGAGTCAGTATTACATGAAATAATAAAAAACAACAAAAATAGTACATCAAATAATTGACGACAACAAAAACAACAAGCTATAAAGGCCCATCTTTTTGAGTCTGCACAAACCTGACATTAGATGAAATGATATTGAAGAATTATTTATTTCTTTCCTATTTGTCTCAACACAATATCCAGCAATGTGGTGGAAGGAGCAAATCATCTTACACATAATTTGAGAGATGAGAATAGGCAACATACAAAATTTTGGATCATGTGCAGCTAAATTAAAAGTTTTCAGCTTTCGACTACTCTTGGAACCTACATCAAACAGTATATTCATTTCCTTCTTTTGCTGTCCAACAACTCATGGATGTTGATCTTGCCTTGCTGGGCTGATACTGAAGTGATCAAAATTCTAGACATGACAAGTAGAGAAACAAGGTATTATGCTTCACAATCAAGAGAAAGAGTGACTTTTATATTCATCAAAAGACCGTTCGACAGTTTCACAGATTTCCTTAAATTTAATTTTTATACCACATTTGGTCTTGAAAGAGGTTATAACTTTACATAGCATTTAAATATATCTGCCCAGAGATATGGGATCTGGCTCAAACAAAGATAATAGCAGAAGGTTGTCCCATTGATCCTTTTATGAGAAAGCCATCCTTGAAGAGATTAGAACATTTCTTGCCTTATGATTTGTTCATTAATAAGTATACAACATCAGTTTTTGATTTATCACTTTTGAACTAATGGCACCTTTACTTAGGTGTTTTAAAAAAAAGATCAGGTGCATGAATAAGGCACTGGATGTTTCTTAGGTCAATGTTAGCCACAAATGAGATCCTTAGGGTAACCTTGAACATCCATAATACTTGAGAAGCTAAGAATCACAAATGAGATCAGAAAGGAAGATGCCAAGGCATAGTTTGAGACTTCGTTGATGACAAAGCAGAAATCACAGGAGAATTATTCTTTATAACGGAACATAAATTGGAACCTGTGTAATAATTACTAGGACATGAACATTAATGAATAGAGACATAAAAATAACAAAAATAGAAAACTACATAAATTCTCCTAGAACCATAACAAAGAACATAAAAGGGAAAAAAATGAAAAATTTGGACAGAATGCCCATGTCATAGATTTGAATATTAAAAAAAAAAAAAGGAAGTTCAAGCATTATCAAAAGTATAGTGAGATTCTACCGAGATATGTGTGAAAATGAAGAGAAAAATGAACAATGAAATTAATGATTATCATCACAAACAAATATTATACATGGTGTACGGACGTTATCTTAAGTAATCATGTATCACCTGGGCATTTATTACATAAACATCTGCTGCAGCATAAAGTGCGGCAACCCGTGTAGTTGCTGGTGTCCACAACACTAGTTTTGACAGGTTTGAATGTTGAGATAGAAGTCTCAGGATCGATTTTACGTAAAGCACTTTGTTGCTCTTGGATCCAAGTGAACCTATCAGAATTTTAAGGTGCTGCTCTTCTTGGCCCTTACTATCAGACAGCAAATTCCGTAGTTTTCGTTGATCTCCTCTTGTCAGACTGTTAGAAGTGTGATTACCTGAGGAAAGTATATTTGCTAATTTTGTGTGTTTCCGCCTCCTCTTCTTAGATGCTGCACTAGTAGTGTTACCCTGTTGGACATTATCCTGCTTGATTGACTGTGAGATTCTGCTAGAATTAAGCTCAACAGTTATGATTGTCTTGTTCTGATGAGTAACTACTGGAAAATTCTCGGCAAATGACCTGCTTTTCTCAAACACTTCCAAGGAAACATTATGTTCAGCCACCAAAAGAGCTGATTCAAGGAATAATCGCTGACCTTTTGTGGGGTTTATACTGCTCAAGGACATCACAAGCATATCGCTGTCTCCCAAACCCATCTCTTTCCTAACAGAAGCTCTTAATATATTCCTCTTCTCTAGCATGCTTTCTGCGCTGAATGCTGGAGTATTCAGGGAACATGGAATGCCAGCGACAAAGGCCAGTTCATCATTTAGAGAAAGAGGAACTATCATAGGTTGCGTAGTTAGATGAATGTGTTCTTCTTCACACCAAGTTAACCACTGTTTTGACTGTGACTCAGACAAGAAAGTCAGCATCTTCACTCTGCTAAGAATACCCTTTGAACGGTCAAAGTATTCTCGTCGATTCTCCATGATCCACCAAATGATTTTACTTGACCCAGCTGGAAAATGTGCCAGATATTGATCTGCAACAGTAAAATCAAGCATTCGTGAATAGCTTAGCAGTGTAGATTTGTCAGTAAAATCAGAAACTTGATAACCATACACAAAACAGATTCATTGGATTATAGAAAAACAATTAAAAATTTTATGAAATAAATTACTTCATACTTGGATTGATAATAACATCAGCAAATCCCTTAAGTTGTAAGATGTACAAGATATATCTATGAACTTACCACATACTCATGTTTCAGCAGCAATTAGCACAAAAGGAAAGAAACATGTAAAGAACTAGAGAAATTGCAAAATACTAGAATTCAACATATTATCTTACAGAATCTAATAAATTAATGCATAATTTGACGATTTCTTACCTATCCAGGATGAACAGACAGCTGATCCAGCTATAATAAGATCTGCTTTCATGGCAGTCCTGAAGCTGAACCGCGCCCTGTCTCTAAGTACTCTAATTCCTCTTTTGTCAAGCTCGGTAATTAGCCCACCTTTCATGCTTAGCACAATGGCAGAGACGGTACCACCACAGCTCAGAAGCTCCGCCGCCAATTCCATCATGGACAGTGGGGCTCCCGTCATGGACAGTTCATGAAATATCAACACAAATGACCGTGACCAAACAAAGCGGGCAAATTCCCCCTTCCTATCACAAGTGCCCCTCCTTTTATCAGCACTCCAACCCAGAATGCTATCCTCAGTCTTGCCAAATGGCCCCACAATCATCCCATATGAAGTATTTTTTCTTGGTATCAAACCTTCCTCCAGCACACCAGTTCTATCTTCCACCGCCGCACCTTTTGGCTTGCCCCCAAGCTTCCGTAGTCTACGTACCAGTCTTCTATTGCTCTTCTTAGTAGTATTTTGCTTTTGCTTTGATGAAACCTCTTTCAATTTCTTGGCCAGAGTGTGACCAAGATTCTTCGAAGTCAAGTTCTTTCCTTTCAATACTACAAGATTCTCACCAGAAGAATGGTTAAAATTTTCAGCTGTTACCGTGCTCTCCATTTTGTCAGCACTACCTGCCTTGCTCTTATACCCAATGAGCTCCGCCTTCCGATGGTCACCATGAGCCCACTTGGATTGCACATGGAATCCTATATAAGCCCATAAAGTTATGAGCAATAGCCAGAGCACTACACGGTTGCCGCGGAGGTAATCGAACTTGCTAGAATAGGCTTTAGAATCTTTTCGAGGAGTTCTATTAGTATGCAACCGTCGGTAGGGAGCAGAATTCCTAGGACTAGATTTCCCCGACAAAGTGGACTTCATACTTCCCGGGGTTCGAATTGCAAGAAGCCGCAAGGCATTTCCATGTAAATCCGCTTTGTTATTGATTTCCTCCATATCTCCTCTAACATAATCAAACTAGCAATGCTATTATAATCAGATCCAGACGTATCTCCGCCAATCTTTAACTCACACGAGAAACAATATTGTAGCAAGATCTGGATGTATCTCCGCAAAATTTGAAGCTCGCTCAACAAAGTCAAAGGCTTAGAACATAGTTAAACATATCGATTAGGTACTCCTTGGCTCCGATGTCTACGACCCCTCATTTACATTTTACTATATCTAAGCAAGAACTCGACAGAAAACCCTAACCATCATCCTAAACCCCGCAAAATTCGGCGGACTGCGAGACCTCGAACAAGCTCCTGTCATCCACAGAGTAGATACCTTTCACTCCAAATCAAGAAGCAAGCAAGAGGCAGAGAGGTCAAACCCCAACAATGCCGAGCAACGGATCTGTCCACTCTAACAACAAGCTCGGACCAGCTCCCGGGAATCAACGAGCCAACTGGGGAAGCTGAGAACAGAAAGAGGAGGAGGCAAGGAGGAGAGGAACTGGGGATTGGGCGGAGGAGCGTCTTCGACCCGAGACATCGAGACCGAAAGCTGCAGGGTGATGGAAGGGGATTGAGGCATCGACGGGACACCGAGCCGTACGTCAGTCACGACCGAGACGAACCCCCGACGGTATACCCGGCGCAGAGAAAAGCGAAGACGATAAAGTGTGGTGACGATAAGGCCAGCATGTGATGGAGGGTCAGGATATTCCGGGGTTGGTCGTGGGGCTGCGGTGCGAGTGTCCGTCGCATTTCTCGTCTTAAAAGAATCCGTGTCCGAACTCAAAAAAAAGGTCCACGCCTTTATCTAGCACGTGACAATCACGTGTCAAACACGTCCTGTCCACGATTAGTCGCTACACCAAACGGGTTTTCTCGCCAATGGTTAGATCAGAAAAAGTAAATTTTTGATAATTTATAATTCCCATCTTTTTCCTCGACCAGACAAATAAATAAATAAATAAATATCCTCTGCCCTTCACCAACGACCTTGGATCGTTATCATTTTGTCACCATCAACAATTGTTGCCCCTGTCAGCGACACCCCATCTTCTCTCTTCTTATTTTCTTCCTTTCTTTTTTTTTTTTCTTCTTCTTCTCATCATCGATCGGAGGCGATTAGTGAGAAATATAAAAGCATTTTCATCGTATTGACCAAAAAAAAAAAATACTTGCAGGTAAAAAATAATTAGGAGGATATCATTAGATAAAAACTCAATAATAAAAAGATATTCGACTATTTATGGGTTGAAAATAGATTTTGATTAGAGCCATTTTCAATTAATACAATCCATTTCATTGGGTAGATCACCACTTACCTTTAAAAAACATAAAATTATAGAACCAAGACTCGCCTTCAGCCGTTTCATCACTTACCCCTGGCACTTGCTCCTAAATAACTAAAACATTTATTGCTAGTTATCTTACTATGTTTGAAAACATAATTTGCATGAAATTTAAATGTGTGCTAGTTGAGTTGAATATTCCCTTTTAGGCACTCAAATATGTAATGATTATATGAATGATATTATTGTAATCTTCTCAATGGTAATTAACCGTACATTATTGTCTTTTCAATATATTATGCTAATTTTGAATGAAATATAATGAGGCCTCAATAAAAACTCACTGTTATGGGAGCTTTAAACATGAGAATCAAAGAAATATTGCTAAGTTACGAACAGAACCTGAGAAGAAATTAGAGAACTAAATAGAAATTAGAGAAGAAATCAACACCGAATGCACGCTGGTGGAGATGAGCACTGGCAAAAGCAGCTTAACTATGAAGTGGGAAATATCACTAGTCATACATGCTTCGGGGACGAGAAAACAGGGGAAAAAAGGGACTGCTCAAAATTTGCACTTCTTCCCCGTCATCAATGAATCACTAAAAAAAATTTCTCGTGGGGGTTCGGATCTGAATCTAAGGGTTTTCTGTTCGATACATCTGCTCAATTCTAAGAGAAATATCTCAATCATGCACTCAGGACCTTAGAATGCTGACATCGAAGACGATTTTGGAGTAGAAGGCTAAACGAGAAGCATGGTACCAATGTTTTTATGCTGAAGGTACAGTCTCTGATTTGTCGGTGTCCATTGGCTCTGGGGCCGGTGGAGGCGGTGCATGACTGTCCTCATCAGCCATGGGCTCTCCTGATGCATTCTCTCCTTGGTTCTGCGGCTCATGAGCTTGAGATTGCTCTCCGGGTGCAGCAGTTGGTGGGGTCTGTGGTTTTGCTGGAACAGGTCGCGGCCTTGTCATTATCGGTTTACAAAACCTGGTCAAGCCAAAGTTAGACACACTTCGGGAAGAAAAAGAATGAATGACTAGCAGGCGGATATTACTATCAAGCACGTATACTGAAAACACAGCCAGTAAGTAAAAGATTAACTTCTCATGAGAAATTGCACCTGTCTAGTGCCTCGGCCTTTCTCTTTATATCTGCAGAGAGAAGAACCGGATTGGCATATTTGGGTAAGGCATCCTGCTGCTGCTGTTTCTCCCTAAGCCATGCTTCTGATTCGCTACACTCACTGACAACCTATCAAACAGAGAGCATAAGAGCATCAATGCATGAGTTCCGTATATATTTGCACCTAAATTATAATAGCTGAAGCATCTAAGCAGACGGCGATTTATCAAGCAAAGAAACACACGGCATGTGCCAGACGCATAGAGAATGTTACTGCTCTGGGAAATAAAGACTTAATACACAGACCACATTTTACATTAATAAAATAAGTGAAACAACAAAGTTTCATGATTATGGGTATTTTACTGCCTATGATAAAAAACCATTTCTTGCCAACTTTAATAACTTTACCAAGGCAGAGAGAGAGAGAGAGAGAGAGAGAGAGAGAGAGAGAGAGAGCCTGGCAGGTGGAGAAAACATATCATACCTTCTGCTTCTCTGCTACATCAATGTGATCAAACTTAGGATCTTTCGACAAGGCTGCTTCTCTGAAACTATGGATGCAATAAGCAAGTTGATTAATTGCAGGACCTCTCTCTGTCCACTCCTTATAACGCATCTCAATTGGGTTACCTTGCTGCACCAACACAAACCATCACCAACCATCACCATCACACCAAATCTTGAAGCATTTTCTCAGAGATCAAGACTCAAGGCAAATACTGTACCTTTTGAAGCTCCTCAAGCTTAGCAACATAAACACCTTTCGTTTCATCTTCGCCTTCCTCATACAACCAATCCTCAACTTCCTGGAGCTTTGCAATAAGTTCATCTTTCTCTGATGGCATTACGAATTCCTGATATTTATCATAAAGCTGAACATGAAAGATCAATTATTAGTTCTTATCTAATAGCCAGCAAATCTGTAACACAATGGAAATATCGAGATATGTATATTACTTTGTTTCGCATGTCATAAACATATGCCTCTACAGCATTTTTCTTCTCTTTGGTCTCCTCCATCACCCTATCTTGAAGGGCCATTTCAAACTCCTTTTCAACAGCCTTTTGCAAATCTTCAGCTGACATCCCACCATAAACCAATTCCACCACAGGTACATTAGTTTTCTTTACTTTCTTTTTGGGTGCTTCAACCTGAAGGACATGCAATCTTAAGAATCTAATTAAAAAAAAGAGCAATTTTCAAAACCTTGGAAGACAAACAAAAGTAGTTTAAGTCTGAAATTAAAAATTGCCATCAGCAGTATAAAAGAGAGGGGGAAAAAACACATCTCAGGAGCAGGATATGGTTTCAGTTTATCCATTAAAGTGAAGCTCATTAAGCTCACACTGATACGGTGGAAAGAAGCACCGGAGTCAAAGCACCAATTCACAAGTATACTAGTTATTCACATCACCTACTAGATTCCCCACCAGGATGGCACTAGCTTCCCAATTGACTAAATCAGTAAAATAGTGATTTTGTACATTCCAAGTTAGTTTTAAAATAACAACCAAAACAAAACAAGATAGTGATTCAGCAATTTCCAGCTTCTTTTAAGTGAAAGCATTAGCCAGAACACAACAAAAAGCTTAAAAAATTGCTAACAACCAAAACATTACAGGGCCCACTTGAACTTTTGAAGTTCACTCAGCCTTCAAACATTTAATTTACTCAAAACATTAGAATTTTTTAGTCAAAGATCCTTAATATGCATCTCAAGTTAACTAAAAACTTTCAGACATTTATTGAAGAGGACTTAAAAGTGTGAGCTCAGATGCATAACAGGTTAACCTATTTCAGCATCAGTAAAGCTGAACAACTTGACCTTCCCCAGTCCCACACATTGGTGAAGGACCCAGTCATTAGGTTGGCCAGGTAGACTGATCGACAAATTGAATTTCTTAGACAATGCACTACAAACTTTTGTGATAAGGAGTTCAGCAAAGCTATAGTGATGCAAAAAATCTATAATGGTAATATGCTTTAACAGCAATTTCAAAATTCAGATAAATTAATTATGTGCATCTTGCATGCAAAGCACTAATCCTGAAATTTGTTAGAAGACAACCAGTATAATGGCCAACCAGGTTAGGTGGCAGTCATTACCTACCTGTCAGAGCATGAAAGATGCAATTTAGTAAAAAAGATATGCCTTGAAAATTTTGAGCTGATTATCAACAGCAGATGCTAAGGTCCAGGTTGCCCTCCATGAGTAAAATCAATTTTCTTTGAATTTCACAAAAGATGAACGAAAGAAAATGCATTTCACCAAAGGACAAAAGCTAAACTTGACAAATCAATTAGCAGAAAAGGAAAAAAAAAAGATCAAGACATCTTTGAATGTTAAGGGAAAGGAACATCCATACAGAGAAAAAACAAATATTGACCCAAATAGGCACAAAAAGTTCAGGCCAGAAGTCAAAACTAAGCTTAGCACAAGGCAAACAAGTTACAAACCTTGTTATCAGTTTCCATCTGCGCAGGTTTGTCATCAGACTCTGGTGCTGCAGTGTCAACCTCATCAGCAGAATTATTTGCTGCATTCTTTGAGTCCTCCATTTTTACATCAGTTTCAGTTTTTGAGAAGTCATTTGTCAGTTCGTCCATGTCCATTTTTGTAGATTCCTTTGGTGGCTCCACTGCAGCTGAGACTGGAACTTCAACTTCTTCCTCCTCCAACATCTGTACAAATAAAGTGATCTCATGGTAAAAGGTAAATAAAAAGGTCAATGAATACAATTCAATGCTTTCCGTGCTTACTGTAGCTGACTCAATGGAAACAATTCCGTGGAGATTTAAATGAACTTTTACTTTCAGCTTAGCCTCCTCTCCTTTGCTGGACTGGAAAGGTCCAATCTGCCAAACAATATTTAAAAATTTTCATAGAAATCTATGAGCCGAGCAAGCACTACCATGTGTTCAAGGGGATGAAATAAATGGAAGTTGTTTTTAAAATTTTTAGAAATAATTTTTTTCCACTCGAAAAAAATAAAAATAATAATAATGTAAGCACATCCAGCGGAAAAAAAAATTAACAACATATTCTTGGTATAAGTCAGTTAATTACCGTGTAAGTGCTGATCTTGGCCGGAACTTGCACATCAGATGAGTCAGTGTACACAGCATCAACAGTGAATGTACTAGATCTAAAGAATGTAATAGCCTTGAGACTGGGAAGTGGGTTCCCTTTTGGAAACACAACTGTACTCTGTTGTTTTTCCGTTCCACCATTCTGAGAGTCAGTGCCAGATCCTTTCCATGATAAGGCTACTGGGAAAGGGAAGCTCTCATGAACCTTCAAAAATAATAATAATAAAAGTATGATGTAAAAAAGGATAAAATATGAAGCATCAACTATAAAAAACACATAGAAAGCTCCCTTCAGTCCATATCACATATAGAAATGCTTCATGTGTATCCTAAATGTACCCAGGCAACCCAGATGGATCATCAGTCGTCTTGTTATCAGGTGTCTCGACTCTGGATGATCACTCCCTTGGATATATATAAAATAACAATCTGCAAATGTGATTGTCTGAAATTATGCTGGAATGACTTTGGGAAAATGAAGGCATTCATAATTTCCCAATTGGACCTCACAAATAACCAAGACCATAATCTGAATATTACTGGTCAAAGTAGATATGCAACTAGAAGATGGTCCTCCAGGAAAGCATGAAGATAAGGCCTACAATTTATTAACTTTTATAAAGAATACCCACATAGCTACAGAATGTAATAGCTGCATAAAGAGGAAATCCTACTCAAGTGCATGGCATATCATATAAGATTAGTAATCACAATATTAACTTTTATAAAGAATACCCACATAGCTACAGAATGTAATAGCTGCATAAAGAGGAAATCCTACTCAAGTGCATGGCATATCATATAAGATTAGTAATCACAATATTAACTTTTATAAAGAATACCCACATAGCTACAGAATGTAATAGCTGCATAAAGAGGAAATCCTACTCAAGTGCATGGCATATCATATAAGATTAGTAATCACAATATTTGCCCATCCCAGAAATTTCCAAACAGTTGACCAATCAATAAGCTTAAACGAAAAAAAACATTAACAATAAAAATAATGAGAAAAAAGATGTGCAAAGTTAAACGCAATAAACTATAATGTGAAAAACTGTTAAGAGCTATGGTGATAAAGTATTAGGAAAACCACTATGTAGCCACCAGAGGAAATTGCATTAGCACATAAATAAAAAATACCTCAGATTAGCATTAATCTAAATTTTAAATTTCACGCAATAAAATAGAAAAGCAAAAAACTTAATACCTGAAATTCCCGCACTTTGAATGTGGGACTCAGCATAGCACACTGGAGGGCAGAGCCCCGAGCAACACATTCACTTGCATTCATGGTACGCCTAGGCTCTTTCCCGAAGAACTCTGTCAAAATCTTGATAATAGCTGGAACACGGGACCCTGACCCAACAACTTCAACTGTGTGAATATTCTCCACGCTCAGCCCAGACTCTGAAAGAGCCCTCTCCAAAGGTCCCCTTACTCGTTCTAAAATGGGGATGCTGATCTTCTCAAACTCATCTCTTTTAATGAAGCCTCTCACATCCTTCTCATCCATCAAGCACTCAATGTTCAGTGGAGCCTCTGGATTTGCACTGAGAACCTTCTTCAGCTTCTCACAGGCCGTGCGGAGCCTGAGACAGGCCCGGGCATTCTGATACACATCAATTTTATAATCATCTTTGAACTTGGCTGTAAAGTGCCTGAAGAGCACTTCATCAAAATCTCTACCACCAAGAGACTGATCATAAGCATGTGCCAAGATCTTCAATTGTCCCTTCTTGTAACCAGCGACACACACCTGCATGCTTGCATGACCCACATCGACAAAAGCTACATTAAGCTGGTCATTCTCTGGCAAGTCCGTCTTATAGATTCCATATGCCAATGCAGTAGCAGTAGTCTCATGAAACAAGCGGAGAGGATGCAGACCAGCGATGGTAGCAGCATCCATCACCGCCCTTCTCTGGAGATCATTGAAGTAAACCGGAATTCCGATGCAGCAGTCGACCACTGCTGCATTTAGATTCTTCTCAGCAATGCTCTTCAGGTTAGAGAGAACCATAGCAAGAATTTGCGTCGGAGTGAACGCCCTCTGCTCCCCAAGGTAGTTCGCATGGATCAGCGGAAACCCATCAGGCCCTTCGGTTACCTTGAAGGGAAAAGACTGGATATCCTTCTGTACCTCTGGATCTGAAAATGTCCGACCAAGCAGGCGCTTGATTTGCGAGACCGAATTCTTGGGGTTCATCGTCGAGGTTGCGGCGCCCGCAGTCCCAATAAACCGCTGCTTCTCGCCGAAGCAGACGATAGAAGGGGTCTCACGCTTCGATTCATCGTTAAGAACCACGTCAATGCCGCGTTGCCGGGCCACCGCAACGATGCAGCTCTCGTTCCCAACATCAAATCCCACGACGCTCATGTTTTATATATATATAAATAGAGTCTCCGGTACGAAAAGAAACGGGGATCTGTGCGCCAATGCATGCAATACACGATTTTTAGTCATTATGACCCAAGAAAGACGAAGAAAAACACATTTTTCGCACGCAAAAATCCGATCCTGTAATCCAATTCTAACACTCCGACGGGATGGCCCCCGTAAGACAGAGCGACATGACCGCCCATATGATCTAAAGTTTGACCAAGAGGGTAAGCACGGATCAGGAAGCAGAAAACAAAACAGCTAGCGAGAATCGAGCGAAATGGGCAAGAAATTGATCGAAGCATCGCAAAAGGTGAAGGATTTCAGGAGAAAAAACGCGAGGGGATCCAAAACTATGGAGAGGTATCGGATCGTACCTCAAGGAACCCACAGAGATGGTGCGAAGTGCCCAACCCCTTCCTCGAGCTCTCACTCCTGATGGAAATCCACCAATTCGTCGTCGTTCGTTAGGTTTCCTCCGGCGCAGAAGAAATCGAAGGCAGGTGGCGAAGGGCGCACATAAAAGCGTCGCCCGGGTGGCGTCGCTTTTTCTAGAACCATCTAATCCAAAGGACTTAGAGATACATGTATCGCCGGACCAACAATTATTTTCAACCGTCGATCCAGCTATGGTCCACCAGGCTTGCGGTCCAGATAGCCCGAAGCGCTGGGGCCCGGAAAGCCGAGTCCAGGCACGTGGCTGAGGTGGTGGGAAAGGGTGCAAGTGAACCGACCCTTCCCTGGAGTGGACCGGGTTCGAGAAGGATCTCTTATTAATGGAGCAATGCATTCGACACCCTTGCGCGATTGGAAGCGTCGAATATGTGACTGTGGGCCCCGAGTCTAATCGCAATGAAGTCGAAATGCGGGTACGCGAATGAATGTTTAGCATTAAATCCTTTGGTTTAAAGTCCGAACTCCACACCCTCGCCCGTGTTACCCCTTTCTTACCTACAATCGTAATTGCAAGCGTTGAAGCTATTACTGTGGGTCCCGTTTCAGAAGACTATGTGGGTAGGAGTGAGAATTAGAGGTAACAAGAAAGCGATGGAATTATTACCTGATCGGCCTAATTAAAGGATAAAAATTGCGATGGTAGTATTAAAACTAAAATAAATCACCCAACCAATGAGCAAAAAGAGCATATATTACTGCGAGTAGATAATTCATAAAATAAAAAAAATTAAATGCACCAGCCGGGAATCGAACACGGGTCTGAACCGTGGCAGGGTACTATTCTACCACTAGACCACTGGTGCTTTTATGTTAGTGCGAACAGTTTACTTGTAATATAGTTTCTATATTGGTTTACTATCACAATAAAATAGTACCTGCACCAGCCGGGAATCGAACCCGGGTCTGTACCGTGGCAGGGTACTATTCTACCACTAGACCACTGGTGCTTTTATGTTAGTGCAAACAGTTTATTTATAATATAGGTTTTATATTGGTTACTTTAACACAAAAAAACTACCTGCACCAGCCGGGAATCGAACCCGGGTCTGTACCGTGGCAGGGTACTATTCTACCACTAGACCACTGGTGCTCATGTGTTATGAAAACAACAGTTAATTATTTATAAGCAAGTAGTGATACATTCAATATGGATGACCCAAAGAAAAGAAAAGAAATGCTTTGCATCATTTGAGCAATTTGATGTTTATTTGTGCAGGTAAATAGGAGCATCTTTAGAACTCTGAAGAATATATTTCCAGTGTCAATTGGTAGGATGATAGCAATAGGATCTAATACGAATTTTAAATGCCATATATACTTGTATGTTTCTGATTGTCCGAACTTACAAAATGAGTTTTACAACTTTGTGTTTCCCAATTATTTAATTTATTTTTCATTCGTGGCACAAATGTTAAAGATCATAAAACTTTTTTTACTTACAAGTGCAAGGCGGGGTTTAATCTTGCAAATTTGAATTATATATGCTAATATCTTCAAAAAAAATTTATTAGATGAAGTCTAATAAAATAATATTGGATGAAGTCTAATAAAATTTATTAGGTTGATTCATTATATTAGTATCATATCAATGTTTTGGATGTAAACATCTTTTATTAGAGTAAAATAATATTGCTAGGACGATATAGATTCATTGCTCTTAGGCTTAAGGACAAATGAAATGATATATTTTAACTTCATCCACATGGCAACAGTCAGCGATCACGTCAATGCCAATAAAAGAGTCCCATGCTGACACGACGTGACATCTCGGACTTGAATAGGATAGCCGTCTCTCTTATACCATTCGACATCGTACAAGTCAATGTCGCACACCGTAGAGCCACTCCGGAAAGCTCGGATCGACGCCGCTCGACGTAAGACCGTACAGTTCAGTCGATGCTTGTGCAAGCTAATTGCCCGAGGATTCAATAATCATTAACGGATCATGTACGACCAACCCTCGTCCACAGGTATAAAAGTTGACCCCCTGACCAACGCCAGGGGGAGGCACTTCGAACACCCAACTCTAACTTTACTCAACACTAACTTGGACTTCGGAGTGGTCGAGTCGGGAAATCCCCCTCTCGACTCTTGATCTTTATGAAATCGATAACGAAATAGTAGTCCGTCGAGGAGAACCGCACTCGAGAGACGACGCTTGGACCAACCCGACTCGGCTTGCCTCCACTGAGCAATCGCATGGGGAACCATGCAATCCGTTAACACGACGTAAAGTGTTCACGATCACAACATATAAGAAAACTTTATTAACAAGGAGAGTACTTCTGCCCCGACCTCAATAAAGACATTGATTGCGATATTTACCTATCATTTTAATATTTTAGTTAATTAAATCAAAAAAGAAAATAGAGAATAAGAGTTTGTATCCATTCGATCGATTGCCCAAAAAATATTGATTGTTCGGTGAATCAAAAATGGATCTCCTTTGAGAAGTTCGGATCCATTAAATCGATTGTCGATTGTCAAAAAAATTGATTGTCTGATGAACCAAAAATTCTTAATAAAAAAAATTATATTTTGTAGAAGATGTGGTTGATGGAGTGATGATTGGAACAGATAGAACAAGCGTCGATCTATTGCGGTGGATTACCCAGCCGGGCATGTGGCTGGGTACCGCGCCCCGAAGAAGATCGTCGACCTGTCGTCCCGGTGGGGGATCCGGGCGCTCACCGTCTTCGCCTTCTCCACCGAGAACTGGCGCCGCCCCAAGGTTGGGTCGAGGTTTGCGGCTTCTGGCTTCTGATGCTTGGCTAACTGCCCGTTCTGGCATTTCGTCGAACAGGCGGAGGTTGATTTCCTGATGATGCTGTAGGAGAGTGTGCCGAAGGAGCACATCGGAGATTTCTTGAAGTGCGAACTTCACTTCGATACTGTGTTGGGTTAAATCTCATTAGCTCCCGCAGGGCATGCATGAACCTTTCATCTTTGTTCGGTAGCCACTGATCGGTAAAGAACATCTTAACCTTGGTAGGATGGGAGGTAGAGTAAGATCCATAAATATTTTACTTAAATATTTTTAATTTAAATATGGATATGACTTTTTATGAGACTCGTTGGTGAGAAAAGATCTATATAATCAATCTCAAATAATTGGTTTCGATGTTTTCAGTGTGATAGTAGTAGTACATATTTTCTTTGGTAGATCCAATGATCCTTGTGGCACTAGAAGATATAGCTGTTGGTGTTCTTGCTATATTTTAATTTGACAGCACTAGTACTATCTTACTTATTTTCTTTGGTAGATCCAATGATCCTTATGTATAAGATTTATGTGATTATAGGCTCATAACAATTGATACCAAATGGAATTTTAGTTTGGCAGGGCAGGGCTGCTTCACCAAAATAAGCAGCTTGATAAATCAAATTTAAATGGTGTTCCAAGGAGGAAATTTTTTCCTTCTTGCCCCACAGGTTTTCTTGAATTTATATTCCTGCCCTTGTAAACATGTCTGTCTTCTGGACCTCATCTTCTCCTACAGCTGTATCTGCATCCCAAAGACTGTTCCATACATTCCATGGACACATTTGCTAACTCTTATTTATACTTTTACGACCTTTCCAACACACTGAAATATGACTACAACATATAGACTTGTGTACAGTCATAAGTAGGAGCTGTTCCATCTTTTTTTTTTCTTCTTCACATGGAAATGTAGATCCATATTTAAGACTAACATCAAAGAAGCAATTATTGGAAAAGTTTGGATTCTTCTGTCGCCAATCATTAAAGCTGATTTTCTTGGATTTAGAAGTTGTCCTCCTATATGACAGAGAATGCCAAGATATGTTAAGGATGAGAACTGGTTTTATATGAAAGCTGAATTATTATAATACAGTTGTCAATTATTTCCACTGGTTATCCAAAATTTTCTGAATTTAGATTTCTTATGAAGATAGGAGCTGTTCCATCTTCCTTTTTTTTTTTCTTCTTCACACTAACATCAAAGAAGCAATTATTGGAAAAGTTTGGATTCTTCTGCTGCCAATCATTAAAGCTGATTTTCTAGGATTTAGAAGTTGTCCTCCTATATGAAAAAGAATGCCAAGATGTGTTAAGGATGAGAACTGGTTTTATATGAAAGCTGAATTATTATAATACAGTTGTCAATTATTTCCACTGGTTATCCAAAATTTTCTGAATTTAGATTTCTTATGAAGATAGGAGCTGTTCCATCTTTTTTTTTCTTTCTTCTTCACACTAACATCAAAGAAGCAATTATTGGAAAAGTTTGGATTCTTCTGCTGCCAATCATTAAAGCTGATTTTCTAGGATTTAGAAGTTGTCCTCCTATATGAAAAAGAATGCCAAGATGTGTTGAGTTAAGGATGAGAACTGGTTTTATATGAAAGCTGAATTATTATAATACAGTTGTCAATTATTTCCACCGGTTATCCAAAATTTTCTGAATTTAGATTTCTTATGAAGATAGGAGCTGTTCCATCTTTTTTTTTTCTTCTTCTTCACACTAACATCAAAGAAGCAATTATTGGAAAAGTTTGGATTCTTCTGTCGCCAATCATTAAAGCTGATTTTCTAGGATTTAGAAGTTGTCCTCCTATATGAAAAAGAATGCCAAGATGTGTTGAGTTAAGGATGAGAACTGGTTTTATATGAAAGATGAATTATTATAATACAGTTGTCAATTATTTCCACCGGTTATCCAAAATTTTATGAATTTAGATTTCTTATGAATATTTCATGGTATAAGTAGTCAAGCATGGTATGCATGAATTGCCTATTTGTTTGGAAGGATGGACTACAACATAATGCAATTCCAAAGTTTGAATTCAGTAGAGGCAATAAACTTCCACTTAAATCTGACCCATTATAATGTTGTAACAGCATTTTGTATCTTATCTTACAATTAAATTCTCAATCAGCTGTTTTTGCGGAATATCGATGTTTTACTATTGTTACTTCTCATTGCTAAAGGACAGTTTTGAATACAACTTCTGTGGGTAGAAAAATCAATTATGATGAGATTACATGTGCTACAAATGAAATATTTGTGGTTTTCCATGTTAAAATGAATTCCATTGTGAACTAGAATGATACATTGAAAACTGAAACTTTTTTTGTAAATATGAAAACTCAATATCAGGTTGCATATTTTGAAGGCTTCATGTTTGCTATGAACATCCTCTTCTTTCAGAAACTGCCATCTTCATCTGATCAAACTGTGAAGATCTACAAAGATTGTCACTGGTATCTTTGAGATCAGTAAATGCATTTTAGCCAACAGAATACCATGCTCCACTGTTCCAAGCATGTTCATGATCTTTATGAAGATTATTTGTCAAGAATTATGGATGAAAAGCAACTAGATCTTTTCAAACATTCACCAGAGCCTTTCAGTCGGAGAAATGCTCCTCAAACCAACAATTAGGATATAAGCACCACCATTCTGAAACATGAATGAAGATTACATACTTTTGCCCTCCACATATTCATTTTGTCCAAATTCTTTTTTATCTAAACAATTTTAATGTAGAACATATATTTTGAATGATTATTAAGCAAAATACTGCACTGGTCCAATTGAGGACCATGTAAGCACCAGCCTGAGACTTGAGACCTTGATTTGAATGATGTTTTAGTTCTTCAATTTCAGCATTGGAGCATACTAAATGTGGCCTTCTGGTGTACTTACATCTCCGCCAATTTGATGTTGATAAAATGCTGTCCTAAAGCTTGACAGTGGCTATTCGACATCTAAAACATAGAAATAACAACTAAATAAGACAAGGTGATGATTGTGAAATATTTGAAGCTTACATTATTGTTGTTTCAATATGCCATGGTTTCAACCAAGAAAATGGAGTGTTTCTTCATAAAATAACATAGATGAGAAGGTTCGTTTGATTCTTGTTAGGAAGGGGATTCGGGTATGCATAATTGGTGATTCATCAGATCTCCCCCAGTCTCTACAAAAGGTGGTTAAAGAAGTAGTAGACTTGACTAAGAACAATGCACAGATTGATTTAATTGTAGCAATCAGCTATAGCGGGCGAAGGGACATAACACAAGCATGTTAAACTATTGCGCAGAAGGTAAAGCGTGGTTTTCTTGAGCCAGATGCCATCACCAAATCACATATTGCAGAAGAACTTGAAACAAACTGCATCATTGAGTTTCCCTTCCCAGACAGACTTGTCCGAACAAGTGGTGAGCTGAGGTTAAGCAACTTCTTGTTGTGGCAATCAGCATACACTGATCTTTTCTTTACTAAGAAGTATCGGCCTGACTTCGGGGAGGCCGATTATATGGAGGCTTTATGTTCTTTCCAAAGTAGGCAGAGGCGCTTTGGCCAACGAGTTGCCTGAGAATGCTATGGTTTGGAGTATTATGGTTGGTGCTCTATATGGAACAAGGTTAGATGATACTGAAATCAAATTAGTGTTGCTCTATAATCATGCTTTATGGGCATGATAACACTGTTCTGCCACAATTTATGGACTGCAAAAAAGATCCATTGCAGCTGTATAAAATTTCTTATCGGCTTGGCCAGTTCCAAATTGTTTGCAGATTTAATACCATGGACCAACACCAGTTGGAGTAACCGCATCTGCTTTAGGTATTAATACAGCCCTGTTTAGAAATGATTTCTTTTCAGGGATCATTTACTGCAATTGCAAGTTGTAAAATTGATCTTGAGCATATATTGGTAAGGAGCCATAATTCCTGGGTCCGAGTCCTTAGGCACATGTAAAATTTGTTGCTTAGAGGGCACCAATCACAAAATGAGATTGCTGTATCAAAAATTTATAGTTGATGTGATGCAAGTTTCTTTGCTAAAATTTTCTAGTTTAATACCTAATTATCTTGTTTTTGTTTTAGCTTAATGATTGGAAAAAGATTCATGGAATTATTTTTCAGCAGGTATTTTAATGATTTCCAATACTGCATCAAATTATTTTGTTCTCCAATAATTAAGGCCATTACAGACCTCATGATTATATTGTTTTGCTAATGCATATGAAAGAAATGATACTAGTGTTCTTACTCCATGGTAAGAACACTTTTGAACTGCACTTGAGATACAGAATGCTATAATGCATGCCTTCAGCAAAGCTCTCATATATTTGAACAACTTGATCACATAATGTACAAATGCAATCTTATTTTGAATATAAGTTGCTCATGTGAATATACAAATCATCATACCACTCTGATTTCAAATAGCACCAAGCTTTTTGTATCACCACCGGAGAATGAAGAGTAGGTAGTCAGTTCCGGAACTAGATTTGGATGTCTAACCTTTCACTGCTTGTCCAGCCATCTTGGACCTGCACAGAGTATTGCAAGTTCCATAGCACATCATCGATCGATGGGCGCTGCTTCGGATCTCTGGATGTACAACTGAGGGATATTTCCACTGCTGTTCTTAAGGAGTCAAGAGCAGAACTTTCGCGAATTGCAGGATCCGTGAGTCCTTTCAGGTTTGCTGGGTTTTCTACTAAAATTTTCTGAAGCTGAGACAAGTAGTTCATGTGCTATATAATAAGTTGCCACAGTTGACATGTTATTTACTGATCATTTTAACAGCAAACAATTAATTTTTTTATTTTGCAGATGCCATTAAAATTTAACACTCATTTCCGATACCTATGCAGATACTATCTTTTGGGTGATACATTAGACATTCATTTTCTTTCCTTTTCTTTATGTTCAACTTAAGTCAGAGGAGAAGTCCATTTACCTTATGCCTGAGAGAATCTAACTCATTTTTAGACCCTGCTGATTTCCCCGTGATAACCTCTAAAAGAATGAGCCCAAGCTGATAAATATCTTCTTTTTCACCATTCTCCACACTGCGAATACCGCAAGAACAGAAAAGAAAAATTTAGATTCAATCTATTTAGGATTTTAACAAGATGACCATATATTGGCTGAAATGAATCTTCACATGTACTGTGGTTGAAATCATTCGGGCAAAGATATATTACCTGCCAAGATCTCCCTTATCGGCTGCATTAGTCAAAGGAATTCCACAGCCTACCTGATCGATCAAAGATAGAGACTCAGATACAATTAAAACACAGAACATAATCGAACAGCTTCAGCTGGAATCATTGATGCATTACCCTGTTGTTTTTGAAATTTGGAAGTGTTGGAAGATTGTAATTGCTAATCTTAGTGGTGAGAGTTTGATCCAACAATATATTATCCATGTTAAGATCATTTCCAACAATACCAGGAACTGCAACAGTATGTAAGAATTGAATTCCCCTTGCAACTCCAATAACAGCTGACACTCTTTGCGGCCATTTCATTGTTTCGTGCTTTCTCCATTCTGCACAAGTCATTAATAAAACAATAGTAATGAAATCCTCTAGTTTCATCATGAACCTCGTAGAAATCAAGAGAAACTTTGCCTTTGCTATTACCACTAAGTTGATCTCTCAGAGTTCCATTATTGATGTACTCAGATACAAGAAAGATGGTATCCATGGCGTTAGCACCATCCTGGCTGCTAACAATGCAATGCCCGACAATGCTGACTAAATGACGGTGCCTGAGCTTCGAGACAATTTCCATACACTGAAGTAGGCTCTGTCGTGAATGTTTTTGTTTCAATTTCAGGCATCTAACGACGATGCAAGAGCCATCCCGGAGCCAACCTTTGTAAGACTGAGAAATACACACACTCACAGTTTAGAAAGTTCAGCAAAATATTTCTTTCAGGTAGTTATGTGGATTCATCCGTCATTCATGTGACAAGAAGTAAAGTGAAACATGAAATGGAAATGTTGAATGCTGGAAATATTTAGTATTCATCATCTCCATCACCAGTGTGTATCATTTAAGAGAGGGAACCATTAAACAGACTCCATAATAGATTGCAGTACTGTATGATAGCCTTGCGATAGATATCTTTGGGTTCTCTTAAAAATGAAACCTTGCAAGCTAAACTTATAGCAAATGATGTATACAAAATGATCAGATTCATGTTTCTACCCAGTAGAGGGCCTTTTATTGCCTATGAGGTCTTTTGCTAGAAATAATTTGGGTGCATCTCATGGCCAATAGAGACAGTCAACCTTCTTAAGGTCCAATGTTGGTGAAAAAATATCCACATAAATTATGATTTTGACAGATATTATTGCAGAAAGTTCTGCATATAAAGATGCTATTCATGTTTCACATCGATGCGGACTGATTTTGTTATGATTTCTTATTTACCAATATTTTGTGATCAGGGAACTGCGTCCTTCGTCTTTGGATATACAAAATATTTGGCACATATGTATGTTGTATCTTGTTTCATTGACAGCTTAAATAATTTACAGATTATGTGCCCTAGAAACAATATCTTAGCAGATGAAAGCATAAACTATGATTTAGTGTGTCTTTAACTGCAGGAGGCCGAAAAACCAGTCATCTTCATCCTAGTATGTCGATCCTCAGTTGTTTCATTCAGCAGGGAAAAAAATGCACGGGGACAAGAACCAAAATTTGTACCACAAGAGATGCAAATGATGATTTTTACCGATACATTCCGAAGGCAAAATCAGAGCAAGCAGGCTGGTAAACAAAGAAACTTGTTCCAAGCTTGAGTTTGCTATTATTTGATACAAAAATAACTGATTTTTTTTTTTTGCAGGTTCAAATCGATACCTGTCCTCGAGGACCATCTTCGATCAGGTTTGATGAATCGAAACTATCGGTCGCGTCTTCGAGCTCCTCCACACTGAAAACATGATACGGCATTAGCCCAAGAGTCCCTATCCGCATTGCATGAGACATGCGCCCTTCAAAAAGGATCAAAATTTGGCATCATCAGCAAGTCTGGATCAGTTCAGAATGGAAGCTGAATCGACAACACAGTGAACGAGCAACACAAGAAGAAAACAGATCACACGAATCTTTCTTACTTGCTTCAGCTGGACTTCTTGGAGCAACCTGCATAGTAGATTTCCCTGCAGTGGGTGTGTGAAAGGTGCCGACCTCTGCATCCTCTGTTCTCATCTTCCTGAACAGCAAGAAGACCAGTAATCCAATCAGCACTGCTCCGGCGATGACTCCCCCAACAATGCCAAGGATAAGGCCCAGCTTGCTCTTGGATCCGCCGATTTTATTTGCCGAAGGCAAAATCGCGGCCATGGCGCCTTGGTTGCAGTAAGAATTCGGATGCTGGAGCTCGAAATCATCTGAGTTCAAGCAGTTCCCTGAGCTGAGTACTACCCGGTTCGAGGAATTCGCTTGGATGCATGAAGGCAGACCTCCCACCAAAAGATTGTCTGAGATGTCAACGTATGCGAGCTGGCTACCGCAGGACAAATTCGCCGGAACTTCTCCCGTCATCCTGTTGCCAGACAAGTCGAGGTACTGCATTGACGGTAACGAGAACAAGAACGCAGGAATCCATCCGTGGAGATGATCGGAAGACAAATCCAGCTTCTGGAGGTGGCCGAAGGATGCGAGGCGAGCCGGGAGACGGTCGTGGAAGCTGTTGTTTTGGAGGAGCAAGCTAACGAGGCTACTGCTCACATAGGGGAATTCTGGCCCGAGGTGATTCCCCGACAAGTCCAGTTCGGTGAGAGTCGTCAGGGGGCTGAGGTCAGGAACCGTCCCGTTGAAGGAGTTCCCGGTCAAGCAGAGATTTTGGAGGCTGGTGATTTTGGAGATCTCCGGTGGGATCGGCCCCGAGAAATAATTGGAGCTCAAGTTGAGGACTCGGAGCGAGGAGAAGCGGTCCACCTTGCCGGGGAGCGGCCCCCGGAGGCCGAGGGAGACGAGGGAGAGGGTGGTGAGGCCGGAGAGCCTGGCGAGGGTGGTGAATAAGGAATCGGAGGAGAAGTTGGCCGACAGGGGCCGGCCGGCGACGCCGACGATGGAGAGTCCGGTGACGCGGCCACCGGAGCAGGAGATGGAGAGGGAGGGGGAGGCGGGGAGGTAGCACAAGGCGGTGGCGTTGGACCAGCCGGCGACCGGCGGCTGGTACTCCAGGAGGCGCTGGAGGCGGAGGAGCGTCTTGTGCTGGGATGGGGACAGCGGTTGGGCCGCCGAAGGGGGAGAGACGAGGAAGACAACCAAGACGGCGACGCAGAGGCCAGTGGCGGAGTCACGCGTTAAAAATCCCATCTTTAACGATGCGGTTAAGCGTTCAGTGATCCACCGATGCCGTGCAAAAGCGGCGGAAAGGATCAGACACAGAGAAGCTCAGAGCTGGCATGCAAAACGGCGATGCGCATCAAAGCTGTGCATGAAAGAAAGCTGGCCCGTTTCTGCAACGGCAAATGTTGCGTCTGCCGGGGGAAGGAGATGGTGGCGCGACTCGCGATCGAACACTTAGCGTCGGGAAGACGAGGGCCGAGGTTCCTCGGAGCTTTCCGGGAAGCAGCGAGCAGCGCCGCGGGCCGAAGGACAGGGAAGCCTACCCACGTGTTCGTCTCACGTGCCACGGCCCTCGCGGAGACCAGTAGTGAATGAACCGCAACGGCGCCCTCCCTGCCGACGTCCCTCCTCTCCCCACCGACGCCGATTGAGATCGACGTCCTTATCCTTTGTTACGTACTCTTCCAACTGGAGATCCATGGGACGGAGATAGAAAAGGAGACCATCGTGATGCTTGAATCCGATGTTATCTTATGATAGGAGAGTAGTAGATTGCTTGAGCTGATGATCTCAAAGAATACTATGTGGATCGATGATCGCCGAGGTTTGAATAGATGAAGGTTGAAGAAAGAGGAAGCGTAAAGCCGTGCTTTTTTTGTATGGCGATCGAGATAATGCACAGAAACCAACGTAAACAAGTCTTTATCTTTGACCAACGCTTACACTCTACCCAGTCCGAGCTTGTTAGGTCCGAGTCCACTTCACACGATCGTCAACGTGGAGGACTTGACCCAACCATAAGCCACCGTCCGTGTGGGTCCACCTGCCTAAAGTTAGGCCTCTAACCAAGATGGATGGCACATGTCATCTTTTTGGTGCCATCATGCGTGCGATGTACTCTTTCCGAGAAGAACCTCAAAGTAAACTTGGGCAATTGTTGTATGTCCATACCGCATGTGCCCGGCTCTTTCTCCTTCATTTCATGCATCGTGTACAAACACCATTGGATTAAATAGATCGAAAACTCCACGTTGGATCCGACTACCAAAGCACATGCATCCATTTAATTCGATTGCTAAGATGTATGCTTTCATTCAATTCGAAAGCGACCTAAATCGCATACTTTGGATATGTAATGAACGAGCAATAGTTGTACTTTAATTTCTATGTTCCAACTTTTTGGGTTCTCGTATGATTGATTGATCGGGCTAATACGATTCCGAGCGAGCCCATATGTTCTCCTGTAACTTGTTGGGCCCATTTTGGGCCTTCCATCGAAGCCCGATTACCGTGGGGAAGTCGCGATGGGCTCTGCGGTGATCGTTACCGCCTCGAGCTCGCATCTTCTCGCTACGATAAATGCACGGATCAGCGGAGGAAGTGTAGAGCGAGAGGCCTCGAGAGGGAACCGAGGGCGGGCGAAGCGAAGGGGGAAGAGAGATCGCGGAAGGTCGAGCGCTCGGACCGCCTCTCCCCGAGATCGAGAGCGATGACGGACGGTCATCTCTTCAACAACATCCTCCTCGGAGGACGCGGTGGAACCGTATGGACAGTCCCCGGTCGCTCGTTGCGTTTTCCTGCTTTCTTCGCCGCTCTCCTCGTCTCTATTTATTTGGGCGATTTTTTTTTTTTTTTGGTGGGAGTTTCGGATTGTTTAGGATCTCGGCCCGTTTCGTGAGTGATTCCTTCTTGAGACTCGAGGGGTTCGTTTCCGGAGCTCTCGTTTTGGGTTTTCGCCGAGGAGTTTAGTGTTTTGCATCGATGATTACTCTCTATTTTCTCGCTGATAGGGTTTTTCTTTGGCGTCTTCACTTGCGTGTTTTATGATGGGGGGATGTCGGATATCGAGGTACCTTCTTGCGTCGGTAATGGTTTTAGGGTTTCGATCGCTCGACTGCAGATGGAGACTTTGTTTCTTGAGATTACTTCTCTTTGAGCTCCGAGACATGCCATGATGTTTTCTGCAAGTTATTATTCTGTCATAGTTTTCGTTCTTTTTTCTTCGTTTGGTAACCCTTGTTTATGATGCATTATTGCGTCTGTTCTGGCATCCTTTGGTAGAAGAAAACAAAAATAACAGCTGACCATTTGGTTTTTCATGTTTAGTTGTTACAAACTTAACGTTTTTCGTCCTTTGTCTCCCTTGTCGTGTGAATTTTATTTTATTTGGCCTTTTTGATCCTTTCCTAACAAATATTTCGGAATTTTCCCATTTCCTTCTCCGTTCTCCACTTTTTAAACATAAACGAGAAGGCTCAGGTCCTTTTAATACCCGTCAGTCAGAAGCTTTGATGTGTCTGTATTACACAAATTGAATCAGTAAAAATACACAACTTAGGTTTATGAAACATTTTGGATGGCTAATAGGCTCGTGAGCCCCTAAATGCTGTTGGCACTTTTTTTTTTGTTGGTCTGACTGATTATACGAATGCAAAGCTTATTATAGATGGGTGTAAAAAAATTACATTTTTATTTTTATAATATGATAAACTTTAGTTCTCATGTAGTTTTTGTTAGTGGTGGCATATTTTATCAAGAAACCCTGTTGAATGCTATTTTGGTGTGTTGTGACTGCAGAACCCTGGGCAACTGAAGGTGCACGCAGGTGGGATTGCATGGAGAAAGCAAGGTGGTGGAAAGATTATTGATGTCGACAAGGCAGATATTGCTCGAGTTACCTGGATGAAAGTTCCCAGGGCATATCAACTTGGGGTTAGGCTTAAAGATGGATTGTTTTACAAGTTCATCGGATTTCGTGAACAGGTGTTGGTTCTCTTATACCTTACAAAGTTCAGGGCCTTAAATGCTTTCTTGTCCTTTTTAATTTCTTTTTTCCTTTAATATATTTTGGCTTTGGCAAGTTGTCTTGTGTTTGCGGTTATGCTACGGCTAGCTCCTTGTAAGCTTTTAAGAAAATTTATACCGAAGTGTCATATCAATTGGTAAATTGGAATTGTAAACTCAGTCAGTACGGGAAACGTGCCGTTTTGTAGGTAAATTGTTGGCTTGGTGTGCTTATGCACTAATTTCAGCCTATGACTTTCATGTTAACCTTATTTGTAGTTGTCGACGATCAAAAGCAATGAGCAATCATCTAATCAGCCAGATTCACAAAATATAAAACAAAATAATATTAGAGTTTCAGTGTTGTCACATTGTATGTCATGAAAAATTTTCCTAGTGCATGATACATTGCAGTTGTAGTTTTTCTGATTTTGCAGTGGGCTGGTTTGTTTCTTTTATTACACTTAAATAGTCTGTGATGACCTTGCAGATAATTGATTTTTGTTATAATATTGTGCTGTAGGATGTCAGCAACTTGACAAATTACATACAGAAGAATATAGGCTTAACGCCAGAAGAGAAGCAACTTTCTGTCACTGGCCATAACTGGGGTGAAATTGATATAAACGGTTAGTTTTCTTTTTCTTTTTAAGGATTGAAAATAATCTTGATCACAATTACTTTTTGTGGTCACTACAGCTGAATGTTTGTTATTTATTTATTTATCTTTTTTTCTTTGGCATGCTTTTGCTCTCAGCAAATCCAATTAGTCCCTCCGCTGCTGCCTCCCCTCTGTTCTCTCTCGCACCCCATTTAATGTTAGCTTTCTATGTAATGTTTGATCGTTTGAGTGTTACATTAGTGCACAAAATTATCAGTTGAAATACAGCTGGAGTCTGGAGAACTTTGGGTCCTGTTCTCATAAGCATGATCAACCATGCTGAACAACTTCATTTAGTTTCAAGGGCTGTCATTTATTCTGAATTTATTGATGGTTATTATTTGCCCTGTTAGGAGTAGAATTGGATATCTGCTTATGTTACTGATCCCATCGTTTGGTTCTTGTTTCTGTTTTGCTTTGGTTACCGGAGGGTAGATATTTTCTAATTGTGGAATATCACTTGGTATTGAACAGGTTAGAATCCTGGTTAGGTCTTTTTTTTTCGATGTTTATTAGCTTTTTCTATTTTAAACAATTCATTAGCTACGTAACATTGTTAAGAACATCACATGAAAACAGCTGAATTGAATATATGCAGCACCTTGTGTTTTTCCAAGCAGCACCTTGGTTTTGAGCACTGCTATGCTGTTTTGATATCTTGTTCATACCATACTATTAGGAAACCAGCTGAATGCACAGTTCTTTGTGGTGTCTGCCATGCTAGTGGTAGCTTGTTATTGGCACATCTGGTACCTTTATACTTTTGTAGCTCAGATTTTGACAACAATCACTACAAATGCTGAAAATGGTTAGTGTTTTAATGATTGGTTGAAGATGAAAATATCTAATGTTAGTACCCACTTGTACATTTTCACTACCTTCGATTTGAGATGTGCTATAGGTTTCCTTACAAATGCTATTTGGCATCTTATTCATATGTTGCTTGCAGCAACCCAAATACACAGTCTGGTATGATGCCCCTCATGCTAGGGGTTTTTTGGCATTGGTACGGCATATTGATGTTATTATCATTGTCTTGCATAAATATTAACAACTACCACAACAAATGCAAGTAGCATATGATTGGCTGGAGATAATAATACCTATATGTTGCTACTGTTCATATCTCAATAAATTGTTCTTGCGATTGCAACTGCTAAGTGTCGTCGCCTTTTCATACCATTTATTATAGGGTTCATGCCATTGCATGAAACATAAACAAAAACTTTCTCAGCAGAAATAAGATGATGATACCTCTTTACTGTAAATCTTCTCATGCCGTTAAAGATGTATCATACTGACATGATTGGTTGCTTCCAGTATGGATGATACTACCTTATGAACAGAATCTAAATGAACATTTTAGTGTTCCCTTTCCATAACATGAAGCTTGTTATGAACTGTAGTGGATATTTACCAACTTATGAGATAAGGTGGTTAGAGTACAAACTACAGTTGTTACTGTTTGCTTTTTTGTCCCCAACATCCTGAAGATATTATGTTATTTGCATCACAGGGAACATGCTCACCTTCTTAGTTGGCTCAAAGCAAGCATTTGAGGTTTCTTTAGCAGACGTTGCTCAAACCCAGCTTCAGGGAAAAACAGACGTCTACATGGAGTTCCATGTTGATGATACTACAGGAGCAACTGAGGTAGCTATTACTATATGGTTAGGAATCTTAGGATCACTAGTGAAAACCTTGAGTGTGGTTCCGACTGATGAAAATACTAAGCTGACTGATTTCGATAATCCTGCAGATCATGTCTTATTTTTAAATTTAGTTTTGTTTGCTTGCCTGTAATATTAATTTATGTTCCTGCAGTGAGTAAATGGATTCCAAAACCTAATTTGTTCTTGTTGATGATGGAGTTATAATTTTGTGATGTATAAATTGTGCGTATGGCCTAGCAGTATGTTCCTTTGCACCATCCATATGACATGTCAACAGATTTTACTCTTTGTTATTAGTGCCACATTGGCCATCATTATTCTAGTTACTATGGTATAATGAAGGGGAGAAATAATTAGCTGAAACATTGAATATTGTAAATGAAAGATTTCTTTATGATGATGGTCCTGGACTAGATTTATGAATGAAGGTTATCTGAGCCTTGATTGAGATTGGTTGATTCTTCCTGAACTGATGGTCCTGGACCAGATTTGTGAATAGCATCCTACTGAAGCTTAAATTTGATGTCTCATTCTGGAAACAGAAATTATGTAAGATAATCTCAGCCGAACTTGGGAAGATAAGAAGACCCAGGTTTCTTATACACCCTGTAAATTGTTGGATGAAAGGGAAAAGGGATATCAAGACCATATTAAATTACTTTTTATGCATTGACTCGGTTGATGTTAATGTAGTCCTATATTTAGTGTCATAAGTAAACATCTTGTTATTTACCGAAGTCTGGTCCTAGTGGACTTCACAGTGCTAAAGTTTCTACTTTCTAGAAGATTTCATTTTATCTAAATTTATTGATAGTTGGAATTAAGTTGACAATAAAAAAAAATGTCCAAGCTATTGGACTTGTTTAATGTGTTAAGACACTATTGGTAATTTTCTTCCTAAAAATTTAGCAATGAGCTTCTAATTTTTCTCTTCCTGATTTCAGAAAGATTCACTGATGGATTTAAGTTTTCACATACCTACTTCCAATACACAGTTTGTTGGTGATGAAAACCGTCCTCCAGCTCAGGTAACATCTGCTTGTGTTCTGTTTGTTTGTCCAGTTATGGAATTTGCCCCTACAAACCAATAATCTGTATATATTTTAGGTTTTCCTTGATACAATAGTCTCATTGGCGGATGTTGGCTCGTCTGAAGAACCATTTCTCACGTTTGAAGGAATTGCAATCCTCACACCCAGGTACAAAGCCAACTAGTGAATCAGTTTGTAACATCTTTACACATTTTTCTTACTTTTTCCATTTTGTTGGTTACTCATGGTTAGTCCATACACTCATCTCATGAATTTCATCATTTTTTCTTCGGACATATGCTGTCGGAAACTGATTTAATCTTTGTATCTCCAGGGGGCGACACAGTGTGGAGCTTCACCTTTCATTCATGCGGCTTCAGGGATTGGCTAATGATTTTAAAATTCAATATGCCAGTATTGTCCGGCTTTTCCTACTCCCGAAGGTAAATATGTTTGTTTTATAGAAATCTGTTATTTAATTCAGTAGTGTCTTTTGATAGTCATAATCTTGGTGAGGAACAACTTAATTTTGGTTAACAACTAGATTTCTGCAATATATTTAATCTTAGTTGCTTTGTTTTTCTACACAGTCCAACCAACCTCATACCTTTGTTGTAATTACTCTTGACCCACCAATTCGGAAAGGACAAACTTTATATCCACATATAGTTATTCAGGTATTTGCACTATGCTGTTACTATTGTGTTTCGATCATCGTCATTGTTATTAAATTCTGTTGTGCCTTTTTTTTTTTCTGGTTTAAAAGTTTGAAACAGAATATGTAATCGAGAAGAACGTGTTACTAAGCGAGGAGCTCTTGTCAACCAGATTCAAGGACAAGCTGGAACCATCCTACAAGGTGATTGTGACTTAGCTCAGGAATGAAGTATTTCTATTATTTATTTTATGTGGTGCTTTTTTGGGAATAAAGCACTTGTAAGTTGTCCTGTAACCACTTTTTCTCTTCGTTATCTGTTACAAACTTTTGAATTTGAAGCGATGGAAGCCTCCTCTCACGTTGTTGCTTTGTTTGGTTTTTTTCTTTACATCATACTTCCAACTCTTCCTATACTTCTTCTTTTTGTTCCTTCAGGGCTTAATCCATGAGGTTTTCATTAAGACCTTGCGTGGCATATCTGGAGCCAAGGTGACCAGGCCGGGTTCCTTTCGTAGTTGTCAAGATGGATATGCAGTGAAATCATCACTTAAAGCTGAGGATGGTTTGCTGTATCCACTTGAAAAGGGATTTTTCTTTCTTCCAAAACCTCCAACACTGATTCTTCATGATGAGGTAATGATTATGGATTTATTATTCTTCTGCAATAGCAGTTATTTGGGCCTGTTATTTTATCCTATTTTGGTTTAATTTTTGGACAAAATCCGAAGCAGAATTTTCCTAAACTGTTTATTGCTTAATTATGTAAGATAAGACAATCTTTTTCTCCAATGAGATTTTTATATAATGAACAAGTAGGGTTTGCTTTTGGTTGAATGGTCTCGTGGTAAAGGGGGTGCGTAGACAGGGTTGTCATGTTGCTGTTTGCACTATTGATGAATGGTCCGTTATGGGTGTATCAGACGCAATTCAGTTTGATTGTGTTTTAAGATTTGGATCAAATTGTTTGGTTTCTATTGTCTGAACAGAAATCCAACTGAGTCAGGTTGTAAGCTGAAACCAGCTTTTTATTAGTTTTGATTGGTTTAGTTTTCTCGGTTTTTGCTGCTTTGTGGAAGGTGCCAGTTTTTTTTATCCCTTCTCTTTCTACCCTGGTTGTCATGGAGGTGGAATGTTATCTTGTGAAAGAAGCTAGAAGTTTGATGAGCTGTATCACCGGTGTTTCTATGGATATATATTGAAGAGTAGGACGGAAAATGGAGAGGAAGGGTTGGTCAGAGCCAGAGATGAACGACATGTTCTTGGTGGGTGGTGGAGATGGAGGATAGGGAGAGCAGAAAGGGAAAAGTCAGGAAGAAGGGAGGTGGAGAGAAGGTGAACGGAATCAACTAACAAAGTTAAAGCTATTTTCCATTGGTGATTCCCCTGCTAGTTAAATTGGTATGATAGGACATGAAATTTAGACACCATCAGTCAAAGTGCTGCCTAAGTTTTTGCACACTGGAATTCTTCTGGTGTATGTGTTTGTCCAAAGCACTTATATCAGATAGGGTTTTGCGGATAGGGACTCTAGTGTTTTTCTTATCTGATTATTTGTTTATCTTTTGCTGCTGGTAATTCCTCTTTTTTATTTTTGCCAATTTCGGATGGCAAGTCAAGTTGCCAGCCGCTGACCTGTGATATTGTCCAGGACATCTGGACTTCTTTCTTTCGAGTAACTTAATTTGTTCCTGATATTTTGTGGGCATGCAGATTGACTTTGTTGAATTTGAACGGCACGGCGCAGGAGGTTCGAGTGTGTCATCTCACTATTTTGATCTCCTTGTTAAGCTTAAAAATGATCAAGAGCATCTTTTTAGAAATATCCAGAGAAATGAATATCATAATCTCTTCGAATTCATTAAGTAGGTCCTCCCTCAATCATCATTCCTGTAATCTTTTCGGTATCTTTGTCTGGATTTGTTACCTGACTCTTTTTGGTTTCATGAAGGGCAAAGGGTATGAAGATACTGAATCTTGGAGGTTCTCAAACAACCAATGGAGTTACTGCTGCTCTTCATGATGATGACGATGATGCTGTAGATCCACATCTTGAACGAATAAAGAATGCTGCTGGGGATGAAAGTGACGAAGAGGTGCTTGGATAGAGTCGCCTCAAATATATGCTTGTGTTCAAGATATCTTGTGTCAGTTGCTAAATCTTTCTATCTACCCTGCAGGATGAAGATTTTGTTGCTGAAAAGGATGATGGTGGATCACCCACGGATGATTCTGGGGAAGAGGAATCTGATGCTAGTGAAAGTGGAGAAGAGAAAGTATATTTTTTATATGTTTACTCGTAATAATTATGTTGAATTCACTTTTTCCTGCTTGATGTTGATTATTAGCATGAACAAAAAAAAAAAAAAAAATGGTGTACTGTAATCTGCTGGAATTTCTCTATTCGATTGTTCAAGCAGTGTTATTTTTTTTTCTCCCCCAGAAATCTTCCATTAAGGATTCCAAGAAGGAAGCCACCGGAGTGAAGGCACCATCTGCTAAGGGTAAAAGCAGAGATGGAGATGAAGAAGGTTCAAAGAAGAGAAAGCCAAAGAGGAAGAAGGATCCTAATGCACCAAAACGGGCTATGTCAGGCTTCATGTTTTTCTCAAATGCTGAAAGAGAAGTAAGTTGTATGGATTGGTCTTTCTTGTCGGACTAATTTGTTTCCTTCGGTTCTTAGGTGAATTAAATTGATCTTTCTTGTTGGTCTTTTTGTTTGGTTATCTCATCTCTGCAAACGTTGCGGAAGCTGAGCTTCGTGAACAAGCATAATATAGTTTTGACGATGTAAGCTCATTATTCCAACTGTGCTTGTATTTGCAGAATTTGAAGAAGGGCAATCCAGGGATGTCATTTACAGACGTCGGAAGGGCCCTCGGAGAGAGATGGAAAAAAATGACAGGTCTGGCTTGTCCGGTATCATTTGTTCTTAATGTCTGTTGCTTTTAGGACTCAATTCGCACCCATGATTTCTAGGAGATGTTACAGAGCTTTAGGATAATTCGCAAAACTATCAGCAAGTTTTCTTATAGTGTTTCATGCTCGAGCATAGGAACATCGGATGCAGTTCTAGAAATGATCGTGAATGATCTATATATTTTATTTGAATGATCAAATGAAACCATAAATGATTTATTAGGACATCATTGGGTACATCATGCTGCGACTGCCCCCCCTCAAAAGATAGCTAGTTGTTTCTCAGTTACTATCTATCTACCTGATCAGGCTACAATTTCCCATTGTGGATACAACCTTGGTAGATTCTGCTCTTGGATCCGAGGAGTAACCGATTGATTGATTGATTGTTTTTTCTATGCTTTCCTGTTACGTTTGCAGCTGAAGAGAAGGAACCGTACGAGTCGATGGCTAGGGCAGATACTAAACGGTACCGGGAGGCCATGGCTGATTACAAGAGCGGAGGTCCTTCCACCAATGTGGACTCGGGAGCGTCCGATTGAAGTAAACCTGCGAAACCCATATTATCGTGTGAAGCATGCAACTAACCTTCTCTTTTGTTGCTACTCTTTATCTACTCTAACGTATGCTGCGCATTTACGCTTTTATTGAATTCCGTAGACGCTTTTTGTAAGAACAATATAACGAGTGTTGCTTTGTCTTTTATTGAATTCATATGCAGTGATTTGTCCTTTTGGGTTTTGGTGTTGTCGAGAAGAAAAGCCTTCATCCAACATTAAAAAAAAAATAAAATAGTGTGATGGTATTTAAGACCGGACGATAAGGTCTTCAAAGAGAGCTACGTCGTGCCCTCTCACTCGGCATCATAAGACCACCGGACGATAAGCGGATGTGCAATGGTGAGAGCGGCATGATGCAGCCTTCTTTGAAGACCACCCGAATGTGATCATCAGGTCATGATCATAAAATAATATGGCAGAGAAACCACTTCACATCGGAACAAGAAAACTTGCACCCATGTTGCAAATCAGTAGCAACATGAGCACAGGCTTCGTTGTAAATCAGTATCATAACCCAATAATTTGCATGGTAGCAATATCTACAAATATAGAGGGTTATAAAGCGAAACATCTAACTCAATTTACCCTGACGTTATCAGTTTTATCGACGAAAACATGAAAACAAAAGGTAAAAAAAAATATAATTTTAATATTTCAGATTGTGATGGTGGATGACGTTGATGGTGGCGGATGGCGACACCACTGGGGGGGAGGGCCACAGGTGACTGTTGTGGATGAGGAGAGCGACGACAGGAGGCGAGAGCTGCTCTGCATCGACGCAGTTACCAAGCTGTGCCGCTCTACATCTGTGTCAACGTCGATGCAAATGCCGATTGGCCCTTTTGCTGCTTTGCATTTGCGTCAGACGTAGTTGCTGAGCGATGAAAGGGCTACTCGGCATCGGCATTAACACCCCTTTCGCCGCTTGGCAACTGCATCATAGTCGACGTAGTTGTCGAGCGACCCTCACCTCTAGTCGTTGCTCTTCTTATCCACAACAATCACCTGAGCAGCTCTCACCTCTCACTACCGCTCTCCTCATCCACAACGATCACCCACAACTCCTAGCGACATTGCTGTTCGCCACCAACAACGTCGTTTACCTCCACTAGCTAGAAGGTTAAAATAATATTTTTAATTTTGTTTTCATGTTTCCATCAGCAAAACCGATGATGTTAAGATCAATGGAGCAAGATGTTTTACTTTTATAACTATAAGAATTCCAATGTAAACTCTTTTTAAGTCTAGAAACTATGATGCTAAGGAGATTTAACAACGAGGGATAATCTATAATTAGCTTAACTATAAACAATGTTGTGTTATATGTGATTGTGTGATATAAAAGAGAAGTAAGAAAAGAACCATATTGGTAAAGTATAACAAAAATAATAGAAGAGATCGGCATATTGACAGTTAGAAAGGTCATATAAAAGAGATAAGTTTAAAATAAAGAATAGATCAGATATGCCTCGAATCAATAACATATATACTTGAATAAATTCTCTGGTGAGCTAATAATAAATTAATAACATATATACTTGAATACAACTCCAGGACCCTCATAAAACTTATCTAGAAAGATGTATTAAAAAAAATCCACAAATACCTAAAAATAAACCTATAAAATTTGAAAACATTTTTGACTTTCTAAGGGTGTGGAAATGGACCTTTGAGACCTAAACATCACCTTATCTCTTAAAGTAGAAACAATAGCATCAGAGAATAAAAAAAAATGTGGAAAAGTTCACAAAACAAGATTAATAGAGACAAAACTGACAATATTATACCTAAGTTTCCCAGACAAAATTATGTCAGACACCTAATGCTAAAAGTGTGAAAATAATAAGAATACCAATTTTCAGATATTATACACATTTCGGATGACAAAGATCTGAATGTATACAAGAACAATGACAATGCATGAAAAGTCGAACCTGCGCCAGCAAATCCATTAATCCATTAGTTGAAGATGATGGAGAATTTTACAAAGCATACCAATCTGAAGAAGTTAATCATGTCTGCATCATAGATAGAAAAAAAAAGGCCATGATCCTGCTGATATTCAAACTCTATAATAAGCCACATATAACAAGTTGGTGCTGCCCATCCACTTTGATATGTCAAAGGCAGTAACGCCGGCTGTTCCTCTGCCAAAATTCAGCAAAGAAGAATATTCAAGATCAGCATTAGTAGGCATTTTGCAGGCGAACATCCTCATGTGTTTTCTTTGCACAAAGAAGATTGATAGCTAATTAATATAAACAAAAAATTCTCATAAAAGAGAATTTTACATGATAAATCACGGAAAGTTATCAACTACGACTTAGAGATAAAAACTAACATTCATATACTAATCTGTAACCATGAAATCTTAGAGATCAGACATTTCCACAAGAAAGTAGAGGCCACACTGAATATGACCTGGCTCGGCATATGTGCTTTGACTAATACCAAATCTGCTATCTCGACATAAATATCCAGAGAAGTAACTAGGATCCGAAGATGTCCATACATTATTACAACATATAAATTCCTCTCAAAACTGTTTTCTCTTGCTTTTCAAGATCTTGTCCCTCTTTGCATAGACGTAACAGAAACCAAAAAGAAACACACCAAACAGGGAAACCGATGCCCACGGGAATGGTGGATCCTTGAAACAAACAAGTAAAGCTTCCAACTTTTGCGATGCCTCGTATATTAAGGTGTGTATAGCATACAGATCATGATCTGATGACCTCAGGAAGTACATGGCTTTCTCGAAATCGAAGTGGGAGATGCCAGAAACTACCTTCTCCAGCTTGTACTTGAGCAAATTCCACCTCTGAACAAACTCAACATGCTTTCTTTCTTTGAGAAGCTTCCTGTCTCCGCCATGTACAGCCATAGACTGCAGTACATCAATGGCACTCGTAATGGTGTAGTTCAATGAAGTTAGCAGAACATTCCTCCGTGCCGCATCTCTCTGAATAAAGGACAAGAATGATGTTTCAGAGAAGGGTCCGAATGGAGTTTGACCAACGCTCCAAGTGTAATCAACTAGGGTGCTGTTGTGCTGTGGGCTCCACGACAGGTGGGTTGGCGTGACACCCCACATGCTCTGAAGCACGGAGCCGATGATGGGGCGGTCGAGGTTTCGGGTCTGTGTAATCACATGCCGGCCATTGCAGCTGTAGTCGCTGACCGTCTGCGAGCTCCTGGTCCTCACAGCAATCACCATGTTTCTAAATGCAATGGCCTGGTGATACCGGTCGAGCAGAAGGAGCTTGTCATATTCCAAATCGAAAACATATACTGGAAGCAACTTGCCATATTCCTCCTCTTCAGGAATTGCTGCAGCTCGCCGTACCTCCTCCACCGAGTCTGATAGTATCTGATGCAGGCGCTTCGAGTCCAAATATTCGCTCACAATAAGAGTGTAGTTCTCAAAGAGGAACCGGGAGGTGTATGAATTTGTCGATCGAGCAATGGCATAAGAACATATTGGGCACTCAGAGAACTTTGCATTGTATGATTTGAACACCAAAGATTGTTCCTTGTAGGCGAGCTCGCTTTCTTTTAGCGTCTGTTTGATGAAAGTCCAGTCAAGCCCAGCGGTATCCGGCTCAGATCCATGAACGTGGATGAACTGAATCAGGAGGGAGTTCTCGTACAAGACTGGAATCCTCAGAGAAGGAACAAGAAGGGCTCGGTATGCGCTGAGGACCACAGAGGTAAGATCCGAAAGAAGGGCCTTTTCTGATCTTGGTCTGCCGTGGAGTGAGGATAATGGATGGAACTCACCTCGGGGAATCACGCCCTCGCCAGAAATTGCCGGGCCATATTCTACTGGTCCTGCGGCGAGGTCGATCCACACATACCGATCTTTCCCAGTCCAGAGAGTCCCCAGACACTTTGTGAAGGCCAGCGACGCATCCTTGGAATCGAGAGAATAGGCATAGGGCTTGGATTGAGATCCAAGATTCAGCAAGTAGATATAGAAACCCGGCGCTGAGTTCGTGTTCTCCCTCTGGAAGTCTTGCTGCACGATATGGTCGACGGTGGAGTACGGCACGGAGAGGAGAGAAGAGCGATAGAGCGGCGACGGCGAGGCCTCGAGGTGAGACCGGATGGCGTTCCATATCTGCGATCCGAGAGGCGAGAGAGAGCTGTCCACGTGGAGGGCGTGTCCGATGGCGAGGTGGTGCGGGGTAGCGCCGATAACGTGGAAGCGGTCGGAGGTGAGGGCAGCGGAGGCGAAGGACCGGATGATGCCGGGGGCGGCGGAGGAGAAGTCGCCCACAAGCTTCACGTAGACGGGGACGGAGATCTGTAAGGACAGGAGCTGTGAGACGAGGGTCGCGTGGTCGGCGGAGGGGAGTGAAGCGGCGAGCGTCCTTTTCAGGGCCGCGGGTAGGGAGGTGAAAGAGTCGTTGGCGGCGGAGGGATCGCGGCGGGCCTCGCCGGCGAGGAACGCATCCAGGCCGAGGGTCGCGGCCCCTCCCATCCGGGGCGCAGCGTGAGAGGCAAGGGTGACCAAGAAGAGGACGTAGATTAGGGTTTTGGACCTCATAGTCGTAGATCGGAAGCGATGGACGATTAGGGTTTGAACGGAGGCGGTTATTAGGGTTTCGGTGGAATCATAGCTTTGGAAGATTGGAGACGACGGGAGACGGACATTTAAGGTTGAGGATGCCATGACTCGGCCGAGTTGAGGCAGTCGACTCGGATGAGTCAGACCGGGTGGAACAAAAATATTGTATTTCTACTATCGGGTCGAACACTCAAGTCTTCCCGAATCCATTAGCAAATTAATTGAATACCCGAAACCGATTCTTGTATGTTTCCCTATGAAGTCCGTCCGGTATCTGTATCCCATTTCGTGGGATCGGATCCGAAAAATCCGACCCATCAGTAGTACTACGAAAACGACTGGATCCGTTTGGGCGATTCCTCGACCCCAGTCGATCGCGCACTCGGGCTTGTCGAAGCTTCATGGTTCGACGACCAGGGAGGGTGCGTAAAGGCCACCGCTGAGAGGCGCCGATCCGACACTGCTCTCCGCCAACGAGTGCCACAGTCTCCGTCGATGAGAAAACCCTGCTACCGAGTTCGTCACTTTCTGGTTCGTTCTTCGCTTGGCTTTTCTGATTCCCTTTCTCTGCAGTTTCTTCGTCAACAAATCGCATTTTATGCCTTCATCAACGTGTTGTGATGTGCTTTTACGAGGATGCTTTGTCAATGTGTGTGATCTCTTACTATTTCGCTCTAAGTTTCGGACTTGCTTGTGCATATGTGGAGCATAATCTGTGATGCTGTACAACTGGGTTGTGACTCTTTTTGGTAGGTATTTGTGATGAGATAGCTTTGAATCGAGAAAATCTAGCGAGACAAGGATTCCCCCAACGGTGGCTCGTTCAATTCTAGTAAGAAAAGAGATCTCTAGATAGATCAAGTTTCGTTTGTGATTGAAATGACGACTTCTTGTGTTTGAAATAAGTATTTTTGATGCACCTGGAATGCATTTTGTTCAATGCATGACTTACTGGGCATGTTTATCTTCCGTAAAGGTTTTGCTCAATGCATTTTGTTATAATTCCATAAATGCTACTGATTAAACATCCAAATCATTCTTCGATCTGCAAGTATTACTTCAAGTGGTACAAAGACAAGAAATAGGATCAATTTGGTTTCGCTATGACCATGTTTTGTGAAAATTTTATTCCTTCAAGATATAAAAACCAAATGTAGTATGAGATCTTCAACATCTTTTTTGGCTGTGATGACTTAACTGGATCATTTTTCAGAGTTTTTACAATCACCTAGCAACTTGTCTGATCAGGCTTCATCTTCTTCTTTGAAGATTGCAAGGCCAAGCTCTGAATTCTATCACTGGATTTTCCTTTGCTTTCTTGTAATTCCTGAGAACTGGATGGTCTGCCTTTGAGGTGATCTGTGACCTCTTGAACTCCTACCCAAGTCTTGGTTGACTCTCTTCTGTTTCTTTGGCTTCCCCTGTTGACTTGCTTCTTTTTTTTATTTATTAAACTTTCTTTAATGATAGAAATTTCCTCTTCTTTCTCTTCTGTTTTCTTCAACCTCATTCAGGATACTTGGGGCAACGCTTCTCTTCATTTATGTGTGCTTTTGTTTGAGTCACAGTCTCTATCTTACCCTCGGATATAGATCTTGGCCTTCATCCTTGTTCTCTCATTTGCTGGTAGCATGAGCAAAATTGATTCATAGAGTTCGTTCAGTAACAAATCGATAAAACGAAGCCTTAAAGATTTCCTCTTTTCTTCTTCCTATTCTTGATGTTGTTTATCATTTTGATAGGCGAGGATTCTGCATCGATCACTGCAGAAGAGAGTCTGTTGGAGCATTCCCCCTTGAGTTGTGGGGTACTTCAATTTGCCATGGAAGAGGTTAATGTTGTGGAACATCATGAATCATGTAAAGAACACAGAAATGCAAGCTTTCTCAGCACCAGGCTTACCTGAGCACTGAGAAGTAGTGTTAGCTTCCAGACAAATGAGAGTGTTGGGCACTCCACAGATCAATCATTACTTGTGACCTGCCCATCTCCTAAGATTCATAAAGCTATCTGATACCTGTTATTATATGCCTATCTGATTCATGTTATTTTACACCCACAGGCAGAACCATCATATAGTTTTTTGTGCAGTGTCAAGTTGAAACTCCTTGTTCTTGTCAAAGTCTCCAAGTATTTTTGTTTCTTTTTATTCTTTTGCAGTTTATAGCTAGTTTACATGTTGACCCATTAGATTGTCGAGCCTGAACTGTTGATCCAAAAGGTTTAGGCACAGTGATTCTGGTTCCTCCAAGTTTATGGAGTATATCATTAGTGGCCTATTAAGTTAGTCAAGTAGTCCTTTTCGACTTGAGCCTCTCAGGATTAATCTTCCTCCTCCCTCGTTTGTGTTGATGATAACTTATGTGTCGGTATCTTTGTCTCTCATATTGATTCTTGTACCAATCGGAGAGTTGAAAAGAGTTGTCTTTTGAGATCCATTCTTAAAGGGCAAAACTACGAGAGGTCATCTTGGAATTCTAATACGAACCTTACTCTCAAGAATCATATGATGTCCGACATCCAAAGGTCGTTGAAATCCAATTCACCATTTGTTTTCGATGAAATGAACTGTCTTCTCGATGCAGTCGATCGACTTTTGGTGCCTCTTTGGGCAAGAGTTGATTCTAAGAGACTTATGGCTTGGTGTATAAGATTTATTTATCTCTTTGTAGTCTAAATATATGTATGCAACTATTGCTATTGAGCATGCATTTAAGCACTAATGATGGCTTTAACTTTGACAATCCATGCCTTGGATTATTGTGACTTGCATCATCTACAAGATTATTTCTTACTAACATTTTATTGTTTTTTATTATTCATGTGTAAAACAATCATATTAATTATCATTTAATTTCTCAATTTTCTAATTATTGTGTTGTCAACATGCAGTTATAATAATCGAATTAACTAATTAATAATTGGGAAATGAGAGTAATAATTTTCTTTAGTTGTTGTTGATGCCACTTCTTTCCAGGAGGCATCATCAAAAGCTGGCTGGCTTCATGCAGACAGGAGACAAACATGTCTTTATCATGCATTATAATTTGATTCATCAGAGGCAGCAAAACATGAACACAGCAACTCCAAGCAAACAATCCCCACTTGCTCTCATACTTGCAAGTAGATTCCTACTGATTCCTGCAATGCACTCGATTCAAGAAAGATTTGGTTAATGTGTCTAATGATGCATTCATGGTGGATTTTTCTTTGTACATACAAATAATGAAATGCATTCGAGAGAGATCATTGAAAATGAGGACTCATTTTAAATAGTAGCAATGTTTTTTTATTCTTTTTGTAGCCACCTAAAATTATTTAGGAAATGCTGATTAATTCAATATAATTATGAGCATAATAACATCAGAAATAATTTCCTATTATGCCAATGCTTTGATACATCTGCATGTTGCATAGAAAGAGCATTCTTATGTGATGTTTATTAGTCCTATGTATACAACATAATGTTACATATGATGGCATATGGAGCTAGATGATCTACTACTAATAATTTGGATTGTTATATCCGAATTATTAGGGTGGAAAAGGGAATGCTTTCGAACCAGATATTAGACTTGAGGAGAAATGAACCTAATATTATGCTTGTATTGGTGAATGAGAAATAAGGAAAACATTCCTTCTTATATTGGTTCAAGATATGCATATAGATTATTTCTTAGGAAACACTTCTGGATATTTAGTAAGTATTTAATCCCTTGTCCATTTTTGTAATATTTCCTAATATATATATTCTCAAGAACTTGTATGTAACAAAAATTTGAACTAAAAAAAATTAAATATAACCTTTTAGAACCTTCTAACTTTATGCATTTTGTTCTCTCTTTTAGCCTTTCCATGTCACACTAAAGAGCAATGACACCTCTTTATCATCAAGCTATAAGATATGCATAGTATCATTATTCAGCATAATTTTATATATAGATTTTGATTGAATTATCATATATTCAAAAAAAATTTAAGCTATATAAAACAATCCCAATTAGAGACATATAAAACTAAGATAGATGGCATAAATCAATTAGACAGAAAAAAAAATTTACATAAATATTAATAAAATAAGTGCATAGCACAAATGAGAAATTAATAATGTACCAATTTAAAAACCACTATTTTGAAAACTTCAGGTGTTGTACTAGTTGACACCTTACATCACTCTATGAAGCTAGAAAATATCCAAAATGGCTACTTGGATGATATGTTTTTAGGTAGTTTTATCTAAGCGTAATGATGGCACATAATCTATATTTATAGGACTAAAATAGCAATAAAGGCTAACTAAATGGGACTACCAAATCTATTATAAGCCCTTTATATAGTGTGTAAAGATACTGATATACACAAACATTTTATCGAACATCCTTTATACAAATATATTTATGATACTCTCCCCCACTTCTTCCTTCGACGTTCTCGTCAAAGTCTTTATGAATGTTGTATTTCCTCGTTTTTACTAAATCTTCAATATTCTACTTTAGCTACAATGCACCTCCCTTGATTTTCAATTAGTTTTCGTTGCTATTGTTGAGTAGTCAAACTTTGATTCACTAATATTGCTTCAACTCATAAGTGACTTTAACTCTAGTGTGAACTAGATCAAGTTGTATTGATCTTTGTTGATCCAAGTAGATCTCTCAAACGAAGGAAAAGACCTTCATTGTCAATTTAAAGACTTTTACTTTTCAAAAAATTTCACTCTTATTTTGAAAAATTTTGAAACAACCACTAGCTATATGAAAAGACCATTTTACTTATTCTTTCGTTGAACCCATCATCATCACTTGTGAGAGCCGTCTCTATTGACCATACCAACTTAGTCACTGCATACCTCACCTATGACCCTTACACGAGGTAACGATAATGAAGGCATGTGCCCCTCCCTCTTCCTTTCTCCCCCATGGCTGACGATGAGAGTGGGCAAGTTGCGCTCTCTCCTTCCTTGCCCACCATTGAGAGCGTGAGTGTGGCTTTGCAAGTGATGATTAAGACACGTGTGATCACCCCCTCTCCTTTCTTGCTCATTTATTGATGGCGTACTCCTTTCCTCTCTTGTGATCATTGATCAAGGTTGTGGGTGAGGGGAGAAGGTAAGTCTGTGAACGACGATAAGAGCTATGGGTGAGGACAGGGGGCAGGTCTATAAGTGATGATGGCGAGAGTTACAAGTGACGAACTCTTGCATGAGGTAAAAGAGTTATTTTTTTAAAAAAATATTATTTCAAAAATTTTCAAACTAGAGGTGCTTGCAAAAAAAATTTTAAAACATAAAATCCTTTTTTTTTCAAAAATCGTAAAAAAATTACATCATCATAAGATCCTAAAAAGAAGAGTGAATTTAATGTATATGATACTCTCATAGTTGAAGCCTTGATGATAACTTATCAATAAGGAAGATATGAATTAAAGCTTAAGCAAGACATGTTTACTCAAATCACACAACTCCACATTGACATGCAATCAGCATGTGGATTAGAATATGAGTGCTGCTTGGATCTGGTTGGGGCTCAGTCCACATGTGTAGATGCCAAGAATGGACTCAAAAGTAGGAAAGGAGGTCATCATGGCCTCCTCCACAGAGAGAGAGAGGGAGATGTGATGCTCAAAAAGCTGTTTTGAGTTTTAGCCCACAGATAAGGCGGCCAGCCAGCCTTTGCCCATTGTTTCCCATGCAAAACTGATGGTATTTCCTCCCTTCTTTCAACACCCTCCTCCGCCTCTTCTACCCCACCTCTGCACCTCTCTTTCATCCCCCTCGGTCTCCGTCTCCATCCCCAACTCCATCTCCTCCTCCTCCTCCCCATGGTGAAGCCCCGCACCCCTTGAGAATTGAGATTGTGATGCAGTAGTGCGTTGCCTTTGAGATCTTCTCATGTAAATATTTAGCAGGCTCTGTTTCACACAATGGAACCCATCTCCTTCCTCTCCTCTTTCCTCTTGCTTCCCTCTCTTCCAGTGGAATGAGTCCCGCTCCCCTGTGTCAGTATAAAAATCCAATCTTTGCCTCTGTTTTCCTTTGGCATCAAGGGCTCCGAAGGCCGCACCTTTTTGGGTGTTTTTGGATTGGTTTTGTGTTCCTGCCTCGAGTCCTTCCTTGATGAGGGTGCAGGGGGAGTTGGCGGACCGGAGGAAGCCGGAGTTATCGGCTGTGGCGGGGGAATTGACCTCGGAAAAGAGGCGACCCTCGTCGAAGAAGAACAAAAGGAAGCAGAAGAAGGTCGGGTCGACACCGTCGGCGGTGCAGAGGCTGTTCGAGACATGCAAGGAGGTGTTCGCTGACGGACGGGCTGGGCTTGTGCCCTCGCCGGAGGATGTCGATCGCCTTCGCTCCGTTTTGGGTATCGTCTATACTGCTTGCTTGTTACATTGATGTGCAAGATGCCACTTTTAGCGTATCGTCTATATTTCTTGTTGCATTTGGGTATCGTCTATACGGTCAGTTTCTTACTTCGGTAAGAAACTGTTCGATTTATGTGACCATGGTGAATGAAGTGCTTTCTTTGATTGCATCCTTACATGGCATTTGAGTGGTATTGTTGGATGGTATTATGATATCTTGCTTCGAGCATTACTCTTTTTTTGCTTTGCACCTGTGATTGTTTTTCTTGTTTTATTTGTGCATCTTTCTTGTATGGTCATGCAATGCAAGCTTCACCTAGCTGATATTTTCGAGTCTTGCTTGAAAGGCTGCTTATTTTTGAACTGCCTGTGTTACCAAGTAGGACCATAGCACAGTCGGCTTTCTTAAGATATCAAATTTAAAACCAAGTGATCATGGATTCTAAATTTTATTCTTGGTCTGGATTTGGTCTATTTGGTGAGAAGGCACCAAGTGACATCATTATAGTATTTGCCAACTTTTCATTTTTGATGTCAATGTAGACAGGCTGCAAATCTGCTTGCAGACAGCAACAGAAGGATGAATTTTGGAAAGATGCAGTTTAGGTTGCATGACTGTGCATACTTATAATCATAGAGGGTGGGTAAGGGGGATGTGCTTTGAGTCGACTTGCATGTGAATTGCACAGCATCAGCGGCGATGGCATGAGAAGAAAAATTTCCATGATGCATGGTCAATGCCGATAGGTTGCTTGTGCTTTTAAGACCATGCAACCAAGGGCTTTCTTTACACAATGTATCAATAACAGGAACTGGGGTTGACCATTATATGATCTGTCTGATATGTTTTTGAGGTTGCCAAGTACATTCGCAGCTTAACTTTTTGTTCTTCACCCTTTTTTTGGTATCCTTGTTTTTTTGTGTTAGTTTAGATTCTTTTCAAGTAAAGATGGTCCCACATCTTGTCTCGTAATGTTCAAATATTTTTCATCCTTTATTCTCGGATTAAAGATTAAATTTGTTACACGTACAGCTATAGTTGTTCTTTGAGCTGACTCCATGTAAGTGTGGGAAGCAAATCAATGATAGACAAAATACAGATTCTTATGCAATTTTTAAATTTTTTGGTGCATCATATAATGTGGGAACTTGGAACCTGTTTTCATATCTTGCTGTTTTTGACGCATCTAAATGAAAATTTCTGTTCCTTTTCTGACATTTGCGATTTTGTTCCTACTTGCAGATAATATAGATGCATCTGATGTTGGTCTTACTCAAAATATGTCATATTTTCGAGATGGTGCATCCACGAGGACTCTGCCAATTACATACTTACACATTTACGAGTGTGACAAGTTATCGGTACTCGAGGATGCTCTTTCATTACACTCAAGAATGATATCTGGAAAATGCTTCTTCTGTTTGACCACTTCCCTGTTTGCTGTGTGCAATGTGCAGATTGGCATCTTCTGTTTGCCTCCATCAGCTGTCATTCCACTCCATAATCACCCAGGGATGACAGTATTCAGCAAGCTTCTTTTTGGTTCCATGCACATCAAATCATATGACTGGGTTAATGTGCCTCAGAACTCTAACGGGATTGTGAATTCCTTACACTGTAAGTTCCAGTTGTAACTATCGGATACTCAGATAGTAGCTTTTAGATTTAATTTATTCCTTTCTCTTTTCTCTTTCATCAATCTATTTCTGCTTCTTGCACATCTCTATCTGTAAAATAATCTGTGGCCCCCCTTGTAGCAGTTCAACCCCCAGGATTGCATTTGGCAAAGGTGAAGACTGATTCCGTCTTTACTGCGCCTTGTAAGACATCTGTGCTTTATCCAGAAGATGGAGGTAACATGCACTGTTTTACTGCAAGAACATTCTGTGCAGTGCTGGATGTCCTGGGGCCACCTTATTCAAACCCCGAAGATGGAAGGGACTGCACATACTACAATGAATTTCATTATAAAAGTTTTTCTGGTATGTTGGGCAGAATATTCTGTTTGACTTATGTTGTTCTTACTAAATTTTGCTTTTGTTGACTGTACAAACCTTCATTTGATTTGGGGCATCTGATAGTTTGATGTATGCTGATTTTTCTTTGGAATGGAGGGCAGACCCTCCACCAAGAGATATTACATCCGCACCACACCCACCTCCCCAACGATTGATAAGTAATAACCAAAACCTCTTCTTGAAGAAGAGGAAACCAGCCACTAGGCTAAGATCTGGCTGGTTTGCATGTCATGATGTGATTACTTGTATATATGTATGTATGTATGCATGTACAATTTATATGTATGTGTTACTTCTTGATTCTACTCATCAAACTTAACAATAATTAGTCGTTACAGATTTGTGTCTTTAGCATCATAAAAAAGGATTTTTGGTTATACTTGGACCAAGCAGAAAACAGTGTTGTTCACGTCATCTGTCAAGAAAACCATTCGTTACGCTGGTTAATTTACATGAGAAGTCAGCACTAAATATTTGCAAAGCTTTCCAAGGGATATTTTGGAATCAAAACCTGGTGTTGGTGCCATTGTCATCAATTCATATGCTTCTGAAATAAATCAAAATTCTACATTACTGTGTGTGTATATATAAAGTTAGATGCAAAACTTCAGCACCACATTTCTAGGATATAGTCCCTACAAGAAATTTGCACCTTCAGAAGCATTTTTCTTTTCAATTCTGACAACATGTTTTGTGCTCCATTGTTTTCTGTTATATGATTGCTTGTTTAATATTACCAACCAATTTGCTCCATTTCAGGAGATGGGAACCTGGCACCTGAAGAGGATGGAGTGTATGCTTGGCTTGAAGAGAAGAAGAAGCCTGATGACTTCTTTGTAGTTGGGGCAAAATATAGGGGCCCAAAAATTATAGAGCAATCATAAAGTTAGGATGATGCTACATTCTTGATGCAAAAGAGGAAGATGCTGGAATGTGTAAGTACAGAATCCTAACATATAGAGAAAGACTTGGGATGTGTGTCTGAGCTTCAACAGACCTTTTGATTCTTAGTTAAGTGCCAAGGAAAGAAGGAATGTATATATCCATTGCTTAAATGTGTTTATGATACCTGGTAGAGAACATTCCATCCATGTTGTTTTGTTTCAGTAAACTTGAGTTTATGAAATATAGAGGGAAAGCTCTTTTGAACAGTGAAGCTAAAATGCTGAATTTTAATGCTCCTCAGCCATCTAATCTTCTTGTTCTGTTGGTTGGTCCAAGAAAAATTTCCAGGTTTAGGATCTGTAAAGTTGTGCTCACCCATGTACTGATTGTTATGGATAGAAAGCACAGATAGCAATCTGTGCTTTCTATATTCTTCCATGGGATGGAGTATATAGTCAATTTCATGGTAATAGCTATATTCTATTGTCCTGACAACTTTATTTGTTGCAGTCCTGAATAATGTGTTATTGGGTAATAACCATTTCTCTCCACATTTTTGCTAGTAGATATAATGGCAAAAAGTTGGCCTTAGGCCAGCTTTTATCAGTTGATTAGGCTCCAACAAAATTGATTAGATTTTTTATTAGAGGTTAGACTTGGTGTATTGATATTGGTTACTTAAGATTTGAATCTTGAAAATAATTTTTTTAAATATATATTTTTTTCATATCATATTGGTGAAAGATTCATATACTAGATAAAATTTATTCTTATATTGTAACATCTTCATTGGTCCCACATTGAAAATGAACAAAATGAACAAGATTAAGATTGACTCGTAAATTGACTCATAAGTGTCTAATAATTGTATAATTATCAATTTTAGTTTAAATATTTTAATTAATTATTTATGTTAAATAAAATTAATGGGCCAATTAACCTATCAACCTTGGGTCAGTTAACATATGGTTGTGATATTTGATATCAAAATCAACTTAGTATTTGGGTATGATGATGGGGCTTGGGTAGGAAAGGATCACTCGTCTACTATTATATGTCTACGTTTCTCATGTCAAAATTCTAAAAAAAAAAACCCATTAGTTTAATAATTTATTATAGAGCATCCTAATTTTGAAAAATTCTCACACTCATTGGTCATATAAAAAAAATATTTTATACTTGTTTTATTGAACTCACCACCACCTTCACGTGTTGGTTGCCCCTATTTTTAGTTGTGTCCTTTTATTGGATTGCACTAGACTCGACGATAGAGGTGCATCCGTCCTGGTCATTGCCTGCAAACCCACCTTATTGTCGACCATGGGGGAAGGAGGAGGGGGTCGCCCCTTGCCCGCAACTTTCATCCTTGGTCATGGAGGAGTTGTGCAATTTCCTCATGTCCTCTTCTCATTGTCGACCACTAGTGAGGAAGGAGGGGGTGTGCTCTTGCCATCACCCACAATCCCTCCTCACCGTTGTGTCACGGACAAAATTGTAAACGGCTTGTTCGGTGTAATGCTTATGCTTGTCCGTGTCCCTTTTGGTTTGTTATTACTTGTAAAGGGCTTGCCAAAGGCTAAACGCCCCATTTGAGTGAGTTTGGCACCATTATCGATTGCACAGAAAGTTTGTGTCATGTGGACACTTGTACTAGAATTCGGTCACCAAATCTATACCTTTGTTGTGCAACTGCTTACGAGCTTGTGATATCCATGGTTGGAATTTGCATCACTATAATGTGTTTGCTAAAAGAGCGGCTTGGATCCCGTGAGCTTTCTCTGCCTCGCTTCTCTTTGCGGATCCTAAAGGATTGTAGGAGATTTCTGGTAGGTGACCTTTGCGGTGATACGCATTGGTGCCGCATGGCTTAAACCAAAACCAAAGCTAAGTTCTGATATTGGTATCGAGCGGACAAGCCCACTTAGAAACACTTAGCATGCAAACGTGGGGACCTAGCGAAGCACCACGAAGACAATAAGCTAAGAAGAATTGCGGAGCGCACTGAGGCCGGGATGGTGAGTGAAGCGAGGCTCGGCAGGTTTCGACAGGCACCCAAACTTGATGCTCGAGGCAAGCGAGTGCTTGGCAAAGGATGAGACCGTCTGCAAGGTGGATTGGGTTGTTCATGATCGAAAGAGTTGTCTGCAAAAGCTCACAGAGGTGAGGGAGTTGCAAACTCAAGGAATTCGACCATGCAGGGCTTGCATGCGGACGATGGGTCGTGGCCATCCCAAGGCGGCCGAAGGTCGGCGCCATGGAGCATTTAAACTTTCTCTTCGGTATGTGCGGGGATACTTTAAGATCTTTGAAGTGTGCGAAGGTTCAACATGTTGCTAGACCCGGAGGGTGCAATCATGGTCATTGGTGAAGTGTCACAATCTAGCAAGTGCATTTGCAATGGCGACTGGGCACGCCTGCTCACGCAGAGGCGAAGTAGTCCAAGGGGATGGTGGTCTCAAAACTTCCAAAGGAAGGATGCGAAGAGAGAAGTTGCTCAGGTGAAGCGTATATCCAGGAGGATAAGTCCCTTCTCCGTAGAGAGAATTATGTGCAATGAATCGCACTAGTTGAGGAGTACCTCAAGACAAAGCTCGATGGATCGAGCGAGCGACGAGGAGTTGTCGCATGATCTCGCAAGTGGTGATGCGTTGGTGGACGTATAGCGAGATCAAGTGGGTGAGCAACCCAAGGCAACACAAAGTGAAGGCACACTTAGAGCCGATAGTGAGATCGGACTCAACAAAGGGCTGACCCGTGGAATGGTGGGCGCGAGGGCCACCATCAACGCAATGCAAATCGGGAAGCAAAGCAACTTGGGGGTACCTTGGCGAAGTACCCAAGCCGCATGAAGGAGTTGGTTTAGAAAATGGAATATGGAGCGAGGCTTGGAGCTTTCCTTAGGCAGAGGTCAAGGACATGGACTCTTGCAAAGGCAGAATCGGATCATGTCGCCCATGGGTTTCATATTCGAGATGGAGCCGACTCATCTTGCATGGTGCCTAACACAAAGGGAGCTTTGAGGCACATGCACTTTATCTCAAGAAGCATTTGGCGGAGATTCTAAGGCGACACGATTTTTGGTGTCAAAAGGCCTTGACACGGGCAAGAGGATGCAGAGGCATTACTTTGAAGAATATGCCACTGTTGCCATTCGAGTTGCCATGAGGAAAGTGGTGCACAAGAGATTGTGTTGGTAGGGGCAGAGACCCAGATCCAGACAATAGTGCACTAATTCCTGCGAAGTCAGGGGACTTCAGAGGAGCTGCTAAGCGATGGATTGTCCTAGAGCTAGCCTTCGTCCGTGTGTGTGACCCGAGAGTGGGTGGACGAAGGTCGATTGCCACAGGAGCGAATAGAATCGAAGATGGCGAAGGCCCTGCGATGTGTTGGTGGAGTTCACACATGGAGATATCGCAGTTCGAGTTCATACCACGAGGATCGAGACGAGGGGAGATGTCACCAGGTGGCGACATGATGCAGCAGATCGTGGTGGAAAAGTTCGCGGCAAGGTGACACACACAGTGAGTCCCATGGGGGGACTAGATCGTACAGAGGTATGATCGGGAGCGTGACTAGGAGCTCCACATCGGTGAACAACACGACGGTAAGAAGAGCTATGGATTCAAGCAGTGAATGCCATGGTACCACAGAGGCGGGTCTTCCGTCGTGCAAAATGTTGCATTGAATGGAAGCCTTGGACATCGCCTTATGGGGCGTGCACTATCAAGGAAGAAGTTCAGATGCAAGTACTGGGAGTCCCACAGGGGACCGGATCATACAGAGGTATGATCGGAGTCGTTGAAGAGTGGAACTACTTGAGCTCACTTCGCTAAGGGAGCCCTGCAAGTCGAGGACAAGGCCGAGTAAGCGAACATTGCAGCCAATGAAGCTAAGGAGAACAGAAATGGTGCAAGTCCTGCAACATGTGTGGCGGTGGCCATACATGGGAGTTGTAATCTGTCTTTCCAAATGACCAAGTGGAACCGCCGGAGAACACAGAGGTGTCGGGCTGGTGGTCGAAAAAGGCGAGGAAGCAATGATGAGTCCAAGAGGGACTCACTACCCAATATCGATCATCGGTTAGATTGAAGGTGAACTTGAGGAGTGTCACAATGTCACAGAGGCAGATCTACCGATCACGAAGAAGGGATGCAGATGCGAGACAATGGATAGTAGTGCCATTGGCGTCGCAGATGCCATGGTACCGCCGAGGGACTTCCGGAGTCATCAATCCTTGCTCTCTTAGAGGAGAGCACTTGGTCGTGATATGGGCCGTGGAGGAGGAGAATGCTTTGGCAAACTCCATGTACCAAGACAAGGTCAAGGGCGAAGGCCGAGAACTTCGTAAGACCAATGTCAATGCAGACTTTCATCAAGATAGCCGTGAGTGAAGGACTTGGGTCGATGCAAGAGTGCATGACCAAGGATCGGAGCAGCATGACGCTGTGTCTTTGTACCTTTACTACTCGAGTCGGCGATGTAATGATGGAGAAGGCGGTCAATCCCAAAGGCGACCAAATCTACCACGGAGACTTACTCCAAGTTGGAGTGATAACTTCTTGCATTCCGTGTTCAATGGCAATGAGAAGGTGAATCACAAGAGTTTGCAAACACTTCAAGTGCTTCTGAAGTGTGAGCTAAGAGCAGCGAAGTCCAAGAACTGACTCGGCCTTGCGCACGGTACAAACTCGAGGAGGCGGGCGAAGACAAGTAACCTTTGCCTTCTCAACTCCCAAGAGAATGGGCGGAACTCCAAGACCCCACTCTTAGTTATCCAAATAGAGGAGCTCTGCATTGATGTGAAGACCCTTCAAGACAACTAAGTGGAAGAAGATTCGATGGGCAAATTTTGCGAGGAAGGACACGAAAACTTCAAAGGTTGCGAGGTGATGCTCGTTAAAGCTCCAACAAAGCATCTATCCGATTCAAGAGACAAGAAGAATTTGAAGATCGGCGCATATCAAAGATGGTCTTTTCCCTTCATCGATGAATCCGCAAGAACCAAAGAAGGGATCAAGACAACTTTGCCAACCCCACACCAAATTCAGAGTCATTGGCGAGTTGAAGCAGCACTGCGGATTAAAGTTCGACGACTCAACAACAAGCGGAGAACAAATGGGAGCCAAGGGGCGCATCGCAGCAGGAGCATAAGATCGAAGATCCAACAAAGAAAAGAAGTTGCAAAGAAAGGCTTCGGCGATCGAAGGATTAAGTGGGGAGAAATGTCACGGACAAAATTGTAAACGGCTTGTTCTTGGTCGCTTATGCTTGTCCGTGTCCCTTTTGGTTTGTTATTACTTGTAAAGGGCTTGCCAAAGGCTAAACGCCCCATTTGAGTGAGTTTGGCAAATATTATCGGCTTAGCCAGATGAAAGTTTGTGTCATGTGGACACTTGTACTAGAATTCGATCTGTAGTGGACCAAATCTATACCTTTGTTGTGCAACTGTTCTGAGCTTGTGATATCCATGGTTGGAATTTGCATTGGCTATAATGTGTTTGCTAAAAGAGCGGCTTGCGGATCCCGTGTGAAGCACTTTCTCTGTCTCGTCTTCTCTTTTGCAGATCCTAAGGGATTGTAGGAGATTTCGGGTAGGCTGACCTTTGCGGTGATACGCATTGGTGTCGCATGGCTTAGGCAAAACCAGCTAAGTCCGTGACAGTTGGCTATGGATGAGGAAGGAGGGGGCAGCCCGCCCTTACTTGCAACTTTTGTCATTGGTCATGGAGGGGCCACACAACATCTTTGTTGTCACGAACTAAGCTGGCATTACCTAAGTTATGCGATACCATTATATATAAATATACAAAGGGTCAATTTCTTCGAAACATCTTATGGTCTCATAAAGACATGTGAAAAAGAAGACGAGTTAAAGGAATCATTTAATTCAGGATTCTATAAACAGACATTTTTACAAACACTTTATAGATAATGTAAATTACAAATATAAACTTTGTAAGCTATAAATGATCACATAATAAGGGTTCTAAGGTGGTTTGTTGTGGCCAAAGGCGTCCATAAATATCCAATGACATTGTTATAGAATAAGGCACTGAACTAACCTTAGATAATATAATAAAGGCTCATCTAGCCATGTGTCACCCTGGTAACTTCAGGATGTTGTACTAGTTGACACCTTACATCACTCTGTGAAGCTAGAAAATATCCAAAATGGCTACTTGGATGGTATGTTTTTGGATAGTTTATCTCAATAGAATGATCACACACAACCTATATTTATAAGACTAAAACAGAATAAAGGCCAACTAAAGTTAGACTACCAAACCTATTACAAGCCCTTTATATATTGTGCAAAGACACTGATATATACAAACATTATATCGAACATCCTTTGTACAAATATATTTGTGATACTCTCCCCCACTTCTTCCTTCGACATTCTCATCAAAGTTTTTATAGATACTGCATTTTCTCGTCTTTGCTGAATCTTCAATATTCTACTTTAGTTGTAATGCACCTCCATCGGTTTCCAATTACTCTTCGTTGCTATTGTTGAGTAGTCAAACTTTGATATGATAATATTTCTTCAACTCGTAAGTGACTTTAACTTTAGTGTGGGGTCGATCGAGTTGTGCTGATCTTTGTTGATCCCTGTAGATCTCTCAAACAAAGGAAAAGACCTTCATTGTTGTATGCTACTTTATCAAATGTCTCATGTCGCTTGAATTGGGTGGATACCCATTGGAGTTATAACAAGTATCACCTCATAAACTTTAAAGTTCTTGGGGCATTTATTCCACAAAATTTGCCTATCAATTTTTCTTCTATTTAGTTATCACCTCCAAGTTGGTTCGTATCACTTTTGCTTTCAATTGACAATCTGTTAGGAAATGAAGTGAACAATTTACTCTCGATAGAATCGATCACTATTGATGACAACTATTGTCTTCTACTAAGTACTTAGTTTTGTTCATTCTGTTAAGAGTTGAGATGACAAATGTTACTTGACTTCACCCCTCTTCTTGAGAGTTGCCTTTCATGTATCAAGATGGTTACTAGCATTCATTTGCTCTTTGCTCATACTTTTGAAGAACCCAAATTATTTGCACTCATTGCATTGAGTTAATTAATATAATTCACCTCCTTATTGCCATCGAACTTTTGGAATACAAGAAATTTTGCTTAAAAAGAGTAAAATTTTATCCCGACTTGGAGCATGTCTCTAATAGTTTCGGTCACCTATAGTATTGTACTATATTTTCTATCATTTTCATCACCTACTCTTCTAAGTAGAAAAGATATAACATCGCGTATTGCTTACTTCGTTCCTTGGTCAAGCACTCTTGCATCGACCCGAAGTTATCTATTCTTAGCTATTTTGATGAGAAGCATGTTAACACCTATCTTACAAAGTTTTATGATCTTTGCTCTTCTATATTATCTTGGTATTTGAAGTTTGTCTTTGTATTCTCTACCTCCTATGCCCCCCTTCATGATCATAACCTTTCCCTCCATGAGAACAAGGGGTCTTGCCTCTATAGTAACATAGCACTACCTTGCCCTTAACCCTATTATCCATCGTATTGCATCTGCATCATTTTCTTAGTAATTGATAGATCTGTCTTTGCAATACTATGACACTTCTAAGTCTACTTCATTTTAATCGATATTTGGTTTTGAGTAGCGAAGTCCCTTTAGACTTGTTATCACTTCCTTGCTCTTTTTGACCACCTACTTCAATGCTCAATATTTTCCAAGTAATTCCTCTTGGTCGATGGAAAGATAGACTATAACTCTCTAGGCTCCTCACGTTTGTATGCTAAATGTTTATAAGTATGTTTGTCCTGCTATGATATTATATATCACAAACTTAGCTAATTTTATTTAAATTGTGTAGTACTCTTGTGTGTCCGTCCATAAAGGATCAGCCTCCTCGAAACCTCTTATGATCCCATAAGGACCTACAAAAAAGAAGATGAGTTAGTAGAAATATTTAACTCAGGATCCCATAAGTAGATATTTCAACAAATACTTGATAAATAATATAAATTATAAACATAAATTTCGTAAGCTTTGAATGGTTGCGTGATAGAGGGTCTAAGGTGATCCGCTGTAACCAAAAGTCTTCACAAGTGCCCAAATGCCACTACTACGTAATAAGATAGAAAATTAGTAGTAGACAGTACCTCAAAAGTCCATCCAGCAATGTGCCACCTATGTAGCTCCAGGGTATTGGACTTATTAATATTCTGCACCACTATAGAAAATATTCAAAATGACTGCTTAGATAATTTATTTTTAGGCAGTTTTGTCTCTGCATGATGACTACGCACAATCTACATTTAGAAGACTAAAATGACTACAAAAGCTAACCAGAATGAGGTTGTTAAGTCTATTATAAGCCATCTATACGATGTGTAAAACATGTACAAAACTAAAAGATACAGACATACGTAAAATATTATATCGAACACCCTTTATATATATTTATTTATGACACCATGACTCATTTTTATCGTCGATCGTTAGTGAGAAAGGAGGAGGCATACTCTCATCGTTGCCCACAGGTCCCTCTCAATGTCGGCCAAGGAGGGGGAGGCAGCCCACTCTTGCCCATAGCCTCCGTCGTTGGGCAAATGCGACACAACAAATGGAGGTAATTGACAGACAAAAAATTTAATTAGGGACTAAGATGAAAAGTGATGGTTATAGGCATACAATATTATGTAAAAATAAAAAATATTATATAATTTTTTGAAAAATTAAGACAACCAAAGAAATTTTCAGGAGTTTGTTTGGAGAATTTATTTTTTTAATTAAAAAAACCGCCAACTTATGCAAACACTCGGACAAATAAATATATAAAAAAGAGAGAAAGAAATCCAAACCGCCTCTCTCTCTCTCTCTCTCTCTCTCTCTCTCTCTCTCTCTCTCTCTCTCTCCCTCACGCCTCCATTGTTTCAGGCTTAATTTCCCGTTCTTTCCTATAGGATTGGAAAGAGGTAAAGAGGAAGAGGAAGAGGAAGAGGAAGAAGAAGGGAAGGGTTTTTTGGCATGGAGACGGGCGGCGGGAACTCGCTGCCGGGCGTGGGGCCGGACGCGACGAATCGGAAGGTATGCTACTTCTACGACTCGGAGATCGGGAACTACTACTACGGGCAGGGCCACCCGATGAAGCCGCACCGGATCCGGATGACCCACGCCCTCCTCGCACACTACGGCCTCCTCAGCCACATGCAGGTCTACAAGCCCAACCCCGCCCGCGACCGCGACCTCTGCCGCTTCCACGCCGACGACTACGTCGCCTTCCTCCGCTCCATCACCCCGGAGACCCAGCAGGACCAGATCCGCGCCCTCAAGCGCTTCAACGTCGGCGAGGACTGTCCCGTATTCGACGGCCTCTACTTCTTCTGCCAGGCCTACGCCGGCGGCTCCGTCGGCGGCGCCGTCAAGCTCAACCACGGCCACGACATCGCCATCAACTGGGCCGGCGGCCTCCACCACGCCAAGAAGTGCGAGGCCTCCGGATTCTGCTACGTCAATGATATCGTCCTCTCCATCCTCGAACTCCTCAAACAGCACGAGGTTCGTCGATTCCTCTGTTCCGCTCCTTTTTAGGGTTGTTGCCATCGTAAATTTGTGGCTTTTATTTGCCCCTAGGGCACTGCTTTTTCTGCCTTTCGTATGATAAAGTAATCGCATGACTTGTATGATAGAAGGAGTGATGATATTAGGCAAAGATTAATAATTTAGTTCTTCTAAAATCATTTTAGCATGTGCTTCAAACATCTAGTGCCACAATTTGTTTTGCCTAACCTCAAGGGTGGAGTTTGTGAGGGTTGATTTAGGGCTTTTGTAAGCATAAGAGAAATGAAAATTGTCAATGTGGTTTTCAAGGAAGACAAGTGATATGGCTATCAACCACAGGAAGGAATTGTGATGCCACTAGTAAGACTTGGTTATCTATCGATGAAAATGTTAATTGCTTGTACAATGATGAATAGATGATCTAGTGATCTGTCTTTCAGCAATTTGAGGCAATGGCCTTCATCACAGAAGCTTTTGTTTCCTAAGCCGTTTAGCTTCATAGATTCTGATGGCATTGATGATTAGCAAATTGTATGTCCAAGTACATTTTATGCCAATGCTTTACTTCCCTTGGTTGTTTGTTTTGATCTACTGGATTGGAGAATAATTTGTTTTGTTTGACTAATTGATATTGCTTTCTCCTGTCTATTTTTGTCTCATATTTTTTGTTACCTTTAATGGTGTGTCTATTGGTCTTTGTGCTTTCAGCGTGTGCTATATGTGGACATTGATATCCATCATGGAGATGGTGTGGAGGAGGCCTTTTACACAACCGACCGAGTAATGACAGTTTCATTCCACAAATTTGGAGATTACTTTCCTGGAACAGGGGACATACGTGATATTGGATATGGGAAGGGGAAATATTATTCTCTGAATGTTCCATTAGATGATGGAATAGATGATGAGAGTTATCAATCTCTTTTCAAACCCATCGTGGGAAAAGTGATGGAAGTCTTCCGGCCTGGTGCAGTGGTACTTCAGTGTGGTGCTGATTCACTATCCGGGGACAGGTTGGGCTGTTTTAACCTTTCTATCAGAGGCCATGCAGAGTGTGTGAGATATATGAGATCTTTCAATGTGCCATTATTGCTAGTAGGTGGTGGTGGTTATACTATCAGGAATGTTGCTCGCTGTTGGTGCTATGAGGTACTTTGATAAAATCAATACCATTAGCACTCTTAATCGACATGTTGTTTCTATTTATTATGATTGTATTTATATTTCTAGGTAAAGTAATGGACACATTATTTTTTTGAATAACACTCAAATTCTTTGAAGGAGAAGAATAGAATTAAATAGTTACAAAACTTTCTTGTTTTGTGTACTTTCATTGTTTGTTTAAGGTTTCCAACTTTGTAGCATTAGTTGCATGCTTAACCATATAGGAAAGAAAAGAAGAATTTTTGGATATGATCCAACATATTTCTAGATCAAGCAGGTATGAACTGGGTCGCATATGTCAAGTAAAGTATTTTGTACTTAACAGCATGCATATATGGGATCTAATTTTGAACATACATACATACATGTATGTATGTATGTATGTATGTATGTATATGTATATGTATATGTATATGTATGTATGTATTTGTATGTGTATGTATGTATATACATACATATATGCATATATACATATACATATACATATAAAATTATGTCTTCCTGTTCAAAAGCCATCCATTTTCTATCATCGTTAAATTCTACTTGGGATCAAAACATAAAAATCCTTTAGCTTCAATTCCTTTAATGATGTGAACTGTATTTTTTAAGTAACACAATACTAAGCCTGATGCATGGTAACCAAGTTTGACATCTAACTGTCTGTGAACTTTCTTGATCAGACAGGAGTTGCACTTGGAATAGAAGTTGATGACAAGATGCCTCAACATGAATATTATGAGTATTTTGGACCAGATTATACTCTCCATGTTGCACCAAGTAATATGGAGAATAAGAATTCACGCCAGCAACTGGATGAGATCAGAGCAAGGCTTCTAGATAATCTTTCAAAGATTCGTCATGCTCCTAGTGTCCAATTTCAGGAACGGCCACCTGATACAGAGTTCCCAGAGGTAGTTTTCTGTGCTGAAGCCTTCTTTTATTGGTCTCTAATCCTTGTTACTTTAACATTTTGTTTCAATCAAATAGTCCTTATCTCAGCTTCCAATTATGCTATATTTGCCTATATCCATATTAGTTATACATACTGTCTTACTGAATGTGCAATAAAAAAATATGCTAAGCAAATTTTTAATAAGAAAGAGTTCAGTGCTGATTGCAAAAATGAAATGGATTGACTGCTATTTATATGTTGATTTTTTTATTTAATTGTAGAAAAGCAAGTTCTTTGTGTTCTTCATCGAATTGATTTTATGTATTGTTAGGAATATTAATTATGAATATATATTTTTTAAATCAATAATTATTACTTGATTGATTTGTGCTGATGTTCAGCACAGATAAAATGTAAAATGCATTGTGTTTTGATCTAGTTTTGGCCCCTTTTTTTTTTTTACTGAAACTGGATTTCAGGTCTCAATTGGAAACTAGTACGTGGAGGACTTGAAAGATAAGGTTCCGTTGGAGTTGCTATATAGCTCACTCATGCTTGAGAGTTTCCAACAACATTCTTGGAGAAGCTTATCATATTCATCTCTTTTGAAAGATAAGCTACTTGATCATAAAAAATGACAAGTCATAATATTCCAACTATTTAGGATCAACTAAGAGTCTTTTCCTATCATTGAGTTTCTATAAGGAAATATCTCTTGTTAAATCAAGAGCTAATCCTTATAATTGTTTTTAGTAAAGTATTTACAGATCTCCCTCTATCTCATCCTGTCATCATTAATATTAATTGATTCATCTCGCATAACCACAATATCTATAGATCTCTTTTCAATATGTCCATATTATCTAGATGATACTTCCTCATTTTTTCTTTCTTTGGTTCTCCACCTAGTTGTTCATAAATGAAAACAAATTTTTTATCTTGTCCATGCCAAAGTACATATATTGTCAAGTTGCAGTAGACTCATAGGTTCCTCCTTTTACGCTTCCTCAATCATTTCATAGATATCTTAGTTGTTTGTTTATTTCTTCTTATGCCAAAGTTTCTTTGTTGTTTTTTTGTTAGATGGTGTCTTATCTTCAACATAGATCCAAATGGTATCTTAAAGTTGTGTTAGTTGAATTTGATCAGAGTTGGGCATGTTGCTTGCATTTAAGTTTATTATTAATGCTAACTCATTTGTTTTCAGCGTTGTATATTACATGATTTCTATGTTCATAGGCTCATCTATAAATTGTAAATAAAAACATTTAAATTATGATAAATGTATGATTGCTCCTTTTGATAGTGTTAAGGTGTATAGATAGAGGTGGAGGATGATGTATAACATGATTCCGTCATGATACTAGGGGTGACAGCAATAGACCGCATGCAGGTTATATAAACAGTTAATGTTCTAAAGGCAAACAGCTAACATGCAAAAGGCAATTCATTTAAATCCTGCTAGATCGACATTTAAACCAAGGTTCAGAGGGATGATCTGCGCAGGTGTTTCAGTATCTTCTTTTGCATATTTTCTACTTGTGCATTTATTAAAACCTTTTTTATTAGTGTTCCGCAAAACTTTTTTTGGGGATTTGCTCTATCAAATTTGCTGTATCAGTCATGCCACACCATGTTGCTATGTTATCATGGAAGTGAAATGTCACGGCTATAGGTTGTTACTTCAAGATTGGTATTGGTAAGTTCAGTGGCAAAAAGAAGGTTTTTGTCAGATGGGGTTGATTGGAATCAGTCGTCTAATAGTGTAAAAAAAAAAACGAAAAAAGAAAAGAACAAAAAAAAATTATTAAGGAATAATAATGAATGAAGGCATTTTATTTTAACTTATATACAAATTTTATTATAATTTTATGTTATAATGTAATTTATAAATCTAAATTAACTTAGTTATATATTAAACTACATAAGGTATGCAATTCACACTGCTGAATATATTAATCGTAGTTATAATAAAAAAGAACTAATGCATTAAAACTGTTTAGTGACAAAAAGCTACCGCAGAGGCTCACGTAAATTCATAAAATATATTATATCAAATACTTAAGGAAACTGTCCCAAAACTTCCTCCTTGGAAGCTGGGACAATCTCGTCTTCTTCCATTGAGTCCAAGCACATATCCACTAGCGTAGAGGGTTTTGCACTTGCTTGTGCAAGTTTGCTGGTAGTTGAAGCAGCGACAGTGATGCAACAACATCAGATAGTGGAGCAATTGGGTAAGGAAGTCAATAGCAAAGAAGGTAAGCTGTCCATCACCACTTCTCTCCCTCAGCCTCTCCCCTCCTGTTGAGTACTTCTAGCTGGTGAGGTTTCTTGCCGTTGTTGGCTGGGATCATCCAATTTCCCTCAATATAAGTCGATTCAACAGATTTCTGACTGCTTCTGAGTTGTTACCAGTCAATTTTCAGCCACTGGTTGATTGCTAACATATACCTGATTTCTTGGAGAAAATTAGATTGCCCTCAATTGTCAGTTACGGTCAACCTTATCTCCATGTCGTGCCTTTTGCAAAATTAGGCTTGAGCTTGAGCATGAGCATGTGACTAGCACAACTCAACACCACTGGAGATGGGGATCACAGTGGCGCTTATCTTGCAACCAGGAACAGGCATGAACGAGCTGCTTTTGTTGGCATTGCAGACCACCACTTGAGTGGGTATGCACACCCACATGCCACATGCTTTGTAGTACAAGAATAATGACAATCCTGGAGTTTGATACTAGTGAGTAAATATTACAGTCTAGGCTATGCACCTTATACATTTCCGGTGCCCTGTTGGTGAGGAATTATTTCAGTTGTCTTGTCAAATGTTTTCCATTCATTTAGCTTTATTAAGGGCAATTTCACTGCTTATGAAGAGATGTGATGCATATATAATTTCACATCTTTTGTAAGTATATGGAAAATATGCTTGAGAAAGTTGCCACCCACTCTTTATTTCATATATTGCTTGTCGATATTCAGCCAGATGAAGATCAAGAGGATCCAGATGAAAGACATGGTCCTGATTCTGACATGGAAGTGGATGATTCCAAGCATCCAGAAGAGTCATCCTGGTAGTTTTTTTTTATTCATCTTCTTTCCTTAGGGTACCATTCAATGCCTTTCACTGACAGATATTTGATTACAGGAAACCTTTTTTGAATAATATCCAAAACGTGAGAATCAAAAAGGAAAATATGGATCGCGAGCTTAAAGATCAGGCATGGTTTTCTGATATATTTTCAAATTGTAGCATATCCAACTATTTGTACATATATGTGCATGTGTGTGTCTCTGTATTTAGACGGCTTTGATTGATTTTTACTGCAGAGCCTGTCGTTAGTGTTGTCATACCTGTTATTGAGCTCTTAACAGCCATTTGCATATTCCATAGAGTTTGAGCACATGAAAATATTGAGAGTCCGTTGTCACTGTTTTTTCTGCTCTAGGAGCTATTAATTTTAATGTTAATATAATATTTAACTATTATGTTATTATTATTAACATTAATTATTATTAAAAGACAAGCAACTTTGTTTATGCCTTCATACTTCTTTCACTATTTACTAAATTGTGGGTAAGCCATAGATAGGGTATATATCATCCTCTGTGAAGAGTTCAGAAGGAGATAGGGAGGATAGAAGAGGTAAAGGATGGATATGACATGGCATATCTAGGGCTTCGTTGTTGGTGTGAAGACAAATGCCAAAACCTTTCTTCCTTAAAACCAATAAATGACCATGTTAACCGTTCCGGCAATCTTCATGGGGAAGGACGAAAGTGGAGGCAGGCCTTGAGAAAGGTTTTTGTATGAGAACGATTTGAACATATGGTTGTAGCAAATGGATGATTTTGGATGTTTAATATGGCATAAACATAACACGCATACACGTTTTCTTGAATAATCTTGAACATACTGAAATGCCTATCATTTGGAAGAGACTTTAGTTGGAAAATCTAAAAGATGGATTTCAATTTTGTTCAAAATAAGACTGATATATATGATATTTCCTGATTTATCTCTGTTAGAAATTCCTCGATTGGTTAAGATTTAGTTATCTAGAGGCTTTGTTCAAAATAAGACTGATATCAATATTTCTTGCGTTAGAAATTCCTCGATTGGTTAAGATTTAGTTATCTAGAGGCTTGGTATATCAATGACGTGCTGGTATAGCAAGAACAGTTTCATGATTACCTCATTATATACATCCACAGGCATGATTTACCATTTGCATGGAGATTTCTGTATTACCTCTTTTCGTCAGTTCCGCACAACATGCATCGAACCTTTTCTTCAGTTCTTTTTTTTCATTTAATTTGGATACTATGTTGCAGGAAGCTCAAAAGGCAGTTGGAGATAATGCGAAAGCTGTGGAACCCATGGTTGAGGAGGTCTCGGGCCTTAAGGTAGTTCTTATGATCTCTAATCAATGCATGGCTGAATCTTGAGCTATAGCAAAGCTAATCAACATGCCTTATTTCCCTCTATTCATTGCATGCTAGGCTCCGGATGTTACTCCCATGGCTATCGATGATCCTGGGAGTGTAAAGGTCGAACAGGACAGTCAAAACAAGATTGTCTGATGCCGCAGCTTTTATGCACCAGAAATCCTGAGCATGCAGGTATTCATCATTCTTAACCAAGCTGGATGCAATTGAATCGGTGTCATCATCCTATGTTAAAACACAATTCAATGTGTAATGTGATTCTCGATTTAGTTGTACAGTTAAAATAGAATGAACCTAGACATTTAGGAACTTCTTAATACCTTTTGTTTGCAATCTTTTATTCGTGTCTGATTGCATGTAGTAGATGGGTTATGACACTGGCACCAACTCTGCTGGTTTAAGTCACTTGTCCGGTCTCATCAACTTTGGGGCCGAAAAAGATTCATGTAATCAATGCAACCAAATAGTTGTGACATTTTATCATTTGTGACGGCTCCTATAAATTCCATTGGATTTACACTTGTCTCTGTTTGAGCCTTTTAGAACATAACATGAGAAAAGACTGTGCCAACCAGTTCAATGCATTCATTCTGATAGCATGGCAAATCTCCATCAATGCATTTGTTACACTTCTCTGCAATGTTCTTCCTGTCCATGGTAGGATTAAGACAAGTAGATTTCTTTATTTCTTTCTGAGTTCAGACCTGTTTGAGCAAAAAATTGACACCATTGATTTTGAAGCACAAATGAAGTAGAAGAAGAAAGTTATTATCTCACTGGATGGTTCCCAGAAGAAACCATTTGTCAACTTAGGGTTTGAACCACACCATTGACTTCTTCAACATTGGGGAGGGTTTGAACTTTGAACAACATGGACTCCTTCAATTTGACTCCAAACTAATTGCCTGTAAAATTATTTTTTAGCTAAAATATTAGGAAAAGAATATTTAGCTAATATATCTATATATATATATATATATATATATACCATATATATATGTGTGTGTGTGTGTGTGTGTGGGCTGTTGTATGTATTGAATGACGATTATGATCATTTTTGTTTAAAATTAATTTTTAACTGTTACAGTATTTTCATTTGACTCATTTATTGAAGAATTAAAATTAAAAATACTTAGATATTAAAGAAATATTTGACTCATTGTCCATATTTCATTACTATATGATGATTTTAGGTATTTAATTATATTAGTTGAAGGTTAGAGTCTATTTAGATTATTTATAGCATTTTCAAATATATCATGCAGTGTTTTTATTGTGGTGACCAAAGTACTGTAACAAACTAAAAATATTATAATAAACGAAAACTGTGGGTATTTTTAAATTCGAGATGCAGTATGAAAATATTTAAAATGTAAATATTTTATATAAAGAAATCACCCAACACATTTAACTTTAATATATCTTGTTATAAAATAAAAATCATATTCTCTCTCCAATTACCGACTTAAAACTTTTGATAGAATGTCACTGACAAAAAATAATAATAATAATAATAATAATAATAAGATGGCCAACGAGGAAATGCTCGCACGTAACTCGCGTTTCCATGTCGGGAGCAAAAGAGAGCGATGGTACTTTTGACTTGTTGCGCATCCATATAACTATTTCTACTTTTGTCTCCGGGCAGCAATTGGCGACGGATGCAGAGACTATTCATGCATTGTTAGCCTAACGTAACAGAGGAGATCGACTGTGGCTCAATCTATTGATCGACCGTGCCTCGTACAAAATTAAAACACAGGCCAACGAGTAGTTTAGTTGTCGATTTCTTCCTTGATGCTTCATACAAAATCTTTATTGGGAACACGTTCATGTTTCTGGCCAATGAGTATTATGTATTCTGGATAACATTACATGTTTGATCTTTTCTCTCTTCACGGCAAACAACATCATAATTATTGTGTCGATCGAGTCAGTGACAGCAGCCTTCCTGTTGAACATTCAACTTGGATACTTAGCATCAACATTTACTTCATGACAAACCACATCATGATTATTGTGTTGATCGGGTCAGTGACAACAGCCTTCATTTGAACATTCAACTTGGATAATTAGCATTAAGACAACATTGTCCTCATATGACATACGACAACTTGATCATGTCTTAACAAGTTAGATAATGGTCACATCTAAAATTAATATCCATTAGACTCCAATGGAGTTTGCTGCTAACAAGTGAGAGAAAAGTCCTGGTGCTCAAGTGGTACGACATGCAGAAAATGCAAGCACTCTCTCTCTCTCTCTCTCTCTACATATATGCACCGGGCGATCCTGGCAACTTATAGCTCGATCCAGTATACTACTGCCTCTTATTAGAGATTACCTGCATGGAACCAAGACGAGGGTGCTTCACATTTTCATGCATCCTTTGGCCACGGCCTTTCAGCCTTGTGCTTCCTCTGCTATTGTTTTCTTCAGGAGGCTTATCGGCTTCCCTAACGGACGCTCGTTCCGCTGATCACCTTGCCCTCCTCTCCTTCAAGTCCTTCATCTACGACGATCCATCCGAAGCATTGGCCTCCTGGAACAGCTCCCTCCATTTCTGCCGGTGGCAAGGGGTGCGGTGCCACAACCATAGTGGTGAACCGAGGGTCACAGCTTTGGAGCTGGTGTCTCTGCACTTGGCGGGCGTGTTGTCACCATCCCTAGCCAACCTCACCTTCCTCCGGAGGCTCAACCTCTCCACCAACGGTCTTCAGGGTCCCATTCCCCAGGAGCTCGGACTTCTGTCCCACCTTCGGCATCTCCAGCTGGATTATAATTCTCTCGATGGGATGATCCCTCTCCCTCTGTTTCAGAATTGCTCAAAACTTCAAACCTTCAACCTGCGGCATAACAATTTGATTGGGGCTGTCCCACGCAATCTCAGCGATTGTTTGGAGCTACAGATTATTCGTTTGGATAATAATGGGCTCGAAGGAGAGATCCCCAGTGACCTCGGTTCCCTGTCCAAGCTTTACTGGCTCGACCTCTGGAGTAATAGCCTCTCAGGGAGCATTCCTCCACAGATTGGCCATCTTGCAAGCCTAACATTACTTTCCTTGGGCGGCAACAATCTCAACGGCCCCATTCCTGCTGCCATAGGAAACCTCTCCTCTCTTAGCCAACTTGTTGTGTCAAATAGTCAACTTGCAGGAGCCATCCCAGCTACAATAGGGAACCTCTCCTCTCTTACCTGGCTTGATCTGTCACATAATTCTCTTGCAGGAGCCATCCCGCCTGAAATTGGGAATCTTGTTCACCTTAGATATCTTGGTTTGCATTTTAACCATCTCAACAGCACCATCCCATCTGAGATAGGGAACCTTGTGAATTTGGTCGCTTTGTTCTTGGGTAGCAACCAACTGAGTGGCACCATTCCAATAAGTTTGGGGCACTTACAAAGTTTACATACATTGATACTCGCTAGTAATAAGCTGGAAGCAAGGAATGCCGCTGAGTGGAGCTTTTTAGATGCCTTAACCAACTGCACCCGTTTTGCTGTATTGCATATCGCAAGCAACAATCTAGGTGGGATACTGCCAGAATCCATAGCCAATTTGTCTAGAACTCTCATATGGCTGAACTTCTATGACAACCAAATATATGGGAGCATTCCTGCAGAGATTGGAAATCTTATTAACTTGACCACAATTGGCATGTGGTCGAACCTTCTCACTGGTACCATTCCTGCATCACTGGGAAGCCTTGTTAGATTAGAAACATTAAAGTTGGGCGCAAACAAATTGGAGGGAGAAATCCCGGTAACTCTGGGTAACCTTACCAGATTAAGCAGTCTTAGTCTGGCCAGCAATGAACTGTATGGATCCATTCCTTCTACTCTCGGAAACTGCCCTCTAGAAACCTTGGATCTTGCATCCAACAAGTTAAACGGCACGGTGCCCAAAGACATCATGTCCATCCCCACCCTCAACAAGTACCTCAATGTTTCACACAATTCATTGTCAGGATTCCTGCCTTCAGAAATTGGAAAGTTAATAAACATCCAAACCATTGATGTCTCCAATAATAGATTGTCTGGTGGTGTGCCTAGCACTATTTCTGAATGTGAGGTCCTGGAAAATCTTTACATGCAAGGGAATCTTTTCCACGGATCCATTCCTTCATCATTGAACCAGCTAAAAGGGCTGCAAGTGCTGGACCTTTCGAGCAATAACTTGTCGGGTCAGATACCGAATTTCCATAACATGACTTATCTCAATCTCTCCTACAACAACTTGGACGGTGAAGTGCCAGAAGTCGGGGTGTTCAGCAATGCAAGTGCATTCTCAGTAGCAGGAAACAACAATCTCTGTGGGGGAGTTCGAGAGCTTGGTTTGAGACCATGCCCTGACCAAGCATCAAAGAAGAAACATTTGTCTGGGAAGCTCATCGTGGTCATCTCACTTGCAGCAGGAATTTTATGCGTTATCTTTCTTCTCTCTTTGTTTGCAGCTCGTTGGTGGTTCCACAAGTCAAGGACACATTCTCCTGTCGCCTCATGCATCAAAGAACAACATAGGAAGGTCTCTTTTGCGGAGCTGCTCAGAGCAACAGATGGATTTTCGCCTGCTAATCTGATTGGAATGGGAAGCTTCGGTTCCGTGTACAAAGGAACCATGGATTGGGAAGACCACAAGGTTGTCGCAGTGAAGGTACTCAACCTCCTGCAAAGAGGGGCTTCAAGAAGCTTCACAGCTGAATGCGAAGCTTTGAGAAATATCAGGCATCGGAATCTGGTCAAGGTACTAACATCATGCTCAGGTGTTGATTTCCAAGGGAATGACTTCAAAGCTCTAGTTTTTGAGTTATTGCCAAATGGCAGTCTGGACAAGTGGCTCCATCCTGGAGTGGATGAACGGGGCACATCACTAAGCCTCATCCAGAGACTGAATATATCGATCGATGTGGCTTCTGCATTGGGGTATCTTCATCACCACGGTCGAACCCCTATCGTCCATTGCGATCTCAAACCAAGCAATATTCTTCTGGATCATGACATGGTTGCACAGGTGGGTGACTTTGGACTGGCAAGGTTCCTGAGCAGAACTGTCAGCAAGTCATTTCAGAGATCGACAAATTCAGCCACATTGAAAGGGTCCATCGGCTATGCTGCTCCAGGTGTGATTCTCATTAGCTGTTAGATTCCACAACAAATTGACAGTCATCCTTTCCAGTTATATGCAGTTTCATTTGTTGAAGTGCTAGTTTTTACCACAAAGAAATGTCAAAACCTCTTCTTGAAATATTCATCTCAATAGTGCATGGCATATTTACATCATTTAGGGTATCAAGTGAAACTTTTTGAGACTACACATTCAAGTTGTCATGTTGCAGCCATAAAGGAGTATTGGTCTAACAATCAGTTGCTGAACTTTTATCTGGTTCTTTATTCAACTATACAAACTTTCTTATGGGTATATACATCATCCTGATCTATGATTTATAGTCTCAAATATAGGTATTCCCTTCAGTAGCATTTTTTTAGGATTTCATGTTTTAGAGATCCTCAATGTCTTTCTTAATTTGTCCAATATAAAAGAATCTTGATGGAGATTCTGTAACTATCTTTCTCATCAGTTCTGTAGGTATTTCATTTGTGATTTGGTACAACCAATAGAATTCTGTTTAATAATCAGTAGATTAATGCGTATCTGGGTTTCTCATCTTATAATTAATTTCAACTTATACAAAATTTCTTACTGATATACATCCATTTCAGAGTATGGGATGGCCAATAAGGTTTCAGTTCAAGGGGATGCATACAGTTTTGGAATACTCTTGCTGGAGATGTTCACCGGTAAGCGGCCTACTGATGATAGCTTAAAAGGTCTGAACCTTCATCAATATGTTCAGATGGCAGTTCCACAGAAAGTTGTTGAGATCATAGACCCATGCTTGTTATTTGAAGGAGGAGAAACAGAGGCAGAAGCAGATCGCACTAATCCATCAACAAGTGAATTAAGTATGAGAGCACTAGAGTGCATTACTTCAGTCCTTAGAGTTGGTATTTTATGTTCCAAGGAATCACCAAAAGAGCGAATGCACATGGAACATGTCATAAGAGAACTGCATGATATCAGGGATGCAATTCTGTGAGGACAGAACAGCAGGAGAAAAGCTATAGTTTGACAGGGCAACGAGGGTTCATCTACTACTGCTTTGAGCAAAATAAGCTAATAAATTCTGTACTGCATATAACCTAGAATTTCTGATCATAAGGCTCTCCACTTATTCCATAAACAAATAGAAAACCCTCCTAGACTTAGAATAAATCATGGATTGTACAATTGTACTTCTGTTATTGAGTGCTCTGCTTCCATAGGCATCAATGCATTTCACAGTTGTGAAACTATTTTATGCTTTATGAGCGGAAATGTTGCAATGTGATCATTGTATGGTAATTTATCCATCCATTGGTAGTGAAAAATGTCGGTGTATTTAGCTTCCACCCTTGTTTCTCTTTAGATCAGAGATTGCTTGGTAAGTTAGGAACATGTAGAACAAAGGCATGGCTCCCTAGTTTTCTGGCTGCATGATATACTTGATTCCCATGAAAGTGAATACTATGAAGCAAAGGTGGGAAAAAATATTAAAAGGTGTTCAATTTCCTTTTTCTTTTCCCTTTTTTGCTTTTGATTGGGTAGTTTTCCATCAAAATTTCTGGAAACAAGATCTCCGGAGGATCAATCAACTCAACATAGATTGTTCAACATCAAATTTGTCACCTTTCAACTTTAACATCAGCTCCACCTATGAAAAGGCACAAAAATGATCGGCTAAAAACTTATTAAAAGAGTCGTATCCTATCCTCTGTTAGCATTGTTCAGTAGTAATTGATTGTATCAGGAATCGAGTTCAGATTTGGTATGAATTTGCATATTTTTCTGATAAGAGTGCCACAAGGTTTCAAGGTCCACCATTGTTTAGCATAAACTAAAAAGAATCCTACTTGTGGATAGAAAAGTTGTTGGCTTTCACTCCCATGTATGTTCAGATAAAACAAAGAAAACCCAAACAACTGAGATTCTTGGAAATTCAGGTATTCCTAGCAAAGTTCCATGCAAGTTCCTAAGGAAAGAAGAAAGTTAGAATCATGTATATGCAAGAACTAGGTTTATGCTGTGATGGAACTGTCTGGCTTTGCAATGGATTTTTCTAAACAGTAATCAATGATAATTAGGATCCTCAAGAAAGGAGAAAGGAAGAATCATACCAATTGCAAAACCATTGTATTCTATGACTGAGTCATCAGGTCGTGTATTGGCTCGATTTTCAAACTCCATAGTGTAGGACATGCCAGAGCATCCACCTTGCTTCACTCCAATTCTTAAGCACAGATCTTCATCATGTTCAGATCTCATTGTATTCAGATGGTTTAATGCCTTATCAGTTAATACAATTGCAGGTGAAAAGCTACCAGACATTGGCGGTGCTGTGACATTTAAATGCAACTACAAGATTATGATTCTTAGAACAATAATGAATCCATTTGAAAAAAACATTGGTCACTATGCTAATTGCATTAGGCGTTCCAAGCCCACAAAAAGGAAATGACACCAATAAAGTCCAAATAATATTTTGTAAATTTGAACTGAGAATGTCGTAAAAAAGGAGCTCGTTAATATGTAGAAAAATTCTTTTTAGAAAAAGCAACAAGTATACTGTAGTCATGCTAAAAGACACCAGATCACTTGATTTCATGTAAAACCTAGTAAGATGGCTGCACCGAAAGGAAATGTTCAATACTGCTATAACAATCCATTAAAGCTAAGTTATTGTAGCTTTTATTCATATAAAATGGAGAACCAAACATGAAGTGTGCATGCCATATTTTCTAACAACAAATTCATTAATGAGAAGATATAAACCAAGACATATATATATATATATGTTTCCATTTAAATCATATACAAAGGTCCACACTAACACAAATACAAGAGTGATGCTGCAAAACATATGACGTTTATATTTGAAAGGAAGTTTAATTTTTAGATTGTTCAAACATTAAACAAAATTGCAGGTTTATTTGGCACTTTAAAGTAATTAATAAAAGAACTAAAAAGAAGGATTTCACAGAGGCAGAAAGGTTGTCTGCTTGTGGTGTGTATTTAAAGTATATACACATACACATATATACATATATATACATAAATATACATACACATATATACATATATATAAACATTAAACAAAATTACAGGTATATACACATCCACATACACATATATACATATATATATATATACATACACATATACATATACATACATACCAACCCCAGGAGGTCCCCGCTTTAGCCAGCTCTTAGGGCAGGACTTTGTCCCCTCCAAATTCAAATCCCCGGTGGGATTGGTTGAGTAAGCAAGTTTACTACTAGGATTTTGTGGGGGAGTAATGAGATTGGCTTATCACCTACAACTCCAATTATTATAAATGCTTGTAAGGCCTGAAGACATCATTTCTTTTACGGATTAATTTAGTGAAGGGTCAGAACTAATCTCTTCCCTCAGAGAACGAACATCAAGAGGCATCTGTAGCTGAGGAGAAAAGCTTGCTCAGATTTTGGTACTCGAGAAATGAGTTACAATGCCAAAATTTCGTGGACCTTAACACCACTGGTCTGAAAAACCCTAAGAATTTTCCGGCTCCCAACCTCCAGTCAAATTGTTTATTTATTGCCCAGATCAAAACAGAGTCAATCGAGCTATAAATTTGGGTCACAAAAAGAACAACAACGAGAGAGAGAGCCTTTTTCATATGATTAGATGAACGAGAAGCGGAAAAATGTCAAGGAAACGTTTTTTTTTTCCCAATTCAATCATTAAAGGACAAGAATTAAGCCAATAGGAACAATAAAATCAAAAAAGAACAAAAAGTTCCATCGAAGAGAGGGACACACAGCCATCACCTGAAATAGCTGACGATCTAACGCGAATCAGACTCCCGCATCTGACATCGCGCGGAAACGAAACGGAAGACCGAGGGGCGAGGGTGGTGCGAGATTCACCGCGCGATCGGCATACGAGTTGGCTTCGGATTCCACACGAGAGCGCCATCACAGGACGTGGGCTACTTCTCCAGAGACGTCGGAGGGTTGCGCTTCAAAAATAGCCGATCACCCAAGTTTCACCGACCTCTTCGTTAATAGGTTTGTGTGGGCCCCATCGGTTGCTGGTAGTATATTACCTGCTTTTCCAGTCACACCAACGGATGATAAATTTTTTTTTTTTTTTGTGACGTCGACTCCCAAAACGAAGCTGAATTTTCCCGTGGATTTAATTTTTTTTTATAAAATTGTAAATAGTTAAATTATATATTACAGTAGTAAATATTTCTAATTGAACTAAAACATATCGCAAAAATTCATATAGTCAATTGGTAAATGATTTTTATTTTATTTTGCTATACGTATTTAAATCTTGTGTGAATACGCGAAGGACATCATCCATCAGCTAATGCCCGTAATGCTAGTAAATAGTCGATGATCGATGATGCATGTGTAGAACTAATTCAAATCCTGAGCATGGCAAGGAAATTGAATTGATTGATGATTTCTGCAATCATGGCATGTATGTTATGTATCCAATAGACGTGATAAAACAGTACATGACACATGCATGAGAGGTGACACGAAGAATATGCTATCATTCTGGGTTGCCGTCGGAAGGCGGCTCCTGGTGCACGAAGAAGGCCCAGAAGCCACCCACGGCGACCGCGGCCGCCATGCTCCACACGACCACCGACACGGGCCACGGCATGACGGCCGCCACCTTGTAGGAGAACATCGAGATGAGGAGCGTGGCGAGGCACCACACCGCGGCCCTCAGCCTCCCGTTGTTGGCCCCCTCGCCGCCGCGTTCCAAGGCACGGAGACAGCGGAACAGGAGCAAGAGATCGGCGTAGGCGACGACCACGAAGGCCACGGCCGAAGCGTCGTCCCTGGAGCGGTAGACGGCCGCGGCGGAGCTGTATGTCAGGAAGGCAAGTGCCAGGGCGGAAAGCCATGCGTAGCCATCCTTATCCATGGCGGCGGCGGCGGCGGCGGCGGCGGCGGCGGTGCAAGATGGTCTCGGTCGACGGGGTCAGACAAAGCGGACGGCGAATTCGAGCTGCTCCGGAAGCCAAAGCCGACATTTATAGCGCAAGGAGTCTTTGGGCTGAAGGCTTCAACGAGCAAAAGGTGGCTCGTCGGCAATGCACATCAACTCGCACGGTGACGGCGGCGACTTCGCATTTTGTTCATACGATAATGAATTCCCACTGTTGAGAGCCCCGGTCTCGAGATCCTTATATTGCTTGAGGGTTTCGAGGACGGTGGAGTGAATCAGCGGAAGAAGGAGGGCGATCAGATTGGATCGGCTGAATTGGACATATGGGACGCGCATTACCAACCAATCTAAGCCACCGCCTCCCTCGGTACAAGAAGGAACGCCATCTTGCAGTCACACGCGGAGACGACAGCGGGGGGAGGAGGAGCTGGAAAGAGGTGGTGGAGACACCAATACACACCACTTTCATAGATTAATAAGATTTTTCCTTTTTTATTTATTTTTAAAAATAGTAAATAAATATTATATTTTTATTATACTACACAAAATCAACTCTTGCATTGATTATTCTGAAATTTCCATAAATTGGTCGCCATCTATCGCGTTTAAAGCCTTTTAAAATTAATATTTCAAGCCAATCGATTCGAGAAAAAACACTAATATTATTTTTTTTCTTATAACTAAAACTCTTAAATCAATTGCTTATATAATGATTTTGATGGTCTTGACTAATATTTAGGAGCAGCTATTATTGTCAGATACAACATCACAAACAATTCTAGCCAAGTCAATGCCAAGTTACCTTTTTAGAAAAGAAAGGTCACCAAAAGGAATTAAAAATCGAAGTTAAAAAAGGAGATTATTGCATGCCGCAAAAATAACTGAGATATAAAGTATGATGGCCTTCTTTACTGCAGATGTCATGTTAAGCATGTTGGATCTCCTCGTGCAGCGGATTAAGTCGCGACCGTCGATGGGAAGCGGGCGTCGGCGATTCCCATGGGTTGCGCTACATGTCCGGCGAGCGGACACAAATGGCACGGCTCTCTTGAGGCTCTAATAATGAGATGCACATCAAGAAGAAACAGACGCCTCCTCGATTGATTCGAAGGGTCGAAAAGAAATCCCCTGAACAACAATACAGAAGCAGAAATGTCCGTTCGCCGACGTACCACCACTCCTAATGATCCTACGTTTGCGTTTCTTTGGCCAAGAACAAGATCGTCTCCTTCCCCTCACATGCTCTTGCCCTTGTCGTCCTTCGCCACCTCCACCGGACTCGTTTGCTGCATCTGCACCCGGACCTTGCGACAGCCCCTGCTGCGTTCCCCCTCGTCCGCCACCCTCACCTCCACCATGTCGGCCAAGGCGGACATCGCACCCGTGTAATCGACCACCACGTCGCCATCCACCTTCCCGTTCCCGCGGCCGCCGCCGACGTCTCGAGCTCTCGGCGCCAATCCTCCTCCCTCCCCGACGAAGCAGGCGACGGCGAGCACCACGCACGGGAGCGCAAGAACGAGGACAGGGTTGCCCGCCACGGTGCCGTGCGCGAGGGGGACGACGTGCAGGGATCTGCCCGCGCCGAGGTACAGCCGAGTCACGAGGCAGTCGAAGGCGACGGCGATCATCAGCAGCGTCATCGCCACGGCCACCGCGTTGGCCATCGCCTTCCCCCACCGCTGCTCACCGGGCATCTTCTTGATCGTTGCTCCGGGGAAAAGGCGGGAGGGGTGGTGGATTCTTGACGTGCAGCGGAGCGGGGACGGAGGGACGAGGAATATGAGATGGGTGAGGAGGCGCCGCGAGGAACTATTCTTTTGCTGCGGAGGAAGGCGCGCAGGGAAGAAATATTCTCGGCTTCTGATACGAGGGGAGGCTAGGTTTTCCTGCGGCGTCGGCTACCGCCATGGATTGGAGACGACTATATCACTTGGATTTCTTTCCATGAAATCTCGCCTTTATATGGAATGCTATCTTCGTGCGCATCAACGAAGCAAGTTGATCTGCGACTCTTCAACACCCCTGTCGATACCATCCAACCGTCCAAACTTTCTTTATGATTAACGCAAAATATGATAAATAAAGGAAACCAAAACATACGGAATGAACACAGTGCACATGTATTATCAAATACCCATTAATTAATGCGATCAAAGTGTCCAATATTCTTCAAGATTGACGTCAAATATGATGAGCAAAAAAAAACCTCGACATATGTAATTAAATCGGTAATATTGATGGAGTCACAGCTTCAGCCATATTATAATAATAATTATTATATAGGTAGGAAATTAAATTGTTTTGGAAATATATTATTTCCATCTTTTACTAATAAATAATATAGAGAATTTAAGAAATCCACGTTGTAAAGATATTCCTTTTTTTTCTAAAATATTACCCCTTTCCTTTCAATGCGTATAGCAGAACAAGTAACATCGAACAAAGTTTGCATTTGAATTCATTTGTTTACTTGAATTAAAAGATAAAAGAAAGTCTTAACAATTACAATTACAAAGATATGCTCATTAATGAGTTTATGTGTGTTAGGAAAAATATCATTGACGTATTGGTCAAATTGATATAGTTCAGACTTATATACGTAGGGTTGTCCAATGTATCTCCAAAATAAAAACATAGAACTCCTGAGGTATCGTCTACACGAAGATCAAAGTCGGAGAGATTTTTTGAGCTCAAGTTAATAATTCGATATCTCTAAATATTGATTCAAGTAATTCAAAATAAGTCTATTACATTGGGTTTAAGATATCTTTAGGAGGATGAGAAAAGAATTTTTGAATGTCTTCCTCGTCATAATAATCATAATAGATGAGAAGGAAGCATATAATTGATTTCTTTATCGTAAAGGATACGAAGAAAATTTATGATTATTATGATTATCTTCTTTATCATAATAGATGAGAATGAAGCTTATGATTATCTTTCTTATTATAATCGATAAGAAGAAAACTTGTGATTGCCTACTTTAAATCTTCATCCACATAGGTAGATGGGTGCAGGGTGACACAGATCTTACATGACGATCATGTGTCAGTTGATATTATATACCCTATCATTCCCCCTCCCTCCCCAAAGGTGTGCTTTCGGGTGAGAGGTGCTCAAAGTGTGTCATTTGGTTTGTTCGTCATAAGAGCGTTCAGAATCTCCTCATGTGGGTCATGCTTTTTTGACTCATACGTCCTGGCCACATTTCGCCCTGTGCTTTTACTATAATGGATTTCTATTGATGTAGATTTGTTTTTCTTAATTTACATGCCTTGAGCACATTTCGCCCTATACCTCCATCGTAGCAAATTTCTTTATGCGGGTCAAGTTTTATAATTCATGCATCTTGAGCATGTTGGCCTTGTGCCTCTGCCATGATGGATTTCTTCACACGGGTCGAGTTTTCTTGACTCATGTGTCTTAGACACGTTTCACCCTACACTTTTGCTATCGCAAATTTCTTCATGCGAGTCGAGTTTTCCTGACTCATGCGTCTCAAGTATATTGACTTTATGCCTTCACGTTGACAGATTTCTTCACATAGGTCAAGATTTTTTGAATCATGTATCTTGGCATGTTATGTTAGTTATAGGTACCCTACAAGCCAATCACGTGAGTGATGACACTTGTGACATGCTGCATCGATCTCTTTGCTTATTATTGCTAGCATTTTCTCATATTATCTAGATGGATATTGTGATATCTTTGGATCCGTGCAATGGGAATCGAATCGTAATGAGATCACGATAATAAAATCGATATACCTTTAAACACAAATCTTAAATCATCCTGGTCATAGGTTACTCGAAAAGGATATCGAGATAACCGGATAGATTGGTACGCTATATACTTGTCTATATGATGGAGGTAACTAGTTTCATAGTCGCTTGTGTGGGGACACTATAAGTATAGTGTAGGTGCTCATTGGAGAGTTCACTGATTGATCTGCTTATGGAATGCTGAATGGTTAATGATATCTAATGGCATATAGTGATTCCATAATCCAAGTTGTGTGTCTGATCCTTAGACTTGAGATAATAAAGATGCATTGTATGAGTACTTCATTCTTTGATGCCAGACTTATAGGTTTAGAAAGCTCTAGATTTGATACAACTAGTTCTCAAGAATGACAGTCAACCTTACGAAGGTAATTAAGTATCTATAGATGATCATCCACTCTTGATATCATGAGAGGAATATCCCGCATGTGCTCGCTCAAGCAAAATCTTTAGCTAGGGTCATTCGGATTGAGAGAGGAATTATCCGGGAGAATCTGATTAGAGCAAGACTCGGACAGGATTCCATAGGGGCCTGACATTACCATATTCAATATATGATCTCTAGGATATTAGATAGATGATGTACTATAGATATATGATAATTAAGGATAAATAGGTTCGATGGATTAGATCTTCCTGTACCGTCTAGGGATTATGACGTAGTAGCCTAGTACATCCATAGTCGATGAGTCAAGTGAATTATTATAGAGATAATAATTTACTATATTAGAATGAGTTCTGAGTCAAAAGGAGTTCTAACGGGAGCGACTCATGGCTAGCTCGGTATCGGGCCTAGAGGATCACACACATTAGATAGATATTGCGAGGAGTAGAGATACGAATATGGGATATCTACGAAGCCTTTAGTTTGGATCCCATGGATAAGATTCAATTAGATGATATGGAGATCCAATTAGATGATTAGATAAGATCCAATTGGATAATTGGATATAGATCCAATGTAAACATGATCCATTAATGATAAGCTTCATGCACTTTTATAAATAGGAGGAACTTCATGGTTCATAGGCTAGAGCTATTAGTAGTCACTCCTCCTATTCTTCTCAGCCTCCTCTTCTTCTCCTTGGCTCCAACAGCCTTGTGGTGCACGTGGAGAGGGAGTTCCCATGGTGATCCGAGGAGCATTGTCATTGCGTCCGATGTGTGGATTACTAATAGAGAGGAGTATGCTAGTGCTCCTTCATCATCTTTATCGGATCTGAAAATTTCATGGATATACGATCTCTCTAGGTAATGCTTCTAACATGATACGTGCAATTTTTCAAATTTATGATTTTTTTTGCACATCAATCGTCGCACAATGACTAAGTACTTAACTATAGGAAATATGGTCTTGCTTTTTTTTTTTTCGCTATGCATGAGATGTAGATTCATGATTTCCCAACATGTTATGCTCTGTGCTTTCGTTATAGTGGATTTTTGCTAGCGTAGGTCAGGTTTTTCCAACTCACACATCTTGAGCACATTGGCTTTATGTTTCCACAATGGCAAATTTCCTCATGTAAGTTGGGTTGGGCACTTTGGTTTATGCCTTCACCATGATGGATTTTTTCTCATGCAAGTAGGGTTTTCTTGACTCATATATCTTGGCACCATTGACCTTATGCCTCTGCCATGGCAAATTTCTTCATGTGGATTAGGTTTTCCCAACTCATGCTCTAAGGCATGTTGGCCTTATGCCTTCATTGTAGCGGATTTTTTTTCATGTGAGTCTGGTTTTCTCGACTCATGCATCTCGGGCATATTTAGCATTGAGCCTCCACCATGGCGATTTTCTCTTCATACGGGTCAAGTTTTCCTGACTCATGCATCTCGAGTGCATTTGGCCTTATGCATCCACTGCAGTGGATTTCTCTTCATGCGGGTTGAGTTTCTCAACTCACGTGTCTTGAGAACATTTGACTTTATGCCTTTGCCATAACAGATATACCTTAGTATGAATAGGGATTCTCAATTCACATGCCTTGAGCATATTTGTTCTTACACCTTTATCGTAATGGATTTATCATCATATAGGTCACGTTTTCTCGACTTATACATCTCGGGCACATTTGACATTGTGCCTCCGTCGTGGTAGATATATCTTGGTATTAGTCGAGTTTCTTGACTTACAAGCCTTGAGTGCATTTGCCTTGTACTTCTGTTGTAGTGGATTTTTCTTCATGTTAGTTGGATTTTTTCAACTCACACATCTTATGCGCATTTGGTCTTACCCCTCCATCATAGTAAATTTCTCTTCACATAAGTTTGATTTTTTCAACATATACATCTTGAGCACATTTGGCCTCGCACATCCACTATGGTGGATATATCTTGGTAGAAGTTGGGTTTCCCAACTTATATACCTTGGGCATATTTGGCCTTGCACCTCTAGTATGATGGATTTCTCTTCATATGTCAGGTATTGGAAAATTTGACATGCATAGTAAAAGAACAGAAAATAAAAATCTTAGATTTTCAAAAAAAAAAAAGAGGGTTCCATCGTCGTGCGAAAGATTGGTATACAAAAATCACAAAACCAAAACTACATATATAAGAAAGATGTATTACCTAGGGAGATCGTATATCCCTGAAATCTTATAAATCTGTAAGAGAGGATGAAGAAGGTCAACTGTCCTCCTCTCTAGCGGTGATCCATACAACAGGGGCTACGAAGACGCTCCCCAAAGGGAGAAGAGAATAAGAGGTGGCAACCAATATATTACCTAGCCTATGGCTCTTTGGTTTTCTCCTATTTATAAAGGACTTAAATCAACTTAATCCTAATGCATCCTGCCCTATTGGGTATTGGATCTTCATTTAATTACCTAAGCCTCTTAGATTAGTGGATGTCTACCCAATAATCTCTCATATGCTCTTATTGGATCTCATCCATAGAATCCAATAATTCAGGGGCTTATTGGATATCCAATAAGATAATGGCTCCGATGGATATCTCATATCAGAACCTCTACTCATCATAATGCTTACTAAATGTGAGTGACCCTCTACGCTCAATATCGAGCTGGCCATGAGTTATACCTATCAGAACTCCTAGCTTAGTGAATTATTATCATCATAATAATTTACTCGACTCATCGACTACGGACGTACTAGGCCACTACGCCGTAGTCCCCAGACGATATAGGGAAATTCAATCCTTTGGACTTATCGGTCCTTAGTTATCATATATCTATAGTCTCTCATCTATCTAATATTCTAAAAACCGTATATCGGGCATAGTGTTGTCATGCCCAAACAATTTCTACTCGAGTCTTGCTCTAATCAGATTCTCATGAAGGACTCTTTTTCTCTCAATCCAAATTATCCTGGCTAAGGATTTGCTTGTGCAAGAATACATGAGATATTCTTCTCATAACATCGAGAGCGAATGATCCTCTGTCGACACTTAATTACCTTTGTAAAATTAGTTACCACTTCCTATGATTGGTTGTGCTAAATATGAAAATTTTAAACCTATAAGTCTGATAACAAAGAGTGAGTACTCATATAAGATATCTTTAGTGTCTCAAGTCTAAGAACCAAACACACAATTGAGATGACAAAATCGTTGTCCAATAATGAGATATAATTAACTATCTAACATTCTATGAGCAAATCAATTAGAGAGCTCATTCTCTAATGAGCACTTACACTATATCCCTAGTGTCCCCACACGAATAGCTATGAGTCTGTCCAGTTATCTTGATGTCCCTCTTGAGTAACCTATGATCGAGATTATTTAGGATTTATGTTTAAGGGCAAATCGATCTCATTATCATGATCTTATCACGATTTGATTCCTATTGTACAGATCCATAGACATCACAATATATATACAACAAGTAATATAAAATGAGAAAAATATCAAATAAATAATAAGAAAAAAGAATACGTATCATATCACATGTGTCATCACTCACGTAATTGGCTTACAGGGCACCTATTACTAGCATAACATATGAGATATTCCTCTTATGATACTAAGAGCGGATGATCCTCTATCAACACTCAATTGTCCTTGTAATGTTGACTGTCATTCCCGATAATCGGTTGTACTAGATCTGAAACTTCTAGACCTATAAATCTAATATTAAAGAGTAGAGTACTCATACAAGATATCATTGATATCTCAAGTCTAAGAATCAGATACACCACTGACAATGAGGTATCATCAATCATCTAGCATTTCATAAGTAAGCCAATTAGTGAACTCATTCTCTAATAAGTATCTACACTGTATCCCTAATGCCCCCATACGAGCAGCTATCAAACCAGCTGTCTCCATCATATGGACAGGTATACAGTACACCAGTCTATTCGGTTATATCGATGTTCTTCTCGAATAACCTATGATCAGGATTATTTAGAGTCTGTGTTTAAATGTGAATCGGTCTTATTATCATGTGCTCATCACGATCTGATTCTCATTATACAGATGCATAGACATCACAATATATATATATATATATGTAACAAGCAACATAAAGTGAGAAAAATATCAAATAATTAATAAGCAAAAAGAGTGTTTATCATATCACACTTGCCATCACTCATATGATTGAATTGTAGGGCACTTATAACTAGCATCGGATTGTCTCGACTCATGCGTCTTAAGCATATTTGGCCTTGCGCCTCTTCTATAGCATGTTTCTCTTCACATAGGTTGGGTTTTTCCAACTCGTGTCTCGTGTGCATTTGGCTTTACTCATTCGTCATAGTGGATTTCTCTTCACATGGGTCAAAATTTCTTGATTCATATGTCTTAGACATAGTTAGCCTCTTGCCTCCATCGTGATGGATATATCTTGGCATAGGTTAAGTTTTTCAACTCACATGCCTTCGATATATTTGATCTTGTGCTTGTACCGTAGCGGATTTCTCTTTCCATGGGTAGGTTTTCTTGATTCTCACATCTTAGGCATATTTGGCCTTGTAACTTTAATGTGGCATATATATCTTGGTGTTTGTTGGGTTTTCTTACTTACACATATTGGTGCATTTGGCCTTGTGTCTCAACTATGGTGGATTTTTCTTCATGTGAGTTGGGTTTCTTCGACTCATGTATCTTAGGTGAATTTAGCCTTGCAAATACACAATGGTGGATTTCTCTTCATGCGGGTCGAGTTTTTTCGACTCACGCATCTTGGGCACATTGGGCTTATGCCTTCGCTATGGCAGATTTTTTTTCTCCTGTAGTGGTGGCTTATCCCTCCACAATAGTAGGCGGATTTTAGGTTCTCCCTCCATTATGGCAAATTTTAGGTCCTCTATTTGCTATGGTGGATTTTGGATCCTCCCACCATAGTAGGCTTCAAGTCCTTCCTCTATGATGGTAGATTTTGGATCCTCCTATCATAGCATGCTTCAAGTCCTCCCTCTGCCATGGTGGATTTCAAGTCTTCGCGTTATAGAGAGCTTCAAGTCCTCCCTCCATTGTAGCAAATTTTGGGTCTTCTTGTCGTGGAGGATTTCGGGTTTTCTCTTTGGCGTGGCAAATTTTGGGTCTTCCCGCTGTGGTAGATTTCGAGTCCACCCGTCGTGGCAGATTTCAGGTCACCCTATGTTGTGGTAGATTTTGGGTCATCCCTCTACCATGGTAGATTTCACTTAATGTGGATTAGGTTTTCTTGACCATGATAGTTGAAACTCTGTAGAAAACATAAACATCTTTTCCATAGTGACCATGGGGTGTAGGAGGTCATCCTACATGATATAAGCAAAGATCACCTTGAGGAGCCACCCCTCAACTTCTTATCGTTGAGGGTGATGGTACCCTATAGGCTCTCCTACCTGATGCAGTTTGCAATGGCATTGACTAGGGTGGACTTGCCAAAGCCATTCACCCCTAGCATCATGAAGATCTTCCCTTCCCTTACCTCACTAGAGATAGAATTCAACAATATCTCAATCCGTTGCTTTAAGATATCTCACCTTTGGTGGCCTAAGGACAATGATCGGGTTGATGGCAAGGTCATTCTTATAAAAGAGTGATAGCTTCCGGTGCTTCTTTACACTATACAAGAGATCGGTAAAGATGAGGATGAAAGGGACAGAGGTAGAAGGCTAAGTGATCATCAATGCCACCTCCTAGGACAAAGCCATTGAACTCAAGGACAAAGCCATTGCTCTCGGCAATGTCAATGCTATGAGCATCTCCGATGCACTTGAAGGGCTAGCCAAGAGTGTTGGACTTTCTATCAGCATCACCTCTGGAGTCCTGATTGGCATTAGCTCAAGGGTTATGATGGCCCAGCAGGCCAAGAATAGTTTTCAGTGCTTCTTCATATTATATGAGAGACCAATGAAGACAAGGACGAAAAAGATAGAGATGGAAGGCCAAGTGGTCATCGATGCCACCTCTAGGGACAAAATCATCGAGCTCAAGGACATGGTGCTTCGGGGAGGCATAGCCATCGTTCCCGACAATGTCACCATTGTGAACATTGCCGACACACTTGAGGAACTGGTCGAAAGTTATGGACTTACCACTATCATTGCCTCCCCAGTCCTAGCTAGTGTTAGCTCGGGGGCAATGATAGGCGACCAGGCTAAGTGGTGGTGATGATTTTCAGTGCTTCTTCATGTTGTACAAGAGACCAATGAAAACAAGGACAAAAGGGCTGGAGGCAAAAGGTCAAGTGGTTGTCGGTGCCACCTATGGGGGCAAAGTCATCAAGCTCGAGCATATGGAGCTCCAAGGAGGCATAGTCATCATTCTCAGTGACGTCGCCACTGTGAACATCATCGATGTGCTTGAAGAGCTCATTGAGAGTGATGGATTTTTTACCACCACCCACTGCCTTTGAAGTCCTTATTGACATTAGCTCGGGGTTACCTCCGACGATGAGAAGCCTAGGTCATGGAACAAAGGCCCATATCACATTGACGTTTGAGCCGAAGTGGATACATCCACATATAGAAAGGGTGGTTGTTACCCCTCTTGAGTGAAAGTACTGTATGTCGGGGACAATGCCTCCTAATTCGAGCATTCGCTGAGAAGGTTAGTAGGCGAACGTTCCTAAGATATCGAGTTCTCCATCTAGCATCAAAATATTTGAGGAAAATATCATTGACATCTTGATCAACTCGATATAGTTCGAACCCTTATGTATAAGGTTATCCGAGGTAAAAACATAGAGTTCTTGAGGTGCCACCTACATGAAGATCGAGGTTGAGAGAAATTTTCTGACCTAATTCCTCTAATGCTTGATTTAACAATCTAAGATCCCCAAATGTGTGCTTGAGTAGTTCAAAAGAGTCATAGGTTTAAGCTATCTTTTTTTATATTTTAAAAGATAAAAAAATTATGATTGAAGAAAAAAATATACGATTATCTTCTTTATTATTTATATCATGATATTATTATCAGAAAGATTATGATTTTTTTATAATAAAAAATTATTTTTCTTCCTCCGTCCATGGGTGGAGGATGATTTTAGGATTCCAAATAACGATCAATATGCATATTCCTTATCAATATATATTATAAATAAAAAAATAAAATAAAAAAATATATTTCTTATCAATATATATTATAAATAAAAAAATAAAATAAAATTTTATTATTACGAAAGTATACTCGATCAATATATATTACAAATAAAAAGATAAAATAAAATTTTGTTATTATTAAAGGGTACTCGTTATGACGAGAAAACCTATTGATAATAAAATTGTATTTTCTCCACGTATTCAATTTATGAACACCGTTCTTTTTTACACCTTTTTCACAATATAAGAAAAAGGTATATTAAATTTATTCCTGAAGCATTTAGGAGAGCTTATATTTATTACAAAGAAGAAATGCAAAAGATAGCTTACAAGTACAATAGCTTATATCGATTGTAAAGAAGCAAAAGAGTCACTCTCTCTCCCTACTTGACTTTGTCGACCCAACTCCCCTTATCACTTAGCCCATCTTAACATCTATAGTCTTCGGCTTCTTCGGCTCCGGCAGCGGCGGCTTCTCCACCGTCACAGTGAGCACCCCGTCCTGGCACAGCGCCGTGATGGCGTCCAAGTCCGCGTCCTCCGGAAGCTGGAACTTGCGCATGAACTTCCCCACGCGACGCTCCACGCTCACGCACTCCCCCTCCCCGTCCTCACACCTCCTCCGCTCGCCGCTGACCACCAGCGAGCGGTCGTCCTCCACCCGCACCCTGACGTCTCCGGGCTTGACCCCGGGCATGTCGATCTCGAACACCAGCTTGCTCGGCAGCTCCTTCACATCCGCCAGCGTCGACGCCGCGGCTCCACAGTCCCGGACGTAGGCGCAGGTGGGCCCGCACGCAGCCTTTCCACCCGCCGTCAAGTCCATCAGGTGGTGGAGAGTCGCCATCAAAGGGCTGTCTTCGAACCCCACCGTGACGTCCATTCCTCCCATCGATCGCGTAAGCCTCAAAGCTACCCGAGGAGGGATTCATATTTGACGAGGGTGGGGAGGGTAAGAAGAGGGCACGTGTAGGGCTGGATGGAACAGGTGTCTCCTCCGGCTGATGGTCCAAAGCGTTGGTTTGGGTTCGGTCCGATTGAAATCGAGCTCGGCATTACCTGTCGTGGTTCGATCTAACCATCTTTAGATGCCCTTTGTATTTTGTTCGTTCATGCGAAGTCTGTGCGTCCATGGAATCTATTCAAAGCGGTTCGAACTGCTCTGATGGAGACGGCAACAACGGATTTGGCGAGTGATGACAGCTTGACAGCTAATGCGGCATGGGCTGGGCCACCTGTCCTCTGCACGAGCGGTTTTGTTACCGCCTTACGTTTCTCCTCCGTTGCTCCTCCCAGCTTCGTTTCTTGAGGCGTCCATATCAAACTCATGATCGGAAATTGACATAGTCGAATTGAGATTTACATCAAATTTGGATAGTCTTATAATAATTTTGACTGTCATGTCGTTGGTCAACTCATATTCCTTGGCTTTGTTAGGAGGAGGATCATATGCTTGGCTTCACCGATGGCGCACTGTTAAACAACCCCGAAGGTCAAGAACACAGCGGCTCAAATTGCGGCGTCGCCCCTCGCGCGTCTCCGTCCCTCGGTCTGGTCTCCTTCGCTGCTAATTCTTCGGCTCTTCGTACTAATCCCATGTCGTCTCTCCCTGTTCTTCTTCTTTCCGAGGTAATTGGGTCCCTACCGCCATTTCTTTTCCTAGTTCTTTCCCTTGATGGGTGGCTTCTACTATGGCTGTGAACGAATTCTATGAGCCGCACTAGCTTTCTGTAGATCTTCTTTTTTGTGGGTTCCAATGTTGAACAACGGTTTGATGTGAGATTCGTGTTCCTCGTTGTCTTTTTTCTTGAGCGGTTTGACCCCATGTTAAGTTCGCCTGAGACGCAATTTGACTTTGAGGATGCTCGTGTTCTTAGATGTGGGCGATATAAGTAAGGTCACTGCGGCGACACTTGAACGCAGTGTCCTCCCATTATAGTGTGTGTCTTGTCTTGTAGTGGACAAGGACCAAGATTAGATCTCTGCAAAGAGATGCACTGGAGTAAGGAGGATGGAAATAGAGAAGACTCTCATACAGAACGCGTGGTAGTTGCATGATTCGAGTAATAGGATTTGGCAGAAGCTTGATCAAGGTGGAAATTGTACGGAAATGATTGAGAAGCCAAGGAAAATGAAAAATGAGGCCTTTTTTTAATGTTCAGCTGCCTGTGCTTCTTCATTCTCTTCTGCTATCATGAACCAAAATTTGTGAGAATATACAAGTGAAGTCTGAGGACAATGGGTGATATCTGTAGTGTTTTAGAGAGGATATTCATCTAAGTTTGATAAAGTGACCGGTCTTGATATAACAACCATCCCACGGAAGATATCCTGAAAGAGTGAAGAATCGACTCAGGATTTGTGTTAAAGGAGTGTAGCTTCTGTAGTGTGCTATTGTGCAAACTCGGCATGTTTCAAACTAAATTTAGAAGGTACTTCACTCTAAAGAACAAGAGTGAAAGCGATTGCACTAACAGATTGTGTCTCTTTGGAAACACAAGCTAAGGGCAGAATACTAAATATAAACTATGAGGATTCATGGGCACAAAACCAACATTAGAAAGTTGGCAGTAGGTCATCACCTTTTAGACAAAATTTAGGAAAAGAATCACTTTAAAGAAGAAGAGCATATAAAAGATTTCCCTAACAAGTGGAATGCTAAAGATAGCTATGATGATTCATGGATGCATAACCAACAATAGAAGTTTTGATTTATAAATAGAAGCCTTAGTGTTGCAATTCTAGCAGAGATCATGTTGCCAAAAGAGGATATTCATAAATTATTGATCTGTCAGCCATTCCATGATTCACCACAGAAACAGATTTTTTGCTTCCTATGATGGATGTTCTTTTCTAGGGTGTTCTTGTGGGTGGTACTACCTTTTGGTCATTTAATTCGTTTCTCTTCCTTGTGGAAGTAATTAAATAATAGCTTATGTTGTTTGAGGTTTTAGTGATACAGTAGCTACTCTTTCAAAATTTTCACAATTTAACGTTAATTAGTTAATTGTGCTATGTTGTAGTATTGTCATTATTAGAAGTAGTTTTGATGTGTTGTGTTATAATTGCAATGCGGCCTTAGAGTTACATGCATGTCTGTTCTAGCAAGTCATTCTCAAAATTACCTTAGCATTACATTCATGTCCACTTTGGCATGTCATTCTCATGCAGATTACTGTTTCCTTGCTCATTTTAATGATAATGAGAATGTATGAAGCAGGTGCTTTGAGACTGTCAAATAAAACTGACATACGCAGTTCACGCAGAGATGGAGCAAGGTATCATCTTTCTCTGGTCCTATGACCAAATTTTGTCTGTAGAGTCTCTCTTGTTGTCTTGTACAAATGAACTGGATGTCTAAGACCAGTGTCTTGCATATCATTGTAAAGCATTTGATATCAGAGTAAAATATGATGATAATGTCAGTAGATAGCGGATTCATATGTTCGGAAACAATCGTTTCATTTGGTAAGAACTGGTGTAGATCTGCATCAAACAATTGACCCTAGATTTTTTGTTGATACTATGAAATATTTTCCAATCATAGTTGAAGTTGCTGTTTCATATGTCTTGCCTAGTGATAACCAAATTTTTATATGTTTGTGATCGTTACCTTTGATAGCAATTTTAGGCCAGTCATGGTTAAAGATTTTCTTATCATCCAGTTCACTTGATGTGAACCCAACTATTGACTGTTTGTGACCAATCACACCATCCTTCTTATCCATGATGTAGAAAGTCACCATGCTGTTTGAAATTGCAACACTCATCTCTGTAGAAATTTGTTTGGTACCTATTGTGAACCATTAATTCCGACGTTATTGGAAATATAAGACCATGAACCCTCGGTGTTTGTGGCACAAGCGCTACTTAAATGATTAAATGTCCGAATTGGTTTTGCCCAAAATCTGTTTGAGAACATTGTAAGATTCGTCATTTGTGATATTGCTATTTTAGGGTTTCGTAAGTTCATTGGAGGATATGACCATTGAATTTGTTTGATTTGAAACAAAATATGCCAGAATATTTGTTACTTTAAAACAGTGTCATGGTTGATAAAAATCTCATGTTGACCACAGGGAGATCTCATGGTTGTAAGGACTGTGGTGGAAGCTATATTCTGCTGAGAGATGATGAAGACCCTCGATTGGCAAGGTTTAACAGACGGCTACCCTGCTTCGGGTGTGGTATAGGATGGTCATCGTGAGTATGGTTCCATACCATGTTTCTCCTTTTGTCTACTGTATTTATATTTTGTGACATTCATTCTTTGCAGTTTGCTTTTGGGATTTTTATGCCCTTTGATCTGGTACTGTGCTGCAATTCTGTACTTATGCAAATACTATGACAACGATCCACGTGAGCGAAGTGGACTTGCTGCCTCTGCAATGGCTGTCAGTTCTACCCCATCCCTGTTTTCCTTTTTTTCCCTTTTAATGCAACAATACTTGGTAGAAACTTCCATCAATTAAAAATATTAGTGTTGACTTGATAAAACAACAATAAAGAGGTGTAAAATAATTGTAAATCAAATTTGCATAGTCCACCACAATTTGCAAGTATACAATGGCCACTTTGGTGATCAAGTTGATTAGACTGAGAACTATGGCTGAAGATATTTCATCATACATGTAGATATTTTGCATCTGACTTGTCTTGCAAATTTTGGCCTTTCTTCTTGGGAAGAAAAAGGATTGACATCTTACTAGTTCTTCGTAGATGTTTCTATGTCATTTATTGGGATGCTTCGGCTGGTGAATATGTAATTCTTTATTTTTTTTGGTTCCTGCAGGCATTAGTCTCTACAATTGTAGCGCTGATTACATTAGCTGTCATTTTTCTCTAGTCAATCACCATTTCTTGTATGAATTCAGTCAAGTTGCTTCTGTATCACACAGCGAAAATGGTAAATTGAAGGTTAGTAAGCTCGGCAAGTGAAGCATGATCCAAAAGTTTGTGTTGTTCAGTGTCACTCATCTTAATTACTTGTTTAATTCTGTACCTTGTGTTAATATCATGTTTATGAGCAAAGAATTCTTGTTCACATTGACACCTAATTTATTCATCTGTTTGGTAAAGCACTACTAGTTATGACAAATTTTCTCTTTCACATTTACACGATTAAATCCTCTGTTTGACTAAGCAATACTTGTAGTAGTAACACATTTCTCAACTTTTATACTTGATCTGAGATTGCCCTGTTAGGATGTTTAGATGTCAGAACTTCCAGTATAAAGACTCAGGACTCTATTTGTAATTAGAATGAAATGAATTTTATGATGTTCACACTTTTGCTGTGGTTTCAAGAGTCTGGGATGGTTTTTTGTAGTAGTTGTTCCTATTACTTGCCAAATCTCTTGGTATTTAGTGTCTTAATTCTGCCAAAGGTTAAGAATCTGGGATGAAATTTGATAGTACTTGTTGCTATGGTCACTTAGCAAATCTCTTAAGATTTATTTAGGATGAATAATCAGATGCAGGTCAGGATTTGATGTGTTTATTGGCTTGTTTGCACAAATTGAGTTCAAACTTAGATTGTCCTATAACACTTGGATGACTACTCTTTCTCATTTGGATAAAAGGTTTCATTTTACATCCTTGAACTACATTGTTTTGCTTTTTTACTTTCTCTAGACAAGTTCTTTATCTGCATCAGTCCCATTGATCTGAACTTGAGGAATATTTACTTCAAGGGCTCAAACTTGTGTTTCATGGAAACTTGGTAAAAAAAAAAAAAGCTTTTATTCTGTCAAATTCTGCAATTGGACAGTGTAGACAATCTTTTTTTTCTCTGTTTCTTTGTCAGGGAAGAATCTTTACATACTTCTTCATTTTGTTTTATTCAGTAAAGAAGACTCCATTACTTGAACATGTTAGTGATGCTAGTTGATAGTTGTTGCTGCCCAAACATCTCTCTAGGAACATTACAAACAAGTAGATCTACATCCCATCAATCAGCTTAAGCTTTTTGATGGATTTACATGATTTAAAATCATGCAACTTAATTTGATCCTCATGCAGTTGAAGTTTCATTGTGCTTGCACATGAGGAGACATGGAATGCTGTGCACAAGTGAACATGTATCTTCTAATTGGCAAGTGGGAGAATTGTGTTCCTTTTGGCTGAAGAAAGCTTCTGAAGACATGAAGAAGAAACAAAGCTGCCTTGTTTTCTTCTTTTCTTCTCTCTTTCTTTGGGTCAAGAGATCATCCACTTAAATCTTAAATTTGTATACATCCATAGTGAAAGAGAAACCCATATGAATAACAACAAAAGATAATTCATTGATTTGATTAATTTCTTTATAAAAAATAATTTAATTATATTAATAAAAATAACATATAATATATTAATGATAACATATAAAAATAATAATAATATAATTAAAGAGGATGATGAGAGTTGATTAGGTACTTCGAAGGGAATTAATTAAACAACATCGAAAATTTTAAATTCTTTTAACAAAAAAAATAAAGAATTAATGGCAATTCGATCTTTTAAAGTTCAAACTGTTTAATTAGTAAACCAATTTCCAATTCGCTTGGCCTCCCTACACATTATTACATCTATGTTATAACGGCCAAAACGTTCTTCTTCTTACAAAAAAAAAAAAAAAAAAAAAAAAAAGGAAAGCCATGTAATCTATCTGTTCCCGACAATCTCGACATGAATAAATAGGAAAGCCATCATAAGATAACGTGCAGAATAATTTATTGTAATATATTTGCCCGGCGGAAGCTGATGTGGCTTCCACGTGGCCGAGAAGTGACATCTGGAGGCCGATATTGAACGGGCGTGCTTTCTCCCACCGGCTCGTCGTCACCCGCTCGAGGTCTTGGGGTGGGCCCCACAGATCCCCAAATGTTTCAGGAATAATAGCGAGGGTAGGCCCGACGGGTAGCGGGAAAGCGTAGAGGAAGTTTTCTGTTTGGATACGGAAGAGTTCGTGGGTTTCACACCGATTCATGCTAAATGTGCTGCCGTCTGTTCCGTGGGAAGCAAAAGGGGAGTGCGAGGGAGGCGAGGGAGGGGGAGACGAGAGGAGGATGCGGTGGGCGTGGGATCAGCAGCAGCTGCTGCTGCTGCTGCTGCGGGGGCGGGACAACCGAGGGCGGGTGTGGGCGGGGGCGATCCTGCTGTGGCTGTTGCTCATGCTGGCCACGCCCAGGATCTCCCACTCCCACGCCCTCCACCTCTTCGCCGATATGCGCAACTTCTTGGGTGAACCACTCCCTCCTCCTCCTCCTCCTCCTCCTCCTCCTCTCCCCGCGTCCCGTACCACCCCATAACGACATCCCAATCCCAATCTTTGTTTCTAATGGCGGCATCCCCTTTTGGCTCATGGTTTCTTGTTTGGGGTGCAGGTGTTCCGAATACTTTAAATGTGCTCACGACCTTCCCCTTTTTGCTCGTCGGAGTCCCCGGACTCGTCCTCTGCCTCTCGGGCTGTTGCTTCGGCATAAGGTTCGATCGTCGTCGCGTGCTTCTTCTTTCTCTATCTTATTTTAATGATGTGAAGACGAAAAAAGAGATGATTTTGATTGTAGCTTGAGAGGAGAGATGTGGGGCTGGGCGTTCTTCTATGCCGCGACGGCCACGGCTGCTTTTGGGTCCGCTTATTATCATCTGAAGCCCGACGATGATCGCGTCGTTTGGGACAAATTGCCGGTATTCCTCTCTCTCTCTCTCTCTCTCTCTCTCTCTCTCTCTCTCTCTCTCTTCTTTTAACACTTTATTGTTTCGATTGATGTTAATTTTGGCTTTGCGAATGAGCCAACCCGATATAAAGAAGCTTTTACCATCGGGAACTCAATGAGAGTAAGATGTAAGATATTTGGCCTCTGACGTTGGATGCTTCCAAATATGTTCCACTACTTGCCTTGCTGTTTAGAGAAACGAGTTGGAGCAGCATGGATTACGCAGTGGTGAAATTTGACGGGTATCAAGAGAGACATTATCCATGTACTTGAGAGTTTTCCATAGCAAATTTGCAAATTGCAAGAAGCATTTGGTCATTGTCCATTGGGAAGGTCATTCAGGCTAATATCAAGCCATAATCAATTTCTCTCTACCTTTTTGAAGAGGCAGTTGAACTAGTAGAAGATGTCGTGTCAATTTGCACCCAATCATCAGGATGGGATTTCCTTTAGTAAATAGCCTTCCCTTGCAGGTAGACAAAGGCTAGGTTTGTTAGTCTTTTGTTCTCTTGTCAACTTTAAGTTTTCAAAGTCAGAGATATACTGGTTGCCTTGACTGTGTACTCCATTTTTGTCCTTGTTAGTAAATAATTACATAACCAGTTCCCTTGGCTGGTTTTGCTGATAAATAAAATTTTAACACCCCTTCTTCACAAATAAATTAGAATGTCTGCAGATCAAAATTTGCTGTTGATATTTACATATGATTTTATTTGCTTTCCTTACCAACTTCATGGTAATGATTCTATAAGGTGCTTGGAACCCTTTCAAGAAACAAACATTTAGCGAGCCACCTATTCTGTACCACATAAATTGAAACATTTGGGCCTCCACCATAGATATGTGGCCTCAATTTGATAAATATTCCCCTCAAGTTCGCTTTCAAAATTATGCTCTAGCAGAACCTAGTTACCTTCACTAATGAAATTCTTGGAGGTAACATATCTAAGTTTGTTTTGAGAGCTTTCGAAAGCTTCAACTTAGCAGATGATTCTACTGGGTTGAAAAAAGTTTATGCTGTGAGACTCCGGGAATTACCATACCTTGTCAGGAATTGCCCAAATGGTACACGATATTAGTTAGTGTTAGTTTTATTACCAGAATTCTTTGAGTCATATCATTTAAGCATGCAAATGTCATGGTTTATTTAACTTGCCTGTATGGACATGATGGACATTGAGCAGCACTTGGCTTGATACAGATTCCGATGCTTTAGTTTTAAGCTTTCTTTGTCCATGTTATTTTGGTCTAATAGTTATCTTTTAACATTTGTCTTTCTGCAGATGATGGCTTCAGCTGCTTCGCTCTTATCTATATTAGTTATAGAGAGAATAGATGAGCGGATGGGCATTTCTTGTTTGTCTTCCCTCATAACACTTGTTCTTGTTAGCATTGCATGTGAGAGGTGATTAATTTATTTTGTACTCTACATCCAATATTTCTTGCTAATGGTGAATGCTTAAAGATTATGTAACATAATCTTTTGTTGAATGTGATGTCTTAGTTGGTTTCAGGACTTTCGATGATCTGCGATTGTGCATGATGTTCCACATTGTGCCATGCATTGCAATCCCTGCTTTGCTCTTCTTATTTCCACCCAAGTATACACATTCCAGATTTTGGTTTTGTGCAACAGGTAGAACTTTAAACGTATGTTGTGTTTTCTGTTTACTATTTCCTCCATGAAGCAGGCAGGTATCACAGATCATAAATTGCTAGAATTTTTACGACTCTTGCAGCAGAAATTTATCTTCATTATGCTCTTATATTGATAATCATTAGTCATTACATCATAATTCTAGAAATTCACGATTCATAAGAAAATCTTGTTTTCATTTTTTTCAGTAGTAGCTTAGCTCTATCAGCAGGCACTGTCTCGATGCAAATAGTGAGTTTTTGGAAATCCAAGAGATCAACATAATATGATGGGAGGTGATAACCAAGAATGAACAATAACTTAATATGCCATAACTCTAGATATATGCTTCAGCTACTTTTCTTTCTTCTAAGTGTTCTATCATTTGTCATCCAATATTTTTACAAGAATGAGATGCTAGAATTATATGATGATGTCTAGGGCTTATATGTTTGTCTTTAAAAATCAACTTTTTTTTGTTCTACTTTAAGTGATGTGGTTTTTATTGGTAGTACTGGATGTAAGCAAGTGTGCTTATACCAGTATCAGATCTTTTTTATATTTTTTATGTTTTATAATCTATTAAAATTGTTGCTGACTGTATCTTTATATTTCTTTCCCTCTCTTTCTCTGTTTCTCCTCTGTCACCATCTTATTCTCCTCCACCCCTCCTCTTCCACCTCTGCTGCCTTCTCATCCTCCTGTTAGTACGCCTTATCTCCTCCTCCTCTTCCTCCTCTCTGGTCTAGTTGGTTCTAGGTTGGTACCAACTGGTATTGTCTCGTATGGAGTGTCAGTGTGCCAACCCATACCAGGTCCATACTAGTTCTGCCACTGATACATATTGGCATCGGACCATTGTTCTAACTCAGGCTCAGGTGTTCTTTTTTTTTTTTAACTCTTTTTATGGTTATTTCATCAGCAGTTTGATTGGTAAAATGTTTTAAGGGATAAAACTATTTATAGACAGTCATGCAATGTCTAATTTGGAGAGATGGTAGCAACTTCATTTAGATAGGTTTCTTGTTAGTGAAGCTATAATGGACCTTTTATTATATGTTTGAACATGCCTTCACTGCAATTATTTAGGTAGGTCTTCCTTATGCAGTATTAATAGCCTATGGCAGATTCTGTGGGCACTGAATCTTAAATTTGGATTAGAAGTTTGAACAAGGAATGAAAATAATATAAATAATTGAGACATTCAAATTTAGAAATTTTGGCCTTTAATTTAATGGAGCAGTATCTTATCATAGGTCCCAAATTAATTTATCAAGTCAAGTCTTTTTGGTGACGCTGTTGGACTGTTTGCCATATACACACACGTAGTAGATGGCCATTGTCCTGCAGATACAAATGTAACCATTTGTTTTGGGAATCAACTTTGGTAAGATTTCTATAGTTACTGACAACAAGTTGTGCCAATTGTAACTTCCAATATATCTGCACCTGGGTGAACGAAAGAAAACAGTCATGAGACAAATTTCTATTTCACAAGCAACATTTTGTTTTTTCTTGGTGCCACTGGAATGTTTTTCAATTTTTTGTGTTCCATACTAGCACTAAATGTTCTAGTCATGCATGAAAAGGTTCATTCTTTAGTTGCAGTTTTTTGACAGTATACATATAGAACTTAGAGCTAACACTGTAATTAATGCAGGATTTTACCTTCTAGCTAGATTTGAAGCCATTGCTGATAAGAAAATTTACAGTGCAAGTCAATACATCATAAGTGGGCACTCTTTGGAGCACCTGTGTTTGGCAATGGTTCCTATCATACTTACAGTGATGCTTTGGTTCAGAAGTATTAAGATTGCCAGGTATATGCAGACTATTTAATCAAGGGACTCCATTCAAGTTAATATATGATTCGAAAATGCATCATGCTCTACGATCTAGCTTACATATGTTAAAAGACTTGTAAGATTTGGTCTATGATATCAGTCACATCTCAAATTTTGGCTGCATCTAGATTGGTTGGTCGGATGAAGAAGCCACCAGTGAGATGGCAGCATAATTAATATTGTTCAATGCTAAGGATAGAATATTATGCATGCTCATATATGTCATACATTGTTATGCCTAATTTCCAATGACCTGCCCTCTGGTGTCCAATCAAGAAAACATTCCATGTGAATTGCTATGTACTCACACACTGCAATGGTATTTGCCTCAAAGGATTCAGATTAGGGTGTCGTCAGTGTTTTTCTAAACCCTTATAGACATGCTCCTTGGCGAGGGATAATAAATATTCCTCCCATTATGTGATATGATTACAACCATATTTTGGTCTTTTTAGTTTTTGGACAATCGGTGGGATCCCAATCCATAACCTGTTACTGTCGTAACTCTAAAACATCGCCGTTGGCCTTTTCTTGTCAATGTATGTATATAGCCTACTTCATTATGCTGTACCTTCTCAAGTTGACTTAGAAGGAAGAAGTGTAGGAGTTTCATTCTGTGATTTGTTCCACTAATTTAATCAAGAAAAGGAATGAACTATTGGAGGTACATCAACTTTAAGGTTGACTAACCACTTCACCAGGAAGAAACCAAACTATGTGATGTATCAAGTCTTAAGAGACAGACCACATCTTATCATACTGGTGATGTGCACCTTATCACAATGTTCTCATCTGTAATTTTATTATGATGCATTGCCTTGATAACTGCAGCAACAAAATTGTAAACTCTTGAACATGATGCTATTCTTACTATTTGAAATTGCAAGTTTATACTACCACCACTGTCTATAAACTTCCACTAGACGTCAAAGCCATTGTTTTAGGAACCGACCCTATTATGATATTTCAAAGGTTACCATCTTGTGTGATTGATATATGTGTCATCGATCTAATGTGCTATGTGAGATGAGCAGTCAGTTTTCCTTAATTGTTCTAAGTAGATATCTTATTCAATCATGCAGGGACTCCTAATGCAGGTCTCTTAAGTCCTTGTTGCTAGAAGCACCGCTGAACCAGCACAGCCAGTGATCATCTTCTGGAACCATCAAAGTTCCCGATACGTGAGAGCATCAAGAAACAACTTGGTGATTGCATCAAACTGACACTGACCTGAAAGTTAACATAAGCCCTAGTTGATGTTTGGTGACTACGTTGACCATTTACTTTCTTCCAAAAGATTTTTAGAGTGGCAATTGCCTGTTGCTTCTTGATGCATCATCAGATGATGTAAATGACTTGATTGATTAAAGCGCAATTTTCCGAATCGCAAAATGTACTGGATGCATCAGCCATTGTGAATTTTGAGATCTTGGCTGGTATCGTTAGCTACAATTAGTCAGTCTTCCAATTCTTTGAGATCATCGCATTGCTTCTCTCATTCTCGTTGGAATAGTAAGCTTGTGGTTATTATCCATTGTTGTGGTTTCCATGGAATAGTGAGCTTGTCTGTTCTACAAAGAAACATGAGTGATGGCTTGGCCACTGCAAAGCTAAGGTGTGATTGATGCTAATGCACTCTTATGGCTCGTACTTCAACGCCAAGAATCGATGTCTCTTCGACAAGTAACATTGAGCTCAACATAGCTCAAGTACTGGAGTGAAAAGATGTTTTTTTGAAAGAACAATTATATATTTATTACAAAAAATGACTACAAGCAGTTTCGGAAAGATCTGAGCTCGACCTGGATGATCGAAAAGATCTTCACGATGCATCATTTTTTGTTGGATCTGACAAAATTGTGAGATTTTGTTATCCTCTCCAGAAACATGCAGTAGTCAATTAAAAAAAACAAAAAAACCAGTCATAGGGTTTTTTTTTTTTTCCTTGCTATGGGGAAAACTAAGGTTAATTCACCCCCTTCCCCACCTTTCTCACAAAATATGCAAATGAAAAGTTAAAAGTATTATATTTAAAGTATCTATAATATTTTTTTGTGACACGATAATGCAAATATATAATATTTAAACTTATCACTAAATGCCCAATAAAGATGTCACAACCAATAATTGATCACCACCGATCTATTAGTGATACATAAGTACACAAAATTTATGGTACACAACTGTCCCAGTCTTTTTTCTTGAACCAATTACATGGCAGATACACAATGCACAATTCAAAATTTTGTTGCTCAACGGCGACGACTGGTTTCACCAAGAACTATGATTTTGGACATTTAAATAGGCTAAAAGAAACAGACAAGAGGATGATAAAAGTGATAAGATACATTAAAGCGTTTTGGAACCTACACATTAAACTTACTCCACTGAGAACAAGTTCCTTTATGTGCTAGTCCGAAATATCTCAGTTAATCGTCCATTTCAGAAGATCGAAGGGAGAATTGGCTAATCTTAAGGAGCAAAACCATCGCCTTAAGTTCCTTCGTAAATGCAGCTGAGCTAAGTTCTACACCTGAGCTACAATTCCAGGGCTTTTCGATGTCCAAAATCTCCATTCTTGCAAAGCCTCGGTGCCGGAGAAACATTTGGATTTGAAGCTAGTTTCCTTGAATTGATGATACCATGACAAATAATCACTGCTGCTAGCAGTTGAGTATTTATGAAATATGACATGCATTCCCTTCTGGGAGTGCCTTGCAACACCATTGTTGCATCACTCGCTATGAACAGCTTCTGCAGTTGCTGATTTTTTCCTGCCAGGGATCGAAAATTTTTCTCAATCATTTGCAACAAGACCTGGGAAGTGAACTGGTGGTGACCACACAGAAACCATGGTGAAACAGTTGCATAACAAAAACAAAAAATTCTCACCGAAGATTCATGCAAAGCTCCTCTGCAATAAGTTCTGAAGAAGCTCCTGTCAGGAATCCTAACTTGAACATGATCTCTTCCAAGCGCTTCACGTTTGTTAGGTAAAGATACCCAACCTGTTTAATTTAAACTTGAAATATATTCATCGAGAAGAATAGCTTTTTGTTTATTTTGACATGACAACGTAAGGACCAACATCATGTTCGCTTGCAGAAATCAACTTGCAAGCAGTATATGCGCAATAATGAGAATTTTTTCTTTGCCTTCAGTTAGATCTAGGTTAAAACATTCAGTTAAATTATTTTAAACAGGCGAACAGAAATAACCTTTTCTTGTTGTTGCTCGTGGTGCGAAGTGGGTTAAGCTAAACCAGATTGCCCGGGTTAAATTATTTTAACTCAGGTGTATTCTTCATTAAATCCCTAACTATTCAACTCTCTTTAACATTTGACTGCCTTGATTTTCCAGAAAAAGACCACTTACCAGTGTTTCAAATGAAGAAGCTCTGTTATAGACAGCTACACCAACCCGTTTCCTAGTTCGGGTTTTGCTAGAAACAATGTTCTTTCCCCAACGAAGTATGTCCCTGTACCAGAATTGCATAAAATATTATTTGCAATACAAATGAATGCTTTTATTTAAAAAATCATAAAGTGGCTTGGTGACTGCCAACATAATATATGTGAAAATAACTAACACAACCAGAATGGAAAAACAACTACATAACTGGACAATCTTGTTGCTAAATAAAAGTTAAGCCCATAAATTGGCTATTACATTTGGCTAATAATAAACAATGACAACTCTTAGGCATCACATAACTCTAGGCATGAAAAAGGAAAAGAAATGCTATCCGCACATGAAGTGTTCAACCTTTTAAAAATGCCTGGGAAATATGTCAGAGACATAAATGTGCCTAAGAGATCATCCATCCCGTGCTAATTTTCATATTTCTTACACAACATTGTATAAATCACAAGGTTACATCCTGAGGAATGAAAAATTGTCGGCCACCACAAACTTGATTAAGTTCCATTTCACTCATTCCCCGACTACCTACTCTAAGTACTTTATTTGAATAAACAAAACAATTGCAAACAAGAAGGCCAGTAATAAGAAACATGGTAGAAGAAACAGATTTTCATAAAATCGACACTAAATTTCATCATGAATGATTATGTGAGAGTAAGACTTTCAGTAGAATGATGAGAAATATATTAACGAAACGAAGCAGATTTCATATAAAAGGGAACAATAATGAAAAGAAGAGAAATGGATAATCTAATTCTAACCTTTCTTCTTCGGTCAAGTAATCCTCATCAAGAAGCTTCTTGAGCAATAAATCCTGACAACAAGGATGCAAAATTTCATATTGAAATTTTGTTAATACCAACGCATAAAATGGCTCATAGAGATACATGGATTAATTAAGTCCGGACTGCATTGTGATCCTCTACCTATGCAAGAAAAAGACTCCTGGAACCAAACTCATATTACCAAGTGCAACTGGTGATAGCAGTGATGCTATTGAATTGGTTACTTGGAGGATACAACAATTTTTGAAGACGAGACGTCTCTGGCGTTTTGTTTGTCATGGAATTGATTATTAGCTCATTGTGCTTGCTTGCACTAAAATCATGTTAGTAATATCTTTAAGTTTGGCTGCAATCTGCTTGCAGTTTCTCTGGCATTAGTTTTTGGGGTGGATATGTTGTTTTCCTTTTCTTTCTTTCTGTATTTTTCTTCTCCTTTTGCTCAATTCTAACTTTCGGGGAAAAATGCGATGTTTTCTTATTTATTTCTCATGAAAAGGTTATATTAATCACCACTATAATTGTAATATGAATGTCATAAATGATATAAAGATTGTGACAGAGATGGATCCTGCAAATATTTCCAGAAAAGAAAAGTCGTTATTATCATTACTTTCCATTACGAGGGCTATTAAATGGGAATACGATCATAATTGGTATCATCGCTATTGATTGGTCAAAATGAACACAATCTGAACTTGCAAATAATAATAAGGCATCTTGACTTAAAATCAGCAATTCTTAATCATTGCAACCAAGGTCTGTCATTTCGTACCATACCAGAGTTTCGATACTTCTTCAGTATAATACGGTACGATATACCGAACAGTACATTTTGGTATACCGTTCAGCGACGTCGATTATTAAAAAAAAAAAGCAACGTCGCCTCGAGCGATTTCGCTGACGCGATGTCACCTCACTTCTCGGGCGACGTTGTCGAGGTGTCGGCGACATCGTATATTAAAAAAAGAGAAAAAAGCAACGTTGCACGGCGACGCCGCCCCTTCTCGAAAGCAACGACATCCTTCTCAAGCGGCGGAGGAAAAACAAAAAAATAATTTTTTTTATTAAAAAATATAAAAAATGATACCGCCCAGTAGCGGGCGGTCCACGTATCGGTATCCTGTCAGACTGATGTGTACCGCCCATACCGGACGATACTATTCGAAATTGCATACCATGATTGCAACAATCATTTGGCCAATCACCACGATATGGCATTATTAGGCTCAAACCCATTCCAAAAGTATGTTATGTCAGTAACTATTATTTCATTTTACTAAGAGGGATCCAGCTGGGCAGGATGGATTGGCAAATATCAATTATATTTATGCTCAAAGAAAGAGATATTTACAACAGTGAATCAAAATTATGTGGAAAAAATAACTAGCTCAAGAGAATTGCACATTTTTTCCTAGCAAACATTACATCAAAGCATGAAAAGCAGACAAGCTAATAAGATAAGTAGTTTGAATTCTGACTTATGATGCTAGGGAAAGTTTTAACAAATTATGAGAAGAACAGCAGGTATGAAACTAAGAGGAGACAAAAAAAAAAGACACAGATATGTCTTAATGAAGAGATACATGTGACCAACGTACACAAAAAATCTAGTAAATGGTCAGGCGCACACCTGTGCTTCACAGCGCACTACTTTCATCACCCGTTCATTGTACTCATTGATACTTAAAGGTGGATATAAAAAGTGCCTTCGAGCATACAGCTGTATATTTGACACAGAGAGAAATGAAACTTCAAAACTGTTGCAGCTAAAAACATTAAAATTCATTCTCCTAGAAAAGACTCCAGGTCACATGTGACATCAGTTGGTATCACTTTACAAAGAAGCAAGCTAAATGAAGACCCTGATAAGCTTGGTACAAGACAATTATCTAAACATCTGGTTTGGTATATTCAGAACTATAAGCAGTTGCTAATTATTATTTTCCTTGGGAAACATAATGACATGCATGTGGACTTTTTGTCAGAAAAGTTTATGCTACATGAATAAAAAATTCTTGAAAAACGATTTAAGAAGTTGGTAGAAACATCATGACTAATAACTCCTGTGTAGAGTACAACATATTCATTCACTTTTCTCATGGCAGAAAAAAACATAACAAGAATATGAAAAGGTGGCAAGTGGGGAAAGCAAGTTTTTAACAATGAAGGTAGAAACAAGATATATATTAACTGATAATTTACATGTTAACTATAAAAAGAAGCTAAGTCAAAAGTTCCCATGCACTTGCCAAAAATGAAAAAATTTAGGATCCAATCGCCAATAATATAAACAACACATATCACTTTCAGTCTAAACTACATGTGAAGCATATAAACGAATTTATTATTATAGGCATGAAAATGTTTCTAGTGCCACCTCATAAATGCAATCTCCCAAGTATGCCAAAGATGCTGCATTGTAAATGGAACGTGGCTTATTCACTTTAGGCGCAACCGGCAACCATGTCTCATATCCCAGATAATGCTCGTCTGATTTCCCTGTACCAGAGAAACAAGGAGTGTCACAAATGCAACTACTTGCAAATGATATCAAATGAAAGTTCCTAAACAAATCGATTTCCCTACTACCAAAGAAACAAGGAGTGTCAGGAATGCAACTATTTACAAATGATATAGAACTGTCCCCAAACAAATTCATTTCCCTCCTATCACAGAAACATGGAGTGTCAGGAATGCCACCACTTGCAAATGATAAAGACTGACATTTATTAATTAGAAAGAAGGGGGAAAAGAGAATACGAAGTGGAATGTAACCCCTGCTTTATATAGTGAATGACATCGATTTCAATCCCCCCAAAAAGAAACAATGAAAGAACAAGCTCATGTAGGTGTCACATATGTAAAATAGAAATTACAGCTTATTTTAAATAATGGTTTTACTTTGTCTTACTTTTTCTAACATAAGAACCTACAATATGGTAATACATATTATCCCAAGACAATAAACTTAGAATTAGAAGTACATAATCAATAACAATCCTGTGATGAAACTGAGAAAAAAAAAAAAAAAAAAAAAGCTAGTACATATAACGACAAGAATAGAAGGATGTAGAGAACTCGTAGCGAATGGACATGCCAACAAAAAAGCACACATTTTTTCATGTCAATTCCACACCTTGCTTGCTGGTCGAGCGGCGACTGGCGTTGAGAAGCTGGGAAAAATCCTTCTCGAGGACGGCAATCCTCGATGGGGTGGGGGCGGGCGCGAGGGACTGGGCGGGAGGAGGAGGAGGGGTGGACGGCGGGACGCGGAGGGGCTTGGCGGACTTAAGGGCGGGAGGCTTGGGGCTGGGATTGGTGTCCCACGAGGCCCTCACCGCCACCGCGGCGTACGCCATGGCGCTCGCGGCCATCGCCCTGCAAGCCCTTCGACAAATTGTGGGGGGTTTTGGAGGATCCGAGCAGGGGAAGAGTTTTTAGACGATAAGGAAGAAGATATGATTGATGGTCCGGTGGGCCCCGATTTGATTCTTTTTTTCGTTTTTTTTCACTTTTCTCTCTCTCTTAGGAAAACCAAAAATATACAATGATTTTATCAAAGAAATTTAATGTTATAAAAAAACAATATGTATTAATTAAACAAGTCCATACACGTATTTTCATAATATTTAATAAAATAAAAAAGATAATATCTAAAGTATATACATGTATTTTTATAGATATAATACCTTGATGCTTATTATATTCTCGAAGTTAGCATAAGGAGAAAATTTATCTAATGATTTTATCATACAAATTTAACGTTATATAAATCAGGATGATTTAAAAAGAAAAACCTTCTTTTGGTTTTTTTAAAACGATATCTCCTTCTTAGTCTTCTTGTTTAGTATCTTATTTTCCTCTAATATTTTAAGTATTTCTCATCATTGCCAATGTCTCTCCTTTATATGTGATTATTTTCGTAAATTAAATGTGAGTGTAGTTTAGCAACGATCAATAGATTAAAGTGATAAATATTAAAGATAAAGGAAGAGAAAGAGATGATCACGATGAGATGAAATGAAAGCAACAGGACTGAAGTAAAAGAGATCGAAAGGTGAGGGAAAAGAAAAATGGATATGATCACGACGAGACGAAAATGATAGGATCAATGCGATAAGATAAAAGTGACGAGACAAAAACAATGAGATCTTATAAGGAGATAGAGGCGATCATGATAAGACGAAAATAATAAGATTAAAGTGATAAGATAAAAGGAGATATGACAAGATGAGAGAGAGGCATTAGTGACGATAAGGACACTTAGGGTATTAGAAAAAAAATGATAACACCAAATAAAAAAAACTAAAATTGAGGGGAAAAGCCAATAATTTTTTTTTCTGAAAAATCACCCTAAAAATTATAAAAAAGCGAATGTGTTAATAAAAGAAGCCTATACATTTTTACATAATACTAATATATTAAGAATATAAAATATTAATTGTATGTATGTAATTTTATAGATATAATATATCAATGCTAATACTCGTGAAGTTAGCTTACGAAATAAAATTAACTTGATAAGTACCAAAATATGTGTAAAGACAAAACCCTTTTTTTTTTTTTGTCATCGACTAAATGATGAACAGCACTTTTAGCAAAAATGTTCCTCGAGACTCTAGCAATATTTGCATATGTATAAACATGAAATTACCCTTTGATTTGTAGATCTTATCATGTTATTATTCGTTTGTACATTCTCCTCAAACTTGTCCTTTACCACTATGTGCAACTCGAACACTCCACTCTACATGATATTTTGTACAAAAATTAACCATTGATAGTAGTAGGCAGTATATATTGAGTGAATTATCAAATCTCTCACAACATATCCATATTTGCAGTTAACAATCTCTACAGTTCCAACATCTTTTGCATAAAATTTACTTATTTCCCACTAACTATACAACTACATGTGGTGTCTATAACATTACACGGCTCACTTCAATCGAATTTTATTGCACCCTAACCAACTCATTTATCACCAAATTCCAAACAAAAATAGTTTCTTAAATAACCTAGATACAAAAAATCTCTTTTTTAATGGTCGAGTTGGTACAGTATGAAGGCAACATAAAAGAGACTCGGCACAGCGTAAAGCTCTCTTCCTCTCATTTTGATTACTATATTATTTCTTTTCTAATTTGGTAGTGTTCTAATGTAATGGAAAATCTCGGTGACAGAGTATGTCCGCGGTACATGTTTTGTAGGTTTTCAGCATCTCAAACTACTTCACCGTGACCAATCTTTCTTCAGCTCAGTAATCACTCGATCTACCTTGTCTGAAAAAAATGTTTAGATTGACAGATCAAAATTGAAGGCACTTCAGAAGAAGAGATGTACTTAATTTTACAAAACTTGAGCAGACAACAGTATTGTTGTGTGAAGCCAACCTGAATTCAGAAGTCATATTTTGTCCTTCCGCTTTTTAGAACCAGGCAGAGCATGTCGGACATATTGGACGTTGAGTTATAGAAGCTCCAAGATTCCAACATTAATCGCTTCCTCGACCCCTTGAAATGGACAACCTGAATAACAGCGCATAATAATCAAATATGGTATCTCCTTGGATAGCATACCTTGCGCGAAGTTTAAGCTTAGAGGTTAAGGAAAGAATAATTATATTCATCACAGAGAGTCTCAAGATAACAAGAAGGAACTAATTCCATCAACTAACTACTACAAAATGTTTAATCAGACAAAATTCTAGCGATTAGAAGTTTCATATGTAATCAACAGGACAGAGAATATCACTTAAAAACCTACAATTTAAGCTTACCTGGACATCCAAGGGCATGCCATGAAACTGCCCAGCGCCTTCAGGTGGGGTCCAATTATAAACAGCACAAGGCAAAAAGAGAACTGACACTCCGTTTAGCTCAGCAGAAAAGCTTTCATGCCTACCAAACTTCTTCAGAGCAAATGGAAGATGAGACTTCACTACCCATGCAAGAGCTAGCTGATCTCCAAGCATGCGGGAGGCCTTCATAAATTTCAAACTGTACACGTTCACAACTTCTTCTAAAAAGATCTTTGCCCTGCAGCCAAAAATTGGTATCTTATTTGCCGAGTTGTTGAATCAGGATATCATAATCATGAAAAGAGACACTGTGGACTAACTTATACATTCCATCTGGAGTGCCTCTTACTGCAATGAAACCTGAGTTTAGAGGCTGGTCTTTATTGTTACGAAAAGTGAGGGCCAGGTGAAAGTTAGGATCCTTCTGAAATATATGCCCAAGGTCATTTACCACTGCAATATCAGAATCAGTGAAAATGTAGTGAATGGTACTCCTGAGGCCCTTAGATTGCTCTTGAAGCCTTGTTTCTAGGAATGCCTGCAATGGTCCGAGATAACAAAAAAACGATTCACATAAATTAACAACCTTTCAGTAGCACAAGAAATTAATAGATCTAAGAACACTGTGCGACACTATGCTAAGATAAACTTTACTGGCTGCAAAATCATATAACTATAACATGTGGTGTTGAACACTTCACTCGCACATGCAACGCAGATTGGAAATGTTTAAATATTTTGTTGCTGGTATATCACTAGGATTACTATAAAGGCCTCACTAGCTTCAGCCACATGGAAACTGTAGAGGCACTTTTGTAATATGATTTTGGAGTCATGTTTTGATAAATGTTATGGAGCATCGTACATGGAAATGTTTTCCCTTTCAGCCCATTACTTTCTCTTTCTTTTGTAGACATCCTTTTTCTGGTGGAAAATAAGTTTTTCCACTCTTCTATCACTATTTTGTTTTTTCCTCTTCGAGCTCCATGTGAAACTAGGGATTTAATCCAATATTGTTTTAGGTTATGTTTCTGTATTTTTGCATCTGGGCAACTATATGTAGAATTCTCTCTCACAATATTCAATACTCTTTATTTCAAACATGTGATTTGCACTAACTTTGGATATTATTAGTATCATAATATCGATAGAGTTGGCCAAGACACTTGTTCTGAAATAGTGATTCTCTGCTGATCCTTGTGGTTACAATTCTTTACTCAACAGAATCTTGTAAAAGTATTGGATAATTTGGCTAATTTACACAAAGAGTTGGTGGAGACATAAAACCTAAAAAGAAGAGTAGATACACAGTAACAAAGTTAAAACAATCTTGTAAAAGAACCAACAAGCAGCCAGACAGCAATGGTTTGTAATGTAAAATAATCTGGTAAAAGAGTCTACTCCAAAAAAGCATGAGCGTGGTACAACTACCCATGAAACATGGTTGATATGAATGTGGAAGTTGGAACAACATCATCTTATGAATATGCCAAACTAAATGGACAGAATTATACTGAACAAAAGAACAGACCAGGATAGAAAATGAATTATTACTTCGAAATTGAAGCTCTTCAAATACTATTTAAACATGAACTCACAATGTAGGACCTGATTCTCTGAAGCATCAAGTTTCCACGTGAGTAATCTCCAGGAATTGGAAATGTTGTTGCTTTACTTTTTCTTATTGTAAACTCAGAAGCAGGATCAGTCAATATGATTACACTGCTGTTTGGCATTGACACCTGTAAAGTTCTACATACAAAAATCAAGTTAAACAAACACCAACCATCTTATACATTTGTTTAATTCAGCAATCAAAAATAAGGGCAAAATTGATGAAAAACAAAACCTTGGATAAATTAGTTTTTGTCTGGATGAAAATGTGGAATTTAAAGACAACCAATATGCACACCAAAAGAACATTAGTGCATGAATTTAGAAACAAATGAATGTAACTAAGTTGAATAACATAAGCAAATAATCCACAGTTTATAACCCCATTGGATATGCAAAATCGGATAATAGCATGCTTCTAAAGTGGCCATTACATATATGCTTAAACTTAAAATGAGTGTCCCTTACAGAACTCTCCTAAATATGCTTGTGTGTTTGTGTATGTAAAATGTACATTTTAAAGAACAATATCATATATTAGCATGTAATTTAGTGCTTATACATGTAATTACCTGTATGAAGTCTATGAAAGCATTAAGAATGGCCATGGACCTTTCAGCTTTGCTGTAGGAATTGTTTCCAACAATTACCATATCAGATAATTTACTATCCGCCCTTGCAGAGTCTGATCCACGCGAGCTGTTGTAAATTGTGTAAACTGTGACAAATGAAATGCTGCCACCAATTTGAATGTCCTCATGTGAGATTGAAGAATGGACCTTATTGACAGCTTTGAGGCCTGTGACAGGAGACACATGATGAGGAAGCTCACAGAGACATAATTGATGGCATTAAGTTTGACGTAAACATTCCAACAACAATGACAGGATTTCCACCGTCAGCAACTTTGACGTAAACAGCTAAAAGGCTCAAAGATATCAACTGGTATAAACTTTAAAAAAAAATGCTATTTTTCACATAAAAAAAGGTCGAAAGAAAGGATTAGAAGATATACCTTGGCAGTGGAGGCGATCGGGCAACCCCTGACCGGCAGCGGGTCCGAGGACGAGGTGATCTGATTTCCTGGGGCGAGTTCGCTTCGGCTCTTGTTGGATCGAAGAACTCTCATGCAATTTTGACACTGGGAGCAACAGACGACGGACTTGGATCAGGCTACACATCTGTAATTAGAAAGAAAAAAGAGGGATGAGGGAAACGGACCTGAGAGAATCAAAGGAAGGAAGAGGATCAGAGGGAGGACGAGGAAGAAGAAGTAGCGCTTTTTCCTATCTCTTTTCGTTAAAAGACTAAATCTCCCATCGGCAGGATCGATTGCTTCCATGTAAGACTGAGAACAAACATCCCGTCCACTGCAGGTGAGCGAGGAGCGCCCGCTCGTGAGTTGGGCTTGATTTGGACGACCCAAACCCTTAACCGAAGGATCCGGACCCGGAAGTCCTTGTCGGGCATTTATTATGTTGGTTATGGTCGGATCGGATCCGATCTGACCCGACCCGATACCATTAAACATTGTCTTTGTGTTCCCTCCGCTGCTGCATCCCATAATAACGTTTAATGCAATATTTAGTAGTTAAAGGGATCATCTTGGCACGATTTCTAAAGCATGTTTGCACCGAAAGGTGATAACTTTTCTTATTAAGCTACTACTTCAACAAATATATATATATATATATATATATATATATATATATATTTGATATTATAACAGACGAAGTTTACTCATTAAATATAATGGATCTTTTTTTATTAATTTGAGTTTAAGCATCATAAGTTACTTGATTAAAATCAAGAAATCAGAAAATCAATTTTTAATAATAAAATAGATATTGCATAAGTTTGAAATTTTGGATATGGATCGAGATCAAGGTAGAATTACCGAATGATATTTTGATGACTAAAAAAATTCATTTTGATATTTGAGAAATTCACATGCATATATTATTTAAGTCATGATAATCATATTGAATAAAATATTTTTATATAAATAATATTATTTTAGATTAGTTTAATGTAATTACTTTTTGTTATTGTTAGGTGTTATAAAAAAAAATATTTATAATATTAGTTAATATTATCATTTTATATATTATATATGATTGAATTTATACTTCCGTTCATATAAGATTATTTTATTATTTATTAATTTTAACATTTTAGACTTTTTATTATATATATATATATATTTAAATATTTTGTATATTATAAGATAGTTTAAAATCTAATCTGTTGACCCACTTGTTCCACTAGTGATTTAATGACCCAGGCTAGATAGCATTGTTTTTTGATTTGATTTTGATAATTATGCATGTAACACTCACATTCTTCCTATGTTGACTTTCATATCTTAGTATTTACAACCTCGTTTTTATTATTGAAATTTTTTTAAAAAATATTATTATTTTATTATTTATCATCTTTGTATTATTGATTTTATTTTATTAATTTTCTTCCCCCGCAACCTTGCTCGTTGTCAACGCTACTCAACATCGTTTGACCAGTTGTCACCTCGTTGATGATCGTTTAATAAAAAAAATTATTTGAAATTTTTTTAAAATTATGGTGCTCGCTGAAAACTGTAGTTTTTTTTTCTCAAAATTTACTAAAGATTTTTTTAAGATAAATAGTTCGTATGTGTATATATTCTCATCGCCCATCAGTTTTCTCGGTAAGAGAGCATAATTTCGTACGCACATCCATCTACAAGAGGAGAGACGTCGAAGACGATGGCGGAGAAGCCGCAGGCGGTGCGCGTCCTCTACTGCGGCGTCTGCGGCCTTCCCGCGGAGTACTGCGAGTTCGGGCCGGACTTCGAAAAGTGCAAACCCTGGCTTCGCTGCCACGCCCCCGACCTCTACCCCGATCTCCTCAATGGTAAACTCCGCATCTGTCTCTCTACCTTTCCCCGCTCCATCCCTTATCGATCTATTTATGTGAATTTTAGAGGAGAACAGGGCGGATGCGGATGAAGCCACCCAGAAACTGCAGGCGGTGGCGATATCGGGTTCTGGCGACGGTCGCGGCGATGCCTCCGCTGCTGCTTCGGGTACTTCAATTAGAGAACTATTGCCGGCATCAAAATATGCCATTTTGTTGTTTCTCTTCTTTTTGATCCGTTTCACAGGAATCTTTTGCTTGATTTGGACGTTATTGCGTAGAAATTTGATAAATTTTTTGGATTTTATTAAAGTTGATGATTTACGAATTAACACAAGGGTTGGAACTGAAAAGTTGGACATACATGATTTTGTTTGCGGGCCTAGGTCGAGAGGGCTTCATGTGGTGCCTGTAGATAAACTTTTTTTTGTATGTGTTTGGAGTAAGGGTTTGATTTTTTTTACTGGTGGAATCCATTTTTTGTCATCGCAAAACTTTCTTACATTGCTATAGTCTAAATTGATCCTTTGCTATTCCGCTGGTTTTCGGCATAGCTTTTTTATGTTTATTTTATAGTATTGTCTTAACTCTGCTTCCTAATAATCAGCACTAGTTTCGATTTATGTTTTTCCATTTGGAATAGATGGCTCCGGTCTGGCAGTAGTTCTTTCATCAGCCTTAACTCTGCTTTTCCTGTGCAGGGAGTGCTTCAGCACCTAAGCAAGAAGAAGTAAAACGCCTTCCTGGTGGTAAGATAAAGAAGAAGGTGAGGCCTTTAAACTTATGTTTTGTCATGTTTATTTACAGGAGTTGTAATTGTTTCTAACTGGAACAAAAGATTTTTTTCTTTCTATGGAAAGGCACCTATGATGTATAAGCGGTAATAGAATTACAACGTTAAATGCAGTCAACAATTATTGGCTGATTTCTCTTACAGAAACATCCATTGGCCACAGCCATTGGGCCATTTGATAGAATGGTTAATTGTTTCATAGTGTTGGCCTTTTAAGTTCAAAGTTAATTGATGTGCTGTAGACATTGTTTTTGAATTATGATTAGGAAGTTCTATTGTCTCCATGAGAAATTTATCTTTGTTCATGATTTTAGTTGGCAAGTCATAGTGAAATATATGGATATATATTATTTGATTAGTTCTAAACAATTTAAGTAATTTTACAAGTGTTTTGAGCTCCCATGTGAGAGCTAGGAATTCTTTTTGCTCCATGGTTGAATCTAGTGCTGAAGAAGAAAAAGTTTGCTAATTTAGTGTAAACCAGATGGATCTGATTTCATCATATCATTCAGTTAAGAAAGGGTGCAAGCTTGTCCATTGTCTTATTTGTGATTGTGTTGTTTTTTGTATAACCTTGTGTTGGGTTCAATCTCTGTGAAACATGGCTACTGTTAGAGTTTCCAATGCATGATCTGTTCCTTTTGGGATCCAACTACCCCAAACAAACCTCACTAATCAATTCATATTACTTAACCTAATCAGTTAAACTTGTGGTGCTTCTCTGTTTTAATAGCCTATATTTTGTACACTAAAATTGGATCCTATCTGCCAGTCAGGTAGTGGTTTTTTTGTCAGCTTTTCAGCTTCAATGTAGTTATTCATAGCTTGATGCAAAATAATTTGGTTTTTAGTTATTTCATAGGGTAGACCTGAATGGATATTACTTGTTTTGCTATTACATATCATGTGCAGATAATAATATTGATGAACTGCATTCCAATCATTGTGTTGGAATATTAAATTTGTGGCAAAGTGAGTTTGAAGCTAGAGTGAGCTGAAACCTTGAAAGGAAATTAGATGAAAACAGTGAACATAGATGTTCATCATTCTTTTCCAAGAATTAAATGTGTTGTTTCTTGGTCAGTGTATGGCAAATAACTGTTTTATGGTAAGAGAGTAGCTACTTCAGAGAGTTATTAGTGAAGATAATTTGTGTTTTTATGTATATTTATTTGGGTTAATCTTTTGATGATTTATGAAAGTCCTAATTTATGCATTATTAACTTCTTTCCTTTCAGGAGAAACAAGAAGTTGTTATTGAAAAGATTGTTCGCAATAAGCGCAAATGTGTTACTGTTGTAAAAGGTCTAGACCTATTTGGTGAGTGATACTCAGGACTTTCAGCTTCATTTTTATCTGTTCTGCTTATGAAATTTAAACTTGTTCCTAGTTAAGTGCCTGAATATTGATATTGTTATGCTAATGTTCTAGGCATAAAACTGAGTGATGCATCAAAGAAGCTCGGAAAAAAGTTTGCTACAGGAGCTTCCGTTGTTAAGGTGAACTGGCATTGTTCTTTTGGTAAAGGAAATTCTTTTTAAGACTAAGCTTTTCCAAATACTTCATTCCGGCTAATTTATTTCAGGGGCCAACTGAGAAAGAACAAATTGATGTGCAAGGGGACATAGCATATGATATTGTGGAGTTCATCACAGACACTTGGCCAGATGTAATTTCTCTATAACCAATTTCTCTTGTCAAATAATATTATATCTTTAATCTCCATCCTTAGCATCTATGTTAGTGCATCATTACCTTAAAATAAATTCTTAATGATTGGGGAACATGTGTTATTTGATCAAGAATTTTAGCATTCACAACTTCTTTTGCTTTTGTTTGTGTATGTTTGTGTGTTTGAGAGAGGCATTTCAACTAAATAGAAAACATGCCCATGCACCTCCATCTTTGAAATAAATAAAATCACTCTAATTGGTATATCATCTACTAGCTAGTGTTGTTCCCTATAGTCTTCTCACCAGATAGCCTGAACTAAAATCTTCTGTAATTGCGACGCTTGTTAATCTCACATATTTATTGCACCCTAATGCATGTAATTATGGCTGGTACACATTTAACTACCATAGTCTAACAGCTGGTTAGTTCCTATTTGTTCAGGCATTATTTGCCTACTTAAAAATTAATAGGTCATTATACTGCATATGATCTATTCTTATACTGCCAAATATGTGGCTGGTGATATCTCAGTCCAAAGTCCTGATAGTTTCATATAGATTAATATCTGACAGAAATATGAACTAATGATTTGACATCTTTCATGGTTTGTGTTCCATATCTTTCTAATATCCTCTTGGCCATCACTAGACAATTTCTTTAAACAGGTCAACCCTCTTTTGCCTTGGAAAAATTTCCCTTTGCACACGATGGCCTGACATTTTTTCATTTATTTTGATAAAATTAGTTGAACAAAAAAGGAACATGTGGAGAAGCCTAGTGCTTGTGACTTTAGACAAATTTGAGTCCAAGAGAAGGGACAATGTTCTTTTTAGTTATATTTCAGGTTTTGTGTTGGATATCAGCCCTCAAAGTAACTTCCATAGATTATGTAGGAATCTGCTCTTTAAAATGGATAGTTCAATTTTCTGACATGAATTATGAGAATCAATTTCGAATCTCTTAAATGGGTCTTTGTTGAATCATCTGCTGCATATCGTATACATCCTCATGTCAGTTTTTTCAAGGGTCTTTTGTGCTTCTCTTGGATGATGATTTATCTTCTGCAATTTGTTTGACATGATCTCACTTTTGGTAATTGTGGCTCCTAGGCATGCATTTGGTTCTGGGTATCTAGTTCCTTATGGATGCCTCAAAGTTTCAGCATGAATTATTTAATTCATTGGTTAGCTTTTCGACGTTTCATTGTCATGAACATGTCCATCTTTACTGTCCACTCACTATATATTACTAATCTGTTGTTGTCCTAGCATTTTTCCCTAGTGTCAATCAAAATTGATAATAACTACATTTTTTGCATCGTTAAACAATGATAACATGCTCTTAGTTTAAATAAGTCTATGAGGAGTCAATATTGTTTTCTTTTCTTTGACAATCATATTTGGCCTTCTTCCTTTAGTTGCATTTTGCTTTGAAGTTGCTTTTTATGGGAGTTGGAGATTAAAACATATTACCTGACTATGCATAGACTTGTGTTTTACTCTGAATGAGCAACATATATTTCTCTTTATTTGAAGAACTTAATTGCTGCGGTGGAATTTGATGCTCAAAAAATGATTTCCACCTCTTTGAGGAACTTAGTAGGATAATTTAGTGGAACAAGCTTTATCCTATAAAATTCCCAGTCACTTGACTGGTATGGCTAAGGTTGTTTTAAGCAGCTCAACTGCTACATATGGCCTGGTATATATAAATTTATGGCACAATTGCACTCCAAAAACAACATTGCACAGGCTTCTATTCATTGTATTTACTTAATAATCTGGTTGGATATAGTTATTTAACTCTAGTTTCTTTTGCTTGTGGCACCTTTTAAGTCAATGATTTACTTGTTACTACCCACCCCAGTCGTGGTCAGTGGTTAGCACAACATTCCATCATGGTGCCTTGTTCAGATGCTGCATTGGTACAGCCTTGTCAGCAGCATGATATGGTAGATATACATGCTCGCAAACGTGAATCTTCTTTGGTGAGTCCTCTTGAGGATAGTGGCATTATGTTGAAGGGTTGTTGGTGCAGGCACCAGAGGCTTGAGCTGTTGTAAGATGAAACAAAGAAGGGGGGGAAGAACCATGGTTTTCATGTAGGGTTGACTCGGGAAAGGGGTACGATGATATGATCGAGTCCATGGAGAGTTGGAGAATCAATTAGCCCATCAGGAAAGGGGGTGGATGGGATGCGGGATCAGTGTTGATATTGCATCATCACAAGAGCTGCCTGTGGACATTGGTTGGTCCAACATGCACAGAAACCTTCCTTCAGGCAACAAATGGTCAAAAGCAAAGACTAGAGGTCATCTTAGATATATTTAAAATAGGTCACAGTTTAGGTCAAGTAACCCACCAATGGGTCAAAAGTTTCACAAATAAAATATGTACGACACATGCTAAATTTACAACAAAATATTGACAACATCAATTTGCTTTTCAACTGTGTTAAAGTCTTTTCGAGTTCCCGTGGCTCTTACATTCTCAACATCAATTTAGCATATGCACGACATATGCTAAATTTACAACAAAATATCGACAACATCAATTTGGTTTGGCCTGTGTGTATCAATTCCTTTTTGAGTGGTTGTATCTGGTGACTCTGTTTCCTATCCACTCAGTCTTCCTGAAGGAACCCTAAGCAGTTACTTATGTTAGTGATTTTTCTAGAGTAGGAACATTTGTTTTTGTTAATTGATGGCTATTGATCTAGCCAAATTAATGTGACAATCCGCACTGGCCACTGACAAAATAATCCATTGTCGTAAGCTCTGCACTGAAACTAGTGGCATTGTAGCATTCTCTGCTGTTGCTTCTTTTGCGTTTACCTTATGCATTTGAATTCGGTGCAAACACTAACATCTGTTCTTACAATATGCTAGGTACCAGCAACTGCAATTTTCTTCGTAGAAGATGGAAGAAAGGTTGCTGCCGCCTAAAATGCTGTAGTTTCAGGGAACAAAGGTTCTTGGGAAATTACTGCTGACACCATGATAGTTGACCTGTGTTATACTTGCTAAACAACTTTGCCTGTTGGAACGAATTATTGGACATTTGTCTCATCACCTGCAGTAACAGTATGGATTTCCGTTCTTTCTTCGACACCTTCAAGCAAGGTGCTTTTGTTCTTGGGCCCCAATTTTGACACACAGGAATGCTTGGTCTCTAGATATCGCAGATGGCATCCTGTTGTATACTCCTATGGATGTGGCTTACCTGCTGCAACTTTACTTGTATGTGAGTTGAGTTGGGAGCGTACTCTTCTAGCTTTGTGGAAAGGTCTACTTACATTCCAACAAAGTGATGAGTGCGATGGCTTTTTGCTAGCTTATTCTTCTTGGTTGAAAGCAGGCCATTCAATTTCGTATATGCCAAGCATCTCTTTATGTATCACATACTCGAACATATCCAACTTTTCATTTTTCAAGACAATTATTCTTCATATGTATTTGCTGTCAAGCTTTTGTCCTTTTTCTTTGGTATTCAGATTGAGATTTGAAGTATCAAAAATTTAATTATTAGAGTTATTTTTTGAAAAAAAATTGATTTTTTTTTTTTTTTCAGGAGTCTCCCTTTTTTTAAATTTTCCAAGGATCATTTTTTTTTCTTTTTTGCGATCCACAAAACACTCCTATCTTTCCTATCCAAATATCCTATTCAAAAATTGACTCAAAATCTAATAGAAAATTCTCTTTTCTGTAAAAAATAAAATTTTTGTTTGTTAGAAATAAAAATAATGACTGTTATATCGGTTATAGTATTTTTTACAATAAATTTATAGTGTTTTTAACAACACCAAAACACTATTAACATATGCAAAAATATTGTTCTTATTGTTGTTATCTAACATTATAATAAGGAAAATGTAATTACAACAACTACTATAAGAGAGCATGATGTTCCAACTGGTTGAGGTCCGTTATGCTATTTTTTGCATCATCGAACAATACATAAAAAATACTTATAGCTAAATTAAGAGCATTCAGATCTCTATTTATACTTAATAAGATAAATATAACTAAAGCACACAAACACAAGAATATACGTATAAAGATAACGTGCACGTACGTACATACATATACATACATTACATGACATGACATGTCGTGGTGGCGTATCCTATTCCCATCACGACTACCCAAAAGGCCGAGCAGGGCAAATAGAAATTATACCTTTCTGTGGCGCTCTCGCTCGCTCTGTCGCCGTTCTCAAGCAAAGCATCGCCGTTGGCTCCTCTCCCTCTCTCTCCTCCGCGCTCTCGAGAAATCTAGGTAATGGGATCTGCGCTCCATCATCCTTTTCTGGGTTGTCCCTTGCTTCTTCTTTCCTCGGGACTGGTTTGTCTGTGGTGGAAGCGTTAGGGTTTGAGGCGGAAGGAAAGTTGCTATGTTGCCGTTCGGAATTTGGATCGATTTAGCTGTGCTGTCTTTTTATCCTGCATCTTTGGTTTCTTGTTCTGTTACGAGGGCTTGTTGCAAGTTAAGATTCGTCGTAGGATTTGGTTGGTTCTGAGTGTGTGCGCTGGTTTTTTCTTGTGAGTATGTTTTGGGTTTGTGGATTTTGGTCGGATCTGTTATCAGTCTTCCTTGGGGGTCCTAATGAGTAAATGAAGCATGGTAAGATCTCGGTTTTTAGACTATTGATCTTAGATGTCCTAGTTGAATCGGATTCTCGTGGGTTTTTTACGGAAAGGCGTATGTTTCTTTGCGAAACTGCTATATTTAAATATCATGCGTGATGAGTAGATATGTTTTTACGGAAAGGAGTGAATCTTCGATTAGATTTAGTGCATTGATGACTGCAAGCTGCTGACTAAGTAAGGCTAGTGGTAACAGTATTTGTTTTTAATCTATTTGTGCTTGCCCTTTCTCCCATGCATGATTTTCAATCTGAAGCAAAGGATCAGGGAAACAATAGCTCCTTTTTAATTTTTGCAAGGTTCTTATGTGTATTAGTATGATGCTTTATGTTCCTAAGAAGGCTAAAATATTCTCTCCGGATGGTGCTTGCTTATAATGATAGAGAGTTCTAAGATCAGGTTACAATTTCCCAATTACTGATTTGGTTGTTTCTTTCTTTGGATAACTTGGGATGCGTAATTTGATCCAGGTGATTCGGCTGCAGGTGGATTCCTTACCTAAGTAAGGCAGTGATCTTGATTATGCTAGCTTTTAATGGATCCATTGTTTAGAATCTTGAGGGATGGTGTCCTCTTATTGTGGGCCCATTACGTGATATGTGTAGGCACTGTTCTGTTTGGATGTGCATGCATGTTGGCCAAGGCTACCTTCATATTAGTAGAATTCTATAATAGATGTGCATGCATTATCTAATTCCTATGTGTAGATCCAAAAGCATGTTATAACAAGATATCAAATTGAGTTCCTTTCTCTGGGTGCAATCGCTGTTAGTTGAATCTTTAGTCCTTTATGATTTGATCCATAGGCTTAAATTTGAAGGCAAATAGCATAGGTGTTCCAGATTCATGTTCATGGGGGTAGTGCAGCCACTTGATTTTCTAGTAGTGCTAAATGACTAAAACCATTTGTTTATTCCCTTGTAGTTGCTAATATGTTTGAATATACTATATGTTCTGAAGATATGATCTTTGACGCCATCCAGTAAAGCTCAGCTCTCTTTATCCTAATATATTGGTTTGTTGACATCTTATAGATTGTGATGGTATGAAAGGTCCATGTCTTAATTTTATAATGGATGATATAAATCAAGTGGTTGAGACCGACAATGCTTATGGATTTGAGTGTTCTGCAATCAAGAAACAACATATACAAAAGGTTTGTGTTGCTGATATGAAAATATTGAGATTGATGTGTGGAGTTACTAAGAAAGATATGAAATGAAATACTTTTATTCGTGAACAGCTAAGTATCGCTTCGATAGAGGACAAGATAAGAGGAAATCATTCAAGATGATTTGGGCATGTGCCTAAGTAACCTTTGGATGTGGTAGTCAAAAGAGATGAAATAATTGATGTTAGTGATACGAAAAGAGATAGAGAAAGACCTAACAAGACTTTAATAGAAACTATAAATAAAGACTTAGGTACTTTGAACTTAACTAAACATATGGTTTTTTACAGATCTTAATGGTAGCCAAAGATCCATGTAGCTGATCCCAAATAATTGGGACTTATAACTTTGTTGTTGTTATTATATGATATAACTGATTACTACTTTCCTCTCGTGTGCTAATTGAATGATACAAACAACTTTATGTCAGCATAGCCCTGGATTCCAAATGTTCCTCACAACGGAATCTGGAGCCATGTATATTTTATCACCGTATTTTGCTTTTGAATGCCGTGTTAGATTATAGCTAAATTTGCCTTTCTTGGGTCGACTAGTGTTGGCTCTTTTCATCATCATAGGGCTCTTTTTTGTTGCATTTGCATCACCTATTGCTGACTTTGATTTGTTTGTTGGTTATTGTACTGTTAAATCATTTTCTTTAATTTCATGTCAGCAATCATGGCTGGAATGACGCCTGAAGGATCTCAATTTGATGCTCGCCAATACGATGCCAAAATGAATGAGCTGTACTGATTCTTACTTCTTCCCTATAAGTAACTCATTTTAACATGATGTCATTATTCAATGAGTTATTGCAAAATGCTTACTGATGTTGGACTTGCTATTTTGCTGGAAAGGACAGGCTTTCACAAGATGTGCAAGATTTTTTTACTTCATACGATGAGGTATATGATAGTTTTGATGCAATGGGTCTCCAGGAGAATCTTTTGAGAGGCATTTATGCTTATGGTAAATTACCTCCTTTATCTGCTCAAATTGTTAATATCTAATGGAAGTGGTATAAGCTGATATTTTTGGTTTCTGCCCTCTGTGAATTTTAGGTTTTGAAAAGCCCTCTGCAATTCAGCAGAGAGGTATTGTTCCTTTCTGCAAGGGACTTGATGTCATTCAGCAGGCACAATCAGGGACAGGAAAAACTGCAACATTCTGTGCTGGAATTTTGCAGCAGCTTGATTATGGCTTGGTACAATGTCAGGCTTTGGTTCTTGCTCCAACTCGTGAATTAGCACAACAGATTGAAAAGGTGATGCGTGCACTGGGTGACTACCTTGGTGTGAAAGTTCATGCTTGTGTTGGAGGAACTAGCGTTCGAGAAGATCAACGCATTCTTTCAAGTGGGGTTCATGTTGTTGTGGGGACACCAGGTCGTGTGTTTGACATGTTAAGAAGGCAGTCTCTTCGGCCTGACAATATCAAGATGTTTGTGCTGGATGAGGCAGATGAAATGCTTTCTCGTGGTTTCAAGGATCAGGTACACCCAGTGCCCATTATATTGTTGCAAATGAAGTCTTTAAATCTTTCGTCTTTCAGTAAAAAGTATTTTGCATAGTAAATGAAGTACTTAACTGTCGGATGTTCCTGTTTTTAACTTTCCAGTGTGAGTTGACTACTACATAAAGATTTTTTTTTTTTTTAAAGTTGGAGGCATGCATGTATTTTATACAGTATATCGACACTACAAGTTGGTCCTCAGACTTTATATTTATTTTCCTGCTTTTTGTTGAGGTTAATTGCAAATGCATAATAGTTGCTGTTATGCAATTTTTCTGCTGACGATCTTGTTTATGTACTGACCAATTCTGCTGATGGGATTCCTGGTGAATGCTCTATGGTTCAGGAGCACATGCTTGTTAATTGTACTTTTATGGTAGCAAGTGTCCTGGCAACAGGACAAAATCCTTGGGACTTTTGTTTTTAAGCAGTGGTACACCCTAAGAAATAAAAAACACAGACAGACACAAAGTAATGTGATAAACCCAGTTATCTGTGAATCAAACTTGTCTTCTTTTAAAGGAAAAAGAAAGAACATTGTTCTTTTATATGACAAAAAGGGTAACAGAGAGGATGGATGGGATAGGAAAATAGGTGAAAGGAATCCTTTGTTTTTAGTTGCTTTCCTACAAATGGTCATTTCTTGCTTGCTCTAATATGAGTGCATGATTCTCTACTTTCTACCTGTTTCTTTGTTGAAAAGGAAACCCTAAATTGATTCTCTACTTTCTCTACTTTGTTGGTGGTTACCCTGAATAAAGTGGCCTTATAATGGGTCCCAACATCTATGTAAAACCATAGCCAATTGGCGCCTTGTCAAAAATGGACTTCCAATTGGTCTAGGCTGCCATTTTGTAAAATCATTATTACTACTATTTTACCTCATGAGAAACCATCTTCATTTACTTGTTCTGTTATTTGTTTTCAGTTACATCTTAGATATAGATGTATCTGTCAACAAATAACAACAAAACAAGTAAATAAAGACGGTTTTACAGATCTCAATAGCGACAAAAGATCCATGTAGTCAACTCCAAATAGTTGGGACCTTTGGTTTTGTTATCGTTGTTTACGTCTTAGATATATTTGGGGAATTTTTTTCATTTTAATTTGTTCTTTACACTTATATTCCTTTTGCTGTTGATTTAGTGATTTATGCTTTTTCTCCAACTTGCCTACTTTTTTGTTCCCCATGTAGGTTGGTGTTTTATTTCAATATTAGTTCATTATATGTGTGGAGTTTAGTTAGAACCCTGAACATTTGGCTGTATTCTTTAGTAGCATCGACAGCAATTATGGTGTTTGATGGTATGACCATAATAGCATTTAATTTATAGAGAAATCAGATCGGGTCAAATTTCATATAACCCATACCACAGTAAATGAAGGCTGATCAATATCATTTTGACATTTAATTAGTAATATGGCATAAATTTTTATCCATTTATCTGGGATCAGTACAAAACTCAATCTGAAAGTTGTTTCAAAAGCCTTTTTTTATGGAAAATGCTGTAAAGTGCTTATTTCCTGTAAATTTTGATTTTTCAGATTTTTCTTATTTGCAGGCTATGTGAATCATGATTGACACGAAGCATTAATAAACTTTGCTTTGTTGAGAAGGTTTCTTTTGTTTTTCTTTCATCTTCATTCTTGTGCATCCCTCTCTCTCTTGCTTGTAGTTTAGGGCTCCAACACTTCCATCTGGAGGGCCGTGGACAGCTGAAATGTTATTTAAACCATTAAGCAGACTTTTAGATGGGAACCTTCTACTGAGTATGATAGCCTTAATCTTACTCATTGTGATATCAGATTCTGAAATGAAACTGACCTTGTAAGTATTATCATAGAATTTTAAAGCATAAATGACTGGACACGTGGATGAATTCAAACAGAGACTACCACATCTTGTTGTCAGTGGTCTAGAGGATCAATGCATAATTTGTTTTGAACATATGGCGTTTTGACATACTGTCATTATTTTGTAATTCTAGAAAACTTTTACTGCCCACTTTACACTCACTAGTAATTTGAGCCTCTAACTGATGTTATGACTTATATTGATAGATGGTGTATCACTGTGTAGTCCAAAATTTTAATTGAACAGACAAGACATGAGAGCCATTAGTAGGTTGTAATTGTTTAAGATTAGAAGAAAATTACATTTGACTTGCTTCTTTTTTTCTTTTACTAATATGTGAAAGAATAAATCTCGAGTAAAATGTACTTACAAAGAAGACAATGTCTTACCTCTACTAAGGTGCTTGCTGGAGTTCATAGCTGATACTTTGGTCAGTATATGATTTTCATTAAGACTTTTTTGTTATACTACAATCAAAAGAGATATATGAACACAGTGTCAGATGTGATTTCTTTTTCTAAAGACTACCCATAGTCTGACTGAGATAAATGAACTCAAGATGTTTTTGCTGGTTTTAACATTTATGATGCTGACATAGAAAGACACGAGTGGTTTATTTTTGAACATCGTGTTAGTTTTGTTTAAATTGTTGGCTATTTCTTCCATTGCTAAAATATTTGTTGCCTTTGAATGTAAGAGCTATGTTATGTGGAAGTTTATATGCCAAAACTTTTCACTTGGTTGCACTGATATCATGATCTTTTTGTTCCTTTTAGTTGTCAAAATATTTCTGCATCTGTGTATTCCACAGCTAGAAGTCTCAATTTTAAGATAAACATCCTGGTTATCTTTGAATGATCATTTAAAGCTTCATTTATGTTTCTTCATTGGAACTTGTACTTCCTCTTTCTTGATTTAATTTCACTTCATCTTCTGTGCCTTTGTTAATTGGTTTCTAAATGGGAGCTTGTTTACGGGATTTCCCTTTTTTAGATCTATGACATATTTCAGCTGCTTCCTTCCAAAGTTCAAGTTGGTTTGTTCTCTGCCACAATGCCTCCAGAGGCTCTTGAGATTACTCGCAAGTTCATGAATAAACCTGTGAGGATCCTGGTGAAGAGAGATGAGCTTACTTTGGAGGGTATCAAGCAATTCCATGTCAATGTTGAGAAGGAAGAATGGAAGCTTGAGACCCTGTGTGATCTCTATGAGACCTTGGCCATCACACAGAGCGTGATTTTCGTCAATACTCGACGCAAGGTGGACTGGCTCACTGACAAAATGAGGAGCAGGGATCACACAGTCTCTGCAACCCACGGAGATATGGATCAGAACACTAGGGACATTATAATGCGGGAGTTCCGTTCTGGCTCCTCCCGTGTACTCATCACCACTGATCTCCTTGCTCGTGGTATTGATGTCCAGCAGGTCTCCCTGGTTATAAATTATGATCTGCCGACACAGCCAGAGAACTATCTTCATCGTATTGGACGAAGTGGCCGTTTTGGAAGAAAGGGTGTCGCAATCAATTTTGTCACTCGTGATGATGAACGAATGTTGTTTGACATCCAAAGGTTCTATAATGTGGTGATCGAGGAGCTGCCATCCAACGTTGCCGACCTAATCTGATAAGGATTTTTTTGGTTGAACCGAGTGTTTGATCTTTATATCCTGTTTAGGTTTAGCAATAAACTCGTCGAAGGTATCTCTTGACTATCTTGGATGGTGCGGTTATAAAGGAAGTTCAAGTGCTGGTCTTGTTTGCAGCGACGATTCCTAGTACCTATTTATCGTTCATCACATCCTTTAAGAGTTGCAGCCACTAAGTTGTATCTCCCCATATCTTTTGTTGCGATTGCCGAGTCATTTTGGATCTGCACATCTTTTTTGAACCTGTTTTGTCTCTAGATGTACTATCTGAAGGATTTATGTATTGTGACAAGGATATTTTATTGTTAATTATCTAGTGATGGTTGGTTTAGATTGATGCTGGTTTCATTGTATCAAAAACCCCTGTGGGCTTATTTGAAGGAATCTCTGATGGTAAAGGTAAGAGTGATTGGTTTGGTTGGAATAGTACTTTTGTTACTCCCTTTTGCTTTGGCTATCATTTATCGCCAACATGAATATTATCAAAATTCTTAGAAAGTAATATGTAGTTAAGTTTAAAATGTTTAAATTTTAATTTATAGTGTTTTGATAAGAGCTTTTTAGATCTTTATCTTTTTTTTTGTACTGTCAATATTAATTGTTTTTTTAATTTTTTAATGATGACGTTCCTGTGATAACATTTGTGTCTTATATGCGTGTGCATATGATCTTTAATGATTAAACGAATAACTTTGCTTTGGCTGTTAAGAATGTAATCTGCATAGATTTTTAGCATATGGTTCTTTTGGGGATTTATAATAGAAAATACTTTTGGAAAACTCAACTCTCTTTAAATTACCTTTTCGTTGGGTGTTAGAGAATTAGTTTTTGTAATTTCTTTTCTTGTTCTTTGTAGTAATAATCCATCGAAGTTTTGAGTTATTCATTGCCAGTAACATTGATGTCATTGGCATCATAATGCTAACTTATTCATCATATTATTCTAAAATATTTTGGATAATGCAAAATTGAGAAATAAAGAATCCTCGAAAATTTTGAACTATTTAAATATGAATCTAATTATCTATTTCGATACTATTTTCTGAATTCGTTTCGAGTGAGGGGGAAGGTGGAGATGCATGGCGTGTGCACTCTCGTCATCCAGTTAAATCACAACCGTTCATTTTGAACTCTATAAGTCGGTGGGGGCACTATAAATTGAGCTGCGGCCGCCCAAAACTCGCTTGCCTCTGTTCTCCCTCGTTTTTTCGAAGGACGTCGAGATCAAGAAGCGCGCAAACCCTCGTCCCTCTCTCTCTCTCTCTCTCTCTCTCTCTCTCTCTCTCTCTCTCTCTCTCTCTCTCTCTCTCTCTCTCTCTCTCTCTCTCCTCATCGGCGGGGATCGCCCTCTCCATCTGCTGTGGATGTCGCCTCCTTCAGGCGCAGCCGGGTTCAGGGTTCCGGATCTATGTTGCTTGCTGCTGCAGGCTCCCGTGAGGGAGAGCGGCAGGACGGCGCGATTGGGCCGGCGCGTTCGCTTTCGTTTGGGTACAAATCCGGTTCGCTTCGGTCGATCAGCGTCGGAGTGTTCGGTTTCACTTTAGTCCCGATGGCCAGGTGAGACCATCTCTAGTTCGTGCTTGGCGTTCTTGATCTGGTGTTTATCTTCGTTTTCGGTTCTTCTTTTGATCTTGGATCTCGATTTGATAGAAACACGGTCAGAATCCGGTCCGATTCGCTCACCACCGCGGGCGAGCAGGCGGAAGACACGATCGAGATATGTATATCAATCAAGGTGAATTCAGGCCTTCCTTGGTGTTTGCTGTTTTCGATCTGTTGTTGCCTAGAAAGAACGGTTTAGATCCTGAGGCAAGCTTTTGCAGCCGTAGGTTCCTACGTGAAGGGACGTGATCTCCCTCCGCCGGGGCAAATTTGGGGCTTCGCTTCGACCGATCATCTTGTGTTTCTGGTTCCCGCTGATCCCGATCTCAAGGTGACATATGCCCCTGTCTCGTGCTTATGATTTGTTGTGCCTCTCAGTTCTTGTTTTCGATCTTTCATCTTCACATAATGGAAAACGTGGTTAAGATGTGAATCTAAGTGGAGAGACTTTTATTTGGCTAAAATGAGCCACACATGCTTCGATCTTGAAATAGTTCTTTCAACCAACAGAAAAAGGACACATGAAAAAGATAGAAAAGAAGAACGATTTCGAACAAAGTTATTACATGAGATTTTTTGGACTAGTTTATCTTTTCGATGTAGTTTGCACTACTATCCGCTTAATTATTTATGAAGGGTATATCGATATATGCACACAGGGCCAAAAGTTGGTGAACGGGGTCATGTCAGCCCATGGCCGCATAATGACTCTACTAATTTTGCAATATACCTCAATGCATCTTATGAGATATAGTCAATGTATTCCTTCATCCTTCAAAATTTGTCACTGATCTCCAGCAACTAGATGTCTTATTTTGAACCACAATAAATCATTCGACCTTCTTGTGCTTTATGCGTAAATTAAATACAATTGACTAACCAAATATATATGGTGGATTTTTGAGAGGTTATTAGCGTGTATTAATTTACATGATGATGGAAATGAACAGTGTTCCATTTGAGTTGGATGTATGAGGAGCACAGATGCTTCAGAGGCTTACCGGACGTTGAAGAAGATGATTGGAAATTGGAGTAAACTAGAAGCATTATGAATGAAGTACAATATTAAGAGAAATATTTAAGAGGAGATAAAAACGTGCCCTAGAAAACAATTGGAAATTAGGTGCTTCCGAAGGCATTATGAAAGAAGCATTTTATTATCTCCATTAATTGGTTTGTCATGTTTGTTTGAATGATCTTAATAATATAAACGGAAATTAAGACCCTGTCATCGTCATCTTAAGTATCGTCAGTCATTAGAATATCAAATCATTTGAAGTGGCCTTTGATTTAGCTCGTGTTGATTTCCTGGCGTAGAAACACTCTTAATTGCAGTCGATTATGCCAAATAAAGCTCTCTAGATGGTAGATTGATTCTTGGATTATGATTGGACTTCCACCCCCAAATTTTCTTCTGCGAATTTGATCCATTGATGGTCTAATCTTTGCTTGTTCACAGCCTTTCAATCTTTATGATGAAGGGAGAACAGCAACAAACAAAACAAAACAGTGACCGGAGGTATTTCCTCGGCATTCACCTTCAATGGGACATCTGGCGGTCACACTCCGCTAGTATTATGCCTGGACGCACCGCCTTTTACGAATTAAACTTCCTCTTTAAATTTGACGATCTTAGCAATCCTGGGTGGGGATGAATTTATGTGTTTTTTATTGTCATATCATCATGCTAAGATGAGGTGATTTATGGCGTGCACAACCTAGCGCAGTGTTCGAATTGATGGGGGAAAAAAAAAAGGAAAGAGAAGGGCTAACTCGTATAGAACAAGTTTAATGCTATATTATCTTTTTAAGTCCCATCTGTCTACCAAGTTTACATAAATAATTGGAGTGGGCGTGTGGTTTTCTGCAAGTGAAAATAATGCGGCTGCAAGCGTACATGTAACTGTACCTGTTAATTGTTGTACAATATTAGTCGGGTGTTTCTTGGTCATCATATGCATTGTTCCAATACACACATGACACATCATGTTTGCGCATGAAAGATTAATGATAGAAATTCTGCTGGTATATGACAGAAATTCTACTGTTACGTATCTTTGTGCTTTGTGTCTAGGCTATTAATGTCGGTTTGTGGGATTATGAAGTGGTTTTGAACATCATCTGATTTTTTTTTCTTTTTTTGTGTCTTTTGACATAAACCACCTTCTTTGTCTCTTCAATTCAAAATGCAAGTGACTGCTTATTTCATTTAAAAATGCTCCCCATGCATTTACTGGACAAAATATTGTCGCTCTGAGTTTCCCACGCATTTACGGTGATTTCAACGACAGGTGGTGGAAATGGAGCTTTGCAGCGTGCGCCCTAGAAGACTTGCGTATATTATTTGTATTACTTTTGACTGATGTTGTAGACGTGGTGCCACAACATGTTTGGATCCATCATCAACACAAATTTTGAATCGCAACTTTGCAAAGCAAAAAGTCCGCAATGATTTTTCACTTTTTCTTTCACCTGTTTTTGTGTTTTTAAGTTCTAAAGGAACATTCATGGGCTCGTACTGAAAGGACTTCTACTGACTAGTATTTTTAAGGAAGACGCTCGCGCTTGATTGTAAAACTCTTATGATTTTAACATTTTAAGGAATATTTTTTAGACATATTCTAAAAATTTTCATGGGTTGAAATAGCTTTTTTTTTCAAAAATTTCATTGAGATTATTGAGAATATTTTCAAAATATCAAGAACGTTTTCAAAGATTTTTTTAAAAAAAAATTATCATGCCAGAAAAATTTCGTGGGCTTGCATTACTTTACACGACCGTAAAGTAATGAAAATCAAAAGAGATCACAATGGAAATTTGACGTTATCAAAATCAAAATCGGCTTTCTTACGCAATCGTAAGAATAATCATCTTTCTTTTTTTTTTTTTCTCCCTGTGGCAGCTATATTATATGTTTGGCAGCATTTCAAAGTTTTAAAGAAATTTCACGTTACAAGAAATTATATTTTTGGGTATTTTTAAATTTCTTGGACCTATTTTTCTTTCGAATTAGACATTGTGTTAGCGTTTCACATTTTCTAATAGCATTAAGAAAACTATTTTTTTTCTGCAGGGATAAAAAAAATTTAAGAAAGTTTCAGCTTTTATCTGATGTGTCGATATGAATACAATATCTATTGTATTCGACAACTATAGCAACAATAGGGGCCAAAAAATATGATTAGTGAGAAGCACAACTTGACTATAAAGACAGATGATCAATGCTGCAAACGCGGAATCAAGTCACATGATCTGTTAATCACGCAACATAGTAATAAGCCAACATCTCGTCCTGTGTAGCTCCATGATCTGTCTACGACAATGCCAGGAAACAAAAGGGATAATCGTAGTATCCAAATGAGTTCAAAAAAAACAAAAAACCAAAAGATGAGCGTCCTGAAAAGATTCTCCAAGCTACTGATGCGCGTCCTATAACCAACATATTTCAAGTAAATAGAAAGCACGCATTGTTCAACTAAAAAAAAAAAAAAAAAAAAGGGCTTAGCAAGCTGCAGTTACTTGTGAATGAGGGAGCTTTATGCCCGAGTGGCAGAAACCATATCAAACAAATGTTCTCTAAGTGCAAAATTTAGACGGTCATGCAACGAACAGGCAGATTAAATTTTTGCAGTAGTGTTAGGATAAACCGCAAGGAAAAACTGACATTTGATGCTCAAAGCAATTCCTTGAGCCTGAACAAAATCCACAAGGCAACTCAAGTGCAATCCAGACAGCAAAATTCCCACGAATGGGTTTCTCATTCCAAAATGTTCCTAACTGTTAATCATAGATAGCTGTCACAACCACCAGATGCACTTTTAATGATTAACGTTAGCAGAAGAGTTGTCAGCAACTATAACGACGCACTAACAGACTCTCACAGATGGGGGGCCAGCCAAACCATCGATATATCAACCACCTCCTCATCTCTCGAGACAACAGATTTAGAAGATAAATCATCGAATATTTAGAGAAAGCGTAGACCCTCCACTATTACGACAAACATTATTTAGTCATCATAGTTTTAATTGTTCCATGTGATTTTCTTAAAGAAAAAAATTATCAATAACTTTATACGAATTATCGTATACAAAAAATCATAAGACAACAAAACTATAGAACGTTTAATCCAAAGATAGCAACTTTAGAACTTTTTTTTTTTTTTTCCCTCCCCCTTCAAATTGTAGTAACACATGGCACCAGTCAGCAATTCCTACTCGTATTAATCTCCTAAATGTGGAGAACAAAATCAAACAATAAAGTCCAACGTGGCTTCTATGACTTTCCAAATATAAACTAAAGCTCTGTCAACAAAGAAAATAAATAAGATTGGGGACGCTCCAGATGGATAGAGATTTTTGAGATCATAATTCGTAAATTATAAAAGATCCAATATTCCCTTCAAGATGTGTCCTCAGATTTTTCCATGATTGCATAATTAGAGAACCCTCAGATTAAATTTCCTTCTATTCAATCATTCTAACTCATGATTCTTTAAATATAAGTTATTTATCGCATATTAGTTATGCCTTCATAAAAAGCATAACAAGAGATTGCAAACTGTCATGACAACCTAATAATACCGGTATGACCATGCTGGAAGCAAAAGCCGATCGTAATGGCTTAGTGTTGATGACAGATCTAAGTTTCAGATGTGGTCCATGCTCACATTAAACTTAGGGATTGATCCTAAAGTTCAATAGATGGTTGTCAGAGAAATAATAAAAGAACCACCACTTTATACAAAGATATTCTTAAAGAAAGCGTGGAAAGAAAGTTATAAAAAAAAAAAAAAGAACAGATCAAGTTTCCTGTCTAATTTGAAATCATTAATCTTCAAGTGTCAAAAATCTTTGATGACCTTTTGACATAAGAAACAACAAAGAAAAAAGACTTGCCAATGATTCCAAGTCTTATTTCTGCGGGCGACAAGCTCACTTGAAATATTTCACATAATAATCAGGCAATTCCAATCTAAAAACTGTGATGAGAGTAAGCAGCACAAAAAAAAAAAAAGGGAAGATCATCACATAGACTTATGTTATCAATCATCTTCATACAAAGCTAAAGATTGCTTCTATATGAAAATTTTCTTCATGTTGGTTCTAAACCACAGAGGCAGAATTAAAAGGTTTAAACGTAATGATTACGACAAATGTTCGATCTGATGTGGAATCACACAGACTAAATGAAGACAACGAAACAATCAAAAAATCAACCTCAACAAAAATGAACTACAAATATTATACACCAAAAAGCCGCAACAGAGAAGACCTAAAAGACAGGTTATCACAGACTAAGAAAGCATACGACGTTCAAAATTACCATCCTCAACTCTACAAAACACATAATCGTGGAAGAAAGTATTATGTGTCAGATTCAAAACCAGATTTCATGCAACAATCCCTCGACAACTGCACATAATCCTACAAACAAACACAACACTGGGCTGAGAACGCTCTGTTATGGAAAGGAAGGGTTACCGAACAACCGCCTTCGCGAAGAAGTAGGCGGCGTCGAAGGGTTAAGACCATGAAAACGATCCGATCAAAGAAAATAAACAAACACGCAGCAACGTATCGCAAAACCCTCAAGAAGGAATGCGATAAAAATCGAGAGGGAAGAAATGGGAAAATTAGGGCCAGAGTCGGGCAGCAAAAGAGAATAAACACGGCGAGGGTTGGATACTACGAGATCGAGGGTCGTCGTTGGCTTCCGTCGCTGCGATCATCAAAGCCAAGAAATCAAACAAAGAAACCGCTTACGTGAAGAAGTACGCGGTGACGGAGGGTTAATACCATGAGAAGGATCCGATTAAAGAAAATAAACTAACATGCTAGAACAAATCTCAAAACCCTCAAGATCTCTGGGTAAAGAAATGCGATCAAGCGATCGCTTCGATCAAGAGGCGTGCAGCAGAGAGCATCAGGACGGCGAGGGCTGGATGCCACGAGAACAGGACTCGTCGTCGCCTTGGGGTCCAATCAAAGAAAATAAACGAGCAAACGAGAACAAATCTCAAAACCCTCGAGAACTATAGATAAAGGAATCCGATAATGATCGAGCGGGAAGAGATCGGGTAGTTAGGGACAGAGACGAAATGATCGACTCGATGAAGAAGCAGGGAGCAGAGAGCATCAGGACGGCTAGGGCTGGATAGCACGAGAAGAAGATGACTCGTCCATTGCCTCAGGACCCTGCGATGATCCATGCCAAGAAGTCACACAAAGAACCCACAGTTACAGACCTCGAATCTTCAACAACCAACGAAAAGTAATGGTACAAACATTAACAGATAATTGAGAAGATCGAGCAGGAGGAGGAGGAGGAGGGGGAAGGAGAAGCCGACGACGGTTTCGCTCGTTCTTGGACTCCTCGCCGGTAAGAAGAAATAGGGGAATGGAACTCCAGTGGGAGAGAACGTCACGTGCCGTCGCAGGCGAAGTTTCTAGAAACCGCCCGGCTCTTCGCGGATCACGTGACGTCTCCTCAATAACGGACGCTCGGGGAAGACACGTGTAAAGGCTGAGAGATCGCTCGGATGCCGCCGGATCCGTGTGCAAATGGACGGTTCAGATACGTTGGAATTAATTATATACAAGGCTTTCTTCCTTACGTATGTAATTTCCAACTGTTTACTTTTTGATGTGTAAAAAACATTTAATTATATATGGAATATGAACTCCGTAACATTCAATGTGGGCCCGCTGCGAATATGAGACCTCGTGCGTGGGCCCCGCAGTTCCGGTGCGTCGGGCCCTTTGAGGTTCCATCCAGAAAAAATAAATAAATAAATAAATTACTAGTCCGAAGTTATGGGGATGAAACAAATTTTAATGACAGAAAAAGTGGAATCTAGTCATTTAATGTCATTTACGAGGGCCTTGAGATGCCATATTGGGAACAGCAGTGTCGACGAGGGCTTCAGCATCAGCATGCACAAGATCACAACAGGTGAAGAGTCACCGTCAAACATGTGATCGAAGCTGGAAAGTTTACAGTCATGATGAAGTGTTACTTTCCTTGATCCAAAAGGAACAGAGAATGATTCCTTGCAAATAGTCCAGTGCTAACTTTTGCCGACCTGTAGAAATATTGTTATTATTATACCCAACATTGCTCGTGAGATGAGCTCATCTCCATCACGCTCCAATCAATCATCAACATTGGCTATGACGTCTACATCTCTCATCAGCCAATGTTTAAGATGTACTAATTGCAGCGCGGCATGTGTCTCTGATTAGAGACCACCAATGTCCAAATAATTAATCCCAAAAACAATGATGCAGCATCGATGCGTGCAGGTAAGCCGAAGCGTGTCTGCGTTGCTCGAGTCAAGCCCAGACGGCGAGGGCCGACATCGCCCCGGCGCCGAGGAAGAGAGCCAAGTAGGACGACACCTGAAGCCGCACGTTGCAGCTCATCGTCTGACTCAGGAAATCCGCCGCGATGAGATCCACCAGCGCCATGTATATCAGGATCCCCGCCGACATGGAGTCCAGCATCCCCTCCACCACCAGCGCCGGCGGGCTGTTGGGGTTGTACGACGACGCCACGCCCGCTCCCAAGGCGATTCCCGCCGGCGTCGTGATCGCGAAGAAGCACGCCATCATGGCGGCCGCCGTGCTCCGGAACCGCGCCTGCGAGATGCACCCGCCCAGCGCGAAGCCTTCGAAGAACTGGTGGAAGGAGAGAGCCGCCACCAGCGGGCGGATGGTGCAGGGGCTCTGCGACACGCCCAGGGAGAGCCCGATGATCACGGAGTGCGACACGATTCCGAGCTCCAGCACCTGGCAACGAAGCTCACGTGAGTTCTTCCCGTGGTCGATCGGTGCGGGTCGAGGCAATGGCGGATCGAGTTACCTGTGACACCACGACGTGCCGTGCGTTGGAGGAGCCCTCGCCCTCCTCCTCGTGCGCGTGGCCGTGGGAGCGGACGGGGAGCGCGGGGCCGTCGCACGCCCCGTGCGCGTGCGAGTGGCTATGGCGGTGGGCCGCCGCGTGGGCGTGCATCCCGACGATGTGCATCGGGTCCTTCCCTCTCCCCGCGGAATCCGCCTCCGGCGTCAGCAAGGCGGCGGTGATCCCCTTCTCCTCGAGATCCGCCGCCGCAGAGGAGGCCGCGGCCTTGGCCCCCGTCGCCTCCTCCTGGTGCTTCCGCTCGTAGAACTGGGTCCCCACGAAGTCGACGACGAGCGTGCCCAGCGCCGCCACCATGGCGACGAAGCCGGCGAAGGGGAACTTCCGCCAGGGTGAGTCCGGGAGGCAAGGGTTCGTCAGCGACGACTCCGCAGCGTGGAGCATGTGCACGAAGCCCGTCGCGAGGACGACGCCAGCCGCAAATGCCTTGACGCAGACGAAGACGCCCCCGTCTGTGCGCACCAGCCGCCCCTTCCCTCCCACCAGGGGGATCGCCACACCGACAGCTCCGGCGATCAGGATCGCCGCGAACGCAGCCACCTTCAGCCACAACGCCGCCTCCTCGTCCAGGCACTCCTCCACCGCCTCGACGGAGGCACAGTTCGTCGTCGCCATCGACGCCCACATCCTCTCTTCACTACCATCGTCACCACCACAAATCAGCATCAAAGATCAAACACATACGAACCATATATACATATACATAAAAGAAACCAATTTTTACATCAAAAAGAGGTCAATTCGTCGAGCGAAAACGAGCAAAGGATCAAAAATCCTGCGTAGAACACGAAAAGAAGAGCAAATTCCCAATGGAAGCCCCCCAAACAAAAAAAAGGCGAAAGGGAAGGGATTCCATCGAATCCGTACCTCGAAGAAGGACAGCAGTACAAAACTATGAATTCAAACTCGCCCTCCGATATCCTTCGCTCCACCGGCGGGAGGTGCTTCGGGGCGTGTGACGAAGAAGCGGCGGAGTTATAAACTGATCAGCGGGAACAGGATGTCGTCATCCGGGGAAAGAGGGAGGTGGGGCCACGGCGAGGCGGACGTCGCGCGGGCGAGCGCACCGCTCTCTCGACGCGTCCGTTGGAACGGACGGCCGCGATGAGACCTCAGGAGTCGCCGCGGACGCCGCCATCGTGACCGGGAAAGTGGGTCCCCCAGCGGGGTCCGTCTTGGCTGGGCCGTGTCGACATAATGGCGACCGGTCTGGAAGTCCACGACGGAGAGCGGCCTCCTCTCGTGCTTCGTTCACCATGTCGACATAATGGCCAAACCCACATTATGCATGACAATGCAAATGAGATCCACAACCTATTTAATCTCCATATGTTTCATACCTCTTGTCTCACTTTAATTTTAAAAATAGAAAATATTTATATCTCGTATCTTACTTTTTTATAAATAGCAGCAGAATTTAACAAAATTACAAACCATTTGTGTGCGCCTTAGGTTTCAAGTATTCCTTTGTAATAAATTCCAAATAAAATCAAACCCAATAAGCTTGATTTTATTTTCCATGGTACTTGCAAATGTTAGTTTAATAATAAAAAAAAACAATCGTTTGGATGCTCTGCAGATATTGCACGTCCAATTTAATTTAATTTCTGATCAATTCGATTCAGCTTCAAACTGAGTCAGGATGAGAACTATCCTGACCCTTCAAATGACCAAGCAACTTTCCATAGAAACCATAAGAAAAAATTTCACCAAGTACCAGAGATGAAACAAAACTTTAGTTACATATATATATATTTATGTAACTCAACTATTTCCATTGAGCATTGACTCAACATATACGTCAACTAGTTTCATAGAGCCTTGCCTCGACATGGATCCAGATATGAAACGGTTTAGTGAGAGGAAGAAAACTCTGGAGCCAATGGCAGATTACACAGAGAAGAAAAAGTCAACCAAGTAGGACGCCGTGCCCGTGTTATGATTGAGTTTGGATGCTCAGTGACGAGACTTTCTTCTGCAGCTTCCTTTTCAGCTGCCTGATCTTGGCATCCACTCTTGCTGTAAAACCAATCTTGGTCCTCTGCCTAGCTTTGGACCTCTCCCTCTTCCACATATGCTGGTCCTCCACATCCTTCCTGTAGTGCTTGATCTCCTGGATCACATGGTGATCGAGTGGATTCAAGGCTCTCTGGAAGGCGATGTAGACCAGATAGGGAATGTTGCAGGAAAGAGTGGCTAAAAGCGTGGCAGCCCAGTAAATGGGGGCAGGGCCGAGAGCTTCCGACAGTATCCGGTAGGCGTTTCCGGAGATCACCGGCGAGAACATTCCGTAAGCTATCAGGAAGAGGTACCATGTGGCGATGCTGCCCCACACAAAGAGGTGCTGAATCCATGTGAAGTGGCTCATCGTCAGCACAATTTGCAGGTTCACAGTCCAAACGATGCAGGTGAACATGCTCGTGCCCACGGCGGCCATGTCGGCAGTCTGCCCGTTGGCGCGGAACGCCTGGTTGTAGAAGATTTGGATGCTGAGGAAATATATGGCTATGGATGAGTACAGACCATTGCCCATCCATCCAAAAATCCTGTACCAATCGAAGAAAAGGTTCCTGGGCCCTTGCTGGTACAATGCTGGAAACTGCACAAGATGAAAGCATAGTTCCTGAAGACCAGCAACAAGATAGATGTGTGTGTGTGTCTGTCTACTTTGGATTTCTGAACCTTGTAAGCATACCTGCAAGCATACTTCAGAGGAGACATCTTGTTCGAAGACTCCCAATGATATCACTGGTAGCGAGGTTAGAACGACGTTGAACAGTAGCATGTACCAGTCGTCATACACTGATTGCCCGGAGAAGCCAGTATACGCCTCGAAGTAGAAAATTGTGAGGCCAAAGGCTATGTTCTTGTAGAAGAAATAACATATCTGAATGCAATACAACAGAGTCGATTCAAAGAGTGATCCGTATGAATGCCAAGGCATGGATCGAAAGTATTCCCAAAACTCACCATCTGCGCTATCCGCTTGTAGCACCAGTGGCCATGGACAACAAGAAGCCGTTCGAGGAATCGAAACTGAGAAATGGAGAAATCACTGGCCATCACAGCCTGCACAAGGCCAAATGATCATGAGCTCGTTAGCGAGTAAATGATTCTTAAGGTGACACAAGCATCTTTCTCAACACCACAAACCTGCATTCCTTCCACCCCACTAATGCCGACACCGATATCAGCCTCTTGAATCATGCCCACATCATTAGCACCATCGCCTATGGCTAATGTGGTTTTACCTGTGCCTTCTTTCACCAGACGAGTCACCTAAACCGAGAGATAAGCATCACTAACTGAAGCAATGTTTTCATCCAACATGAGTGTTCAGTTAATTTGAAAAAGTTGTGAGCAAGAGATTCAATACTACCAATGCCTTCTGCTTTGGTGAGACCCGGCAGCATATGACAGAAGCACAATTAACTGCTAGACTTAAAAATTGATTCTTTAGGTCATCCTCCAGGGCGTAAGTTAAGGTTTTACCATCGATGATCAAAGCAAATGCCGCATTAGGATCCTTCTCTAGCTTGACCATTTCATGGGCATCAGTTATTTGCATCAAAGTATTCTCTTTTGCAGCCTGAACGGTCATCAAATATAAACATATAAATGTGTGATATCAACATCCCAGGGCAAAATACATACTTGACCGGATATGGTGAAATGATGTACCTTTTCTTTGTTTAGTGACAGGATGTTACTGCTATCGACGGATAAACAGATCTGCTTCATGCCTTGTCTAAGTAAACTACAGGCGAATCTGCAACAGCAAGAAAGAAACTGACATCGCTTCTACAAAATGGTGTTTGTATGTGAATTGCTGGTGAGGCATACGTACCCTATATTAATTGCAGTCTCCATCTTATCACCCGTCAGAACCCAGATCTTGAGACCAGCTTGTGCTAGTTTATCTATGCACTGAGGAACCTGTGGAGAAAGTATGCGATCAGAGATGGCTTTAGAAAGGCAAAAGTTAGTAGGCAATCACAAAACCTTACTCCTTTCTGTAATTTGTCTTCTACAGCAGTTGCACCAACAAGAATCAGATCCCTCTCGATTGTGTCAGAGACACGCTCAAGTTCAGCTTCTCTGTGATGCCCAATGGTAGTTTTGGCTTTAAGGAACTCTGTGTTCCAAGCAGAGTACTCAGATTCATCAAGAACACGATAAGCCAGTGCTAAAGTCCGCAGGCCTGCCTCCCCATATTCATTTAGATGTTTAATCGTCTCAATCTCATATGTTCTTCCGTTTTTTGACAGCCTATCCAAAATGATGCTGTTCGGTTCATGGGAAAAAGAAAAAAGAAAGAAGCTTCTTTAGGTGCTAAATCAAATCTACGATGTGGAGATGGCAGATCCTATATGCACAACCATATGCATGAGATGTTTTTGTAACACAGGAAGATAACTGAACTGGAAACAATAGTGAAGATAAGTACCTGTCAGCACCTTTGCATAAAAGAATAATCTGCCCAGCCTCATCATGCAAAATCACTGACATTCTCTTCCTTTTGCTGTTGAACTCCAAAATGTTCAGAACCTTGAACTCCCTAAATCAAAATAGAAAAAAGAGAAGAAGAACTCACAGGTTTAGATTGCAACAATCACCAGCAAAGACAAACAACAAACCGATGACACCATTCAGATTCAGCTATGACCTTTCTACAGGATCCTCTGAAGGAGAGTATCTCTCCCTGATGAAGACACTTGATTGAGTCCTCTTACAAAATTCAAACCCGAATTCTCTGGCTGCAACAAGGAACGCTGCTTCATCCGGTGATTCTGCTTCGTATGTAAAACCACCAGTTTTTTCATTTGGCTCCGCAATTGCTGTATGACAGAGAGCAAGTACCCTCAAGAACACAAGAATGGTACCAGCATTAGGCTCTTTTGCCCAATTCCCGTGAATGAGGCGGTTGTCCTCGAAGCTGAACCCCTTCGTTGTAGGCCTGTGTGGCTTCCCAACCGTGCGAGCAATCCCGACTTCCAATTCACACTCTGGTGAGCCAAAGCCATCCCCACTATCCTCCCAGAAATCTTGAGTGCTGCTATGCTGCTCAATTGTGCCAGAAACTTCCGATGCTATCTGCTTCACAGCTGCGATCTCCACTTCACTAGAACCCACACCATATGGAACTCCAGCAATGGAACACCTCAAAAAATCCATCTGGTTGCAAGTCAAGGTGCCAGTTTTGTCTGATAATATCGTATCAACCTGTCCGAGCTCCTCATTCAAATTTGATGTCCGTGCTTGCGCCGGATTTCCTGTATCCTCATCACGCATGTGAATATCTTGGTTGATGAAGGTTGCTTGCAAGACCTTGACAACCTCGATCGAAACATATAGTGAAATGGGTATCAGGTATCCATAAAGAATAAGAGCAGTAAGAAGATGGTAGAAGCCAGATAAAACAGGCTTCGAAGCATCATAAACGTATGAGGTCGCGCTCGGTTGCAAATACCACCAGTGTGGCATCCCGAACTTTGTGAGCACACCATAGCCGATTGAGCTGATCAATGAAATCAGTATGAGAAAGGTGAAGAGAACGTATATAATATTATCCATTTTCTTCTCGATTCTGCTTCTCTTAGATGGTGATTCCGTAGCATTCTGCATCACTTTGCTGTCATGGCCAGTGAAGATAGCCACTCCATAGACATACGTAGTGTTCCTAAGCTTGGAGTCCCTGAGGAGAATCTGACCTGGGTCAAGAGCATAAACCTTCTTCTCATACTCAAAGTTACCCACGAAAGTGTAGAGATTGGGATTGGGGTCTTCGCATCGAATGGTGCTTGCGAAGTGTCTGAAACTGGCGTCACCATCCAATGGCAAAGTCACCTCCAAAGATCTTTTAACCTTCAGATTTGTTTCTCCGTCCAAATTCATGGTCTCCACATAGCAGATGCCGTCCTCATAGCTCGATGACAGTAGAAGCAAGTCGGCGGGGAAGAATTGGTCCTTTTCCACCCTCACAACATCTCCAACACGAATCTCCTGCCAATGTTTGTAGCCGAAGCGTCCCTCTCCGTTGTGGACGCTGACCTTACGGCTGTTAACCTTCATGTCCTGCATAAACCTGTTCCAATCTTCCATTGCCTCCTTAGCCATACTGAGACCGACGACGAAGGCCAAGGGCGCAATCATGCTCACCGCAGAGAAGGGCGTCACCGGGGTGAGAGAGAGTGATGCGGTGAGTAGGAAGTATAGGTTGGCGACGCGGCGGAACTGCTCGAAGATGGCCTTGGGGAGGAAGGTGATGATGTTGTACTTGGTTGTGCTGATGTGGTTGGTGCAGTAATTGAGCGGTTTCTTTTGGTGTAATCCGGGCTGGTTGCAATGGACGAGCCGCGAGTATCCGGGGCCTTGGAGGGGATGGGGTAGCTCATCGTCCGTCACCACGGTGGGACGGAGACAAGAAAAAGTGTAGAGCTTGCTCCACCGGAGTCGCTCGTGTCTCCTTCGTCCCGGGGCCATCTTTCTCTGGCTAGGGTTTCTTCTGCGCGGATCAAACACAACTATTCCCCATCATCTAAAAACGCAATCTTTAATACGAATAGGATCAAAAAAAAAATCTCCAACAATGAACGAAGCAATTGCCGAGAATCATCCCAAATTTTCCGCGAAAACCTAAATCCAAATTCTTCGCATACGATAGAATTCACGCGAGACCAAGTAATCGAAGACAAACCACAGAACAACGGAACCGAATTTGGAAGCTCGAACGGAAGCTAAAAGCAGTTCCCGATAATTAGCTTCCCAGATAAAAGATCGAGACCCAAAAAAGGATGCGATCCAAACCGCGCGCGATCTCCCGAGAAAAGCTCAAGAAGACCGATCGGATCAAACGGATTCAGCTAGACGGAAAAGGAGAGACGGGGGTCCAGGGATGGAGCGCAAACCCTCGGGAATCGATCCGCGGGGGAGGAAGGGGAGGGAATGGATCGAGCGCCCTCCGAAGCTTCCCCGGATCCCACAATGGCGAGAGGCAGGTGGAGGGTAAGGGATCCAAGGATGAGGGTGCTCTCGCACCCTCGAGCGCTGGAACGCGAACGTCGGTTAAGTCTTGGGGGGATCCCTTCCGCCTTTAAATCATTCGAGTCAAGGAACTCCCTCCAATTAAGCTTAATTAGGAAACTAAATTGGGTTTTGTGAACCGGGTTAGAGATAATTCCGCATTGGGTGAGCTGGACGCCGAGGCCCCTTTTTCGAGTCCGCTCCCGGACACGGTTCAGCAGCCCGGCCGTTCAATCGAACCGGATGTGGCGATCCGACACGTGCGCACGTGTGACACGTGGAAGCTCCTCCTCCTCCGACGTCATATGGTGGCACTGCCTTGTTGGAAGCAGGTGATTGGATGATGGCCTTCGCCCCCATCGACGGCTAGGATCATGTTTCGCGCACGCACGATGCATAGGTGTACTCTTTATGACTAATACATGATTAATGGCATCCAATTTAACATCGTCGACCTTCCTACAGCAAATTCTATTAAATTTTCGTTGACTTTTTTTTATTTAAAAAATAAAGCATCGTTGACTTTTAGGCAAAACTCAGCTGGAACATGGTTGACTCGGCGCCTTTCGTTGAGGACCTTTCTTTCTTGGGTGGAAAAAGAGGGGGAAAAAAAAATAGAGGAAAACACAAAAGAAAGCACCAGATGAGAGATTTATAGACTCGGTTCGATCGTCCAACCTCAGAATTCTTGAGTTCCATTGATCTAAATCAATCGTTATCCAAATTACAAATACTAACTTTTTTTAAAGAAAATGAAGTACAATAAGATACAGACCTTTTGGACTCCAAGAGACATTGTCCATTGACTAGATCCACATTTTGGAATGCATCTTCAAATCCGTATCTTACGGATTGTGTAGATGTGACTATCCGAACTAATTAGATATGATCAGCATCTAGCTTACTCAAATCTAATTGATATGGCGAATATATAAACAATATCAGATTAAAGGATCCATACGCGGTGTATACGGATGCATACGTGTTCGGCTCCAACGCGATCCGACCACGTATCAACTACGAGATACGAATCCCGCGAGCCGCAGCCTCGGATCGACGTAACCGTGCAGCGCACGCGTACCGCACGTGGAAGGAAACCACCTGCGTTGACACGGTATCTCCGCCTACGTAAGGAAATGGAGTGGGAGGAGGAGTCGTCCACCTCCGGGCTGCGGATTCTATTAATATCACATGAGCGATTGCGCCAATCCGAGGAGGATGCCTTGTCCTCCCCTCCACCATTAAAGACAGGTTGGTCGCTCAAGAAAGGAGGAGAGGAGAGAAGGAAGGAAGGAAGGAAGGTAGAGAGGGGGCCCGAGGAGAGATGGTGGTCAAGAAGGTGATGAGCTTCTCGCCTTGGGCACCTCCGGCGCCGACGAAGGCGAGGAGGAGGAGGAAGTGCAAGGTCACCGTGAAGGTGGTGGGTCTCGAGGGGCTCCCGCCGCTACCGGGGGTGGCGGCGGTCGAGGTTGGCTGGCGGCGGCCGCCCAAAGTCGGGGCGCTTTCGTATCTCATGGGAAGGAAGAGGCCGGCCCGAAGCGTGTCTTCCCGTAGGCCGGTGGAGGATGGCTGGGCGGTCCGGTGGGACGACGACGACGAGTCGAGCCGGTTCGAGAACGTGTGTCGGCTTTGTGACCCGAACTCGGTCTCGGGTCCTGCCCATGATGTTTCCTTTTCCGTCCTATACGTGAGTTCCTCGTCGTCTCTGTGTATTTGACGCTATGAAGATGTTCTTCAGGTTTTCTTGCAGAGATTTGACTGTGGATTACGGATAGGAAATGAGTTCAGGTCTTTTCAATCTTCATCACGACAGGAATTACCGATGTCGACGCATCTTCTTGCATCAAAATTTTCAGCAGGATTTGATGCCGGCCATTTGTTTGATAGAATTCCTCGTTTTTTAGCGTTAGTAATATCTCTAGAATTTTATATCGCAATGAGTGCAGAAAACAGTGAAAGCAAGTTTGCAGATTCCAGTTACTCTGTCAAACCAGTTTGAAGGCTGTAATCTTTCTGTTGATCTGCTTCTCAATGACTAGGTTTAATTCTGTAGGGATCTGGTGAAGAGGAAGGAAGCAAGACGAACAAATTGGAAAGGATAGGGACGACAAATGTAAGCTTAGCCGAATGGGCTAAGGAATCCCAATCCCATAAAGAGGGTGGAGGAACAGAAAAGGGATTCAATCAGCAGCTTCCTATCACCTTAAGGAAAGAAGGATCGACAAGCAATGGAGTGCTACATGTAAAACCCCCTCTTTTCCCTTCTTCTCTCCTTTTGTTCAAAGAAAGCTAATAATGGCTTGTGCTTGTTGTTTAGTGTGCCATTCAAAAGAGAGAATAATGTTTTTTTACTTTGGCCAAAGCTTCATGACATGGTAACTTCAACAATGCAAGTTCCTCATCTTCTTATCCATGAATATGTCTGGATAATGCTGCATGACATTGATTGAGTGTACACAGTGTAGATATACATGTGTATCAATCTCAGTGTCTGAAGCCACACATTTATCAGGGGACTTTTTGAAACTAAATTATTAGCAGTTTCATTGTCAATGCAATGAGTACATCAGTGACATGGAGGAAAAAATGTTCAGCCAAAAAAATTCAAGAAAGTTTGCTAGAATTTTCAGTTTCCCACAACATCATGCAATGGATCTGCTAATTATGTGAATGGTTCAGGTCACTGTCAGCTTCACAGAGGTGAGGACTTCTGGAGGAACAAAGGGAGCATCACTCAGTGAAGACAGGATTATGTTAGAGCAGAAGGGCAGCCAGCAAGTGAAATCTGATGATCCAGGAAGCTTTGACAAAGAAAATATGGTTCTTGATCACCTTTTTCGGCTACAAGATGAAGAAGAAATCGTGGAAGAGAACAGTGTTCAGAATCACAATGCCAGCAGCAGCAGCAGCAGCAACAGTTGCCAATCGAGTCCAGACTCGGAATCAACTTCAAAGGGCTGGTTCTGCTGGAGCAAGAGGAGCTGCAAAACTCCTGATCTCAAGGAGGGAGAAAGAAGGAAGATGTCCTCTTGTGAAGACATTTCTTCTGAGCACAACAAGGTGAGTTAATTTCAGCTAAGCATCTTCTTTTACAGATCTCGATGTCAGAGGTATGCCATGGATCTTGATCCTTTATTGTCTTAGCAGAAGGAATCAGTAGATTCTGATGAAGATGATGATCCAAAAGGCAGTTGGAGAAGCAAAGAATTCATCAGCAGGGACAAGCAAACAAAGATCAAAATCCAGACCTTCTTTGCTTCCATCGATCAGCGAGATCCTAGTGCAGGTGGAGAGAGTGCTTGCACAGCCATAGTTGCGGTACTCGCAAACGCACTCCACAACAATGAGCTGAATGCACCAACGAGATCAGAGTTTGACACACTCATCAGAGAAGGCTCGTCGGAGTGGCAAAAGCTATGCAACAACACATCATACATCGATCGGTTTCCTGACAAGCACTTCGACCTTGATACGATACTGGAAGCAAAATTGAGGCCCGTATCAGTATTACCCGACAAATCTTTCATAGGGTTCTTTCAACCAGAGTGCTTCAAATCGTTGCATGGGGCAATGTCATTTGATGACATATGGCATGAGATAACTAGTGACATTGCAGGAGAAAGTAAGGTCTTCGTCGTAAGTTGGAATGATCACTTCTTCATGCTGAAGATGGAAGAAAATGCATACTATGTCATGGATACACTGGGAGAGAGATTGTATGAAGGATGCAAGAAAGCCTATATCCTAAGGTTTGATGACACCACAGAGATGTTCAGGCGCCAAGAAAACAAGGGAATTGATGATTGTGATGAGCTCATTTGTAGAGGGAAGGAGTGTTGCAGAGAGTTCATAAATAGATTCCTAGCTGCCATACCATTGCAGGAGGAGTTGATGTTGGAAAAGAAGGGAATCGAGACCAACACAGCCCTCCATCAGAGATTGCAGATTGAGTTCCATTTGACACAGGCTTCAGCCGACACTAGCAATGATGATTCTGAGGACAACACTTGGAAAAATAACAGTGATTTGAATAGCTAAAGCAATGACACCATGAACAAGACCTGGAGAAGCAATGGCAGTTGCAGTGATGACAGCATTTGGACCAACAACATCAGCTATGCTGGTGACATAGATCATAAGAATTTGTGATGCTTGAGCTATATAAGCGTTATATGATGGAATATTTTCTCTGAATAATGTCCTCAAGAGCTGCAGAGTGGTGTGAATTGGCCACTTGCTACAACAATTTCCTGGTTTCACATCGAAATCTCTGAGGAAAGCTTGTTAAGAACGGATAAAACCTGAGCCGAAAATTTTGTTATGAGCCGATATTTAATCAAGAAAAGAACATGATAAGGAACACTGGCAAGTTCTCCTCCCTGTCTCGTAACCAAGTGGGAAATTTATGGTGGATTCAACATCCAGTCCTAGGATGCAATTGCACAAGCCATAAAGTAGATCGAGACGTATACAACTGTTGGTTGTTGGCAAAGATCATTTACAGTACTTTTAAGTCCAATTACAGGCATCCTTTAGCTGGAATTTCTTCGTGCAGCTCGGTTGTGTAGTATCGGAAAATGCTCAGCAGTGATGAGGCAGCGCTAAGGGTTGCTCTTTACATTGCTACTCTGAGTTTGTAGCTATTTGAATTAGTTTGATATATTGAGCAACCGATACGGTAATAGCAAATTTGAAGGAGAGATCTTTTGCTTGTAGTTAAGAATCTACCATATGTAGATCAAATGATGGTATCCTTTGATATTTTCCCATTTGGACGCAAAGAAATCCCTTCTGTATAATGTGCTGAGTGGCAACATGGCAAACATATAATGATCATATGAAAAACTTCAGTTCTGCAATGCAAATATCTATTTCTGATTACTTGGTTTCCTTCAATTCTTTAACATCATTTGGTGGTCTAGAGCATGGATATCTAAAATTAAATGCAGTCTAATTGCAAATTTGCATTCCTTAAAATTATTATCTAATCTTTACCACTGCTTGCCAATAAGGTCCTCCACCATGTTCCTCTTTGGGATTATGATGTTGACCATTCTCTCTGCCTTGGTTTTGCTAAATGTATTTGGAGTTCTCATGCACACAAGAATGAGTCAGTGACCTTCCAACATGCAGGAATTTTCTCTGGTTTTGGCAGATTGGTTTGGAGGTCTCCTCTTGCAGAACTTTATCATCTTCCCTTAGATAAGTAAGTGTTTATCTGGTTAATTTGGCCTAATAGTTTTGTGTGATTCTAAGCTTCTTTAAAGTAATGCTTTAACAACAATTCCATGTACTGTTTGAATCTTGAGGGCAAGTATTTACCATCATGAACAAGTCCAAGTCACAAGAATAATTTCTGTTTATTTCTCACTAGATGATTCTCTACCTTCGTCTGTATTGGAGGAATAGTATGTGACCCACATGGCGGGTCCCAGAAAAAGCAGATCGGTACAATCGGTGGTTAGTGAACGAGTACGAAAAGTGTTTAGGAATCTCGCACGATGGCTTTCTCACTCATGTACTTTTACCTAGAAGTTTACCTGTCTTTTTGTTGGACGTCTATGTGGGCCCGGAGAGGACCTCTCAAGAGTTAACCTCAAAGGAGAGGTAGAAGAACGTATCAACAAGAGCGGGTAAAGGAAGTAATTAAATCGACCATCTCAAGTCACCCTACTTCTCCCAAGGCCTAATCTCACAGGGAGGCGTCCCACCCCACCCCTAAGCTTGTCCTGGGTCCATGGCGGTGGCGGCGTTCCCCTCCTGCGGCGCTCGCCGCCTCAACGCCCGCCCATGGCTCCACGCCATCCGCGCCTCCGCCTCCCCGTCCCCTTCAGCCTCGCCCCTCCCTCCTCCCCCTGAAATCGACGCCGTCGCAGCTCCGCCGCGCTCCGACTCCGCCGCTGCCGTGGCTCCCACTCCTCCGTCTTTCTTCCCGAAGCGTGGTCAGACCCTGGAGCTCGTCTGCGAGTCCCTCGCCTTCAAGGGGAAGGGCGTCTGCAAGGTCGCGGACACTGGCTTCGTCGTCATGTGCGACCGCGCCCTCCCCGGCGAGCGCTTTCTCGGCCGCGTTTCCCGCAAGAAAGGAAGCTACGCCGAGGTCGTAGTCCCTTCACCTTGCCTCATCACTATTTCGATCTCTTTCCTCGGTGCTTGATTAGTCGTTTGGGTGAGCCTATAGGTGACGAAATTGAAGACGATTACTCCGCACAGGGACGCGGTGGAAGCTCCGTGCCAGTATGCTTCCTACTGCGGAGGATGTAAGACCCAGAATCTCTCATACGAGGCACAGGTTCGAGCCAAGGAGCAGCAAGTTAGGGATTTGATCGTTCACGTCGGGAAATTCTCGGACAAAGATCCTGACTTTGATGCCATCTTTAAGCCCATCATACCGTGTGATTTGCAATTCCACTACAGGAACAAGGTTAGCGTGGTTTGAGCCTAAAAACCAAGTTTTGGCCTGTTTCTTTTTGTAAAGGTGCAATCTTTCTGCTGCTTCACAGATGGAATTCTCGTTTGGTGCTGAAAGATGGATGCCAAGAGATGTATCAAGCGGGAAGGAGGATCAGATGGAGAGCGGTTATGCGTTGGGATTGCATGCCCCGGGTTTCTTCGATAAGGTCCTTCATGTCGACAAATGTTTACTGCAGACTGAAGCAGCCAATAAGGTAATGCCTTGTAGTATTAGCTTCAGCCATTGTATTCTGCTGTAAGTCTGGATGAAACATCACGTTTGATAGGATGAATATTTTCCCTCGTTATAGTTTGAATTTAGCTACTACAGAATGTCTCTCTAAAATTTTGAAGCTTGCTACCTTAGGATAACCATGTTTCTCTTGTTTTCATGCAGTGACATTTTTTCTTGTTAGTGATTCTATTGAGCGAAAGTCATTCTTTGCTATTCATTTGTATGCTTGAATTATAAATTTAGTTGATTATTCTCTAATTTTATAGGTTCTTGCAGTTATTCAAGATAGTTGGAGAGATCCAAAGCTAGGCCTTTCCCCGTATAATGTTCACACCCATGCTGGATTTCTTAAACATCTGATGCTAAGGACTGGAAGGTATGATTTTCTTAGACTAGTAATTTCATTACCAAGTTTCATATAATTTAAATGCCTGTTGTAGCTGCTGAATCTTCTTTGACTGGTTTCTTGGTCATGGTTCATCATTTTGGGATGTTGTTACATATATATGCACATACAGTTATATTGTATATCTTCTGTTCAAGCAGATGTGCTGTTAGTTTGATGCTTAGGAGTTTCTTCATCTTAGCTGTCGTGAAAGCTATGATTAAATTGTATGCATAGGTTTTTTGTGCTCTTGATATTATATATCTCTTTTATGTTGTTTCCCAGTAAGTCAAAGGTTGATATACTTGTAATATCTGTTTTGGTGCCTTGACTTCTCAGGAAGCAAACCTAATCGAAATCTATACTGCTTATATCAAACTCTATCAATGTATCTTTATGTTATTACCTGATCTCGCGAGTTCATATCACGTTTCCATGTTCTGGAGAGCTTGCAAGAGTTGATAAACTCAACAAAAGAAGTTTAAACTGGACAGGATTGATTGCCCAATAGTAGCTATTGTCCTATTGATTGCCCAATAGTAGCTGGTTGAATGCATTGATCGCAACTGTTTTTAATTGAAGAAAATGGTCTTTTAATTTGTAAAGGAACTCCAGTTTGGATAATGTCCCATGAAATGCCACCAAATCTATCATGCATGTTTGCTCTTCTTTTGTTTTTCTCTGACAATTTTTCTTTTGACAGAATAGCCTGCTTTGGAATTACTTAGTTTGGAAACTATAAGTTGCATCCTCTGTCGTAATATGATACTCTTTAACACAGACCGCCCTTGTGTTCTGTCTTTCCTTTTTCTTAATAGCTTTTCGTGGTTTGTATTCTTCCCTTTTCTTGTGCTAATGTCTCTTTTACATCTACCTATTGCATACTGTAATTGACTGCCTTTGATCTAAACTTATTGTTTTGTTCCAAAAGTAACTAAAACTTGCACTTAATTTCATATTGTTTTGTCAGAGATGTCAATACTAGCAATCCGGAGGTTATGGTTAACTTTGTCACGTCAAGCTATGAACCTAACCTGTTGAAGCCTCTCGTTGACAAAATTTCGGCTATCCCTGAAGTGGTTTGTACAAAATAGCTGTTCATGCTTCATTAGTAAATAAGCATACAATTTATTTGTTTTTTCTTTGGAGCTATATCCAGTTTCTAAAACCTTACTTGTTTAAGGACTTCAAAATGTTGTGCTCATTTAACTACTTAGCATGGGGAAGAGAACATAATAAGTGTGTTGAATTAATCTTAACTTCTATGTAGATCATTTCTAACACGGGATTCTATTGTGGGCATCATTAACATAACTGTGTTATCATTATTCTTCCATTGTTTTTTTCTCAATTAAAGAGAGTTTATGATTTAAAACTTTATTAGAAGAAAAAGAGATTATTCATTGAATTATTTTAATGGCTACAAGCCATACAATTGATAACTGATGACCAACATGTGCAGTCTTTGGGATCACTGCCATCAACATTATAGAAGTATGAATGCACATTTTCTTTAACACATGCTAGGTTTACAACAAGCCAACAACAATGTGGCACAAGGTGCAGTTTTTTTTTCAACAGCATTTTGAACCGTCACAATATGCATGCTACGACATTAACCTTTTCCAGACCTTGCATAGTTTTCAATTTTTCCCTCCACTGCCCTATAATTGCCTGAACATGGTAGAACCACTTGGAACATGAAACTAGAAGAACATATGAGGTTGAGAATGTTTTAAGATAGAGTTATTTGAAAGCAACCTTTTAGAGAACCCCCATATCAAGCGTTTTGTGAAAACAAGTGGAAATTTGTTTTGTCCAGTTCTTTGTTATTTAATTTTTGAAGTTTTTTGTGCTTGTGTGTGTAAAATGAGCTATTCAAGTTGATAATATGATTATAAATAATTGAGAGTAAAGAAAAGATGCATTTTGCTTCTGTAGTATCTTTAACTGTCACATAGATTAATGATTTAATGCCAACAAATTAAACTCAAGGAAACTCTTGATCTTTATAATTCTTAATCACTAATCTGTTGTTAATTATTCCCCCCGGCAATGAATGTTTGGATGACAAGTAATATGCTAGGACAATATTCTGACAACTTTATCAATGTGCTTTTCCTTCATTAATGTTTTCCCTACTGTATGATTAAAATGTACGTCTCCTCTGGATGATGACAGGTCAGTGTCATGAATAATGTAAACACATCAGTGGGTAATACCTCTGTAGGGGAAGAAGAATATACTCTATACGGTAAATCAACTATCACAGAGATGTTAAGAGACCTTACATTTCAGATATCAGCGAATTCTTTCTTCCAGACCAATTCTCATCAGGTTTGCAATGCGATTTCACACACTACTGTGTTCCTGCTTCAGCTTCACATTGTAATAACTTTTTGCAAAGCCCATGCCATGTTATTTCCATTCCATTCTTACTATTTGATCCAGCATAGCTTTCTTGTATTTGTGTTGGGAGCCTTGTGTTCAGTACCATAAATGGGATGTGACAGGCATCAGTCTTATTGGTTGATAATAGTTTGGTTGTTTGTCTCTATATTTGTTTTTCACTCTTCTAACTTTGTAGTTATCTAGAACATCCATGACCTGCTTTGTTTCTAATGTTGATGATACAACAATTAAATATGTATACAGTCCAAAATATTTGGTCGCACTTTGTTCTTGAGATGACAGTCAAGAGCTATTAAAAATTTTGGATTTTTTTAATTTTAAGGTCTCTCTTTCTTTTGGTAAGAAGAAACCTTACATCTTGCTAGAGAAAGCCTGGCTAGAAAAATCCGAGCTAATCTGCACAAAGTGGTTGGTTAAATTTTCTAAACATCTTTGCAGAGAACATTCATGCACAACCCAATTAGTAGCATAATTCCCATCCCATGGCTATAGACAGGTCACACTTACCACCTAGGAGTTAAGTGCCTGATGGATATCTGCCAGGTCTGGTTCTGGAACCTCAACATGATGATCTCTCCCATTTAACCAGGTGTTAAACAATCGGTGACTCAGTGACTCTCTCTCAATCCTGCTGATAATATCATTGCCAGTGCAGTTTTGCTTTTTAGGTTTCTATGGTTGTGTAGAAGATCGTAGAGCAAGCTTTTAGATCAAGAAGCTTCAAAACTGAAATTTCTTATGTTTATTGTTGAAATGGCAAATTTTTAAACTGTTCTCCAACCTGCCAATGATGGCATCAACCAAAGACGGCTAAAGATGTCCTACACTTTGTTTGACTATTTTCTGTGTTGCTACAAGACAAAATGATTGATCATTAGCTACATTGATTTCTTGGGGAAAACAAAAATTTATTGGCAATAGGAAAGTGGCTCTTCTTCAGCTTTCCCTCTTAAGAATGGGGGAACTTCACATTTCATGTTTTCGTTAAATCTTAAGCAAATTAAAAAAAGTTATATTGTTTTCAGGCGGAAGTCTTGTACAAGCTTATTGAGGACTGTGCTGGACTTAGAGGAGATGGCTCAGAAATCATTCTTGATCTGTTTTGTGGAACAGGAAGCATTGGTTTGAGCCTTGCAAGAAGGTAAATATTGTAAATTTATGAGCCCTCCGCTAAATGAACTACTTTTTACTGATAGTTTTTAGTGTTAGTTTGCCATGCACTTTGGATGTGTTTTTTCTGTAGTAAAAATCTTGAGGAGAGATTCTTTGTTTGTTTTCAGGGTTAGACATGTTTACGGGTATGAAGTAGTGGAAGAAGCAATCTCAGATGCACGAAGAAATGCTAAATTTAATGGCATTCATAATGCAACATTTGTTCAAGGAGATCTTAATAAAATCAGTGATAGCTTTGGGAATGATTTTCCAAAACCTGACGTCGTCATTTCAGGTTTTGCTCTTTCTGAAGCTGCTTCCCATCTATTTTCTGGGTGGATCTTTTTTCAGGTTTTGTTTGTCTTGATTATTTCTTTAATGCCTTCATGGTTTCTTTGTTTATTTTCATTGGACTTCAAACATGAGCAACTTTCTTTCCATCGAGGTCTGCCATTGTATATATAAATTTGCCAAAATATTGGCATATGCTTGGTTTGCATGTTTTAAACTTTGCCTCCAGGTATCATATGTGGAAACTGGCATACATATATACCAAATAATGAAATTTGATCATGATATACAATTTGAATTTAATGCATTAAGGCCTGAAAATTTAAGGAATGTGCTATATGTCTTTAGTGAGAGGAGAAAAAGGCACAGGTAGTCTTATCAGCTTTTTGACCATGTGACATTTCTGAGTTCGTTCTATCAAGTGATTTGTTATATTTTGTATTAATATGCAATTATCTCATAAAATTCTGCAGATCCTAATCGTCCAGGCATGCATATGAAGTTAATCAAATATCTACTTGAACTTCAGGCGCCGCGTATCGTCTATGTCTCATGTAACCCATCTACATTGGCACGTGATCTCGATTACCTCTGTCATGGTCTTGTACGTATTGGTCTTGTACATTAAACACTCGAAGCGATTAGTTTTATGTTTTTATTCGAATAGTAATACAAATTTGCCAATTTGTATTGAGTTTGTGCAGGCTGAGAAAGGCATAAGAGGATGCTACCATTTGAGAAGCGTTCAGCCGGTCGACATGTTCCCACATACTCCTCACATCGAATGTGTCTGCTTGCTGGAGCTTTGTTGAATGCCGGTGAGACATGCGTGCTTGGTAATGTATGAACTTGCTTGTAGTTTCTGTGTGCTAATACGAGCAAAGGCTGCAACACAACTTATATGAAAACCAAGATGTGATACCTTTTCGGCTTTCGATGCCCCTTTATAATCGGGTGTGTTCTTGACTTCCCGTCTCTTTTAATTTTTCTTTCATCAGGTTGTTATCAACAAAACCAAGAAGATGAAATGCTGGAGATACTATTAGCTCGAGGGAATGCTACTGGATGTGGTTTTGGAAAGTGAATCCATGGAGTACTAATTGCTTGGATGGGGGAATGATGGAGGATGGTCGGGTTTTCTCCTCGAGGAGGAAGCTGAACAGAGAAGGCCAATCCGCGATACATGAGAAACAATATTTTATTCCAATGTATTATTGTTCTTGCATTGTCATTTAACCATTCATTTTATTTCTGCTTTGTCCTTTCTAGAGAGAGAGAGAGAGAGACTATTGAGGAAAGATGCACCAAGGGGATCAGGACAATAGCTTTATATAACCCTAAGCTTGCAAATTGCCTGAGCGGAGGACACGACTTACTTTTGTTCTTCCAAACTACCTATGCAAAGTGCTTCATTGCCTTCTTCCCGGCGCACGGTAAGATTGTTGTCTGCAACTGGAGTGATTATTAGGGTTTAAGATTCAGAAACAACTTCCTTTACTTGCAGACTTAGCAAAGCTCATCAAACATGTAGTGCAAAGCATTTACCAACTTTTCTAGCTGGCCTTGAGAGACTTTTTAATCCTCCATCATCGATAAATTGAGAAAATTGAAAGCAGAGGAACTGAATGTGAAAGATAAGAAGAGTCGATAAATTATTATGGAAGGATCAAACATTGTTGTTACAGGAACTATTTTTTGAGAAGTTGTGCGTTCACATCTAGATCTCATGGGAGAGGGAACAGTTGCCTTCTTCTCGGTTTGGATGATCGCATTCGAGGCAGTGTTGGCTTCTTCTCGCGCGTCAACCTCTTCCTCCGTTATCTAATCTTCCGGGCGGAGGCCGACGCAGGTAAATAACTGCTAGTTTTCCGACACAATAAATCTGTCAGAAATCTCCCCGTCGGATTTGGCTGACATCATCTTGTCCTCTTCCTTCCTTTCACCTGCATTTCTTCTACTGTATCCAAGAAAGCAGCTTTTTCTCTCGCGCGCGCTCTGGCCATCATCACAAGTAATGCCTTCTTCAAGAGAAAAGTGCGGGCTCAAACGCGTACTTCTTGATGAGGTAGATGAGAACAGCACCCGAGGACACAGAACCTGCACAGTGGTTTCACATAATTTGGGTGCCACTATCGTCGCAGAAGGAGAGGGCGAAGAAAGAGAGAGAGAGAGAGAGAGAGAGAGAAGAAATGAGGCTGCTCTTCTTCTGTCTTCTTTTCTTTGCCTTGTTTTGTCCATTGCATGGGCTTGATTGATGACCCAGGCGTACCTTCCCTGCCAAAGCTCATGGGACCCTTCCATGGGCCAAGGTAAATGAAGAAAGAAAAGACTTCTCTTTGACTTCTGGCTGGATATTTTTTGAGCTGGGTGAAAGAAGAGGAAGAAAGCCACCAGGATTTGCAACTGGCTGCGGTGGGTAAAAAGTGTAGGAAGGTGGAAAGCTTCTGCTGATCTCTTTTACCATGTGAGAATGAACAGGAGGGCCCGATCAGCTTTCTGCTGAGCTTTGTGGAAAACCATCCTCTCGAGATGTCAAGATGCCACTGTTTTGACCTGAAGGAGCTTGCCTTTCATGCTTTGCTTTGTGTTGTGATCATCCATCCATCCATGGCCTTCTTCTAGTCCCATGTTCTTGTCCTCTGGGCTTGTGCTGCCAAGGCAAGACTCGCTCTGAGCAAATCATGGAGCATCACCCTTGGTGAAACCATAGCATTTGGCCATATGCTCCTTGGGTAGGGGTGGGGGGGGGGAGGCATAATTCTTCTTCAGCCATGGGGCCCACTGTTTTGGAGGATGTGCTTCATGAAAACCCAATTCTCTGATCACTTGAAAACAAAGATCTGCTGTAAGTGGTTCTGAAAGGGATGGATGACTGCTGAACCATGTACTGCATTGTTTTCTTGCTTGTTCTTTGGGCACTGAGAGATCCATCTCTTGTAGGCATCCCATAAGGAAATCAGCCACTTCCTTTTTATGGCTGAAGAAGTGATTTCTTCCTGTGGTCTTGGAAGAACAGTGGGGAGACATCCAGCCTGATCTGGTCCTCAATCTCCAAGCCTCTCTGGCCTCAGCTCACCATCCAGAGAGGAGACAACAGATGGTTGTTCTTTTTGGTAGCCTGTTGTCTGAGCACACTCATGAACAGTCAGGAGAGGTTGATCATTAGGAACCTTTTACTGTTTGTTCTGTCTCCAAAGTCTTCCTTTTTTTAGTCTGGGCAGGTCTTCAATGTGAGGCTTGATTTCCTCTTCTGTGTGAATGGAGCAGCATTTCTGTTGTTGTGCATTTGGATTCTCTCCTTCATTTCCTTGATTAAGCTTTCTTTTGTGTTACATTCTTGATATTAGAGGCTGTTGACTTCTTATGCTGTTTAGAATCTAGAAATATGGCATATGCAACATGGCTTCATCAGTTTGCTTTTAGATAGATGTTAGTCTGCTCTGAGACACAGTTGATTAAAAGTGAGGACACTACTGATATGTATATTGAGATGCAGAGATTGCTCTGCTCGGAATCAATAGACATGATTTATGGTTCCAATGCTTGTTGGATGATTAAATGCTCCCCTAAGCATTGAACCTATTTTGCTTTTTGTGTTTCTCCTTGTCGCATATAGCATATTCTTCTTCTTCTGTTTCTTCTTCTTTTCCATTTTAATGCATTTTTTGACTACATGTTGATGGAGTTTCATGTTGTTTCCTGCTGCCATGGTGAAGCACATAAATCGGCCTTTCCTTTGAATCTGCTTATTAAGTTACCATCCATTTCGTATGTTGTAATGCGCGTATAGATCTAATATGACATGCTCTGTTCCAGCATATCATTTAGAGATTTTATTGCAGAGATCTAGTATTGTCTTTTTATGTAATTAATCATATTATCCCTCTTCTTTTGGAAGGAATGCGGCATGAGACTCTGTATGAGTCCTTAGGAGATCCTTGACTCGGGTGAAGCGTGCATGTCCACATGCGGAAGACAAATGGGAACGAGTAAAGGCACACTAAATAACCCAGAAATTTGCAGTTTATATAACTCAGAAATGTACCCTTTTGTTATTGGCTTTGGAGACTGTGTTTTGACGGTTGTCTTGCTTGGATTTACAGATGTAGGAATTAACAAGGCTAATCGACGAGATAAAGCATCCTCTCCTCATATGAAGATGGCACCTGAATCTTAATCTACCAAGTTCTACGTGTCAAGCAGTCCGTCAGCAGCTTCCCAGGACTGGAATTTCGGCAGTGTGTGCCGGAATGGAGAGTGATATCTTCAATGGCTCACTATCTGTCTTTAATCATAATCTTATGATTCTTGATTCAGCATCACCATATATGCTGTCAGATTCTCTTGTGCAATCAAGCTTACCACATCACAACAGCCATAGGCAAATATTGCAAGAAGTTATGGATGACATACACTTGATAGGAAATGGAGACATGGAATGCAGTGATGTTCCATCTTCTAGATATATCAGTCAAACTGGAAATGCTTCATGTTCCATTGCTAGCCTTTTCTCTTCCACCACTTGTTTGCCTGAAAATATCATCAGGGTTGATGCAACCTCCAATTTAGGATTTCCACCAGAAGAATTGAGAGTTCCTATCTCCAACAATTTGCCACATTCAGCCTCACCACATTGTGATTTCGGTATACGACATGATCCCGGTCTCCTTGCGTCTAAAAATGAAGCCACTTTGTTTGCTGAACTTGATTGTAGCAAAACATGTAGTGTGGTTCATCCATCTTATCATGTAACAGGCAGCTCAGGTCCTGGTTGGAACTTCCATCACTCTGCTCCAGATGGTGAACTGTGTTTGAGAATTGGCCGGTCTTCGGTTACAGACATGGGCAGTGTTGCTGATCGATGCTCTGAACGAGTTAAGTCAGCAGACATTTCAAACCTACCTACTGATTTTGGAGCCTGCAATCATGCTTTTCGGAAGTCCCTGCATGATTTCGGCTCAGGAATGGCACAAGAGGAGGCTACTGCTCACACCGAGAAGCTTTATTCAGATGTTGGTTCTTCTGGTCCAGCTCTTTTCTCCCTTGTATTGTTGCGATCAAAATATCTCAATGCGATCCAAGAAGTTCTTGCTGAAGCTGTCTCTTATGCGCTAGAAAATGCTAGTGCGGCAAAGATGTCCTTTTCTTCAAGCTGCTCCAGTGTAAGGGAAATTCCGATACCTGTTTCGGAAGAACTTCCTCTTTCGTTTGGACAAACTGAAGCCCTTGGAAGTATGGATAGCGGATACTCTCAGGAAGCTAAAGCTCAGCTACTAACACTGCTTCAGTTGGTAAGAGAGACTTATTGATTGGATTTCCATATTTGATCGTTTGCTGGTATTATCTGGTAATCATTTAGATTCAGTCACTAGTGTTCTGCAGCTTGCAAGCCACTGCAGTTCTCATGACATGCTTGATAAAGGTTATGACAAACAAAAATTAGAATCAAAGTCTTGGCATGTTTCACCATTAGTTGCAGGCTTGATTAATCAAATGACCATTTATATTTGACAGTTTGTTCTTTTTGTTAGCAATAGTTTCATTATGAACTTATACACACACACAGTTATATATATGTATATTTGTGGCTTGCAACCTCTACATGACAACACTTTTTCTAGAAATCGCTGTCATTTATAGTATTCTCTGACAAAGTAGTTTTTTAATATATAGCCATCTGCTCTTACTAATCTCTTTGTATGTGTAAGGAAACTAAATTAGGAGCATCATCATTAAGTGTAAGAAAAATGAATTTGAATGCAAACACTGTCATCACATCAGATAGCAATTCTGTCGTATGAGAGTATGAAGCAGTATACCATGAAAATTTATCCTTTTTGCTGGTATCCATTTGATGACCATATAAATTTATTAGTTTCCGCTCGATTGTTTAGCTAGTCGAAAAAAGGATCATTTTTTAGCGAAAGGATGATCTTTCGATCCTATTGATATTTGTGATGTGAAATCGAAACCCAAAAACTTGACATGGCTACTTCAGATTATACAAGCAAAAGCCAAATGCTGTAAAAACAGCAAGAACACGAAAAACACTTCTGAGAAAATTCATTTTCCGTAGCTTTTCAGATTGATTTTCAACTCCAGCGGAGCACTTTTCGCATATAATTAACCACTTTCATGTTGACCTTTTTGCTTCGAACTGTAGGTTGACCACAGTTACAACCACTGCTTAGACCGGATCCAGAATGCTGTGACATCATTCCTCTGCCTATCTCAGTCGAGCACATCCGGCAACACCCCTGCTCGCTTCGCACTGCACGCAGTTTCTTCGCTCTACAAAAGCTTGAGGAAGAGAATTACTAGTCAGATCCTTACAATCGATCAACATCCAAGCATGGCATGGGCAAACGAGAACGAGGGAAGCTACGAGTCATCGCTGATCCGAAAGCAGTGGGCTCTGAGGCAGCTGAAGAAGAGTGGCCATCAATCTTGGAGACCCCAGCGGGGCTTGCCCGAAAAGTCAGTCTCGGTTCTCCGAGCATGGTTGTTTGAGAATTTTCTGCATCCGTAAGTTAATCTTTTGAACTACGCCAATCGAGAGTTCTGTGGTAAATGACCAACAAACTTACAGTGGATTTTGCCGGACTTGTCCGAACGATTTCAGGTATCCCAAAGACAACGAGAAGCATTCGCTCGCAATCAAAAGCGGTTTGACAAAGGGCCAGGTACGAAGAACAACTTTTAGTTCTTATGCGCACTAATCTTGTATCCGACAACTGTAGGATGTATCACTGAATCTTTTGACACACTGATGGCAGGTGTCCAATTGGTTTATAAATGCTCGAGTTCGCATTTGGAAACCAATGATAGAGGAAATGTGTGCAGAACTCAACCAGAAGAGAGCAGATGCAGGGGCTGGTGAGAGTAGGAGCCATGGAAGTGTTGGTGTGCAGAGGCTTGGTTCGGTATCAGTTGAATGAGTTCTTTGCCTTGCTTGCTTGGAGTCATCTCCTTCTTCTTTGATGTGCCACTGGATTCAAGATCAAGTCATGTTGGGCTGGTGCTATCAAAATGGCAGGTGATCTATGTATCAAATTAGGTGATATAATAAAGATATCGAAGCTTCACTTTTTGAAATATTAATATCTTCCGTTAATTATAAAAATATAAAGATCGAAATATTGAAAATAATATATAATTAACACACACAAACTATCGAGAGATTTTTAAGATTCATAGCAAGCATCTAAGCTCTCAACAACATAAGCGAGATAGAAGGATGCGCTACACCAGTGTGCGTGCTCATCCGACGTGTTCGACGACTTTGACTGCCATCGATAAGCAAGCAAGCCTTCACCTACTCCTCTATGTGGATAGCCTCGCTAATTGTCCTACGTTCATGGGGTAAGCTTCGGCCTTCAGATTGGATCCATAAGCCTTCACTGCTATCCTCATATTGACAGCATCGGTGGGGTGAAGCCCGTCAAAGAAGACGTGAGCGTCGCGATCGCCGCAGGCACGCCCTCCTCTTCGGCACAGTATCCCTCTCCCGTCCTCCGTGGCCGACGACAGCTCGCAGCACGCCTCGCTCGTCTCCGAGAAACCTGAAACGAAGCTTCAGCAGACGGCATGCAGCATGCGACGCACGCAACTACGTACCGCTTCGAATGGGGTTGTTGATGATGTCTCTGATGATCTTGTAGGAGTTGACGTACACCACGAAGGAGCCGGGCATTCGTCTCCTCCGAGAGGCGTCGGCCAGCAGTCTCAGGCGGGAGTTGAAGAGGATGGCGGCCTCGTTCATGGCCTCGACGCAGCCTCCCTTGGCCGTGGGCACGTTCGCCCTCACCACCGGAACGCAGCCCATGGCTTGAATCGAGAACAGCACGAATTTCCTCGCCCCAAGATCGTAGAGCTTCTGCAAGACTTGTGATCTCGGTAACTGAGGATGTGACTCCACGCACTGCAGCTATGTGATCGTACCGACACGAAAGCTTTACCTTGAGCTGGGCTGACAAGATGGAAACCAGGTGGCGCGTGAATTCGGACAAGGTGGTGCTGTTGTTGTCATCGCCGGCGAAGTAATTGAGGAGGTAGTCATTTCCACCTGTTCCAACCACGAATAAATACTGCGAGAGGAAGCGGTTGGCGACGACCCGCCGGCTTCCGCCCTTCCCGAGCTGAGATTTCAACTCGGGCAGTGTTTTGTCCTCGAAGTTCCCTATTTGGGTGCTCAAGTTCATCACTTCACCCTGCACCAAGAAGCGATTACACGGAATGTTTCACTGCATTCGGACAATGTATCACTTTGTCCGGCAAAGAAAAGGTTCATACAAGAGATCCATCTTCGAAAAGAAGTCCATCGTCCAAACCTCGGTAAAAGTTCATCCTGATGTAATCTACTGCGACGATTATTAATCGTAAGCATGAGTCTTACTACCGTAATCTAAACCACGTAATGCGAGAGACATGCTGTGTTTGTGCATGAAACGCAAATGGACGTGAGGAAGGAGTTGGGCTCACGGTCAGGGAACCGGTGTGGTCGAGGATCCCGGAGCCACCGGAAGCGTAGTTGACGCCATGAGCAATCCTTCTCCCCTTCGTCTTCGGGTCGGCGAAGGGCGGTATCAGCGAAGGAAGCATCAGAAGCTGGCCGAGGACGTCGACGGGGTTTCTGCCGTTGGAGAACCTCCCGGAGGGACCCCAGGGGAAGTCGATCCCGTAGGGCGAGTAATCTGCCCTCGCTTTCGAGTTCCTCAAGAAGTTGTTGTTCCCGTTGTCCACCAACGAGCTCCCGAACACAAACATCCCCTTCACCGCCGCCTCGTCGCCACCCTTGCACCAAGGAAGCAGCGGCAGGCAGGAGAAGGCCACGAAGAGGAGCCAAACCGGTGTTTCCGCCATGGAAGTAGCAGCGTGTTTGTACTTCTGCAGTGGCTTCTTCTTTGAGCGAGAGGGTGTGGGTCTTAAGATCGATGATTCAACGAGGTTGGCATATTGTCAGTTTCCCAACACGGAACTGGCAGCAGAAACGAGGAGATGGGCAGTGGAAGCTTGCATGTACTTACTCGGCATTGACGCACTGGGAAAGCAGCTTTAATTGCCTACAGGGCGGCCATTGAAGATCTTCTGACTGGCTGAGCAACCAGGGATCACGGAACTATTTCCAAGCGAGAGATGGACATGGCCGCTGGCTTCGGGGCAGGCATGCAAGGAGTTGTGGGTTGAAGAGAGTGGGTGGTGATTAATGGATTGGCCCAGCGATCTCCATGTTCTCGATTCAGGCAGGCATGCAGGAACCATTCAATGGTGTGCAGTAGTAAATGCAGTGTGTCGAAGGAGTAATTGTATCGTCCTTTTGCTTCAGCAGGTGGCATCGTTACTTACGATCATTCATTTGGGTAGGTTTGCAGTAGTAAATGCAGTGTGTCGAAGGAATATTTATATTTTAAATATTTTCAATCAGGATTTTTTTATTTGTAAAATAATATTCTTAATTTAAAAATACTTAAAATATTTCTTTCTTTCTTTTTTCGTCCGTCATAATATTTTGGCATGTTATAATATTTTGGTATATTGCAATGTTCTGATCATTACAATAAAAATACATAAAATTTATTTTAAAATATATAAACAAGTCAAATAAAACCAAGACATACTACTATGATTCAAATAGATATTTATAATAATTTAAAAATAACTTCACCTCAATAGACATCAAAGATTGATTTGTTAGAATATATTGATAACCATAATAAAAATACTATAAGATCTACTTTAAAATATTATTAATAATTTAAATAGACTCTTAATCTCAATCATGCTAACTATAAAACTAAAAGTATACCGTTACTTATAATATTTCTCAATAGCATTTATAGTGTTTTCAGTGCCTCAACAAAAATATTATAATAGTTTAAAATTGATTTAAAAAATAAATAGATTATTTTTTAAATTATGAGTAATATTAAAAAATAAATAAAATGAGAGGTATCGATTGTGAAATACCTAAAATATAAATATTTTTTTTAAAGGACGTTCAAATCTCAAATGCCCAAAATATAAATAAAATGAAACATTTTTTAATACAATTATAATATTTTTGGTACCTTCTTCAAAAGATTATAATATAATTTAAAAAAATACTATAAACGTAATCAAGGTAAATGGACTCAAAACTGGGTAAAAACTAATTCACCTAAAAAAATAAAAATTCAAATACATGTCAAAACTGGGTAAAAACTAATTCACCTAAAAAAATAAACATTCAAATACATGTCTTAATTGATTTAAGGACATGAACAAATATGCAGACTTCTATGTCAATGTTTTCACATATCAACCAAAATACTATAAAGATATTATCACAATTGTTTATTTCATTAATTAAAATAAATGAAGTCATATTTGGAAAAATAAAAAAATGGGAAAAAAAATCAAAAAAGAGATTTTTCTGATGAATTCGTTCAACTATTATTTGAGAAAATAAGACGATTTTTTTAGTTTTGAAGTGCCATTAATTTTATTGACAACGCGGTCTCAGTTTGAAAAAAACGATCGGCTTCGCGCTTCCAAGTATCCGACCGTTGGAGCGCCGTCTCAAATACGATACGATTTCGAACCCCACCCGATTCTTCCCTCCGCAATTCGCCCTCCGTCTCTCGATCACCTAATGCCGATCGCCGCCGAGCCACAGCAAGTAGAGAAGGTAATCGATGAGGATCTTGAGATTTCCAGGGTTCCTGGCAAGGTAATTACTTCGACGGGTTAGGGCTCATCTTGGCTTCTCCGTCAGATGGGCCGCCGTTCTCTTTCAATCCCACGTTTGGCTGTCTATTTTGGTATCTTGTGGTTTGATCCTCTTCTTTTCTCCGTGAAAGTTAGGTTTTCGGATTCCAAATGCCCTTCCCTGTACCTTGCCCTCTTTCTTGATTCCTTTTCCCGCTATGATTCTTGCGGTCGTCTCAAGAAATCCTAGGGTTTTTGTGCTACGGCGGCGGCGGATTCTTATATTTCTCTGTTTGTTAGATAGCTACCGTAATCTATCTGTTCGAGAATATATTAGAGTTTTGTGGTTGGTTTCCAAATTGTGCGTTTTTTTATTCCTGTGATAATGATTTGCTACGATATGGATTGAAAGTTGCCAATAATCTATTAGATGTCGAGCATCACAGCTTTTATATGGTACAATCTCACAAATGTTTGTGATTGCAGTCTCCTCCGAAGGTTTCAACCGCGGAGAGGCGATGGACGCTTGATGATTTTGATATCGGCAAGCCTCTCGGAAGAGGAAAGTTTGGTAATGTCTACCTGGCCAGGGAAAAGAGGGTATGAACTATAGAATCATTTATCATATGGTCCTCCCTTTCAAACTAATAAGCATATCATAAGGCCTGCATTCTCCATGGCATGAATACTTGAATTGCGTTTTTATTTGGTTGATCCGACGAATGCTCAAACTCACTACACAAAAGACTTCCCCTTGCCAAGGTATGATTTTTATTCTAGTGTCAAACTGGAAAACAGAGTAACCAAATTGTGGCATTGAAAGTGCTCTTCAAGAGCGAGCTCAAACAATCTCAATTCGAGCATCAGGTGCGGCGCGAAGTGGAGATACAGAGCCACCTCCGGCATCCAAACATACTGCGCCTATACGGTTATTTCTATGATGAGGTTCGATCCTCTTTGTCATTTTCTATGTTTTAGTTGAATCTTGTTTTGCTACCTCAAATGACTGACTTGGCTTTACCCTTTTTACTGCAGACTCGTGTTTACTTGCTGTTAGAATATGCGGCAAAAGGTGAACTTTACAAGGAATTGCAGAAGTGCACATACTTCAGTGAAAGGCGTACTGCTACTGTGAGTTCTCTTGATAGTGTATGAGTTAAACTATAATCATTCCTGTTTGGGCTTATATATTATTCAGTGAAGTTTGCTTTCTAGTCATCTACCTTCAGCTGTGTTAACTTGCTTTATTTAATTAACTTGAGCCTCCGACCTCCCAATTTTTTACCATTTGCTGATCAGTTTGTGTGCTAACCGTTCATCAGTACATTTCATCTTTAGCGCGAGCTTTGATATACCTCCATGGGAAGCATGTGATACATAGAGATATCAAGCCAGAGAATATACTGATTGGGCTTCAGGTAGATCTTACTTGTTACCTCACGGACAAAGTTTGAAGTGGTTATGAAGTTGGAACATTGTACAGGGTGAGCTGAAAATTGCGGATTTTGGGTGGTCAGTTCGCACGTTCAACCGCAGGCAGACCATGTGTGGAACACTGGATTACCTTCCACCTGAAATGGGTTTGTCAACTTTTATCATGATCAATTTCTGTTGTAAATTTTTATCTAAAATTTGTCTTAGGTCTTTTTCGTGCATATATATTGCCATAGTGGAAAGTGCAGAACATGATGCGACTGTGGATATTTGGAGCTTGGGCATATTATGCTACGAGTTCCTTTATGGGGTTCCTCCATTTGAAGCAAAGGAACATTCAGATACATACAGAAGGTAAGCAAACAAAATGTGCCTGGCTATGAATTCTCTGCTTAATGCGTCGCGAACAATATTCTGTTGTACAAGCGGAAGTATTTTGCTTACTGGGCAAGATTTTATAGACACTGAGATCTTAAGTTGCTCTTGAGCTAATAAGAGAGAGGTCATCGTAGATTTGCTTCATTCAAAATTCTTGTTCACAGAGAAATGAAAGTTGTTTGCTTCTAGCCAAAAAGAAGAAAAATAAGTTGGATGAGGCATACCTCCTCCACTTTGGAAAAATTGATATACGGAGCTCCTGAAGTTTAGCTATTCCTCTTGAACTTTGCAGATTATTAGATTTGGTTGTCTTATATGTGCAGAAATGTATTTTGTTGAATATTCATTTACATATGAGTCTAAATCTCTTACACTACGAGCATGACAGCCCGTAATCAATGACCAAATTTTAGTGTTTGAATAGCTTACTCTTGTTGCTTTAGCTGACCATCATGTGCTAAATTGCATCATTACCAATCATAGACATAAGAAGTTTATTGGTCAATTTTGTGGGTTATGCTGACAGGAAAGTTTTAGAAGAGATGTTAACTACTTCTTCAAGTAATCTTATTTTCAAATTTATCTGTCACATAGAAGATCAAAGCAAGTTCTGTATTACTGTTTTAACTGGGCTGTTGTTTACATTGCTGATTCAGGATAGTGAATGTTGATCTCAAATTTCCCTCGATACCAATTGTTTCTCCAGGTGCAAAGAACCTTATCAGCCAGGTTCTTGATGATCTCCCATGTCTTTTTATTCCAACTTTTCCCTTGTTCAGCTTCGACATATTACGTATTTTATTACCTTTCATCAACATGAGTTTCCATCTGCAGATGCTTGTCAAAGATTCATCACAACGGCTTCCACTTCACAGGCTGCTTCAGCATCCATGGATTGTCCAAAATGCAAATCCTTCGGGTGTTTACAGAGTCTGACCTGTGGTTCTTTGCCAATTTGGATGTCACTACATTTCTACCGTCATCTAGGAAGAATCTCTGGGTTAAAAGTTAGAGAGAAGATTTCACCTCCTCATGACCTCACACACACCGATAGCATGAAGTAATTAGCATCATCAATTCAGGGACTTTCTGATGAGGAAATACCATGTGTAATGGCAGATAAATAAATCTGTCTGTTTGCATTCTGTAGGCATCTGCTTCTCAAATTTTGTATTTTTTTTAAATCTTTTTTGAGATTTGTGGAACCTACTTCACTTGTTTCATATTAAATCTTTCATATCAAATTAATTCTTGAATTATAATTTTATGTTGATTAAATTAACTCATCATTTGTTGTCATTGGTATCCAGAGATTTTCCACATAATATATCAGTTATTGGTTCAAATTGATTCTACAAGCTTTTAACTCTCGAAAACCGATTTAAAATTTTCCAAAAAAAAATATTTTTTGTTTTTTTTTGTTTTTACTGATTTCAATTGACTAGTTAAAATTAGATGGTTGTATTAATAATGATAATGATGGAATGATTTGATCGTGACCTTATGGTAATTCAATTATTAGTATTCTAGTAAGAACTGATCGACTAAATCTCATATTTTAGGGATTACAATTGCATGTATTTTCTACTTGGAGAAATGCCATCGATCATGAAGGAACAGATAGCCTAAACTTGTGCAAGAAATGTCATTGTTCTTAACAAAAATCGCTAATCTTGGAAATAAAATATTAGTGAGGACCATTGAAATCATTAGATCACTATAAAATCACATAACAAGGATCCATAAGAGGTCTAATCAACCCAATCAATCCACTAACAACTAGTTATATAATTTATTGAAATAATTAAAAACCCTTTCAATTCTCGGAAAAAGAAGCTCCTTTAATTTCTGAAATATTTTCTATCAGAAAAAAAAATTCATATCTTTAGCTACCATGAACAAACATAGGGAACATTAAATAAATACAACTCTTATCTCTAAGGAGGTCAGGTGTTCCAATGCAAGCATCTAGCACACCCAGATTACATGATTCATTGAATGAAAAAGTAAAATTAAAAATACTACTTAATGACTTGGAAAGTGAATGTACCAAATTAAATATTTCAAGAATTGACTATATAATTCATAAATAATATAAAAAAGCAAAAGTGGTATCTTAAACTTAATTTGTTATATTTACCATAACTAATTTTAAAATAATACAAAAAGAATAATCATGAAAAACTTCATTTTTTTTATATAGAAAACAAACATGAGAGGAAAAAGAGCAGTGCATACATATTTTATCTCCACATATATCGAACCCAGAATATGTGGAGATAAAAATTGCCTTGTCTTATGCACATAAATAATCTAAAAAATAATTCTAAATTTATCACTGATAAAAATACTTTAACAAAAATAAATGTGAGAGGAAAAAGAGTAACACATGTATAATACATATATATATATCAATGAAATAATACTTTGCATAGATTTTGACATGTTTAATGTATTAATGCATATTTATAAGGGCATAAAGCTGGACTTTTATACACGTAACCAATGTCCCTATAAGATGGCATATGGACAAATGTTAGACTCGTGACTCGATATTTCTCGCGCCCGCAGCCGGCCATCCGCTTCCGTGCTTGAGGGGTGAACCAAGTGCATCGCCCGAAGACGAGAGAGCAGGGGGAAGAGGGAGAAGAGCTGAGAGAGAGAGAGAGAGAGAGAGAGAGAGAGAGAGAGAGAGAGAGAGACTCCTCGGCCTCGTGTGTTTCGCGATTGTCGAGAAACCCTAATTCATCGGCGATCACCGGGGTTTCGTCGTCGGACCCATTCCCGTTCCATGGGGTCCGTTATGTCTTCGGGGGGGTCGCCTTCCAAAGGCGACGCCGCCCTAAGCCCCGTGGTGCTCAACGTCTACGATCTCACCCCCTTGAACAACTACGTGCGGTGGCTCGGCATCGGCATCTTTCACTCCGGCATCGAAGGTGAGTGCCCATATCTCCTGTTTCCCTAAAATGTTCGATTTGTGTTCTTTCTGTAAGATGTTGCTAGTGAATCAGGGCTTGCCTTCCTGGAACCGATGTTGAGATTCAATGTGTTTAGTGGAGCCGTTGTGATCGGAAGGAGTTATGTTTTTGAATTGGGATTGTTGTCGCATTTTTCAAACCATCCCAAAGGTCTAATTTTTGTTGAGGTAGAAATCGGGCTGCTGATGATAAATGATGTGGGGGTTTAACAATCCTATACATGGTTTCTGAAATTGTCTTTTATGACTAAATAATCATTGAGTTGATAATTATACTTTTATTTATGTTACTCTCTAGTTATGGGTTAATTGGGACGACACTAATCCATGTTTTACAAATTTCTTTGTCATCAAGATTTTGATTCGATTCAATTGAACTGAACTGGTTCATTTGAAAATATTTTTTTTAAATTACTTAAAATTATAAACCAGTTAACCAGTTATCGAATCGTATTAACTGGTTTTGAATCGGCTTGGTTAGGTACATTTGAATTGGTTTTGAGTTTGAACTACATTACTTTAATCGAACTGAACCGAAAAAATTTTTGGTTTGGTTCAGCCCTTAACAGTTTGGTTTGTATCTGTTTAACGCCCATAAAATTCACGATCAAGGTCATACGATCATAGAGAGCCCAGTCACTTAAAAAGGAGTTATCTCGGTTGTCTCACTATAGCTTGCAAGTTGATTGGTTGACTTCATCAATTTGTATGAGTCAGACTGAAATAATGTGTCATCTTTCTTCTTCTTTTTTTTTCTTTTGTTCTTTTAATCTAAACAATCACCACCTCTTCTTATGTGATGCAAGACGGTTTTAATTTATTTTTATAATAATTTTTTAGTTTACAAGATATTATGTAAATATTAATAAGTTCTCAAATGACAATATTTTTTGTACCCTTATGTTAGTTACCAAAATTGCCTAAGGGAAAAGGGAAAAGGGCAAAGAAAAGAAGGAATGAGATAAATCTTAGGCTTGATTGAGTTTTTTAAGGAAAAGGGATGGATTTAAATCTTGAACTTGATTTAAGATTTTGCTCTCATAAGGAAGTTTCTTACGCCAACAATAACAAAGCCGTAAAATCCTAATAATCTGGGGTAGCTACATCGATCTTTTATCACATTGAGATATATGAAAAAAAAATCTTATATTTAGTTAAGTCACGATTATTTAAATCTTATTTATAGTTTCTATTATCATTTGAAAGTTTCTTTTAAAAAAAAGAAAATTACTTTATATTAGAAAAAAAAAAACAATTACAACCTGTGCTTGCAGCATCAACACTAAAAAGGAAGAAATGGATCAGGCTATTGATCCATCCACAAAAAAGAAGGCTTAGTAGAAGGCGCGAACTTAGCCAACCAGTCCACACATCGATTTGGAAGTTTCTTCTTGTTAGAAAATGTTGTAGAGAAAGATGCCCATCAGTTAGATATCTTATCAACAAGGAAAACTATTTGCTAAAACAAGCATAGAAATACATCCTTCTTGAAGAAGGAAAAATGAAATGATTGATATGTTTTGATTTATATAATATAATTTTAATTCTATTAATTCCTTGTTATGGTATTTTTTTTTTATTCTTTTACTTAGGGGTATACAAAAAAGAAAAGAGATTGTAACGGGTGTCAATCGATGAATAAATTAATAAGTAAGGTTGCCATAGTAGATAGAAACAGATTGAATAAATTAAAACAGAGATAGATGAAAAGAGAACAAAGAAGCCACAAAAATGAAAAGGTAAAAAGTCACATACATTCTTGGTTGCCATTGTACGTGATACCTTGATTAGTGAGAACAGGTCCCTCTGCTTGATCTGTCGGGCAAGTGCTTTCTGAATCTGTTGGCAGCAGACAGCTGCTGCTCAAGAAAACCTAGACAGAGACTTGAAGAATCATAACTGGGGCTATTAAGTTCTGTTCCAATGTCTACATCGTTCACTGAAGCCTACAAGAAAAGAATCTTGTTCATCAAATTTATGTTTCATTTAAAACATGTGGTTTGCACGCTGCCATCCTCTTGAATAGGAACATTCCGAGCAAGGCTCCACCTTGTAAGATTAAGAATTTATGAAAAATATAATTACCTATGAAATGCTCATTTTTGTAAATGAATTTTCTTGTTGAGGACTTAGCATACCTTTATATGATGATCACTGACATTTAATTGCTTTGAAACAGTCCATGAACTGGAGTATGGGTTTGGAGAACATGATTTACCTACGAGTGGTGTGTTTGAGGTGGAACCAAAGACGTGCCCGGGTTTTCTATATAGATGTTCCATTTTGTTGGGTCATACAAGCATGCCTCCATCTGAGTTTCATGCATTTATAGAAAGTATTGCCACAGAGTATCATGGAGACACCTATCACCTCATTTCAAAAAATTGCAATCACTTCACGGATGATGTCAGCAAGAGACTGACAGGAAGACCAATTCCACGGTGGGTTAACAGGCTTGCAGGACTAGGTAATTTGGTATTAATTTCCTTAATAGTCTTTGCACCTTCAGAATACATTTTTTATATTCCTGAGAGAGGCTTTTAGGTATGATGATTTAATTTTGCTGTGTAGGTGCAGTTTGTAATTGTCTACTACCTGAAAGCCTTCGTTTGCCAGCTGTCAAACAGATAGCCGAATACCAGGGTTTATCAGGTTAGTGAAGAAATGTGATCTTTGGTTACCTTGGCTAAAGCAAAAGTTGATATAAGGAATGATGAAGATGCATGCTAGTTGTATGTATTATTAACTTTTTGTTTATCCTCCAGAGGATGGATCGGAGTTCTTGTCAGTCATCGCCACGGCCACACATGATCCTCTGGAGAGTGATGATGCAGATCAACAGAAATATCTTTTTTTGCGATCTGGTGGGGAGCAGCTAACTATCGTGAAATCGGTCCCCAAGTGAAACTTTGTTAGCCATGCTAAATCACTACAAGTTGGGGCTTCCCTTAACAATGGAACTATGGCTCCGTAGTGTTGCTGGAATCTTGCAGCAAAGTGATTCCTTTTTACCCTGTTTATATATTTATTTGTTTTAGGCTGATAGCCTGCTACACCTAGTAATTGGCTTTCTTCTTGATTTTCTGCTCAATTCTTTTTCAGCTGCTTTTGTTGGTGGCAAAGTTTGCAACTGTAATTCTGTAATTTTTCAGTCGGATAATCTGTAGAAAAACTGGGAGTTTCAACTTTTGTGATGTCTGTCTTTGCATGCGTGGAAAAAAAATTCTTTTTTGCTGTTCCTTTTTTCAATCCATTTCCTTCTTTTCTTCCACTGTACTCAAATATCTTCCACTAGATTGATGTATTTCTGAATCCCAATTCTGCTTAGAATTTGTCTCATCAATCTTTCCTAGATGTAACCAAGATGATTTCTGGGAGCACATCATGCTGATTACAATGGTTGAATTGTATCTTCATAGGAGGAATAAATGGTTGTTCTCTTATTTGTGATCTATTCTATCAAAGAAAAATGCTTGATGAACTAAGGTTTCTTTGTTCAGGTGCCATCGGAGGTTTACCGCTACGCAAGAGATAAGTACTGCTACTCCTTGTTTGTAATTATCAAGCTGATGCAAAAGAAATCATGATCTTTTTTGTTTACAGATAGTAAAGGAGGTCTGCTGCCACATAAAAAAAAATTACTACTGCTTCCTGGTGAAGAGGCTCTTCAACTCCTGGAAGACTTGTTTGATATAGTCATATTGCAAGACTTTTGGTTAAAATCATGATCTTAGAGTTGCCTCTAGATCTCCTGTATAGCTCTTTCTCCATACTCTAGGCACCTGGCATCAGAAAAGAGATGTAAAAGGGTGGGATGTTTCCCGGAGAGATCCATTGAGAGCTCTCTCCTGCAATCATCCCCACAAAATTTCAAACTAACAACCAATATTGGAAGAATGATTGATTGGAATGCTAGATTGAAAGTGAGCTGATTGTAAAAAGTTGACAAGGTCTGGAATTGTTTTCAGCTCACATAAATGCAACTAAAGATGTGGCAACTATCAAAGGTATTTGATGCTGATGGATATTAATTAATCAGGTATACAATTTTCTAAGCATGGCATGATGATATCATATTAAAATTTTGATCAATGTTATTTTGAGTTGAAATACTGAAATCAACAAAAGACATATCTTAATATTGGGTCACATAATTTTTGAGGAATATTACTGCAGAAACATTGCACCAGATGCCATTCTTGCTGCAGCCATGAACACCTGCAGCTTCTGATGGCATGACAACTGTGCCTCCTCGTATTCTGCAAGCCAGCTGGTGTGGATGTACCATTTGATTCTGTTCAAATTTTTATGACATGTGGCTCATGCAAATGTATGCATTTGGTGGAACAAAATGTTCCTTTCAGATATTAAACAGTTGATCTTTAAAAGCAACTTATATATACATATATATGTATATCGGTTCGATAAGATACTAATACGCAGATCACTCGCTATTGATTGATACTCATTTTTTTAATAAAAAATTATTTTTAAAATTTTTTAATATGGATGTCGCCTCCTCGATGCGATGTCGTCGAGGCGCGGGCGATGTCGTCGAGGCCCAAGCGACGTCTGCCGATATGCCTTCGCACGGGCGATATTATTTTTTATTATTTTTTAATAAAAAAATTATTATTTTTACTTCTCTTAATTAGTAGTGTTTTACACCTCGACGACATCGCTCGAGAAGGGAGGCGATGTCGCCCGTTGACTTTTTGGATTTCTCCTAAAGCAACGTCGCATAGGTGATATCGCTCGAAATATATATATATATATATATAATTATATATAATATTTATAATTATAAATATATATATCGAACGGTATGTCGAAACGTACCATTCTGGTATACGGTACCATACCATATCAGAGAAGTATCGAAACTCCGATACGATACGACATTGAAAATATTATATATATATATATATACATATATATATATAATGAATAAAATGTGATCTTTATGGAATTTATATGTTTGTAGCAATAAAGATAAGATGCATAAATGGAGGCACTCATCTTTGCTTTGAGATTGCTTATTATAGCTCATGTATGAAATTTATATGGGTAATTTTTTTTATTTCTCTTCCCCAACTTAGATGGCATTATTATAGCAATTGATCCTTGTAAAACTTGAAATAATTTATGTATATCTTTGTATATTAAAATTTTATAGGATATCACTTCCAGCAATGTTATAAAAAACACAAATTAAACACTACTAATTTATAATTGTGAACGAGCAATTTGAACTAAAAAAATTAAATTGCAAACATATTCTTAAAATTAGAATTCCAATATTTTCTATTCGGACAATGACATAAAAATCAAGAGATAAAAAGATAACATAAGTTAAATACAGAAATCATTGATTTCATATGCAGCAATTTTTGGTGCAAGGAAACAGGAAATTAAAGGTAATGATTTCCTCTAATTGTGTCGAGAATTGATGGTCCAGATCTCTCATCACAATTCATCATCATCACGCTATTACATCTTGTCCGTTCATTTATGTTAGTCCAATGAAACTTTATTCTGACGGTTTTTTCTAAAAGATATTTTTATTTTGGATATTTTATCCATATTTTATTTTTTTTCAAATCATACCCCTAATTCGTAAAAACCCAAAGTTACCCCTCCTCTCCGATGCCCCTTTTCCACCGTCCCTTAGTCCGTCGTTGCCGTCGCCGGCTGCCCCGCTGCCGTCTCCTCCTTGCACCGCTGCCTGCGCAGCCTCCGCCTCCGCCTCCGGCCCTACGCCATGCACCGCCTTCGCTCCCTTTGCCCCGCCGGAGCCGTCGCTCGCAGCCCTTGGGCGAGGAAGGAGGGGGCGCAAGGGCTGCCATCGGCCTGCTGGCCGCGCCTACACCTCCGCGCGCGGGCTGACCCAGCCTTCCGCCCCCGTTCGCGCGTGGGTTGGTCGCGCCTGTGCCTCCGCGCGCTGGCTGGCCCCGCCGACCGCCCCCCTCCCCTCCCTTGGCTGCCTGCCACTCTGCTCGCGCGACACACCTGGGTCCGGCGGGGGCGCAGCGGCGGTGGAAGAGGGGTAGAGCAGAAGGGGTAATTTGGGTAGTTTATGAATTAGGATGTATGATTTGAAAAAAATTAAAAGTAAGATAACTGTTTAGAAAATATCCAAAATAAAAGTAGTTTTTTTTAGGAAAATTATATTGGAAATCCAATGCCATTTCGATGACACCCATCACTTGAGAGAGAGAGAGAGAGAGAGAGAGAGAGATTGCAGGAGCAACAGCAGGCGAGGGGAAAGGGTTGTCGTGTACGTCGAGGAGCATCATGGAATCGACGAGCGTCTGGGCAGAGCGCTGGTCCGAGTCCCCTCATTTGATCCCTATCCTGCGTTCTCGATCTCGTGATGGATAACGGGGAAGAAGGATCTGATGCCCGCTCTCCGCTTCCATCTGCCCTCTTTTTCGACTGCCTGTTTCTGAGCTCGATTGGAGTCTATTCGATTTGAGAGATCTGATGGTTAACCGCTAGAAAATGGATTTTTTTATTCATTTATGCAGTTGTTCCTTCAATCCTTTTTCTTTAGGGTTTTCGTGTTCTTGTCGCTTGGTGGATAGAGTTCTATTCGCTAGTGTCGGAAGCGATCATCCCTTGTTTCTTTCTGGAAGGAGTGTTCTGAAGCTTGGAAGATTTTCCAGCTTGTATGTCATGGAATCGGATAGACTCTGCCAATCCTTTATTTGTTGACGAACATGCTTTTTCTTCGGATGTTTACATTAATCATATCTTCGATCTGCACCAACTTGATCTTGTCTATCAGCTAGAAAAAAGAAAATATCTTACTTGCTGGTGATCCTTGTGGTATCACAATCTATCAACATAATAGTTGTAGAGTAATCAGGTGATTGTGTAAGCGTCAGAAATTGATGGAGACTAGTTCGATGGCCAAACGTTTCTAATGCATGGGCCAGAATCGGAGGGCTTTCGGTGCTTCCTATCATATGTGACTGGGATTTTTCTTTTACCCCTTTGACCGTATCTGTTGCGACCTAGGTTAAATGAATAGATGAATTACAAGCATTGACCTTTTGGGAGGTACCTATGCATGAATGGATGGATTACAGGTATTGATAGTCTGGGAGGTGATGGGATGATACTATTCATGCCCTTTCATGCTCCAACATCAATTAGTATTTTTATGAGTGATGAGGTTGTTTTCAACCTATCAACAAGAAGAATCTCAAGAATGTGCTCAGTAGTGTTCTTCTGCCCTCGAACGAAACTTTGATGTGCTTGGGAGCTTTTACATGTATAGATAAATAGATAGATAGATAGATAGATAGATAGATAGATAGAGAGAGAGAGAGAGAGAGAGAGAGAGAGAGAGAGTTCATAACGAGAGCAACAGGGTGCTGCTGAGTGGGAGGTCCCCTTCTAATTTTGTATGTTATGTTCATATTGAGATTTTACATTTTTCTTCTTTTATAACACTTTACATAAATAATAAAAGAACACTTTTTTGCTTGTCAATGTATATTTATCTTGTTGCAACTTAAGAAGTTCAGATGTGGAATATTCTTTGTGTTTATATTTTGCATATCTAGGAACATAATAATCATGCCATTCTAGCTAAGCTAATCCTGCCCTTTTCTATGTTTGAATTGGATTTTTGTTGTATGAAAGCTGTGAATCATGGATATTTCATAATCCATTGCATCATGTAATCAATACATATCAATTGCTGATGTTCATTGGATTCTTCATAGATGTTTATGTCGGATGCTTTGCTGCGGTTTTTTCAGTTAATAATTATAAAGAATTCAATACAGAAATAAGCATATATATTATCATACAAGAGTACATTTAGAATCTGTGAAATGCAATTATATGTGAGCAATAAATTTTGTCATCATTTTAAGGGTATATTATACCCTGTTATTTCAAGTCTTACATTTGTGTGTACCAATAATTACATATGCCTATCATTGCTTCATGACTCATGTAAGAAGGCCTCAGTCCATTGCAACATGTAGCAGAGTTGAGAAAAAAAAGATCAGGGGCATAAGAGAAGATATAGTGCAACAAGTAGATTTCTTTACAGTTATTTTCCCCTTGTTTTTAGTTGGGTAGAGTTTTAAAGAAAATATTTATTGAATTAATCATTCATTTCAGCTATCAGTTTTCTGGAAAATAATATGGAGCTTTAAGCAGTTCTTTTTACTGGATTGCCAACGTATGCATATAAGACAACAGACATGATCATGTTGTTGCACATCATTGTCATTGTGGAGATTTTGATATATGTATATCATCTGTTAATAGAATCATGTCTTCTCATTACAGTTTAAACCAGAAGAGATTACTGCCATCATGACCGACTTTGATGAGCCAGGGTCTATTGCACCAACTGGGTTATATCTTGGTGGGACAAAGTACATGGTAATCCAAGGCGAGCCAGGTGCTGTTATTCGAGGGAAGAAGGTCAGTGGTCTATGTCATTCATGAGCTGAAATGCATTTTTGAATATCTAATTTACATTTATGTTTCTAATATGACCTATATATTTGCTCTAAAATGCCATTAAGAAGCCGCATAAACAGAAGTTTTAAAATTGCAAGCTGGGCATTTCTTATTTAAGCATTTAAAATTCATCTGTTATAGCGAGCATCATGAATAGTTTAGTCATCTTCTTGGACATTTTCTTTCTGAGATTTGATCGTTACCAATGGATAATCTGTCAACTGGTTTTGGTAGCAAACTTTTAATGATTTAATATAGATTTGACCAATAATATTCTTTACTCTTATTATGTTCATTTTTAGAACAGATTTACCTTTCATCTAAATATTGTGTAACACATCATAAACCAGTTCTCTATTTTGTTCATGTGACATAATCTTCAAGTTGGTATTATTGTGTAGGGATAAACTCAGCTATATTCTTCTGAAGTTAGCGGTCCTGGTTGTTTTGTCTAAAAAAGGTGAAGTAGAATGATGCTACTTTTGATCTACTGGTTGTGTTGATTTCATAGATTAATTGATTATTATTGTAATGTGCCATAACCAGATTCATTTTATAAACTCTAGTGAGCACCTAGTACTTTGGTTCAAAGCTCACGAGCACCAACAAGCATTCACAGACCAACCAAAATTTTTGTATTAGCAATGATGACATGATTTTGAATGCTTTCTTTGACTTTTCAAACAATGACTTTCAGGGTGCTGGTGGCGTCACTGTCAAGAAAACCAATCTGGCCTTGATCATTGGCATATACGATGAACCAATGACGGGTGGCCAGTGCAACATGGTCGTCGAGAGGCTTGGTGATTATCTTTATGACCAGGGTTTTTAAATTTGGTGTGGATGCATCGGAACTTCCTACTTAGATATTTCCCATAATTCCTGGAAAAGGCTTGTGATCTACCTGATATTTCGTTGAGTGCAATGAATAATCCGCTTTAAGTCATGTTGGAAATTTGATGCAAGCCCTGTTAGTATCATTGTCATGCTAGGGTCAACATTTCTGTGTGGACATTTTGGATGTAGATTTGACTATTATGTGCATGATTTTGTATAGGTGATGATGCTGGTGACCTAGTTTGCACACGTCTTCCTCTCTGATTTATCTTGAAATCATCTTTGGTCTGTAGAAAGTGGTGCATTAAGATTACTATATGACTACTCCTTAACATGGTATCTTTACATATCCTGGATTTGCTAGTCATGATTTTGACTGTGTATTGACGGAATGATTTTAAGAATAATTGTATTTGTACAGTGTAGACATTTATTTAGAATTTACTTATCTTGTAAATCACTGAATTACACTGTTCATCTTGAAGTCGAATATTTTTCCGCATTGGGGAGATGGTTCGGAAAATGATAATCCATGGATCAACTATTGATCTTTTAATTGCAGAGACAATTTGTCTTAGTTCCAGAGTCCAAGATTATAGTTGAGAAGAGGATCACCAAGCCCTTGGCACGTTGCTCGCGGAGCAGATGGGAAGGACGACGGGGATCATGAGAAGATCGATTTTGGATGCATCCCAAACTGTGGTCTCTCCTTGGGCTAAGAAAGAAAGAGGGAGAAAATACCCATGCTAAGGTTGAATGCCTTGCTGTTTGTTTATAGACGTGGCTTCCTGATCGCTTGTGTTTACGAAAATATTTCTCGAGTCATTCGTGATTCAAAGAAAGAATATTTTCCATTGCCATTGTCGTGAGTCTCGTTTAACTGAACTTATTTTTCAACATTTATGTTTGTGAAAATATTTCTCTGGAGTCATTCTTGATTCAAAGAAGGAACAGTTTCGGTCGCCATTGATTTCGACATCGTGAGTCTTGTTTAACCGAACTTGTCGGTTTTTCAACTCTTGTGTTTATGAAAATATTTTTCAACTGAACTTGTCGGGTTTTTCAACGCCTGTGTTTATGAAAATGTTTCTTGATTCAAAGAAGGAATGTTTTCAGTTGCCATTGATCTTGGCATCGTGAGTGTTGTTTTAACTGAACTTGTCATTCTTGGGCGTTTGTCTTTATGAAAATATTTCTCGAGTCATTAGTGATTCGAAGAAAAGAACACAAAGATAAAAAGCAACCTGAAAATGAAGCATATTTGGATATCTGCTGCTAAACATGGAAAGAATTCAAACACATTCTTGGTCCAGCTTTCCATTGATCTAAATAAGAGTGCACATTCGATGATCAACATATTGTCGCCATTAATTTTTACCATGACCCATTGCAAATTCTTTTATGTTCCAAGTGTGCTTGTATCAGCGATTTAAAAAGTATTAGACGTCAATGTCCTAAATGTCGAAATATAAAAATATTTTATAAAAAATAATATAATTAATAGATATGATTATATAAATAAAAATATGATATTAAATTAAAAACATCTAAAGTACCAAGTTACATAATCCATCTTCCAATAACAAAATTATCAAAAAAACTCAAAACAATAAAATTTTATATTAAATTCAATTATTATCATAATCAACATCGTCATTCTCAATCATATAATCATCTTTTTTTTTTTTTCTCTCATCCATCTTCATTAAAATAGGTTTTGTCTTTTTGGACTATCAGGCTTTTACACACATTTTTGCCTTTATCATTTGTCTTATATATGTCTATAATTCTTCAATATCTGAGGTTCTTATCGTATCTCCCTATGTCAATTTATTATCTTCAAATATAAGCTTGTCTTTACAAGTTTGCACTCATTTTCCCCATCAACTAAATCAACAATGTCTTGTAATAAGATTAAATTAATGTTGTTTCGTAAATCATTACGAGCCTTCAACGTTGGATTATATTTTATATAAACATGTTATGTCATATAATTTAAAAATATACTAATACATCTATCTAAAAATGATTAGATTAATCAAAACAAAAATATTCTGTGATCCTTACATGCTCAAAAACATTATAGTTTCACTCACAACCCGCTGCACTATAAGTCCAACTAAGAATTTTGATAGCCAATTATTACAAGTTTGGAGTGGAATTACCAAATAGACTTCTCCATTCGGTTATAAAGTTTATTTTATTATTAATAATAACATGCTATATATGAAATTAATTATATAGTTTATAAATATTTGGGGATGTAGTTGTCCTATATTGAATATCAAATTGCTATTGAAATTTCAAAAAGATCATTGACATTCTTATATGAAGATAATTTATGTATAATCTTATTTTACACCTAAAGACTTAGGAACCAATATTGCAATATATTAATATAATCAATTTATAACTTTTACATCAAACTCAATGGAGTTATTTTTATAAAAAAATGGACTAAAATAATATCATATTACATGTAATAGATGATGAAATTAATAATTTTATCTTTTATCAATGATTGTAAATATTTTTCTTATACTTTTCTTTATTTTTATTAAAAATTATTAAATCGTCTCTTTTGCTCTATCCATAACTTTACGAATATATCTTATTATAGATTTTTTTTAATTATCTACTAATCGAAAGACTCGAACAAAAGGACCCATTACCTTTAATACATAAATTATAAAATTTCAAAAGGATAGCATTAAGATGATATCATGACCTTTTTTCCTTTTCCTTCTTTTGCACATTTGCTTATCACATATTTCTTTCAAGTAAACATATTTTTATGTTATGTTTTTGATAATACATGCTTTGTAATATCAAGAAGAAAATAGTAAATCATGTGATATTATATCTCACTAATTTCTTATTGCTTGTGAATTTTCTTATCATATTCAAAACTTTAGTATGATTATAAAGAAATTTAATGACAAAGATTGTCCTTCCTAAAATGTTGTTGATATCAAGAATCTTTTTAATATCCTCCAACATTAAATCAATGAAATATGCTGGCCATGAAGTCCAATATAAGTGATTTTTTTTTCTTCAAGTAATTTACCTAAGACTTAGGAATTATATAGTTCTTACATTCAAATTAGAGACTAAGTAATTAAAATATTAAAAAAATTAAAAATAAATCTTACCAACTAACACATAATTGCTTCCATTGCCCGTTATAACTTGGACAACATTTTGTTCACTAATTTCTTTTACAACGTATCAAGCAACTCATATGTTGACTTCAAAAATATTATTTCTAAAGAATAATTTATTATAAAATTAATTATACTCTTATATCTTCTATCAGTCTAAGCATCTAACATAATAGAACAATCATGCTTTACTTATAATTCTTTGTGACCATTTAATAAGTTATTTATATAAACGAAGTCTTTTTTCAGTAATCGAACTCGCAACTTATAATAAATTAGAGATTTTAATCTCTCACTATATCTTCCATTAGCTTCAATCATCTTTTTAAAACTATCTAAATAACAAGTACTAAAGGAAAGACCAACTTAATAAAAGAAGTGAGTAATGTGCTCAATTATTCCTTCTCTTATTTTTTTTATTACAAGTACCATTTATATTTATTTATTTTAATTTTGCTCATATATATATAAGTTGATTGGTCTCTTTTTTATGGTCTTAACTTGTCCTTGTTGCTTCTGTGATCCTTAATATATATAAGTTGATTGGTCTCTTTTTACTAGTCTTAACAATCATGACTTCTTTTTCTTTTCTATTATATATTATTTTTGCACTTGAATTGACACTTTCAATATAATCTTCTTCTTTATCTGCTCAACATTATCCTCATGTAAAATATCATAAGATTCATTTCTTTATATCTTTTTTCAGTTATATAAGCCAATAACTTTACTTTTACATCAAGTGGACACATGTTGATACATTCTTAAAGTTTTCTACTTGACGTTGCTTTGCACGAAAAATACTATATCTAGTAGTCTTATTACAAAAGATGCAAGTAATTGCATTAAGATCGTTAGGATCCTTTAAATAATTATATTTCTAATTAAGTTTAGATAATTATATTTTCAATCAAGATTATTTCTTAAATTTTTTGATGAATTTTCTGAATTGCGTTACACTTATCATTAATCTTGAAACCTAATAATAATTCTAAATAAATAGAGATTAATAATATTAAAATCTAAATAGAGACTATTATATGATAATAATAGTTAACAATCTACTATTAATAATATATTATCTATTATTAACAATAGTTAGAGGGGGAGAAAAGAGTCACCGATAGTTGAAAGTGAAAAAAGAGACGGGAGTAATGATGGAGAAACTTTTGGATGATAATGGTGATTGCAGAGGAAGTTGTGGATGACAGTAATAGTGATGAAGGAAGCTTCAGATGACAACAGTATCGACAATGAAAGTTGCGAATGGCAGTCGTGATGGCGACGAAAACTGTGGACGATGACATTGTGGGCAAAGGAAGCTTCAGAGATGTCTATCGATGGTGGAGGAAGCTACGATCCTCTCCCTCGATGGTGGAAGGAGTTGCACATGGAAGTAATGGCAATGAAAGAAACTATGCATGATAGCTAAGCCGTTGGATCGGTCTATTAATGACAAAGGAAGCGTCGATCCTATGTATCGATGACGAAGGCAACGACAAAGTGTTGGCGATAGAGGCAGTAGTTGTGCTAGGGTTTATGACTCTAGCTTGCGTCGGAGTGCGAGAGATGGGTTTTGAGTACAGTAAAGGAGTGTAGCTTAGTTGGTTCAATCGTACCAAATAGCTACTATTCAACCGAACCAAACTTAAAAGTTTGGTTTGGTTATTTCATTTGAACCAGGCGCTCACCCGAGGTGCTCGACGTCTAAGTTCAAGCAAGTGCCCAAGCAATGCTTTACTAAAGTGCGTCGCCTAGCCAAGACTTGTGACGCTCGGGCCTCGCTTCGCCTCATCCGAGCGTCTATTTAAATCGCTACCGTACATAACTCATTTTTCACCTCGATGGTCACATCATGCTATTTGTTATGATGATACCATTCTTTGATCTTAAAACAACTCATAAAAATTTAATAATTATCAACTCACATGAATATCGAAATTATCATTACTGGGTATCTAAATTAGATGGGGCCATGATTAAGACTTATTTGATGCCTCTCTTAAGACCAGCCAAGATATAATCAAGCTCCTTAATCATCTTTGCAACTTCAATCAAGACCATGCTAAAATTTTGTAATTAATGTATGACAACAAGGCATCCGAGAGTCCAATAGAAACCGAGTTGCATGGCACTGCAAGCTTGATGCCAAGCAAACGATGGCTATGGACAGAACAGTCTAACATATCATATTTCTAAGCTCAGATCCAAATACCCAAAAAAAAAAAAAAATTTCTCACCAACTGTGTCTCAAGAAGCCACAGATGTCCAAGATTGCATCAAAGCATGTAATGCCCACACTCCAGCCCAAGCCAAAATTGAAGTGAATATAAAACAGCACTGTGGAGTTGGCTCATTTTTTTTCTTCCCGGCCTAAGATGATATAAACATACTATGCGGGCATAAGAAGAGATAGAAAGACAAAAAAAAGAGAGAAGATTTTTGTTAGAAATATAAACAAAGATTTAAATATTCCTGAGTTGGTAAAGACCACCTCTTCGTACAAAGTTGGATGATAGAAAACGATTCACGTAGCCAACCTCAAATATTTCGAGCAAGTGTTGTCGATCGAACAAGGTTGACACTTTGGCTGGCTGCTCCATCCATCTTTCCATGCTCTAAATTGGCTTCTTCGATCAGCTACCAGTCGATCCCATCACAATTGGCCACCAACCTGCATAGGATGAGATCCTCTCACGTGATGCTGCACTCATCACACCACACAAGAACGCATGCGGTCTCTTCTGCCTTCTCACCCTTCTCCTCCGCTGCGTCTCCCTCCTTCCCCGGAGCTGCTTCCTCGCACGCCACAGCAGCGCTGCAATTGAGCTCTCGATGCTCTCCTCTTCATCTCATGCTTTCAGTAGGTACGCACAACTTCCATCTCTCTCTCTTGTTGTCTTGATGGTGAGTGAAGATAAATGCTTTCGGCAGTTTGAATTAAGCTGGGCGACCACTTGCATGTTGTATGCACTTGCTGATGCTCGTCCAGGAGCATTCTCATGTCCTCCATGTGATCTACAAATCCATTATAGAAACCTTACATCCATGCAATCTATCATAATTGACATTGTTCATTTTTTTTGTTTCTAGCATTAAAGACTTCCACATTATTGCAGCTATGTCAGCAAGCTGAAGAGAATAGTAGTACAGTCTCATCAATTATCTTGCTGATAGATTTGGTCTACTTCAAGACATTTTTCTCAAGCTCATTTCTTCAGTAGGTATTAAGAACTGTCTTAGTCCACAAACACATTTTAATGGCATGTGAAACTTCAATTAGCAGATAATTCTGCTGCAACTCATTACTTAGGCTTCTTAATTTAGTTTAGTTTAGTGTACCTAAGGTGTAAAGTTTCCTGAAATTTAAGATGCAGTTCATCAAATGCAGAAAGTAATACCTAAAGAACATAAAAAATTATGATGTTGGTCTAATCATTAAAAATGCCTGACACTTGTATGTTTTGATGGTTAATCACTGCAAGTGAATGAGTAATTAGTTTGACCAGCATTTATTTACACCCTAAATGGAGGCTCTTCATTCCCCCACTAAAATGATAGAAATCCTGAGTGAGACCAACTAACATTCCATGTGTTGGATTAGAAATCCTTCTCTTACAACTTAAACTTGTAGGTGACAAGTCAACACCAATTTTTTTCCTCTCTTCCTCTAGTTTTTCCTTCCCTGTGAAGAATTCAGAAATGAATTCATGCAATTTTAACATGATTTTGTGATCAGCCCAACTTCCAGTCAGACTTAACTAACAGTCTTCTCAAAGGACAAGACTCAGCAATTGAAGTTGGAATTTCCAAAGTAAATGCCAATATACATGTGACATATTTTAGCTTCAGTCCCATGCAGTCCTCTACATTTTGATTCAGGGTTGTTCTTTCCAATACAAATCATTACGGCGCCCGAGCTATGATTCTAGTTTGCATCGAGTTCAAATGTTGAATTTTGTGCTTCATTGTGATTTGGTCAAGTTGTTTCCTTAATAACTAAGAAGTTGAGCAAAGAGATGAATAATGCACAACAAAACACTAGACCAGCTAGCTTAAGATTCATTAGCACAACTATTGCTCCATGGAGATATAGCCAATGTGCTTAAAAATGTCACCAATCCATGTGTCATTTGATGAAGATGATTTCTCCAATGTTTTCTATGTTACAAAGATTTTTATAGCTCAATGCTCATGCTCTTGTTCTTAGACACCAATTACCTATCTGATTACTGACATGCGCAAGCACAGCTTAGCTTGTCAATATGTGAACTAACTTAGCATCTCTAACATGGTGCATTCATCTTTAATGACATTTTCAAGGAGTAGGGATCATGCATGATTTATGAGTTTATGCTTCCTATATGTGAAGATAGTTGAATTCTTTTTATAAGTTTCTTTTTAGATGCTTCACCTTAGGTGACCAAATATATGATAATAGATTCTGCTAAACCAAATTATTGATTGGTCTTATGTATGAGAACACAATTCATTCTTGTGAACAATACTCCAGTTTTCACTGCAAAAAGCAAGCTTGAAATTGATTTACCATAGCAGTCACAGATGCAAACTTTTCCATATATTTAATTTTAATGCAACAGATTCCATTACGAAAAAAATGGTTCCTGATCTTTGAAAGCCTAACCTGCAAAAGTGAAGACGGCTTATTCGTTCATTCTTTAGCAGCCTCGTTCATACTTTGCTTACAAAGCTGAAAAAACTGCAGGGAAGTCGATGTCGTGATCAAATAAGATGCAGGTACCCAAAAAAGGATTGCGAAAAAAACGACGAACATGTTGTGGCTTTAAATCATACGTTTTTAATGCACTTCTCGCAGAATCAGGTAACAATCCATGTAGGGCAAAACATCATCTGCGATTCGGGTTTGTTTCGCCCGGTCAGTCAAAAAGATGAGAGACTATGTTACATCTTTGAGCTTAGCATGGGGATGTTATGATCACATCCTAATAAATACAAAATGAACTCCGTAGCAATCATATCGTAGGACTATATTCTGCTTAAGATATATCTTATTTTGGCCTGGCTAGATCTTATTAAGGTGCTAATTCAAGCACACATAATGGTGAGACCAAATGATAGCTTATCTGAAGATTCCAACAGGAACAAGATGAACAGAAGTAAATTTCTGGCAACCTAGGAAATGTGCTTGCGCTATGTACAACTTATTCCAGAAATCACTGAGTTGTCAGATTCCCGTAATGAGATCTAAGAGGTAGATGCATTAATGTTTCTGAAACGTAGCGTATATTAATCACTTTATTTCTTGTAATATAAATCGTTGCTATGTTCTTCAACACCGTTATTTGCCTTTGGAATTGGTGTGTTGTTTCTTTTCATTCCGTGAATCAAATGGCTAATCCTAACAGTGTTGTTTCTTCAACGCTGTTATTTATGAATCATAGTCGCATAGTTGCTAGCTTTATGCTTTTTTTTTTCCTCGTGTGTCACTTTCGGATCAATGCTACTCTCCTCATGGATCATCCATCCCAAGGTTTCAAGTGTTTGATCTTTCTCAGTGTTTTAGACATGATTTTATGCTATCTAAACCATTGCATTTCTGGATTGTTATGATCTTAGGTGCCTACTAAATGATAATAACATATAATTTTGTTTCTGATGAAGGGACTTGATCTCTATATAACTTTGCATCAAAGTTCTTCCTGTCAACACGAGAATTCAATGCCTGGAGCTAAGAAATGGATGTAAACGAATTGTAATCAACACGACAAATATGCAGACATTCCTCATCAAAGCAACTCCATGAACACAACTAGAGCGAGCAAGGTTGGTGAATGATGATGCAGAAATCAATGAAATCTTTGAACGAATAATAGATTTTACAGAGAAAATAGTCATCAAAGGTCTGAAATGACATACATAAGAACATAATCCATTGGACATAGTGAACACCTTGAACTTGCTGAATTCCCATGCAACACAACACACAGTTCTCGAGATTCAGAACAGATAGCTGGATTTACTTGCCTGCATGAACTTTGATCCAAACTAACCAAAGAAGGTGAAGGATCTTCCCACAGACCTTCGAACCCAAAGCTTGGAACCAGTGACGCACCCATAGGATCGAGCATCTCGACAAGCTGCTTGTTGCTGTTGCTGTTGTCAGTGTGATTGTTGACAGCATTGTGGTGCTGCTGCATCAAGATGTCGTCGTGGATGAAGGGATCAAAGAGATCAGAGAAGAAATCAACAGTGCAGCCATCGGCTCCCTTCCTCCCTTCCTCGCTGTTCTGGCATCCCACGTTGAAGTAGCCGCCGCCAGTGGTGACCGGTGCCGGGGAGCAGAAGGTGTGGATCAGGGTTCGCGGTAGGATGACGTGGTGGTGGTGGTGGTGTTGATGGCAGAGACGGGTTGGGATTGGTGGAGAAGGAGAAGGGCTTGTGGGTGCGCGGATCTATGCCTTGCTTGATGAGCTTCCTGCTGAGGTGGGTGTTCCAGTAGTTCTTGATCTCGTTGTCTGTGCGCCCCGGTATTCTCCCGGCTATCAGCGACCACCTGCTCGTTCCAGAAACGGAGAGCTGAAACCCTAAGAGAGAGGGAGAAACCGAGAGCGGGAGAGGGAGGATACCGGTTGCCGAGGAGGCGGTGGAGGCGGAGGATGATGTCTTCCTCGTCGGGGGTGATGGGGCCGTGCTTGATGGAGGGGCGGAGGTAGTTCATCCAGCGGAGGCGACAGCTCTTGCCGCAGCGGAGCAGCCCGGCGCGCTTGGGCAGCGTCCGCCACCGCCCCTCCCCCTCCCTCCGCACGAAGCTAGCCAGCACCTCGTCCTCCTCCGCCGTCCACGGGCCGCGCTTCATTCCCACCTTGCTGCAGCACGGCGTGGGCGTCGACACTCCCCCCCGCCGCTGCTGCTGCTGCTGCTGCTGCCCCCCCTCCTCCGCAGCCGAGGGATTCCTCATCTCCCTTCTCCTCGTCGCCTCCTCCACCTGATCTACTCCCATATATATCTGTCTTGCTGTTATTTAGCCTCCCCGAGCTTTGCAACGCATGCCGGCCGCGGCCGGGACCATCGACTGGATAAACGTAATCTCTTGTGACGCGCGGTATCTTATGTGGGGGCCAAACAGACTTGTCATCCATCACCTACGGCACGGTAAATGTGGATCGATCAACATCGATTTGCCCGAATCCTAAACTCGTGACGTAACATCTTACCATCATACATGCAGGTGACTCTTCGGATCCGGTTGATCTGCCTCGTCCATTCTGCTTTGTGATCTGTGCATGCGTGGTGGTGATGGAGTTCGAGTTCATCTCGTCTTTTGCATGACACAGGTTGAGAATTCTTTTTGGTCTTTGCACCCTACAATTTATATGAGAACCGAAGGGATTTATTTTGTTTTTCTAGTTGCGTGCTAAACAAAATAAACGAAGGAATAAAAAAATAATAATTATGTGTGAACAAACAGCGTTAGGTCTGTAGCTATCAGCTGATTTGTGATGTCAAAGTACTGCGTGCATGGGAAATTTATCATTTTCATGAAAAAGATTCATGTGACTGAATGATTTATGATTATTTTATTATATCAATAAAGTGACAATGATTGCGTTGGTACTCATTTTGCATGGTTTGAATAATAGCTGGAATATATATATATATGAAAAAAAAAGTCTTAAGTGTGCAACTACATTGATGCAAAAAAAAAAAAATATATTCTTCCAGTGAATAATCATTGTTGAAGGGCACAAAATTCATGAATTTTATTTTTAGTTATAATTATTGGAGTGTTGCAAATGAAAATTACCTACAAAAGAATGTTTTGAGTTATAATAAGAGAAGAATGCAAAGTTCTAATGGTTAATCACCAACAGAAGAGAATATATAACATGTATGGAATGCTTGTGGCTTAGAACCACCAGTGGGTCAAAACTCAAAAGTTGATTCAATAGTTTGCTAAGAACTAAATGCAACTCTTGGAACTACTGATTACATAGATCAACAGTCCATCTAAAATTGCAATATTGGTTTTCAGTTGAATTTTTTTTAAAAAAAAAGTTTTTGAATGATCTTTTCCCAGTAAATACTGATTGCCTATTAGACTAATCATAGCTTGCATGCTTTATCAGATTGTGAAAGCTTAACATGGAGTCCAGATATGATAGAAATCACATGAAGTAAATTTCTCACCAACTGTGTCTCAAGAAGCCACAGATGTCCAAGATTGCATCAAAGCATGTAATGCCCACACTCCAGCCCAAGCCAAAATTGAAGTGAATATAAAACAGCACTGTGGAGTTGGCTCATTTTTTTTCTTCCCGGCCTAAGATGATATAAACATACTATGCGGGCATAAGAAGAGATAGAAAGACAAAAAAAAGAGAGAAGATTTTTGTTAGAAATATAAACAATGATTTAAATATTCCTGAGTTGGTAAAGACCACCTCTTCGTACAAAGTTGGATGATAGAAAACGATTCACGTAGCCAACCTCAAATATTTCGAGCAAGTGTTGTCGATCGAACAAGGTTGACACTTTGGCTGGCTGCTCCATCCATCTTTCCATGCTCTAAATTGGCTTCTTCGATCAGCTACCAGTCGATCCCATCACAATTGGCCACCAACCTGCATAGGATGAGATCCTCTCACGTGATGCTGCACTCATCACACCACACAAGAACGCATGCGGTCTCTTCTGCCTTCTCACCCTTCTCCTCCGCTGCGTCTCCTCCTTCCCCGGAGCTGCTTCCTCGCACGCCACAGCAGCGCTGCAATTGAGCTCTCGATGCTCTCCTCTTCATCTCATGCTTTCAGTAGGTACGCACAACTTCCATCTCTCTCTCTTGTTGTCTTGATGGTGAGTGAAGATAAATGCTTTCGGCAGTTTGAATTAAGCTGGGCGACCACTTGCATGTTGTATGCACTTGCTGATGCTCGTCCAGGAGCATTCTCATGTCCTCCATGTGATCTACAAATCCATTATAGAAACCTTACATCCATGCAATCTATCATAATTGACATTGTTCATTTTTTTTGTTTCTAGCATTAAAGACTTCCACATTATTGCAGCTATGTCAGCAAGCTGAAGAGAATAGTAGTACAGTCTCATCAATTATCTTGCTGATAGATTTGGTCTACTTCAAGACATTTTTCTCAAGCTCATTTCTTCAGTAGGTATTAAGAACTGTCTTAGTCCACAAACACATTTTAATGGCATGTGAAACTTCAATTAGCAGATAATTCTGCTGCAACTCATTACTTAGGCTTCTTAATTTAGTTTAGTTTAGTGTACCTAAGGTGTAAAGTTTCCTGAAATTTAAGATGCAGTTCATCAAATGCAGAAAGTAATACCTAAAGAACATAAAAAATTATGATGTTGGTCTAATCATTAAAAATGCCTGACACTTGTATGTTTTGATGGTTAATCACTGCAAGTGAATGAGTAATTAGTTTGACCAGCATTTATTTACACCCTAAATGGAGGCTCTTCATTCCCCCACTAAAATGATAGAAATCCTGAGTGAGACCAACTAACATTCCATGTGTTGGATTAGAAATCCTTCTCTTACAACTTAAACTTGTAGGTGACAAGTCAACACCAATTTTTCCTCTCTTCCTCTAGTTTTTCCTTCCCTGTGAAGAATTCAGAAATGAATTCATGCAATTTTAACATGATTTTGTGATCAGCCCAACTTCCAGTCAGACTTAACTAACAGTCTTCTCAAAGGACAAGACTCAGCAACTGAAGCTGGAATTTCCAAAGTAAATGCCAATATACATGTGACATATTTTAGCTTCAGTCCCATGCAGTCCTCTACATTTTGATTCAGGGTTGTTCTTTACAATACAAATCATTACGGCGCCCGAGCTATGATTCTAGTTTGCATCGAGTTCAAATGTTGAATTTTGTGCTTCATTGTGATTTGGTCAATTTGTTTCCTTAATAACTAAGAAGCTGAGCAAAGAGATGAATAATGCACAACAAAAAACTAGACCAGCTAGCTTAAGATTCATTAGCACAACTATTGCTCATACTGTCTTGATGATGAGCTTTTCATCATTAATCACTCAATGCTGCTCCATGGAGATACAGCTAATGTGCTTAAAAATGTCACCAATCCATGTGTCATTTGATGAAGATGATTTCTCCAATGTTTTCTATGTTACAAAGATTTTTATAGCTCAATGCTCATGCTCTTGTTCTTAGACACCAATTACCTATCTGATTACTGACATGCGCAAGCACAGCTTAGCTTGTCAATATGTGAACTAACTTAGCATCTCTAACATGGTGCATTCATCTTTAATGACATTTTCAAGGAGTAGGGATCATGCATGATTTATGAGTTTATGCTTCCTATATGTGAAGATAGTTGAATTCTTTTTATAAGTTTCTTTTTAGATGCTTCACCTTAGGTGACCAAATATATGATAATAGATTCTGCTAAACCAAATTATTGATTGGTCTTATGTATGAGAACACAATTCATTCTTGTGAACAATACTCCAGTTTTCACTGCAAAAAGCAAGCTTGAAATTGATTTACCATAGCAGTCACAGATGCAAACTTTTCCATATATTTAATTTTAATGCAACAGATTCCATTACGAAAAAAAAAGGTTCCTGATCTTTGAAGGCCTAACCTGCAAAAGTGAAGACGGCTTATTCGTTCATTCTTTAGCAGCCTCGTTCATACTTTGCTTACAAAGCTGAAAAAACTGCAGGGAAGTCGATGTTGTGATCAAATAAGATGCAGGTACCCAAAAAAGGATTGCGAAAAAAACGACGAACATGTTGTGGCTTTAAATCATATGTTTTTAATGCACTTCTCGCAGAATCAGGTAAAACATCATCTGCGATTCGGGTTTGTTTCGCCCGGTCAGTCAAAAAGATGAGAGACTGTGTTACATCTTTGAGCTTAGAATGGGGATGTTATGATCACATCCAAATAATAACAAAATGAACTCCATAGCAATCATATCGTAGGACAATATTCTGCTTAAGATATCTTATTTTGGCCTGGTTAGATCTTATTAAGGTGCTAATTCAAGCACACATAATGGTGAGACCAAATGATAGCTTATCTGAAGATTCCAACAGGAACAAGATGAACAGAAGTAAATTTCTGGCAACCTAGGAAATGTGCTTGCGCTATGTACAACTTATTCCAGAAATCACTGAGTTGTCAGATTCCCGTAATGAGATCTAAGAGGTAGATGCATTAATGTTTCTGAAACGTAGCGTATATTAATCACTTTATTTCTTGTAATATAAATCGTTGCTATGTTCTTCAACACCGTTATTTGCCTTTGGAATTGGTGTGTTGTTTCTTTTCATTCCGTGAATCAAATGGCTAATCCTAACAGTGTTGTTTCTTCAACGCTGTTATTTATGAATCATAGTCGCATAGTTGCTAGCTTTATGCTTTTTTTTTTTTCTCGTGTGTCACTTTCGGATCAATGCTACTCTCCTCATGGATCATCCATCCCAAGGTTTCAAGTGTTTGATCTTTCTCAGTGTTTTAGACATGATTTTATGCTATCTAAACCATTGCATTTCTGGATTGTTATGATCTTAGGTGCCTACTAAATGATAATAACATATAATTTTGTTTCTGATGAAGGGACTTGATCTCTATATAACTTTGCATCAAAGTTCTTCCTGTCAACACGAGAATTCAATGCCTGGAGCTAAGAAATGGATGTAAACGAATTGTAATCAACACGACAAATATGCAGACATTCCTCATCAAAGCAACTCCATGAACACAACTAGAGCGAGCAAGGTTGGTGAATGATGATGCAGAAATCAATGAAATCTTTGAACGAATAATAGATTTTACAGAGAAAATAGTCATCAAAGGTCTGAAATGACATACATAAGAACATAATCCATTGGACATAGTGAACACCTTGAACTTGCTGAATTCCCATGCAACACAACACACAGTTCTCGAGATTCAGAACAGATAGCTGGATTTACTTGCCTGCATGAACTTTGATCCAAACTAACCAAAGAAGGTGAAGGGATCTTCCCACAGACCTTCGAACCCAAAGCTTGGAACCAGTGACGCACCCATAGGATCGAGCATCTCGACAAGCTGCTTGTTGCTGTTGCTGTTGTCAGTGTGATTGTTGACAGCATTGTGGTGCTGCTGCATCAAGATGTCGTCGTGGATGAAGGGATCAAAGAGATCAGAGAAGAAATCAACAGTGCAGCCATCGGCTCCCTTCCTCCCTTCCTCGCTGTTCTGGCATCCCACGTTGAAGTAGCCGCCGCCAGTGGTGACCGGTGCCGGGGGAGCAGAAGGTGTGGGATCAGGGTTCGCGGTAGGATGACGTGGTGGTGGTGGTGGTGTTGATGGCAGAGACGGGTTGGGATTGGTGGAGAAGGAGAAGGGCTTGTGGGTGCGCGGATCTATGCCTTGCTTGATGAGCTTCCTGCTGAGGTGGGTGTTCCAGTAGTTCTTGATCTCGTTGTCTGTGCGCCCCGGTATTCTCCCGGCTATCAGCGACCACCTGCTCGTTCCAGAAACGGAGAGCTGAAACCCTAAGAGAGAGGGAGAAACCGAGAGCGGGAGAGGGAGGATACCGGTTGCCGAGGAGGCGGTGGAGGCGGAGGATGATGTCTTCCTCGTCGGGGTGATGGGGCCGTGCTTGATGGAGGGGCGGAGGTAGTTCATCCAGCGGAGGCGACAGCTCTTGCCGCAGCGGAGCAGCCCGGCGCGCTTGGGCAGCGTCCGCCACCGCCCTCCCCTCCCTCCGCACGAAGCTAGCCAGCACCTCGTCCTCCTCCGCCGTCCACGGGCCGCGCTTCATTCCCACCTTGCTGCAGCACGGCGTGGGCGTCGACACTCCCCGCCGCTGCTGCTGCTGCTGCTGCTGCCCCCCCTCCTCCGCAGCCGAGGGATTCCTCATCTCCCTTCTCCTCGTCGCCTCCTCCACCTGATCTACTCCCATATATATCTGTCTTGCTGTTATTTAGCCTCCCCCGAGCTTTGCAACGCATGCCGGCCGCGGCCGGGACCATCGACTGGATAAACGTAATCTCTTGTGACGCACGCGGTATCTTATGTGGGGGCCAAACAGACTTGTCATCCATCACCTACGGCACGGTAAATGTGGATCGATCAACATCGATTTGCCCGAATCCTAAACTCGTGACGTAACATCTTACCATCATACATGCAGGTGACTCTTCGGATCCGGTTGATCTGCCTCGTCCATTCTGCTTTGTGATCTGTGCATGCGTGGTGGTGATGGAGTTCGAGTTCATCTCGTCTTTTGCATGACACAGGTTGAGAATTCTTTTTGGTCTTTGCACCCTACAATTTATATGAGAACCGAAGGGATTTATTTTGTTTTTCTAGTTGCGTGCTAAACAAAATAAACGAAGGAATAAAAAAATAATAATTATGTGTGAACAAACAGCGTTAGGTCTGTAGCTATCAGCTGATTTGTGATGTCAAAGTACTGCGTGCATGGGAAATTTATCATTTTCATGAAAAAGATTCATGTGACTGAATGATTTATGATTATTTTATTATATCAATAAAGTGACAATGATTGCGTTGGTACTCATTTTGCATGGTTTGAATAATAGCTGGAATATATATATATATGTAAAAAAAAATGTCTTAAGTGTGTAACTACATTGATGCAAAAAAAATATATATATATTCTTCCAGTGAATAATCATTGTTGAAGGGCACAAAATTCATGAATTTTATTTTTAGTTATAATTATTGGAGTGTTGCAAATGAAAATTACCTACAAAAGAATGTTTTGAGTTATAATAAGAGAAGAATGCAAAGTTCTAATGGTTAATCACCAACAGAAGAGAATATATAACATGCATGGAATGCTTGTGGCTTAGAACCACCAGTGGGTCAAAACTCAAAAGTTGATTTAATAGTTTGCTAAGAACTAAATGCAACTCTTGGAACTACTGATTACATAGATCAACAGTCCATCTAAAATTGCAATATTGGTTTTCAGTTGAATTTTTTTTTTAAAAAAAAGTTTTTGAATGATCTTTTCCCAGTAAATACTGATTGCCTATTAGACTAATCATAGCTTGCATGCTTTATCAGATTGTGAAAGCTTAACATGGAGTCCAGATATGATAGAAATCACATGAAGCAACTTGATGAGACCAAACTTTAGTAAAACTAATCCAATAAGTTTAGTACCTATTGGATGTTTATGAATTACTAGAGAACATTTTAAGAGTTCTTGAGAATTTAATTATAGGAGATGAGCCATTCAATTATCCACCTGAATGATTATTTCCAAGCTCATTCTTTGCATGTGAAGCTGACAGAAACTGAAGTCTAGCTTTTGTACATGACAATGCTTAAACTAACATGTTTATATGATTGATGATGAGTTCCATGCATGTCTCCCATTCAAACAGTGCATTCTTTTCCTCAGGAGTTTGATACTTACTACACCTTCAAGTCATTAGACCTCCCAACTACCATTTCTGCATGATAAGACCTGTTCTATCCAATCAAGCAAAAAGTGTAAACAAAAAAAAAAAAAAAGGAAGAAAGCGTAGACAAGGAAAAGAGCTAATATGATGGTCCCAGGAAAATATAATAAATAACATCAAGGAAAATATAATACATATATTTTTCTTACTATACCTTTACCCTTCCAAATGCAAGTTGATGTGAACCGATCAACCAACTCAACACTTGCTTCTGAGAAATCATAATTCATGATACTTAAGGGAGAGGAAGATACACACGACAGCAGGAAATTATTTGATGAACCTTTCTACTTGCAATGGGATCTCTGATGGGAGGGAGGGCAGTCCAGAAAAAGGAGACGAAGATTGTTCCCTTGATGATGCTGATGATGATGATATATACATATATATATATGCTAATTGTGCACTATTTTAATTTTTATGGATATTTTCTATTGATGATCCCTCCCCATACATTATCTGCAAATGTCTTCATAACCTCAGTTGTTCTCAACTACTTTACAATGAGCTCAGGAGAATATGAAGAGCACACCCATCTCAGTGACATATCCATACATATAAAACTGGTATGTTTTACCTTCAGTAACTCTCTGAAGGAAATCCCTAGATGGAAGTTCATAGCTGTGATGTTCTACAGTCCACTGTTAAATATGATAATTATTTTATTTTGTTGCTACTGTTTGTCTACAACATTACTTTCTGCAGCTAGAGATATTTATTTATGCTTCAATGATATGGAAATGACTGAAAACCTAGCTGGCTTCTCCCATAGAGATGAAACCTACATAGATTAATCTCTTTGCATGATTAATCTTTAGAGCTTGTGTTTGCAGGAGATAAAATGTGATTTTTTTTTTTCATTCACTCAATACTCTAATCTGTTTTATTCTTCTGGCACAAGAAATTTACTGCCTACTGATCCAAACACTTGCTGATATCAAGCTCCAATCATACCACAGAAGAGTGAGGTATGACCTTCCTTCATTTGGCACTTTTTTTTTTTTTTTTTTTTGGTATTCTCTGTAAATCTGCATTCTTTTCTTCAAGGACAGTAGCTTGGATCCACCTTGTCCATCAAGCTCATCGGCCATATTAAAAATATTAAGAATGCTCACCATTCATTCCTCCATTTTCTTCTATCAGGATGAAGAAATGTCAAGAAATCAGATTACTTTCCTATACTTTTTATTACATAATAATTCTCAATCATATCAGCAAAAGAGGATAATCATATCACTGGTTAATTTGCATTAAAGTAGTACTGCAGTTTCTGCTGGTGTTGCTCCATTGGTGCAGCTGCTACAGCTGCTGATGTTTCCTGATGTCTTGGCTGCTTTTCCATTGCTCCAGTGAAGGTACCAGAGTAGTTTTTGAGGAATGGAATGGGAAGGGGAGAAAGTAAAAGAACAGAATAGCTTGTGATGAGAAGGAAAGAAATTAGAGAATTGAAGGCTCTTTGTTTGCTTCTCTTTGTTGAACTGTAGCTATTACTCCTGTGAGTCCTCTCTACCATAATATATTCAAGTTTAAGTTGAGCAGATGGTACACTGTCATCAGAGTGTCTCTCGTTCACCTTCTCTTGGAAATCAACAATCTTATGAACTTCTCTACAGCACATCATGATGTTCCAAGGTTACTATATACTGCAATGGGTTTGCAGATCATTGGATTGGAGTTACTCAGACTCATATTTCAGCTGTGTCATGATGATGTGTTATGACAAGTCTACAAGTGTTCTCTGTATAAGAGAAATGGAAGCAATGAGGGGAATCAGTCTTAGGACCAACCATCCAAATTCCAATACCCTCATCAGTCACCTGCACCAAGGTTATATGAGTGAGAGGAACTGTGCATTTATTGACCACCATCATTTATACCAAAATGTTTAGGAGTCAATGGACCGTTGCCTTGTGTTCCTAATATCTCAATCTTGTGTCATCTTATTAAAGATTAGAGATAGATCATCAGTGTTGCTTATGATAATAATGCTAGATACATGTGCCATACAAGCCAATCACGTTATGATAATCTCTTTACTTATTATTGCTAGTATTTTTTTTTCAGATTATCTAGATTTATATTGTGATATCCTTGGATTTGTACAATAAAAATCGGATCGTGATGAGATCATAATAATGAGACTGATTCGTCTTTAAACACAGATCTAAATCATCTCGGTCATAAGTTACTCAAGAAAGGACGTCGAGATAACCGGATAAACTGATGCGTTGTATACTCATCTAGGTAATGGAGGTGATTAGTCTCATAGTCACTCGTGTCGAGACACTAGAGGTACAATATAGATGTTTATTAAAGAATGAATTTATTGATTGATCTACTTACGGAATGCTGGATGGTTAATGATACATGATGTCAGACAGTGAATCTGTAGTCTCAGTTGTATATCTGGTCCTTAGACTTGAGACACCAAAGATGACTTATATGAGTACTCCATTCTTTGACGTCGGACTTACAAGTTTGGAAGTTCCAAATCTGGTACAATCGATTCTCGAGAATGACAACTAATCTTATGAAGGTAATTAAGTGTCAATAGATGATCATCCACTCTTGGTATCGTGAGAGGAATATCCCACGCATGCTCGCTCAGACAAAATCCCTGGTCATGGTCGTTCGGATTGAGAGAAAAGGAGTTCTCCGGGAGAATCCGATTACAGCGATAATCAGACATGATTCCGTATGGGCCTGACATTACCATGCCCAATATATGATCTTTGGAATTTTAGATAAATGAGAGACTATAGATACATGGTAACTGAGGACAAACAGATCCGATAGATTAGATCCCCTTGTACCGTCTAGGGATTATGGCGCAATGACTTAGTAGATCCATAGTCAATGAGTCGAGTGAATATATCAGAAGGAGTTTTGAGTCAAAAGGAATTCTGGTATAATCGACTCACGGCCAGCTCGATATTGGGTCTAGAGTGTCACACACATATAGTGGATGTTGTGACGAGTACAGGTGCAGATATAAGATATCCACGGAGCCCCTAGTTTGGATTCTGTGGATAAGATCCGATTGGATAATTTGATAGAGATCTAGTGAGGATATGATCCATTAAAGGATAAGCTTCATGTGCCTTTATAAATAGGAGGAATCTCATAGTTCATAGGCTAAAACTTCTGGTGGTCGCCTCTTCTATTCTCCTCGGCCACCTCTCCTTCTTCTTGGCTCCGACAGTCTTATGGTGTACATGGAGAGGAAGATCCCACGACAATCTAAGGAGCATCGTCGTTAAGTCTGTGTGGATCACCGTTAGATAGGAGTACACGAGTTCTCCTTCATCTTTTTCATTGGATCTGAGAATTTTTGAAATATATAATTTTCCTAGATAACACTTCTAATATGATATGAGCGGTTTTTGGATTTATGAATTTTTACGTACCAATTATCGCATAACGATCAAGTACTTATCTATAAAAAAATTTATTTTATTTTTATTAAATGTCGATTCGTGATTTCTTAACAAATAATAAATGCTCTATTAATTCTGTGTAGGAATACCTAAGTCATGGCACTTTTTGGGAGATCAAAGGACCAATTTTACTTACAAAAATATTTTTTAAAAAAATATTTTTATTACGTTAAATGATGTACATGACCCTCACGCATATATTTGAATATGAAATCTATCACTCTGTGCAACAATATATCAACATGTATCAACAGCTACAAATTACATGAGTATTAATGTCTGGTGTTGGTTGTCTGCTTGTGATGTGTAACAAAGAGTCTTCAATATCTACTGATCAGTTTATACGTATAGAAGTACTCCGCACCGTTATTGTAGCTATCTGTACCTTCCATTTCAAACCTTCACAGATCCAATTTGTCATGAAGTCGCATAGGTTAAGGATTTGCATTAATTTATACATACAGAGGAAGTACTTTGCACCTTAGTTATACCGATCTTTACATTTTGTTTCAAACCTTCACAAATCCAATTTGTGATGAATTCATATAGGTTAAGGATATCTAACTCTATACATTTGAAGAATTATGATATTTTCTGATCAATTAAAACATGATAAATTTTCTCTTGCATTTATCTATTGGTTTTCAATAGCTCAAACATATACATATATATAGCTAAATTGAAGTATATCCTGTCCTCATCGTAAAAAAGAATCTAAATATTGACCAACATCTGATGTTGTTGCATGCTTATAAAGAAACAAGTAAATCTTTGCAGCCTACAACATAACCTTTGTGTCCAAGGCCGACCCAACCATCCATCAAGTCTCATTCTTCCATCTCAACCATCCAATTCTTTTTACAAAATAATAAAAGGTCAGGACTGCATACAAATTTTATTTCATTTGTCCAAAATGGGTGGTCTAAACTAGTAATTTTTTGGTCCATGGTGTCTTGTGTTAGACGCAGTGTGCTACTACTCGATGCACATAACGTATGCCCTTAACACTGTTGTTAAGAATTACATGGAGAATAACCTAATCAAAGCATTCACCAAACCGAATAATTGCTCAAGAAGAAGAGAAATAATTAGGCTTGTTTACAAAGGATTGGTATACATCCTGTGCTACACCCTTCACAGAAGCAAGAAAAAGTAGAGAGCAAGTTGTTTTAGTGGACAGTAAGCTTCTATCCATCGTCCTCTCACTCCAAACCACCGTAATCCATATATATGTATATATGGAGAGAGAGAGAGAGAGAGAGAGAGAGAGAGAGAGAGTAATCTACATCTCGCAGAGAAGAAGAAGAATGCAGTTCCTAGCTCAAGATCAGGCATAGCCACAACTACCATACTCGCATCGCAACCCCGGCTGGCACACGGTGGCGCACTTGCCGCAGTTGTTGACGTCGTAGGCCACGGCGGTGCACTTCCCCTTGCAGCACAACTGCCCGAAGCCGCACCGGAGGCCGCAGGCGCCGCAGTTGTTGCGGTCGCTGAGCACGTTGCGGCAGCGCTTCTTGCAGCAGTAGAGGAGCTGCGTGCCGTCCTTGGCCTGCAGCCCTGAGCATCTGTTGTTGGTGACCGGGTCGCACCGGTCGCCCTTCTTCACGGCCTCCTGAGCCAGGAATCGACTCCGTGCACGCGGATCCCTGACCTCAGCCGCGGCGCTACGTTGTGGTGTGACCGACGCGAGAGCGAGCAGGAGAAGGGTGACGAGCAGACTCCGGGGAGAGAGGCAGGTGGTGGCCATTCTCTCCTCCTCCTCCTCCTCTCTCTCTCCCTCTTGCTCGAGTGAGGTAAGGGTTACAGAGCTCGGTATATGAACGAGGGGAACGCTTCAACCCACGACCTCACATCCCATGGTCTCGCCGCCGCTGGTCTACACTGCCAGCTTTGGCTCCTAGAAATGCGAGCTCATTAAGAGGAAGCACATGAGGCTGTTTGCGCCTCGCTTCAAGTCAAAAGAAGAGGATTCACAAAGTGCAAGCATCGAGATCAGAAACATCAATATAGATCTTGAGGGGATGGTGAATTAGTATCATCGTGGAATATGAGGTTTGCTTGACGATGACTCTGATGCTGTTCTTGGTACTACAAATGTGATCCACTTTTCCGGCGGGAATAGCGTAGTCTCGGATCGGGGAAGGGGATATGTTGACTTTTTCTTCTTCGGATCATTAAATTTGGGGATTGGGATTGGTGGTTTTGCAATGAAGACGCGGTTAACGAAAGATACAGTGGATTCTACGACGTGTTGTGACAGTGTTAGGGCCACAGCACAAGTTGCAAGGTCATTTGAGTTCTCGAAATATATGATAGCAAGATATGTAGGGTTCTGAAAACCTGGGCATTAGAGAGTAAAGGAGTAGGTCTTGCTCTAGCTTGATGATGATGATTGCAGACATTTAAGTTCAAGGAGAACAGGCTGGTCATTTAAGATCATGAAGTGCTGATTAGTCTCAGAAAGCTTAGCTTGAAGAGCAAAGAAGCTGACTAAAGAAGCAAATTAAGGCTCAAGATTTGTATGATTTGACATGTAATTACAAGTAGTAGCCTATAGAATATTACCAACCCAAGATCTATAATCAACCAAGTCAGAAAATATACAACCGTAAAGGAATAAGCAACAAAGTTGGAATTGTAAAGGAAAAAACCTATTGCTGAAGTTTCCAAGAAAACTTATAAGAACTTAATGACACCAAACTTCGGAACTCCAGATTTGATTATTTTGAACTTAGTTGATCACACAACTGCATATCATTTTTTTCTTTATGAACTTGGCTAAGCTCAAAGCTCAAATTAATTACATTAGATGGCCAGTTGCTCATATGAGATGCAGCTTGACTAGATTTATACTTCTTTTGAGTGACTTTACATAGAACTATCTATGTCACAAAGTCTAACTAACCGTCAAAATCCTAAAAACCGTGAAAGGACATTAACCATCTAATTTGTGAAACATTTTGGCTAGTGAAGTTTCTTTTGGGGATGAATAGAAACTTATAGGACAATGGAGGTTTATTTGTAAGCTTCATTGTTATCACAATATAAAAGGATCGGAAAATGTTGATTGTCTCCCTGTCACATGACTTATTCGCCTACAGCCAACTTGAGTAATCGTTCCTCTCTCTCTCTCTCTCTCTCTCTCTCTCTCTCTCTCTCTCTCTCTCTCTCTCTCAATCAACCTCCTGATACTGCATTCAAGGTACTAAATAAATAGGCCTGAGACAACTAGTAAAGACCAATATATATGATTGAACACTAATATAATCCAAATGTTTAAATGCTAAGTAGTCATTGGAGTCTTGCAATTTATAGTAATGTGTGCCTATTTTAAACTCTCTTGTGATCTTCATTTCACATATTAATATTTTTCCATAAAATAAAATACCATCCATATTAAGCCAATTATTAAAAATCCATATGATACGACAAGTAAAGCATGCAATAAAAAAAGGTGTAGAGAAAACATCTGTAAGATGCTGAGAAACAACATGAAGGGTGGTAGAGAGCAAGTCTATTAGATGTTGCTGTCTGACACCTATATGACCTTTTCTCTTGTTCTTGTACTGGTGAACTTAGTCATCATTCTAAAACTCCTCTCAGATCTTAAACTATGAATATTTTATTTACTTAGTGCAAGGATCAAGCATGCCAATTCAAAAATCTCCCCCACTTGACCTTAGAGCTTCTAAGATACAGCTTGAGGAATTTTGATAGGAAAGCTTGAAGTTTTAGCCTCTCTCAGCTTGAAGAAACTGCTAACATGACTTCAGCATTAGAAAGTCAATAACTCAGAACCAGACTCTTTATCTCCCAAATCTCTAATCTTTTAATATTATTTTAGAGTTTACTTTGAAGGAGATTCTGAGCAAATCCCTTCAGCCATGCGTCACTCATTGTTCAAATGAGATACATTGGCATATAGCCCCACAAACTCCAGACGCATAGAGAGAGAGAGAGAGAGAGAGAGAGAGAGAGAGAACTAAACTGAGGTTTCAACACACTTGAAAGACCTGGGTCAAACCACATAGATAACCAACTTTGATCTATTAATTATTAGGCTTTCACTGGGTTAAGTCTTTTTAGTGCAGTTACTAAGAACGACATGATCTAAAGGCTCTGATATTATTTGTTTGCCATTCTCTGTCTTCCAAAAGTTTGAGTTTGTAATAGATGCCATTGATTTATGATAGCAAGCTATGGATTCAATTGAGATGTATTAAACTTGAGGATTTCTCCATTCTACATCTTTCTCTGTTGATGTTCGACCTGGATTTTGACAAAGTTAAAAGCATTCTTGTGAACATCAACAAAGTGTTATATATAGATTGAACAGCAAAGTGGAAATGCATGTGTTCAGAAGTCTGCCCGTATTTTGGGGAGAACACTCAGATCAGGCAATCCTTACCATGTTTTCTATTAGATTTCTCAACTTAGCTGTCCTCCGACACCCAAACTCTATGCAAAAGCATCTTCTAGGATTCATCTCAACATGTCATCCACAAGAATGTCAAAGAAAGAACTGAACAGAGTGCAGTCTGGTTTCAGTGTTCCAAAAGCATTAAGGAGTGCAGAAATGTATGGATGTATCAAAGGAAAAGTAGATCTCCAGCTTGGTCAACACCCCAGCTCAAATTCTACAGGGTTGGCAAGATCTGCCATCAGCACAGTCAAGACTCAGGAGTGTGGAAGATGAAATCTCCAAACGTGACTACAAGTTAAATAATAAAAAGCTCCTTTTTTTCTCTTATAAGTTGTGAAGAATATAAATCAGATTATGTTTCATCTTTTGACTTTAGTTTACAGATGCAGTAATATTGATAAACAAATTTAAGAAGATATCAGAGTGGAGGGTCATGTGTTCAATGATGAATTCAAAATCGCAAGTGTTGGGTTTAAGCAATATGTCAAGAATAGAAATCACATTATGGCCTAAGCTTTGAGATTAATTGTCTCGGTCTAACTAGAGAAACTGAGGTTCTACAGCACATCAAAAACAGATGATGGGTCTTACAGTATAACAGGATTTCTTGAAGAAACACTTGAGTGCTGATTTGAAGCCCAGAGATTTTTGTGTTGATTAATCTAAAGGAACTACTTCACTTCAGAAGAAAGATTTGTCAAAATGACCGTCTTAAACACTTTTCCAAACCCTTCAATCGCAAGAACAAGCATTCCAATTTACTTCCCAAAACAATCACAATATATCTAGGGCTATCTTACATAAATTGCAGATAATTACGGACATTCTAAACCTAAATACACAAAAGGGGCAAGGATTTCCATCAAAAGAACACGGATCTTGCAGAGATTAGGGAAAACCCAATTTAAAAGACCCTAAAAATGTGCTAGTTTCATGTAATTTTGCTAAAACAAGGGGAAAAATCGAGAAATGCTGGAGTTAGGGCCGTACCTCTCCGTATTCAAAGATTGGAGCAACTGGACCCCGAGATCGATCCATCCATCCATCAATCGAAACGGGAGGGGAAGGAGCAGAATCGCGTCGGAGGCACGGCGTCGCACGCCGAGAGATGGAAGCGGGGAACGAGCGGTCTAGATTCAAACGCGCTCCTCTTTTATAGACGCAACGGACGGTCGAGATGCTCTGTTGCGATCGGGTGGAGCTCGAGAAGAACACGGCGTCATCGAGTCGGATCCATCTAGGATCCGAATCCTGCGACTTTAACGGATCCAAAATGCCGACCCGAAATCGAAAATTTCGGGTCCTGTCGACGCACGCCAATAAGCAACACCGACAAGAAGACGATCTACGGACAAGAAGGAGAGCCTTTCAAAGTTTCCACAAACACGTAAGAACAAAATGATCTCTCTCTCTCTCTCTCTCTCTCTCTCTCTCTCTCTCTCTCTCTCTCTCTCTCTCTCTCTCTCTCTTCGTGTATGATACGAAGGAAATCGCAGACTGCTCAGGTAGATAATGATGTGGAACATCGCAGATGCTTCTTTTGGCGAACAAAGCGGACATGCGAATGGGACTGGGAGCTTTGAATCTGCAATTGTCTTGAAGGACGCTGGCTTTCTATCCTTTCCCTAGATGCAAATTCTTCATCATCCTCTCGGATCCATCCCCTCCTTTTCTTGAGATACCTCTGAAGGGATGACTCGCGTTATCTGCCACCTGCCATCAAGATGGAGGCCTAATATTTGCTACAACTCGAACCAAATGTGACCTGCAACCATTCCATGTGTTCTCCCTCCGAGTGTCGGGTGATGTAGGTCGATTAGCGGGCTTGTTAGCTTCACTGAGATGGCGAGTACGGTCATTATCCGGCTTTACAAGGGATGGGATAAGGGTGTGCGGAAAGGGAGGCTTGAATCTTTGTACCCTTTTCGCCTTTGCCGCGTGAATGCATCATGGAGTCTGCATGCACGATCGACGCTGTTGTTCTGTCTTCGTGAATGATCAGATGACACCAAAAGGTGGAGGGGGTGCATGCAGAAAGATAACATTCTTAGCGCCCCACCCTCCTTTCTCCTACCTTTTTCTTGTTTGTGCACGCGATAATTGCATGAGACTCTTCGGTCACAAAAGCAGATTCCTCGTCGATGGTGATGATTATGGCCGCGGTGGAATGGATCGCCTGCTTTCTGTGCGCTCTTATCGTCCTGCTCGATCCTCCGCGATGGCCTGTCCACGGAACGGAGCGGAGCTCCTATAAAAGCCCGCCTGCACACCGCGTCCTCATCGACCTTCGTCTGGAAAGAAGCTTCGGTCACACAATGTCGAGGGATCCGCTAATCCTGGGCCATGTCGTGGGCGATGTGTTGGACCCGTTCGCTCGATCGGTGTCGCTCGGTGTCACGTACAAGAACAGGCTGGTCATCAATGGCAGCGAGTTCAAGCCGTCTGCTGTGGTCGACAAGCCTCTGGTTCAGGTTGGAGGAGACGACCTGCGCATCTTCTACACGCTCGTGAGTTCTTCTTCCTCTCGCAGATTGCACCCCGGTTCGGCATCGAACACCTTGCGTGAGTCCATTGGCGCTCCTGTTTTTGGCAGGTGATGGTGGATCCCGACGCCCCCAACCCGAGCGACCCGACGCTCCGGGAGTACCTCCACTGGTCCTCTCTCTCTCTCTCTCTCTCTCTCTCTCTGAGATGTCGGAGAAAGAAAGGCATGTGGCTGGTATAGAGCTGACGGATCTTTAACTGATGGCTTTTGTAGGTTGGTGACGGACATCCCCGCGACCACAAACGCAAGCTTCGGTGAGTGACGTACGGCGATGAACAGTTCCCAAAAAGCTCGAGTCGCTTCATTCTGCTATGATCGCACAAGGGTTTCAATCTCGAGTAGGGGAAGGATTTGAGATTCCACTGCCACAACACACGACCATCTCATGGATCGTGTGGTGCAAGTGCACGCCAACACGACATCGTTCCTCAGATTCCTCCATATGTATCCTTGTGCTTCGTCTCCCTCGGTTAACTGTGATGTTGGTGACACAGGAAGGGAGATCGTGTGCTACGAGTGCCCCCGGCCGGCGTCGGGCATCCACCGGGTGGTGTTCGTGCTGCTCCGCCAGATGGGAAGGGAGACGGTGTTCGCGCCGGAGATGCGCCACAACTTTAGCACAAGAAGGTTCGCCATGGAGCATTACTTGGTGCCTGTGGCCGCCACCTATTACAACTGCCAAAGGGAGGCCGGCACCGGCGGCAGAAGGTTCATAAGAGATGACCGATGCTGAAAGCAGTTCCTGCACGATATATATATATATATATATATAAGCAAAAGAATCTATGGCACAAGCAGCACTTCCATGTTTACAATATGTACACTTGTGGAATACCAGTACTGATAATTGAAGTAATCCACTTATTAAGCGAAATTTAACCTGTTCAAACATGCAATTGCCACTCTCTGTACATCAAAACCAAAGATTAGGGATCCATATGCAATGCAGAACAAGGAGGATCTCTTTAAGAGACTAAATTTGCAGCCAAGGAATGTTTCTTGGTTAGAATCTGTATCATGTTGACTTTCTATCTTAAGGATTAGATCAGCAAGAGCAATATAGAGAACGGCCGCAGGAGGCCTCGGATGTCTGATGCCGTGGCAGGAGCACTGGAGTAGCGGGAGTTTCCTGATGTCGAACAATCCGCAAATGCACCTGCAGTACAGGAAACCCAAAGGCCATGTTACAAAGAACAGACCGTTTCGAGGTTTTCGATGCAGAACAACCAGAGCAACGATACAAGTAGTGTTTGAGTATTAAACATGGCATCATCACCAACTAGAAAATTCCAATCAGAAATGGGCATAAATAATGCTTTTCAGCGCATGGTATTTCCTTCCAGTTTTACTTCTTCAAAGTGCATGGAATGGAAACGCAAGGAGACCGACTCGAGAATTTGCTAATTTCAGGAGTCGTGGAACCATACAACAACGGCGAAGTAAATGAAAAAAAAAAAAAAGATTTGTTTTAAAATACATTATTAAACATTTAGTAAGAAGCAGTTGATCTCTTGTTAATCTGAAATCTCTAAAACAAAGAATTAGGAAAATATATATATATATATATAGGCACTGTATAAAATAAGTCAACAAATATTGTAAAATTGCAGTCCAAGCAACATTAATATTTAGAGCTAATTCATATAGAGGGGTGCGCACCCTTGTAGTACCACCCTGTTCTATCAACAGGCACCAAGTTAAGGTGTTTAGAAGCAAACCCGAGTTCAATGAAGAAGAATCCTCAATTTGATTCGACCTACATCAGCAACTAATCTGAAAAATATAATGACTAGATAACAATGATCGTACTGTCTTAATTTGCAGAAGCAGATAGATGTTCGGACAACCCATACCTTTGCTACAGCTATAGGCACCATCATCTGCACATATATCAGTCACAGTCACACATCAAACAGTGCCAGCAGCTGCACTCAATCCTGAACCAACTGATAAATAATGCACATTTCCACTAAAAGTTCTGATATCCTCTTTGTTCCTCAGGACAATATATAACCAGTTAGCTTGCCTCCATCCAGGGGGAGAAAAATTCAAATACTCAGTTTGCTCATTCATCTCATGATCTCAAGAGTCTTTTCAAATTAATAATTTGTTAAAAATTAAAAAATGCATAGGGAAAGAAATGAACTGACCTGGGTCTCCCGTCCAAAACCAAATGAAGAGATGGCAGATGGTGGAAACCTGGAACCATCATCTCTACAGGTCCCAACTATGTAGCCATTATTCAGACATTTACAGCAGTCAGTATTACAAGACCTTTTGCTTGATTCAAAATAGCATCAGGGATCAACTACTCCGGTGGTCTCATCAACCCCACCTAGCAATAATTTGTAGCATGATGTTAGTTTCTACTGAAGTGATTCGCTACTATTTTGCAAAAATAGTATGCATGGTACATAATTTTAACTATATCTCATAAAAGTATAAAAATCAAATTGTAATATGATAAGCCCCAAAGGGAAATAACCTCTAACATTGAACCACTGGCAGCTGGCTCATTCTTGCTCAAGGATAAGACAATAGTAAGCAAGTTCATAGCCAAAACTATCAGCAAACAACTTCACTTTTTACAAAGTCAAGTTATTTAGAGCCTGATGCTGAAACCATAAAGATACCACGCGCTGATAAAAAAAATCTACTTGTAAATTTCATAACATTCTTGGTCTTATATGAATTATTTGTAGGTTTCCGGCTCATGTATGGATAGGAATTCAAACTCCTTCCATGTGTATGCAACTGACCTGATGTGCCATAGAAAAGTCCTATTTGGAGATTGGAGACAAGGGATGGCAGAAAAGGAAAGAGACTGCCTTTGGCATTAACATGAATACTTATCTAAAATTACAGCAAAGCTGCTGCTAGAATTCCATAAAGGAAACTGGGATACAGTGTAATCAATACAATTAATTAAATAATTTACAGCAATCCATTACTCTATACTGCCCGCTCTAACTTCTAAAGTTACTAACAAATTGTTATACTTCTTCAAAGTAACTAACAGGTTGATAAACAGAAGCAAAAAAAGATGAAATTTTGTAAGTATTAGCTAGAACAACTTGTACATTGAAACTTCACTTTTGATGAGGCAGTATAATTTGCAGCTGAAACCCAACTAAATTACAGTTTCACCACCCAATATCTTCCCAAAGTTGAACTTTGGGGTTCCCAAACTCAAACCCATCATGCCAAAGGAAAGAAATCATTAAGAACAAGAAAAGAAGCCACAACAAAAATATCTGATCTTACTAAAGCTAGCAACTAATCTACCCCAATACAAACCCTCAAAGATTCCCCCATCATTAAATAAAGCCAAGACTTCGAAGTGACAGATTATTAAAAGAAGACAGATGCAACCGATGAAAGGCACCACCTTGGGGGGACAAAGAGGATGAAGAGGAGTTTGTCCACCGCACTTCGACTGGTGACATCAGAAATCCTAGAATCGAGCATGTCCAACAACTCTTCCTAGACTTGTATTGTAGGGCAGAGCTCGGAACATGGCTGGGCGACCTAGGGTTGAAGCTTGTAATCGAAAGGGTATTTGGGGAGAGCACTCGTAGAACAAAGCGGAAAACATATAAATCTAACCTGTTGTATGCAGTCTACGATACGATGCGATGGGTAAAGAGGTGAACCAAACCAGAAACCCGAACTGACTCAACCCAATCTATGCATAATTAAAGGGTCAAATTGGGGCTACACAGCTCCAATTGGAGCTCTAATCTTAAACCTAATATCCTTTTGAAATCACACCAACTTTGCCAACCAATCCCCCTAACACAACAATATTTTAAATTTAAGATTGAGTATTAGTCTTTTTTTTTCCTTTTATTTTTTGATATATTTCTCAAATAAAAGTGGGATTATTATAATGTGGACAAACTATGTTGGATAAAGCCAGATTCTTCCGGTTTCAACCTCCTCTATGGTAAAAAGTAAAACACATTTTCTATGCTCTTAAATAATGCATTTCTTATCGATCTTAATTAAATGTTAGAAGAAGACATTGTCAAACACTTTCATGATAGACCCTATGTTTTGTAGGATTATCAGTTCTTCACCATGACAAATTTTTACTTTCATTATTTTTATCTTTATATGTTTAAGATAGACTTCTATCTTGGTGAACAAGAATCAATCTATCACATAGGGTGAACAAGAATCTAATAAGAATCAATCTATCACATCGGATGAATGCTAAAAAGATCTAATAAAGGTCTGACTAGTGATCTAATAAACTTAAGTTTAATCCAATCAAAGGCCAATTTGATTTTGATAACTATGCTTACAGTTGTAGGAACCATCATCGACACACCAACTAAAACTTGCACTGCATAACAAAAAGCATAAAAAAGTATACTCAATGCACAAGGCTCCCGCCGATGTGGGATCTAAGAAGAATCAATATATACAGCCTTACAGTCCAATCATAAAGAGATTACTTTTGTGACTCAAATTCTGATCTCTTAGATCACAAAGAGACAATCTTACTATTGTCCATAAACCGGCAGTAGGCTACCTGTGGCCACTGAGCCACAGGGAGCTGAGAGAGCACCAAAAGAAATGGTTCCTGAAAGGAAACCATACAACCTAAAGTAGACTGATGCATGAATGGCCCCACATCTAATTCAAATCTAACATACCTCCGCTCACCTTACACCGACCTCCACTAATCTACTATCAGAAATCAACATTGGATACTCTAGGCACCATTGATTGACATCTAATCTGTCATTACAAACATCAAATACATAAGCTCAACAGTTACTTGGCCAAAGAACAAAGAGACCATGTTAAGCTACTATTATACTCTATTCATAGGCATTGAAAAAGAACTTTTCTTCTTTTCATCTCATTACTCTCACATTGCACTCTCACCTGATAGATATCACAGCTATCTGGTGCACCAATGGATGGCTAGCTGATCGCTTCATGACTATTGATTGTTACTTGAAGCTGCTGAGGAGAGGTAGACCTTGCATTGAATCAGCATCTGGCATGCTCCGAACCCAGGAATGACTGTGAAACCAACCAAGGCCGGAATGAGTCTGGTGGTTCCCAAATCATTGTTGTTGTCCTACACAACGCTCTCCATGTAGACCTCGGAAAATCGGCTGCCCCGCTGCACCTGGAAAATCAACTAGTCTGACTTCTGTTCAAATGAGAAGAACAAGCAGTGGAGGAGCCACATGCACCTCGCCATCTTTGTGAATGCATCAAAGAATGCTGAGCTTGGGAAGCCCTGGTCTGAGATCACCATGGCCCTGTGATCGAGATTGCCAAAGAAGCACAATTCCATCTTCGGATGCACCAGCGCCAAATACTTCACCCTGAAAAAATTCATGATCGCTGGCTCAGCTTTTGAATCTGTTCAACATATCTCAGCTTAGTGAATTCATCAAAATACTTGCAACAACCCCACATTGACCGGTCTTCCAGGGCAGCAAGATTGTAACTTTTGTGCTGGAAATTAGAGAACATCTTCTGGCAGAGATAGGACTGGAAAGCAAAGGTCCGATGAGCAGGTTTGTTACTGCAGAGCACATCAGGTTGGATTGCACCGACAGCGGCATTGAGGTCCCAGGCAGCTGACTTCATTTACTTCATCATTAATTTAACAAAGGATCGAATGGATTTGAAGGTGAACTGGAGAAAGGCAAGGAAAGGGTGTAGGCCATCCAAGGCTGAGAGTGAAGGGACAGGATGCAGCTTTGACTCCATAGCTCGGTTAACCTTTTCTGACTCAATGAGCTCAGCCTGAAGCAAGGGAATATCAGAATCTTTGAAGTTGAGGTCATCTTCAAACTTGTTCATAGTGATCTGTTAGGTCTTGATTAGGTTGCGCTGCTCTTCAATTTGGGCAGCAAGTGCTGACTGAGAGCAAGTGGGATTAGGGATTATGAAGTGGTTGTCGAAGTAGGAATGCCTGAGCTCCAAGACTTGTTTGAGCTCAGATACAATCGCCAAGTCAGAAGGCTGTATCAAGTCAGGATCATATGGTGACTGTGCCATCTGGAGCCGGGCATAGGCAGCTTTAACAGCAGAGACGCTTACAAAGAGGTTAGCAAGGAGGGATTCCATCGGTTCTTTCTTCGAGGAGAGCTTCCATTGCTGCTTCTAATGCTTGATTGCATAGAAGTCACCGCTAGCTTTGGACAGGATCGTGGAATTATCACAGAAGTTTTGTGACAGCTTGAGCTTATGAATTGAGTAGTCATCTTCATCAGAGGCCATGCCGGCACCATTGGCAGAGCTAGTGACAGAGCGGTGGAGATGAAAGAACTTGTTGAGAGTCTGAGCTAATGTTCCCAGCTTTGGTGGTGGTTTCACTCTTGACGACTCCATGTCTTCTTCTGCTTCAAGATTAATAAAAAAGGAATCACCAAATTAGACCAAACATGGCAGGAAGGGGAAGAGGACTATGTCTAGCAGAAGGCTTTTTGATTCACAATAAGATGTTCTACTTTAGAGGTAGACTTTTTAGTGTGGTCTCCATTCAACTTTGAAGAGAACATGCACATACTAAAGCTAATAGGAAGAAACAAAAAAGAAACCGCAACAAGAATGTCTTTACTTTCTGAAAGTAGGAATAACAATGATATCTTTGAAATAAAGAAAAAGAAGGAATTCAATTATTTAGTTGAATATGATTGTTCTGGAACATCAGATTCTCATAATTGGCAGAAACAGTGAGCACCATCCCCATGGTGGGGCCAATCTACAAAAGTCAACAGAAGAATACAAACAAAAAATAATAATTGAGAGAGAAGCTTTGGTTTATATAGAATTAGGTGGAAGAGGAATATAAAATAAGGATATAAAACTAGCAGTGGGTTATCACATCAATCAGTATCACATATATCTTTTACCTTCTTTATACGAGCACTGAAAAAGTTTTGAGCAAGGTGTCAGTATCATTTGGGATATGTTGCATTGGTTACATCTGAATGAGGATAAACTAAAAAGTCTCTGTGGGAAACAATATAGTACTGATATTGTGACCTATGAGCTGCCATGAGCAAGAAGAGGTTCAAAACATTATTGATTATATTGCAACATGAAAAAAAACTCAAAGTTAGAACATGTAAAGAACAATATATCCAAATACACCCGATAGACAAGTCCAATTGACAGGAATTGGAGAGAATTGAGACGATATCATAGGGATGTAAGATTTGGCACAAGTGGAAAAAGACTAAAACCAACAAATTGTGTGAATATAATAAAAAGTGAAAGTGAAGAAAAGGTTCATCACGCAAACAAAACTACATGGTAGTCAACAAAAATTAGGACAAGACAACAACTTTGATTAGTCCATGCTAGGCTCAGCATATTGAGCTCTGGCCCTGCCCAACCTACACAAGTCAACTGGAACACCTCTGCTTTTACTTTGACATATTAATATGAATGTAATTTACTTAAAACCTCTTTTGTGATATTAATGATGCAAAAGAAAGGAGCCTGCAGATTCCACAGATCTAATCAATTATATTGACTCCATAAAGACAATGATACGTATTGGGTCCCTTCAAAAAGGTCTAAGGTAGACTTTTACCTCATCCTCATTCTCAGTCTACTGAACCAATGGGCCAGACTTCACTATGACATAGACCATTATGATGACAATGAGTGTATAAACTGTTGCCTCAATAGGTTTTGAGTATTTTCAACTCTCTTAAGCTCTTTAAAGAGAAGTGGTTTCGATTCTTTGCTCCTACATCATAATTACTCTAACCAAGGAATCAACTTGGTGTTACTATTTCTAACATGCATCCAAGTGACAACAGAACAAGATTTCCCACTAATGACCCACCCACTGCAACACTTAATAGGTGAAACCAGTGTCACTTGCGACAGCAGCACGTCCAGGCTTCTAAGAATTGGCCCATGGACCAAATGAACAAATCTTCTATGAGGTGAGAAGAGACTAACCCCAGAGCAGAAAGCAAAGCTTAATTAGTGCTAGCAAACAACAGCTTACTACATTTTGTATAAGCACATCTACACTTCCGCTCACCTCTCCTGAGCTCACACTGCTTCCAACACCCCTTCTCAAATCCCATGTACGTAGATATGCATGTATGTGTTATGTACAGAACGCGCACACAAGATAAATTTCCGGTGTGCATAAAAGTAGGCAAAACAGCTAAAAAGAAGTCACTGGACATGCAAAGATTCAAAACCTACCAGGAACAAAAATGCAAAATCCGAATGTTAAGACAAAAGATGAGGGGAAAAAGGTCGCAGTAAAGAGAAATGTCAGATTTTTACCCTGTTCTCTGCGAAAAGAACCAACTTTATTAGGAATTAGGAGAAGAATAGGCTGTTAATAGGGTTATCTGAGCCCAGGACATAGAAGAATCCCAGGAAACCCTCAGACGGCAACGCGTGAAGAAGCCGAAGCAAAGGGCCTGCTCATCTCTTATCCCCCCTCTCCGTGCTTATCGCCAGCAGATATGATCGCAACGCAGCCGGAGCAATCATTTAGAGGGGCGTCGCCTCAAGTACAACGCCGCCCATTCGACTGGCCACGAACGAGGTTCGTCAATGACGAAAACAACCCCAAGATCGAACCTTCGAAGTGGCCTTCACCATCTTCATCTTCAAAAGACCCGCTTGTGGCGAGAGATCGAGATCAGGGGCGAGAGTGACAGACAGCAGCAACAGGCGGGGGAAGGACAGTGTAGTAGGCGCGGCATCCGAAGACAAAAGGAGGCTAATTAAATATTATATTAACACACGTATTTAGATGTCTTAAACGTCTCGATTATTAGATTTAAAAAAATTATATTAAAATCCTTATAATTATAAAAATAAAATATTTAATTTTATTTATCTTAAACGTACGTACGGAAGATATAATATATAACATCACATATATGAATGACACAAAGATGATAAAAAAAATAATAATTTGAATGATGATAGCAAATAGATAACTCTTATGAATGGTCAGTGATAATGATGTGGTGGTTGGCCTTATTGATGTCAGTGCGAACATCAACAATGAGGAGAAAGAGGAGATAAAGTAATGAGATATTTGCATCGGTACCGGAGGAGGAAGGTGAGGCATTTGTGTCGATTTCGCACCGCTTTGCCTTCTCCGGCATCACTCTGTATCTTCGTCAACATCGAAGAAGGAAGAGGAGGCAGGTGAGGCTATCACCATGACGCTATGCTCAATTCCTTAGATGATCGTTTCATCTAATTGCATGACAGATTTGAGAAAGAGAGTGGTGGGCGATAAAGAGAGAGAGGTTGTACTTTAAGCTCTCGAGCTTTAGTTGGTGCGCATACGATGCATATGCCTCACCCACAACGATGTGGTTGCCAGCTTGCTTCCAGATTAGCTCTATCTACGAGTGGAGGGGATCTGATCGAGAACTGATTGTCCCACAAAATGAAGGTTCAAAGAGTACAGATTTGATGGCGGGAGAGACAATAAACCTTTATTCTCCTTCTCACTCACCTTCGGTGCTATAGTGGTAGGGGAGAATATCCAAAAGATGACAATGATTGATATAATTAGATATTTACTCTTTGGGCCTCTATTTTGTATAGCAATCAATCCTCATTGTTCGATCAGATCCCCTCCGGTCACTAGCAGAGCTAATCCAAAAGCAGGTCAATGACCATGCCACTATGGGTGGGGCAGACATGTCATTGACGTGCCGACTAAAGCTCGAGAGCTCAAAGTAGGTGTGCCTCTTTGCACAAGCTTGATCGTAACCTCTCCCTCCTCGTCGCCCACCACCCCTTTCCTCAAATCTACTATGCCATGGATGAAGCGATTGTCTAAGAATTTGAGTATGACACCATGGTGGTGACCTTACCTGCTTTCTCTTCCTCCTCCAGCACCGACACAGATACAGAGCAAAGCGAGAGGAGGAAGTGGAGGTAGAGCGATACGACGCCAATGTAGATGCATCACCTCCCTCCCTCTTTCTCTTACGGCACCAACGTAGATGTCTCATTGCTCTGCCTCTCCTTCTTTCTCATCGTCAATGTTTAAATCGACACCGACAAAACCGACCATCGTGTCATTGTCACTAACCACCACCATAATAATCACCCATGAAACCACTATCCACCACCATCATTAAAATTTTTTTGTCTATCGTTTTCATATCATTCATGCACATGTTGTATCTTCAGTTGATAAAATCGATGATATACTAGGAAAAACTAGATTAAATATACAACTGATATCGCCTTCCATCACATGAATAAACCAATTGCTTCCATCTCATAAAATAACAGACCCATAAAAAAAAACATGCTTTTATCTCTCAATTTTCGAGCTGCAGAGTTAAAAGCCTCCGATAAATAGGTTATAGCATGATGATGATACAAGCACTTTGGATGGTAATGTAACAGTAGCATGACAATTTCTTTGATATAATCTTAATCAAAACAGTTCCTGGATCATAATCAAATAAAAAGGAAAACAACTGTTCTTGGATCTCTGGAGGCATCTGTAGCTTCATCGCTGTAAGACCACTTCGCCGACGTGATGAACAACCAAACAACGATGTTTGTGTACACTGTATGCATTCAGTCTAAACAGGCTTGCATGTGAACGCAACAAAGATCACATCCAACTCCATCGGCCAGCAACTCAGAATGCAACCAATCTAAATTACCCACACTATTTGACTCGCAACTTGTTGTAGTGATCAGCAGCTGCAGAGAGGGACTGAATCGACACAGAATATCCAGGTCCCATCTGAAAGAAAATAAAGCATAGAAGAAGGCAAATGTAATTTCAGAAGATGACAAATCAGATCGAGCAATAAGACAACCTTAATACTTGTTTCTTATAGTTAAGAAGCAATCAAAAAGTAAATCCTTGATTACAAAGAAAAAAGGACCACCATCTCACTCGACCAACAAAGAATAGATTAACCTAGCAAAATCAACCATTGCAGTAGCGTCGAATGTACTAATATGATACAGAAGGAATTATTATTTTGTGTGTACACTTGAGCAAGTATAATACAACAAATTGTACTACTGATCGCAAATCCTAAATCACTTGACTCTAAGAGGCTTCTATGAACATAAATAGATCCAAACAAATCATGCAGGTCTCCAGAATTCCAAGTATTAAATTTATTAAGCACTTGCTTTGAGAACCACAAAAGGTTTAAAATATATGTTTTTGCAGCGACATAGATAGAGCAGAAAGTGACTCATAACATTCTACCACAATTGGGAGCTTGCTTTCCAGTAGTTTTCTATCAAACAGGTGGCTCAAATTGTACTCACCGTGCTACTTAAAGTGAAGTTCTTAACATATCCAGCATATTTGGAAGCTGCAATACCAAGAAAAGCAATGTGTGAATAAAAAATTGCAAAAAAGATATCTAGGAGAAAAATGATAAGACTAATGGAGGAAATTAAGCTTTCATTCTTAAATACATAAAATAGCCCAACTATCGAGCAACTGCCGGAATTTCCAAATTTTGTTAATTCCATAGAGTGAAGCCCCTAATAGCAATATCAACAATTTCTTAATGCACATAACCCAATTGTGTCGTGCTTAATAAACATTCATTAGAAACTGGAAAAACAATCACAGAGACACTCACTTTTTTTGAGTCCCACAGGCTTTGCAATCAAGAGAGCATGGACAAAAGCTCCAATATTCTCAAGAAGAAACTCCTCTTTAAAGTTGACCTAGAAATTGCAGCAGGAACAAATTAGTTTCATCAAGAACCACAGTACTTGATCATAACAATACTAAGCACAGGCTTGGTTAACTAGGATAAAATAATTATTCCAATATTTAAGGAAACTCATATCACCGAAGAACATGTGCTCATTCTGTTATTGTTTCTAGATACATAACATGACAATAACAAGCACAACCATCGTCCCACCTATAAAACCTCTTGTTTGTCATGTCAGGTTCAAGACCGCCTGACTTAGATCCACAAGATTAGATTAAAGGTTCATTATTTGAATATTTTGTATTTATACAACTAGCACATCACCATTTATCTTAATATCTCTCAATATTTATGCCTAAATTGATTAAATTTCTTTTACACTAAAAACCCAGCAAACATTAGTGCCACACATGTTGCTATTATCAACATAATTTCTCATAGAACCCTGCACTATTGTCCTATTTCAGCCTCATCTGTCACACGCCTCAATTTTGTTTATCCACAGCCCAGCATCTACAAGTGCCCAACTGCCTGTGACGTGATGGTTGGCACAATCAGCAGCATCAAGCAGCAAATGCCCATTAACCAATGCACTATGTCAAAAATCAGCTAAGAAATGAGGAACTTTCCATGACTTGCATTAAATATGCATCAGGTCATGTAAGAAACTTGTATCTGTCCAACAACTTCCTAAAGAGCCATGATTATCGAAGTGTGAATCATTAAGCATAACAAAAAAATGGTTCAATTGAACAACTCTGATATAGCCTAGACCAAATTTGAAAATATAAAATGGCTGGCATGATAATTGATCTTGCTTAGATTGACGAGAAGTGCATAAGAAATCAGACCTTTCCAAGGCCTACATGGACGATAGCAGTTTTATCAATCTTAAAATCAACACGGCCAGACTTTGCCTCTTGCACAGCTCCTGAAACATCGCTCGTCACAGATCCTAGCTATACAAGAGAGGAAATACTTAGAGAAGCATAACAAACACATCTTTCATAATACCTAGTAAAGAAATTGAAGAAACTCACTTTGGGATTTGGCATTAGACCACGAGGACCAAGGATCCTACCAATCTGATAACATTTCATGTAAGCCATGTAACAAACATATATTTAGAATTAAATATGTACAAGTTTCATGCTACAAAACCTTTGAGAGACGAGGCATGAATGTAGGAGTTGCTATACACTTGTCAAATTTCAGTTTGCCACCTCCTGCAGAGTTTACGTCAATGATGAAAAAAATCTAATGTAACACATACAGAAAGCAGTTACAAGGAATTGTCACCCAGTAAAAACCTGCAGCATCCCCTATGCATCAAGGAAATAGCATTATAAAGCATGACCCAGAATTTGTATATGAAATAAAGTAAATCATGCACCAACCCAGCATCCACTATAATGAATTAAAAATACAAACACAAGAAAATGGCAGGAGGCAAGGGGGAAATGAGGAGAAAGAATAACCTAGAAGAAATAGGAACCTTCCTCACAAGCATCTAAATGTATTCCTCATGATGCAATGGCCCAAGTTTCAAAAATTAAAAAAGAAAGATGAGCATAATTTTTCATCAAGTGTGCCTACTGCCTACATGTATCAAAAAGCATTTGTCCTTACTGGACATGAAGAGAAACTAGAAATATTTGTCAACCAATTTGATATTCAAAAGAACTGTCTGAGAACAGCAAACCAATTCTAAAAACATTGGACAAAATGCTAACAAATTCATCCATTGGCATGTTACAGTATTGCACTAAAGAAAAGCTTATCAACAAAATAAAAGTCTTCAAGAATTCTCAGAACAATTGAGAGTTTTCCTACAAGGGATAAAATTCTATTACCATTTTTTATTTCTTCAATAAGTTCATCACCACCAACAATATCAGCTCCAGCAGCTCTAGCATCATCTGCTGCAGCCTGTTCGGCGAATACAGCTACCCTAACAGTCTGAACATGAAGAGGTATAAGTATTCTTAACATAATAAACAAAACTAAATGGCATCTAATACAATACAGGGCACCTTTCCTGTGCCGTGTGGTAGTGTCAGGGCACCCCGTACCATCTGCAACAAGAAAATGTTTTCTAAGAGCAATATCCAAATCAGTGTAGTAAGAAAAAAACAAGAATAAAATCCACCTGTGAAGAAGAAAGGTAGTTCATAAGCTAGTTAAACAAAATGTTAAACATCCAATGCTCTAAATGGTAGACTCAAATTATTATGGTGACACTTGCATCCCAACAAGCACCACGTTAAGTGCTTGCACATCCACCATGCCATGATCCAAATACTAGATAGTTGTGTAATATTGGATGCAACGAGTTCACTGTCACCAATCATATGGGCTCAACTGAGAAAGGATACAATCACACGTAGACTATTATCCTCAACAACAGTCGAGACTGAATGACAAAATTAATGACAGAGGCCCTTAGACTTGCTTTGTTCTTATGTTGCTTCTTAGTGTTTGTGCTGCCATTTGGGTATTCATAGTTTCCATTATGCTGAAAATACTTACAGCAACTTTGTTTAGCTGTCTGCATATTTTTGTAAAAAAAAATCTTAACAAATCCATCTAAATAACCGAGGGCCACAACAATGATAACAAATTTTATGCATGAAAGACAAGCTAGAAAATTATATGACTTGTGCATTATCAGCATCAAAGAATATTATAACAAACCTGGTCGCCTCTACGTGGATCAACTCCCAAATTAACATGAGCTTCCACTGTTTCGACGAACTTACGCTTTGCATTAACCTGAATCATGGCTAGAAATCACAAAGAACAGTGAGAACTGAATCTTGTAAGAAAAAGCAAATGGCCAAAAGACGACAAAGACTAACTAAATGTAACAAAAACTTGCACAAATGCTAGATAACCCTTATACTTTCTGCGGTCACTCTATGTTATTTTTACACAACTAACACTAACATAGTCTAAAATAATATCCCAAATACTCCTATTAGTGTTAGAAAATTGATTTCTTGTTATCGCTTATATTGAGGTGCCATGAATTATCTTATAGTGATTGAAAATAGACTTTATCTGGCACTTTTATTATTCTATTCGGTTTGGTCAGCTCTAACACTAACTCTTAAGTTCCAAAAAGGGCAAAAAAACTAAGTATGAGTCTATTACACCTCAATCCTAACCTAAACAAGACTCAATCTGCACCTGACTCAAACCACAGGTCTACAAAATAAAACACGTTTCAATTGCCATGATCAACCAGTTTTTTAAGATCCAAAGAGCTACTAGCTAGTTTTTCTTGTGACCTCATTGTACAACATTATAGCAATGCTGGTTGTTTGTTGTATCCGTATCATAAGACATAACCAGAGATTAAAGCCACATGCCGACCTTGACTTGTCGAATGGCCTCCATCAAATCCATGGGCACCTTCTGAGACTTCCTCTCCGGAACGATGAGTGTCGGGAACGGAATCTTCGGCTCCTCCTGAAGATTCAAGAAGCTCCGCGCACGGGCACCCGACTGGATCCTTCTAGCTTCCCTCTGCAGCTGTCCGTCATCACCTTTCGTCTCCTCCGGCTCCGGCGGCCTGTACTCCGGCAATGGCGCCACGCGCGCCGGGTAAGAGACCGGGGATATCGCCGGCCCGTCCTTGACGAACCGGGCGTCCGCTCTCGTCCAAGGGCGAGAACCCCCATCCGGGACCTGGGACTCCGCGCGCGGCAGCCTCGGCGGAGGCGAGGGAGGGGAAGGAGCGCCCTTCGAAGCGTCGGGGCTCTCCTCTTCGTCGGGATCTTCGGGCTTCATGGGGTAGGAGACCGGCGTGATGGGGGAGGAGGAGGAGAGGGGTCTCGAGAAGAAGAAACTGGGGACCGGATATGCTTCGGAGGGGGAGGATAGAGGGATTTGGAGAGGTCGGAGGCGGTGGTGATGGCGGCGAGCGTGGGAGAGGAGGAGAGCGAGACGGGCCATCGGGGGCGTCGCGTTGGGGCTGGCGCCGTTGAGTTGGGGGTTTAACGAGGAAGGTGGAGTGGCGAAGGGGCATTTAGGGCAGCGGGAACTTAATTGCGCTTTTTCCGCTTCAATAAAGTTTGGCCGGAAGTCTAATTTTGGATTTATAATTTATAACTTTTTTAATTTTATTTATTTATTATTATTTTAAAATAAAAATGAAACTCACACATATTTGTATATTTTGTTGAGACTAATTACATATTATCCATACTTAGACCTCTTTAGTATTCTGATTTTTAAATTTAAAATATATATATATATTAAAATCTCAATAATTATAAAAATAAAATATTTAACTCCATTGACCCTAATATCATTGGCTTTATCAACAAAGATAAATTGTATGATAGCACATGATAAGCATGGTACAAAAATGATGGGTAAAAAAATAATTTCAATAATAGTGGTGGGCGATGGCATCATTGGTGGTTGTTGTGGTGGTGGTTGACGAGAACGGTGCGTTGGTTAACCTTGCCAATATCGTCCAAAAATCAATGATGAGGAGGAAGAGAAAACAGAGCGATGAGACATCTGCATTAGTGCCAAAGGAAAAGAAGATAGATGAAGTATATACGTTGGTATCCCACTACTTTGCCTTATCTGCTTCATTCGATATTGTTCTGTATTTGCATCGATATTGGAAGAGAAAGAGGGGAGAGGTAAGGCATATGTATCGATGCCACATTGCTTTGCCTCATTTTCCTCCTTCAACAGCGCTCTACATTTGCATCGGTGCCGGAGGAGGAAGCGGAGGGAGGTAAAGCATTTGCATCAATGTCGCACCACTTTACATTTGTGCCAACGCCAAAGGAGAAAAAAGAGGCATGTGAGACATTTGCGTTGTTGACGACGAGGAGGGATGAGGAAGAGCGGTGTGGCACCAAAAAGAGAAAGAGGAGACATTTGTGTCAATGCCATACTACTCTACCTCCTTTGATACTGCTCTACATTTGTGTCGACACTGGAAGAGGAAGAGAAAGGAGGTAAGGCATGTATGTTAGTGCCGCACCACTTTGCCTCCTCTTCCTTTTGTGCCTTGCATTTATGTCTGTGTCAAAGGAGGTAAATGAGGTATTTGCATTTTCGACAATTAAGAGGGAGGAGGAAGAAAAGGCAAAGCAATACAATGCTGGATGAGGAGGAGAGAGAAAAGACATTTGTGTCGGTAGAAAGATGAGGTAGAATGGTGCGATATTGATGCAAATGCCTGGTGCGATATTGATGCAAATGCCCAACTCCCTCATCTTCCTCCTCTAGTGCTAATGCAAATGGTGCTAGACAAGGAAGACGAGGTAGAGTAGTGCAATGCTCACCTCCCTCCTCTTCCTCCTTTGACGCCGACATAGATATAAAGCAACGCTGAATGAGGTAGAGAAGGCAAAACGATATGGTGCCAATGCATATACTTCATTGCTCCGCCTCCTCTTTTTCTTTGTCATTGATGTTCAGATCAACATCGATAAGATCGATCATCGAATCATTCTTGCCAACTATTACCACAACAATCATCCACGGTACTATTATCACTTGCAAAATGTTACAGTGCCTCTGTCAGATTGCATTCCACAATAAACATGTTGGTTGCAGTTGCATACATGCACATCACACCCAGGAAGCAGAGTTGAGTGCACCAAACCTGCAACTTTGACCTCAGAGAAACAGTGATGGAATGTACATTGTGCAATACAATTGCTTTAATGTGTTTCCACCTGATTTCTATTTGGTCAGAACACAATTCATGGAAGCATAGTAAGAGTGCAACAATGCTCCATGAAACCCACAACAAAGCTTTCTTTGCCACAGGAGGAGGCTATTCCAGCGCCAAATATAAGCCCCTAATGTTGTGGCAACAAAGACAGCCATGACAGCCTGATGTTATTGCACCCGGCACGCAAGAAGGGAGATATCAATCTCCACAATCTCCAAGCAAGAAGCACCCGAAGTAGCACCACTGACTTTGTTCTCGGAAGCTGCCTTTCTTGACGCGTCTTTCCAGCTCCAGCAGCTCCATTGAATCTGAGATGGCCTTTGTTTATTCTTGTAACGGGAGAGAAGCCCTCTACAAAAATAAGGTGATGATGGTGCACGATCATGTCACGGATGTATTACTCTTGTGAAATAAATATGACTTCTGAGTGCAATAATCCAAAGGTTGGAAATGTTTGAAAAACCGACATCATGCATGTCATGGATAAAGGAGTTAATCAAAGTCAGGTTTTGCACGATCAGGCCGTAAAAGTTCAACAAGAGGCATAATACGCCTCCACATACGCATGTACTTTCACATTTACAGCTTTACGAACTGAAGTTTCATGTTGATCAATGCAAACAAGAAGTTATCTGAAACATCCTTTTTTTCCCTCTGGGTTCATATTGCACTGCTATGGTTGTTTACTAGTACTGACAAACTTAGGGGAGTCCAAAGGAATCAGAGGCAAAAAGAAAAATGAAAATACTAAGGAAACATATTAAAATACAAAAAAATCAGACTCTTCGACTTTTCCATGTAGTTGAAGATTCTCATGCAATTTTAAGAAATGCATGCATCAGTACACTTAAAGAAAGATCTATATACCTCAAATTTATTCTCGGTGAGGTTTCCGTTAATTGCGTCTATATTCTGGATCGTATCCCCAGGAAGGTCTTCCTCATTCTCTATGACATCTTTCTGCACATCGTCCTGTATCGAAGAAGAAAATCACGAGAGCCAAATAAAAGCATATTATCTTACTCCAGCGAAGATCCGAAATTTCAAAATTTGACAACACTCATGATGACAAAGATGCATAGAAGCAAAGATATGAAACATAAACCAGGCATTTCTATGATCTCCTCGATCACTACGCAGATAACTAACCCTCTGCATATCACCTCTGCTCTTGATTATGATATAACAGGCAAATAAACAAACTACATATGAATTGAGGATTATAATTATATGCTACCGTAGGATTTGCCATAGCATATTTCCACATTGCCAAGTGTCACGATGCAACAACAGTAAAACAAAGGACTTGGTTACTTGTTTTGTCAATAGTATTTAACGACAAATTTAAACAAACAAAATGACACAAGATACTATGAGCAGTAAAGTTTCAACAAGTTGTTTCGACATATATGGTAGTGTCTCCCCATGCGATCTCCAGAACCATTATTACCTCATGGATCTTTTCTTTCTTACGAAAAAGGTCCTTTCTCTGAGTTGAGGTTTCCTCTTTTTCCATGTTGTCATGCATCATATTTAATAACCATTATAATCAAGACATAGAGCAAATAGATACAACTATGTACATTACACTGATCATCTGAATCTAATTAGCAGGAAACTAAATCTTTAAGCAATTATCAAAGGAACTGCAAGACAATGAATTTACCATGAATGAATGTTCAATGCAATTAACCTGGTGTCTTCCTTCAAATTGTAACAAAGAAACCAAATCTTTAGGCAATTCCTCAAGGGGAAGAAAATTGATTAAGCCAAAATGTTGTCGCCCTTAACACAGATCACAGAGATGTTCAAAGTAATGGATTTAAATCTTAAGAACAAGTAGTGCAAGTTACCTGGGTTTTGCCAGCATCAGACAAGGACCGGCCGAGAGAGCCTGCCGTATCAAGAACAAAGCTTGGAAGCCTCTTGATGTCCCAACCAAGAACCTGGCACACAGCTTTCGCCAATGCCCGGTGTGCTCCCCTCCTCTTTGTCTTCGATATTGATTTCGCATGCTGCACGAGTCCCATACAATTTCGGAATCTCCTCACCCTCTTCGTCCCAATTCCTGCACACGCAAAGCAAGAGAACTCCCCTTTCTCATAATTCTTCTCGTAGTACTCCCTCAGCTCACCATCCTTCACAAATAGCTCCGTAAAGAACCCGAAAGGTCCCGTCTTTGCCCCATCATTCTCCTCCATATCGTCTTCCTCGTCTTCCTCGTCCTCATCGGAGTCGTCTTCTTCGGAGAAGAAATTCTGGGAGGCCTTCAACCCGTTATGTTGGGCTCGAGCCGCAGCTACTCGGGCCTGATCCTCGGCGGAAACGGGCGAGCTGGTGGCCGCCGCCGGAGGGGGCGCCAAATCGCCCCAAGTGGTGGGCACCGCGTTGGTGTCCGGCGCGGGAATGGAGGGCCATTCCGGCCCGGAGTCGGTGCTGGCGGCACCGGTCTTCTCCTTCTCCCCCCTCTTCTCCTGCTTCGACTTCTTCTTGAAGGCGACGGGGGCGGGATGGAGGGCAGGACCGGGACTAGGGCCAAGGTTACGGTTGCGGCTGGGCGGGGGGCCGCGCCGCCAAAGGGAGTGGAGGTAGAGGACCTCCTCCGCCCTAACCCGCTCGAGGTCGGCCCGCGGCACGCGTCGAGGGTCCATGGCGGCACCGCCGGTGGCGTGGCAGCGTAAGGAGCGAAACGAAGAGGTGAGTTGACCGCCCCCGAAGGAAGGGAGTGAAGCTGGCGTACGGTGGGGAAGCGCCCGCAGCGAGTGACGCGACCGCGGGTGGGGTGTGATGATTCTGATCCTCCGATCCTGACCGTTCGTGTTTACGTACCCGTGAAATTGGTGAACAAACGGTCAAGATATCACGGACTCGAATGGCTACGGGAAAAATACACAACATGCTCAATAACAAAGCTCGGATCGGGTCGGACGCGGACGAACCCGATTCGACTGACAACCGCCACGTAAATGCCTAATGGATCCGACCCGTTACAAAAATTGGATTCAACTTTTCCACCCGTTTCCCGCGCCTCCTCCCCGCTTCTTTTTGGGTGATCACAAGTGGGAGATGTGGCGTTCGCCTTCTTCACCGCCATCAGCCTCCCCTCTCCTACCCTCCGATGCTTCGGGATCTCTTTGCTCTTTGTCTAGATTAGGAATCTATCATAAGAAATCTTTAGTGCACAAGTATAAACTCTTGACAAAAATAGTTATTTCAGTATTTTCATAATCTATCATGAGATTGATGATGGATAACAAATCTTATTCTAATTGAAAAGAGGAGAGGAAATGTGGGTGTTAGCTGTTAGTACAAAATGAATCGTTCTCGTTCTGGTACAAGAGAGCAAGAGAGAATACCTGGGCCCATTCTTCACCTCTTGGATTTCAAGTTCATTCTTTGCCTCTCGAACTTGAAATGTGGCAGGCCACAACCTCGCCAGGCTACTTTTGCTCTCCCCTCCAGCCTTTGGAGGAGCATTCTGCTGTACTTTTGGGCCGTTCCAATTACTTAAATTTTCTCGTTTCAAAACAAAGAACATTTTGGAAACCCAAATGTGATTTTTACAAGTCCAAAAAACTCCATTGCTACAAGGAGGCAGCCCTCCTCCTCCTGACAAGGGGAGAAGAGAAGAAACAGCAGTCCGCCGTTTCAATCAACCTCATGTTGAATTTTAGATGTCTAAGTTCCATAAAAATAAATGAGAACCCTATAAAAACACCACATTAGCAAAACTTCTAATTGACCTACTTCAAAATGTGACAAGAAGCTTCCGCATAATAATGCCCAAGAATCGATCGAGTCGCTGCGGTTTTGGATCGATAGAGTTATGGGGAGCTTCAACCGGCTGTCGGAAGCACATATATACATCGAGAAATCAGCGACAATGCCATACAGAACAACATGAATTAGGCTGACTAAAAGGCCGATCTGTCCGTAAATAGGACCTTGATTGACTTCATTGCTGGTACTCCAAGTTGAATGCAATAGCCTCCCTGTAAATTAGCTCCTTCATCTGTTCTTCAGAGAGTGCATGCTGCTCGAAATCGAAACTGAAAGGCATCATGCAGACTGGTTCATCGCTAATGTCGTGCAAAGACGCAAGGTAGGGATGCGCAAGTGCATCTTCAACTGCCAACAAATCGATAAGGAAATAAGGGCATGAGATATTTTTCACAGACTAATCCTTTACTGAGCAAGCAGGCAGACAAAGGAAATATTAAGAAGGCAATGAAATGTGATGTACATACGAAAAAATAGATTTAATATTTTGTACTAATTGAGTGTAGGTCTCTGATTGAGTTCTGAGTATCATCCCTTGAAGGCTATTTATTTATTAGCTGATTCAGAATTGTAGAAAGTGTGGTTCTCCTGCATCTTTAATTTTTAAAAAAAATTTAATCTGCTTGCAAAAAAATATATAGAAATGTTATTGCCAAGAGATAAACTTGCTAACCTGCCAATCGACAAAATATTAAGTTGTGACAGTACAAGTCAACATATTTTAATTTTTGATGTTTTAATAATGTGCAACCATGCATGAAACAATTCAAGTGAGAGCTCATTACATCAGTCGTCGTTTTATAATTTAAAGGGGCGACAACCACAATTCTATAATCACACACAATGAATAACACAAAGTGCATCATAGAGCAGAACTTGTAAAATAATACATGACTGTGTTGATTATGTTAGCAATTTTCTCAAACTAATTAAAACCGGCAAAAGCTGAAAAATAAGGACTCACCAGTTATTCTCTGTCTAGGATCAAATGTTAACATTCTTTCGACAAGATCAATAGCTGCAGGGTGAACATGAGGAAACTTTTCGGGTAAGGACTGACGTGGATAACAAGGAAGCTGGCGAATGTATCTTCTTGCATTTTCATTCACAAAATCCAAATCAGCTTCATTTGGAGTGCCAATAAGCTGCATGATACAAGGTAATTTACCCAAAATAATAATTAGATGCACATGTACACTAGAGGACATCAAATACATTAAATATAAAGCAATATAATATGTCAACTTCTAAGGCTATATGTTAGAGTGAAGATAAATGCAAGACATTTATCATTCAGATAAATGTCCAAAACCAATTGAAAAGGAACGAAATCTTGGTTTAAAAGAGCACTGATACAAATTCAAATACTGGTAATTTCATGTCAAATCAGCAAGAAATAGTTATAAATGTCACAGAAGGCAAGGTTTGAATGAGAAGATCATACCTCCATCAATAGCCGTAGCTGGTGCACATGATCCCTCCCAGGAAATAGAGGCTTCCGGTCCATCAGTTCCATAAAGATGCAGCCTACTGACCACACATCAATTGCTGCAGTGTACTCTGAAGAATTTAGCAACAATTCTGGAGCTCGGTACCATCTTGTAACAACATATTCTGTCATGAAATCAGTTTCGGAGGTAGTACGAGCAAGTCCAAAGTCACAAATTTTCAGATCACAGTTGGCATTTAAGAGGAGATTGCTTGGTTTTAGGTCTCTGTGGAGAACATTTGCTGAATGTATGTATTTTAGACCCCGAAGAATCTGGTAAAGGAAATACTGTATGGGAACAACACAAAAGAGACAACTGGAACAAGTCAGGTGATGAACTATAAGAAAATCCCAGAATATTTAAATCAAAGAAGAAATAAATTTCCACATGATTGATTAACAAGTTTGACCAAACTGTGAGGCAAGAAAATAAGATGCCTGTTGGAACTGTGATCTGTTCAGCTTATGACTTATTGATGGCCTTTGCAAGGCTGTAATGAGCCAAGCCAAGCTAACAAACTGCTTTCCCAGGTTTAGCCTTCTACAAGGATTATATGGGTATTATCAGGTTTGAGCTCGAGCTCAGCTTTTCATTAGCTTGGCTGCTAATCATTACAGAAAAAAATATTAAAGCTTTCATTAAGTAAAACCAGTGAGCTTTCTGAAGTCTGAACCTTATTTTTGTGACAAAGTCTCACTGATGCTTGAGCAATTTGTTTAGATAAAATAAAATTAAGAAAGTTTTCTAGGTCAGTAATCAAACAAATTATAATCAAAACCAAATAAATTTAGCCATCGTTTGTTACTAACTGTAGTAATACACAGAAGTACTAAATTTGATGAACAGAGAAACCATATGTAAATCCATTAGAAACAGAATATCCCTTGACAAGGCCTAATGTAAGATGACTATCTGATGCTATCTCAAACTCATGATAGGTGCAGTGACGAATCAAATATGACTATCTAACAATAAAATAAATATAATAGATCTGTATGATGTGAAGAACTAAAAGATACAACCTGACAATGCTCCTCAGAAAGAGCTTGGTTTGAACGGATAATTTGATGAAGATCAGTGTCCATCAACTCATAAGCAATGTAGACATCATTGAATGTCTCTCGTACAGGTGGTGGTATTATATCTCTGATTGCAACTATCTGTACGCATATGCAAAAATTATGAGTCAGAAAAAACGATCAACTTCGAGTTTTTTGATTTTTTCCAACAAACTCAGTGTGGCCTTTTTTATATTTTGATGCTCCACTTCATAAACAGAAATTCAATGTTCTAAACAAAACTAGCCATTTTTTACTTTCTGACGAGTTTCAGTAAAGTAGGATCCTGCACCCTTAGACAACTAAATGAGGTCCCAAGGACAACCATATCTGCCTCAAAGAAAAATTGAATAACTTTGAGAATACGAGATCAATTGAAGAGATACTTAAACTAGTTAGCTGTATAGCATGAGCTCAGCATTTTACGTTGGTGCGAGATATACTCCAAAGCTGAATCACTAATATACAGTAACCAGTGTTACATTGGGCATGTGGCACAGTGTTTAACAAAAGGTCGTATGGAGGCCTGCCCATCATGGGATCTATAGAGGATCCAAGCCCTACCCCATGCCAGAGAGGTCAGTACCATGACAAATTCCTGCCATCCAAGTGCAATGATTTTGCTGTTGATTTGAACACATGATGCCCGGTGATTAGTACAATAGAAAGTTAAGGAAAGATACAGTTCAAACGCAAGTGATTATACTGTCATATGAGCAAAAGTAAGATTGGTTGGACAAAATCATTGACCTATAAAGAAGGCAATGTCTTATGTGTCTTCTTTGTTATATGTACAGTTTGTTTCTGGAGCAACGGAAAATTTTTTGGCAACAAAATTGCTTTGCACTAGCTGCCAATACAAATGAACTATAATGTCTGAATCAGTGAAGCCAGAAACTTTTACTTGGATGGATAACGACAGGTAAGTGATACTGGTACTCTGATGTCTCAATTTCGATGTGTACTAGAAACTTTTACTTGGATGGATAACAATCAATGATGCTAGAAACTTTTACCCTGATGTCTCAATTTCAATGTGTACCGCCCAGTACAGGCGGGACGTACCGGTCCTAAAGAATACCAGTATGCGTACTGCCCTCTACGGGGCAGTACCAGTGTTTTTAACCAATACCGAGGCATACCGACTGATATCGCCTCGGATTTCGACTGTTACCGAGGCGTACCGGTCGATACGCCATGCGCGTGATAGGTAGAGGTATTTTTAAGGTTTTAGGGTATACCGACTGTACATACTAGTACATACCGTGACGAGTAAAGCTCAGCACGCCACTATAGACTGATATTCAAAACCCTTACATCAGTTTTATTTTCATGGGACGCTACTATTATTGAATTGATTGATGCCTATCGCACTATGCACAATTGACATACTCCAAAAGATCGTCATGCTAATACATAAATACTTCAAATTATTAGAAAAAGTGGCCCAAAATATGGAAAACCCTATGAGATCTGAGGAAAGTCAATATATGCAATCTTCCTCTTTTAAGTGAAAATATTATTTTCGTGACTCAAACTCTGATAATAGTCCCAAGTGAGCAACCTTATCGTTCTACCAAATTATCAAATAATGTCTTCTTGATTAAACGTTTAGAGAAATGGGTATCTTTGTTTATCTTGTTTTAACAATTATATTATTGTTGTATTTAAATCAAGTAAATAATCTTGGTATGATTAAAAAAACACATTGTATTTAAATCAAGTTATTGTTGTACCAGTAACTTCTCCCTCCTAACCTGCAGTTGCAGGTGGCTTTCTCCCTTAGCCCTCATGGTGGTCAGCCCCCATGTCAACTACTTATTATTTTTATTCTCCACAGTATTGGCTCTTTTGTCTTTCTCTCTCCCAATGTACCAAGTGTCACTATCACTACCAACATTGATCCACAGTCACGACTTGCATCCTTGTAGCACACCTATTTATGTTCCTTTATTCCCTCTATTGTCTCTCCTTATGCATGTGTTCTGACCATCAACATTATCCCATACACCATACAGCACAAGCCACAACAATGGCTAATGGTAATAGAAAGTGGTGTAAAGACAGAGAACAATGAGAACAATTATGTGGCATATATGTACATTGAATTGGTGAAACTAGGGTAACTGGTAAATTAAAGAAATAACTTGTGAAAACCCTCATAGCCTCTATATCTCAATCTATTTTCCTTGATGTTTCTATTTTAGTTAAAAAAAAAAAAACTATAAGAATGAAGAAAAAAAAAAAAGAACCAAAAGATGTGAGATCAAATCATAGGATCTAGTGGTTGGTGGGTGGCTTTTCTATTCTTCCTATACCTATTTTTATCATAAGAAGACTATTCACTTGATTTAGATATACAATAACATGATTTCTAATACAAGATTAAAAATTCTCAATTGATCGAGAATATATAATTTGATAGATTCATAAAAGACATCATCCTTATGTTCAATAAAATCTTAAAGAAATCTAAATATCTAAAGAGATCATGAGAGACCTAATGATTCCCTTAAACAGGTGATGTTCTCCCTTGATTCCTCTTTTTTTGTTTTCCTCCTTCCTCCTTTCTGTGAAAGAAAGATATGAGGAAGAGCATCATCCTTAAATCTTTAATTTCTCAAATGAATGCCTCTCAGAATCGATATTACCAAACCATCTATGACAGGGATTTAGCTTATTATTATTAAAAACATAGTTGCAGTGATATCGTCCAAATAATAATACAAATTGGAACTGATCATAATAGACACAGTATGGATGGATTCCTGCTGTTCAGATTAGATGGTTGTGTGTGAATCTATCCCATCTTCTGTGGTCAGACATCAAAAGAGACTTATTGCATGATTTCTTGTTAGCACGTTCTTGCTTTAATTGTAGTTATAGCTATCACATTGTAGTGAAATTGCATGCAAAGATTTCTCAAAATAAAGACAATAAATGGTCCAATCACCACAGCCTACCTTATTCAATATGCTGTTTAAACATTTTAAGCATTTAATTTAATTTATTATCTTTCCACAAATAACACATTAGCACATCCCCTGAAGAGGTGCAAGCTCACCTCTAGTTCCTCTTCAGATCCTTCTGTCTAATCCTAGTTCAAGTGACAATAAAGCCTTATGACCTTAACCAACAATTAGCTTAAAATATTTAAGTAGTTTGGTCAGTGTCGTGAATCTTGTAAACTTAGGACAAGTATCACTGGCAATTGTCTATGAATCTGGAGATTAACTGCTTATATTCATGTCTCCTTGATTATAACACTATCGAATATTACAGAAAGAGTTACTCTTGAAATCTCTGGACTATCAATTGTCAAGTGTAACATCGAGTCTACCATTAATTTTCTGGCTGTAACAAAAATCAACAGTTAGCATAATGCTCAGTTGTAGACTAGTAGAGGGTGTTATAGGCCCCAATGTTTATGCTAGATTAGTGATGAGACCTCCACATGGTTCTTTATTTTTTAGCATCTCTATTATCTTAAGTAATTATCCATACAACTACAAAAGGCACTTCCCTCTAATTTAGAGCTTCTTCTGTTTGTTCTTTTGAATCAATGAACAATTTGTCCTTTCTCTATGCAAAAAAAAGTAAGCTACCTATTTTAGAATCCTTGTGTCCTGATAAATCATTTGTTTGCTTTTGTAATTAACTACCTGTAACATTGCATCTCTTGCCCATTAACAGGAAGCACAAATTAAAAGTGCATATTTTCTGATTTTTCTGTGCTTCTCACTCAACAGCGACAGGTGAATCAAAATGATCACGTAGTAGCAAAAGCCACACCAGATATGGACATCGAGTGACAAATTGATTATTTGGTACTTCATTAATTGATCTACAGCATTGATCATTAGAAACCCTCCTAAACTACCAAGCAGAGAAAAGGAAAAGCAAAAGAAGAAACGACATAGAGAAAACAGAGCTGGCAAACCCACTAACATTTTCGTGATCCATGTGCCTGAGAAGCTTTATCTCACGCAGCGTCCTCTTCGCGTCAATCTTATTATCAAATGCGTTGGCGATCTTCTTGATCGCCACTTGTTCACCGGTCTCCGAGTTCAAAGCCGAGCTACAACCACAAATCCGACAACCAAGTGAGAATTAACCGCCATCAAAAGAAAAGAAAAAGACTTTCCTCTAATCAAATGCGATCAAGACCAGGAGTAGCCAAACAAGATCGGATCTTTCCCCCACCAGGGAGCAAACCACGAGAGAGAGAGAGAGAGGTGGGCGGAGGAGGAGGATTACCAGACGATCCCGTAGGCGCCCTTGCCGATGGGCATGATGGGGGGCTTGTACTTGGAGGTGACCTCGAAGATGTTCCCGAATATGTTGTATTGGATGAACCGGCCACCGTGGCTGAGCGTCGCCTGGACGCTCTCCTGCCCCTGCGACGGGACCGACTGAGGAGGCTGCCCTCCGGCATCAGCCATCTCGGCATCCGTCGGCTGAGCTCCTCCTTCCATCTCCTCCCCCTTCCGTCTCGCTCCTCTCCAAACCCTAACGATCGATCCAATCCCCTCTTTCTCCGACGTCGCTTTAAGCTCTAAAAGAGGCCACAATTTGCCCTCCTCTTCGATTTCCTCGCCATTGCAACACAAACTTACGCGTTAATTCGTTACGGAGGAGCCTTTTTGACACATGATTATGCTTTTCCATATCTATCCTCGCAATGACTCAAAATAACATATTTGCCCCTGTAAATTTTAATACAGTATATATATCTATCATTTATTTTAATATTTCATTCAAATTTTAATTCTATATACTTAGACATGTATATATGCATTCAGATATTTAAATTCTTCATGTATGACACTTCTGCTATTGCCCCATTTGATAGATTCCAATTGTGATAATTAACTAGATTAAAAAAAATTCCATTAAAATATTCAAAATATACTTGATATTTTTTCGGAATTGAAATTTAGAGCAGTGGGTGGAAAAAATCATTTTGTAGTTTTCAAGTGATTATGTTGCCTAAAATAATATGTCTATAAAAATTTCAAATAATAAAGATATAATTAACTTTAGAAGGGCATATATATAGGCAGTTTTGAAGAATGTAATAATGATAAAATTTTAAAAATATCAGTTAATTTAATTGATAAAGACCCTAATAATGATAAAATTTTTATAAACTCATAAGATTAAATCTGTCTTTTCCACTTACCATTTATAAAAAAATAAAAAAATTTAATTTTTATTGCAATATCCTAAGATCGAATTTGTCTTTGCCACTTACCATTTACAAAAAGTAAATAATTTTTTAATATTTTTAATTTACCAAAGATTTTACCAACTAAACATTATACAATATGCTTGGTAATTTTTTATTTTTTTAAATGATTTAATATATCCATTAAAAAAATTTGCACTTCAACTTTGTCTCTCAATCTCAACATGTGATGGATCAATTTCTTATTTAGCTTGGGTCAGTTTTGGTTCAACAAATTTTAGACCTATTCAAATAAATCTGAAGCGATAAATGCTTTTATTAGATAAAAAAATTATTAGAAAGGTAAAATTGAGAAAAGAAATAGGAATAGGAATACTATGTGGAAAAAAAATATAAATGAGATATTGTTTTAGCAAAACTAAAAAAAGACACCCTTGTACGAATTTGCCCTTGTAATTTTAATTCGAAATTTAATAAAATTTGAATATATATATATATAATATTTTTGGATACACATGTAATTTTGCACGTGTGTATAATGAGAATTGCACGGGTGTCAGTGACATCAAAGGGCATGACGCATCGTACGGAGAGCATTCGGAGGCGGGGGGAACGGACGGTGCGTGATGCCTGGGGCACCGGTTTGACCGACGAGGTTGCGGGCACGTGTGGGTAAGGTGGGAGAGTGGAACGTTCCAAGTATTTTGATGACCTCGGCGGTTGGTGGTTTCTATGATCAAATATTAAAGAAAAATCATCAGCCGTCCGATCAGAATCGGCGTCGACTTTATCCTGACATCCTAGCCGTCCATTTATACGCCCTCCATCTCTTGGGTTCCATGTCAAGGCAGAACTCAAACCAGGACGGTGCTTTTTCCTCACGTGGATGCTGGTCATGAGAGTGGTAGAAGAAGAAGAAGAAGAAGAAGAAACAGCAGACTGCACTCACCTTGTCCATGTCTCAAGGATAAATGAGGTCCTTTATTTCACATGAACTAGTAGCATGTAACTCACACATCATGCACACTCCTCAATGTATCAATCTGCCTGTCATCTACAAATCAACCCTTCTACAGTCAATAGAGAAGCGCACGCACTCAGCGCGCGAGCAGAGCAACGAAGGACATGATGGAAGCCAAAGCAACCGCGCAGGCGCCGGGAGAGCCCCCCACAGCTCCATTGTCCATGGCCGGCGCAGGGCCGGGGGCCGGGCTATGCTCCTGCGCGCTGATCTCGGCGAGGACCAGCACGAGCAGCAGCAGCAGCGAGACCTTCCGAGTGAAGCTGGACGCTGCCATTGCGAACGAGAGAGGTGAGGCAGGTGGAGCTTGTGATTGACTGGGGGCGATACAACGAGCAGTTGGGGGGCGTCTTTATAGGGTGGAGAGGGACGGAGACAGCAGAGCAAGCTTTCAGCTGCTCGCGGACGGGTGTCGGCAGCGGAAGCGAGGTCGACGAAGCCGACGTCGAGCGGCGATGGATGCCTTGAGAAGGAAGGATTCATGGACGTCACGTCGCCTGCAACGAGAGCGGAAGGCAACAACAAGATGAACACGTCGACATAGGTGTCCTTCATTGACGTGCACGCCAGTATCTTGACTGGCTTTTAAGACCACAGCTGTCTCCGTTGACCGACTCCACAAAGTCTACTCCTACGATAACGTGTAACTATCGTGACCGTCAGTGTTACATCAAGATTCACGTCCGGTCACATGATCAGGTAATGATTAGCAAACCAGTTCATAAAGGTGGCAGAATAATTCTTATCAACAGCAGTACATGGATGCCTTCATTTCTTTACATTAGTGAATAACTGAGGGAACATATTTTTTTTCTTTCAGAAACTAACTTTAATTAACTAGCAAATAAATTTTTATCTCATCAGATAATTAAATCAGACTAATGATTGATTGTATATTATTTAATCATGAACGTATGTTAGGCAACACATTATTTATATATTATATATTAACTATAAGTAACATATGTTGCACAGCCATTGGACAGAGCTTGAACTTGGTTGTGGGCTTGGAATTGGGTTGGATTGAGGTGGAGCCAAGTCAACTGAACTCTCTCTCAGATCTCTCTCTCTCTCTCTCTCTCCTCTTTCTTCCCCAAGTCTTTCACTGATGAGACATCACAGCGCATGTGGTCACAAGGGTTGACCACAGGGAGTTGACCTCAGCTGCTCACACCCTTGCAAGACTAAACAACACCACTAGTCAACATTTCTTTTGGAGGAGGAGGAGGAGGAGGAGGAGAAGAAGAAGAGGCAAGATGGCTTGCTAGATTTGCTTCTACACGTTCCGATCTGACGTGGTTTGCTGTCTCTATATGCAATGCAGGTGATTAGTAGTTTTACGCATTTATATGATGAATATTTTGAGTCCATCGAGACTCGACACCCATTGTGTTATTGTGCATTGGAGGAATAAAACATTCTTCATTCTTGGAATGTGGTTCCGATCATTCTATGAACAGAACCTTTTAGGTACTATTCAAGATTCAAATCTTCACCTTCATCTCTAACATCAAACCTCTAATTGATTTGAGCAAGATAATCCTGGTGTCAACTCGATGTAGATTCTTATCCCATGTATTTTGATGTTTTCATGGAATGAAGGATTTCATTATCATCCTTGCAATAACTTCATTATTATTATTTTTTTATATTGTTTTTATAGTATCAAAGAATCATAAAAAATGGTGTCGATGTCTTCTTTCTTGACAATAGCAATCTCTGGTGGGTTGAGAAAAATCACAGATTGAACCCAAGTTCATGTGTTTCCTAATTAGATTCATGATTTAAAAGAAGCTCCTACTGACAGAGCCAAATGCCATTTCCAAACCAATCTATTTCTGTCAGCAAATTCCTAGGGTTTCAAGATCAAGAACACCAAACATGCATGTGAAAAAAAAAAGAAAAAAGAAAGAGAAATAACATGGCTTTCTTTTAACATCAATTGGTTCACTCCATTAAGATGATGAACATCAGAATCTGGGAGACTTGATGAGATGAAAACTGGCCTCTCCAAACCATGATGTTTTGATTAGCTCAGATGTGAATGGTTGTGTGCATCTTTGATCTAGGTTGAGGAAAAGAACAGTGACTTTTGTCTCCAAATAGTGTTTATTAGCAGTGTTCAATTCTTGCCCACAGTGCTGCATTAAATCTAAAGCTATGCCTATCTTTATCTTTACACTAAATATGTAGATTGATGTTGATACACTTCATCTTTGCCTGATCATGCAATCACTCATGTTCATATTAGACAATTCCTCAACCACCAAAACTCATCTTTTCTTTGTAGAACATCACTATATGCACATGCAGTGCCTTGTTCTACATTGAGCTTTATTAGCAGCCTTGTAGTCTTCTATGGAAATCACACCTTTCATCTAGAAAACCTTAAGAGTGGGGGTGCTCCTTCAGTCTCATGCTAATCCCAGTATTGCTTACCAAACTGGATATATCTGCATCAGATTGGAGGGGGTAGAACTTTGGAAGACTGAAGAAGATTGCACCAAAAAGAGACAACCAAGCAGATGAAGATTAGAAAACAAATACAAAACCAGGAAAGAAAGCAGCATTTTCCTCTTATAAATGGTGCCCAAAAAAAAAAATTTTAACACCTATAGCAATAGAAACGAGTGTCAAATGGTTTATATGGTTAAATTTGTTCATAAATTTACTTGAAAAAATTGACTCGACCCGATTTGTTCTTCGAGAGGATTAAAAATGTTTGTATCCCATGTATTACATCTCGCTTTAGTCCGAGGGCAAAAATCACATATGTTTTTTTTTCCATTTCTACAAAAGACTACATCAAGAGTTTGTCTAATAAAAATCTTTCGACGATCAAGTCAGTGCTTGTTTATTTATTGTGGAAGAAGAATAATGCTCGTAAGTAGCTTAGAAGCCCTAGCATGTTTATGTGAATTTAAAACATCCAAAATAAAGGCATATATTGAGATATTTTTAATATATTATCGGTGTTTTGATCACTAATTTAATGAGAAAATATTTCCTTGGGATATCCTACCGACGTGATGTGTCATGTCTATATGTGACTAGAAAAAAGAAAAAAGAAAAAAAAATCATAACGATCATATCGATTGATCATGTTATCGACGGATAACATGGCAATCGTAATCGCGATTAACAAGATAGAAGACATCGATAGTGTTGTTGACAAACAACGTAGCACTTCAAAGAATTGAAGGGTTGGAATCGACACAATTCATCGTCTGTTTGCATCATTTGTGGGTGCAGGAAGTGTCACCACATCATGATCTTAAGATGCGTATGCCATCTGCTTTCTATGCTGCCAACTAAAGGAATGGAGATGCATGCGATTCTAAAAGGTGGGGATGTTGGAAAGAAACGTATAAGTGGCAAAGAAGGGAACATAAACAATCTGATTTGATAGACGATAATACTAGAGTACTCTTACCTTTCCTCCAATAAATCTATTTAGAAATTATATGAGAGCACATACGATAAGATTTATGCTTAGGAGAAAGAATCAACATCAATATTGAGTGGATCATTTCTTTTATTTATATTTTGTTATTGGCTTTCTGGATCATTCTTTTGGTACGAAGAGTTTTCTAGCGAGGAAGGGAATTCGGCAGCTCGGAATCGGTAGGGTTTGAGCCTTGGGGGGATCCAGTGTTACCTCGGCCAATGAGGACTCGACAACCATGGAAACCAGGAGGGTGATGGAGATGACCGGTGGTCGAATGGCAAAGGCCGAAACCAAAGGAAGGAAGTGTCGTTGCCCCCCCTCCCTTTTCATGCATTAACCACCTGGGTCACAGGACAAGAAATGACGCTGACTTCCATGGCGAGTGCTGCAGACAAAGAGCTCGTCAAGTCAAATACATGCTTCGGCCTGTACGCCTTAGAAGAAGAAACCCCATGGCATCCAAAACTACAGCATCATTTATCCTTCCAAGGACAAGCCATGTCGTCTCTTCGGTCACTTCATGTGAAAATTACTGGAGTTTTTTTTAGATGAATTTGAATGAAACGGGCTAATTATATATATATGTCATCGAAACTCTTTCGATTCTTAATAATATATATTTTATAATCAAGTATACATCAACCTTTGTTTATATGTAAGTAGCATGATATATATAAATTGATTGTTTAGGATCAACTACATGAGCCTTTTATTATCATTATAATCCGTAAAAAAATTATCTTTACTATAATTATAAATATTTAAATCCTTATTTGTAGTATCTCGTAAAGTGTATGTATACCTCTCTCTATCTCATATGGTCAAATCTGTTACTTAGCTTGATAAGATTTGACATTATCCCTAATTCTTAAGTATATAATTTGAGCTAAACTAATTAAGGTAAAATGTAAATGATTTAAATTATAGATATATACATATACATGTATATGTATATATATAATATATATATATATATGTATATGTGTATGTATAAGTATATGAGTATATATGTGTACATATATGTATATGTATATGTGTGTATATATATATATATATATATATATATATATATATATATATATATATATGTGTATGTAGTGTCACGTTTATGATTCTTAATAACGTGAAACTATTTTTCATCCTCTCACTTTTCATGTCACATGATACATGCTATTTATATGTATAGAATTGAACCACAAACACCCTGCAATCTTTTACCTTGAATTTTAACCTCTCTTCTCTCTCTCTCTCTCTCTCTCTCTCTCTCTCTCTCTCTCTCTCTCTCTCTCTCAGAGAGTCCATTTGCACCCAGAGAAGTGCTGGAACTCATGCAAAGAGACAGGGATTCTTTAGCTGTGAGCAGGGTGATTGGGGATGTCCTTGATCCGTTCACAAGAAGTGTACATCTCAGAGTGATTTATAGCACCAGGGAGGTCACCAATGGATGTGAGTTTAGGCCATCAGCTGTGGCTGAGCAGCCCAGAGTTGAGGTTGGAGGAAGTGACTTCAGATCCAACTACACACTGGTAAGTCTCCATGCTTATGATCCATCCATATACTTGCCGATCTATGTTCTTGATGCAGTGACCAGTCTTAGCATCTATATATATATACATCCCAATACCATAAGTATCTTCTGCAACACACAAGATCTTTGAGTGGTTCTCGATGTCTAAAGCATGTCTCTCAGGTCATGGTAGACCCAGATGCTCCCAGTCCCAGTGATCCAACCCTCAGAGAGTACTTGCACTGGTGAGCACTTCTTTCATAGCTGCTTCCTTAAGTTTATGTTAGATACACATCAGAGAAGTGCTCATCTTCCAAGACTAAGCACACCACTGAGGTCTTCATTACATAATACATGTATGCACCTTTCGTAATGCATTCCGACAGAAAATACTTTAATTCTATCTTATGTACGTATATACACTTCTTCAGCTCTTGCTACTTTTGCATTCTATCATATATGGTCTCCTCCTTTCTGAGAAATCATTAGAACAAAGAGAAGACCAGCAATTTTGCTGGTGATCTGTTGCAGCTTGGTACAGCTGATATGACTGAGCAACTGTTTGGAGGAGTGATATGGATTGCAGATATACTCTTTTACCAATAAACAAGAGATTAAAGAAAAAGGAAGCTGATAAAAAGACTCTGCTCATAATGGGTTCCAACAACAATACTTTGTTCTATCTCATGCATCTGCTGCCAATTTTGCTTCTCTCTCTCTCTCTCTCTCTCATCTCTCTCTCTCTCATATAAATGTAGTGCAATCTCCTCCTTTCTAAGAATAACCATCAAAACAATTAGTACAAGTACACCTCAATTGTGTAGTCTGGTCAGTCACCTTAGCAAAGATTTGTTTTCTTTTTTGGGAAAACCAGTGATTTTGCTGATGATCCGCTTTGTACATCCTGATATGATCGAACTACTGTCTGTAAGAGTGATATGTCATATATATATATATATATATATCCCCTAATTTTGTATAGTAGAATACATGCACCTCCAGACCACATGCATGAAGTCGCGAGTGCTTGTCATTCTATGCAATGCAAGCTCACCTTTTTGCTTTCATATCTGAACCTCACTTTGATCTACAAGGAACAGGAACTTGTCAGCCAGCACGTAACTTGTCCATTGTAGATCCAAATCTTTGCATTGTATCTTTATGCACACTACTTTGGCCTTTTAATCATGAAGAAGATGAAAAGGAAGGCAGCGTCGTCATGTCTAGTTGCTTCACCCGATCATTATTCCCTGTATGCAGTCGTGTGTTCTACCATTTACAACCTGATGACTCAACACACATGGTCTTCGAGCAAGTTCTTCTCGTTGAATTCTCAACAAAAGAAACTAGTTTCGATGCCTCTCTCTAAGAAGAAGAAGAAGAAGAAGAAGGCTTTGAAGTCGTTTCTATTGCTCAACACCATCATTATTTTGCTTTATTTAGTTGTTGTACGTTCTACCATCGACAAGCTGATGATGCATGCAACACACAGTTTTTGCTTGCTGAAGAAGTACGTAGTCATGTCTGTTGCTTCATACCATCATCATCTTCTCACTTAATCCTCAACAAAACAATCCAGTTTTGATGCTTCAACACAAGCAGCAGCAGCAGAAGAAGAAGAAGAAGAAGATATGCTGTCATATCTGTTGCATCACACCATGATTGTCTCGTGCGAGCTTTTCTGACTAAATTCTCAACAAAATAACCCAGTTTTTTTTTATCCTTCCACTGCTGCAGGTTGATCACCGACATCCCCGCGAAGACCGAAGCAACACACGGTAAGGTCTCTTCAAGCAGAACAAGATCAAACACCCTCGTTGCATACCTGCCTCCCTCGCTCGAGCAGAAGTAGGTCTCACGGTCATGCATGCATGCATGCATGCATGCAACACCCATCGGCTGCAGGTCAGGAGATTGTGTGCTACGAGAGCCCGCGGCCTCAGCTCGGCATCCACCGGTACGTCTTCGTGCTCTTCCGGCAGCTCCCCAGCCGGCAAGCCGTGGATGCTCCCGGGTGGCGCCAGAACTTCAACACCAGGGACTTCGCGGAGCTCTACAACCTCGGATCGCCCGTCGCCGCCGTCTACTTCAACTGCCAGAGAGAGTCAGGCTCCGGTGGGAGGCGGATGTAGCTTGGATATGCATGCATCCATGTACACAGTGTTCTCTTCTCTTGCAATAGGGAAACAGTCAAATCTATCGAGAAAAGCCACTGTGAATAATGTATTATTATAAGAGTCAATAATGTTTATCGAAATCCAAGCCATTACGTTTTCTTGATCAATTGTTTATGGGGTTCATTGAACTCTTCATTTAACCATCTTCTGGATTTATTTTCACTTTTAAGCACAAGGTTTTATCCACATTTCAATTAATCTGAGACTAGTAATGCCTTTCTATCTTTTCGACTAAATTAATGGTTCCAACTGGCACAACACAAACTGCAGAAAACAAGACAACTTTCATCACAATTGAATGCTGATGGAATGAATCAATTGGCCAACAAGATTGACAAACCAAATGTAAGATGAGCAAAGCTTGAATGTTTCACAACACAAGCTTGAATGTTACCATCACTAGAACAAGTTTCAAGCTCCAATGAAGTTGAGCATCTCAAAGAGTTTAGAAAGAAATGCCACCTTACAACTGGCAAAAAAAGTAACCATCTTTTTAAGTTGGTAATCTTACATTAATATTACAATAAATGCAGGAAAATTAAGCGTCAAACCTCAAATTCCAGGGAACAAAACGTTTTGTGGCCTAAGAACGAGGCCATTTGTGTACTTTGAGATGCAACCGTAACACTCATGCAACATTACTCGTGAGCGGAACGGGCAGCTTGCATAATCAAAAACAGCCACCCGACTGCAAAAAAATATAATGCGACAAAGGATAATATGATTACAACAAAAAGGAGAGTTACTCTTGTGCATTCAAACTCAAGGATTGCATACTTCTTTTACACGATAAAAAATGCAGTTCACATATTGCCAACAAAAAGATACCCGCTTTCTTTTTAATAGAACCGAAGTCAGAAGATTATTTGACTCGTAACATATATGCATCTAAAGAATGATCATAGCTAGTGGATCGATCACACTTAATACTAAACAATGATTAGCAGGACAGTTTGTTACATGCTCCAACTCCTTCGATGGTTGACAAAGATCAAAAGTCAACCAAAAGAATAAAGGAAATCACGGTTACATAAAGAAAACAGAGATCAAGATTATTGATACAAGCAGAACTGACCTAAAGAAAAAGTTCTTCGATGGTTGAAATTTTAGGAATAAAAGAAGGAAGTCACATTTCAGGAATGGCACATAAGCAATCCCTTGGGAAAAGGACACATTCCTGTCCCTGCAGCAAACTGGTTGGGACAGATGTTCTAAACTAACCCAGCAGATCTAAAGTAACAGCACACAGACTAGCTGCTCATGCAGATGTTCTTTACAAGTAGTAAGGACTTGTCATAATGCACATCATAGGATATTAATAGACTTGTCATTAAATGGACAAAATTATACTCCATGGAATATTCTCAGTTAAATATCAGACTCCTAGACTCAGTTCCTACAGAGTCCACACCTAACAAACACTTTCTGAGCCTCCACCTACTATATTAGCACCAATAATCAGGCACAGGTAAATATTATATTGCACCAAGAAAAATAGTTTAGTAGAAAAACTCCTTACAAAGAACAAATAAACATATAAAAAAGGAAAATTGGCAGTGACTTCATTGTTTAATTACATAGTTTTGATAGATAGGCCTTATCAAGGAAGAATCACAAGAAAGAATTTCACATACCAAAATGGCCTCGATCTCTTTATCTGATATTGGTGTGCGCTTTGGCAAGAGTGAAGCCTTTCCACCTACAGCAGTGTAGGAAGGTGGAGCAGGAACATGTGATCGGAATCTATAACTGCGAGCATCGCCAGATGATGAGGCAGCCTTGGGTTGGGATGTTGCATCTAAAAATGTAATACAAATATGAATTACCATAGGAAGGTAAAACTTGGAAAAGAAGATGCATCACTTGTGTCCATAACTAATAAAGTAAGGCCCATTAATACCTGGCAAAATGTCACACAATATCTGCAATCATACCGTAGAGCCTAGGAAGCATGGATACACTGACATGAACAGGACACTAACACAACATGTACACAGTGACAATTAACATGATGAATCTAGGGCTCCAAGATGTAAAGGCCCTTCTTACTATGGAAGTCTCAGTGCTATTTCTCTGCTGTTTATGTGCTGGAATGGGCCCAAAAAGATTATATCCAAGAACTGCAAGCAGTGATTGTTCTCTTGTTCTCATCAACATTCATCTACAACAAAAGATCCACTAGAGGAACGGGCACAGGAAGTAGGAAAATTACAAATTGCCCACCAGACATAGATTTTGCACTTTCACAAGATGTGTTCTAATTCATGGCACTTTATCTACCTGAGACATCTCCGTTTGCCACGTTACTCTTTTTTCCTCCACCTTATGGATTTTGATAAGGGAAAATGGGCCCTTAAAGCCTTAAGCAAGGTTCTAAAGGCTGTGTAAGTTCATTTGGGAAGAAATAATTTAATTTGGAGGATGGAAAGAGATCAACGATAGGTACTTCTTTCATTATCCTCTATTCTTCTAGTTATTCGATGTTAACATTTGTGATATTTCATTATGATCATTGTTGCCAACCACTTGTTATTGCTGAGGACATGCAACTGATGTAAGGCAAAAAGAAAACGTCTTGAGAAGCTTATGTGTTTCAAAGGAGGACAACGAGGAAAGGGCGAGAGATTGGCGATGAGAGGTGAGGCTAAAGGAGAAGAGAAAGATTACAATCTTGGGGATTAGAAATTAGCAAAGAAGATGAACAAAAATCATACTTTGGGGCTTATTTAAGGCTTATCCTTAATTACCTTTGCACCTATCAGCTCTAGAAATTTTTACGGGAGGCTACTTTTTTCCTTCCACAATAACAAGGGCAATAACACAAATAATACAAAAAAACCAAGGCTTTTCAATTCAATGAAGTATTATCAGGAAGTAGAACATAGTTGGCTTAAAAGCATAACCACCTATCTCAAGTGGGCAATTATTCTAAATTTCGCCAGATTTAATTTTGTTTTGGCAGGGAATCATACTGCGGATAGAAATTTTAGTTATGACATGCTCCACAAAATATTTTGTACATGGATCAATCCTGCAATTGAGAGCCGCAAGGAAATTTAATGTTTGATATCTATGAAGTTATGTGCATAATTCATAATTACATAAGCCTTCTTTTCATTGAAAAGTAAAAGCAATTAGGAATCAATCAACAAGCGGAAGAAAAAAAATTAACATATTCATTGTATTCTCAATAGAAATAATCAACTAAGACCCTACATATCCGGATTTGTACACGACGAGACATGATTCTTTATTCCCCTTCGATTTCATTGGCATTGCGTTCATAAAACACAATTCATGTCCACCTTCAACCATAATGTTAACAAAGTGATTTCTGTTCCTCCTTTCCCTGACAGAAAACAAACATAACCAAGACGTGAATCTCAAATTCAACCATATAGTCGGTTGGGGAAACCAAAATCGACCTTTTAGATCAACGTAACCCCGTGACCGTAAGCAGCATCATTAGCACGATTGCTGCATTCTTCTACGCTGATCGAAACATGAAAGACGTCCACTACGAAGGCGAAAAGGAAGATAACATACCTGATTTGAGGAACGTTATCTCATCAGAAGCCGGGGATGATCCTACGAGAATCAATCAAATTGATCGTAAGAAGGAGCATTTAGAAACCCCAAAAGGAAATGTACGAGGGGGAGAAAGAGAAGAGGATGGAAGGACCCGTGGGCTCGGGCGGATGCCTCTGCGGGAACTTGATTCGAGGAATCCTCTTCATGGCTTTGCTTGGGTTGCGCTCGTCTCCTATCGCCCTCTCGCCCTCAAGAGAAGACCGAAAAGTTGCGGAGTTGAGACTCCGTGACTAGTTCTTCGCACGTGCGGGGCACATGATATGTGGCCGCGTATCCCAATCCCAAACCGGCCGAATCGGTTCGATCCGGCCTAATTGAGCCGAGTTGGACCAATTTTAATAGTAGCCTTTTAAATTACACATATACCTCTGGATTTAATTTTACAGTCTATATATATATATATACATACATACATACATACATACATTATAGTAAATCTCCATCGATTGACTGTTAATATAATGAATGATCAAAAATGTTGGAAAATACAAAGGTCAAATACTTGGTGAGAGTAAGAAAGGATTGTTAAAAGTATCCAAAATATTATTATTATTTTTTAAAAGTTCAACGATCTTCATGTGGATTTATCTATTCTTATTTGGTGTATTTTGATTAGCATCTTAAGTGGATGAATGCATGAATAAATATATTTTTTTCGAAAAATAAAAAAAAACAAGTATCTGTCATTGGTGCTTTGTAATCGTCAACACTTGTGATGGAGTGCTGATTCACGTATCTTGATGAACATGGCCACACAACAGCAATGGGTTTTATTGAATCTACTGAAGGCAGAATGAGATTTCCAAGTAATCGTGTTGTTTCATCCTCCTTTTGCGACGATTGATAGCTCATGCATGCATGCAGACACCGATGAAGGGAGTCTACAGCAGATACTTCTCCAGCCCTTCAGGCCCTGGAATTCTGCCAGCGGAAGAAGAGGTTGAGATCTCACTCACCGTACATGGATCAGTATATGATGATAGTACTGTTGATAGCTATGTACATTTGAGAGAGAGAGAGAGACTCACTTCTTGCAGTCGACGGAGGGGGAGAAGGTGAGGTTGAAGCGCACCCCGCAGAGGTGGGGGAGGTTGTCGGCGCGCGAGTAGTCGACCCCGGGGAAGAGGTGGGCGGCGCGCTTGAGGCATTTGCAGATGGCCACCAGGTCGTCGTGGGTGTTGGTTGCCTTGCGCAGGTCTCTCACCCCGCTGCAACACTTCGGTCCTGGGTGCGCCGCCTTGTCGGTCATGTAGGGAATGCACGGCACTAGCATCTCCGTAATCTTGCTGCATGGGGGAGCCTTCGTAGGCTCCCATGCCCAGGCGGCTGCAAGCACTGCCAGGAGAACGAGAACGAGAACGCGAGCCATGGCCGTCGAGAGTGCTGCAGAAGGTCGTTGTTTGTGTGTCACAGTATATATATATATAGCGAAGGAAGAGATGCTGATCATGTCATGCGAAGGAAGTGCGTGGATGGCGAAAACTACGTGATGAGGAGAAGAAAGAGTCGAGTGCCGTGACGGAATTTGCAGGAGAGAGAGAGATGAATCCCCCCCGCGAGTTGGGTCACTCGGATCTTGCACGCCAGTTGTTCGACCGATTCACGTTCTGGTTCTGTGCCCGGTCGTGGTCTCTTGCAATCCTTTTATAGGAGCTCACGGAAGGAAAGCTCGAATCTTTGATGAATTTAACTAAGAGTTGGCCAGGTGATTCTGTTGATTCATGGACTGTTTGCTTGAATGCCATTGCTCACAATTGTGTTCTCACTGGGCTTTGTAAACGAGGAAACATGAAAGCAGGAAGGGTCCAAGGATTCTGCCAGTAGAGGAAGATCGAAGAAGCAAAAATTAGTTTTCTTGAGATGTCCGAGATGGATTTACGTCCTGATGCTGCCAGCATTCACCACCTTGACAATTTTGTTACGATAAAAGAACTCATTAACTTCATAAAACTTAGAAAAGGGTTTGTCTTAAGAAAAGCTGAAGCAACATGGATCTTGAGCTATAATTTTGCTGAGATATTATTTGCTGCAGTTGAGAACCAGTCAAGGAAATTATGCATTTGTGCTAGCTTAGTTTTTATGCTAGTGAGATTCATAAGAAATTACATGATGCTATTGAAAAATATACTGGCTTGGTCTAATGAACTTTGACTTGCTTTAGTTGTGGTTCTCTTGTATATTACACAGTTTGTAAATTTTTCATTGCATTCATGTAACTTATTTTCTTTTCTTGTATGCATTCTGGGGAAAAATGAATTAAGAAGGTAAGCACACATGCATGAGATGCATAAAATTTTAGAGCTCAGAAATTAGTTTAAGAACTCTCTTCTTTCAATGTATACCATAAAGACACAATAAATGATCAGTTCATGTGCTATTCCCATCTGGTGCTCATGTTGTGCCTGTAGATCATGTAGGTGTGCTCAAGTACTATCTTATAAAGTGTCACCTAAAGCAATTGATTTTGATGTTCTGTTTTAAGTTTTACAAACCTTCTTGTCCTTTTGATTGCTGTTGTTGTACATGCAAGGCTTTTTTTTTAAATTTGTTTCATTAATCTTTTGTAGTTTTTGATGCCAATATTCAGTTTGATATAAGTAGAATGATGCTGTGACTCATCAGTGATGTTTCAGCAATTAAGGAAGTAGAACTTGTTTCAGCAATTAAACTTTTTTCTTGTGTTGTCATGGAGGTTCCATATATCATGTTGAATATTCTAGCTATCCATTTATGTCTCTAGATGTTTCTTTCTGCCTACTTTTAATTGCTATGTTGAAGCCTTAGGTAACAAGAATTCAAAGATATTTATGCGTTTGTCATAGTGTTTGCGCAAGTTGTATCTTTTATCGCCATCCTTGGACATCATCTTTTGCGCATTCTTGTGGTGGGTGATCATGACTATGTGTTTGTCACAAAGATTTCTTTGTGAGACAGACCTGCCACTTTCCTCATGCAGGGCACTAGGTTCTAACTTTGATCTTGCAGAGGATGGCTTCTGACAGTTGCTTTACCATGGTGGAGCTTGACCTGCATATTGAGATTATAATGAGTGTCCTCCATTGTGGTGTTGCTACATCGACTGCATCTACACATTCCAGACATTTGAAACTGCTTCTGGAGATTGTAGTGACACTCTCTGCGCAATGATGAAGTAAAAGCTTATGATGCATTTATGTAAGTATATGAAAGCACATGTGTTTGTATTATGCAAAGACATGCATGTGCTGCTTGTGTAAATCCATTACTTTTAGGTTCACATATGCAGCACAAATCATGAGAGAACTTAGCATCTAGTTTTTTACTGAGCTACAATATCTGTGCTTGATGGTTGTTCTTACTCCACATTGTTCTTCATGCCGACTGTTTCAAATTTTATCCAATTGTTTTGAGTTGATTCCCATCTCAAACAGTTCCTTCGACACATAAAAAGGACGCGTTCAATGCGCAAGTCTCTCACCAATGAGGGGTCTATGAAGAGTCAGTGTAGATAATCTTAATAGATTGTTATGTAACATATATATTAGTCTTCAAATTTGAGATGTTTGTGTCTGATTGTTTTAGAGTTCTTTGTAGCTCTGCTTGGTATTCTGTAGTAACAGAGTTCATTCTTGCCATGTACTTCTGCATACAGCCATATAATTTGGACAACTTCATAATTGTTCAGAACTAATCTGTTCTTCCTAATAAGCTGCAAGTCAGGTGGATTTTAATTTTTCTTGGCAACCATCTTAGCTATCTGGTTTTTCATTATTGCTTGAGACTAAGCTTAACCCAAAATCTATTTGTCGCCGTCGTGATAAGAACAAAGAGATGTGACCATGGATATTGATATAATCCATCTTACAAAAGCATGAGAAAAAATGGCAAGTAGAGATACTTCTTTATAACAAAAGCTTGTCTCTGTTTACATTTAACTGATTAAAGATCTACAAACCTATTGGTTACACTTACTATCAGGACAAAGAGATGTTGTTAGCTTCTTTCACTTTGGAATGCTTCCAAAGATTGATACTGAGATCTTTTCTTCATATACTTCTGTTGTATCATTGCCTATTGTCATTGAATACTCTGGTGAGCTTTCTTTCAAAGATTTGTTCCACATAAGTATCATGATAAGCTCAACTTTCATGTCTAATGAGTTCCTGACACATCCTATGTGCATCCTGCAGCTTTGACTATGTCTTCACTCAACCTGCTTAGAGATACACATACATTTGTAGAGCCCCACAGGCCCACACTTGCTGATCTCTTAGCTCTTAGTGGCCTCTGATGGAGATCCAGTCCTGTTGCTAGACTGTCAGTTTCTGTAGGTGCGTTCAGAATGATTGTGAATTCAATGTAGCAGGGTTTGCTTCCCACTGCCTTGGCAATAACCAGTTAACCACTACTCTTCTTCCACCTCATTTTGGCACATTTGTCTTCTTTTTTTGTTTTGCCATTTTATTCAAGATGTTTACTATTCTCATTTGTCATCAGAATCAAAGAGTGCCAAGAGCAAAACCCAGAAGTTTAACTGTGAGATCATGTCATCCAGATCAATAGTATCTCCAAGGTGTGTTTCACTTCAAGTTTAGCAGTAAGGTGTGGTAAGGAATCACCCTGTGCTTGCATCAGCTCATTTTTAATGGTAGCAAATGGATGGATGATGTAATTGGTTGTTTTTTTTGTCTCTTAAGGGATTTGGGATGAGTTTTACTGATACCATGATACATTACCTGCATTGTTTCGCAATCAGCACCTACTGATGTTTGCATTTTGTTACAATGAACACTTTTCAGCTGGATATCTGATCACTGAGCAATTTACTGATGTTTCTGAAATTAGTGTACCTTCTTGTGCAACTCTCATGTCTCCTCTTCAAACTCAAACACTCAAGTGATCAACATGTTAACTCAGGATTCCACAAGAGAGAATACCGAGTATTTAACTGCTATGAGTCATCTGTATTACAATATTGTTTGTAGTTTTGTTGCTAGCAATCCAACATATTTGATGGTCAGTCAATCTCGGAGTCTCTGTAGCTTTCCTCTGAAGATACTCTGATCTGATGGCCTTAGAAACATTTGCCACAACATGAGTTTTTTTATTGAGATCATGTTAAATTTTTGGATTCGCAGACAACATAAAAAGATCTTCAAGTCGAGCAATGACTACAATGGACAGAGCTTATGAAATTTCCTAGCAACTCTCAGACTGACTATTACAGAGTCAAATGTATTATCCTTTCCAAAGTTGTACACGTATCTCGTGCGGTCAAGCAAGTTCCTGGTTCTTCTCAATCACCCTCACCTCCTTTGCAGATCTAAGAATGGCTGCCTGAGGTTTTGATCACAACAAGAACAAATCGCATTCCATTATCGGTGGCAGATGACACGACCAAGAAGTGTTGCAGAACAAAGATGAGTACCTGCTCTTTGGTTGTCTCCACTGAGAAGCCATCAACAATGGCCAAGGAGGACTTCTTCCTGTAGGTGCTTGGTGGTAGAAACTTTGCAAGTAGCTGGTCATGCTTGCTGCTCAGGTAGGTGTCAAGCTCCTTCATGCCTTCCTTTGATCTGATGAAGCAACATTAAAAATGCAGGAGATCTTATGAACTCAGAGAATGTGAAAAAGAAGAAGAAGAAGAAGCAGAAGATATGGACCGATCGGCACGAAGGCGCTCGTAGACTGGATCAAAGTTCAAGAAGACAAAGTAAAGTTCAGTTTTGTGATCTGCCATGGCCCCCTGCACCTCTGCTTGCTTTCTGCCTTCTTGTGGTCACCCAACACATGAGATGCTGGCTTCTCTCTGCATGGTCTATTTATACTCAACATGAAGCAGGAAGAGGAAATGTGTGTCACAAGCTTGAATGGAACAGGGCATCTTCCTCAACTGCCCTGGATTCTCTTGCCAACCAAACACATTGCCCTTTCACTTGTATAATACTTGCTAATACACTGCATTTTACTTTACTGAGGCAACCCACCAGGGATGCTTTTTTGTTGGCACTCCTGTAGGGTGTTAGCTTAACAGCTTCATGTTGCCGGTGCAAGGTTTGCACCATATAATTAGGATCAATTATGCTGACACTTGACACATGAGAGAGGATGTTTAAGTATTATATATACATTGGGTTATTTCCTACCAGTTTAAGCTTTTGGGTTTAATGGTAGCCCAAATTTAAATAATTATGATGAACCATATATACACTCTTTATATTTTCTTCCGGTGTTTAAGTAATATTTATACAATGCTCTTCTCTCTATTCTCTTGTATCGTATACTTGGGTTCAGTTTCAGGTGTCAAGCCTAATTAGCTTGTAACATATACTTGTGGACTTATTTTTCTATTCAAATCCATTTGAAATTCAATGAAGGATATAACCTAATCTAATTTAACTAGGCTTTTAACCATCCCTAAGAAATCAATTTTTCCTTCAAGCTTCTCAATTGCTGTAAAGATGTATCGGGCAATGTTACAGTCACTTGATCTCCCTCACTACAAAAAAAAAAAATAAAAACAAAAAAAAAAAAAAAACAAATTTAATCTAGAAGTTGCTTCCAAATGATACAATTTGATCCATTTTTTGTCATGAAATTTCTGTATTAACAAATTCTAAAGACCCCCATCATAGGAAAGTAAAGAAATCTTCATATAGACAAAGAGGAAGTTAGAAGAATCCAAATAGGCTGCAACTCTAATTCACAACAAGCTTGTCTTCAAGCAGAAACCACCACCTTTCCATTTTTTGGTTCAATGTTCAGAAGTTTCTCAACATTATTTTCCTTGTACTTCCATCCCTTATGCATCCTAATGGCTGGTTATATTCCCATATTTCTTAGAGAGAGAGAGAGAGAGAGAGAGAGAGAGAGAGAGAGAGAGAGAGAGAGAGAGAGAGAGAGAGAGATTTCCAATGATGTATAGGTCAGTAATGATTTCTTCAGGTTCTTGACAAGGATTTCATGTTGAAGTCTTTGGACTCTCTTTACAGTGACGTTATTCTAGTTTCTCTTTATCCTTCACTTTCTGTTCCTTTTCCTTTTTTTTTCTTCTATAATCTTCTGCTAACAGATCTACTGATGTTATGGTATCAGCCAATAAATTGTTTTTTCTTCACATGCAAGTGATAGACATATAGTTGATGATTGCAATCAGTTTTTGTTTTCTAAAAAGAACTGTAAATGGTTTAAAAATGGAGAGGGTGGCTGCATGGGACAAATGATCAACAGTACAGCATCTATATCACAAAAGTTGGGGGGACAAACTCAATCTAATCCTTAATCCATCCCCATATAATATGACAGTACTAATTTTAGTCATCAACCACATAACCTGATCTGATTCATCTGATCCACTTTCCAAGTAAAACATGTCACAATTATTTGCCAAGCTCTAAGGAAATTTTAACCAAGATGAATTACTTATATGACTTTGCCAGATGTGGCTCGACTCGATGTACAGAAGTGGCAAAATCTAAGATGTGGAGGTCTTGCAAAACTAGTATCAGAATTAATACCAGGTAAGACTCCTATGATCCTCAAGTTAGAATTAAATCGATATAGGAAAAATGAATATAGGGTGAGTTTCGTACATGAGAAGGGTTCATTTTTATAGTCCTAATTGTATATGGTTAGGGAAAAATTATCGTATCAGATTTAATTAAGAGAATGTTTTCTATTGACATTTGACATTAAGGCCATGAATGAACTAGCCTATTTTGCTGGGATTTGACTAATTAGGATCAAAATATTCATTATATCATAATATGTCATGCATTTATTTTTCTAAAAGGAGATTAATAAAAATGTCAAGATCAGTCAGTGCTGCCTTACTATATATTTCAAGCCAATTACCAACCTATTTCTTCATCAAGTTTCATAGATAATAATTTGCAACTTAGAGTGCTACTTGTCCATAGATTTTGACTTGATGACACAGCCTAAGAAGACAGTCCTAAAATTTTCAGCAGAGGACATGTAACACAGGTTCCTCAATGTGCTAACATAGATCTTGTCCACAAAGAAAGATTTGGCAAACTGATGCTGTGCTTACAATCTAAAGCTAACATCTTGACCAATCAGTACCTCAAATTTTACTGCTTTACCTCTTCAACAAGAACACAAATAAAGAGAACTTGTAGTTCCTAAACTAATCACCACCTCGAACAACTTCCTGAATCCACATCACACTAACAAAAAGTATAATGAAGTTTTCCGTGAAAGTGTGGCCCATCAATCGTTTAGACATCCTAATTTGAAGCTAGAGGTGTCGGAAAAGTTCTTATAGGAATAACTAGCTTGTGGCAGCCAAGCATTCATACAGCATTACATTTTTTTTATCTTCCGATCGATATGAAGCAGAATTCATCAATTGAATATAGAAAAAAGGAAGTACAATGAGGTTGATCACCAGATAATTACAGTTCAATCAGTTCCTTATCACTGGAGCTTTGGCTCAATGAAGTGGGACTAGGTCTATGTCAGGATATAATAGAACTTGTCTTTTTCTGAAAAATGCATGTGATGAATCAATTTAATCACACATTTTAAAACATGATTAGCTTAAGTAATCCATGCAATCCAACTAACTGTGAAAAAGAGAAGTTGTGACAAAGCAAATCCTTAAATCATTGGAGATAAATTAACATAATTATGCTGCCCATGGTTGTCAATCATGTGGGTCTTGCAAATGGAGTAAACCAAAACACATTTTATTGCAATATCAAGTCAACAGATAGAGGAAGAAAGATTCAGAGCATTTGGAAGGTAACAATCATAGGCTCCAATAATTACTTCCCATCACAAGCCAGAATGAGTGCATCACCACCAAACACTGCCAAAACAAATCATTGTCCACATGATTCAAAGATTGTGGACAGGATAGATGGAAATTTTGGTTTATGATATATCAAAAGCTTTCTGCTTGAAGCGAAGAGATCGATACCAAAAGAAAGATACAGAGAATCAACAATCAAAATACAAGATTTATGTGATTCGACACTCATTATCAAGAAAAATCAAATTCTTCTTGATGAGGTCAATCAGAGATAAGGAATGATTCTTTCTCTTATATTAATCCAAGCTTAGGTTTAAGCCTCTTAGTATACCCCTCACATAAATCCTAAAGAATTTTTCGTATTTTTCCTCTATGCATTCATCTCACCAAGATATTTCTAGAACAATCAAATCCTCATTCAAGTTTCTTGCGATACTCGAATTTCTTGCCTTCCAAGGATACTAGGTCAAGGAATTAAAAAATATTTACCAACCCCGATAACAAATTGTCTTCTGACGACAATTGGGTGATCTGCTCTCTCGTAGATCTGACACATTGTGGATGGAGCTAATGACCAAGATTACTGGCCCAGGAATCCGTGTGTTGAGAGCATGCTTTTGTAGCCTGCAGTTGTATCCTTTCTCCATCTACAATCAACCGGTCATGACGACCTTGTTATGTTTACGATTAAAGGTGATAGAAATCGAAGAGCATCAGAAAACATCGCAGCTCGTGAACAGAGCAAGCAATCTAATTACCTGGATCAAGAAGAAGAGGGTGCCGATGAGGGTTAAGATGAGTCCGACGGAGTGCACCAGCGACAAGGTGGTATTCTGGGACTCTACTCATATTCTTCTGACGCATTCCTTCGAACATGTCAAAGGCGTCACTTATAACAGTGGCGAGGAACACAGACGATCGAAGGTCACCGTGGCGTTCAGCCAACGCTCGAGACACGAATATTCTTTTGAGTTACCAGAAATTTTACCTGAACTCGAAGTGTGGGACCCACATCCGTTGTAGCAGAATTCGCCATCGAAAGAGACTGGTAAACGAGCGAGCTGACGACGAACAAGTTGGAAAACTGTTTCGTACAAAGGGTCCGAAATTAATGTGTGACGCAGCGACGTAGAGGAGCCCACATGGTGAAGGGCCCGATCTAAAAACGCCCCGACCCACTATGATTCGATCTCGACCGTCCGTTTGTATCTTCTCTCATCTCGATCACTCTTCCCGTCTCTATAAAAAGAAGCGGAACAGGCGATTAGGGTTTCGTTGCCGTCATCTGTTCTGTGTCTCCATCTCCATCCTTCTCGTTCTCTTTGGTCGCAAAGGGTTAAAGAGACAGGGTTTGCCCGGCCCCGTCCGCCTTGACGAAGCTTTAGCCTCGGCCTGGCCCTGTAAACGACATTTTTTGTATCTTCTTCTTGTTTGCTTCCGATCCTATCGAACAAGCAGGGCAAGATGACGGTGAAGCTGTCGAAGGCGGAGAAGAAGGTGGTGTACGATAAGAAGCTATGTTCTCTGCTGGACGAGTACAGCAAGGTGCTCATCGCCGTCGCAGACAACGTCGGCTCCAACCAGCTTCAGAACATCCGCAAGGGCCTCCGCGGCGACTCCATCGTCCTCATGGGCAAGAACACCCTCATCCGCCGCTGCATCAGGATCCATGCTGAGAAGACCGGGAACAAGAACTACCTCAACCTCCTCCCTCTCCTTGTCGTGAGTTCCTCCCTCGTGATCTGTTGATCCCTCTGTCTCTCCGGGAAATATCGTGGCTTTATGCTCGATATATCTTTCGCTTAACTATCTGTAGTTGTTTGCTTTGACAATTACAACATACTCCGTTCTTTTTGTTTCAGGGAAATGTAGGTCTGATTTTTACAAAAGGCGATCTTAAGGAAGTCAGCGAGGAGGTTGCCAAGTACAAGGTATGCACGCTTTCAAGAACCCCTTATTTTTTACCTTTGAATTTGCCTTTTAGTTTTTCATTTTCTATGTCCTTGTAAGATTTCATTATCGAAGTTATTAGTTAGGTTATTTGCTTAAAAAAATTACATGTACAGATCCAATACAGTGAGAGGTATCTGAAATATCTTTACTTTTCTGCATGTTGCATATATTGGAATTGTGCAGAGCAGAAATGAGATCTCTGGTCTTGCCCATAATTCTTCCTTTGACAGTATTGAGTAGCCATTCTAAATTTATAAGATCATAAGAAAGTTGTGGATACCTTTTGGCCACATGGATGCACAATATTTAAGACATTTGTGGGCTAGTCTTGAATCTCATTTGTGATTGGGTTAGAAGAAAACACTTTTGCCTAGTGTAGTACTGGGAGACATCGATATAATAATTATCTTGAATCTCATTTGGTGTCAATTAAGATTTGTGATTGCTTGAAGACTTTCTTTTGTTCAACTTCCCATCTAAGAAGACAACACGGGAGATATCACAGAGATTCATTAGCAACATTACTTGTGGTAATGTATCAACTCTTCAGATCATGCTGGATGCATGATATATCATATATATCTGCATATTTGAATGTATGCAGCGACTGCTTTGGATACATGTCCAGAGATTCTTGCTGACGACAAGTATCAAGTGCTCTTCTCTCATGGCAACTTTTTTTCAATCTTTCTTATAATTTTCTATCAGCTACTAGCCTTATCCATGTAAAATATATAAACAACATTTCTCCTTTGTTGCTCTATATCATGTCGCTAGTCGCAGTGGACACTTTGGGCATGCATCCTAACGCAATAGATCCTTGTGTTTTCATGTGCTAGTATCTTTTTTTTTTCATTATACAGTACCTTTGCTAGGAAAGATCTTTCTTGTATTATATGTTAATTAATGGAATAGATGAGATGAATTATAATTTCATAAAAAATATGCGGGTCTAAAATTTGTGATCAATGTTCCATTTCTGCTTACATTTTTGGTATTGATCTGCTGCTGTTAATGTTGGATGGCTAGTGGAGTTGTAGTCTTTCTTTAGTTGGATAAAATTTGTAAGTAGCATTCTATTTCTTCTCCGTTCTTATATTTCAGGTTGGAGCTCCTGCTCGTGTTGGGCTTGTTGCTCCTATTGATGTTGTTGTCCCACCTGGAAACACTGGATTGGACCCTTCCCAGACATCTTTTTTTCAGGTTAATAAGATATCTCTCATGTTTATCATGCAAAAAATTGTTAGTGGTTTCATCTCAAAGTTCCTTTTCCTTTATTACAGGTGCTTAATATTCCAACCAAGATTAACAAGGGTACTGTGGAAATCATTACCCCTGTTGAGCTGATTAGGAAGGGAGAAAAGGTGGGCTCATCGGAGGCTGCTCTACTTGCAAAGCTTGGGATAAGGCCTTTTTCATATGGCCTTGTCATTCTATCTGTTTACGATAATGGATCCGTCTTCAGTCCTGAGGTGCTGGATCTCTCAGAGGATGACCTCATCGAAAAGTTTGCAGCCGGTGTCTCCATGGTTACCTCAATCTCTTTGGCTGTTTCTTACCCAACTCTTGCAGCAGCACCCCACATGTTCATCAATGCATACAAGAATGTGCTTGCTGTTGCAATTGCAACCGATTACACCTTCCCACAGGCAGAGAAAGTTAAGGAATACCTAAAGGTAGATTTCACAATTCTAGCTATGGATCTTGGATCTTTTTTGTTCCTCATAATTCTATATATTTTGTTCCTCATAATTCTATATGTTATAATTGGTGCAGGATCCAAGCAAGTTTGCTGCTGCTGCTCCTGTTGTTGCTGCAGAAGCTGCAGCTGCACCTGCAGCAGAACCTGCAGAAGAGAAGAAAGAGGAGCCTGCTGAGGAATCTGATGACGATATGGGCTTTAGCTTGTTTGATTAGGGTGGGCGAGTCTTTTAAGTTTATCTCTCTAAGATCAATTTGTCTTTCCAGGTTTAGTTCTACTAAAATTTTGGGATGAAGTGGAGTTTTTGCTTTTTGAGATTTGATAAAACATTTGCCTTGTTAAATCTTGGGTTGAGAATACTATCTTCTTAAATCTTCTCTCTAGCTATTTTTTTCAGAAACATTTGCCTGCCTTGTTGGGGTAAGGTAGGTTTTAGCCCCCAAACTTTGTGTTGATTTAATAAAATGTTTACATGCTAGATTCGTTAGTATCTTATTCGAAGGGAATTTTGCTACACTATCGTATCATATCAATATCGTAGGTGTAATTTATCATATTACTATCAAGTCTATGTTTAAAAATTAGTCATATTTGAAACAGTAGTTTGGTGACGAGAACAAAGTTCGGTGACTCTCATCAACACGAAGTTTAGTGAGGATCAAATTTTGGGTTCCATCCTTTTTTTTTATTTTTAAATCCTCGTCCAATAAGAAAAACTGTCGATTAAGATGGTAGGAATATTGTTTGGCCTCCACCCAGCCACATCGGAAACTCCCTCAATAAATCGAGGTTCTCTTGGCACCTGAACACTAACTCTTCCGATCCTGAACATTGACTCAACTAAGATCACTGAAGAGATCCTTCGCTATAAGGAAAATAGCATGCTACCTGATGATCCGTCCGCGGCTCGTTGGTTCAGGCGGGCCCAAGCATGGTCAATCGAGATCAGGGGAAAACTATACTGGAGAGCCTTCTCTTAGCCCTTACTCCGTTGCTTGTCCCCGAGACGATCCTCGCTGAAGTCCATGAGGGCATATGTAGGGAGCATATCGGAGGCCGAGCTTTGGCCTTCAAGATACTCAAGCAGGGATTTTACTGGCCAACGTTATGCCGAGATGCCCTGTCCTATGTGCAACAATGTTGGCAATGTCAAATGCACACTCTGGTTTAGCACCAGCTAGCGGAGCTGGTGCCCCTCGCCTCGACCGACACAGCCTGGCTCTTCGCACAATGGGGAATGGACCTTCTCAGCCCATTTCCCCCCACTTCGGGCCAACGACGGTTTCTCATAGTCGAAGTCAACTACTTCACTAAGTGGGTCGAGGCCGAACCGCTAGCGTCCATCACAAAGAAGCAGGTCGAAGGTTTCGTCTGGAAAAACATCATCACATGCTTCGAGATCCCAAGGGCTATCATCACCGATAACGGGACCCAGTTCAACAATCCAAAGTTCAAGCTCGGGATACTACTGAAGCTCAGCTCGGTTGCCTACCCCCAGACCAACGGCTTGGCTGAAGTAACAAATCGAGCGATTCTTAAAGTCTAAAGAAAAGAGTGGGCGAAGCATGCAGAGCTTGGGTTGAGGAGCTCCTGAGCATCCTATGGGCATTCCGAACCACTCCAAAGATGGTCTCAGGAGACTCCCCGTTCAACCTGGCATATGGGACCGAGGCGGTGCTCCCCCCCCCAAATGATATTACCAACCCTACAGGTAGAGAACTTCGACGAAGGGGCTTCAGAGTTGGGGCTCCGCGCTGGCCTTGACCTCCTCGACGAGCGAAGAGTCGAGGCCCACCTCCACGCGTTAGCGTACAAAAAGGCCATGGCACGACTCTACAATCAGAAGGTCTAACTGCGCAAGGTTCAGGTTGGCGACCTCGTCCTTTGAAAAACTGAGGTGAGTGACCCGACCCAAGCTAGGGGAACTGGCCTCGAACAATCGGGTTCGTGACGCAGTCCGAGATGGCACTTATCGCCTCGAGACTGTGAGCGGGACCCCCCCTACCAAGGACTTGGAACATTGTGAACCTAAGAAATTTCTACCCTCGATTACCGATAGGAACTTTGCATTTATGGTAGAAACCTTAGCATTCATATAAGGAAAGTTTTTACATTGTAATCGGCTCGGGCCTTACAAAACTCTAACTTGGCCCGACCAAAACCAAAAAGGCAAAAACAGAAGACACGCCCTCGAGCTCTCTATCTCGGGGGAGCCATCGAACTATCGTCGAACGACACCTCTTCAAGCATATCCATGTTGTGATCCTCAGGAAGATCCATGAACGGGTCGGTCTCCAGCTCTAAATCCAGATACTTTGGCGTGGAAGTAGGCAAGTGCCACCCGATAGCTGAATGCGTAGGTCACTTGGCCCGATCTCTGGAGGTCGAGCTCGAACCTGGGCGATTTCTTGTATTCAGCAATCGCCTCCTCGGTTCGTTGGCGCTCCCTTTGTAGCACCTCCTCTGTCGCCTTGACCATCGCTCGGGCAGCCTCAGTGCTCCGCGCAAGCTCGAGCAGCTCGTCGTCCAGTCTACGAACCCGCCCGTGACTATCCTTCGTTGGCGTTGGGAGTCCCCCAGCTTTGCCTTCAGCCGTTCAACCCCGGCCTCGACAGTAGTGGCCGACTGTTCAGCTACCGCGACCACTTCGGGACCAGGACCACCTCTTAGATCTTCAACCTCCTGACGTAGATCGGAATTCGCCTCCCCAAGGCGCTCGATCACCCGACCTGTGTCATGCACCCAGTTGATTAATGTTGTTGTATAGTGGCAGTTCTGCAAAAGGTACGAGGTCTAAGTCGAGCATGATAAGGCAAGTCCAAATGAAACAAGGAGCATTGCTTCATATAAGGAAAGTTTTACTTAGGGCTGATTGTAAATCGGCCTGGCCTTAAAAACGGCCTAAGTTGGCCATCGGGACCAAAGCCGGGCTTGCCAAAACGTCCAGAGCCTGAACGGCTCGCTTTGGCAGAGGCCCAACCCGACATAGGTCCTCATTGACTTTGTGTAGTCATTGGATAGGGGCGCCTCCATCGCAATCCTTCCCCTTCACACCGAACCTTCCCCGTGGAGCCATCGCCCAACCCATGTTTGCTGATGGCACCTCCTCTTCGAAGGCAGTCACTACTCTTGCCTTCTTGACTCACCGCTCTCCTCGTCAGGAAGATCCTGGAGCGGCTCTGGTCCTCTTCTCCCCCATGGGCAAGTCCAAATCGAGTCGATTTCATTAACTAGGATTCACCATTTTTGTAAGTCAGGCAAGTGCCACCCGAAAACTAACTAGGGGAAAATGCTTGATAGGTCACTTGGCCATCCCTGGGTCGAGGTTGAGACTCCTGACCAGCTACTCCTCGGTCATTCTCTAATAGCTCGAGAAGAAGAAAGGACCCCATTCAGCGCCTACATGATCGCTCCTCCTCGTGGGAGAGAAAGCGCGGTACATTGTTAGTGGCTCGAGAGGTCCACCCCACACATCTCCCCGAGGCACCACGTAGAAGTGGCGAGTCTTCCGATCCCTTATCACCACTGATCTTGAACCCACATCGGCGGTGGTAGTAGCCGCCTGGCCCTTGTATAACCGCAAGCACTCCAGAATAGTATTCGGTTCGGCTCGATTCTGCCTCGTGACCACTCCCAAGAAGACCCTTGGGCACGGGAAGGAGATTCCCCACCACCGAGGCATTCCACGATCACGGATGCAAGAGGAACCTTAACCCGCCTCTAAGGTGTCCATTCAACCCAACCCGACCTCGGAATGGGTCCATTGCCTCGATGTAGGGCGTGGAGTTGGTACTCCTCCCTTTATCAGCTCCCGGCCACCGCCGAGTCCACGCCATGCCATGACCACATTGCTCAAGAGCGCAAGGGCCTCGAGTCCACCGCACCCCACCCAAGGCGTACTTCTACCACGAACTATTCGAGGTTGACTCGCTGATCTCGCCCGACTTGACGACTTTGCATCCCGAACTTAAGCTAGACACCAGAGAGGGATGAAGGTCCGAGATAACACACCAGAAAGAAGCCCAATGACAAATGAAAAGTGCTTCAGGCCACCAAGAGGCGCTTACATTTCCCGAGGCAGAATTGATGGCAATGCCCGCTAAGGGACACCTCACCGATGCGCCCCCTAGCTGATGGTAAACCACAATCCCCCATCAGGCATGCCCCCAGGTTTTTGCCAATAAGACTGTAGATGCCCCTCCCGCGGAGGCACATGATGCCAGCCCTCCATCCTGCATATGATGAAAGTCCTGTCAAGCTCGTCTCGATAGCGGCAAAAGCATCTTGTGCCGACACTAGCCCACTTCACTAGCTCGGGCACTAACTCATGCACCACCCCGATCATTGCTGAAGTTCAAACTAGTCCATCTGGGTTCAGGTTCGCCCGGCTCTAATCCGGTGCATACCCTCTCGTGGCAAGTCCATCTATGCCTCGAGTTCCACCTTAGCATTCCATTTGTACCTGAACTAGCTCGGCACTCCATATGTACGCACTAGCTTGAGCACTAGTCCATTTGTGTTTGAGTTCACTAGCTCAGGCACTAGTCCGTTTGTGCCCGAGTTCACCTCCAAATCATCGTGCTCGAGTTCACCACCGAACTACCCATCTATCCCGAACCAAAACCCAGTCCCATCTATGACCAAGTTCACCAGCTCCAACCCATTTGCACTCGAGTTCACGAGCTCAAGCGCCCGTCCAACCAACCAAGCGGCCCCCGGTGCATCATCCACTTGTGCCCCCACTCACGTAACATGCCATGAACTCAACTCTGTATAACAAATGACACAATAGAAAGGATAAGCTTGCCCCGAGCCCTCGAATCTCGAACATGTCTCGTTGGTTGGGGGGAAGTGATAAGGGATATTCTTGATCATCTACATGGCAACAGTCAATAGACACATCAACATGAAGGCATATCATGCGCGCCAAGTCCACACCTTGGCTCGGACATGAGCTTCCATGTTTGGCAGCCACGTAGTTCAACCTCTTGACGACGTCGGTGATCCCATCCCAGAAGTCCGAGACGATATGGGGCTCGCCTTCGAGCCTCTGCACCAGTCATCGCGAGGTCGCCGCCTCGTCAAGGCAACGTTGCACAACATCACCCTTGATGACGTCCTCCTTCGTCGAGCCAACCATCATTCGACCAGATATCACCGGAGTCCTCCCGCCGACCCTTGAGCTCACTAACTTGATCATCTGGGGGTCAAGTCGGGACAAACCCAACCCAAGCTTTCTTGTATGGACCGAGCCCAAATCGTCGCAGAGATTGCTTCAACCGCGGATCGCAGACACTCTTTGACGATTGAGGCCAACCTCATCCGGTTGGCCACCTCAGTTCTACAACACATCCGTCGATGATAGGTTGGAGACTTTTATGGATATTTGCCATGCGAATTCGGAACAAGGACAAACCAGCCCATACCTTCCGATGACTAAAGTCGTGTAGGCTGGTGCCGGATGGACTGACAACATGGCAATTCTAAAGACCATTAATTCTCGTGAGTCCTCGCTCTATAAGACTCGCCTCCGCCTTGTTCGAGCCACCAGAGACTCGAAGCCAAGAAAGTGGCGGAAGAACGAAGCATGGGCTCCATCAACCTGTAGCCAATCTCCCTCGCCGCCAGCGCGCAGGCGAAGCCAACCAGATCTGCACGGATCCAGCTGCTTCCGGATGCCACTACTACCCGCGTTACACCGCCGACTTGAGTCGATGCCGGAAGCTCGACTCCATGAACGAGGTCGGGCGCCTCTCCAGCCCGCCCACTCCCCATCACTATATCTCTATGGAGATTGACCTGCTGCATCTGCTACCTTGATAAACCCAAACAGTTCCTAGATGATTAGATCAACTTTGCTTCACTTCGACTATCCTTGTCGAAAATCCAATCAATCAATCAATCAGATTGCTGGTTTTGTGTGTAATTGCTTAATGGTTGACCTTATCTCACTATATCGCTATAGAGAATGACCTACTGCCTGGTGCTACCTTGCCATGAAGCGTTCCCCGTGATGGTTAGTGAGCTTTGCTTCACTTCTCTCGAGCTTGATGGTTGACAATCAATCGTGGCGAAGGCAGAATTCGAGTCCAAGACCCGAAAATCATCAAAGTTTTACCAACTAAACAAGTTGGAATTACAATTTCACGTGCATCAATGGTTGACACCCTTTTCTGCTACCCTTGACTAAAGCCATGTTCTTTGCGGTTTATGTCTACGATGTTTTACTTCAAGCTCGACAATCGAAATGGGATCAGATTCCATCATGCCTTGAGGTCGTTTGAGTTTTCGTCTTCCCAAGATCACTCATCTGATAGAATTTCCAGTTCTTAGCTTGTTTTCTTCCATTCAATCCAAGTCGAGTTGAGTTCGATTTGACATCAGTCGTAGCTTGATATGCCCGACGGCAGATCAATTAGTGGAGGAGGCATTTGCATCAAACTAGCTGATCGAGCAGCCTCCTCTCGGATTCGTCGAAAATCCAAACCTCGCTTTTCTGTAAGTAATCATATAAGGAATAGATCGCCTCGTCTCAATCATCCACCTCCGACGAACGCCTCATCGGCCTCATCAAGCGCCGACAGTAATCCTCGTCTCCGATTAGTGCGGCTGTAAGGAGCGTTTGCCCACAAAACTTAAATGGCACCTCACGCCCAACTTCGACCAGTGGGACCTACAAACGTTCCGCCCTTCAAATGATCAAAGGAACACTCATAGCATTCGGCTGTCAGAGTCCTCAATCGGCCCATTTCCTTTCCGTGTAAGATTGCGACACAAATCTAGTGCCTCTTGCAGCCTTGTCTAGACTCTGGCCATCGGAAGACCTGAACGACACCTCTCACTCCGAGTCTATCCAAGGAGCACTGATCCCTCGGAAGATCCATACCTTTGCCAGCGATCCAAGCTCGAATGCAGATCTTTCGCATGCGAAGGGATCCCCTCATTTCTAGATAACACGCTGCAGTCCCGCTTCATTTGACTGGTGTCGGTGGGGTGGCAAAGTAATGGCTTTGACTACGAGTTCTTGAATGAATGCGCCGACTTTGTTGCATGGCTTGGCATTTCTTCTTTGTAAGATTAAGAAGCGGTGTCGATGTACTTGAGCAATCTCCAACGACTCTCTACCTAAGATCATGACCTAAAGTCAAAGCCAAACATAAGCCTGAAACTCTTGACAATCATATAAGGAAAGTTCGCTTCGCCCAACCTTTGATGAAACTCAAGGTCATTGAAGGCCCACACCACCTTCAAAAAACGGAGGTTGTGGTGGAGCCTCAGGAAGTGTCATTACCGTGATCCTCGAGGATGGTGCAGAGTCCACCTCTTAAACGCTTGATCTTTCCCATCTTGGTCTTAGACGAACACCTCCTTCGAAAAAATGCATACCCTTCGTGAATCCAATATTTTGATCATGCAGAAGATTCCATGAACGATGGCCGGGTTCTGTTGGACACTGTCCCGGTCTAAGTTGATCCATTGCATGATAAGGCAAGTCCAATCTTGAACTTCAGCATTTCATTGATAAGGAAAGTCACTTGTGAATCGAGGGTCATAGAGGCCTTAAAAACCTGGCGAAACCATTCAGAAATAGAGATTTTGCAATTCGGTTCAAAACAGATCCCTTCCCAAAGACCTAGCTTCAAGCGTCCTTGTGCTACTCCCGAAGGCTGCCTGATGGTTAACTCGACTCCCGATGAAGGATCGTCGAAGTCCACGGCACCCCGTTCCTTCTGCCCTTCGTCGTCCCAGCTATCCTCAGTGTTTGATCCTCTGGGAAGATCCATGACCATTACTCGCTCCAAAAAGCCTAACCCAGCCATACTTTGGCGTGAGGTAGGCAAGGAATTCGTCCAGCGAATAAAGGAGGCCCGACCGACACTTGGACCACCTCTTGAGATCTTCAACCTGCGCGATTTCTGTAGTCTCGCGATCAGCAACTTGAAATCGACCGGACTGTCATGCACCCAGCTTGCGATTAATGTTGTTGTATAGTTGTTAGTCGGCTCCAAAGGTACCGATCTAAGTCGAGACCCATTCTCGAAGATAAGGGAAGTCCAAATGAAAGTTAGCATTCATATAAGGAAAGTTATTTTGAACACCACCTTGTCCCGGCTTGTCGATTACCCTCTAACTTGCTCCATCGGGACCAGCTCACTGCAAAAGTAAGACAACCTCAGGCCTCTTATCAGTATCAGCCATCTAAACAGCGGGCGAATGACACCTCGACCCCGCTCTCTATCTCGGGAGACCAAGCGACTATCAGCCATTGATCTAAATAGGAACTCTTCAAGCAAAAGGTCGTTGTGTCTAAGTCGAGCATGATAAGGCAAGTCCCAATGAAACCTTAGATAACATTCATCCAGTATAAGTTTGGCACATTAGGGAAGGACCCGATAGCAAATCGAACTTGGCCCACGATTTCAAATTCAAAAAGGCCTGGTTCGTTCCGCCACCTACGTTGGCGACCGAGCCAAAACCTCCTCTGGTCGCTCTTGAACGCCCGGCTCTTTAGCCTCGAATATCTCGCTGCCTCGAGCTAGGGCGTCGAGTCGAACCTCCTTCAGTTGGATCCTCGGGAAGATCCATGAACGGGCAACTTAAATCCGTCGATACTCAGCGATAAGCGGAGTGCGAAGTCGCCACCCGACCACTTCGGAGACGACCTCAGCGAGAGCATCTTCAACCTCGCCATGTTAGATCGCACGAGGTCATTCAAGATCGCCTCATGACATGCACACCTTTGATTAATGTTGTTGTATAGTGGCAGTTCTGCAAAAGGTACGAGGTCTAAGTCGAGCATGATAAGGCAAGTCCAAATGAAACCTTAGCATTCATATAAGGAAAGTTTTTACATTGTAATCGGCTCGGGCCTTACAAAACTCTAACTTGGCCCGACCAAACCACGAAAAGGGAAGACACGCCCTCGAGCCTCTCTCATCTCAGGGAGCCAACCGACTTGAGAAGATCATCGGCTCAACCAGAACCTCGATTCGACTTAGCATATCCGCCTCCCTGAAAGATCCATGAACAGGACGGCCTCTCGGCAGCTTTCGTCGATAGTAAATCCAGTACTTTGGCGTAATGAGTAGGCAAGTGCCACCCGAGGAGAGGGTTGTGAGGTCACTTGGTCTAATCTTCAACCTCGGCATGATCGAAGGCAAGTCAAATGCAATTTCTTGTATTCACAATCGCCCATGTCAGCATGGCGCCCTTTCCAAGCATTTCAATAAGGAAAGTTTTTACATTCGGCCTTACAAAACTCTAACTTGGCCCGACTCAAAGGCACGCTTGAGCAGGAGCCATCCCTTAACGAAGATCCATGAGCCGTGGGTCTATCCTTCAGATACAGGCGTTGGATCCCCGGCTTTGCCTTCCTCAACCCTCGGCCTCGACAAGAACTGGCCATGTATCAGCATCGCCTCGACCACTTCGACCAGGACCACCTCTTAAGCTTCAACCTCCCGATGATCGAATGTCGCCTCCCAAGGCGCTCGATCACCCGACCTGTGTCATGCACCCAGTTGATTAATGTTGTTGTATAGTGGCAGTTCTGCAAAAGGTACGAGGTCTAAGTCGAGCATGATAAGGCAAGTCCAAATGAAACCTTAGCATTCATATAAGGAAAGTTTTTACATTGTAATCGGCTGGATTACGACCTTACAAAGCCTTAAGTCTTGGCCCGACCAAACCAAAAAGGCAAAAAACCTTAGCATTCATGGCGACACGCCCTTGAGCTCTCTATCTCCTCCAAAAGGGGAGCCATCGAACTATCGTCGAACGACACACTCTTCAAGCATATCCATGTTGTGATCCTCGGAAGATCCATGAACGGGTCGGTCTCGACTCTAAATCCAGATACTTTGGGCGTGGAAGTAGGCAAGTGCCACCCGAGCAGCTCGAATGCAATGCGAGGTCACTTGCCCGATCTCTCGAGGTCGAGCTCGAACGGGCGATTTCTTGTATTCGCAATCGCCTCCTCGCGTTCGTTGGCGCCCTTTGTAGCACCTCCTCTCAGCCTTCACCATCGCCGGCAACCCTGCAGCCTCGAAGCGCTGAGCTCAATCGGTCAGGCTGGGCCTACTGAACCCGCCTCGCGACTATCCTTCAGTTGGCGTTGGGAGTCCCACTTTGCCTTGATCTTCAACCTCCCGGCGTACAGATGGCCGAATTTGCCTCCCCAACTTCGCTCACCTCTTAGATCTTCAACCTCCTGACGTAGATCGGAATTTGCCTCCCCAAGGCGCTCGATCACCCGACCTGTGTCATGCACCCAGTTGATTAATGTTGTTGTATAGTGGCAGTTCTGCAAAAGGTACGAGGTCTAAGTCGAGCATGATAAGGCAAGTCCAAATGAAACAAGGAAGCGTAGTGCTTACCCAGACCAACGACTTAGCAACGCGGTCCATCAGCACCACGGAGGGTGAGCAATATAGCTGCTTCGCTAGGGCCGGGTGAAGTGCCCCTCAGGCAAACTCTAGGGTTGCCAAGCCATCTGCCCAAGTGCGGTTGTCGGCCTTGAGAGTCGGCCATCGGGACCTATACGGTGCCCCGGGTTCCCCCTCTAGCCAGTCTGCCACGTCCAAAGCCTGGAACGGCTCACCTTTGGTAGAGGCCCGAACCCGACATAGGTCCCTCATTGACTTTAGGCACTCCGGATGCTTGGCCGGGGGGACCTCCCCGCTCAGACCATCGTGATCCTTCCTCTTCATGCTGGAACCCTCCCTGTGTGAGCCGCTACCCAACCCACATGCTACTCGCACGGAACCTCACGAAGTGTTGTCCCCTCGGATGGCTTCCGAGGGGACAACACCTGCTTCGGTCTCGTCAGGAGAGTGTCAGTGGCTTAGGGTTTCCTTCTGAGCTGTAGGATCGGCTCCGGTCCTCTCCTGCCCCCATGGAGGCTGCACCATGATCGGGAGTCGAGGAATTTCCCTCATTGACTAGAGATTCACCATTTCTGTAAGTCACAAATCGGCCAGCAAGCCATAGGAACGAAAACTAACTAGGGGGCAAAACGCTTGAAAGTGACAGGTCTGACCATACCCCTAAGGGCCGGGCTGAGACCCGCTTCGACCAGCTACTCCTCGGTCATTCCCCTAATAGCTCGAGAAGAAGAAAGGACCCCCTTCAGGTGCTCTACACGATCGGCCTCCTTGTGGGAGAGAAACGGGGGTACATTGTTGGTGGCTCGGGAGGTCCACCCCACACAGAACCCTCATTCCCGGGGGCAGCTCACGTAGAAGTGGCAAGTCTTCCATCCCTTATTATTTGAAAGGGCACCACTGATCCTGAACCCACCTTGGGCGGTAAGGTAGTAGCCGCTTTGGCCCTTGCATAGCCGAAAGAACACCAGGAATAGTATTCGGGTCGGCTCGATTCCCGCCTCGTGACACTCTCCCAAGAAAACTAGATAACGCCAAAAGTTGGGCACCATATGGGAAAGGGAGATTCCCCACCACCGGAGGGATTCCACGATCACGGGATGCAAGAGGAACCTCAGCCCCGCCTCCAAGGTGTCCATGGTCAACCCGAACCCGCCCAGGAATGGGTCATAAGGGCATTGCCCTGACGTAGGGGCGTGGAGCTGGTACTCCTCCGGGATACTATAACGATCCTAAATCAGCCCCAAAAGCTCCTCGGTCACCATGAGTCCATGTCATGCCATGACCACATTGCTTGAAGAGTTGCAATGGCCTTCGAGTCCACCAGAGACACCCCACCCAGGGACGAGCTTACTTCTTCTACCCTGGAACTATTTGAGGTCAACTCGTTGACCTCATAGACTGACCAACTCGACGACGATGAGGAGAAAGTCATCTCGACCTTAAGCTAGACACTGGAGAGGGACGAAAGTCCGAGACGACACACAGGAGGCCAGAAAGAAGCCCAATGACAAATAAAAAGTGCAGGGACCTCCTACTCACAGGAAGAAACTTATAAGGGAAAAACCCCGCCACCACCAAGGAGACGTTTGTGCTTCCCGAAGCAGGAATTGATGGCAATGCCTGCCAAGGGACACCTCACTAGATGCATCGCCCCAGTAGAGATTCCCGCCCAATGCTTGGTAAACCACAATCCTCCATCAGGCATGCCCCCAGTTTTCCACCAATAAGACTGCAGATGCCCCTCCCGCGGAGGCACATGACACCAGCCCTCCATCCCGTATGTGACGAAAGTCCTGTCAAGCTTCGTTCGACACAACAGGAGCATCTCGTGCTCGAGTTCACCAGCTCGGGCACCAGTCCGTCTGTGCCCGAGTTCACTAGCTCGGGCACTAGTTTGTATGTGCTCGAGTTCACTAGCTCAGGCACCAGTCTGTCTGTGCCTGAGTTCACCAGCTCGGGCATCAGTCCATCTGTGTCTGAGTTTGCCAGCTCGGGCACCAGTCCGTTTGTGTCAGAGTTCACCAGCTCGAGCACCAATGCATCTATGCCCGAGTTCCTCAGCTCAGGCACCAATCCGTTTGTGCCCGAGTTCACTAGCTCGGGCACCAGTCCATATGTACTTGAGTTCACTAGTTCGAGCACCAGTCCGTTTGTGTCCAAGTTCATCAGTTCAGGCACTAGTCCATCTGTGCCCGAGTTCACCAGCTTGGGCACCAGTCCGTCTGTGCACGAGTTCACCAGCTCGAGCACCAGTCTATCTATGCCCGAGTTCACCAGCTCGGGTACCAGTCCATCTATGACCAAGTTCTCCAGCTCCGACCTATTTGCATTCGAGTTCACGAGCTTGAGCGCCCGTCCAACCAACCAAGCAACCCCCGGTGCATCATCCCAGCTTGGCGCCCCCATCATAGAAGTAATGATGTCATGAGGCGACTCAACTCCCGCATAGCAAACGACACAATAGAAAGGACAAGCTAGACATACCCCGAGCCCCTCCATGAGAATCTCGGAACATGCCTCGTTGGTTATGGGGCGGGGGAGAAGTGATAAGGGATATTCTGGTAGCATCTACATGGCAACAGTCAATAGACACATCAACATGAAGGCATGCTACATGCAGGACGCCAAGTCCGACCTGCCACCTTGGGTCGGACATGACAATACTTCCATGCTGCTCGGAGCCACACAGGATAGTTCGTCCCCGAAAGCCCGGGACGACGTTGCACGGAGCAGTCCATCCCATGAAGTCTGGGACGACGCCATATGGGGTTTGCCGCCGAGTCTGGGACAGCGCCATACGGGGTCGCCTGCCCCCGAGAGCTCAAGGCAACATTGCACAGTATCACCCTGTATGACGTCACCTCGTACGAGCCAACCATCATTCGGATTGAGGTACGTGCACCCAACCCCGGACACATATATAAAAACCTCCCGTCGGACGTTGGGAGGGGGGAGGGAGGAAAAAGCCGGTCACCGCTAACTTGATCATCGGAGGGGTCAAGTCGGGACAAAACCCAACCCAAGCCTTCTTGCAGGGACCGAGCCCAAATCGTCACAGGAGATTGCTTCAACCGTGGATCAGGTCAGGACACTCCGGGACTTTGAAGATTGAACAACCCAACACGTCATCCGGTTGGCCACCTCAGTTCTACAACACATGCCGTCGATGATAGGTTGGAGACAATATTTATGGATATTTGCCATGCGAATGAGGTAAACACGGAGACAAGGACAAACCAGTCATTGTCCATACCTTCGTGTCTGTGACTAAAGTCGTGTAGGCTGGTGCCGGATGGACTGACAACATGGCAATTCTAAAGACCATTAATTCTCGCCATTGCCACTCCTCGCCTCTATAAGACTGCGCCTCCGCCTTGTTCGAGCTGCACCAGAGACTCGAAGCCAAGAAGAGAGGCGGAAGAACGAGCAGCATGGGCTCCATTTCTCAACCTGTAGCCAATCTCTCCCTCGCCGCCAGCGCGCAGGCGAAGCAGCAACAACCAGATCTGCACGGATCCAGCTGCTTCCGGATGCCACTGCACTACCCGCGTTACACCCGAGCCGACTACGAGTCGATGCCGGAGTGGAAGCTCGACTGCCTCCTCCGGGAGTACGGCCTCCCCGTGACCGGCGACGTCGACCACAAGAGGAGCTTCGCCATGGGCGCCTTCCTCTGGCCCGCCCACTAAAGCCCCATACACTTCCTCACTACATCTCCATGGAGAATGACCTGCTACTACTACTGCTGCTGCTGCTGCTGCTGCTGCTACCTTGTCATAAAGCCAAACAGTTCCCTGTGATGATTAGATGAACTTTGCTTCACTTCCTCTATCCTCGTTGATGGTTGAAATCAATCAATCAATCAATCAGATTGCGTATGGTTTTGTGTGTTAATTATATTGCTTAATGGTTGACCTTATCTCACTATATCGCTATAGAGAATGACCTACTGCTGCTGGTGCTACCTTGCCATGAAGCTCAACAGTTCCCCGTGATGGTTAGATGAGCTTTGCTTCACTTCCTCTATCTTGCTTGATGGTTGAAATAATCAATCAATCATAAGTGGCGAAGGCAGAATTCGAGTCCAAGACCTTACATAAATCATCAAAGTTTTTACCAACTAAACAAGTTGACATCTTCGATTCCATTTGATTTCACGTGTTGATATTTTTGCTTAATGGTTGACCTACTGCTGCTGTTTCTGCTACCTTTGACATAAAGCCTACCAGTTCTTTGCGATGGTTATGTCTACGATGAGCTTTTACTTCACTTCCTCTCTCTCTCTTGCTCGACAATCGAAATGAATCAATCAGATTCCATATGGTTTCATGCGTTGAGGTCGTTTGAGTTTTCGTCTTCCCAAGATCACCCTCATTTGATAGAATTTCCAGTTCTTTAGCTTGTTTTCTTCCATTCAATCCAAGTCGAGTTGAGTTCGATTTGACATCAGTCGTATCTTGATATGCTTAGTGTCAAAAACGACCGGCAGATCATCAAGGTTAGTGGAGGAGGCATTTGCATCAAACTAGCTTCGATCGAGTTGCAGCATTTTTCTCTTTCCCTCGTCGGATTCGAAATATCGAAGAATCCACCTAAGCTTTTCTGTAAGTAATCATTCAAGGAATAGATCAAGTCGTCTCCAATCATCCACCTCCGACGAACGACCTGCATCGACCTCATCAAGTGTCGTTTTCGACAGCAATCCTCGTCTTCCAATTAGTGCTGCCAAACCAAGATTTGCTTCCTTAAGGAGGTTGTGATGCATAGCCGTCTTGACTTCGAGGCGTTGTTAATGGCACCTCACGCCAAACCCCTTTAATTGTCAACAAGACGTAGTGGGACTTGCTACTTCTTGTTCCGCGGATCTGGTTCAAATGATCAAAGGAACACTCATAGGGCATGATATCAGAAGAGAAAAAGCTTCTTCAATCTTCTTTTCCTCTTTGGCCACATTTCCTTTTCTTGTAGATCGAGACACAAATGCAAAATAGCCTCTTGCAGCAGCTTGTCTAAGACTGCTATGGTGCAAGAAAGTTTCAAGTGATTGAAGAAATGGGACTGCAACTTCTCACTCCGCTAGTCTAGTCAAATGATCAAGGAACCATTAAAGCATGATACCATATGAGCAAAAGCTTCTTCGCCATCTTTTCCTCTTCGGCTATACAATATGCCAACACTAATTTTGGTGCAAGAGAGTTGCGAGCGATTGAAGCAACAAGAGAGGTGAAAATAAAGGTAGAAGAAGAAGATGTGGTTTCAAGTTTCGGTGTGCTTCATGCAGTGCTACTTTTCAGTGTTTCTATAGAAATATGCCGAGTTCTGGAGATGGATCTCCCTATAGCATTTCCTAGATAACACGCAACGAATGCACAAGTGTATTCGATGAATTGAAAGCAGCTTCGTGCTTTGACTACGAGTTCTTGAATGAATGCGCTCGACTTTGTTGCATGATTGCTTGGTTCATCTTCTTCTCAGAATTGTAAGATTAAGAAGCGGTGTCGATGTACGTAGAGCAATCTACCAACGACTCTTTTTTTTTCTCTATTAAGATCTAAAAACTCTACAACAAGACCTATACAAGTCATAAGCCATTGTGCAGAACATAAGATAGCTTATGGTGAAACTTTTCTCAACAATCAACATTAAGTCTCTTTTGAGAACTTGCTTGCACCAACCTGTTGATGAAGCTTTCAAGGTCATTGAAGGCTGTTTACATGGACTCGAGTTGAAAGATGCCTTGGGAAGGTGGCAACATGGAAACGGAGGTTGTGGTGGAGCATTTACTGCATGAATCAATCAATCGAGATGGTGCACTTTCCAGAGTTCCCCCCCATTAAATGCCACATCTTTCCCAGTTCTTGTGCTCATCTTGGTTGAAGGAGACGAACAGCTTGTGGCCAGGAGGAGGTTTATGTTCCTTCGAGGAAAAATGTGGTGGAGTGTAGATGGCACATTCTTCGTGAATCCAATATATTTGAACCACGACTTTGGACGTAAAATAGTAAGATTTAAATTAGTGATAGTCGATTGATCGATGCAGACCTACACGCTATATTAATTCTTCACTTCATGCGAGACTTGGGATGTTTAGGTTCTTTGCCAAGATTTAAACTAATATATGATTGAAATCATCTCAAAAATTCTAAGATGAATACAAAAAACACTCAAAAATAAGCAGGGTTTGAACTGCCCAATCTAAATCATCATTAATTTTCTTGATTAAACAGCAAGAATGAGCTCAGAAAAGAAGGATCAAGTCTGCACAATGTGGAGAAAAAAAAGAAAGAGAGAGAGATTGGCATCATTTTCCTCCACAGTCGACAAGATCACATCTTGACAAAGAAAAAATGGAACTTAAATGTTCCTATAAATTAGTCTATGTTTTGTTCATTTCATCTAGCTTATTTTACAAACCCATGAGATGGCCCAAAATTAATGTTGGACATCAGAATGTGAACCGAGTCTGGCCTACCCCAAGAATTGGATCCATTGATGTTCAAAATTTATAACCGGGACTAATCCAATCTTGAACTCTTCAAGCTTCCTTCATTGACAAGAAAAAGGAAAAAAAAATGATTATAGGGTTAATTAGTGACACCGAGGGTATCATAGTGGTGAAACTAAATAGATTATTTATAATTTGTATCTAATATCATGAATGAATATAATTCTCGATCAAAGTATTACTTTTCGTATAAGAAATAGAGATTTTGCAGCCATTACAGGTGCAGTGTCGAACCACAATGATCCCTTCCCCTTTGAGAGTAGCTGCTTGTGCTACTGCGGCGGCGAAGGCTGCCTGATGGTTAACTCGACTCTCAGGTGGAGGGTGTCGTCGATGAAGAAGATGATGTCGTCGGCGATAAATGAAGTCCACGGCAGGCCAAACACGTTCCTTCTGCCCTTCGTCGTCCCAGGTGTCAAAGTGACACTGCCTCTGCACCTACTCAAGAAATCTCCAGATGGCCCGCTTCTCGCGGCAAACTCATAGTTTATCGTAGACCCATCCGAAGTACTGTCCTCGGTCATCCCTACGAAAAGGCCAAAAGAGTGGAACGATCCCTGCTGATCCCATTCGCAGTGAGCCGAGAGGAAGAATTCCTGTCCACCGAATTGAAATCTCTGGGAGGAGATCAGGCCCGACGGGAATAGTTCGGCACACTCCTCCCTCCCGAGATCCAAATAGACGATGCATTGCGGTTGAGGCCTCTCGAACCTCACGACCTTGACTCGACGGTATCTGTAAGCCCTCTCAGGAACCCGCTTGTGCTCGGCGCATAATAGTGCCTCGATCAGCAACTTGGAAACGAGCTCGTGATCGAGGCCATTGCGGGTGAGGAATTCTTTCAGTCTGCGGTGGCTCACATAAGGAAAACGGATGTGGCGGAGTAGTCGAGTCTCCAAGATCCGATGTCGTTCTTCCCGTGTCGGATAGCGAGCACGATTCCACTTGAGCACGAAGATAAAGAGTGCATCTTCCGATGCCACTTGGAGGCCATCACTGGACAGTATAGCCTCGATGCCGGCGAGAGGAAGACTCATCAGTTCATCTTGGGACCTGGAGATCGACAGTTCCCTCAAGTCCACAATCCAGAAAACAAATAAATATTCACTTGCAGATGCCGGACTCACCTTGTTATGTCCCGGTACTTGTCGGAAAGGTACGCCTTGGCAGCGTCGGTCAGAGGCTGGACCGCCGAGGCCATCGGAACGCGAGATGGGAGATCCAGATACAGCAGTGCAGATTCTGTGGTCATAGGCAAGCTTCTCAGCACCTTAATGCAATGCCGCACGCAGGAAGCGACCTCAAACTTATCAGCGGTGATCAGCACATCTACGAGGAGAGCGGGTGAGGTGGGTGACAACCTTCCGCTGTACATGAAACCTAAGACCTCCATGAGAGTGGCTTCCTCTGTTCAAAGTAAAAATAAATAAAGGAGAAAGAAGGATGAAGTTGCTCGTCTTTCGAGGCATGCAATGTGGAAATAAATAAACTTGGAATGAGAAACATATAAAACAGTCAAGAAGAATGACCAAAAATATATGACAGTTGATGTAGTATCAATGAATTTTTTTCCTTCGTTAAATGTTACGAGGAACTACTACAAGTACTTAGCGATCAATCGACAAATGAAGAAATTTTTTTTTTCTTTTCTATGACTTGGTAAAACGTGAGAGCAGATGAATTATTTGTTTTGACTAGTACCTGACATGTTGATTCTCATAGTCGCATGTTGTTGATGAGATTCTTTCATTCCATTCGTGAAAAGCTAACCAAAAAAAAAAAAAAAAAAACAATAGGAAAATAAGATTTAGCATCTATAATCAAGAACGAAAAATGTATGTTGGTACACACAATTAGAGATTTGGCATCACTAACCTTGAAAAAGAAAGGACTTCTTGCAGCAAGTATAGCAGAATTAACGTTGATGGAGTTGACTCTGAGGATAAGATCAGAATCATCACCTGTCGATTACTGAAAATAATCAATTCACAAACATGAATACAACTTTGATAACTCCATCAACAAATCAAGCTATTGTTTTGATCGCATGGAATGGAATGCTTTCTTTTTTTTTTTTTTTCTAATGACAAAAAAGCTTAGTTTATATGTATAAGATAATAAAAATTTTCAGGCTAATTCAATTAATCATTAGCCACGATCATCAATCACGGTGTTGTATACCGAAACACTTGTACTAACCTTTGCTATAAAGAAATAATTTTTATATTTTCTTATTAGGATATCTGCTATATTTTCTCTCTATGACAGTGACATAGATGATAAGGTAGTTCTTGTCAAAATGTACCAAAACAAAAATTTTAGACCCAATTATATATGGCTCTTTATATGAACCTTCGAATTCGAGCTTCGTTTGGCTCTTAAATAAACCATGTCATTTGTTAGAGGTATACTCATGTGTTTCATCTTCTATTAATTATTTTCTATGATCTTCCTCATCAGTTGTATTCTTTATGACCTAAAATTGATATCGTCACCGGGAGAGTCATATCCTATCTACCAAAAGGCCCTTCTCGTTGTCCAATAATCTATACTTTCTGATTAGGAAAAAAAAATATGCAAATAATTCACATTATAGCAAGAGGAAAGACAAAGAAGAAAAAGAAAAAGGGTTTTTGACCTTCCTCTGTGATGTCATCATCGCTTCGAGTATTACACTCGATGCTGACCTCGCCCTCGGGAGGCTCCCTCATGACCACGATGCGGAGCACACGGTTGGAGAAGTTAAGACAGTTGAAGGCGAATTCAAAGTTGAGGGAGGGGTCAACATCCGTGGCGACTATCGCCCCCTCAGCCATGGATTGATGATCCAAGACATCGTCAAGCCCCGATTCCATCGTCACCTCAAGTTTCAACAATAATCCAAACTTACTTCCCCGTGGGATCAAAGAGCCCAATAGAAAATGGCAGAGAGAGCAAGAAAGCACAGAGGGAGCAAAGTTGCGTCGTCATCATTTTATGTCGATAACCATACGTATAAAGGTAACCATGTGTATTAAGCCAATTGTATGTATAAAAGCAATGGTCTGTATAAACAAAGTCGTATATATTGAGGATTATGTATAAAGTATAATTTAACATGCAAGAAAATTATGGGAATGAAATGTCTAAAATTGCACATAATATATTTCCTTATAAAAATTCTAATCCACATATATTTTTATATAAGCCCATGCCAAAGGGAGATTATTACAAGTTTGTCAAGATATTCATGAGAGTGGAAGAATAATCATGAAAATTGATGGTTGTGACATTAGGAATTTTAACATGTTATACATTTTTCCTAGATTAATAGTTATTTTTTCTAGAAAATATATATATGAACTTATAGCCTAATTTCTTTTTTATATGTAAAAATTATAAAAATGTTCTCCCAAAGTAAGCAACTTTATTCAAAATATATATATATATATATATAAGTTTACTATATTTAAATAAATCAGTATAAATCATAATTGGTATGAGTTTTTGGGAATATATGGAATTTCAATATTTGAATAAATACATATTCCATTAAAATTTATAAAAGTTAGCATGTTATTTCAAGCCTTATAAGGATATATAAATATAAAAATACTTTTATTATATGTATTCCGTGGTTTATATCATTGCATCACTAATATTTCAGTTTATAAAAGACTTGGCTTGATTTATAATGACTTGGCACTACTATGGTCAACTTGATTTGAAGTATTCTAGGTTGTAAAGATTGATTTGGTTATATGATGCATTGAGAATTCAGAGTTATTGTCAAAGCCTATCATAAGCTTAGTGGCGGGAGCTTATCATAAAACTATGTTTATATAAAATTGATTTGTTATGCACTATGCTCTCTTCTATTTTATTATTAATTTCATTATATGATCACTGGAGTGGATGTTTTATCATATGCAGTTGCATATTTTGTTTGTTACATCCGATAATTCATATATCCAATAATAATTTGAGAGCAAGTGAGTATAATAATTTGTCGATTTCATACCATCTATAAAGGTTGCTTTTGTTTCGTGTTCACAAGACTTAAGTACATAAAATGTTCCAATTCGTGTTGGTCTCGATCTGACATCGACATCCCAACCGAGGAATCGTAATTAATTTGATGACACATTTTGTTTCTGACGAAGATGACAACGACGACTACGACGACGACAACACATTTTGTTTCTTCAGACGACGACGACGATGACGACGACGACAACAACAATGAAGACAATGACGACGACGACGACAACAACAACACCAACACCAACAAATCATCTCTCTGTCACACAGTTTCCATAATGTATGAGGAACACATTTACTTTGGCCCCCTGAGATCCAGCTGCCTGTAAGACATAAGAAATGCAAACTCATTTCAGATGTAGAATATGTAAGGATTAACCATTACCACCAACATCATATCTTTAGACAACAAGTAATGGCAGGAATCAGAGAAAAGAAAGTAAATAAATTCAAAATACCTGCAGTCCTAAAAGATTAACTGGTGGTGTTGTAGGATTTACAATGGTTTATATTTCGATTTAATCCTTTTTAATAACTAACACCAGCCTCAGGGTTCAAGGTTCACTGTAGGATGGAGCCACTACTAGCCAGGGAACATCATGGACCTTGCTGATGAGTGAAGATAGAACATTCCTCAGCCTGAAAGCCATCTTTTGGAACCTTGGAGGAGTGCAGAAAGATGGATCCCTTTCTTCATCAGCCAAAGCCATACCTTTACCTTTCTTGTTCTTGACCACTGTCTCATCATCATCTTGTTTAACCTGATAAATTACTCAGGCCTGACTTCGTTTCCAAGCTTCGTCTCTGATAAAAGTCCATGTGAATCTCTGTGTTCCGCTTATCCCAAGTTCAATCTCCAAACGAGCCCCAACAATCACGCTTGTATGGACAATCCGTTCGAAAAGAGGTACCCCTGTTTCATATCATAGCATATGGCAATCACTCTTTCTTTTACATCAGTTTCCCCCCTTGTGCCGAAGGTTGGATATCATCTTTAATATTCAACCATGTTCCTCCACTCTTATGTCCTTTTCCCAACAAAGACTGTATCTGCATGTAGCAATAGATATGATAATTAGCAAACTTTCAAAATACTCTGACTGATGCTATGCGAGCTGAAACACAGTGTTTGTCAAAAATTATAATGTATTGAATCTTTTTCCTTTTATTGCATACATACACGTCACATGAAAACCCAATTGGCACAGAACAAATAGATCTAATTGCAAAACATACATCAGAATTGGTCATCATGGTAATTAAGAAAAGAAGTATCATATTAACTTTGTTTTTCGAAAGAGAAAATTGTGTTTATGCTAACCGAATGCACTTCAGCGAAAAAAAGTAGACCACATGACGTAAACAAACTGATCAATCACAAGTACTATCAATCATATTCATGGTTTTTCTTTAGATCTTTCTGAAACTGAATTCATCAAATTTTGCTGTAGGGTGAGTTTTTCTGATTTAGGAGAAGACCAGGACGACAGCAACAACACAAAGGTAGGAAGGATAGCTCCACAAAAAACAGTATCTTTCAAAGAAGGTAAACATATATTGTTTACATCAGGTCTTTAGTACATCAAATGACATGAAACAAATTCCTGTGCAGTACACCTCCACGTCAATTCTTTGGGTAAAATAAGCAGAGGAGTTGTTTTAAGTCGAGCAAAAAATTCTTCTATACCCACACTAGCAGTTCATCAACTATTATGGACCAATTTCTCAAACATGGTTGGCCGAAGTTTTAGCAGACAAGAGTTCATCATAATCAAACACTTTATTATATATAGTTACATGCCCATCCAGTAGAAAATTAGGATTGTACAGAAGGATTCTCTGCACCAGTCATGTTAACTATGGCAACAGGTTAACAGCTTAGCACACTCCGCCAATGTTATGATGCAATCTGATCAATTTATTGACCTAACAACTTGGACAGAATGGATGCTTAAGCCCAAGCTACTAGTCATAGGTCCATCCAGTTTTATATATCAAATCAACCCATCATTGTACTCTGATTTATGACTAACCAGAGTATCACAGCCCCAGAGGACACAGCATAGTAAAGTTTTGCTTTCGGATGTAGAAATTATTTGTTTGTTCTTCAGCTTCATAGCAAAGAAGCAAAGAAGCATTTTCTAAGTCAGTCCTGGACTTTGCTTGTAGAATACTGAAAACTGTCTTTAATTTGAAATAATGTACTTAAGTAGACAAGAAAAAACTTCTTTTGTAGAAACGAAGAAGACAAATTACTGGCCCCAGAGGCAGTTTTCCAGCCCAATTAGTGATGTCAATGATGCGAGCGACTTGGAGTTCGCAATTGCAGTTGCAGCAGCTGCATATGCTATTACTTCAATGGAAGAAGAATCGATGAACCAGAACAAGACAATTGAACAATTGATGCAACCAACAGCCAAGACAAAAGGCAAAAGAGAAGATAGCATAGACAAGACACCGGATTATATCAGACTAACCAGATGGTTTACTGGTAAAGAGGCAAGAGAAGATGAAAGAGAATCAGGTACTTCTCTGTTATGTGTCCTGCAGTTACTTCAATATCAAAATAATGCTAAACTATTGAAATCTCATCAACCAAATAGACCTGCATCATTAGGTATGTGTGTGCATCAGTCCTCACATAATTAGTTCATTCAACGATAAAGGAAAATTTTAAGCATGAGATCCAATGCCCATAAAGATTAAAAAGGTTATAACACATTTAATTTCAGGTAATTCTTCAGTCAAAAAGCCAGTAACACTTCCAGGAAAAATGCTGGAAGAATCTGGTGCTGATCACACGCTATCAGGAAAAGCAAAGGAAACGAATCTAACCATCAAAAGGACACCAACTTTTTCTGACGAGTATCTAAATGAAACCGGAAGTAGTACCTCAGTACATGGACAAAACCAGACGGGCCAACAAGCATCATCCGTGATCAAACCGACATCATTTTCTAGCAAAGAAAATGAAGCCAAGAGAATAACTAACTCCACTAAAGTGGAAACAGAAGTGGATGTATGGGAGAGAGAAAAGATGGACAAAATAAGAGAAAGGTAATTATAGCTTGCTTAGCCATATGATGTATCAAAATGTTTCAACAGAAACAACGATTTTTGGTAAGTCTATTTCTCCCAACAAAATGAATTTTCAGGTATGAAAAGGAGATATCCACGACTCTGGAATGGGAGAATGCCAAGAAGATGAAAGCCAAACGCCGACTGGAGCACAAAGAGGTTTATGATTATTCACTTATAAATTTGATTGTGCACCGACTGCAACTTCATCATTTTCATCTTCTTACCATTCCAAGCCATAGCCACCTTAAGATTACAAAGATCTTTAGGATTCAATTGTCCTACTTCCATAATGCAGATGCAATCTTGCTAAAGCCTCTAAATTGCAAGCAACAGCAGCTCCTGAAACCAAACAGAGCAGCTCTTACAAACCAATCAGAACCATGGATAAAAAGACCCTAGACTACTTCAGTAGTTCAGACCTTGACCTTAAACTTCACCAACTAGACAAAGCTCCAGCTGCATAGATAATATTTCTCTTATGTAAGAGCAAACTACATGGTTAGAAAGCAGCATCGTAAGTATGATATTTATTAACTAGATCACACATTCAAGCGAGCAAATCTCTCCTGACAACTCTTAAAAATAAAATCCAATTGTATTTATGTTACAAAGGAATAGATAACAACACTAAGAACTACTTTTCCAATAAAGGATATCAATATATTGGAATTACCCTGTCATAGTTGACATCTAGAGAACTACTACAAACAGATTACCTTGGTAATTTAGAAGATCATCCTAGTTTTTGACTTTCCAAGAAAATCCTTCAGACATCTCTAGATGATCAAGATTCAGATGCCAATCAAACATGCCAAACCACAAAATGATTGTTGGTCACCTAAAAGAAATATAAAGGATTTATGATGACTTAACTGAAGATGACTGTTTGATGTGGAAACTGCAGATGGATCTCAAACTGAAACAATCAAGAGCATTACGAGAATATCGTAATGAGATATCAAGGATTAACAAAACTGCTGGTGGAAAAAGAGCCCTTGCAGAAGAAAGGAAAAAAAACACTGAATTGAAGACAAAGGAGAAGGCATATAAGATACATTAAAACAGGGAAAGTTCTTTATGCATGTTCTGCTTCTGAAACATCACCAGAAGAGTAGAAAGACTACTTGAATATAACACTCCATCCATATAATATAAAGACAATTTGCTTGTGAGTCTTGCTTCACTCCTTGTATGAAAATTCGCTTGTGCAAAGCAATGAATGACTCATCTATCATGGTGTAATTTCTTTTTTCTAAACTAAAAAGATCAATTAACCAGAGTGAAAAGCTTACAAAATTGCCTCTCAAGATCAGCGGAGGACAGAATGCAAAACTCAGGAGAAGATCTTGCAAAATTTGCCACCCAATTGGCAAGACCATCGACTTCTCCATACACATGTTGGAATCTAATAGACTCAACAGATGGAATGTCTTTGAAAATGTTCAAAATTCTCCAAGGAGGGTTGTTATGCATCAGAACATGAACATATTGAGAGCATCGCAATCCAATTGCAAATATTTGAAACCCTCCTTCGCATAAAATTGCATCTGGTGTAAATTTGTATCAGTCTATACTACACCCATAAAAAATCACAATCAGCAAATGTAACCAAGAAGAACTTCAAACATCCAAGAAAAATAGAGATTATCTATGCCAAGGATTCATCAGTATCATTCTGGTATCAGTTAAGGTGATATATTGGACCAAGCAGAACAAGTATAGCAGATAGTACACCAACATATACTGCCTGGTATTGTTAAATGAAATAATATAAAAAACTCAAATGAAGTATTGTCTAAATCAAACTTTAGATATATGTTTCAATACCAATAATTGGTCTGACTAGTATATACCAGTCTAACCAGTATTTATATCCTTGGTTTATGCAACCTAACAGACTAAACCAGTATTTAACCTCAAATGCATTCAATGATGTTCAGGTTGAATGTAGCACCAATGCACATGGAAAACAGTTCAATGTGGCTGACACAGTAATTAAATGGTTAGAACCATTAGCTCTAAATATTAGTTAAACATTAAAGAAACCTTTACCAGAGTATTGATCATGTTGCGCAGCCCAAGACAACTTCCTATACATGTTCTGTCAGTTAAGACTTAAGAAGACAAATGAATGTGTGACACCTTATGTACCATCTGAGATCCCATTGAACTAATATTTACACAAATCATCTGACTCTTTGATAGCTTTTCCGTTTCTTTTGAAGGACTTCTATACCTTAAAACCTCAGGAACAGTGTAACTATATGGTTAATTTGATGATTGTTGGCAGAACAGCTTCCTTCTTATATTACTCATGCATGCTAGTCCCTCTCTCCTCCCTCTAGTCTCTTCCTAGTAGTACTCTCCTCTCCCTCTTCATGCCATCAACCATGCAAGACTGCATGACACTCAATGCATGCCATGCCAGCATAGATATGGCAAAAACCATACCACTGAAATTTAGATCCTGCAACTTATGAACCAAAGTTCCATAAACATATTTAAAAAGTTTTCCCATTATATAACATTAAACAATTGCAATCATGAATTAACATTGAACGCAACAATCTCATTTAAAAAAGAATATTTGGTGCACAAATAAGTATATAAAGCACGAATATTTTGCAATCTACACGAAGATCTAAGTACCTAACTTGACTATAAGAGAAAAGAATATAATGTATACTGCTAACTTTAATGCTATCAAGATCTTTTGACCTCACTAAGGTGATCAAAAGGCAAAAGCATGAACTCCAACATAAAAAAATCAGGCTTTACCAAATAAAAATTATCAACATTCAAAATATGTGTATTTTGGGTATAGATTATTATCAATAAGTAGTTGAAATCACTACAACGAAAAATTAACAATCTAAATATAAATGATTTTCATGTGCACCTATTGAGACCATGCTGCAACTTAGTCTGATACACATATTGCATCAGCATTTCAGATGTCATTTTCAAATTGCACCAGTTGTAATGCTTTATGTACCATTTGTTCCAAAACCATTAACTCGGGAACGGGAACAGAAGAAAATCCTCATACAACAATATCTCATAGGCAGTAAATTTTTCTGTTGGTAGTCGTTCACAATTGACATTTAACTTCAGATATCACAAGAAATAAATTGAGATATCTCAATATCGTTCACCTTTGACCAAGTGAACACATGACTTTCAAATAGGATGTTATGGACGATCAGCAAAATTCATTTCAAAATGCATGGATGCTTATTGAAAATCGTGCATCGGATGGTTGTGGGAATTGAGAACAAAGGACACTTGAAGAGGTGAAAGGCCATCAAGAGAAAGCATCTGTAATCCATGGATCTTTGATTGGTATGGAGGACATAGCTTATGATCATCAGCTTTGATTACGGCACTAGGCATTAATTTCTCAGTGCCATCATCTGGTGAGCCATCCCTGCCTCATTCTTCCCTCTGTCTCTGTTTTTGCTTGCTTTATTGCTCGACTGGCTTGGCTCTAACACATGATTCTCAAATAGAATGTTATGGACGACCAGCAGTTCAAAATGCATGGCATAATACCTAAGGAGATGAACAATTGATAAAGAACCAGACTAATTAATCAGCTCCGTGTTGAAATTTTGTCCTACCAAAGTGGCTGAAGTAGACAGATGCTAAAAGTTTAATGTTCTCTGTAACAACATCTGGTTCTGCTCTATCTGCAGCAGCCACAACCACCAAATCAGAAGAGCCAGAAGGAAGTTCTTTGGTATGCCAAAGCTCACCGAATTTCTGGTACATATAAGTCAGATAAAAATTAATTTGTGGATTCACATGATAGCCATTCTTTACTATTTGTGCATGAACTTGCTTTCCACCTTCTTTTAGAAAAAAGTTGCTGCAAGCTGTTAAAATAGTGGCAAAATTTATCCGATCTGGCAGTAGACCTGATTTACCCATTTGAGAGTATATTTGCAATGCTTCTGATACGAAGCCATGTTTTATGTATCCAGAAATCATTACATTCCAAGAAACAACGCTGCGCTCAGGCATGATATTGAAAAGCTTGTTTGCTGTATCACACAATCCCAATCTCATATAACCACCTAGCAATGCAGTCCAGCTAACAACAGTGTGCCTATGTATATCAGCAAATGCAGATGATGCACAATCAATGCTTCCACATTTTGCATACATGTCTATGAGAGCACTTCCAACCACGACATCCGATTCAAAACACAACTTATATGCAAAGGCATGAACCTGTGTTCCACCACACAGGGTCAATAATCTTGAGCATAAATCAATAATAAGTGACAATGTGATGTTATTTGGTTTCATACCTAAAGCTACCATGAGAGAAAATGTACGCATGGCATCCTTAGCCAGATTATTTAATGCATACCCAGAGATCATGGAACTCCATACAATAGGGTTTGGATCCTTGACCAATTTGAATATTCTGACAGCTGCTTCACAATTTGAATTGGTGCTGTACATGTTAATGAGAGCACTAGCTACAAAAACAGAAGAGTCAAACCCCAATTTTATTATGTGTGAATGGAGTTGTGAACCAAATCGGCTTCCCAAATGAATAGCACTAAGGAGGAGGCTCCCAAAGGTGTAGTTATCACCATATTTTCCATCCATCTGCATTCTTTTAAAGGATTCAGAAGCCTCTTCACTTAATCCAACTTCAGCATAACCTCCAATTAAAGCATTCCATAGTGGGACAGTCTTGATAGCCATTCTATCAAACAATTCACAAGCACAATCCAAGCATCCATGCTTCACATATTCAGCTATCAAAACACTCCATGAGAAGTCATCGACAGCAGCCAAACAGTGGGTTACGCTTCTCGCATCAGTTAAACACCCACATTTTGCATATAATGCGACCAATGCACTTCCAACAATCCTATCAGCTCCGAAACCACTTTTAACTATCTTTGCATGAATCTTGGAGCCTTCTTCAAGATCCAGCAACCCCTCACATGCATCTAAAACACTAACAAAAGACACCCAATCTGGCCTCAACCCATCTTGCAGCATTTTCTGAAAGAAGTAAATTGCATTCTCGTTCCTGTCATGATGAGAGCAACCAGCCATAATCGTAGTCCATGAGACCACATCCTTTTGTGGCATGTTCTCAAAGAATTTAACAGCATCACCAATCCTTGAGCACCGAATAAAACCATCAAGCATGGAATTCCAAGTAAAGATTTCTTTGACATTCATTTGATAAAAAATCCTCCTAGCATCATCCAATTGTTCACATTTCGAATATAATCCAATGATAGCGCTACCCACCTGCACATGCGAGTCAAGTCCAATCTTTACAGAAAGCCCGTGAAATGCACTCCCATTCTGCACGAATCTAAGATTGGCACATGCACTAATCACACTCGAGACACCGAAATGATCCACTTTACAACAGGAACGCATCATGTGAGCAAAAGCCTCTATCGCCTCCTCACACGGTCCCCATTGATCATAGGCCGCTATTAACGTATTCCAAGAAACTGCATCCCGCCTAGGCATTTCATCAAACAGAAGTCTCCCCTCGCTTAAAAATCCAAACTTGCAGTACGCAGCAGTCAGTATGTTCCAAGAATGCACCTTTTTCCACCGAAGCCTTCTGAAAACCCAATGCGCGTCGCCCAGGAAGCCACGCTTGCCATACACGCCGATGACATGGTTGCAGATGAAGGGATCCTGATCGAAGCAGGTGATGATCATGTGAGCGTGGAGCTGCCGCGCGATGCCCAGGGTCTCCGGCGCCGCGCTGTGTTTGATGATGGCAACGAAGCATTCCGGATAGACCTGGCGGCCGAGATGGCGGCGGAGGATGAGGTACCGGATCGCGTCCTTGATGCGGCCGGCGGAGGCGAGGGATTGGATTGTAGGGGGCGTCTTAAAGGAGGCATTTTGGGAGGTAGAGGTAGAGAACAATCGGTTCACGGCCGCCCATGGATGAGTGGGAGATCTCATGGGTCTTCGAAAGCTTGATTTGGAGGGGGATAGCGGAAGGGCATTAGAGAGAGAGAGAGAGAGAGAGAGAGAGAGAGATGTCGTTTTCTATAAGCCCCTAACGTTCTTTAATATTTGAAGTCTGAGGTATTCGTTAGGTTTAGGATTTTTATATTAAATTTTAGTAAACACCATTATCAATCCCTTTATCAATTTTATTAATTACAATCATTCGAGATTGACTACAAGTATATTTTATTATTGCTATTGAGTCTTATTTTTAATTAAGTTAAAAATATTTTTAGGATAAATTACTCATGTTAAGATAGATCGTGTCAATGATTTAGGGCTAATGAAGATTGGAACTCAAGACTTCTCGCTTTATTATTAAAAAAAAAGGATTTGAAGATCTAATTGTTATCTAAGCCTAAATTTTTAATGCGTATGCTCATCAAATTAAAATCTTTAAAATGATGTCAATAATTTTACTTGAATTTAAATGTGATCAACTTTCTAACGGAACAGATCGATCAGATTTATTATTATTATTATTATTATTATTATTATTATTATTTAATGATGAATCAAGTGTTCTCAAATTTCACCTTATCGAAACCTCACTATTATTTAATACATGAATTTTGAATCCATATTTAAATCGGGCATATATTTTTTTAATATGGATTAATCTCGAACCCGATTAAAGAAAAATGGATCCGGTTAAACAGGTTAACGGATCCTGATAAAGAACCGACCCGGCCGCCATCCCCAACAGTGAGCAAGCGCTCCTCGCTGGCGAGCCAGGCCTATAAATAACCGGAAATGCCCCCACAGCTCGTCTCCGTCGGCTTCCGAGACTTTTCATACGCAGATATCTCGCCATCGTGAATCCTTCGCCTCCGATCGAAACCCTAGTTCTTGATGCTCCTCTGAGGGAGGAGTGGAGGGCGATTGAGGCATGGATCGGATCGTCGGCGGGAAGTACAAGCTAGGGCGCAAGATCGGGAGCGGATCCTTCGGCGAGATCTTTCTCGGTGAATACGTTGATCCCCCGCTCCTGCTTTCCTTCAATTCGGCTTTTCGATGACTTCTTTTGTTGTTTCTGTCCGTTTACTTAATCGGTGCTGATCTCTTTGTGCTGATTTCGTCTGTTACAGCGACACACGTCGACACGTTTGAGATCGTCGCGGTCAAGATCGTAAGTTGGCCGATCCTTGCTTTGCTGTATTCGATCTTTCTTTTCAGATCCTTGCTTGCCGGTTTATTTCTAGGGGAAGATTTAGGAGAATTTTCGTTTTCTCTTTTGGCATGGAGTCAACTGGTTGAGCTTTCTACTGATCGATGTATTTTTGTAACACCATTTGGTTAGAATCTGCTTGACTTGATTGGCAATGGCCTGAAGTACTGATTAGAGTTTTGATTGTGCAGCTGCAATTTATGGTTACTAGCCAGTAGTTTTTTTTTCAAATTTGATTCTGTTTTCGAACGAATGTTCAAGGCATTGTCTCGTGGAAATTTCAGTTGGGATTTTCTTCCTCTAATTTACTCTGGTGGATTTGCCTATATATAATTCAGTTTCTTGCTGGCGTGTATGGTTGATTTTGCTAATCATGCGTGCAGGAGAGCACTGGGTCCAAGCATCCACAGTTACTATACGAGGCCAAGTTGTATAACATTCTTCAGGGCGGAAGTGCGTGATATAAGTCATATACCAAATCACTGCCCCTACTCTGGGATATATGATAACATTAAATTACAAATCATGCTTTCAGGTGGTATCCCTAACATAAAATGGTGTGGCGTTGACGGAGAGGATAATGTGCTTGTTCTTGATTTGCTTGGTCCAAGCCTTGAGGATCTGTTTGTCTATTGCGGTCGCAAGTTCTCGTTAAAGACAGTTCTGTTGCTCGCAGATCAGATGGTAACGAGAAATTATCATATAATGATAAAATAATTTTCATAAAACAGCTATACTTGCTATTTACACCTTTTTACAATTTTGAAACTCTACTCTTGAAAGATATAAAAGGTTTTCATGAAATGATAATTGCATCAAGAGAAGTACTGAAATGGTCAGATAAAAAGTTCAAATGTGTTTGATGAAACGAATTATGTTATGCTGATAAAAGCAAAGATCATTGGAAACTGAAATAAGCATTTCTTTTGTATGAGTCTGAGTGTGATGTCTGAAAATTGAATTTTAGCAAAATCATAGATGGGATTAGTTAGGACTAAATCATGAGCTTGATGTCTTCCCAGTTGTATCAGTTACAAATGATAGTGGACACCTGTGAGCTAACAAAAACATAAATGAGTTTCATGTTGCCCAGATAGTAAAATATTAAAGTTATCATGGAAGCTTGTGAGCCAATGTATAACATATATGTTTTGCAAATTGTACAAACAGAAAAATATTAAGTTATAATGTCTAAACAGTAAAGGATAAGTACCATATTTAACAATGAGTAACTAGCTATATTGAGACCATTCTACATGGCTATTGATAAAGTAAAAGGTTGCCTAAAATAATGGAAATCATTCTTCAACTATCATAATCACCTTTTCTTAATGACATAAAGGTCACCATCTTTCTTTACTTTCAGTATATATATATATATATATATATATATATATATATATATATATATATATATATATATATATATTTCAGTTTTGAACTCCAAATTATTTGTCTTTCAGCTTCAAAAGAACTTCATGTTCTTTTTTTTCACTGATAGAGTTAAAACGTACAAGAAAGCTGCTTTTGGATGCCATATGAGGCTTACTGGCAACAAAATTGTATTATTCTAGGATCTGAAATAATTTAGTGAGTCTGTATATGCAGGTTTTAAATATTAGTGGATAATTCATGGTTCTTAATCTCATACTTAGTGCCATGGGTAACATTTAGTATACTCTGTGTTTTATCTATCTGGTGTAATACTAGCTTCTTTGCATGGCTCTTTTATACCTTCTTCCAGTAACTCTTGTTTCTATGGTTCATGAAGCCATGTGTCATGCGCTTTAGTATGTTGTTGATGTGCATGTGCACCTCTGCTTGTCTATGTGCTTTGGCATGCTTGCATGTTGGTGGATATGGATTTGTCTTTGTTTGTATGTATGTTTATGTGCTTGTCCATGTGCATGGTTTGTATTTTATTAAAAAAACATGTTTGCATGTCATGTGTTCTGAAAGCACCATTGATAATGTCTTAAGACCTTTGGATGCTTGATTCGAATTCGCTCTTACTATTTTTGCTATCTTGAGTTTTAGTTAAGTACCTCTTGTAAAAGAAGTAGATGAAAGTTGTAATACTGTGTTTCTTGTTATGTATAGTCATGCTATATTATTTTTGCAGTTTTTTGAGTTCCAATAAACCGAATTAATAATTAGTCTTGATCTACTTCTGTTTATTACAGCTTTCAAGAATAGAGTATGTGCACTCAAAGGGTTTTCTACACAGAGACATAAAACCTGATAACTTCTTAATGGGTCTTGGTCGAAAAGCCAATCAGGTAGCAATACTAAGTGCCTCTAATCAGTTTCATGGTTGCATATACATTGTTGAGGTTTCTTTGCTAATGATGCCTACTTGAATATGGTTGTCCAGGTATACGTCATTGATTTTGGGCTTGCAAAAAGATATAGGGATTCTACCACCAACCGTCATATTCCATACAAGTGAGCAATCTTCTACCTGAATATGACTGACAGTTTTTTATATCACTCGTTCTTACTGTATTGAGAATACCTTGGATAAAGATTAGTATGGGTCTTTCTAGTTAGTGAGTTGTGAAGTATGAACACATTTTCTAATCAACTGGAGCTGATTTCAAATAGAAAAAGAAACACAAAATTGGGAACTTTTACCTTGGCATCAATATATTGAACAAGCAGCAGAACACTAAAGAGATAAAGCTCATGGAAGTTTGTGTTTCCAGATATAAAAGACTCGATATTTCTACTTCTCTGATAATATTGTTCCCTGCATTTGTTTTAGTGGTTGATTGCCCTTTTGAATGCTTAGGTGAAAATTAACTGTTTCTTTTTCATGAGACAGAGAAAAGAAGAGCTTGACTGGAACTGCTCGTTATGCAAGTTGCAATACTCATCTAGGCATTGGTAAGTGGAGACAAATCAAAGCATTGTTAAATCTTAATTTGGTGCCATGCTCACTCGGTTGAGCCATCCATTTTTCAGAGCAAAGTCGTCGGGATGATTTGGAATCCCTAGGTTATGTTCTTCTCTATTTCCTCAGAGGGAGGTATGCTTTAATTGAGACAGTATGTTTGTTTTCCAAAATTAACATCTCTTCCTCTGTTACGCTACTTCAGAATTGTAGCACCTTATCATTTCCTTGTTTTATAAGGTCATTGGGGTTGATATATTCTGATATGTGATGAATGACACCTGAAATATCATTAGTGTTTAAAATTAAAACAGAGTATAGACTATTGTTTGGGCAGATTGTAATTGTGGAGTCATTCATGTTTCAAAGGAAATTTAAAATGCTTTATGAAACAGTTTTTTTTTTGTACAAAAGCAATAATGATGAGTAGTCTATATATACATGAGTTAGTAAGATCTTGCTTTTGAGTACTTCCTCACATTCTTCATTTATTTTAGTCATGTCAAAAGCACAGAACTTTTCTTCCAAGTATTTGCTGTGTCAATTATTGCATGTTCTGTTCATACATCATTGGTATAATTAACTCTCTTGTGATTCTTTAAAGTCTTCCATGGCAAGGTCTGAAAGCTGCCACAAAGAAACAGAAGTATGATAAGATTTGCGAGAAGAAGCTTTCAACTCCTATTGAAGTACGTGTTCTATAAATACATCTGTTTTACATATCATAGTGTTGGAAATCTTATTAATATGTTCAATATGATTCACTTTTAATAGGTTTTATGTAAATCTCATCCTGTGGAATTTGCTTCATACTTCCATTACTGCCACTCTTTGACATTTGAGCAACGACCTGATTATGGATTTCTAAAGCGCCTCTTCCATGACTTGTTTAATCGTGAAGGTAATCCCTTGAAAAGCATGATTATTTTGCCACTTTTCCTTCATCATCTGGCTTAGAAGCATACTTTATTCATTTTTAGGTTGAGAATATATTCCAATCTTATTTTTTTCAAAATCATTGCACCATTTTTCATGACTGCATATGTAAGTGAAACCAAAGAAAATGCTAATAGAATGTCTTGCAGAACATGAAAATCAATTTTTGTAAACTGGCGTAGAAGTGATCTTCTATAGGATTTATCTTTTGCACTAATGCAATTTTCTTGTGTACTTGTTGACTTGTTATAAGCTGATAATTGCCAACATAATTATCTTTGTCATTTGAATTTCACTAAATTTGTTTTTTTTTTCTCATTATTGCAGGTTATGAATCTGATTATATTTTTGACTGGACGATTTTGAAATATCAGAAAACCCAAAGGACAAAATCTCAGCTTCGGTTCTCCGTTAGTATTCTTTAACTTATCAAATATACGACAAAGCTCCTTTAGGTGGTAGTTAAATCCGTACCCTTTTTTTTGTATGGTTCGACAACGCATATGATTGCTGGGCACTCACAATATGATGTATGCTAAGGTTTTGCTTTGTCTTATTGTGAGACAAGATGGTCTGCTTAAATTATGAAGGTTTTGAGATAAATTGATTGAATTTCAACCCAGCTTTTTTGATCTATGACTGAGTGGATGTCTTACTAAGTGGTCTTCATTCCTTCTAACTTACGAGCATTGAGTTACTAAGTTTCTTCATTTTTTTTTTTTTTTCCTCCGGGGGTGTCTGTTCAATTACATTGATATGTCCTTGTAGAAATTCAGCTTGTAAAATGGCTCCACAACATCTTTATTGATGAGATCTTTTATTTGAATTGCCAGCCAGTTGCTGGTGGGATGACTAGCCTCCGAGCGACTCCAATGGATGTTGAGAAGCATCAAGGTGACTCTAATTTCACTAGTGTTATAGTTTACTCGTGGTAATTTCCTTCTTTTAGTTGATGGTCAGTACTGATTGAAAATAAGCAGTTGCATCCTGTTGGTTATTATTTTTGTTATGGAATGCAGATGTCATGATAGCTGTGTTATTTAATGAAATACAAACAAAGTGTTTTACTTCAGATTGTTATGAAGAGTTTTGGAATTATTGATTAATCACTGTTCATTACACACACAAAAGTTGAATTTTTTTATGACAATAAAATGTTTTGGTTATTACTCAGGTTAGCATATTTACCGACATGAAGATTGCATTCTCGTCCTGATTATCTCAACAGAATCATTATTATCCACATTATTGAAATTATGAGCCTTATTATTATCATGTGCTGGTGATTCCAGTTTGCTTTTAAATTGTTTCACCTGACAGTACATAAAATTGGAAGTACCTATCTCTTGGAGCAGAAATGAAGCTATAACTCAGCAGTCAGTCAATCATTGACTGTCTTGAATTTTAATTTTAAAATTTATTGGTTCTATCCTAATGTTAATTTGAATGCTCATACAACATTTTTGTTTTGGTTAAATCAACTTCCAGTTACAAATGCACATAATGTTCCTCGCCCTCGTGAAGTTACAGAGCATATTGGACCAAGTAATTCTGCATGTCCTACGCTTCAAATGCAGTTCAAGCTTGCAGCTGATAATACTTTGAGTTCTGACAATCAGCAAATTGACAAGTTGGTGAGCCGTGACAACTCATTTATCTTCTACCGATGAAGCATTCCTTCTAGACATCTAGTTACACTTCTAGAAACAGTAAACTATTCTGATATAAAAGTTTCCTTTATGGAGTATTGATTCTTGTAATACCTTAATTATGAAATGGTTGGTTTTCTAATTGTTTCAGAGGGCGGGAATAAGCTCTGAGAAAGCACAAGCACCAAGTACATCATTTGCTTTTCCTGGTCCACCAAAGAAAAATGTCATGAGTTCCAAACAATCAGGTCCAACCGATACTTCACATCTTGGTTCATCCAGCAGTTGGATCTCTATGATACACCGCAATACCTCAGCCAAATGACTGGTAATGCTGTTCTGTGTATCTTACCGTGTTCAGTGCCCCATCTTCATGTTGGAGACTTCTGTGGTTGAATGCATGTTATTTATGGGCTCTTCAGGTGTAGGTTCAAATGGAGGTTAGGTCCCAAAAAAGAGAGTCTATGCTACAAAGGTGGCTGCAAATCTGTTGTTGCCTAAGTCGCTTCATGGATATCAGGATACATAGTGTTTTCATGTTAAGGTGACTTCAAATACAGATGTTGCTAAATGATCCTTAAGAGACATGGTTGATATTGTGTTAAAAAATTAACTCTTGCTGGTCTAGCTTTTTTTCTTTCATTCCGTTTAACCTGGATGATCTGTGAAATTATATCTTGTTCAATTTTCTGTTGATAAATTATATGTTGTTCTTTTTCCTAGCTAGAGTAGTATATTTGTAACAATCTGATGTCTGCTTTGTGGATCCATCTAGTCTGAATACTTTGCTGCTTGTATAAATGTATTCTTTGGTTCAGACCCATGGGCGTTCATTTGATAGTTTTAGCATTAGGTATTCGAAATCTCTCAGGGATCTAAACTGAGGATCATTATGTAGTTTTCAGGTGCCTGTCTCCTTGCTTTTTATCGTCTTTACCATGTTGCAGTACAGCTGTAACTGTGAGTAGGTCATTGGCATGCTTTATGGATTAATTTCACATCTGTTGGCTTATCTATCTAATGTTCTTATTTTCCAGAAAATGATGCTGTTGTGGTAGAGAGCAACATGTATGCTTTTGAAGGTTTCTGACAAAGATTCTGGATCAAGCAACTTGATGAAAAACATGTCTTCAGTATGGAGAACATGACGAACAAATTTTCAGAGAGCACAAAAAAAGGTACTCTTGGTACATTGCAGGCTCTGCTGCTTTTTTGAAAATTTAATAATGTTCCTTGAGTTAAGCCGTGTATCTAAAATTCATGCCTGTCAGGGTTTCTGCACTTGTGGTAGTAATAAAAACTTACTGTTAAAAATTGAGGTCAGCAGATCAAAGGAACCTTATTCTATAGCAACCATAACATTAAGTACAATTACTCTTCTGGAGCAACAGATATGGATTGGTAAAATCTGGAGTGCTGGATTATCTTCAGGTGTAATCTTAAACAACATCAGATAAAAACTAGGTCTTCCATAAATATAAATGCATAGAGAGACAAGATTCGAGCACTACATCACAAGTAAACAACTCGGGACTAGATTTAGGGATTGATGAATCAAATCATTTTTCTTCACTGCCCAAACCAATTTGGGTGTCAAGCACCAAGTGTTAATGCTTTTATTATGCCTAGAGACAAAGAAAATTTGTTCACAGCTGTTGAAATCTTGTTGGACTTTATTCTTGTCTTAATTCCATAAGCAAAGGTCACTTGTCCTGTTAGTAATAATTTTGTATTCTTGGGATGATGGTAGGAAATGACATGTGTTTTTATCTGCATATTATTAATCTAGTGCTTTTTTCATCTACTTCTGGACGCAAATATTCTGGCGGCCCATTATGTCCTGCATACATTCAACATTAATATCTCTCTATAAATGACTTTAGCTAACAAATGATGGTAACCAATTAGGTTAGCCAAACCTTATGTGTAAGTCACTTGAGATAGAAAACAAAAACTTATATTTCCGAACGATATATAATCTGCATGACTTTATTTTGTTAGTTTGGCAAGTTCTTAAGTCCCACATCGGGAAAATCAGTTTTGCTATCCCCTATTGATGTTATAAAAAGGGGGTCTAGGCTTTGAAGACAGATGCACCAGATACACCACAGGCACCACAAGAAAAGCCGCTTTGGATTTAATTTCATTAAGTCCATATTAAACTTTTGGGCTTTTTTTGTTTAGGAGTTGAAGGTGTTTTATGGCCTAAGAATATTTTCCTAAGGCATTTGTAATTGTCTCATTGTTAGTAGAGATTTGCTCATCCTTTTGTCCGTGGACGTAGGTCAATTGACCGAACCACGTAAATTCGGGTTCCCTGTTTCTTTTATTTTTCTGTTTATTGTCTTTGTTGCGTTGCCAAATTACCGTGTGGTAATTTCCTGAGGCTAGCTCCAACAAACTGGTATCAGAGCCTGGTTTTAGGATCTTTTGGTAACAATGACAATAACAAAGATTGTTGTCGAGAAATTCGACAGAAATGTCAACTTCGGCATGTGGCAACTCAAGATGGAGGCCATTCTGGTTCAAGATGGAGTTGATTTGGCACTGACAGTGAGCCGAAAATTTGGATGGTATGTCGAGGAAGATTTTGCAGGTATGGATAAAAGGCCCGATCTAGTATTATTCTAAATCTTTCTCATGAGGTTTTACGAGGTAGGTAGCTACGAGACTACGGCTAAGAGCATGTGGGACAAGCTTAAAGCCTTGTATATGAAGATGACATGGAGAACCGTCTCTACTTGAAGCGAGTTTGTATATGTTTTGGATGATTGAAGGTACATCTATAATCTCACATCTTGATAGATTTGATTCCTTAGTTATGGATTTGGAGAATATAGATGCAAAGATTGATGATGAGGATAAGGCCATTTTTTGTGTTCTCTCCCCCAATCCTTTAAGTTTTTCCGTGATACAATGATTTATGGAAAAGAAATAATTTCATATCATGAAATTAAATCTGCATTAAAATCTAAGGAGCAGATTGATAGGGATATCACCGGGAGAATAGAGAAATCAAAGTGCCGAGGGTCCGTTTGTCGAGGGTAAAACTGATAAAAGAGAATTTGACAGTAGTAGATCTAAATCTAGATCTAAATCCAGACATAGAAATTTGGAATGCAGATATTGTCATAAAATGGGGCACATTAAGGTTGATTGCTTTAAATTGAAAAATAAATTAAAGCAAAAGGAAAAAATTATTGAAAAACTACTGAGTCATTTGAAGCTAGTGTTGTAGCATGAGAATTTTGGAAATATTTTCTTTGCTACTGATGATGAGACAAGGTCTAAAAATGAATGGATTTTAGATTCGGGTTGTTCTTATCACATGTGTCCCAATAGGGATTTATTTTCCACATATGAATCTTGTAATGGTGGAATTGTTTTGATGGGCAATAATGCCGCATGTGATGTTATTGGTAAAGGCACAATCCGAATTAAAATGCATGATGGTATTGTGAGGACGCTCACTAATGTTAGACATGTTCTGATTTGAAAAAGAATCTCATCTCTTTAGGCGCCTAGAGGCTCTTGGGTGCAAATACACAATTGAAGGTGGAGTTATGAAAGTTTCTAGAAATGCCCTTATTGTTATGAAAGCTTGTAGGTCAGTAGCTTATATATTTTGCAGAACTACATGTCACAGGCTCGATTCTTGATCCTCATCATCATTGTCTAATTCTATTTGAGCATATTAAGCAAAAGGGGTCTTCTTTGCAAACAGAGTCTTGGGCCATTGGATTTCTGTGAACATCTTGTATTTTTGGGAAGCGTAAAAGAGTACTTCGATTCTCCCGAGTCTCTGATAAAGATATTCCAGAGGAAGAGCAATATTCCATAGCCAAGGATAGACCACGGAAAAATATTCGACCACCACAAAGATATGCAAATTTGGTTGCATATGCTTTGTTTGTTCTGAAGAAACCGGTGGAGTTAGTGAGCCTACTACCTACTCAAATGTAGTTTGTTGTGATAATACCATTGTTGAGGAAAGGTCCTTGTTCGAAAATTCATACGAAGGACAATCCAATATATACTTACGAAGCCTCTTCCTGGTTTACAAGTTCAAGCAAAGTGCTTGGACTTGGTTGGTATTTATTGTTGATGATAGCCCGTTGGGGCTTTTGTGAAGAAGGTGGAGCAAATTTTGTTGGGACATGCCAAGGTGGAGATTTGTTAGTTTAGCAAGTCCTTTAGTCCCACATCGGGAAAATCAGTTTTGCTATCCCCTATTGATGCTATAAAAAGGGGGTCTAGGCTTTGAAGACAGATGCACTAGATACACCACAGGCACCACAAGAAAAGCCGCTTTGAATTTAATTTCATTAAGTCCATATTAAACTTTTGGGCTTTTCTTGTTTAGGAGTTGAAGGTGTTTTATGGCCTAGGAATATTTTCCTAAGGCATTTGTAATTGTCTCATTGTTAGTAGAGATTTGCTCCTCCTTTTGTCCGTGGACGTAGGTCAATTGACCGAACCACGTAAATTCTGGTGTCCTTGTCTCCTCTTTTATTTTTCTGTTTATTGTCTTATTGGATTGCCAAATTACCCTGTGGTAATTTCCTGGGGCCAGCTCTAACATATTTGTGTTATGGAAAAGCATGCTGTAGAAAAGAAAACATAGTTCGGAAAGAAGTTAGTTTATTAGCATTATTACCTCATAATTTTGAATCGAGATTTAATAACTCAAGATAGTAACAGGTATTTTGAAGACACAATATGGTAATCATACAGAAAAAGAAGCATTCTTTTCGACTGTACATTATTACAATGATTTGTATGCAATCATGACTGGAATGTAGCTAATTATCTCATTGTTAGGTGTATAGAACTTATCCCTCTAGATATGCATCCATTATCATTTAAAACAACTAGCTTGTAGATGGTGTACCTGACTCACGTTACGTCGAGGATTTGGAATCTTATCTTATAAATTTTTATGCTTAAATTGTTAGTCTTAAGTTGATAATTTGAAATCTTATCTAATAAATTTTTAAACCTAAATTATTAGTCTGATGATGGTGGTGTACCTGATGCACCTTAAGTAGAATAAAAATAAAAACATTTGCACCGAAGCTCAATTCTGGTTTCGTGTGTCCGTGGCTATATTTTGTTCAGCGAGCTTTATAGATTATGCCTATGTTGCCCACCCTAAATCTCATTTTGTTTTCTTTGCTTTGGAAACTCGCTCCAACATATGGGATATATTCATCAATTAAAGCATTTCAAGAACCGCATATGCATGCACGTAAGATTTTCTATCAATCAGAAATAGATCAGACCAGCCGATCCCGAGTACAATAATTTAGCTACCAAAGTTTGGCAATTCTATATTACTAAAAAAAAAATTATACAATATGATCATGCATGCTGTTGCTTTAATCGGTCCTAATATTCATCTGGGTATGGACTTAGCTTACAAAGAAATAATGACTTCTTGGAATACTACGTCCAACAGAAGTCTCAGAGAACCTAGTCGTTAGATATCAAAAGAACTTTGTTCCTTCAAATTATGCTTTGAATTGAGTCAACAGCAAAATAAGACTTCGTTCCTTAAAATTATGCATTAACGATTCAGTTTTTTTTTTATTAGTGTCTAAAGATCTTCCTCTTATCAGGCAGTATTTGGTAAAACAACAAACAACTTCCATATAGTCTGGAAAGATTATGCGGAAGCATTTGTGCATTCTCATCTGTACCATGAAATAATAATCACAACCGACGAACATTCTTTCGCTTCTCCCTCAGTAATGAAACTTTTATTTCTCTAATTCACAAAAGAAAATATAACTCATGTTTACAGAGATCGCCTTTCCAACATCACACCAAGGATTCATGACAGTTAAACCCGCAAAGACTTTCCTTCCTAGAAATACTCAAAATCAAGGTAGGAAGAATCACTTGCACTGCCCTTGCTTGCACTACTCCCGGCGAGGCCACCGTCAGTGGCCTTCTTCTCCTTGCTCGCAAACTGACTATAGTTGATCGGTTCAGGAATGTGGGGCGGCGCCGTGCATCTCACCAACGCCCAGTTCACACCCTCGAAGAAGGGGTGTTGCTTGATTTCTGTAGCACCTCTGTGGTAAGCAATTCTTCTTTGAGGGTCCTTCACGAGCAGGCCTTGGATGAGGTCTCGAGCAACCAGGCTCACCAGCGGGGCTTCCGGAAACCTCAGCGGTTGGCCGACCACGTTATGAAGCGTGGCACGGTTGCCCGACCCCTTGAAGGGGGTCGTGCCATGCAAAAGCTCGTACAGAAAGATCCCAAACGTCCACCAGTCCACCGCACTGCCGTGTCCCTCGCCTCGAATGATCTCCGGCGCTAGGTACTCGTGCGTCCCGACGAACGACATCGATCGGGCGTGTGTTGGCTCCGCCATGAACTCCAAGGCGGAGCCATTGTTGACGCCGAAATCGGATTTGGATTTGCGGTTCTTCTTGGGGAGGATACGGGGAAAGAACGTGGATGGCTGGATGCAGCTCTGTATCGGCGGTTCCCCGTCGAACATGTCGTTGCCGCCGCTGCGAACGGATGAGGATTTGACGAGGGTCGGATCGACAGAACACCGCAGCGAGAGATCGAAGTCCGACAGCATGATGTGGCCTTCCTCCCTCACGAGAACATTTTCCGGCTTCAAGTCTCTGTACACGATGCCGAGCATGTGCAGGTACTCGAGCGCAAGCAACACCTCAGAAGCGTAGAACCTGCTTCTGAAGTTTATTTAGAAGGCAAAAAGGCAAACAAGAAGCTGAAGAGACTTACCTGGCAGCTTGCTCGCTGAAGTATTTATTAGGCTGCTTCTGCCGCAGAGAATGGAGATTGCCACCGCTGCAATACTCCATGACCAAACAGTAGAACTTTTCCGTCTCAAAGTGAGAATACAGCGTCGGCAAGAAGGGGTGGTCGAGCATGCCGAGTATTTCCCTTTCGGTTTGTGCCCTGAGCAGCTTATTACGGCTAACGATCGATGCCTTGTCCATCACTTTCATTGCAAAGTACGCACCAGTTCCTCTGAGCTCAACAAGATAAACGCTGCCAATGTCGCCGTAACCGAGGCGCTTAAGGAGTCTAAAATGGCCTATGCCCACAGGCGATTCTCTTGCACTGGCCGATTGAATGGCCTCCCACCGGCAATCGCCTCCTGTGTGCCGCTTAATGGGCGCAGAATTGGCGCTCTCTATGCCGTCACTTCTGTTGCCACTGCTGCCACCTCGAACAGCAGCGGCGGAGGTAGAGGATGAGGTCGAAGCAGTTTCCGAAATCATTGGCAATCTGGAGCCGGGACCTTGGGTCGGACTGTGTTTCGGGCTTCGACTCGAACTCTTTGAGACATCCTTGGCAACTGGTTCCAGATCTTTGTGCCGCGATACTTTCGTCGATACTGAATCCGAACTCATGGGTGGCCGAGGGTTCGTGTCCATGGAGGTATTGGCTATGGGATGCACTTGTTTGTCATTAGATGATGCTTTTCCTGGTAGAATGGCATTCGCGTCAGCTTGCATAAAATTGAAAGAACCACAAGTACCAAAGAACTACATGGGAACCGATCGAGCTAAAACCATGGCATGATGTGCTAATCTGTAGATTGATACAAGAAGATGGAACGAGACAGATATCAGGACTAGTCTCGACGGTTTACGAAATGGAACTTCTAGTCGATTCGATGAAAAGAATCATGTCAACCCAGTTATTGCTGTTCCGAAATTTCACCGAACAGGTCATGGGCACTAAACTACGGCCACAGCAACATGGGAATTAAAATGGCTAATCCTCCTCTACGATTAGAGAGGATTCCTCGTAACCATTCTCTATAAAGAATACAAGCAACAAAAGATCAACACCGGCATGACATTGTTAACGCAGCACAAAAGACGATTCCAAGAAACGCACACATTTACCGGACCACAACACCACCAAAAGCAACGCAAGAAACAATACAAAAACTCATCTCAAGGAGCGTGCGCGATACCAGAAACAACACACAAGGACAGATGAGAATCAGGTAACAAATCCGGAATGAGAACTTGAAACACACCGAAAAGTTGCGATCAAAGAAGATTGCGGAGGGCTGATCATAGAAGGAATCGAGGAACCAACCTGCGCGGCTCATGGATTCCTTTGGGGCAGAGAAATCGCGGCACCAGATCTCGGCGCGGAGAAGAAGAAGTAACCGGGTAATTGCGTCCGAAATTGGGAGAGCGGGGCCGCCTCCTCCTCGGAGCCCGTCGACCGGATGAGGGCGCTGGGTTGGATTCGTGGGGCGGGGAGAGGAAGCCGCGGAGGGACGCCATAATTAAACGAGGGATCGGGTTGTTGCAACGATCGGCTAAAGTTAGGGACTGAGGAAGAGATTAGACGGCAATTGCGAGAATGGAAGAGCGCGCCAGGAAAACGGCGGTCAACATAACCGAAGATAGATTAATATATATATATATATATATATATATATATATATATATATATATATATATATATATATATATATATATATATATATAGATGTATGATACATATCGATTTGCAATTTCGTATATCGGTATATATCAATTGTCGATATGTCATTGCATATCAAGTTTTGAAAAAATAAAAAATGTATTCCATACTATATATATATGTATACATACATGTATATATATCCATCATACTATATATATATATATGTTTAATTTGTTGAATCTACATTTTACATATGATGAAACTAATTGATTATTTTTATATATATCTAACTATGTTTTATATATATATATATATTTATATATATACATGTCTACTATCGATCGTATATATTATACAATTTGAATCTCGAATTTTGAGGAATTGATTGTGTTTTATTGTCAAACTGGTGATTACGTTAGGATATCAATGTCGTTAGACAATCTTGAAGGTTCGATCGATATTGGATGTCGGCGAGGCTTTGACGAAGGCTTCGACACATCATGCCAAGAAGAGCGGGTTGCGCCAAGGATATCGGGGTTGTGGAGGTCAACGGTCGATTGGGCAACGGATCACAAGAGTGAACGATATGCCGAAGAATCGAACAAAGCGTCGATAAGCCGATGACGTGCCGGGCAATAGAATGCCAATTTGCGTTGTAATAATTATCTAGATCGAAGTAAAGTTTTTGTTTACATGCAGGATTAACTACAATAACGATGAAGACGTAAAGTGAAATAAAGTGTCGGAAGACAAGTGTGATGGATCGTTGAGAGTTCAAGAGTTTGAAGGAAGTCCGAAGATTCGTTGGGAGTGCTGCCGGAACTAGGCCGAGAAAGAGTAGGGAGCTTGCTGAAGGGTTTTCGGAAGTTCGCGGAGCTTGCCAAAGAAGCTCGTTGGAACTCGCCAAGATCATCATGAAGTCCAGGAGCTTGCCGGGAGTCCGCAGAATAGTTTTCGAGGGTTTATCGAAAGACTGTCGGAAGTTCGTCGAAAGAAGTCTTGACTATATCGGACTTTGTAATAGCTTAGGAAATGTCTTTAATTTAGTAGTTAGCACATTAATTTGGGTTAGGATTAGGTGTTGATCCTATAACCCAAGTATGGGTCAATTGGGCCATGTTTCGGATTGGTTTGGGCCGAGTTTATGGCCCAACCAAAGTGAGTCGAACAGTTGGGTGGCACCGCCCTAAGTGGTGGCGGTGGAACCGCCAGGCTAAGCGGCATCGCCTAACAATCCGAGAGGCTAGGCGATGGACACCGCCTAATACAATCGTTAGTGTCGATATCGATAGCGATGGCACCGCCACTGATAGGCGGTGGCACCGCCAGCACTAGGAAAACCGAGGCAATTCGAATTTGGGCTCCAAATTTGAATCCTCTTGGGGTTTATAAATACCCCAGAAGTTTTTGTTTGGAGAGCAAGAAGTGTGTAAGAAACTAAGGAAAAACTCTGTCATTTGAAGTAGAAATCCCTCATCCAAAGTTTAGAAGTGTTCTTAAGAGAGGTGTTGAGGGAAGTTTTGTAAACAGAGTTTGTAAAAGGGAGTTTGTCTTTGCCCATTGGAAGGAAGGCAACTAATGGAAAGCCGGTGGCCTCAAGCAAAGAGGAATCGGAAATAGATGTAAGTCGGATGACCGAACCATTATAAAAATGGTTTGCCTTTATGTTCTTGCATTTACCTTTCTGCAAACGATCTTGTTTTCGCTGTTCAATTTACTCATCACTATCTTTCTTCCTCTATAAACACTCTCTACTTTAAGCATTTTTCATTACACTTTAATTAAAATCAATTTTAGTCGAAAACATGATTTTTATCGTATGAAATTTTTGAACTTATTTAAATTGTAGAAAGTTTATCATTCTTTACCGCTGCGCTAATTCACCCTCCCCTCTTAGTGTCGTTCGATCCCTAACACAAATGAAGTGTCTTGGATTCTTTATTTTGATGATCACTTTCGACTTAAGAAATTATTTACTTTTAATATAAATAAAGCATTATTATTTTATTATGCTTATGTAATTTCGGATGGAGGTTTGTGCTCGATCGAATAGACTTTACTCATCACTAATTCCTTGTTAGTAATCCTTTTCTACTCAAAGCTATGCCGTATGAAACCTTAGACATGTCAAATGTGTGTGTGCGTGTGTTTATTTTTAGTGTTAGGACAATATTTTAAAAATTGTGAGTAAAATCCGAAAACAAAAATTTAACGAAATTAAAATAAAAGATTTATAAATTTTATGAATAAAATCCGAAAACGCATCATACACAATTCGTTTTTGAGTGCATGAGGATTTTTAAAACGATCCAAAAGTTTCTTGGTGTGATGTATATATCAAACATCTATTTGATTGATATATCGGTGATGTGGGTCTAAAGAAAAATTAAGTTCTTTCCACATTAGAGTACATCAGGATAAACCATAAATTAGAATCTCAAATAACAACTAACAACTAGTGGAGATTGGCATATATGCTAAGTTATAATATTTTGGAGGAATATATGTATTTGCATATATATAATCTTGTCTTTTTTATGTATGCTACATTCTAATTATTTATTTCTTTTTTTTATTTGATCTTGAGTTTTTCGTTGCACAACAAATATATAGTTTATAGGTTCTCACCCACTAATTGAAGTTGGAAAATTTTTGATTTGAATGAAATCTTCATTAATCCAAATTTGTGCAAGGATGGACAACATCAATCCAAACCATTATTTTAAGGTTAATCTAAGTTAGTTGATCCATCTTAGAGCAGTGGTAGTATGATATGATGTTTATGGCATATCATAATTCATCAAAAAGTATAATTAGTCACAAGTAATGCCCTTCATATGAGCCCTATGGACTCAAAAAGTGGTCATAGGTTTATCTTTAGTTTTTTTATTAGAATTTAACTTTCAATAACTATGTGACTTAGTCTCACATTAATTATGAAAAAAAATCAATACACATACAATGGGCATGTGAAAATTAACTCAATGATCCCATTAAAAATATTGGTTACTAATAAAGATCCACCTTGGAGCATTGATAGTTTTTATGATCAATCATGACATTCTATTAAGTAAAGATTAATCATGCAATTGACAATGATTACATCAACTTAAATGTTGACCACTAATGAAGATCCATCTTGGAGCATTGCTAGTACAATGTGGGACATCATGAACCTTCTTTTACAACTATGTTCATTAAATATTTTACACATTTTCATGAATATAATCAAACAATAAATTGGGGTTAAAAATAAATTTTCAATGAGTCTTACATAGATTTCAAATGAGGTTTCACCAAGCTCATAAATTCAATGAGATGAGATTAGATCAATTTTCCTTTATTAAGTTGATGATTAAATTTGACAAAGATAACATGACCGTTGCTTTAAATAACACACTAATTAACTTAACTTTACCATCTCTTTTTTTATTAATGCCATATATACCATAACTTGGTTAATAATCACAAAATACAAACCTAGTGTATTTTGCACTTGTCATTATAATACCACCAAATAATGTAACCCATACAAAGATTAAGCTATTGACTTCCCATGTCCTCATCATTAAATGGCCCCACATCTCACTATTTGCAAAAAGCCCCCCAAAATCTTCCTTTATCCGAACTAATAATATTATTATTATTATTAAACAACTCGTAGCTTTCGGAGCCCGTCTTTTAACCGATTCGAATTTTAAAGCTCCGCGATCCCCTCACCGCCGCCACCCTTCCCTCGGCCGTCCAAACGCCCGCTCGTTACTCCACCCCCATCGCCGGTGGTTGCTATCCTATTCCCACGTCCAGTGATCACAGCCACGTGAAACCTGTCGATGTAGAAGCAGTCCCTGCTCGCTGTCTTACCTGCCTCCGGTTTGCAGATGAGCGGGGCCCGGACCCGCGGGTCCCACCTGGCTGTCACGGAGGGGTCCGATGGTCAAAAAGCCACGCGGAGGAGCGCCACCACGATGCGGGACTCCGTGATGATCTCATGATGGACGGTCCAGATCTTTCGGGATTCAAACCGACTTCTTCCCTCCAAGAACTTAATTTAAATTAATTAATCGAAAAAGGGCGTCGATAAATCCATCTCGTCCTCCACCCTCTTCCTGCTTTTAATCCGCTCCTCTTGTCGGAAGAAGGAAGGAAGGAGACCCCAATGCCACCCTGACATTAGGGTTTCGCAATTTGATCCCTTCTTGGTCCGGTCTCCTCCTCGCCCTTCTTGCTTGATCTCGTAGCGAGAGGGGGCGAATTGGAGCGAGGCGAGTTGAGGGCTCCCGGTTTGGGATTGTTAGGGTTAGGGTTTACTGAGGGGCACTGATAGATGAATCGCCGGCCGTCGGCCTCCTCGTCGGCCTCCGCAGCGTCCGCTTCGGCGAAGAGGCCGGCTGCGACGGAGTCTGCCTCCAAGATGCCGGCAGCTTTGGCGGGGCAGGCCAAGAAGAGGGTCGCGCTTGCGAATATTAGCAACCAGAGCAATGTGGCACGTAACCCTGCTCGGCCGCTCGGAGCTAAGGGGGCCAACGTGGGTATACTTGGCGTTGTATTCTTTGTTACATTCTTGGATATATGGATGTGCTTTTTTAGTAGAATCCGCGCGTCTTTTCTCGATATGATTGTTGATTGTTATGTGGTATTATGCTCTGGAGAGGTTTTTGGTGTTCTTTGTATGATGAATTGGGGTTCAGATCGTTTTAGTAGAACGCTTAGAATAAGGGAGCTTGGCGTGTCAATTTTGTTTTAGGGTTTCTAATATAACAAGAAATTTCAGCGAACATTTTTGTTTCTGGCGTTATTATAGCTGAAAATATTGTCACTTCGCATACATTCTGTCAGTATTTGACATTTCTTGCTTAGTAGCTCTAATGCAATAGTTGTTTGATATATCTTCTAATGTTATTTTCACGGAGTTCAGTTGGTTTTGACACAAAATGACAGTGAAACATGGTAGTTTGTCCTTTTTGAGTAATGCGATATTTTGTGTTGGAAAACTCTCATGTTTGATGTTCTTTCATCTTGGCATACTGCACAAGCCGCTTGTATTTGAGCCCTGATTAAATTAGAACATGAGGTCTTGCAATATTTTACTCAAAAGTGAATATGTTTTTGTGCTCTTGCATGGATATTGGCTCTTTTTTTTTTTGAACCATGTAACCTACTGGTCTTCTCATGTTGATTTCTATTTTTCAACTATTTTTCCTTTGCTTCTTGCTTACAGATTTTTTTTAATTCCATTGGAGACTAACATTTTTCTTAGTTGTTCTTTTACTTATATGTCTTTACTAAATTCTGCATTTTTAGTTGGCCACCAACTACTTTTTTCATTTTTCTTAAAGTTTGAGCATGATTAAGGGTATTTTTTGTATATCTAATTCTTCCTTTCTGATGCATTACTTGTTAATACCTGATTGATCCTATTTTTGGCCAATCTAGAAGATTAACACAACAAGTTCAGCTTCAACAAAGAAGGGATCTTTGAGTAGTTATCGTGATACAAGATCGGGTGGCAGCTCTGCAGTTCCTTCGGCTGCTATTAAACCAAATACAAATAAATCTATCTACAAGACTTCACTTTCAATCAACAATGGACCTAAGACTACAGTTCCTGCCTGTCTTGCACCCTGCAGTACACTTAAGTCGCCTGGTCACTCCAGAGATTCTGTTTCTTTGGATGAGACAATGTCAACATGTGATTCGATGAGAAGTCCTGACTTTGAGTATATAGACAAAGGTGATTGTTCAGTAATGGCTTCCTTGGAGAGACAAGCAAATAAAAACCTTCACATCTCTGAGCATGCAGCTGAAGCAGGTACTCTTGTTTTGATTTTTTCTGAAATAAATTTTTCAGTAGGGCTGTCATAGTCAATAACCTGTGGTGCTTCTTAATTTTGGCACCTTAAATTGATATATTGTTTCTTTTTAGTTATTTAATCCAGTGATTGTCATATATACTCATCAGGTTCCAAATTGAGCATTGATGTTCCTATGATGATGGAAGTTGATGACATCATTGATGTTGATACAAACCACGATGATCCACAATTTTGCACTACACTTGCTGGTGATATCTACAGACATTTACGCATAGCTGAGGTGAGATTCTCGATATCGTATACTCTTTTTGGTAGGTTCTCTTTTGTATATTTGTACTGCACATTCTGATGTGAACTGTTCTTGTCTTTGCCATTCTACTCAATCAATGCACATGTTCCCAGGAGGTTGCTTAGTTTGCTTGCTTGCTAGTAGGGTCATAAATTGGTTCTCTTTATCTGGAATCTAGATCTATTAGGACTTGCATTTCTATCTTTATTTCTTTGGTTTGATACTCCATTATAGTCGGCCTTAATTAAGGTTTTATATTTTGCCAGTTTCAACTATGCCAACCAGCCTTACAGCATGGCAGTACAGTAGCAGAAAAAGAAGAAGATATGCACGTGATTAGTGATTAGGTCTTAAGTCTCTGTTGTAGAATAATACATAGGCATTTGATATGGATTTGATCTGATGTTCAAGGTGGAGATGTGGAAGAAAAAGAAGCGAGAGACAATAAATAGAAGTATTGAAGAGACTCACTTTTTCTTATTGTCGATATTGTTGAGCAATGGTTTGAAAGAATTTGCTACTCAGATTGAAGATTCATGTGATCTTTGGCAACTAGAGACGACAAGATGGAAGGAAATGAGAAAAGTAGTGATGATACAAAATCATTCATCTATCCCACAATAAAGAAAAATAGAAAGGATTTGATGAAATTTATAAATTATGGTAAAAAGAATAAAATGTCACATAAAGAAAAGAGGTGATGGGAAGTTCTGGGTTTTGAAATTTTAATTTGATAAGCGAGGTAGAGGAGAAGTGTGATCGGACTTTGGTGGAGGAGATCAAAGAAAATATAAAACAATGCCAAATTATAAGCAAGAATATTTTTCATTATTGGTTCGAGTTCAGTAATGGTGCAATATGCACCAATTAATTTGGTCTTCCATGCTACAAGCTCCTACTGACTGTTAATTGTTGAAAACATTGATGCATAGGATGGGGGCATCAGACATACATAGGATTTTTGGTGAACTAGTAGATCTTTAATGCTAACCCTGATGTAGAATGAATCTTGGATGGACAAAGAAAATAATTTTATTTATAGAATTTGTGGAATAAAAAAAAAATTAGACGAGGAACAAGAAAAAGAGAAATTTCAGAATCTCAGATTCATTTGGCTCAAGGAATAAAGGATGAAGCTTCACATTGCTTCACATGTCTACATGTGGATGATTGAATCATACTATCTAAAAAGAAAATGTGACCCCAAATCACATACATAATGTAGGAAAATATATTCATACATTCAGCCATGTTTACTTGATACAATTCTTTCTCTCTTTGAATAGACCTCCAAAACAAAGAAGAATAAGGAAAAATCATCGAAAGAAATTATTTCTTTTTTACTTAAGGTAACCATCTTTATACCATATCTAGAAAAAAAAAATCACTGCTAATTTTGTTTTGAGGGTTGTCATTCCTTGTCAGCAAGATATTTGTTTAGGTTCCGTTTTTCATTTCTTGTAAAGTATCTTCAATCAGAGACATATACCAATCGTTTCAATAGTTTCAGAGATATCTTGTAAAGTGATGTAGAATTAAATACGATGTTACATTGCAAAAATCCCTAAAGAAATAAAATTATTCCAAACACAAAATAAAATAAATATGATCCTGAATCGTACGGTCTGTTGTTTTGGTACTAATTAGTGAACTCGTGCATTTTGCAGGGATATTGAATTCATGTTTAACTATCTTTATATTGGAGTATAAGTCCTGCATTAGAAATTCTTCTAAGACCATCAATAGTTTCAGTAGTTTTTGGTCCCAAAAGAGTGAGAGTCGCTTGTATCTTCCAATTGGTGCAGTGATGCAGGTTTGAATTGTCGATTGAAATAACTTAGTCATTCAATTTTGTAGGCTAGGATGGTTCAGAACTTATCAAATTTTGACTTCTGCTGAATTGATTTCAAGAAGTTTTAGTTAATAATTCCTGTATCTTGGACTATAATTTAAGTTGTCAATGTCAATTTGTGTGATTTATTGCATGCTGTAACATAATACTATTAAAGAAGGTGATTCATTTGCGACTTTGATATCAGTTTGTGTGGATGAAGACTAGCACACATCTCGCTGTTCCTTTTGTCAATCCATGCCAGCATTTCTTAGGAAGTTACTAAGTCTGCAATAGTGTCTTTACCTATGATGAACTAAAGTATTTGCGCTTCCTAATTTGGTTATAATTAAGATCTAATTTTTGTTGGTGTTTCTTTATTCTTACAAAAAATAAGTCAATTAAGTTTGTGTCAGTAATAATATACTGAGATGCTAAATTTGATCTATTTTGGATGCTGTGTTGTATCATAATCTTATCTAGTTTTATTTACATCATGCCTCCGGAGCATTTGAAATAGTATTTATATTCTACCTAATGATGCAGCACCCTCATATTTAAAGCACTAAGTTCCTTAATTTGGATGTATGAGGAGACATAATTTAGAATGAACAGTGTTTTTTGTACCTGATATCAGAGTACATCTTCTGCTTTCCTGACAGACCAAGAAAAGGCCTTCCACGGATTTCATGGAAAAAATTCAGAAGGACATAAATGCAAGTATGCGTTCAATTCTAATAGATTGGCTTGTCGAGGTATATCCATAACAAGCGACTCCTTGTGGATGCCATTGCATTCTATTCAAATTTATTTATCTTTTCTTGGCCACAGGTTGCAGAAGAATATCGTCTTGTACCTGATACATTATACGTAACTGTTAATTACATTGATCGGTATCTTTCTGGCAACGAGATAAACCGCCAAAGATTGCAGCTTCTTGGTGTTTCTTGTATGCTTATTGCTGCGTAAGAGCTGACTACAGATGTTCTAATTGAGTATGTTTGCTTTCATCCATAATGGTTTATATATGTTAATATACTTGTAGAAAATACGAGGAGATATGTGCCCCACAAGTGGAAGAATTTTGCTATATTACTGACAACACATACTTCAAGGATGAGGTGGACGTGCTTTCAACTTTAGTGTAAGTTATATCATATCCATTGCTTGTGTTGTCCATTCATATCCAAGTGTTACAGGTTTTGCAAATGGAAGCTGATGTTTTGAAGTACTTGAAATATGAAATGACGGCCCCAACTGTTAAGTGTTTTTTGAGGTAAAAACTAGGAACCTTGGTGTCTATGTTGTCAAGTATTATGCGGACATACTACTGACTATATCATCTAATGTGATATGAAAAGGAGATTCATTCGGGCTGCTCAAGGATCTGATGAGGTAACTCCATCTTTTGCCCATCTCTTTCGTAGTTGTTTTCTTGGAGAGTTGCGATTCTTATCATTGTCCTTTTTCCAGGTTCCAGCATTGCAACTTGAGTTTCTTGCCAGTTATGTGGCAGAGATTTCACTTCTGGAGTACAGTTTGCTTTGCTATGCTCCATCACTTATAGCGGCTTCTGCTATTTTCTTGGCGAAGTTCATCTTGCAACCAGCAAAAAGGCCTTGGGTACGTATGCTATAATAAATCTTCATTTTAGGAAGTGATCTTTCTGTCGTTAATACTAATCAGTCATGGATTCCAATTCCCAACATTCAGTTTGTAGTTTTATATTTTTAGAATTTATACTTTTCAATTTTAACCGGTATGCAGAATGCTACACTTGATCATTACACGTTGTACAAACCATCTGATATCTCTGACTGCGTGAAGGCATTGCATCGCCTATTCTGCACTAGCTCAGGCAATAACCTACCGGCAATTAGAGAAAAGTACAGCCAGCACAAGGTAAATCTTTTTGTATGAGCTGCTGAGCTTGCAGCAAGTTCGTGATTCTTTGTTGACACTGGAGTTCCATCTCTTTCTTTCCCAGTACAAATTTGTCGCCAAGAAGTACTGCCCTGCTTCCATACCTGCGGAGTACTTCCAAGATGCAGGGAATTAGATTTAGTCAAGGAACTAGTTTTACAATCTGCATTATGAAGCAACTTTCTCCGTTGCACGGGGAGACCGGTTGAACTGGTGGAAGGCCGTGAAACTTAACAAATACATACACATCTGTCAGCCAGCCACCGATCGACAAGCAATCTGATGGTGAGTCTACAAGAAACATTAGTTGACAATTTCACTTCCTCTTGTGTATTCCTGATCTTTTCATGTACATCGCAATCTTGTGGTCAAGTCATTTGCCCTGTGAAAATATCTATCAATTTGATCAAGGATCTAGATTGTGGTCTTCGGGAGTCATTTGCCCCAAGCGAGGTTGATGTCTTTCACCGTTTACCTTGCTACTAATCACTGTTTGTGCCTCCTCTCAGCTTTTACCATGTTGACATAGCAAATGTTGGCTATGATGGAAATTTTTTGGAGAATATTTTTAGCATTTTATGATTGTTTCTCTTATGACGAGATATGAATGCTTATAAGTTTCTAATATCCTGAACCTGGTGTGAGAAGTAATTTTTATTGAGCTTATGAATCTGGTGACATTGATTTGCTTGAGAAGCATCGATAATGGGTTTATTATAGATTACCTTTCTAGTTAGACCTTCTAAGTATTTTGGTTTTTAGATTTGAAAATTTTATATTGAAATTCTTATATTATGAAAGTGAAATATCTAAATTTATTTATCCTGATGTTGTATGTTTTATTGATGAAAATATAAAACAAAGGATAAAAATATAATTTTAATATTTTAATTGATGGTGGCGGATGGCATTGATAGGCGTCACGAGAGGTTGTAGATGATTGTTGTGGACGAGGAGAGTGACGATAAAGGCTGAGAGGCACTTTATATTTGTGTTGACATCGACACAATTGTTGAGCAATGTTGCTCTGTAATTATGTAGATGTTGTTGTAGATGTCAAACGACTCTTTTGTTGCTGTGCATTTACGATGGTATTGATATCACTCTACATCTGTGTTGATGTCGACAAAGATGCAGAGCGGGATTGCTCGGCAACTATGTCGGCATCGACATAGATGTCGAGCAATGCTAATTTGCATTTACGTGTGCCAACATAGTTGTCGAGCATTGTCGCTTTATATCTGCACTAACACTGATGCAAATGTTGAATGGCTCTTTCGTCATTTTGCATTTGCCTTGACGGCGATACAGTTGTTGAGCGGTAAACGAATTGCTGATATAAATACTGAGCGAATCTTTCATTGCTCAACACTTTAACAATACGGATGCAAAATAATGAAAGGATCGTTTGGCAAGTATGTCAACGTCGGTGCAGTTATAGAATAGCTTTCATTTTTCATTATTGTTCTTTTCATTCACAATAGCCACGTTGGTCCTTCTTGTCGCCATCATTCGTTATCACCGACATCATCCATCATCATTAATTTAAATATTAAAATTATTTTTTTACTTTTTATTTTTATATTTTTTATTAGTAAAATCAATAACATTAGGATAAATAAACCTAAATATTTTAATTTTATAATTATATGAATTTTAATATAATTTTTTTAAATTTAGAGATCCAAATATTAGGACAATCTAACAAAAAGAATAATATATAATTAATCTTCAGAAACGTTAGTCTTACCACGACAATATAAAGGTGCTTCTCTGGAAATGATTCCTAAACCCCTAATGAAACCGTTGTCTTGCAAATTACAGGTTGGGTCGTAAAGCATCAAAGAAATGATTATTCTTGGTTTCAGGTAATATATCACGTGATACGGCCATTCTACACACACAGCAAATAGGACAGATCGGTGGATGGATACGTTTGGTAGCATGGCACCCTTCGCCGTGGCGGTGACACGATGACGACGCTATAACTGGCAGATTCTATTAATTATATTTTTCAAAAGACTTTCTAATTGAATTAAATTTGAAATAGAGATTTTTTTAATTAAAAAACGCCAATAAATTACTCACTTCGCATCGCTCGAAGGCTGCTGTCACCCTCGCCGTTCGTCCATGGAAGCCGCGGCCGAAACCCAACGCGTCCAAACCCTCGTGGAGGCCGGCGTCGCCCACCTCCCTCCCCGATACGTCCAGCCGCCGGAGCTCCGCCCGCACCTCAGCCGCCGTCGCGATGCCACGGCGGATTGCGGCGGCATTCCCGTCATCGACCTCGGCCGCTCCGGCGGCGACCCCGTCCCGGCGATCGGCCGCGCCTGCCGGGAGTGGGGCGCTTTCCAGGTGCTGAACCATGGCGTTCGCCCGGGGCTCCTGGAGGAGGTCAGGGCCATGGGGTCTTCCTTCTTCCGCGCCCCCACGGAGGCCAAGCTCCGGTTCGCGTGCGACCCCCGGTCGCCGGCCTCCGAGGGCTATGGGAGCCGCATGCTGGCGAAGGACGATGGGGTGCTCGATTGGAGAGATTACTTCGACCATCACACGCTGCCGGAGTCTCGCCGCAACCCTAGCCGGTGGCCGGATTTCCCATCCAGTTACAGGTTAGGATAGCTGGATTGAAATTATCAACCTTGTGCATCTTTTTTTTTCCTTTTAGAATTGATTCAATCAAAGCTCGTAGAAGGTTGCAAACGAACAAGCCTGCATCTTTTAGCTAAGCAAGCGTCCGAGACGGGTTTTGATCCGTCTGGGATCTAGTGATTTTGAGTTCACCTACCAGGGCTGCATGTTGATTGTTCATACTGAAATTGAATGTTTAATTTTGTCATTTCCATAGGAAAAAACTGTTCACTAAGGTTTTCATGGTATGCAACCATTTTGACTTTTGCGAGAAATAGTATTTCTAAGACTACTTAATGGTAGATTGAATTTGCATGTGTTAAGTGTTTAACTCATTCGGACAAAGAAATCTTTCATTTCTGCGCGATCCTTCAATTACCATCTACTATATTATTTGGAAGGTTTAGCGGAGGCGTCGCTGGCTAAAGTTTAGTTGTTTTTTGTTAGTTTCTCAAAACTCAGCTCTTTGACTTGTTTGATATTTTTATTGTTGAAATTCTCATAGTGTAATTGAAGGCTCGGAACTAATCGGTGGAAAACTAGAATAATTTAGTTGCTTGCACACTGATGATACGCCTCTGCATTACTTACAATGACCTGCATATAGTTGCTGCTGAGATTATCCTGGTAACAATTTGAAGATCACGATTGAAGGCTAACTTCATTTTTGGGTGAAAAGTCTTTGAAGAATAAGAACCGGCTAACATCAGAAAGCAATTAGAGTGAATAGATGCATTTTTAGTGGGATAGTGAAATCTTGGTCATGCGAAATACCACTGAGACACTCACTCGGGGTGTGTGCAGTTTGTCTTGACTTATGATGATGAGGAAGCAATTCCTTTAAATTGAATTCTGTTTTCTTTAGGCTGAAGTCAGTTCGAAGAATTTAGTCAAGTTCTAGTTAGTCATAGACCTCAGACTCTGAACTCAGAGTTCAGATGTCAACCAACTGGATATGACACCTAAAGGTCACTAGGATTTTGCTTTTGTGATATTTTTTTTGAACAGAACTGAGAACCTAAAATTTTGTTGGTTTGAGATTCAAATTTGATGATGAACGGACTCACTTTGTGTGGTGAAATCTGAATCCAAGAAGGAAATTTTCTGGAACAGACAAAATAAGCCATTTAAGCTCTCTATGACTGCTCATTTAGAAGAAACTTTCTTAATCTTAGCTTCAGGACTGTAGATATCAAGACTGGCATGGAACTACTAATCAAAATGGTCACCTCCTGTGCATCAAAAATTTGAGCCTCTCTTCTAGATCTTGATTGGTTTTCTAGTGCAGTTCTAAATATCATTACCAAGAAAAAAAATAAATGCAATGTGATGCCTGTGAGTCATATTTCTAAATGTTTCCTTCAGCTACATAAATCCAGGCATCAACGTCACCGTTCTCTTTTTCGTTTCTGTCCATGAACTTGTGGTGCCTTATAATGCATACACAATAAAACTGGCTGATTTGTACAGGGATGTTGTGATAGAATATAGCAACGACATAAAGAAGCTTGCTCAAACATTGTTATGTATGATCTCCCAAAGTCTTGGGTTGCCACCACTGTACATTGAAGAAGCAGTTGGGGAAGTTTATCAAAACATAACTATTAGCTACTACCCCCCTTGTCCTCAGCCAGATCTCGCTCTTGGTTTGCAATCCCATTCTGACATGGGTGCCATAACACTTCTAATACAAGATGATGTGGAAGGTCTTGAGGTACTCAAAGATGGGGAATGGGTGCAAGTACAGCCTCTATCTGATGCAGTTGTTGTCATTTTGGCTGATCAAACTGAGGTATTTGCATTTAAGTTCAATTACGATGCCAAAATGTTATGCATCTATAACTGTTATTGTTGTAAGATCTGCTTCAAACTAATACTGATTTATCTTAAATGATTGTTAGAACATTTAGTCTATTGATCTTCTATAATTTGGTCATTTGGTAGAGAATTTTGAATGTTTCTAGATGAATTTTGTAAAGATTCAAAAGGCATGACCAGGTAGTTATACATCTTAGATTTCTAAAGGTTAAAGGGACTGATCATTTATTTCTTGGTGGTAGACCAGCATCTTAATCGACACTTCTTACAACATCAAGTTGAAACCTATATTAGATATCCTCTTGCTCTTTGACATATATTAAGTATTGCTGTTCTTCATTAATTATTTTCTCTTTTTTCTCTTGACATGAAAATTCATTTTCATAAAAACAAGTGTTATAATAACTAAGTAATGCTTACTTTTATAATCTTTGTCTTGATTAATTATACCAATTTTTGCTCCCTGTGTGAACTAAGGATGTACATGTTAGTTGTGATTGTTCCATTTAACACATTCTAAAATCTACATATCACATAAGCTAACATTTCCATGTATGAACAACTGATTCATCCATTGCACTATCAGTTCATGTAAGGCCACTGCATGAACTTGATCTCATGAGCTGTTGGTTTTAAGTATATTACGAGTTGTAATCTCTGTAATAATGCTTCTGTCTGGGGCTGATTAGATCTTTTATAGATGCCAAAGCATCATGTACAACATGCAATAATAGACATGTAAGAAGTTCAACATCTAGTTTTATGCAAAAATGTGAACTTACATCCGGAATTAACCTGTACAATGATTTAGAGGTGGCTTGCTACAAATTTAATTTTTCATAAGATTTTCTTGCAGAAAATCTGCTAACATGGACTCAACACCAGTTTTATTATCCCACATGAAATTATGCTGACAAGAGAAATTTATTTTGAAGTTGCATGCTTTTTGGATTTAGCAATAATATATGATGGTCTTTTAAATCCTGTGTGCAACGATAATTAGCATGAGTTCCATCTTGCGCTGAAATCTGAGTTCCAGGGGTATTATTTGAATGGTGGTCTTTATCTTTTCTTTTGATCCCGAGCACATTTTCTTAAGCTCAATAATGATTTCAGCGGTGCTGCCACCATAATGCTTTACATTTTTGCATAAGTGCCTTCTCAAAGAGCATTACAGGTACCATTGTTTCGGCGAGCTTCCAGGGGTATCTTTCGAACCTCTCCCTAAGCCTATTTTCTTGACCATGGCCAAGCCCTTCATGAATCAGTTCTTTATGCTCAAATATGATTCTAGTAATTTGATCCTCATGCTGCCACAATAATCCTCGACATGTATGAGGGTGATGGTAACATTGTTTACACTCGCGCTTCCTGCATGATACTTGGTTCCAAATATTTGGATAAAGTGTCTTCCAAAAGGATTATTACAACACCTCGATTAGTCCTACATCGGAAGTGGACAAGATTAAGGTTGGCTTGTAAGGGTTTGATTAGTGTAATACTATCAACTTCAGCTTAAACATTTTGGCCAATGGTTTGGGCCAAACGAAGTTGATAGGCGAGTTAGCCCATAAGGTCCGGGTCGTGACATTTGGTATCAGAGCTGACCTAGCATTTGGACATGATGAGAGCGCTTGAATAGAAAAGGGCTATATGTGGATGGTGTCAGAAGACTTATCTATGTTGGTCTCTGATGAGGATGTCAAGCCCTTGAGTGAGGGTAGGAAGATTATCACACCCCAATTAGTCTCGCATCGGAAGTGAGCAACATTAAGATTGACTTATAAGTGTTTGATTTGTGTACTATTATTAATTTCAGCTTAAGCATTTTGATCAGTGGTTTGGGCCAAACGAAATTGATAGGCCAGTTAGCCTATCAGGCCTGGGTTAGATCATTGATAAACTTGATATATTTCTTCTTCTCTTTAAGATTTCACTCCCCGTCACTAAGGCAAAAATTAAGTCACCTTTCCAAAGGTAATATATTAAAGGTAACTTTGATAACTCTGCCATTGGTTTTATTATATAAGAGGAAGGCCACATGACCATACATCTAGTCTCCGAGTATACATCTTCCATAAAATGCTAATTAAATTGATAGGCTCCTAAGATCCACTGTTAATTTAGAAACCCAGTCTGAGCTTATTTTTTGGTTGACTACAAGCAAATCTGGAGTTGTGTTTCTCACATCCTCTTTGTCAGGCAGCCAGTCAAACATCCAATAAGTTGACCAAAAAACTAGTTGATAATGGTTGCGGCTTTTTGTACACAAATGTTAGATGATGTTGGGAACGGTTTATGACCATAAATGGCATTTGGAAGGATATTTGATCACATCAAAGTGGTGGGTGTTTGACTGAGAGTTCAAGGAAGTCGGTGTCATAAAGCATTTCACAGAGACCTTAATTACTTTGAAACCGTACATTTCCTGTATTTATCTTCTGCACACCATGGGGTCACTCATGAATCATCGTGTTTTACCTAAGCCTTTTACTTCAGCTTGAATTCTTACCTGTTCTGAATTTTCTGCAGGTGATAAGTAATGGTGAATATAAGAGTGCTGTGCATCGAGCTGTTGTCAATGCCCATCATCCCCGGTTATCTGTTGCCACATTTTATGATCCATGTAAGACTAGGAAAATATATCCTGCTATGCAGCTAATCACCAAGCAGTCTCCACTAAAGTACCGAGAGGTTCTTTATGGGGACTATGTCTCGTCGTGGTACAGCAAAGGTCCGGAAGGCAAGCGCAATATTGATGCTCTTTTAACTAGCCAGTAATGCATCATTCTTATATTGTGATTGGTCTATGAACTCCTAAGCTCGTCCAAGTTGAGATGTGCTCTGTAATGAAAACTACATGTATGCCAATAAGGATTCTTGGTGGAAGATGTCTATCAAGATTATAGCCTGGAACAAAAAGGTATGTAACTTTGAAAGCAACAAGAAAAAAGGATTGTGAATAGTTATGATTTTTGTCTCATTTCACATATTTGCATCTTTTGGTGTTGGAAATTCATCTGTATAAATCAGCAAGCATTCGATGAAAGGTTTAGATTATGGGATTTGACTTATCATCCTCATGGTTTGACTGATTTGTGCTTTCAGCTCCATGTGATATTTTTGTTGACAAAATGGTCACCTTATAATGCTTGGCCTAAAACCTGATATAGATTTGTCATAGTAGAGAAGAGAAGAAAGTTTTTCTCTTGCTTATGATCTCTGTGGTGTCAACATTTGTGTATTTTTGCTTTTGAGCTTTGTCAAGGCAGCCAGTTAGAAAAATGGACTTTGTGTATTTTCTTGGGTATGAATGTTTGGCATGTAATCAAACGAGTGTCTTTTTGGCTCAGTTCTTTAGTTGGAATATTATATTGTCAAGCTTTTCTAATAGTATCTGTTTTACTGTCATTTGTTAATTAAAATTACCAAAGTTGCGTTGATCATGTATGTCACCACAATCAAATCTTTTATTGCAAAGTAATAAAAGATTCTCCGATATCATCGAGCCACTTTTATTAATAAAACAACAAAGAATGTATAGTTTAAAAATAAAAAAAATTATTTAAAAATGGAATGGAGTTTAAAAATAGAGATGGGATGGTTGGTATTTTGGAGGGATCTTTATGAGGATTGATTATATATTATTTCGTATAGTTAGTTATTTTAGTATCTTGATCCTTATATTATAAAAATTTATATTGGTATTTTTATACTGTGAAAGTAAAACATTTGAATCTATTTATTTTAAGTTTTAATGTTATTAGTTTTATCAACACAAACATAAAAAGAAAAGATAAAAAGGTTATTTTAACTTTTCAGTTGGTGATAGCGGATGATGGTGTTATTCAGGACTATAAGTAACTGTTATAGATGAGGAGAGTGGTAGCGAGAGATGAGGGTTGCTCGATAATTACATTGATGACGAGTACGATGGTGTGTTCAACATTGACTTTTGGGATCCATATTTTTCTACTGTCATTAGATACATTTGTCAAGAGCTTGCTAATCGCTCACCTACTAGTCTTTCATAGCTTTAATTCTTGATCAACGATAAATGCGATGAATCGAACTCTTTTGATGAGTCTCTCATCTTTTCTTTTTCATGCTTATGTCAGAATTGACACAACAATGAGAAGAGTAGTAGGACCTCCGATAACCCTAGCTTCCGATCGAGCAATCTGCCCAACAAGTTAGCGATGAGGTGACCACCATCTACATTGGCATTGATGTAGTTGTCAAGTGACATCGCTCTGTATCTACATCGATGCCAACGTAATTATTGAGTAGCGTCACTCTGCATTTGCTTCAGTGTTGATGCAAATACAAAGCGATGCTATTTAATAACTATGTCGATGTCGATGTGGATGATATTGACTACCATGATGTCAACGCTAATGCAGATGTTAAGGGGTTCTTTCGCTGCTCAACAACTACATTGACGGTCATGCAAATGTAGAGCGACAAAAGTGTTGCTCAAGCAACTCTCGCCTTTTACTGTCACTCTTTTTGTCCACAATAGTTACCCGTAGCCCCCAATGTTACTCATCTTCAATTCGAATGTTAAAATTATCTTTTTATCTTTTATTTTTATATTTTCATTGGTAAACTGATGGTGTTATGTAAATGAATTTAAATATTTCACTATATGCTAATGTAACTTATTAAAGTGTAGGGTTCAAATTGTTGAAGATAGTTAACTATATCGGATAATGTATAATTAGCCCTCTTCGTACTCACGAAGGAATTATATTGGTTCACATCTTATTTTATAATATTTGATCAAATCAGCCACATAATATATATTTAAAATAAAAATATAGTATTATTCTCAACGAATGCAAAATTTGTATAGTGAATAAATTACATGTCGGACAAAGAGATAATTCACTTATAGTGCATGATATGGATACACTACCATGGATAAATTGTGAACGAATGCAAATTTTACACACAGATGGTTCATGAACCGTGTGCGATTTAGATATGCTACCACGGATAAGATGTCAAATTTACACTTAATTGCGAATGAATGCAAACTCCATGTAATGAATGAATTGCATTCAATGATCTAGATAAGGTCTCCATATCATCCACATGATATGTTGGGAAGAAAATAATGGTTAGTTCTGTACTAGAATCTCCACCCTAATTACTTGCTTATTCTTTCATGCCATTTCATCTTAATATATTCAAGGGCGGAAGAGTGGATGTGTATAAGATACCACACTTAAAGAGGTTGCTTTTCATAATCTAGCCATGAGGGTCAGAGTCCGATCCATGAGTATTCGATACAAAGATGGAAAAGGTATTTCTCTTTCTCATAGACTATTTTTTCCCTATCTTTCTCAGTATTTGTAATGCCAATTTCAATTTTTCGGGTCACTGTTAGTCATGTCTCTCATGCTAATATGAAAAATATTAACAGCGGGAGCAGTTCAAACTGCTCATCCGTATTATTATAATTTTTTGGATTCATTTAAGACATGTTTTAAGCATGTATACTAATAAAAAAAAAAAGCAAGAAATGATACGCTATTTGAGAATGGCTATGTGATTTTTTTTTCTCCCATTGATGAGCTTTATGTAGGGCAATATCTATGGTCAAAATATTTTCCCAATTTTGATTTATATTTTGTTGCATAGGCTACCATTTGACTATTTGAAACTCTAACAAACATGAATGCCATTTAAACTATTATGATAAGTAACTAACAACATTTTAGGCATTTAAACTAGTATGTATTCGTTTAAAAGAAACTAGTCACTGATATCTACAGTTGATAGTGGCTAATCCAAGTTTTAGATGGATATTAGCAGAGGAAAAAGACGATGTATCCATACTTTGCAATGACATAGAATTAATTACGCTTAAAGCATGGAAGCCCAAAAGTTATCTAAGAGAGAAAATATCTACGGAAAGAAACCCTCATCTCCAAAGAAGCAACTCATTTCAATGCCTAAAGAAACTAATCATCCCAGATCGACTCCGAAGGCAGGCAAATTGCAAGCGGGAAATAAGAGGAAGAAACGGAACGGACCCGGGAGAAGGCGATGATCCGGCAACAGGGGAGGGGAAGCGGCATCGACCTGAACTGAGGAGGAGGAGGGCGAAGGCAAGGGTGCAGGAGAGGAGCGGCTTGATCTATAAGGCGGATCCGGTGGAGATCTGATGATATCTGAGCGGGATATTCCGGCTGCCGGAGTAGAAGAGGGGAATCCCTCCTCCTCCTCCTCCTCCAACTCCGCAGCCGTCGCCTCCTCTCATCATCGCAGATCCTCACTGGAAGGCGCCGCGAGAGAGTAGAAGAGTGACGGCGGTGGAAGCTCCACGGAGGAGAGGAGGGGAGCGGAGGAGAAGAGAGGTGACTCCCCGCGTTACTCGCACGGTTTAAATAATCCACCGCCTACCTCGCCTGACTCGAGAGGAGCCGTGTTTTGCCAAACCGTCCACGGATACGACCGACTCCACATAGGAAATATTAGAATTTAATATATGTTAAACCTTCATTTAATATATGTTAAACCTTCCTTTAATATATTAAAATTTTTTTAAAAAATTGTTATGCAACTTCAAATTTAGTTTCTTTAAAAGATTCTAAACTTAATTCAATATTTTTTATTTAAAACATTAATTTGAGGGTGCTAGCCATAAATTTTAAATCTCAACCAATATTTTTTTATGAATATTAGCTCACTTAGATAAGATTTTAATTATTAATAAAAACTAATAGTATATATATGTTAAAAATATATTGATTATTATATTTAAGACTTTTTTTATAAATAAGTGGTGAAGGCACTGACGAGCTTTGGTATGATAAAATATGCCAAAGTTTTTATTAACCAAGCTAGCTAATATCTTCTCAACTCAATATATGTCACCTGGATTATTTTCTCGATATTTATCAATTTATTCGTAAGAGTATCTAGCCCTCTTTTTAATCTCTCCCCCTATTTATTATTGTTCATGTGTGGCTTAATTATCTCTTGTTTATTCAAAAGGGTAGGTGGTGCGATAACTCTATCACAAATCAATTTTGGTTATCAAATTCATCTTAATAAAAAAATTAAGTATTATTTATTTATTTTTTACGAATCTTGACTCTGATATCATGTTAAAATTTTATTACCGTTGAGTTCAAAGCAAACGAGCCAAAGTTAACATGTATAATATCTGATATCAATTTAATCAAAAAACTTAATTATGATATTATGAATCAAACTCAATATATAAGATAACTCTATAAATATTTATCAACTTAGGATTTTTTTTAATCCTCTTTTACACAGCCTCCCATTTCTCCGAGTTAAAGAACAGCAAATACCTGAAGTCATGGATCGTATCATTGTAGAAGTTGAGAGGGCTCTCTCTCGATCCTAACATGTGATCTCTTGTCATCTGCTGTATGTGTATCTGCAAATAAATTACTAAATGGAAGTTCCGTTGTGTAAGCATGGAGATATGGCTGAGATCATATTTCCATGTCCACAAGAAAAGATGGGGGGAGAGAGAGAGAGAGAGAGAGAGAGAGAGAGAGAGAGAGAGAGAGAGAGATATGCTTATTTCTGCATTGATACTGATGACTCCAGACTCGGTAGGACAGTGGAAGACTAGAAAGTGCAGATATGTATTGTAGTAGGATTGTTACTGCAGGACTATCATTAATGAAGCCAATAGATAGTCTAGAAATGTATTGTCTGTTATGAAGCTAATAGAGAGCTGCAAACCATGGTACGAAGCCACAAACTATGGAGCACACATGCAGATTCTACGACAACCTCTTCGATGAGGAGTTGAGGAACTTGACAGTGTCCTCAATGGCCTCCGACAGGTGATCGGCGAACTCGGGCGGAGCAAATCCCCGCGGATTCGTCATGTCCGAAGGAACTCCAGCCGGTATCTGCCTCCTGCTCCTGGACAAGACGACGACGCGCACCGCCCTCGAGGTTTTGGCGTGGAGAAGCCCGAAGAACCTCGTCGCCGAGAAGCGTGCACTCTTCAGCAGCCGCCATGAGAAGCCTCTGCGGCCACGCTTATCCCTGGTACAGTCGTCGCGGTACTTCTTGGACATCCTTGATCCCAGATGCTGAGACGACGGCAAAACCATGGAAGCTTGGCGAGGCATTTATCATGGCGAGCCAGGGGTGGTGGGGATCCGTGAAGGATCAAAATATGAGCAGGAACAGTACGTTTGTGGAACGCTAAGCGGACGTGTATGTGCTTGGAGTCATGCTGCGGCTGACGGAAGAAGATTCTCATCGTCCTCGGAGCAAGGGAAAGCCGTGCAGGTAGGGAGAGAAAGGAAAGGGACGTCAGATAACTACTACGACATGACAGTTCGAGTACGAGCTCTCGCTTCATGTCTTTTGAGGTGGGATTGCCATGGACTTCTTCTCTTTCGTTCTCGCTTTGTTCCTGCGGTGGTGTGCACCGAGTTCAAAGCCCGCGTGGTGGTTCCCCATGGAGCGCTTTGAGTCGGTCGACCATTTTGCTACGTCCTTTTTGCTGCTTTGTGTTTCGTTGACTGCTTGACGGCTTTCATGCACGTTAACATGGAGCCTTTCAAATAATCATAATGTCTACTAAATAAATAAGTAATAGTCGTCATTTTCTTTTTTTATAAACGAAATAACTGTCGAGGGCATATCGGTAACTCGATGCAGCCCAAGTTACAACAAACCCAGCCCATGACGTTACAGCCTCAAGAAGATTCGAGAATGTTCCGAGACCACGACAACGTCCCTGGTATAGTTTTCGGGTACGTTGCCTTTTTCTTTCTTCTTTTGTTTCGCCCCAACCTTAACCCTCCCATAGGAGCCTCGAGAAACTTCCACCACTCCCACTTCACTATATATTCCCCCTTTCCCTCTTCGAAGACAACCGCCTCCCTCGCAACCATTTCCACCGATCCAATGGCGTCGCTCGTTTCCCCCGGTTCCGGATTGAACCTTCCGCGAAGCAACGCCTTCGGCCCCATCTCCGTCGATGTGTGGCATCCCCTCGACGGCGTCCCCTTCGGCTCCTCCTCTCTCCTCCCCTTCCCCCGCCCCCCCTCCGCTCTCCTGAGCGAAGCGTCGGCGCTCATCTCCACCCTCGTCGACTGGAAGGAGACACCGGAGGCGCACGTCTTCATAGCCGACCTCCCGGGGCTGAAGAAGGAGGAGGTGAAGGTGGACGTGGAGGGCGGCCGTATCCTACAGATCAGCGGCAAGAAGAGGGACGACGGCGAGGATAAGACCGGTACCTGGCACCGCGTGGAGCGAACCGGTGGCTGCTTCCTGCGGCGATTCTTGCTTCCGGACAACGCCAAGGCGGAGCAGGCGAGGGCAGCCATGGCGGACGGCGTGCTCACCGTCACCGTGCCCAAGGAGGATGTCAACAAGGCCCACGTCAAGTCCATCAAGATCTCTGGTTAGAGCGTTCCTGGTGACTATGCACAAACTTGGAGTAGATGATGCTTTGGTGGTGTTAATCATCAGATCTGAGTCTAGCTGCTTTCAGTTTACTAGTTTCTAATAATCGTAAATAAGCTTAGTAAGAACGCTTGAATAGGTTCACAATATTGATGTTGGGTTTGCGTAGCCATACTTTTATCAGAACCCTGCTTATGCTTGATGTTTTGCATGGTGTTTGCTGTCTTTTTCTACAGCTGTAACTACGGAAAGTTAATGAAAAGAAAAAGATGCCGTCGTTTCATGGCCTCTGTGAACTGTTCCGCATCCCGCTGCACATTCTCGAGTTCGGAATCGAGGTGTTTATGACTGTTCACGGCATCCTCGTTTGTGCAATACTGTGTTTGAGTTTCTCCATCAGCTTCGCTTGGAAAACATATTTCTTCGATGCTCTGCACCTGTTTGTTCTTTTTCCTGCCTGTGTAGAGGTTATATGAACCTAAATTCCACCGAAGAATGGATGATGCTGTCCTTGATCTAAATGTTAGACAATTACGCGAATATTTTTTAAAAGAGACCTTGCTGAATGAATCGATATGTTAGATTTTAGCGTGGTTGAAGAACGTCATGACATAAATTGCTGCTTCATAAAAGGAATGCTAACTAAAATGAGTCAGTATTTATTGTTATTGATAGGTCGGTCACACTGCCGTTTGAAGAAGGCATTGATTGAACTGTGGTTTTCTGTTAAGTAGAGAAACTGCATGCGGGCGATAACTTCCATAGTTACAGATTACCTGTTAACATACCTGTCAGTAAACAAAATATTAAATATTATGGTTTTCCTTCCTTGCTTTTATCTATTATGGATGCAACAGAAAAATGTTGTATCTGCAGGGGGGGTTGCATCTTTTGATTGTTACAAGTGCAAATAATTATTATCATGTTTATGATTCGTTTGTCGTTTACAATTCGTTCCAATTAATGTGCAAATTTCAGCATGATTGTTACAAGTGCAAATACTTTCTCACATTTTGTCCCAATAATTTAGTAACCCTACTAGGTCATTTCTCTTCTCATACTTTCGAAACAATATATTTCCAGGTTTAATTTTCTTTAGGATTTTTCTTTAAGCTTATTGCTGTATGTTTTCTTCTTCTTTTTTTTTTTTTTCCTAATCGCTTGATACCTTGTTTCCTATACTACGTTGAGATTTTAAGATCAATGAATGGAACTACTTGAGGCTCAATCATCACCCTTTTGTATCCATTCATCTTCCTTCTTAAGGAAAGCGAAACAATAGTCAATTCTATTTTTTATGTTTTATTTTTTTGAAGAGATACCATATTAAAATGTTAAAATTAATTTTGAGTTTAAGTTAAATTAATCAAGGTTAATATACATCAACCCTTGTGGATCAAGTCCAATATATGAGTGTTCGGGAAAATGTCATTAACGTCTTTGTCAGCATGACGTAGCCCTAGTCTATATGCGTAGAGTCATCTAAATTAGAAAGCATCTTATCATAAAGATCGGAATAGGAAAAAGCCTTCTAAGCCAATCCCTTTGATGCTTAAGTTAGCACCATGATTTGCTTTTATAATTCTAAGTTATTTATACTCTTATCTGGAGTTGACAGTACATTTTTATACCTAACTTTGAGGAGATGAAATATTTCATAAAAATTTCATAAGGGAGGTAATTTGTAATCAACCCTAGTTACCATTTGGACTCCTGAAAATATTCCTATAAATATTTGACAGAGAAGGTAATTTTTAAACGTCTCGAACTAAGAATATTCCTGAGAGAGTCCTGGAGGTAGCTCGGGATGATTACGAACTGCTTCCTCTATTAAACATTCATAGAAATATTCTTGGGAGCCTAAGGGGAAGCTTGGATTAGTTACAAATCATCCTGTAAAATCTTTATGGGATATTCTTATATCCTTAATGCAACGTATAAAAACACACATTGAACTTCGGATAAGGATATAAAAAACTGAGTTAGAAAAGTAGATCTTAATATAAACTTAAGCACCGAATGGATCAACTCAGGAGCTTTCTACCTAAAATTTTTTTCCACTTCGAACGACTCCATCCATGTGGTTCAAGGTTATATCATGTTGATAAAGACGTCGATGATGGTTTTCCACACAATAAGTAAGCTCTTTTAATACCTAATAATATTAGTAGATTATTCTTAGTCTTTTTTGAGTCTTCATCTTGCTCATAAATATTTGCTTGATTAAAATGTTTGTATTTTTTATTGGTTTAGTAATTTCTATCTGGACATGCATTTTATCATGAAAGTAATTGCAAGTGTTCTGCAGAATCCACAGACAGCCCCGAAGATGGGACAGATCGGCAAGATTGATCTCAATGTCTTCCAGCTTCAAGGCAAAGAAGCAACTCACCATTGCACACCTAATTTTACTAAACCTCGTATATGGGCTTATTCAATTACATGGAGAGTCCTTGGTGAGCTGCAGTTATAAATCATATACGAGTCTTTCGTTCTGAAATCACCGATGCTTCCTCCTGTTTTAACGCCACCGACGCAGTTACATCATCCGAAGAAAAGAAAAGAAAAATAACCATCCTTTAAAAGAAAAAGGTACGCTGCTCTTCCTCAACAACTCCCAGTTTCACATGCCTCCCAAAGTGAAGACGTTCATGATTGCCACTGGGTCCTATAAACACGCTTTGTTTCAAGTAACTGGACTAGTGCGGCTGAGAACAAACAACTCGATCATGCGCTCATTTTGTCACCTAACAAAGTGTTGCCTTTCCTTTAATTTAATGCTTATCCGTTGATTGCTTTGCATTGATTATAGTCATTCTCCCTTTGTTTATCCTGTTTTGGTGCAACCGGATATCATTCTACAAGGTTAATCGTGGGCATACCGAGCTTCTACATTCCTGCAAAGTTTTAGATCATACATGAATACAAGAAGTCATTCTGAAATATAATGATATTTTTGTAGTAAATAATGTTTGGAATCACACTTGTATTGTTGTATAGCAACAACAGGGACAGAATTATTTCTGATACAGTCAATTTTGATCATGATAAAATTAATTAGATTTTGTTCATTTTCTGAGTATTATCACATATGATTAGCTAGAGAGAATTTTATTTTGTATGTAGAAAATATTCATATTCTGTGTCCTATTTCAGTCTTAAGGATAAAAAAACATCAGTTTATGGACAGAAAACACTTGTATCTTATATTTATCTCATTTTAATCTGAGGGCTGAAAGCATATGCGTCTTATTTCTTACTTCAAAAGATTACACTAGGAGTGTATAAAGTGAGACCCCTTTGATGATCAAGTTATTGTGCATAAAAAATATTAGCTTAGGAACTCAAGTTTACTTCAATAGATTCAAAATAAAGATATACCTGAAGAAATTGTTTTATATAGTCTTAGTTTTGTGATCGTCAGGTTTAATAAGGTGATACTCCCTCTAGGCATTATACTAATACAAGATATCTCTTAATTATTAAACAGATGTCTCAAGCTCCTCGTTATATCCAGAAGCTATGGTATATCGTTGGATGGACCTCTATATAACATTGATTAGACTTCACGTATTGTCGTATCGAGTTTTGATTAATTGAAAATAAGAATCGTTTCCGGAGTTCATGAATGGACAGATATTTTTGAGAATGAATGGAAGTGTGCAGGTACCCATCAGTTTGTGTCTATATTTGTGGTCATACTAAACCTCAGATATGGTCCTTCGTTGTGGTGGAATCAGCGAAGGAAGACCCTTAGCAAAAAGGGGCGTGAACATGTGGAACAACAAATAGCACAAGCCTATTTCATCACTGCACAAACTCAAGTGGGTCACAACGGGCAAAGGGTGGGAATATCTTTAAGTTTCTGGGCGTATCCACGCCACGCATCATTGTCTCGTGTGGATCCAATTGACCCATCAATTCGCGTGGACATCTCAAAGCATCTGTGGCCATGGTGAACATTAATCCTGCATCTTAGGTATAGAAAAATATTTGATAAGAAATATTTCTTATAAGATATATTGTTAAAAGAAGTAAATGCATGATTATATTTGATGTTATTGATCACTATAATCTGCATTGCAGGGAAAACAAAAAAGAGTGCAATAGTGTGATGGAAGAAACGATTGTTTCCATGAGAACGCATGACAAGGTATGAAAACAGATGATTTGATTATTCTTCTTTGGCATTAACGTAATGCTCCTTTTTGTTATGTGAGATGAAATCATAAAAAGCTGTAATCTTTTCTAGAATGTCAATGGGTGGTTCGATTCAATTTACTAATTATATTTTCCTAATCTTAAAAAGATTGACATGTTCTTAATTCTTTATTTATTATCAAAGATATTATATTTTTCACAAGAATATCCAAGTCTTTTTATTATAAGGTTGGAAAAAAATATATATTTGTAATATTCACTGATCTTTAATCTCTCACCTTCGGTCTCTATCATCATGTCACTTATCACAATAATTTTTTTATAATATTATCCATGTCTTCCATACTTTTAACATAATAATATTTTATTTTTTTTAAAAAAAATTAAATCTGTGACTCCGATCATTTGATTTATCGATTCAATTTATGATTCAGCGACGTATAATTTGATTGGACAGATATCTCATTTTAATAGTGATGCTTGTAAAAGAACCCTTGTTATTTTCTCAAATTTTAGTGGCAGCTGATCCCACTGCGCCCACATTGGATCCCCTTGCAATCATACCTGTTCTTGGTAAATATTATTCTTATTCCTGGTATATCTCAAGCTCATAATTTATTCTTCTATATCATTGTGTAATTTCAGATGATGAATACACAAATATATACCTCAATGCTAGTATAGAATGATTTAATTAGGTAGCTTACTTGGGGCCATATTTTGCATCAGAGTGCAGTTTTGCTCTCTGAGTCACTGCCCATTGAGAAGGGATGAGATTAGCTAGGAACTATTTGGGATAATTAAACACAAGTGCTTATAACTGTGAGATCTTTCTTTCGACTCCCACACAACCTGATCTCTCTCTCTCTCTCTCTGCTCTCATTTTTTCTAATGACCCCACCACTGTCAACAAGAAGCCAAAGCCTGTGCATTTCTTTGGGTCTCTTCCTTTTCCCATGCCTCTTGTTTAATTTTTCTGGTTCCTACATCAGAGTGAGTTCAACCTTCTCTGCTGCACCATCTGCTGTACCCCCTTATCTTTTCCTTCAGTCTACAGAGGCAGAAACCTCTGAAAGATCTTAATGTGGTCACTGTGGATTGGTTTTTGTTTTTAATAATTACTTCGTTTGTGGAGCATTTCTGCACTTTGCCATAGGATGGAAGCCAACAGAATTCCATCTCCAGTCCTGCTTTCCTTCACTCCCCATCTCTTGATGCATTGCATGGATCCAACTATGGTGCTGGTTTTTGGCCAATATTCTGGTGCAAAAGCTTGTCTAATATAATTCTGGGTGCAGTTATGCCTAGTCTCTTGGATCAGACCTTTTCCTGGGACATTTTTTTGGTTGAACTTTAGCGTCATACTGGAGTTGTCTAATATATATGCTTTTGGATCTGTTCACTTCAAATATTTGAGAGAAAGATTCAATTTTGGGATGATCTTTAGATTCTGTCTCTGGGATTTTTGTTCCTTGATATTTGACTAAGGGCCTCGTTCTTATTCTTGTTGGACTTGTTGCTTCTTGATGAATGGACTTGATCGACATGTAGAAACACCGTCAAGTAGGTTTTGCGTCGAGTGTTTTCGAAATTACTTGCCTTTGGTCCAGCCTTCCCAAAGATACCAACACTTTTAGGACATTTCATGCCGTATTGTAAGTTCTGTTCTTAAACTCCTTGATAAATGGCTAAAAAGGGTGAGGAATCCTCTGGGGACATGGAAGAAGGACCGCACCACTCTCATTTAAACCAGAGTGATGAAGATAGCCTCAGCTTCTCAGATGCAGAAGAACATTCTTGGCATTCGCCCTATGGCTCTAACTGTGCTGGTTCGACTTACAATGACTGCAGGGTCTCTGGTGCATCCGGCCGTGAGATCGATGGATTTCCAGAGCCCCGTGGAAAATCCTGTCTCTCAGACTCCTCACTTGATGATGATCCGGGGACTGGTGCTTCGGAGGTGAAGATCGATGTAGATAAGATGGAGCGAGATTGCAGGATTTGTCATCTCAGCTTGGAGAAGGCGGCTCCAGAGTCCGGAGCCCCCATTGTATTAGGTTGTTCTTGCAAGGATGATTTAGCTGCTGCCCACAAGCAGTGTGCTGAGACATGGTTTAAAATAAAAGGAAACAAGTAAGCTTTACCTTGGCATATTCTTTCTGCAATTTTTAGTTGCTTCTTAGGTCCTGCAGTTCTTTAGGAAATGGATGGTCTTTGCTTGGTTGAATTATGGTGCCATATTTGTTGAACATCAATTACAACTCTGCATTTGATATATGTGGAAATTGCACATGTTCTTTATTAATGAAAGGAAAAAGAAAAAATGGTTTAGATTGAAGAACCAAAACAATATATCAAGTGATAGAATATTTCAGCGGAAAGGTAGGAAGCTCAAAATCATGGTGAAAAGTTCATTTATGAATTAATAAACTGATGAGGAGGACTGAATCTCGGGGAGAAAGAACTCTAGGATTCCTTTTTGATCTGTCTCCATGGTGTTTAGGTACTCCCCTTGTCTTCTTCTCTAAACTGATTTAGGAGAGATGTGGTATTTTCTTGCCACAGATGACATGTTGGTCGCCACAATCTTCTCGACATAGATTTAGAAGTGTGGTATAATAAAATTTTCTTATCAGAGATGACATGTTGGTTACCACAATCTATCTGTATAAGTAGTTGTTCTATCTCTTGTTAATATCATGTAATTCACATCATTCAAATTGTTCTCTCACCTTGGTTGCACTGTCACAGCTTGGTTGCACTGTGACTGCTGATGAATTCAAGTTATTGAAATTTTCTTGTGTATGTATTATTTTTATTAGCATATCTAAAATTTCTTCAGATTTTTCCTCTTATTTTTCTTTCTATTGGGTGTATCCTGTCAAACTTTTTCATGATATTTTACCTTTACTAGTTGTACCTACAAAGCTACCATCACCTTATTAGTTCTTTTAAAGGAAAGTTCAAAAAATATTGGCTTATGCTGATGTTATCATTTTTCTAGTGTGGTGTTATATGAAATCAGAAATGCTTTATTAACACATGACTCTTGTCCTCCCATCTTCTATTTCTTTACATATTGATAGGGCATTAATCTGATCTTGAATATTTTCTAAAAAATCAAATAAGAAAATGGATTAGACTGCTTCCAATTCATAGAGCTGGGCAGTTATACAAAGAACCTCTGTGGTACATGTACAAAAAATTTTATTTTATGTGATGCACTAACTTAAACCATATGAAGTTAGTTTGTGTCTTAAATGATACAATAATATCTTGAATTGAAAAAGTATGTACGAATCTTAGTCGCTTAGAAAATGACTAAAGTTAATTCAGCCAGAAGCAGAAATGCCAAGGTTTAATTTCCTGATCTAGTTATTCAACAAACTTAAGCATAATGTGAGAGGGTAATTATAAAATGCTAGGATTAAATAATAAATTTGAAAAACTAGCTATAAGGAGAAAATGTACTAATTTGTTTGTCATATGTTGAATGAAAATTATAGGCAGAGACATACAATTACTAAGACATATATTAACCATTCGCCACCACCAAACAATGTTTAGATCAGAGTTAACAAAGAGAGTGACTGTTGAATCAACAATTAGAAAGCAAATGGCCAACAATGACGGAAAGCATTGGAGTTGTGGCAATATATGACTAGTGTGAGGGCATTGGATAAGGTAGCAAAGGAGATTAAGTTGAGCCAGGACGTAAAGGGAAAGGAGATCGAGAAACAGAGGATGATAAAACCTTATTTGCTTGTTCCTATCTAGCAAGTACCTAAACAACAATTGCTGGTTGGCATGCTCCGTTTTCAAGTTTCTGAAAGAGGCCTTAGGGCATTTTTCGGGATAAAACATCCTTTTATCACCATCACATTCCATGGATGATCTAGACTTTTAGTTGATCCATTGTGCCTACTGCATTTGTATACACCCAAAACTGCATAATATTTGGTCAGTTGACAACATTTGGGCAAATTATGCAGGGGGGCTGCAAATCCGAAATGCAGTGCAGCCTTCCAGCTTGCATGTATATATGTGGCAGCGCATAACAGTCGTATATATGATCATGGCAATTACTTTTGAGTACAGTAGTGTTATCACTAATACTTACCAAAATAAGTTTTTTCTCTTATTGGATTGGAGAAATTTGATGTCTGTATGTTTTTATCTTAGTATCAAAATACTAAAATAATGCGGTTATAGAACATAAATTAACAGTAGTAGAAAGTTAGAAATCAACTGTCATGAGTATTAGGCACTTCCATAAGAATGAATTGATCTGCATCTGCAAAGATGGTGCCCTTTTGTCCATCTTAAATTCTGGCATGTGAGAGATATATTTCTCATTTGACTAGTTTAAATTCTTGCATCTTTTGTAACTTAGAATCTGTTAATTTAAGCATGAGTGTGCAAACAAAAAATTTGTCAATGCCTCGTCACCTTAGAATGTGTTGTCAGAGTCTATGTGCAAGCATAAAGTTTGTGATTGCCTTGTCAGGCTAGAACATATTGTCGGACTTTACTTTGCCTTATGTCCTAAGCTAGTGCCAGAGCCCCCCTTCATCACTTTATCATATTTGTATGACATTGTGATTCAGCATTTCTATCACATGGACAATCTTCGATCATATCCTCTCAGCTTATTAGCCACTCATATCTCGTCTTTGGTTTTGACTCCTAAATCTTTTCTGTTTGTATTTCTTATTCTAGGATCTGTGAGATTTGTTGTTCAACTGCATCCAACGTGGTTGGTGTGAGCGAGAACGAACCCTCAGAGCAATGGAATGAGGCTAATACTTCTGCAGCACTTCCTCCTGCACCACCATCTGAAGCTCGGAGCTTTTGGCAGGGGCACCGATTTCTTAAGTTCCTGCTTGCATGTCTGGTGCTCGCCTTTGTTGTCTCCTGGCTTTTCCACTTCAATGTTCCCGGCTGAACATGGAATGTTTTACAGGCAAAAGGTTTTCTCTCTTGCTGTTCACAATGCATCAGCAACACCACAAAACCTCTGATCGAAGCTCTGCGAAAGGAACTACATTGCATCTCAACAGAAGCTAATATTGTTCAGAGTTTCGAGTTTTGCTCTGCATTAAGAAGGTGATCAATCAAAAAGTCACATCGATTATGAGTTTGATATGAATGCAAACCAACGCTAAATTGCACCATCTTGTAAGACAAATCAACCTTTTATGAGCCTGTTAACTGTGTAAATTTCTTTGTTTACAGTTCTACTAATATTATCAACTTTTTTTCCCCTTGAGAAGACATGTAATTGCCTCAGCCTGTATGATCTCTCGGAAGCCATGTTTATTATTTGAAATCGAGTGTTTCAGTCGCATGATGTATCACATAAACAACCATGTACTGTAGAAAACCACATTATTAGGTCAGAGACCTTTTGATGGATGAAGCATGACATGCTATTTAGACAAATAATTAGATTATATAATAATTGCTGTTTGTTTCACTTGTGGGCTGATTCAAAAACAGGATTTGCTATTTAGTGGGGTAATGGCTCAGATGTTTTTCCATTTTTTGAAGGAGAAATAGTATCAAACCATAACACATGAACAATATAATTGCAATAGAAGTAGAGAAGATGGATTTACTATACAATTGCAATCGAAGTAGGGGTATGGTAATTATTGCTGCTCAATAAAATTGTGTACACTGAGATATACAAAATTTAATATGTGAACAATCATATTTAAGGGAATGATTAAGACAAGAATGTGAATGGGTCCAAATACCTCAGTAACATTATTGGATATCCAATTTGAATTTGGTCCAAAATAGTGGGTATGATTCCTTGGTTTTCTGTTCATAAATGGATCATGTTTGGATCCGCTATCCAGCTCACTGACATCCGCAAAGTTCCGTTACCAAGTAGTGTTCCCGTAAAGAATTGGTGAGCCAAATTTGCATCTCAATTAACATGTTGGTATGTATTATTTTTTGGTAAATGATATTTAATTAGATCAATTTATTTCAAAAATATTTTAGAATGTGTAATTTAATAATCCAAGGTTATTCTAAATAAATTTTTTTTCCTATATAGAGTGTGTTTGTCGTAAGAAGGTTAGTCGTTATACTTTGGATTGCTTGCTTGGTTCTCATTTTATGCCATCATCCACGTGTTGTTAGTCTATTGGTTAGGGGATTCCCTGTCCCCGGTGGCGCCCAAGCGAAGCGGGCCGCCTTCAGCCGCGCAGAGGACGCTCGTATTGGATGTGGCTCGGAATGGGAGCTTGCTGTTTTCCCGCGTAGACCGCGACTCCCCAACCTCGCACCGCCGTATCCGCAGCTCGCCTGCTCCGATGTTGGCTTCCCACCCTCTCCTCCAACAGCTCTCTCTCCCTCCCCGTCCTCCCCCTTTCCAATTCTCCTCCTCCTACTCCCCCCGGCTGCTCTCTTTCAGAGCTCTTTCCTGCTTCAAACCCCTCGCCCGCCCCTCCACCGCCAGCGCCGGCGCCGGCGGCGACTGCAACCGGCTAATCCAGTCGCTGTGCGCGCAGGGGCACCTAGCCCAGGCCGTGCAGCTCCTCCCCCACGAGCACAATCCCTCCCCGCGCACCTACGAGGCCCTCATCCTCGCCTGCGGCCGCCACAACGCCCCCTCCCACGCCGCCGCTGTCCACCGCCACCTCATCGACCATGGCCTCGACCAGGACCCCTTCCTTTCCACCAGGCTCATCGATATGTACTCCCACCTCGACCGCCTCAACAACGCCCGCTACGTGTTCGACCAAACGCGGGAGAAGACCATCTTCGTGTGGAACGCCCTCCTGAAGGCCCTCGCGCTAGCCGACCAGGCCGAGGAGGCCCTCGCCCTCTTCCGCGAGATGGGCCGGCTCGGCGTGCCCATGGACAGCTTCACCTGCTCCTACGTGCTCAAGGCTTGCATCGCCTCCTCCTCTCGCCCATCTGCGGCTCCCCACAGAGTCAAACAGATCCACGCCCACTTCTGTCGCCATGGGTTCGCGTCCCGGGTCTATGTGGTCACCACTCTCATCGATTGCTACGCGAAGCTCCGTTCTGTCGCGTACTCCGAGCGAGTCTTCAACGGGATGATCGAGCGGAATGTGGTGTCGTGGAGTGCCATGATTTCTTGCTATGCAAAGAATGAGAGGCCCTTCGATGCGCTGGAACTCTTCAGAGAGATGATGGTGAAGGAACCTGAGACTGTTCCCAATGCTGTCATGATGGTGAATGCTCTTCAAGCTTGTGCTGGTTTGGCTGCACTGGGACAAGGAAAGGTTTTCCATGCTTACATTCTTAGGAATGCGCTTGACTCTGTTTTGTCTGTAGTAAATGCTTTAATTGCCATGTACTCAAAGTGCGGAAGTTTTGAGATGGCTCGCCGAATTTTTGACAGGATGAGTGATCGCAGGGATGTTGTGACATGGAACTCTATGATATCAGCTTATGGTGTTCATGGATTTGGCGAGAAAGCAATCCAAGTTTTCCATGATATGATCAGTGCTGGAGTTTCACCTAGCCCCATTACATTTGTGAGTGTCCTGGGGGCTTGCAGTCATGCTGGACTCATCGATGAGGGGAAGAGATTCTTCGAGTCAATGTCCCGGGAACATGGCATCTCACCTCGCTCTGAACACTATGCTTGCATCGTTGATCTACTTGGTCGTGCAGGACGACTAGATGAAGCAGTAAAGATAATAGAAGGAATGCGAATTGAGCCAGGTCCCACGGTCTGGGGTTCTCTCCTGGGAGCTTGCCGCATCCACTGCAATGTGGAGCTTGCGGAGAGAGCATGTGTCCGTCTTTTCGAGCTTGAGCCAGTAAATGCAGGGAATTATGTGCTCCTAGCAGATATATATGCAGAAGCCAAGATGTGGGAAGAGGTGACCAGAGTGAGGAAGCTTTTAGAAGCCAAGGAACTGCAGAAGGTGCCTGGCTGCAGCTGGATTGAGGTGAAGAAGAAGTTGTACTCGTTCGTATCTGTCGATGAAATGAACCCACAGATTGAGCAGCTACATGCTTTGCTCGTTCAGTTGGTGAATGAGATGAAGAACAATGGGTATGTTCCAAACACCAAAATTGTCCTCTATGATCTTGAACCAGCAGAAAAAGAGAAGATCTTACTGGGACACAGTGAAAAATTGGCTGTTGCATTTGGGCTCATAAACAGTGGCAGTGGTGAGGTAATTAGGATCACAAAGAACCTTAGACTGTGTGAGGACTGTCATAGTGTCACAAAGTTTATCTCAAAGTTTTCAAAGAGAGAGATTCTTGTTAGAGATGTGAATCGGTTCCATCATTTCAAGGATGGTGTCTGCTCATGTTCAGATTATTGGTAGTCTGAATCGGTGAATATCTAAGTAGAAAATTCACAAGCCTGCCAAAGTAAATTCTCAGTACAACATCCACTGGTGGCTCGAGCCTATACTGGGCCGAATGCTGGAATCTTGGTTTTGGTTTATGATCGTTGTGTATCCAGTTAGGAGGCATCACAAGCATGTATTTCAAGAAAAAGGAAAAAAATTGTGGGGTCTGGAAGCAGAAGTTAGCATAATCCTTTGGACCTTGCGACATGTAAAAGTTCAGAAGGAGTGAACATTCTCTATCCCTCAAGCAAGCAGAGAAAGAAAAAAGTGAAAAACACAAAACCAGATGCGGAAGGTTTGCAGAAAGTATATATCTTCATGAATTTATTTTTTTCATTGCAAAGAGTGAAATAAATCTACTTAAATTTAGTAATTGCATATTGGTGACTTCTGATGCAGCATGCATGATGTCCAATTGAGGTCAATGATCAGTTGAAAATAACACCGGACCTACATGGTTTGTGTCTGGCCTTTCGCTTCTCTCTTTGTTCAAGCAAGAAACTATTATCTCCACCGCTGTCTGCTCTGCTTGCCTATGGTTAAACTGACCATTTAACAAAAACTCGACAAAGTCTCCAAGCCATGCCTCCTCCAAAACCCCCATTTTTCATTCATTGTCTCAACCAAGCTCATCAGTTTCATTTCAACCTTCTCCTCTTCCACCGTCCAATTCGATGTCCTGCTCCCATCAATTAACTTGTGCCATAGTCGTGAACATTAACCTTGGAGTGATCTGTAGATTTGAAGCCCACTCTTTAGCAATACAATGTTAAACAATCATTAGAACCAACTCCACCTCTCGAGTGCTGTGCTAAAGAATAATCCACTGAACCAAAAACTGAGCAATATTTATCTTTGATGCAGGAATTCTTTCCTTTCTAGTTTGATATGTATTTCTTTCCTTGAGGAAAAGCAGCAAATTAGTTTTGAGTTCTTGGATTAGTAATGTTTATGAAAATATTTTTATTATCATTTTTGTAGGCAAAAACTGTCTCTTTACAGTATCATAAACTTTTATTTAGTTTTGGTTTGTATAAGTTTGATTTGTTTCTTCATCTCATAAGACTTAATAATATATTTTAGCTAAGAAGAATGTCAAAGGAATGCGACAAATCTACAAAGGTAAGCACATCAATAAATGGTGATAACGACCAAGTGTTTTTTTTTTTTTTCCTTTTTCATATGAAATCATCTAATATAGTAAGATTGTTTCTCTACGATTTGGATGATCACGATCAAGTCATGAAAACCATCCTTTAGCACGCACGAATGAGACTGCATATATTAGAGAATTCTTGCATTAGTTAGAGCCATTGTTTTCTATACCAAGTTATGAGTTTTAGGTCACCATGAAATCTGACATATTTGCCATTGTTTCTCACAGGCATGGAGGTTCAAAGAATGGCTGAGAAGCTATCAAAGGAGATGAAGATGAAATCAAAGCTTCACTTTGCTTCTCTGCTACTTGTGGAATGGAACTTGCTTTTGTCTGTGCATCAGATGACAAGCACAGTGCCCAGTTTGATGTCACAGATGTAGTAGGTCTATGAAGTAGATAAGCTGTCATCTTCCTTGGATTACTAACACTTGTATCAGCTGTTTAAACCTTGATGAAATGTTGGCTTCGAATGCAATGATTTCTTGATGTGCAGATGAATTATGTGTGTCAGGAAAAAGAACACATCCATGTAAACAGCTTCTTGATGTAAAGGAGTAAAGCATACATCTATCGCGATGACTTCTTCCACGAGAGTCCATCTGCCAACTTACTTCCACACGCACAGCACCAAAGTCAACACACAAACACCATTCATTCGTTATCACTTGCAGAGACGGATACTGCTGCTCACATCACGATCTCAGGCTTCAGGATGCTGGATTTGATCTCCTTGTGCGGGAGGACGACGCCGCCGTTGCTGTAGATCTCGTCGCCGACGTGCACGTCCTCGCCGAGGATGGTCATGTTCTCGATCCGCGCCCACTGCCCCACGGTGGAATGCGTGCCGATGATGCTGCCGGAGACGCACGCGTGCTTCTTGATGCGGGTGCCCCGCATCACCGTGCACCTCGACAGCCTCACCCCGGCCTCCACCACGCAGCCCGGTCCGACCGACACGTCCGGCCCGATCAAGCACCCCTCTCCGACGACGGCCGTCTCGTGCACCAACACGTTCCCGACGACGTGCGCGCCGGCGGCCAGCTTGCCGGGGGACTTCTTCCGCAGGGCATCCAGGTAGAGCCGTAAGCCCGTGATGTAGTCCTTGGGCTGCCCGATGTCCATCCAGAACCCGGGGAGCACCATGGCGAAGAGCTTCTGGTCTGCGGCGATCTGAGGGAAGACCTGCTTCTCGATGGAGGTGGGCTTGAGCTGGATGCGGTCCAGGACCGAGGGGTTCAACAAGTAGATGCCCGCATTGATCTTGTTACCGACGAAGGCCTTAGGCTTCTCCACGAACCTTTCAACCTTCCCAGTTTCTTCGTCCATGACCACGACGCCGTACTTGGACGGCTCATTCACCTGCCGAGAACAGGAAGAGCTCAGACGATCGACGAGAGGAGCTGCAGAAGCTCGGATCATTCATACCTGGGTCACCAGAATCGTGGCTTCTCCACCGTGTGCATTGTGGAACTGGATCAGCTCGGCAAACGGGTACTCGCTGATGACGTCGCTGTTGAGGACGAAGAAGGGCTCGCCGGAGCCGTCTACCAGCTTGTCTCTCGCCAAAGCCAGCGGCCCAGCCGTTCCCAGTGGCTCAGTCTCCTGGGAGCAGGTGATTTTGATACCGAGCTTGTTCTCGAATTCCTTCAAGAAGTTGAGCATCACCTGCAATGGAACTGATGGTGTCGGCACAGGTCGAAGGAGGCTAGCAAAGATGGAAGTTTTACCTCCGGCTGATAGTTGATGGCAAGAACAACTTCTGTCACTCCAACCTCCTTCAAAGCTTCAATCTGAAGACAGGTGATATGATTCTTATCAATCCACAACCTGGAGAGGTCAGTGTTACTTGCACACAATCAAGAACTAGAATGAGTCCATTGATTTATCATCTTCGATGCCCTCGGAATGTCTTATCCTCGAGGGTTGATTGAATGCATAATTTTCTTGCAAAAGAAGCAATTCTAGCAGAATAAAGTTTACATGTTGAATCAGCAGTGGCAAGTCATGACATCGGTGTGAACTAAAATGGAATTGAAGTGATGCATTTGGTCTCCATATTCTGGAGTGTTGTCAATTTTTAGCTCTGAAGGAATCAAATTGTTTGTCAATTTATAGCTGAAGAAAAGTTTGGTGCTCCTACACAATTGACACATATTCTAGGAGTAGAAGTTTCATGTGTAATCAATTGAATCATGCAGGACCACCGATGTGTGCGGATGCCATGCAGTGATACAAGAAATAGTTGAACTAAACATGTTGATGTTCGAAAGTGATGCAAAGAAGGATATGACGATTACGATGCATCGAGTTAGAATGCGTTGCCACTGATCAAGAAGGATTTACCTTTCTATAAGCAAAATTACAGATCTGACTAATTGAATCGAACAAGGTCTTTCCTCAACTATATATAGCCAATTAGCAGTAAAGAAAGGACAACTACCATCTTTCCTCAATTTTAGCCGACTTGTAGCTGAAGAGAAGTTGGTGCTTCTCCGCAATTGACATCCTTATTAGGTGTAAGAGTTGACAGCTGTAATTGATTGAACCTAACAAATCTTAACCATCCAAAAGATGAACATGTTGATGTTACCTAAAAAGAATTGAAAGTGATAGTAAAGAAGTTTATGCCGGCTAAGATGCTTGTTGTTGTAAAGGCTGTGTCTTTTATCCCCTATGGTGTTCCTAAATTATAATCAATTTACAGCTGATGGAGAAGATTAATCTTTCCACAAAGTCATCATCTTTTTATTTACAGCTGTTTTTTATTGAATTGAACAGGATCTTCGAACATGTCATCTTCTCCCTTCTGCAGGACAAACAGAAGCAGAACATGCAACGCTTAAATAAGTGGTCAGATCATCAACCATCTTGTGTGCAGAACCAAATTCATCATCATGGAACTCATTTGTGGAGATCTAGAGAACTCGAACTCTGATTATTATACCTGATGCAGAATCATGGGCTTGTTTGCGAACTCGACCAGTGGCTTGGGGACACTGAGCGTCAAGGGACGCAACCGAGTGCCAAATCCTCCAACAAGAATCAGCGCCTTCATGCCTGATTGCTCCTCTCTTCCTCCTCGGTGTGGTGGCCGCTGCGTTTCCCTGCTCATCAAATTATAGAAATCAGGTATGCAAAGCAAGAAAGATGAGACGGTCCATCCAAGTAGTTTGCTTCATGCTGCTATAAAAGTTCCTTTCCACAGCAACTCTACTTTGATACCTATAAATGCAGATACAACTGTAAAACTGTGTCTGCAGGGATTCCTGGATTCTAAACATAGGGCATGCGTAAAGGAGTCGTGCTAAGAAAGCAATAACATCAGAGGAATTGAAAGCTGAAAGCTGCAATTAAGCAGTTGGAGAAGCATCACAAAAGGCCAAGCAGGTGTCATCGGAAGCGCAAATTTCGCAACAGTTTTGGAGCGAATTGTCGTGACGCTCCAGCTGTGATGCAGGAAGATGATTCCAGCTCGCGCACAGGCAGGATTCATCAATGCAAGAAGCCAAAGAACTTGATTTTTGCGGCAACTGAAGTACCTTTCTTGTGCTTTTTCCGCGTAGTTAACCATGATCTGTATACCAAGTGGCAACTTAACCGTAATGGTTCAGTTTCCTCTTTGCTTAGTAGCTTGATGAATCCTCCTAGTTAGTTAATTATGTGCATTTAGAAATGCTTTCACCTTAACTTCAAGTTAAGATTTCTGAATCTGTAAAAGAATCCTTGTTCTTGGTGAATTCAGTTTCTTTGTTGCTATTGATTCAATGCATGTTGTAAAAGACCATAACATCCTCTATGGCTACGAATGAGAAAACTAAGCTCATGAATGAAGAAACCAAAATGTCAAGCAAGCTATGATCCCCTAATACCATAAAAAGAATCCTTTTTCTTCATGAATTATGTTTCTTTATTGCTATTGATTCAACATATATGAATGCAAAAGACCATAAGATCCTTCTTATGGCCACAAATGAGAAAATTGAGTTCCTTTGTTGCTATGATTCAACATATGAATTCAAAAGACCATAAAATCCACTTAGAAAATTGAGCTCAAGAACTTGTCATATCGAGGGAAGAAACCTAAACCTCAAAGAAAGCTAAGATCCCTAAAACAATAAAACAAACCTAGTTCTTCATGAATCGAGTGAGTTCCTTTTTTTTGTTGCAGATGACTAACATATGAATACAAAAAAGACCATAAATCCCCTTAGAACTAGCAATGAGACGATCAAGCTTAAGATTCTGTGTTGATGTCGACTCAACTTATGAATGCAGAAGACCATGAAATCCTCTTAAAAGCTACCGATGAGCAAATCAAGCTTATGAACTCGTCAAAATGAGGGGCGAGACTTGAGACCGAAAGCAGCTCCCACCTCCAGTCCATAAGCAGATCACAGTCATCGAAGGTGAAGACAACAAGAGCAATGCACGCCAAACAAAAACAAAGCCGGAGATACAAAGCTTCACAAGGAGACTCGGTACAGAAGCTCTGACGAGAGAGACTGCAGAGTAAGCGTCCTTCAAAAGAAGGAAATGGCGAGCTGGCAGAGACGAAGCTTGCATGCAGCATCAAGATTACGGGATGTTACCGGGTCGTGTGGTGGGATTACGGCCGGAGGACGGAAACCAATGTCGGCGGAACCCAATCCTTTCTCCCTGCGAGCTCAGAGAGAGAGAGGAGGAGGAGAGCAGGAGATTTAATGGCGTCCTCCATGGGTGGCCAACGGCGCCGGCACGCACGGATGCGTGTCTCCCCTGCATTGGCCCAGCTAGATTTGATGTAATATATTGCTTCCATCGATTCCCATAGATTTGATCCGATCTATCTATCTACTACCTGCAATAGTAAATATTGGAGTTCGAATTTAAATACAATTATCTCACTAGATTGTATCATGATAAATACTATCATTACTAATATAATTGAATTCAAGCATTATGTGGGAGATTATACTATATTAGTTTAGACTATTTCACAATAGAATATTTTAATTGCATCGATCCAAAATTAATAAAAACTTAATCTTATGAGGGTATAATAAAAGATCATGCATGATATAGACAAATATGAAATATAACTCTCCATTCCTTATATATTTCAGTCCTTAATATTTAAGGATCATATGATTGAGAAAGATCTCTGTCATAATTTATTTGTATAAGTACAAGTTACCTCAATAAATAAAATCATTTTATTCATAATAAAACTCTTCAATACTAAACATATTTTGTCTTTGTGTATATGTATAACTTCAAAAAAAAAAAAAAGTAGGAACCTTCTCATATATTATTAGTATTAATATATGCTACGTCAAAATAATTTTATGAGTTGTGTCTGCATCACATTAATTGGATGACTAATAGAACAAAAATGTGATTACACAAGATAGATCTACCCAAGGATGGTAGTGGCAATTATTGCATTTATTTTCTTGTTTTCTTCCAACAAAATAGTGGAAATTGCATGGCCGCCACCGGCAAAGGTGGTGGATGTGGCCTACTTGATATTGGTGACATTGTCCTCTGTTGTCGGATGAAGAAGATGTCATCAAATTTAAAGATATTTTAATTTTACTTGGAACTTTTTTATATTATTATTATTATTATTTGTTTAACATGCATTGCGTCGTTCTAAAAATAAGAGTGTTTTATGTTTTTTTTTTTGTGATATTGGATAGATCACAACCATTGATACGATTAATCGGTTCGATCAAATATATATATATATATAATTAATGGCAAATTTGAATTATAATAGCGGATATTTGAGAAATGTCACATCAAAAAGAATTCCTATCATCTTTCGTGTCGCTCTCTCTTTTTAAAGTTGAATTATAATAGTCACCTAATATAATGTCCGTCATATCACAATAATTTAAAGAAAAAGAGAATGAAAGAGAAGCAAAGGGGGGGGGGAGAAAAAATAATAATAAACTTGAAAAGGAAAAATAGTACATATGTTATTAAAATTTACCCATCCAGCTGATTTAAAGTATGATGGACACAGTGATCGATTCGAAAACTATGACTCATCAATCAACGATCGATTCTATTATTGTTCAAAATGTAAACATTTAATTATAATCCTTCGTAAGATTATTGGAGAACTTTTTTTATTATTATTTTTGGATAGAATTGGCATGGATTTTTAGTTGAAGTGCTAAGTATTAAACTAGAATTCGCCTGAAACATTGATCGATGATTCGATGGCGAAATGTTCGTGTGAGTTTTATGCATCCCATGGTTAGTGTTAGGCCTCAACACCCCCAATTGCTTGCCTCCTACAATAATATTCCTACAATTCTCAGATCCAATAGCATCTTCCTTAAATACAATATATAATTGATATTTAGTACTCGTGGAGATCAATCAACTAAACCGATTTCATCGATACGAGAGGGGGAAAGAATATTTTTTAAAAAAATATTAATTATTTTAGAAATATTTCAATCACTGTTCTATAAATATAAGCATATGATATATGGTTCTGAATCAAAAAAGCTCTTATAAGACCTCTAATTCATATGAAAGTGGCCTCGTCGAGCATGCTTTCGATATTATTTTTTTATGGGATATTTATAAGTAAGGATTTTAATTTCGAATAATACCGTTCATACCGGACGATATATACCGGTCCGTCGACAGATCAGTACACGGATCATCCATAATCGACGGATCGATAAGGGAGAAAAAGAAAGGGAGAAGAAAGATCGGTGACGGAGAAGAAAGAAGAGGAAAAAGAAAAAAAAAACCTGGATCCAACCTAGCACGACGACGTTGCAAGGAGAAGCGATTGCTTCCCCAAAGTAGAAGAAACCGAGCAAGAGGCGACACTTTTTTTTTGTCGCTCAGGGAAATTGAGCAACGTTGCTTCAGCGATACCTCGGCGACATCGTTTTTTTTTTTTTGCGTCGAAAAACCAAGACGACGTCGCCTTTCCCTTTACGGGAAATCGAGGCTCGGTGATGTCGCTTTTTTTACGGAGAGAAATCAAGGCAGCATCGTCTTTCCCTCTACGAAAACCAAGGCAAAATCGAGCATTCTATGTGTGTTCGATCATATATATATATATATATATATATTCGAAATTTTGGTACGATACAAAATTAAAAATCTTGCTTAAGAAAGACTTAGTCTTGAGAGAATCAATTCAGTTTGGTGAGAAAAGTGTGTTGGGGTTTCTCCGCGAATGGATTCACAAGTCTGTTGGCTTCCACCTCAATCTCTGCATCCGGTAGCAGACATTTCTTGTAAGCGGTCAATTCCATGGTGCATGATGTGCACTGCTTGCTTTTATAGCCTTGGAAGTTTCTGTGAAGGTTACAGGGCAAATGGCCGATCCGAGACTGTGTCCGTATGCGCGATGTAACCGATGCCTTCGTCTCCTCTTTACGCCGTTGTCAGTGCTCGAAAGAGAAGCGCGAGATTTGGACATGCAACGAGGTCCCCTCCCCTCCCTCTCCCTCCTCCCAATAATTCACACTTCGTTGGGATTCATCTACGGCCTCGCTTGCGGACTGTCACCAGCAGAAGCCATGGAAATAGCGAGCTCTGTTGCTGCGCATCCTCACCAGACGGCAACAAGGATTCCGCTGTTGATCGCAGCAGCCTGACACGGCTATCAGGTGGAAGGGTGGGCCTGCGTCACAGACACCGACTGCCATCCTGCTTCTTCTTCTTCTTCTTCTTCCTAACACCAGCAACTGCATCACTTGGTTTGAGACTTCATGTGGTCAACGAGTTCATACCCTCCCTCGTTACCTTTCATCTCGTTTATTTTCCCACATGTTACAGCACCAATGATAGAGGACAAAAACACTCCATCCCTCGATTCTGTAGAAAAAGCTGCACCAGTTACGAACAAACAAAGCTGAATAAGATGGCAGACTCCATATCCTAAGATCTAATATTGTATGAAGCAATCTGCACTGCACAGTGGTTTGGCGACAAAAGTTGAGCCGGACAGCAACTTTGATGCTCTGTAAATTAGCTCGTTCAGACTTCTTTCACAACACTTCAGCAGCTAAAGGACTCATTCTTGTGGCAATCATCAGACAACAAATCTGCAGCAGCCATCGGACAAGAAGGCATGGTAAAAACTCATCAGGCATTCGTGCAGTGGCTGATCGATGCAGACTTCCTTCCTTCTTGTATGCATTCTGGCTTTCGGACATCCATTCCATGTTGCACCTCCATACTCTTTGTCCTCTGTCTTTGATGCACTCCTCAGCTTCTCCAATGCTGACCTGCTTGCAAGATTAGGAACACAATGGACTTACATCATATCTAATTCTGTTCATTCTCTATATCTAATTCAGTTGAACATTTAAAAGAATCAAATAACCAGATCAATTACTCTATCCATCTTTGAATTTGATTGGCCATTCTGTTTTAAGCCAGCAGGAATACTTTGTTCTTTAAAATAGAAACACTCATAGTGGTATTTCAAACTTTCTTTCGATGTATATCTATGTTCCTCGAAGGATTAAGTTTACATACCTTCGATAGCATCAATATATATTCACACATACTGATTCATCAGCCACTAAGTATTGGTTTAACGACGGATTACAAGTGCTTTAGATAATAACCAAAGATTGCTGTAAGATAAAGTTGGAACAAAAAAATCTGAGTAAATTCTCTGTTTTTTTCAAACAAAGAAAGAAACTTAAACAAGATTCATTTTACACAATTAGCCAGCTTAGTTATCTTTAAATTATTAACACATTTCTAATTTTTCAGCCATTCAAATTTTTTTTTCCTGCAAATAAGCCCTAGACTTGATCAGATTTGCTACATGCAGACACAACTGTGCACTAGGGAGATGGGCTTCTGTTGGGCCGAAAAAGGCTTTTCCTTGTGGGCCCTTATTCATCTATATATTTTATTGCATGGGCTTTCAGGGTTTCCACAAGAAATAATTTGATCCTGGTAACTAAGCCAAACAAGCATTAGTAAGAAACTTATCATAGTATGACCCGATAGGAAAAATGATTCATTAACTCGATAGTCATGAGCTAGCCAAAAATATTAACGATTGACCACTCGAGTCGCTAATTATGTCCACACTATACTATCATTTTCGCGACAGGAAGAAGATACTTGAGGCTACACTTGATATGTCCAAATCATTGGTCAAAGATGCTCAAATTCAAATAAACTCAAGTTTCTTTCCATATATGAGAGTAAACTAGGGTTTGTGAAAGTGGTGGAAGGCACAATTGAAGTTAGAATTGACATCTGTGTGAAATCTCCAACTCCTCAAGCTCAGTAGCATCAATTGTGACAGCAATCCCAGTAATACTGTGCCTCACATCAAGATTTGGCCTCAAGGTTGACTCAAATGAAATCTACAGCAATTTGTTTTGACAAGCAATACATTGGGATCTGTAGTCCCTCAATCCATGACCTGACCATTTAAGTAGCTGGTTTTGGACCCACTCCACACTCATCTTCCACCTGAAACAACAGTGTTAACCTAATTTTCTGCTCTTATCAACTGATCCAAGCTGTAGTATATGTCCACATTTTACTCATCTTAGCCTTGAGTTTGCTTGATTGTTCCATATTGTTTAAGATATCTTTTATCCTTCAGGTAGAATCTGATTTGAGATTTCAGGAATGTCAAAAGCTTAATGCAGTACAAAGATGCAGATCTGAATTCAACCTTTAAGAAAGATTGATTCTTCAACTTGTGAGGCCACCTGCATTAGAATTTAGCTCATGTTCTTACAAGCTTAATTGAACAAATCAGATCTATCAGTTTGGAGTTTGGTTGACGATCATAAGGAAAGAATCTTTTGACATCATAGATTTATTGTGAACATTGATGCTTTCTGATTGTCAAGAGTGATAAGGACTTCATTGATTAGTCAATATTTTTAAACACCCAAAAGAGAAAGAAAAAAAAAACACTTGAAAGTGATTACTATTGTCCCAATCATAGTGATGACAAAAGCAATTTGATAAGTAGCTTGATGGGAGGGGTTCCTAAACAAAATATTCATGTATGGAAATCTAGTTTGTGACTCTGCTTCAAGTGTCTTGTAAAGATCTAAATTCCATGATATGTTAGCATATTAGTTAAATAACGGAACACCTCTTTTTTAACCCTAAAAATATCAACTTGAATTATGCGTGTGGAACCCAAACGATACTTACAATGGTCAAGCTATACATTAAATTCAATGATATGTAACATATTAGACAAATAATGAAACATCTCTTTAACCCCAAAAACATCACATCCTTAGTTAAAATTATCTAAGGTGCGTGCAACCTAAACAGCACTTAACTCACAATGATCAATCTAGACCTTAAACTTGCATATACAAACAACAAAAGAAAGTTAAAAAGATGAACACATATAAAATATGCCACCATTGCACACAGAATGAAGATAAGAAAATGAAACACCAAGTACTAAACTTTAATAGGGATAAACGATTCTCAGAAATAAAATATACAATCACACAATGAGATTTTCATAGGTAATAGTCCCAAGGATCACCTAGCACTTTTATCGAGTAGAATATAGATTTCCTAAAGAGGTTGCACCATCCTTTGGACATCTGATCTCACAAGACCATAAGCTAAAAACATGGTCATTGTGGAAAAGAGATTGTTTTTGGAAACCTTCCACTCTGTTTCATGACCACTTAGCCTACTTCGGTAGCAAGACTTAAAAACTAGAAAAGCAAAGAAAATATGCTGCAAAATCAAGCAAAATGAGTCTGCCAAGCTACTGCAGGTGAAGCTACACAGCACTTCATGACAAAGAAAGCAAAGGAGATGATGATGTTTAATGCATGTGATAGGCAGGTTTCATGCTACTTATTACAAATCAAGATGTAAAAAGAGTTCTGAGATGAGGTTGGCCAGTGGTAGCTGTCAATGTAGATTAAGCTGGGGCCTTTTAGGAGCTAACAAGATATGTTCTTCACTAACAAAGCCAAAAACAATCAGACTATTGACAATATAATTTTTGTTGTTACATGATGAAGGCTCCACATTTGTTTCATACTTGAAGAAATTTTGGTTAAGATAGAAATATCTCTGATTTGAAGCTGTAAGAATATTAAACTTTCTTTCCTGTGATCAGAAAATGCTTTGAGTGAAGTGCAGACCAAACACATGATATCAAGGAAACTGATGCCCTTTAATATATTTGTGCTTGATATTTTTGTTAATCTAGTTTTTCTTTTTGATTTCTTTTGAGAAACTTGCAAATAGTTAAATAGACAAAACTATTCCAGTTTATTGATTCAAAGGAAACTAAAGATGGTAACATGTATCTTGCTTGAGTAGACTCAAAGAACGAATTCTAAGATTGTTCATCAACTACTGATCATGATCTACAATGTCCCCCAAAATGATTCATATATGACAATTTATTTGAAATTCTATGCTTGTTTTCTAGATCATATCTACTATAATAAGGTTTAACCGTTAACTTCTGAGGACGATAAAGGAAAAGAAATAATGCCATAACTCAGTTGAAAATACTTAGCATGCAAAGTGTGATTTCTCTGCATGACAGCTACACTTCCAAAGCCTTCATCCCACATGAACAAAACTGTTATATCATATGATTAAAACCAACATATTCCAAAAATGATCACTTATTTATTGCAAGAAGAAGAAAAGGCCAAAGACCAGTACAGATAAAATAGAAACAAAAAGGAACTGAAGACTGCAGACATGTTTGCTAACCACCTACCTGCATCATCTCCAAATGCACCACATGCTCTGCACAGTTCTTGATTCCAATCCAACCAGATCACCAAAATTATATCCTAGTCTTTTTGTAGGACAAGCACAATGTCACTCACAGCTCTCCAGAAGAAAGAGAGTCGCACAAATTGATACTGATCACCTGCTTCATCAAGAATATCCACACACACACAGAAATACTATTGCAGAGATAAATGGAAAAAGAAAGATAATATTGTAAGGCACAGAAGGACAAGTTGAATTCATTCCAAATCATTACACATGAACAACAGGAGTCATCAAACAATCAAACTAGATTTCCATTTAGTCTCTTAACACTTATATCCTCTTTCATTGGCACTCAGGAAGACACGGCTTATTGCTCTTTTGTTGATGTCATTTGATTAACAAGAACAGAGAAAAAGAATTCCCAAATGAGGGCTAAATCCTAACTTCATGTGTAATCAACCAATTTGCAAGTCAAAAAGAAGAATTCATGGTAATGCAAAGTGTTCATTCTTTGGCAACCTTGGGAAGCCTTCTTTCTACATGTCAATGCCTTGTAATGATCAGGTAAAATAACTGCAGGTAGTAAATTAAATGGCCAGAACATTCCACTCTACCTGAAGCTGTCAAACTGTAGGGAAAGGGGACATTAAATATAGAACCTTGTGTTGATTCAATGGTGACCAGTTGAAACTACACTGTGGATGAAGTGTGAGAAGACCATTAAGAATAATGGTTGCTTTCAGGAGCAGACCCCACAAATTGGAAGCTGTCCCATAGCTCATCTCATCAGAGACGCAATGGTTACAATGGTTTTTTTTACCTCTTTTATCCACTTCTCCTGTGGAATTCAACCTTAAACTACAGTAATGGATAAAGAAAAAGGTGAGCACAAAAAGGACATGAAAATTACCTTGAAGAGAGTTATGCTTCTCATGCATCTTTCTTTGTCTCATACGGATACTTCTCTCCAACTTCCTTCCTCTTTCTGAGCGTTTCAGTGGAGTCACCTATAACTCGCTAAGATCTTCTACTTCATCAAGGAACAAGCACCATGGATCGAGCAAGATACAGGATGTGGATAGGCACGGAACAGAGCAACAGGCCTCGCCTCATCGTTCAGATCCCGGACGGCCTTGTCGTCGGGTCTTCCATCAAGGAGCCATGGAAGGAAGAAGCTTCTTCATGGCCTCCGAGATCTTACTCGTGTAACTTCTGCAGGCGAGAATTCCGATCACCCCAAGCCCTCGGCGGGCACATGAACGTGCACCGGCGGGATCGAGCCAGACTCAAGCAGTTGCACGCCGGGCTTGGTGGAGAAGTCACGGAAGAAGACGAACATCACCCGAATCCTTCTGCTGTGACGAGTGCAGGTTGTCATCAACCTCAGGTTAACCCTAGTTCTGCTACTGTTCTACCATCAACTCTCTCCCATAGGGTTTCTGCTCCGTCTACCCACGGACACTGGACCGAGACCAACTTCTTCTCGCCTTCCTTCTCTTCGTCCATCACTGGAGATAACCTGAAGCAATCTCTTTTCTGCAAAACCAGATCCCTGCTTATTGTCTGTGATGAGAAGACCAACCGTAACAAGAGAAGTAGAACCGATCCAACGCCTGCTTTCTTTGTGAGATCCTCTTCTTGTGACCAGCAACAAGAAGCACAACCTGAGGTACTCAGCCACAGCAGCCATGATGAAGAGTTGGATCTTGAGCTAAGGCTTGGAGGTGCCCCTAAGTAGAGTGTTTGTTCCCTTGTGCTTGATCCAATGTGAACCTTCTCCATGTGATCTTAATTATCTCAAATATATATTCTATGAAGGTGGATTGCCTCTTTCATCAGAGAACAAACAAGAATAAAAAGTTCACCTTTTAGAACCAATGTTTGCTTGCATTAACATAGTGATGATCTACAAGTCTTTCAGTGTTCAAGACATGCATGTTGTTGCAGCCATCACCAAAGGAGCTCAAACAATCATATGGTAACCAATATGACACCCTCTTCTTGGAAGGATCATGTTCTTGTAAGAGCTAACATAGATGTAAGCAATACCATCAATAGAATTACCTCTGCCATTTCTCTGTTTAGATACAAGATGAACATCTTAGATCTGTTCACCCATAGCACAAAATTATATGCATGAATTGATGTATCTACTTATGCATCACAGAAGGAAGTTGAATGGTTTAGGAGTTCTTTACCTCCTTCCTTTATGTATCTTTTTGCTCAACACATGGGAAGAGAAAAGAAAAACAACACTACAATATAAGTCCCCTTGTCAAAAGTTTAGAGTGCATGAGAAGTAGTGAGCTTGCCTTCAACTTCAATATATGAAGTCTCCAAATCCAAGAAGCACCATGGAATAGCATCAACATAGTATTAGCCATTGCCTATTTAGAATACCTAAGCAAACACATTGCTGCTGCAACATCATAAAAACCTTAGCCGTTCAATCCCATTCACAGTCACAAGCTCACCTTTGCATAGAAGTCCAATTGCATCAAAACATGCAGGGAATGTAGCAAATATTCAGTAATAAATGTAGCTATGGACAGGAGGACTGTATCAACTTTATCTTAAAGATGGAGACTTTGGGTCCTTGGGAAGAGAGATGTCAAGGTGGAGGTTGCCTTTGTGTTTTCCATGGTATGCTGGATCTGAGGCAAGCTTGGTCAGACATGAACAGCTAGTTGAGCAGGGAAGGACAGAAAAAGAGAGGGTGTTTGGTCTCGTGAGCAAAGTGTTGGAACAGTGCTGAAGTCTCACATGGTAGGCGCACGCAGGTTGGCCAGGCATATGTTTATGCAGCAATGCTTAGCCTTATGATGTGAAGCACTTGCTGTGAAGGAAACACTCAAAGAAGCTTGGGAGTAAAGCTGCTCTATGGTGCAGTGAGAGATTCATTAAATGCTAATCAAAGAGATTCTGATGAAAGGCAAATCATAATGCTCCAGATGAAATTTAGTTTACAACTACAAAAAAAAAGAAGAGAAAATAAAAAAGAAGAGGCTATATATAATTCAAAGGAATGAAGACTGGTGGGAATGTTGAAAAGATGGCTTTTCTTTTGGTCAATAATCTTTTAATTAAGAGAAAAGGACAATACAACTGTGGCATGTTATACATCACAAAGACAGGCTTGATAAAAGACAAAGAGAATATGGAATCAAGTGTACTAATCAAACCATTAATGATTCATTAAATCCTATACTTACAGAGGATGTTGTAGATTCTGTCTCTCCCCCTCCTCTTGGAATATGTTGTAAACTGTGACTACAGGCCACATGCAGACGTGCTTTCAATCTAAACTATTAACAAGTTGATTCTTCTTTAAATTCATGACATTTATTCCTTGAACCTTCATATCAAGGACAGTTTCATCCTCCATGCTTATTTAGGAAAGAAAACATTGAAGAAGATTAGTCCGATATGATTTCTTCTACAAGGAAAACTACCTCATCATCCATGATCATGTTGCTAATTAATGGATACTTGTTGTAGTATGACAACAGTGCAAGTACAACCCAGAATTCCATGAATGTTCAACATTGAAATACATGATTCTTCATCTTCTCCAACATGTTCAAGCCTGGCAAGTCAAACAGACTTGCAATATTTCTTTCATTGAATTTACCTTTTTCAGATGTTTAAATGCATTCAAAATATCATTAATACTTTTTTATTTTCAGAAAAAAAATTAATGAATCCAAGACATGCCTTTCATATAATTTTTTTGAAAAGAATATTTATGATGATTTCAAGTAATCCAAAAGATAAATCTACAATATCCACTTTCACAAGGATACTTGCTTTTTGCATTTACTTGAGATTTTGTTATTCCTTAGCCAGAATCATACTTTAACTATCCATTGGAGGCATGTTCTAAAGAATAAGAATATGAAGATGCTTAAGAAAGAATTAAATCATAATTAAACCCTTATAAACCGGGATTTTACACATATCTGAGGTGCTACTCTGCAAATACGATCTAAATTTTACACGTGCTGTCACGAAAACAATCTTAAAGTAACACATGCTTATAGTATGATCTTGAAGACCAAATACATCATAATCTTGTTCCAGAGTATGCCAATTAGAGATTAACTTGATCTATGATGGCTTGTGTGTGTGTGTGTACATTGCATGAGACATAAATAAAAAAAGGATGATACATTTTGCATGAGACTCCTATAAGATGTAATACAAGGAAAGAAGGGACAAGATTTTTAATAAATAGTGTTGTGAATTGCTCCATTATATTTGAATTTTCATCAATTAAATTCCTTTGTTTATGAAGGCAATTTGCTTAATCGTTCAATAACATGATGAAATTTCCAGATAGGCCAAGTGGGTTGCCTACTTATCTTAATAACATGATGAAATTTTTGCAGCCTATAAAACTCGTCAAGGAAAATCAAAGCATGAGCCTTCAAGATCAAGCTCAAAGTCAAGCAGCAGGGAAAGTAGTCCCGGTGAACACTGTCAGGAGCATTTCATCGAGCACCTCGCAGGTCATTGTGGTTACCTCTGTCCGTGGGACGTCGAGGGCCGGGACGACGTCCCAACCTCTTCACTCTCCCCAAACGCCACCTTCTCTGAGGCAGGCGATGTCGGTAAGGGAGACCCAACTCAAAGTTGACTACTAGCGAAAAGAAGTTCCAGTTAACACTGTCAGGAGCATTTCATCGAGCATCTTTCAGGTCGTCAATTTTATAGTCCCCACATACCACCAAAAAATAAAAAAAGAAGGGAGAAAACAAATGATTTACTCAGGCTAATAAATGTAGATGCTATAAATTAAAAGCAGCATGCAAATATATATATATATATATATATATATATATATATATATATATATATATATAGAGAGAGAGAGAGAGAGAGAGAGAGAGAGAGTACATAAACAAAGATAAAAAAGGATCATTCAAATAGTTAGAGGTATAAAAATATATCCTCAACACATTAAAGGAGTATACTCCTTTAATGTTATTACTCACATTTAAACTCTTGTATTTCATGTTATTAACTTAGGTGTCGAAGGGATCATATTGAAATTTTTTTCTAATTGTACTCTTCATCTAAGTAGCACCTCAATATTCCCATCTCGAAGCATATTAGATAATTCTGTGCATAGAGTCCAAATCACATTAATCTAAATAAGATGTCAAAAAATATTTTTTTCCCCCATATAGATATATAATATTTTAATAAGAAGCATATTTTTTACATCAATTATAGTCACGATAATTTTCATCTTTAGAAGTATGAATGCAATGGTTGAGGCTTCACCATTAAATTAAGATGTAATAATAATATAGAAGAAAAAAAGAAACTAAAAACTATTTTGATTATATATATATATATTCTTGATAAAGATGAACATGCAAAATTAGAAAATAAATGAACATTTTTATAAGATGCATACCCTTAACATCTATTAAAGTCAGATAACTTTCATCTTTAGAAGTATGGATGTAGTGGTTGGGGTTTCACCGTTAAGACATAGTGATAATATGGAAGAAAAAGAAAATTAAAAACTAATTTTGATTATATATATATATATATGATAAAGATGATCATGTAAAATTAAAAATAAATGAACACTTTTATAAGATGCATACTTCCATTTTAGAAGCATGGATGCGGTCGTTGAGGTTTCGCCAATGCATTATGGAAGAAAAATGAATCTGAAAACTATTTTGGTGACTGTAATATCATGTGAATAAATATATGCTTGGAAGAATAATGATTTTTGTTGATTTTTTTATGGAAATATATATAGGTTTAATTGTTCGTATTGTATAAGGTATATGCTCGTGCTAACATGTAACAATTGGTAGGGAACTATTTGATAATTAATTTAAGTTATCATATTTGTCCTACATGATATTATCATATTCAACCATCCATATATAAGTCAATTAATTTATTATATCAGCCAGGGAGTTCAAATTGAATCGAAATCGAATTAGAATCACACTGATTTATAAATAATTCGAATTTAAATGTTATAAACGATTTTGATTCGAGGGTTTTATTTATTTAATTAATTGATTCGAATCGAATAAATTTTAATTACAAAAATCAATTCAATTAAGTTTATTATCGCCTAATTTCAATATCATAATTTTATAAATCGTGTTACGTCGATCAAGATTTCATTTCAGTTCAATTGAATAAAATTGTTTAATCCAATCAAATCGATTCATTTAAAAAATATACATATTTAAATTATTTAAAATTATAAAATTTTGAACTGAGAGTGAGCGACAGATGGCGGAAGCGGTCGACGACGTGGATCACGAGGCGGCCTGCGGTGAGCGCAGGCGACTTCCTCCTTCGTCGACGACTACTTCTCCGCTTCTGTCTCCCTTCCCATGGCCGGCCTGATCGACGCATCCTCATCCTCTGTGTGCCTCATATAGGCCACAGATTCCACGTATAGTAGTGTCTCTCGTGTCTCCTCCTTCCTTACGTACCGTCGACATGGGTGTTCCGAAGGTGATTGCGGACCTCCGGAACCGAGCGGGCAGCGTCGACGTGGACCGGCCTGGCGTTGGGATCCTCGCCTTCGAGGCGGCGGCCGCCATGTCACTTCTCGTCTCCCTTCACCTCTCCCTCGCTGAGGACGAGGTACGCCGGCTCTGCGCCGACATGCGGTCGAAGGGCGTAGCCTACCTGACCTCCAAGGACGAGCCATTCCTCCTCCGCCTCGCCTACGCCGAGCTGGTTGCCGAGCTCGACAAGGCTGCCGCTACAGTCTCCCGGCTCGGCGCCAAGTGCCGCGACCCCTTCCTCCGGGGCTTCGACCGATTGTACGCGGATCTCAAGGCCGGTGGCGTCAGCTCCTTCCTCCGGGACTGCCGGGTTGCCGACCTGGAAAGCCTCGGACTTGGTTCCACCGCGAAGGGGGTTGAGAAGCTGATTAAGAGGATGGAGAGGTACGTGGTCGCGACCTCCCGGCTGTACGCGGAGATGGAGGCGCTGAACGAGCTGGAGGCGACGGAGCGAAGGATGGAGCAGTGGCGGCGGCACAGCGGCTCTATTCCGGTACCGGAGCCGGGCGTGCCCCCTGCTTTCGAATCAGTTCACTTAGAGCTCCGGTCCCGGCGCCACAAAGTTCGGAGGCTCAAGGAGGAGTCTCTTTGGAACAAGACCTACGACGAGGCCGTGGAGCTCATGGTACGTGCCGTGATCACCGTCTTCACAGGGATCTGCGCCGTCTTCGGCCCCTATGTTCTCCGCATGCTCCCCCGCCGGGACAGAGGCCATCGGGTGCTGATTCATCGGAGCAACCCAGATTACCCCGGCAAGCACTCGTCCGGCCCGCTGGAAACGCCGACGTTGAAGGACGTCCTGTTCCTGAGGAGTTCAGCCCCAATCTCCATGGTCAAGGAATCGCGCGACAAGCCGTCCGAGAATTTGAGCAAATTGCTGAAAGCACATCCGACCACCCTCGGCGGATCGGGTCTGGCGTTGCGGTACGGCAACATGATCGTGCTGGCAGAGAAGTTGCTAAAGACGCGGTCAGTCGAGGGACACGAACAGGGCGACGGCAAGGAGGCAGCGGAGGCGGCCGCGAGGGTGGAGCTGTACCAGATGATGCCGTCGGGGATGCGAACGGCGGTGAGGGCCAAGTTGAGGGAGTGCTGGAAGAAGGAGGGCGGGACGGTGGACGGGTCGCTGGCGGAGGGATGGAGGGAGGCGGCGGAGAGGATCCTCGCGTGGCTGGGGCCGGTGGCACGTGACACGCTGCGGTGGCAGGAGGAGCACAACATGGAGCGGCAGCAGCGGTTCCACGCCCTGCCGAGGGCGCTGATGCTGCAGACGCTGCACTTCTCCGACAGGGTCAAGACGGAGGCCGCCATCGTCGAGGTTATCGTCGGGCTGAGCTGCATGTGCTGGTACCAGGAACAGAGATGGGAATAGCCGTACCAGCTTCATCTTCTCGTACTTTGTGACACAGTCCACATACAGCTTCGTATTCTTCTCTGATACATTCATGGCTTCTCCGTTCTTTACCAAGTCGTTCCCAAGCAGTATGTTCTAATTAGGGGCGAAGGTAGATAGCAAATGTTACCTCACAAAGAGATTGCATAAGAAGGAGATGAGCTTTTCCTTTTCTTTTTGTTTTTTTTTTCCTATCATAAAAAAATGCATGAATATAGGCCGATCCGATCCATTGCTCCACTAAAATTCGATGGGATCCGACCCAATTAGATCCGATCCGACCCGACCCGACCCGACCCGATTCACAGGCATATCGGGTGGGGTATCGAAGGAGGCGGTCGCGTTCGCTTCTCCTCGACGCTGCCGCCTCTGGGACTCTCCATCTCGACACGTGTCCTCACGCTTCTTCACGGATGCAAACCTATTTATATTCTTCGTTTAATTCCCAGCTCTCCCGTCCGCGATCCCCCCTCTCATTTCCGCTCCTCTCTCTCTCTCTCTCTCTCTCTCTCTCTCTGCTCGCCGAGTTCTCGAGAACGCCCCCAACCCTAACTCGCGAATCCCTTGTATGTGATCGGCCCGCATACCTCAGATCCCTTCCGGCCCTTGATTCCTTGCAGGGATTTTGCCTCGCTGCCACGAGGGCGATCGATCGCCGGGAATGGCGAACAACGTGTCCGCCGTCTACATCCATGTGTTGGACGATGTCATCAGCAAGGTCCGTGACGAGTTCATCAACTACGGCGTCGGGGAGGGCGTGCTGAACGAGCTCCAGGCGGTAATTTCTTCTTGCCGGCCTAGATTTCCCTATGAAGTTCCCATATTTCTTGAGTCTGCCCCATTTCTAGGGTTTCATCACTTCTAGAAGTTGGTGTGCTTAGTTCTGCATTCTGGACTTATTGTGATTTTTTTGGGCCCAATTAAGTTGTGGGAGGTGAAGATGAGGCAGTGTGGCGCCATCAGCGGCAACATTGAGAGATCGGCCCTCCCCAAGAATGCGGCCCCGATCACCCCGGTCCATGACCTGAACGTTCCTTATGAGGGCCCGGCCGAGGAGTACGAGACCCCCACCGCGGAGATGCTCTTTCCGCCTGTGAGATCACTGCCTTGTTCTTTTTGTTCCGTTTGATCGTGTTATAAGGTTATGCCTGGTTTCATGTGTTTTTGGGTACTATTGCAGACTCCCTTGCAAACCCCAATCCAGACTCCATTGCCTGGAACTAATGATCCGTCGATGTACAACATACCCACAGGCCCCTCCGATTATGCTCCATCTCCCATATCTGATATCAGAAATAGCATCGATTTGAAAGCTGGAAGGCCTGGTTCATATATGGTATGGCAATGTCATACATATGGGTGGTTTTAGTTATTTTTTCTTACCAGATACCGTTTTCTGTTTGCTTAGCGCATGAGTCGCTCTTATTGTGAGCATAGACAGCAAATGAAATGAGATCTTGTTGACTTTGATCACCTCATTGTTACAGCAGCCACCTTCACCTTGGATGAGCCAACGACCTCTTGGAGTTGATGTAAATGTCGGTAAGCATAAAGGAATTATCAGTATTAAGCAGGATTTTATTTGCCTAGAAGTCTTTCGACAGAGTTCTAGTTTGGAGTAAGTTGTCTATTTTGTTGTGCATAATTTAGCTTATGATGAAGGGCGTGAAGAGCCTGATAGAGGATCTTCTCATCAACACGCAACTCAGGTACTTTTGTTCCTTGAACATGTCATTTTCATTGCCTTCTTTGGGGAATGTTTAACTATATTCTAATTGGATTTGATAAGCTGCATCTAAATTTTTATTTTTTTCTGGAGAAACCTGTTAACTTGTTTTCCTTGTAGTGTTAAACTTGTCATCCTAGTCTATCTCCTTTTATTGGTTTTGTGAGTGTCTCTTCTTTTATTTTTCTTCTACAAATTTCTTATAAAAATTGTTTCCTGGGGAAACATTCATAAACTTCTTGCCATTTGTAGTGTTGAGCGTGTCATCTGGTTTTGTAAGGGCTTCTTCTTTATCGTTTCTTTAATTGGTTTGGTTTCAGGACTTATTGATTTTGCAAGTATTTCTTCTTTTATTGTTCTTCTAGAATTGTTTCTTGGAGAAACATTCATAAACTTCTTGCCATTTGTGGTAATGAACTTGTCATCTGGTTTTGTAAGGGCTTCTTCTTTTATTGTTTGTTTAATTGGTTTGGTTTCAGGACTTTTTCATGAATTCTTCTGGGAAACGTAAAAGGGATGACTATGCTTCTCACATAAATTCTGGAGGCTATATTCCGCAACAAGATGGAAGTGGAGATGTGACGATAGAGCTTTCTCTAACACAGGTAGCTGCATTGAAAAACTATTAGTTTATTGTTTACTTTTGATGCCACTGATTCCAAGTCAATCTAAATTACATATTAGCTTCTGTGCTATCGTTGCTGCAAATTGCAACTATGGCATGAAGCAATGGATCTTTATTGGTTGAAGTATTAAGCCTGAGATGACGCATGTCACATGATTGCCATCACAGAAGGCATCATACAGTGCTAGATTAAACCATTATGCTTGGTGCTCCCTAATTCGATAGGGGCGGTGGAAGTGGATAATTGTCTTTCTTAAACATGTAATGGAGCCAATGAGAAAGATAATTTTACTTTAGCAAAGACTAGATGATTTTGCAAGAGATTTTTGTTGTCAATGCTATAAGGCAACTAAAATTATATTTCAAAATTTTGGCAATCTTGTTACCCGATATGCTATTACATTTAAAGTTGTTGGACAAATATTTGGATGAGAAGCAATATTTTTTAGTCCTTTGGGTAGGTCTAGAATTCTACTTGTTTCATTTAACAGATTAGCCAGATTGTGCATAGTGCCAAAGATTTTCATTGTTGGTGTCATTCAGGTTCACACTTATGAAGAGTTCTGCTTATATTGAAAAATAAAAGTTTTATAAGGTGGCCATGTAGTTGGAACTCACGACTTTGTTGTTGTATAAGGTGGTTATATAGTCATTATGGGTATGCTTTATAAGTTTTGGTAGTTAAGAAAGATCATATCCAAAAATATGGTGTACATGAGTTCAAGATTCTGAGGTGAATGTCTAGTGTCCCTAAAAGTAGAATAAATAAATTATTGTATTTGTGAAGATTGGGTACTTAAAAGAATGATTTAATTAAGAGGTTATTTAAGGTGATTTGGACATATTCAGAGAAGAGCCATTGTAGTTGCATAATCTTTGGGGGGATGGATGGAAGGTGATATAGCAATTTCTTGCCGTTGGGACATTATTGCTTGTGGTTGTTGTATGGATGGAATGTGATGTAGCAATTCCTATTTCACTGATTGGCCTCGTGGAGACCTAGGACGTCTAACTAGAAATCTAGTGGAGGAGCAGACTAAGAGATTTTCAAGATGAAATATGACTAAAGAGTGTTGTCCAGATTCTGAAGCAAGGTTTCAAATGTCAGTCAGAGGTCTGTGCCAATTGGTATTTTACCGTTAATGATCTGACCAAAGACTGGTATCAGACCATATAGGTCAATATTGGTTGGTTTTTAATTTTTTAATTTTTCTAAGATCCAGGTGGTATAGTTCGGTATAATATCCGGTATACTGGTACCTACCAATTGGTCTGATTGCTGAAATTGGTATCAGACCTAGATTAATTCTTAGTCCCTTATATGACCTCTTAGGCACTTTGAGTTAGAAATTCAAGAATAAAGAGGGCAATGACACAAGAGAGAATGAATGCAAGGGTGTGAATACCCTGGCCTTGATGCCATTTTATAGGGATGGAAGGTCTTGTTAGGAAAAGGAATGTAGATTTGTCTCCTCTAAAGATGTCAAGATAGGGGTTTAGGTGGTGACAATGAACCTTTGGTGCTGAGGACTCTTCAACCAACTGAAAGCCAAGAGCTGATAACTGGGAAGGCTGAGAGTTCTTTGTCTGATTGAGAGTCAAGAGTCGGGAGGGCTTAGATATCTTCCTCCAATATAGGCCCAAGAATTGAGAGGTTATGAAGGTCTTCATTCATTGAGGGCCTATGAAGTGCAATAACAATTTGAATTGAAGGTGTTGGAGGGATAGCAAAAGAGCCATGAAGATTTGATGATAAACATTAAAAGGGCTGATGACACTGGAAATATATAATTACATTATAGTACTAGAGCTTAGTGTTAAGGAAAGATCCATTGCATCCCAATCTTATATGATTGGAAATAGTGGCTGTATGTTCTCATTGTTAGTACTGTTACTTCCCATGATGAAGCATTTTTATATATAAAATCTCTTAGCATACAATTGTAGATATTGTTCCAACTTTTAAGACAAATCAATAAGGCTTTCCATGCATGTTTACACATGTATGTAGCGAATATCAAAAAAGGAAATGAAGTTCTAGAACCATCATCATGTCTATGATAAAATTTTATTAGGATATAAACTTTGGATGCTGGGTCTTTCCTTTTTATGCTATTGTCCATTTTGGCTATAGATATATTAAGAATGATATATACTGATGAACATTGCATTTTAGATTATATAATTCAATACTGAAATCTGTTTTGTATTTATAAGGCTTATTAATCATCAAAATAAATTAGCTATATAAATGTTTTGTAGGAGAACTCAAATTTAGAAGGATTCGATCTTGCTAGAAATGTGAATAAACTATATTATTACTTTTTGTATGATTCTATATTAATATACAACTGTATAATTAATATTTCCATTTTGGGTTAAATGTAGGATGCTCAACTGTTGTAGACATGAATTTACATTATCCGCCTGTTGTTCGCTTCATAATACTTAATACATCTAAGATTTCCTTCGTCATACAGAATACATTTCATTATTTACCTGGTGTTAGAAGTATCATAGAAAGAATATTTACATGGTAATACTCATAACTCTTGATGTTGTTTATGCTGGAATACTGCTAGGGGCTGTCCAAACTTCACCTGAAAGATTAATTCACTTTTTATTAACGGGAAAGGAACCATAGGATTTGCTTGCACTTCTAGCCACCATATACTGTGCATGTATTTGCATACACTTCCCAAGTTTACCTTATGATTCATCATTCATCATGGCATCATATAAGTATCATGATTAATGTTTATGCTGTTTTGACATGGTACGGAGTGCTGGCATATCATTGTTGTGAGATAATGTAATGTTGGCATGCCATGTGGAACCCAGTTAATGTATTTCTGTTGTCATTATGCCACATCAGGACATTGTAAGTGCCATGCTAGTGCCATTCAGGCATCTGTTCATATCAACACACTGAATTTATTCTCGCTTTTGTTAGTTTTATTTTTTCCTTTTTAATGATCATATGGCCCTTTTCTGTTATATGCATTAAAATGTGGTATTTTTCACAATTGAATACTTAAGATGTTCAAGTTCACTAAAATTAGTTTTTGTATGATGGGGGAAAACCCTGAACGTTTTAACGGTTTTAAATTAATTAGGGCTGCCAAATTGAGATCTGGCTGGAGGACTAGGGCTTTCTTGGAATTAGTCTTTACATTTTTCGTATGATGTCTGCTTCATTTTTTAAACAATCTGCTGGAATTATAATTCATTTGAAAATACTTAGTAATGTAGGTTGTTGAAAGTTCTTTTTTGTGTTTGTATGATTGTGTCATCTCTCTGTCATTGAATTTAACTCTTATATCAGTGTTAAACGTGAATCCTAGTGTTCCCAATCTTGATAGTACCTGTGTGTGTCAGTCACTGGGCAGACCGGTACCATACTGCTCCATACCAGTGTACCACTGGTATATACTGGATTTTGATACTTATAATGAAAACCCCCCAAAATTATAGTGCATAAGCCTTTTTCTTCCTAGGATTAAACCCCTAGGACCAACAAATATAGTGCATAGTACCTGTGTGTGTCGGTCACTGGGCGGACTGGTACCATACTGGTCCATACCAGTGTACCTTTTTCTTCATAGTGCCTGTGTGTCTCGGTCACTGGGTGGACCGGTACCATATCGATCCATATCAGTGTACCGCTGATATGTACTGGATTTTGATACATATACTGAAAAGCCCCAAAAATTAGTGTAACCTTTTGATGAGTTGTACCTTTTTCTTCATAGGATTGTCATTATCAAGTGGACTGTGGAGCATTGATTCAGTGCTTGATGTTTAATTTTCAAGTGTATTATTTAGCAAATTTGCTTTTAGAAGTTTCTGTTGTGGTTTCTACCTTGCCAATTTTCATGCTTGTTTGTCAGGAGATCTTTGGAAGTACATATGAAGTGTAAGAACTACATTTCCCTTATTTAGGTTTGTTTTGGAATCAACCTCACAATCAAGTAAAGCTAGTCAAGAAGGGTATCCTTAATGTCTTCTTCTCTCCTTATGTTTGCTATGTGCTAAATTCATGCCACTTGAATTTTTATTTTGATTTTTTTTTTGTAAATTGACCATGTTTTTCAAAATTCTTTGCCTATTCATTCTGTTTTCTTTTTTCCTCTCTTTCTTTTTAAAAAAAAAAGAAAATTATATAAGCTTAAATCAGTCTAGTACAAAACGATCCTCTTTCTGTGAAGAGAGAATATTACAAAACTCTACTGGCAAGTTACCTTGCCACAAAAAGTTAGAGGCTGTAGTTCTAGCAGAAGCAGCTACCCAATGGGCAGCTCTATTCACCCCCCTATAGATATGTGTAATTGGTGTGTTCAAAATTCCTTAACAGCTGCTGGATGCTGTTATGGTGTATCAACAAGTAGGCTTGCTTTCAATCCAAATGTGAGTAGCTCCTTACTTGATTGCAACCTGGATTCCCTCCAGCACAGCAAGCACCTCGCAAGTCTCCCCATCATCTTTAGCAATATACCTGCCACCAGCAATTAGGTAGTTTCCAAGTACATCTCTAATGACAAAACCAGTGCCTCCTTCGTTGTTACTTCCATATCATTAACCATCGGTATCAAGTTTTAGCCACCCTTTATTAGGTTTCACCCTTCTAAAAGAAATTTGACATAGCTCACCATTGTCTTCATTTATAAATTTTTTAGTGTGGACAGCTTTATAAGCCAAAGCTTATGACAGATAGCACTGGAGTTGGTCTTAGTATTGTCAATTCTAGCCTCGTTCTGAGATTTCCACAAAATCCATAAGCAGTTTGCAATAATAGCTCTAAGTATCGGGTAGTTTACTTGGTTGTCCTCTACTTTGAGCCACATCCCAAGATACCATTGATCCATATACTTGAACTGGATGTTCAACAATAATTGAATGTTATCCCTAACGTCCTTAGCTAGCTGACATTCAAAACAAATATGCTTTATAGAGTCAATTTGAAACCCCAACCCCGCCCCCCCCTCTTCCACAATGGGTATCTGTGATAGATCTACGAAATCTATGTTGTACGTCAACAGATCTACAAATATGCTGCAAGTTTCAAGTAGTTTACTTGGTTGTCCTCAATTTCTTTGAGCCACATCCCAAGATACCATTGATCCATATACTTGAATTGGATGTTCAACGATAATTGAATGTTATCCGTAACCTCCTTAGCTAGCTGACATTCAAAACAAATATGTTTTATAGGGTCAATTTGATCCCCCCTTCCAGAAAGCCAAAGGAGTGTGCATCTGCGATACATCTACTAAATCTATGTTCTATGTCAATAGATCTTCAAATTTGGTTTTCTTTTTAATAATATTTCTTATTTGATAATATGGAATATATTGCTGATTAGTCAAACTTTCATCTAAGCTTGCTGAATTTCCATGGGCTTTATTAATAATGATAAAAAGGCATTTTTAAACACTGAATAAGGGTAATTTTAGGCTTAACAAATATGTACGAGGGTAGGGAGCAGTTTTCCATTCTCTTTCATGTGTCAGTGAAACTTTTATGTATAGTTTTATGCTGTGTCTCTTCCCCTTGTTAATGCTCGTTTTTGCATATGAGAAGTTGTACCATGCCATTACTACTACTGAAATGAATGTGATAGTAATATGTCGAGTAAAAATATATATATATTGTGGCGATAGAATAACGAGGTGTCAATCTGCATCACTTGAATATCGGATGCTCTTAGTTTATTCTGGTTCTATTCAACAACTGGCTTTAACTGGGAGCATAAGCTTTCTACTACTCTTTGCTACTGGCCTGTAGATCTCTGATCTCTCTCTTTTATGGATACAGGATGTGGTAAGCCAAGTTAAGACATCATCAATTGTTCAAGACCAAGGAACTGCAGATTCCAAGTTTCTTTCCAAAAAAGCAGAGCCAGCTCCAATGCTTCCTCAGCATGATGGGATACATGATGAATATGATGATGTACTCAGTAAACTTTTGATGCCTTCTAATTCAATTATGACGTGTCCGCTCTCATTTTATTTACTTTTTGCTGGGTTTGTCTTTGTAGTTATTTCATTTGCAAGGAGTTGCTAATGAAGATTATAATACTCCTGGAGACCATGGTAAACTCATATTATCAATAGTGGATTGTGGAACTTCTCGGCACATGGATAAGCTTCAGTTTTCTTTCCCAATGCTGACTTGTTTTTTGCTTCATATTTTCAGTTGAATTGCGAGCTGCTACCCCTTCTGTTGGCACACCAAAGCCTAGCAAAAATGATGCAGGAGAAGATGACGAGCCTCCGCTTAACGAAGACGACGACGATGAGTTGGATGACCTTGACCAAGAAGAGGAAGAGACAAATACTCAACATTTGGTTCTTGCTCTGTTTGACAAGGTAATTGCTGTTAATGGTACCCTTTCCAGAAAGAGTGAAAAGGAATTGAAAATTTTCCTGTTTCACTTGATGTCTGTGCAGGTGTCTCGGACCAAAAGCAGATGGAAGTGTACCCTCAAGGATGGAATAATGCATCTCAATGGCAGGGATATTCTTTTTAATAAGGTACCTTAGCATTGGTATTAAGCTGATGAAGTTGGAGATCTGTCATGGGCTTTTGCATTATATTTGTTGTGGTTATCTATCATTAATGAACTATGGTTTCGGAAAAGTCGTGCTTTTTGGAAATTTTATTGTGATGCTTGACCCTTGATTAAGTGCTCATTTCACTGATGTGTCAGCTAGAGGTGTTAATGGTCCTCGTCTAGTTGAATTTCTAGGTCAATTCGAATGTTCTTTCATTAGCTGGATTACTGTTCATATGTATTTTCATTTTCACATATGGTTGTTTAAAATGTTTAATGTCTCGGTACATCATTACCTGAATTCTTGTCCGCTGTAATATCTGTGCCAAAAGTTGCTTGTGTAGCAAATTCATGAACACATACGAATTCTTTTCTCTCTCTTTTGGCCATAGAGTGGTCAAACCTGCTTTTTTCCCTGATTAAGCATAAGCACATGGCCTTTTTTGTCGATATCAGACTGATAAAGATTGCTTCATTTCAAGGGGGCACATGTTATCTGAAAATTTCCTGCTGATGTTTTAGATGGGATGTTTGACTTGTACGGTGTAGGCAGGTTTTTGTGCCAGAAGGCACTTAGTTAAGTTTTACATTCCCCATACAATAGAAAACCCAGTTGGGCTAGCATGAAGGTCATCATACGGAAACAACTATTACATGCAGATTTGAAGCACAAATGTCAAGCAAAATGTACTTTTAAGAATTTCCTGGGCACCAAATGTAGCTAATGGAATATAGATTGCATGGATATTAGTTTGTCTATGTTGATTGCGGAGAGCAAATCCATGATCTTGGTAAAGAACATTATAACCAAAGATTGTGAGAAAATTTTGAAATAATTTTATGGCTTTCTAGATTTGCATTACTGCTGCTTCTTTACCTATTAGTGCATCTTGTATTGCAAGGCAGTCATGTGTGATGTGCCGAATGAAAATTGTAATACCCAAAATACCCGTCGTTATGATACATCGAGTTACTCTAGAAATGACACATAGTTTGTGATTGGGAAAAGTAAAACGGTGGTCTTCCAAGCTCTGTTGCTCGCACAAACTGTTGAACTTTTAGTGCTGTAGTTTGATTTATAGTTCTCAACATTTTATGCGTACCTAGTTGCGTGTTCTAATTCTCTGAGAACATATTTGGTATGCTTTCTTCCTCGTAGAAGGTAAAAATAAGGCTTGCTGCTTGAACTCATCTGGGAACCTGTAACTTGCTCTGCAGGCCACTGGAGAGTTTGAGTTTTGATCGTGACAACGATGAGCTGTTGGATGATCATGGAAGCATGGGCTTCACGGAGCTGCTGTTACTGCAAACGTATGGCTCTTTTCTTTTTTTCTTCTTCTTTTTACCTGGGAGACAATGTTAAATAAAAATCCAACCACGGGATCACCTGCCGTTTCTTTTCTTTGTTGAAGATGCTAAAACTAGATGAACCTTGTAAATCTCTTTTCTCTTGGCTGCCTCGGACCATTAAACACTCCGCAGACGTTCGATTTCAGCATTCAAATAGTTTCGTGAGCATTTTTCGCTCGCGAAATGGATGTGTGTTTGAATCGGCCTGAACGAGGTTTGCTTGGTTAGGTGTTAATTGCTGGATTAGGATCACTATCTGCTTCCTTTGAATGTTGATAGCAAGATTAGATCGAACATATAGCCTTATCAGCATCCTCGACAAGTTAGTCAATTAATATAAAAAGGAGTTTTGAGTGTTGATATCAAGATTAGATTCGGGAATCAAATCCCTTCTTCACCCTTTGGATAAGAAGAAATTAATCGTAGGTATCATTCGCCTTGTCATTTGCTGTACTGACATGACCGCTGGAGGCCGTCGATCCTGATTGCTTGCTACTTTATTCAGATGATTGATGGATACCGTGCAAATCCCATTATTAATCTAATCATGCAGGCGGAGAAAGTTGTGGAACTATTTCTTAGATCATTATTGCAGTTGATAATGCTATTTTATTGGTGGTAGGATCACAAATCATTGACAACTCATCTGAAAAAAAAAATAAGCCAATAAGTGAGAAAAAAAAAAGTTGTATTCGTGTATAATAAAATCTGCGTGAAACTCCAAACTATGTGGGATCCACTTATATCCGGTTATAATCCATTTGGGTAAGACCCCCAAACAGTTAGTTACCAAATCATGTGTTAATGGATGCCTTATTTTGGTGGGTATATCCTTTATTACCTATAAATTAATAACATATTTGGCCACAAACATTAGAAGTTCAAAATAGATTTGTTGTTTCTACTCTTAATGCAACTTATCACTAAATTGAGTATTACTTCTGAAACAACCAAAAGGCACCACAATCCACAATAATTGTAAAATCTTATCAACCAAAAAGCTTCGGATTGTTTTGCTCATAAGGTGGGAATTTTTTATTGTTGTTGTTGTTGTTGTTGTTTTACTTGATAAACTTGGTTGGATAAGGATGCCTATTGAGAGTTCTCCAAACTCTCTATCTAGTCCACTCCGAGTGGTCCTTAATCTATTCTCACCATTGCTACTAAAGCAAAATGCTACCAAGAATAGTCTAATGCAAGAATCTTAGCCATTAGCCGCACCTCGATGTCATGCTCATTGGGCCCACAAATTTAAAGAAGCCATCGAAGAGGAGGACAAGGATACTTCAACTCTTATGGAAGGAAATGGTCTCGTTCATATGCTATTCTATTGTGACCAACTTAAGCTTCTTCACACGCACTTTACAATCTTAACCCATTAGTTCACGATACAGAGTATGATAGGTTAATTGACCTATCAACTTTATTAGACTCAAACTATTGATCAAAATATCTAAGTTGAAATTGATAATACTATACTCTTCAAATCTTTATAAGTCAATCTGACGAGTGTTATAATTTTCCTTACTCAAGAGCTTAATGTTGTCATCAAGATCTAACATATCCTAGATCAAACTCTAACATAGTACATGTGAGGCGTAATCCAATGATAATTCCACGTCGTGACAACTCCTATGTCTTCATCTATTACTCGAGCTCTCTCACCATGCCCAAATACTAGGTAAACTCAAATACTAAATGTTAAAATTCAAGATTAATGGATTAATTGGCTTATCAATTTTGTTTGGCTCATACTATTAGTCACACCCATCGAACTCTGTAAGTCAATGGTATTGCACTCCATCTTAATCGAAGATGACAAACGTCTCCGTTTAACATGCATAAAATTTAAAAACATAACTATCATTTTGATATTATCTTAATTTTTTTCTAGTAGTGTCATCTAGAAGCTTAAGCAGGTACACAAATGAACACAAATTTAATGTATACCTTAAACCATTTGTCTTGCCAATTCTGCTGAAGTTGTGAGAGAGCAATAGGGGTGATAGAGAAGAGAGGACAAACTCACCCTTCGAAAAGAAAAAAGAATCTGAATACAACAACTCATGCTATTCTTCTCTTCATGGCTGCATCACCATTATTATCAACAGAGAATAGCAAGCAAACCTAACTGGGTGATGCATTCTTTGGTCGAGTGCGGCACTTCATGGATGGAGGAGAATGTGGGGAAGGAGATGAGCTTGATGTGCAGTCAACCAAAACCTTCTCTCTCAAGAGAATCCAAAGAACCGGCACATCAGAAAGAGGAAGAGAAAAGAAGAGTGACAGAGGAAGTGGCAGAGTCTTTGTGAGATGCCTATCAATTTTTTTTTAGTTTGGTCGAATTAGATTTTAACCCAACTTTTTTGGTTTGGTCAATTCTATTTACGTTGTTCTTCAAGATTAATTGGTGAAACATGTTGTATTATTGGAGTCAACATGCATTGGACTAATCCTATCTAATTATTTCCCCGTAAGTCATTGTCAACACAGTGCTCAGCATGACATCATCACCTTCTTATTATTGCATTATTAAGCTTGTTTCTGTTCAACGCATTGTCCACCTTCTCGCATACCCAGGTTTCTACCGTCTAACCACTGGACGAAATCAACGTGACGCTGCGGGGCCCGTCGGTGGTGGTTGTTGGGTTCTCTCCATTTTGAGCAAGAGAGAGCATCGAGTCCACGTCGACAACTTGACGGCGTCGATAGTAGAACCAATGAAATTTAGCCACGTAGTTGGGAGAAGCTGACGCCGTCACGAAGAATCGTCCAAAATGTGCCGTCACGCCCAGGCGGCACCGCCGTTGGTGCTTCGTCGAGCGAGCAATAAAAACCCCCTCTCGCCCTCTTCACAGCCACCTCCGGCTCCATCTCAACCCAAATTGTGTTTCGCAAGGATCCGATCACGAACCGAGATAGGAACACGGTAAATTTTCCCTTTATTTTTTTTTGTGAAGATTTGAGCTTTTCATCCGGAGATGGGATTGGAATCTTCGGACTCATTGCTTTGAGGGATTCGTTCGAAAGATCGCAACTTTCGGGGTTTTGTCCCCGGATTCTTTCGTTTCTGAGAGAAAGTTTGGATCTTTGTTGTTGTTCTTGTTCGATTTGATGCCTTCTGCCATAGCGACGGCCTCGTCGTACTGGTGCTACCGGTGTAGCCGCTTTGTCCGGGTGTGGCCGCAGGACCCCATCGTCTGCCCCGATTGCGAAGGCGGGTTCTTGGAGGAGGTGGAGACCCCTCCTCCCGGCGTCCCCGCAGTCGCTGAGCCCCGTCGCCGCCGGATTCCCTCTGCAGGCGCACACCCTTTCAGCAGCGACGAGTCCTCTGTGGCTGCTCACCCCCGCCGGCCCTCCGAGCTCAGGTTCCGACGCAACCGCCGCACATCCACCGGTGACAGGTCCTCGTTCAATCCGGTAATCGTCCTCCGCGGCCGTTCAGACGGCGCCCGTGACGCGGATCGAGCCGCCGCCGCCACCACCACCAGCTTCGAGCTCTACTACGACGACGGCACCGGATCCGGCCTCCGCCCCTTGCCAGAAAGCATTTCGGAATTTCTGATGGGCTCCGGATTCGACCGGCTCCTTGAGCAGCTCGCCCTGGTCGAGCTCAACGGCATCGGTCGCGAGAGGGGGTGCGAGCATCCACCGGCGTCAAAGGCCGCCATCGAGTCGATGCCGACAATAGAGATCGTTGGTGACCACATCGGCAAAGACTGCCATTGCGCCATCTGCATGGATTTGTTCGAGCTGGGGACTGAGGCCCGTGAGATGCCCTGCAAGCACATCTATCATCAAGATTGCATCTTGCCGTGGCTTTTGCTCCGGAACTCTTGCCCTGTTTGCCGCCATGAGATGCCGACAGATGCGCAAGGAATAGGGACACCGGGGGCAGAAGGCGATGAACGGGCCTCTGCCCCCAGGAACGATGAGGAGTCGGTGGGGCTGACAATATGGAGGCTTCCCGGTGGGGGGTTTGCAGTTGGGAGGTTCTCCGGGGGCAGGAGGGTGGGGGAAGGAGAATTTCCGGTTGTTTACACTGAGATGGATGGTGGATTCAACAACAGTGGAGCACCGAGAAGGATCTCGTGGACTTCAAGAAGGAGTAGGACAAGAGAGGGCAGAGGAATCGGTCAGGCTATTCGTAGTTTCTTCTCAGTTTTTAGGCTGCCACGATCGACTTCCTCCTTTTCACGGTCCAGCTCAGAATCTCATCCTGCATCTTCTTATAGGCATGAAAGGGATTCAGTTTTCGGAAGGCGTTCGTGAAGTCGAGGCACCAACTGGGATGGAAATGCCAATGACATTGCATGATGGCGGTATACGGAAATGCTTTTGTTGTAAATAGATCAACATCTCATTTGTATCTCTTTAGACTTGAATCAATTTGATGGAAAGAATCAACTGCATTATCATAAAAGAAAATACGTGCTTTTAATATTCTGGTGGCTCAATCCTCTTACTCATTATTTCAGCCCATTTATTAGAAATATCTTGATAATTTTTGTCATTTTGTTACAACCTGAATGACACGGAAAACCCTATCTATGTGTACTTTATTAGTTTTGGAGAATGGGACTGGATTGAGTTCCTTCGTCAACTTATACAAATTGTTTAATTTTCAGATTTTTTTGGTGTCTTGGTTTAAGGTTGATGATAAGTTAGCCTGAAAGTCTTATAATATTCTTGAATTTTCCACCGATATCAGATTGCATGGGCTGTTTGTGTGAAAAGTTGATTCTGGTCAGCTAAAGTTTGCGCTCTTTCATTCCAAAGGAAGTTCTTCTGAAAATTTTCATTTCGTTTTCTGAAAGCTGTGATAAGCAACTGGAATATAGATTGTGTCTGCTGTAGATTTAATGTCCTTCTAAAATCCATCATCGGATTCTGTTTGTTGCCAATTTTAGACTGGTGTTTAATTTATGGCTTCCTGACAGTGAAATGAAAAATCATATCATCTGTGATAATGTGCATTGTCATTTCATATTTTTGTTCTTTGATAACTTAAATTACCTGTCGTAACCGAGCTTGTCCCGAAATATTGTCTTGATTATATCGTGTTAATGACACTTCAATTGCGAAATCTGTTGCAGATTGTCTTTCGCAAACCTGTCAATTTCTTATGATGCGGAGTCGCTGAGTTTTGCGTCAAGACTTTTTGGGTGGTTGGATCTGCCTGTTCTTCTCAGCAGCCACAAGAGCTTTATTCATCCCAATTAAAGATTTCTTAGTTTATGTTCTGCGATAGAAGCCTACGGATATTATATTGCAATTGTATCTCTTTCCTTAGGGTGATTACATCTTCACGAAAGATGTTCTCATTTGTCGTCTTAATGAACCTTTCCATCTTAGCTCTCTGTCCAATCATTTGATAGAGATAGGCTGATGCATGGTGGTTGGCCTTGCTAATGTCTGTTCCCTTGTTGGTTGTCTTCTTCTTAATCATTGAGGGGTTAGATTAATTCTTCTCTATCTACTTTTCAGCTAAATTGTTGTCATGAACTGTTTCATGTTTTAAGGTAGTGTTCTTGGAATTGGAATTGGGATTCCTGTTGTCACACTACTCACTGCAACCAGTGTTCCTGCTTCAAGCATGCTAACTATGAATTCCAGGCAGCAACAGTATGTGCTCTCAAAGTGCATCACTTTATGTAAGATTTAGATCCTAAACTGGAGTATTTTGTGAGCTTGGATCTGGTGTGATCTCTGCCAACCTACTAATTATTTGTATGCAATATTTCTCTGCAGCTTTTGGTAATCTTTCAAGCACATTTCTTGTATTGTGAGAATTGCTTTGCTATGTCAGCCACTTCATGGACAGTGTTGCTCTTCTCTGACTGATACACTCATTCTGCTACCAATATTTAGGTAAAGAGAAAGCAAGCAATAATAATTATAGGCTCTGAAATAAGTTTTAATATTGTGAGAATTTCTTGCTATATCAGCCTCTTTATAGGCAATATTCTCTTCACTGACTCAGATTCTTCTGCTGCCAACACCCAATGACTTCCATGTTGTGATGCAAAACAGCATAGTTATAGGCATGAAAATTAAGTTCTCAAACACACATACAAGATTACATTTTTTTTTTCCTGCAAGTAACATATTGTTACCTTTTAGCAAATAAAAAAAAGATTGCATATTTCTGACCTCTGTTAGCATCAGAAGAGAACAAGTCAGATAATGCTAACATTCTCATTTGGCATGAGAAGGAAGATATAAGTTGCAGAAAAGACTCAGAAGATGCCATCCTGCCCAGCATTACAAATGCAGGTATGACAGATTTCTGAACTATGTTAGCAACAGAAGAGAACCAGTGAGATAATGCTATCACTCTCAGTGGCTTGGTAAGATATTAGTTGCAGAAACATCTGCAAAGAAAGAGTCTCTCTCTCTCTCTCTCTCTCTCTCTCTCTCTCTCTCCTTTCTTTAGATGTTGGAAGAATTTGATTGTGGCCTTGCAAGTCTGATTTATGAAGCTAGCTGGCAGTCAAAGTCAACACTTGTAATCAGCAGATATGGAAACTATGATTCCCAACCAAGAGGGGAGCCAACAACCAAAGAAATGGAGGATCCCATCATCCTCTTGCTGAGGTGGCTGGCAATCATTGGACCACTGGCCTAGCATTGGAGGATAAACTTGATAGCAATCCGGTCAAAGGATTCAATGCATCTCTCACCTTAAATACACACACTGTTGAGGGAAATCTGCAGGCCTTCACTCGGGACCCACCATGAGCCAACTGAGGGTAAATTTTCTGGGCACCGACCGCAAGGGTTAGCTGTAGATTTCTCATTTTGTTTGCCTAGTCAGCAACCGCATCACTGCACACGTGACGCTGTCCCAACGAAAGTGTTGGCTTACGGCAGTGCGGTGGTGGTGAGGATGGCGCATCGGTAGCTGCAGCTTTCTTCTCTCGGTGGAGATAGCCTTCACCTCTCCCTTCTCCTCGCCCCCCCACCCCTCTCCCTTGCCGCGGAAAGCAGCATCTTATGTTGTTGTAGCGGTAGGATCCGGTTTGCAGGTACCGAGCCTTCCCCTCTCCTTCCTCCGCGGAAATCGATGGATGAACAGCCGGATTGCCTGCCGATTCACAGGTGCTTGTTGGGTTTTAATCTTCGGTTGATCATCAACTTTTCTTTTCGAATCGGATTTCGATGCATACATAAAATGGAATTACTCCTTTTCCTCTTTGTTTGCGTTGTTTTGGTCTCGATCTTTTGGTTTGGGAACCTTTTATCTGCGTCAGACTCCTCTCTTGGATCTGTCTGCTCCTTTTAAATGTAATTGATGGCATAATTGAACATCGTATCAGATGTGTTATGTTTAGATACCCCATTGTGGGGAACGAAAGCAGAGGATTATAGAGTGATTTTCTACATATTGCGAACGGGAACTTGCAAAAGTCTAAACTCTCATCAACTTAGGCTGCAGGAGTGATTATGCAGGCGTGGATTTGCAAAAATATTCACCTTTTGTACATAATATATAAGTTTAGTGAAAGTGCAGATTATTCAATAGTGATCAAGTTGGCAGGCATTTAGGTTAGCAGATTTAATAGGCATCTCTTTCTTTTGCCACCGAGAACTTGCAATTATCTACATCCTGATCAACTTTGGCTGCGAGAGTGACGATCTAGGCATCCATTTGCTGCAAATCTTGAAAAATATTCATCTTTTGTATGATATAGCAATTCACTACAAGTGCAGAGTATTAGATAAGTGATTAATTTTGGGGCTTTTAGGTTAGCAGATTTGATAGGCATTCTCTTTCTTTTGTGATCAGGAACTTGCAATTATCTACATTTTGATCAACTTAGGCTTCAAGATGGATTAGTCTAGGCATGGATTTGCTGCAAATTCTTGAAAAATATTCACCTTTTTTGTTTGATCTAGGCATTTATTGCAAGTGCAGATCATTGAATAGTGATTGAATGGGCTAATTACATACTGCTCCCTATAGTTAGACCTCCTTGGCATCCCGGTCTCCGGACTTAAAAAAATTACATTGGAATCTCTATAGTCACGAGAGTGAAATGTTTAGCTCCATTTACCTTAACATCATCGGTTTTATTGACGAAAGCATGGAAACAATGGGCAAAAATGTAATTTCAACATTCTAATTGGTGGTGACTGATGGCGTCGGTCGTGGTGGACGGCGTCATCGTTGGGAGTCATGGGGCGTTGCTTTGCATATATGTCGGTGTCGACGCAAATGTAGAGCGGCTCTCACCTCTCGCCGCCACTCTCCTCATCCCCAACAATCACCTGTCGCCCCAACGGTGCTGTTGTTCATCATCACCAACTGGAACATTGAAGTTACCTTTTTGCCTATTGTTTTTATGTTTCTGTTGGTAAAATTGATATCGTTAGGATAAATGGAGCTAGTTGTTTTACTTTTAAAACTATAGGAATTTAAATATAAATTTTTTAAGTTTAGGGACCGGGATGCTAAGGAAGTCTAACTATAGGTGGTAATCTGTAATTAGTCCTAATTGAATACCACGCACTTAGGTTAATAGATCTGATAAGCATTCTCTTTCTTTTGCAATAGGGAACTTGCAATTATCCATACTATGATCAACTTAAGCCTCGAGAGGGATCTTCTAGGCATTGATTTGCAATCTTAAAAAGATTCACCTACTGCGATCTATTTCCTATTGGCCCTCATATTGGGTTCATCTCAAATCTTTATTTTTTCTTTTAGCTTTTCATAAAAAGGCGCAGAATTAGAAGATGATGAACTGCTTCCATTATAGTTGATGGCATTGGCTCCCTAGGATTTGATGCTATCTTTTTGTTAGATTCTAGGAAAGGCATTCCCAGTGCACGAGGCTTCCATCAATGTGGGATCCAGGAGCCTTGTCTCTCAATATAGAGAAGAACCCTAATCTCCCAAGTCGAAAAGGAATAAGAGCTGCATTATTGTTATTATATTCTTAATGCTGAAAATCATACTGATAGAGATCCATATAAATTTTTTTCGGTAATCTTTTACTTCAGGTAATAAAACAAGTCTGCTCCTTATAAATGTTGCTTATTGTTCTATGGAACCAGTTTGTTTAACCTACAATCTTCATTTGTGGGAGATGTTGGCTTTGATTTTGTCAAGCAAACTGGACTGAAGCAAACCTTTTTTTTAACCCTTATCGTAGATTTGCATGCTCAGGCAAATCAAATTATGTTCTGGAGTGATCCTCAAATTGCTAATTATCTTGCTTAAATTAGCAGATAAGCAGATGCAATTAATGCCTCTAAGGCACATTTACTACATGGACTGTCTATTGTCATAAATGATGTTTGAGGGGATTGATAATACCAGTATAACCTATGTAACATTGTCTCCTAATATCTCAGAAATTTCCACCAGCACAGCATTTTGCGTAACTAATGATGTCCTGATGGCATATTATCTTTTTTATTTTCATTTTTTTGTAATAATCAACGACACTGTATCCCTCAATCCAGTAAAAGTATGAAGACACTGAGAACCATAACTAATAATAACCCCAATCTAGCTTACAGATTATTTTCACTTCATTTCAACTGTTTAACTATATTGAGAATCTGTAGTCTCTCCCAACTAGTGAGCTATCTGACCTCTCACAGGATGGGCAAATTAGTATGAATTGTGGCCCAGAACCATGCATTGTTTGGGAAAACAGGGCATGGCACCTTGTAGCTTCTTAGTTCTTTTGCTGATTCAATCACACATTGATTAAGAAATTGAACCATCACATAGGACTTTTGTGATGATATGTGTTTTGCAGTTACCTGTGTCTTTGGTGCGCTGTTTTATTTTTGTTTTTGACCACATATTCAGTGTCATTGAGTATGTGAAATGGATTATAGAATTTCTAGAGGTTATACCATTGGGGAGAGGTGGGCCTTTTTTTCACAAAGAAAATTCTTACGCTTTGTAGGTTCATTTCTTTGTAACAAAGTGCTACAGTCATGTCTGCAGTTCAGGGTCAACTTCCCCTCTACTATCCCAAGATTACTTTACCGTCTACTAAACATTTCATGTTGACTTATTTCCGCTTTTGCAGTACTTTGTCAGTGTTGATGATAGTGCTCATACTTTCTTTGTCCTTGGTTTTGGGTATCATTATGTATTGACCTTGTTTATCCTTGATGCCTGTTTTTTCTTCTTCGTTACCTTGGAGGTTTCTTGCTATAAGGGAATGTGGTTGAAGTGCATCAAAAAATAAGGAAGAAAATGAATGAAATAATACATGCTAACTAATTATTAATAGGAAAATGGATGTTTTATCTATAGGCAAATCGGAATAATTATTGACTTTTCTTTTACCATTATTAAAAGAATAAACAATGTACTGGTGAACAGTATTGGTTAGAACTATTTAGTTGGCTGAGACTCCTGACTAGATATTAGCTTGTTACTATATTAAAGCCCTAAAAAGCATCCATGATTGCTAACTATTACAAAATAAATGCCTTTTTATTTTTTAGCCAAATGAGGCCTAAAGCAGAGGACACAGGAACCAGCAAATGGTAAGTGTCACTTGTGCTGCTTTCGAATGAGACTCTCATGCGTATGGTATACTTATGACTACTGCCCATATTCAAATCAATCTCAAGGTTCTCATATGCAGTAATCTTCTATTATGCTGATTTTGGTTGTTGATCTTGTGTTTCCTCCCTCCCTTTCATCCCCCATTCTAGTAAGGAAATTTTGACTAGTGATGGTGTTAAGCTGAACAAGAAAAGGAAGCTACAATATGATCTTGAGAATCTGGTTTTGCCATTGTCTAAACACAAGTTCGGATATCGGTTTAGAAGCACTGGTCACACTATTGCAGAAGAGACAGAGGATGTGCAAAACATTGACAGAGAAATGGTTGCTGGAGGACTCAAGGATGGATCAGAGGAATTAGGAGATTCTTACAATGACAGTAACAGCATAAGTGAAGGTTGTGATACTACCATGACGCTCGACCTCGATGATGAAGCTGAGAAGTCATCTGGGAAAATTGGTTCGCCTTCCGACTCTTCTAAAAATTTCGACCTTGATTCTTTCGACACTAAAAAAGTTAAGGAATCAGGCAACAAAGGAAATGACAGCTTAGAGGATATTCAACAACTTGAGTCAGCATATAAAGGTATAGATGAGCGATATCCTGGATATGAGGATTATGGCCATAACATTGTTTCAGAACTAGGCAAGAACAGCTTGGAGCATTTAGATGCAGAAATCGAAGATCTAATGCTCTACTCAAATGATGTGGCGCCACACGCATTATTGGTTTCGCCCGAAAGGTGGAGCAGCGGCCGAGGTAAATTGCTGCGTTTCCATACTTTCTTTTCCTGCAAGACATTGATCTACTCTTGATAGTCGAACAATGTGTAAATATAACAAAAAAAAGAAAAAAAACACTGCCTTGCAGATGCTCGATTGGGCACGAGGAAACCAACCATCGACAAAGAGTTTGAGCAATATTTTTCCATGTTGATGCTTTAGCAAGGAAAAAAGGGAAACTTCTTCTGTTTATGATGTTGTAACTTGAACAAGATTGCAACCAACATCATCTTGTTGTGAATATATTCTAGATATAATGATGTCGGCAAAATCTTTGGCTGCCAAGAGAGAATTGAGCATCATCCTGGAACAAGAACAATGCGGTATCCCTGAAATTTCTTGTTGCAGCAGGCAGCTCTAGGTTCTCTTGTTGTATAACTTGTTTGTGATGCAGACAAAGCAAGGTGGAATAATCAAAACTTGGAATTTGGTTAACTTTCAGTTCTAAATTGTTTGATTTATTTCTCCTGAACAAGTTGATATGTTTTTATCAATCCAATGTGTTTCTTCAAGTGAGCGATGAGCAAGGAAGTCGTGGAAATTATAGGGTTGTGGTGTTCATCAATAGTTTTCCTACCCACACTGCCACCGGTGTGATGATTGGTGAGAAGGTTTCGGGGTCCACGTGAGGCCAAACCTTCGCTCTCTAACGCTTGGAAGAATCGTGGGCTACGGTGGCAGATCATCCGCAGGACTAGCGACAGGGCTTGGGGTTTCTAGAAACTGCTCTAATCTTTGGGACCCATCCGAGCGACCACTGGTTCCCACGGATGACCTTGAACCCTGACTGTGATGGAACACGGAATCCCCAACGTTCAAACACGCAGCTCCGTAAACGGTTCCTACATCGTCGGCTCCGCCATCGACCCCGCCCGCCGCTCCCGGATCGCCCGTCAGCCCCAAAACCTCTTCCGGTTCAAGGCGGATCACTCCGCTGACAGCTCGCCCTTCTCTACCACCGCCACCCAAGACGTTCCCAGGAAGATGCCTAAGACACCCGCACAAGGTAAACATTCGTGCTTGCTACGAGCCACGAAGTGAGGAAGAACTACAGCTTCTCCATTCCATTATCTTGTAGGTCGTGGACGCTCCTCCGCATCAGGATGATTTCTACCTGAACCTGGTCGACTGGCCCTCGCAGAAAGGGACTTGTGTGTATACCCAACCAAAAGCAAGGTCTTACACATCATCGATTTATCTCGATCGAGTTGCGAAAACGAATCCTTCTCTGATGGTTCCTGAATGGAGGTACTGCACATTCAAACCAGTACTTTTTTCTTGTGATTATAGGTGGCAAACTCTGTGATTTGATTTGGGTAATAGAGATGGTGTATGCGCAATCCAATGGAGTAGGGAAGGCTCCTCTCTTGCAATTGGAGCAACTCTTGAAGATGACTGGTATGTTGATGCTTGTGTTTATTTTCTGAACACAAAAATATAGCTGAAAACTTTGTTGACAGAAGTTTGTGGCCAGTACACATGCTACTTTGGATTAATTGGTTTGATTTTGAGAAACAAGGTTACCTGATATTAAAGTCGAGAATCATGAGCAATGTTAGTCAGCAAATTCCACACTTGTCGTTTGGCTAGTATACTTATTGGGTTCCTAGAACTGATACAGTTTACTAAGAGTTCTCTTGGTCAATAGGTTTCTTTTTTTTTTCATCTTCTACGTGTGGATTTGCATAAATTGGTCCAATTTAGATCGTGTATACATTCATAGTTGTCGATAGCACCAAGATTGTCTTTCTCTCTATTTAGTTGCTTTGATATTTTATTTCATATATGCAGCAATATATTAATACGAACTCTTGCCTTGAAATTAAATAGTCAAATATGATGATCACATATCATCAAAAATGTTCCAGGAATGAATTTGATGTTACTAAAAGTTCATTGCATAAAGAAAGATAAATTTTTACTTTATCTTCGAGGATAAACTCATCTGGTACTTAGTTTAGATAATAAAATGGATCTCACCTTAGATCCTCTAAATCAATCATCATGCCTTTAAACAGGTTTGTATAACTTTTGGCTTCTACTTATCTAGAAGAATCATCATGCGTGTACCAGGTTTTAGCTTCTAAAATTTCATAGAAGGAAGAAGATAAAACATTTTCTTGGTTTTGAGAATAAATTCATCTAATATCTACTCAAGGATAAGTAGATAGATCTCACCTTTGAGCATCATGTCTGTAACTAGTTTGTATAACTTTAGCTTTGACTCGTCCTAAAGAATCATCATGCATGAACGAGGTTTTAGCTTCTAAAATTTCATGAATGAAGAAGATAAATTTTTTTTTTGGCTTTTGAGAATAAACTCATGTGATATCTCCTTAAGGATAAGCAGAGAGATCTCACCTTTGATCTTCAAAATAAATCATTATGCCTATGACAGGTTTGTGGATTGAAATGGACCCATGATGACCATGAGCTGGGATACGATGGCAATGACAATCAGTCAGTGTTTAACTCAATCATCTCTGTACTGAAACAGTCCCATGGCATACAGTTCATTAGGACTGCTAGATCATACATAATGGTCCTTTGGTTTCCTTGTGAAACAGCTCTTAATTTGGGGCCAGCGCTCTCATAGGCCACTCTTGAAACTGGTAGAGCACACAGCTCCAGTTAAAGCCATTACTCAGGCACCCCGCCTGCACAGCCTTGTTGCATCAGGAAGCGGAACAGCTTACCAGTGCATCCACTTCTGCAACACTTGTGATGGGGAACATGCTCAACTGTGTGGACGCCAGGAGTCGAGGAATATTATAAGCCTAGTTTTTGTGGTGAAAACTTTTGATGTCATTACTCCAGGCTTATATGGGTCATTTTCTGCAGGTCTGCAATCTAGCATGGATGATCTGCAGGACTGCAATCTGCAGGTTTGGAAGTGCCCATCTGTGAGCAAGGTAGACGGCTTGGTAGCAATTGACTCTCACACTTGATGATAAATTCGCCTCATTCTAGAAAGCCAGTTGCAAGAGCAATCAGGTTTAGACAACATATAATCTTCCTTATTTGAGGAATAAGCCCTCCTGCAAATATTTTTAAAGATTTTATATTGACAGCCTCTAGAAATGCTTCTAGTGAGGCAAAATCATATTATTAGCAGAGTAAACTTGCAACAAAATGAAACCAAACTCTTTAAGACTCGAAATGAATTAGCATTCTGTGTGTACTCTGAAGTTGAATCTTTCACATCGGTTGGGTTGAAATTTCCTTCCTCTCAGGATACTGTCTTGATCATTATATTAGTTACATCTTTCTTGAGTTGTGAAAAACCTGTTACCTTCCCCTTCATTTGCAGGCATCCTTTGAGTAGTTTCTATGGTTCTTATTCACAATTTAATGGTTTTATATCAATCTTCAGCGTAATTAAGAGAAATCTCATTACATCACTTTCACTCCATCAATTCTTATCCATTTGGTCTTAGTAAATTATGAGATTATTTCTTCTTCTTTTTTTTTTTTGTGGTTGGATCTTCAGACAAAGAAACTGTAGAAGAAGACTCATAGGGGATTCAGGTTTCGGTTCTTGGTTTACTGCCCTTCAATTGTGAGCATCTTTGAGTAGTTTCAATAGTCCTTGTTTATCAACTTAATGGTTTTACACCCATGTTCTACCTAATTAAAAACATCACTCTCACTCTGTTCATTTTTATCGGTTTAATCTTGGCAATCTATGAGATTATTTGTGCATAATTCTTGTTGCATGGATCTTCAGAAAGTTTGGTCTTGGACAAAGGAACTTCAGAAGAAGACTCTTTAGGAACCTTGGACTTCTGTTCTTAGTTTAATTCTATAAATACATTTGTTTATTAGTGAATGGAATGTACAATTTTTTGTGCCTCTCATATCTTTTCTTGTTTAAGTGAATTATTTTGTCATCTAGTATTGCAGTTTAACTTTTGATTATCATTCATATTTAGCTTCAAATCTTACAACATTTCTGCTCTCTTGATTAAAGCACCACAAAACAGGTAGCAACTCAGGTGATACATTTCATGAATTATGCCCTGCCTTGTCACCTGATGAACAGGTAAAGGTTGTTTGATCACATTTTTTTCCTTCATGCCAACTCGTATACAACTCCAGAAGGTAGTATGATGATAGGAAATAAATAGGAAGATTGAGATTGAGGTGCAAATTATTGCCATGTTGCCTGATGGAAAGTTAAGCACTAATTGTGGACAATGCTATCCCTACTGATTGTTCAGAATGAATGGAGCTAAAAATAATTGGTGGATTGACTGGAAAATCATTTTGCTGTGCCTTAACTGCAGACTATTGTGACTGGAGCAGGTGATGCGAATGCGGTTTTGGAATGTTTTCTCCTCAATGAAAACAACAGACAATGGCATTTCATCATTGCCATTAGTGGAGTTCTACTTTGCTCTAAACCACATATGTGCTCTTATTAATTTATTATCGATCATTCAACTGTGTTCTTTAAGAAGTTACTCATGGGAATTTATCATAGGCTCCTGCACATGATACCCAAGTTTGTGGTCCCTGGGAAGAACACATGCTGACTAAATAGCAAGTATGGCCCTAATTCTTTACACATGTTTTGTACATTATCTAAAAACAAAAGAAATTTTCTAATCTTAGTTACTAGATTTTGCATCATGTTTCATGAGTTTTCACGCATCTAATCAGCAAAAACTTCACTCTGACATTCTTTGTAGCAATCTTCATCTGGAAAATCTAGCAGTAGTCTATATTTGCTGGAATTTGTGAACGAAAGTAGTTTTATTTCACTTAGATGCTTCATGTTGTAGCATTTTTTACCTGCCTGAAAATTTGTGATCTACATCTTGTTATTGCCCAATGAGACACACTAACGATCCTTTCACTTTTTGACAGCATTCGAAGAATCTTTCATTATCTTTAGCACAGTGATATTTCGATTGCTGCTGCACATCAATTTTTGCAATCTTGAATTGATCAGTTCTGCAACTACACGTCCAAACAATTCCAACTATGATTCTTTGAGGATGAATGTTCCTCTACACTGTCAAACTAGAATTGTTATGCTTTAAAGTTGCTAAACTTAAGAACAGGGAGTCCATCAGGGACATCAAAATCCAGCATTTCATGTCCTACTGGTTGGAAATCTAGACCAAAGTTCTATGATCGAATAGCGGTCAGAGTCAAATAATTAGAGAGTCAAGCATACTCCACTGCAAGTGTGATACGAAGTCCCAGTCTACCTTCTTGTCCCTTGTGTCTTGGACTGGTTTACTATCTGCTACCTGATTACTTCTAGTTGTCGACTTTAGCATCATCTCATACCAAGAACATCAGGTTGGTCGCCTTCACAATTATTGGTTGGAGTGGCTGTGATTGACATCTGCTTAGAACAATCATGATTCAAGTACTAATCATACATATTATCTAAAGAAAAGAAACGACAACATGTGTGCATCAACAGCTGCAAGTTGTTGTTTAGTAGCATATGGCCAGGTTTTTGATTGATATGATGCCACCTTCTCAATTGAAGATTTAGTCCAGCTGGGTTACCATGAAAACTGGTGGGTGAATTAGATGGCAAAGTTCTGGTGGATTTGCTGGCAATGAAAGGTGTTTGTGCCCTCCACTCTAAGAACTCGACAAGAGAGTTCAAGTTGTACCTCTCTCTCTCTCTCTCTCTCTCTCTCTCACTCTCTCTCTCTCTCTCTCTCTCTCTCATATTAGTTTTCCTTGTCTGTTTGTGTCCTGAATGCAAATTCTATGCAGGGTATCCTACGTCGGAAAGCTACTCAAGGTTCGTTCCATCGACACAGTCCATCTCATTCGTTCATCTAATTGGATTGAACAACGTTAAAGTTGGCTGCATTATTGGATGTTGTCCTGTGTTCTCTCTCTCTCTCTCTATGCAAGTTTTGGTTGCCTCAGTGGCTAATTCTCTTTATGTTTTCTTTCTTGCAGAAAAAAAATATAGTCGACAAGCAAGCAGTACTCGCCACGTGTAGCACATCATCTCTCTTCCCCCCAATTATTGCCCTCGCCAGTGGCTTAACCACTCCATCGACATCCAGATAACGATCGGGTCGATAAGCGACATGTGGTCTTAATTTATTTACCCACAAGTATCACGCAGGCCAATGTTTCGCTACAAGACAAAAACATTTTTTCCACCTGTGTACATTGTACGCTCCCTACTGCGTACCTTGTCATGGGAGGCAGAACGGGCCCCATCAGCTGATCCTTGGCGGACACGCCACGCCGCCGATCTCCCCCGACCCGCCACCGCGGACGGACTGCGTTGCCCCCAACTCGACGGCCCCGTATCCAAACCAGATCCGACCTCGTTTGCTTGTCTGGCTCCACAAGCAAGAAGACACCCAATCACATACCGACAGCTGGGTAGACAAGAATCCAAGCGGGTCGGTGGACACAATTTCCACAAAGTGGGGCCGATGCTGTAGCCTATTTAAACGGAAGCCACCCGACCTCTCTTCTTCCCCCCTCTCCCTTCCTCGCCCTGTCCCCATTTCCCTGTTCCTGTGGAACGGGCGAAAGTTCGTAATTTGTGCCTCTCTTCATCCTTTTATCCTCTTCTCTTTCTCTCGATCGATCTCCCCTGCATTGTGCTCCAGATCTCTCTTCTGTCAGAATCAGGTAGCTTCTCCCTTTCCTGGCCTCGGATGAGCGATTGAAGTTGGATTTGTTCTTCCTGCGAGATCAAATCTGCAAAAAAAAAAAAAAGAGTTTAGATCGAGACCAGCTTTTCTCTTCGGTTCATCATTCCGAGAAGCTAAAAACTTGATTTTGTTTCTGGCTTGGATCGGCTGCAGTGATGATTGTCTTTGTTCATGAAGTAATCATGAATCTGAAGAACAAAAAGCAATGAAACTTAACGAAAAATTCTGCAGTACATTCTCAATTCCTTTCTCAACTGTTCTTATGACTCATGAAGGTTGTAAGCGATGAAGATGGAGTACGAGGACCGATTCAGACAGGTTCAGAGACCCAAATATGATTGTCTTCTCTTTGGTATGTTTAAGGATTTCCCTACCAAGATTTCAATGTTTTCATTTCACTTACAAGAATAGTTTTATGTTCTTGAACACAGACTTGGATGACACCCTCTATCCCCTGAGCTCGGGCATCGCATCTGAGTGCCTCAAGAACATTGGAGGTACACATCATCATCATCATCATCTTAGCCTCGGAGTCCTTGTTGAGGTGTACTAACTCTTCCCCTTCCCCTTCATGATTCAGATTACATGGTTGAGAGACTCGGAATCGAAGAAAGGCAGATCTCAGACTTGTGTAATCTTCTTTATAAGAACTACGGCACAACAATGGCTGGACTACGAGTACGCAAAACTCGCCTTTAGTTTCGAGCTTTACTTGAATTATAATCCTGCGCCCTCACATCGGTTGTCGTTCCATCTGTTGTTCATCAGGCCATCGGCTACGAATTTGACTACAATGATTACCACAGGTTTTAAGCCTAAATCTCTTGTTTTACCTACTTCAGCAAAAAAAAAACAATGCTTGTTGCTAACTCTCGATTTTTTTTTGCTTTAAAGCTTCGTTCATGGACGATTGCCTTACGGAAAGTTAAAGCCCGATCCTGTTCTTAGGCATCTTCTTCTTAGCCTCCCAGTTCGCAAAGTCGTAAGTCACTTCACTTCGATGCAGGATCCCATTATGATGCAGCTTGAGTGCAACCTCTTGTTCCCGATGCAGATATTTACCAATGCTGATGAGGAGCATGCTGCTGAAGTCCTCAGAAGGCTCGGCCTCGAAGACTGCTTCCAAGGAATCATATGCTTCGAGACGCTTAATCCTTTGCCGCCATCTTCTTCTTCTGATCAAGAACGCAAAGCTGAAGTATTCGACATTGTTGGTCACTTCTCCCATCCAACCGATGGAGTTGAGCTGCCCAGGACACCGGTTCTGTGCAAACCGTCGGTGGACGCAATGGAGCATGCTCTCAGAGTTGCTGGCATCGATGATCCACAAAGAACAGTGAGATACTTTAGACCGGGAGAAACTTGTTGTGCTTGCTTAATTCGGTCTAACCGAGCAAATTCTTTGGCAGATGTTCTTCGACGACAGCGTTCGCAATATCCAGTCGGGGAAACGCGTCGGCTTGCACACAGTTCTGGTAGATCTTGTTGCCGAACTCGTTTGGCGAGCCTTGTGAGATCAAATCAGCGCTAATGGAGTTCATGCTTTGCTGTGGATTCAGGTGGGCACCTCGCGCAGGATCAAAGGCGCAGACCATGCATTGGAAAGCATCCACAACATGAAGGAGGCATTCCCCGAGCTGTGGGAGGAGGGTGAGAAGTCCGAGCTTGTTCTTCGCTCGGGAAAGATCGGGCTGGAGACATCCGCCATTGCCTAGTTCTTCCATGTAGTTAGCTAATTGGCAGAGGAGGAGTAGAGATTAGCATGACATGTCTTCTACTTGGAACATGTTGTACTCAGCGTTGAGAAATAAGATTTCTTATCTGGAAATGTTGATGCATGCAGAGTTGCAAATAATTCTCCATGGAAAATAGTTTCTGCATCTCCGAATCAACTTGGTCAGCATCGTTCTGTGACACAACTGGCTAGAGAGAGAGAGAGAGAGTAGATATGCAAAGCTTTTACCATCTCAGTCTGTCTTTGAGACATAAATTGCAAATATCTAAATTACTCTCAAATGAACTCGAGACTTCTGCTAGTCCAAAAATGTATACTGTTTATGTTCATTCAATTGACAAATAAGTGGTAATGTCCCAATTATTTTAGAGTTGATTACATGGTTCTCTCGTCATACAAAGTAATATTCTTAATTGAATTAAAAATATCTAATTTTTTATTGATGGTTCATCATAAAAAAATTTAAGGCATAATAATAATAATTATATTCATATCATGATATCAATTGACGATAATGATCATAGAAAAATTAACATTTTAAATATTATTATATAGTTCCAAGGGTAAATATCAAGTTGTTTATATCTTGTTGAATAATTAATTTAGTTCTTTTCTGTCTGACTTGACTATAATATTAGTTTTACTACAATTACATCTGAGTCTTAATTTACTATATTTAATTGACAAGGTCTGAGTTGATGCTTCTTGTTTTTTATGGGTGTAGCTCAAGCGCTGCTTAGTTTCTATACTTCTACTACCCAATTGAGAGGGACTGGTATGAGATCAACGATAAGATCAAATCTATGATAATATATTTTATTGATCGAAACTAGGCTACTAGATTTAGTGGGAGAAGCTAAAACATATATAATAAACTGCACATGATCAACGAGACAGTGATGGCGGAGCTTCCTGCCATCTGAGAAGTAACTCGGTTTCAGAGATCACAACACATACATTCCTGCCGCCACCAGGTGGGTTTTTCCACCTCTTTCACGCCTTTCACATGTGTCGATGTGTTCGAGTCGCATCACGGCTTGGAGTGAAGTCCTTGTACAACATCAATGATGAAGCAGGAATAATGAAAAAAGGACAAGAAGAAGAAGAAAGAAGAAGAAGTCTTTTCCATTTGTTTTGATCCACTGGCCATGACAAGACGGTGGTGAAAAATTAGAGGAATTGTAAGAACGAAGAACAATAATATGTAAAGAGGAGGAAGAAGTAGAAAAAGAATTCGATGAAGAAGAAGAAGGAAGAATGTGCAGTCTCTGCGCATGAGAAGAGGGAGGAGGAAAGACTAATCAAATTAAAACAAGGTTCATTGTATATATATATATATATATATATATATATATATATATATGTATATATATGTATATATATATATATAAAGGGCTCCGGACAGAAAATGGTGACTGTAAAGGGAGATATATGCAATTTGTGCACACAAATATAAACGCCGGAGCCGGTAAAACCCTAACCCTAACGCGATGGCGTCGATGGAGAAGTTCAAGTTAGGGTTCCGATCCCTGGCGTCCGACATCAGCACAAACACCGCGGCCGTCAACTCCTCCGGCTTCTCTTCCTCCTCCGATCAAGCCCATGTCCTTGTTCACCGCGCTCCCGTCGGGTACTTCGAATCCTCTGAAACCTCCGTTCCCTTTTCGTTGTATAGTCCATCTCGTTCTTGTAGTCGATCTTGAAATTGGGCGAAGGTATTGGGATCCGGATTCTGGTAAATCTGTATTTGTTCGTGTTCCATGATTGATTACAGTCTGAGAACGATTTCATCTCTCTGACAGTTAGCGTCAAGGTGGAACTTTTGCCTTGAGGTGTATTCACAGTTCATATATTGTAGGACTTCTTTATATGCAATTGTCTTCTCTAGCTCAAGCATAAGGATTTCCCTTACAGGCTTTTTTAGCATTTCCTATTTTCTTGTTACTATGAATTGTTTCATGAGTTTGCTCGATATTGTGTTGTGCTCATTTTACAATGTCATAATCCATAGCTGATTGCTGCTAAATTGGCATGAACTTTGAGGTTCTAGTTGTGCTTTGGAAGACTTTTCTACATGTATCCTCATTCCTAATGTGTCCTTTTTTTCTCTAAAAAGTGTAGCTTTACCCTCTTTTTATCAACTGTTTTTAGAGTCTAGAAACAATGAGTTAGTACTATAAAGGTAGTCGCTACGAAGTTACGAACTATGATAGCAGAGGCTTAAGTTGTCAAATATATGTAAGTACTTCCTACTTCATGCCATAGGCAATTAAATGGCGTGTGCAAAGCTATAATGCATTTGGAAACATATGGCATTTGCCGGGTAGGAAGAGGTGCATACCAGAAAGTTAAGTCTCAGATAAAGGAAATATTGATGCTAAGAATGTTCTGAGTTTCATTCGCTTTATAACCTAGACAATGGTTTAGAATGAGAAGCATTTGCAATTTGCCAAGACAAAGAAAAGCCAGTGATAGTATTGTTTTTTAAGCCCAACAGTTGGTATGCTAAAGAATCTGCACCAATTGAAACATTACAAGAGGTAACATTCTTAGGAAATTTGATGTTTGGTATTATGCATCAATAACATGCATGGTAGCCATCACAATAAAAAAGTATTTGGATGCATGCTTCAGCACAACAGTGAAGATACAGAAGAACATGGGTTGAACTTTTTCCATTTTGCTAGCACTGTGAAGCTAATAGCTACTAGTTTAAGTTTCTCTATGGCCACTAAAATATGCAGAGGGTCATTCTTAGTAGCTTGCAAGTTGATTAGCTTATGACTTAAGCTAAATTGAATACTTAAGTTTCTTGGGGAACATTTTCAGAGTTGAAAAGTTAACAAATATACACAAATGTTCATCTTTCCATTCTTAGATTATGATACATATCCATAAGGCTGAAATTGTAATATTTGTCTTCTTTTGAACAATCAAACTATCCAAGCTGATCCATCTAGTCCTTAAACCTTGTCCTATTTATTAAATTTATATTTCACTATATTAAATAAGTTTTTGAACCCTAAAGTCTAAGAGGCATGGACATGACACGACACGACACGGATACTACAATACGTCATTTTTTTAAAAATTAGGATACAAATGCAGGGAAGACACGTGTCTGTATATATACATATGTATACGTATATATACATATGTATACGTATATATACATATGTATACGTATATATACATATGTATACGTATACAAGGTATGCAATTTCGAATGGTATCGCCCGGTACGGGCGACGTCACCGATTTCTTTTTTTTTTTGTAATCTGCGAGCGACGTCGTCGAGAAAAGAAATATATATATAATATTTGTAATATTTATAATTATAAATATATATATCGAACGGTATGTCAAAATGTAACGTTTGGTTACCCTCTCTGTTTGGTACCATATAAGGCTCAAGATCTCCCTTTCCTTACCAATGTGGGACTAAATGCACCTTGCCTACGGGCGAAGTGTTACCCGCTCTTGAAACACCCCTCCTAGGGTGCATGGCGTGATACCCCTCGGGGTGATCACCGTGACATCCTTGAGAATTCACCCTGCCTACCCTCTTTGGGCGTTTGGCGTGTGATTTGGTATTTGTATCAGCGTATATATACGATATACATTATACGTATATACGTATACACGTATATATGTACACGTATATGTATATATACATATATATATATACACTAGGAAGAAACATAATCTTGATATATTATTCAAATGATTATATTTTACAGTTTAGTCATATTATTGTAATAATTTAACCAGAATCAGTAAAAAAACTCAGATATAAAAAAATAAAAACTAAAATAGGTTAATAATATGTTAACAGTTTAATCAAAACTAAAAAAATAAAAAGGCGTTTTTAGCGGTAAAAAAAAGCTAAACAAAGACCGTATACCTTGCGACATAGCATGGTTGAGGAAGAAGCTTCATCAGATGCTGGTGAAGTCGTCAAAGGCCTAAGGGCGTGTGATGACCGTTAGGTCACTCACAAGTGGGCGCTCGGGGCAGAGGGCACGAGACTGCACAACGACCATAGGGTCGCTCGCAGGTGGGGCGCTAAGGGTAGAGGGTCTGATGGCACACGATGATAGAGGGGTGCTCGGGATGGAGGCCCCAAGAACACGTGATGACTGTCAAGCAATAATTTAAAAAGCGCTAGGCGCCAAGGTCTAAAATCGCCTGAGGCGCTAGGCACTTGCCCGAGCGAAGCGAGGTGCTAAATATAAAAATATATAATATAATTAATAAATATAATTATTTAAATAAAAATATACTATTAAATTAAGAAAATCTAAGGTACAAAATCACAATGTCACGTTACTAAAAAGTCTCAAAAACCAAAATAATAAAATTTTACATCAAAGTCATTCATCATAATCAATATTATTGTCATTTCATATAAATCATCTTCATTGAATTCATTCTCTTCGTCTTGTCTTTTCTCTTCATCAAAATGTGTTTTATTCTCAATGTCTTCAACAATAGTAGAAGCCGATCTTGATGCTTTTGTACTCATTTTTTTTTGTCATCTGTCTTGTATGTGTTTGTAATTCTCCAACACCTGAAGCTCTTGCCACATCTTCCCATGTCAATCTATCATCTTCAAATACAAGCTCGCCTTCGGCATCTTGCAAATTGGTATTCATTTCTCCCACCAACCATTCATTTGAATTATCAATATCTTGTAATGAGATTGGATCAATTGTATTTCGTAAATTATGACGAGCCTTCAAAGCTTGATTATACTTTATGTAAACAAGGTCATGTAATTGTTGATGTTCCAATTGATTCCTTCTCTTTGAGTGAATTTGTCATATCATATAATTTAAAAATATATTAATATATCTATCTAAATAATAAATTAATTGAACAAAAATATTTATTGATTCTTACATGCTTAAAGACACTCCAGTTTCACTCACAACCCGAAGCACTATATATCAAACTAAGTACTTTGATAGCAAATTATTGTAAGTTCAAGATAGAATTTCTAAATAGACTCAACCATTTAGCTGCAAAATTTATATTATTATTAGCAATAACATAATAATATACTATAGATGAAATTAATTATCTTAAATTATTAATACCTGGAGACGTAGTTGTCCTGGTTCGAACTGTCATTGGAATACCAAAAAGACTTTCGGCATTTTTATACAGAGATAATTCACGAGTAATCTTATCTTGCACCTCAAGGCTTGGAACTAATCTTGCAACGCATTGATATAACCTATCCAAAACTTATCAAACCCAACAGATTTAATCTTATAAAAGAATTCAGGGTTCAAATAATATCCTGCTGTATGTAAGGGACGATGAAGTTGACAATTCTATCTTTCATTAATGATTGTAAAAATTTTCTCATATTTTTCTTCATTTTCATTAAAAGATCTTTTAATTGTCTTCTTTGTTCTATCCATAGTCTCATAAATATATTTCATTGCAGGTTTTTTTTCATTGTCCATCAATCGAAAGACTCGAACAAGAGGGTTTATTACCTTTAATATATAAATCACATAATTCCAAAAGGATGACATTAAGATGATATCAGTAGCCCTCTTGTATTTTGTTTCTTTTGTCCATTTGCTTGCCACCCATTTCTCAGAAGTAAACATATTTCTTAGATTATGTTTTTGACAATGCACACTCTGTAATGTCAAGAATGAAGTAGCAAATCGGGTGATACCATATCTTACTAATTCTTTGTTGCTTGTGAATTCTCTCATCATATTCAAAGCCCCAATATGATTATAAGAAATCCAACAATAAAAATTGCCCTTTCTAAAGTTTTCTTGATGTTTGGGATCTTTCCAATATCCTCCAACATTAAATCAATACAATGTGCCGCGTATGGAGTTCAATATAAGTGTTATCTTTTTGTTTCAAGTAATTTACCTGAGACAAAGGATAACAAAAATGATAAGACTTATGAGTTTAATACATTTAATCGAAGATAAAATACTTAAAATTTAAAAAATTCAAAAGATGAATATTACCAGCTAATACATAGTTGCTTCCATTGTCGGTTATGACTTGAACGACATTTTGTTCTTCAATTTCTTCCATAAACTTGTCAAGTAAATCATATATCTTATCTCCAAATATTACAAAAGATGAAGCATCTATTGACTTCACAAACATAGTCCCTAAAGAACAGTTAACCATAAAATTAATTATTCTTCTGCGTCTCCTGTCAGTCCAAGCATCTGACATAATAGAGCAATCATGTGTTGCCCATGATTCTTTATGATCATTTAGTAAGTCATTTGTATAATTCAATTCTTTTTGCAATAATGGAACTCGTATCTCATAATAACTTGGAGGTTTTAATCCCGCACCATATCTTTCAATAGCTTCAATCATTTCTTTAAAACTGTCTAAACGAGTAGAGTACTAAGAGGAAGACCAACATGATAGAAGAAGCGAGCAATGTGCTGAATTGTTCTTTCTCTTATTTCTTTATCACAAGGATCACTTATATTTGTTTGTCTAAATTTTGAGCCTCCTGCTTGCCTTTGTTGCTTCTGTGATCCTTGAAACATATATAGATCCATCGGTTCTTTTTTAGTCTTCTTAGTACTCATAACTTCTTTTCCTTTTTTGTCTTATACTTTTTTTCCACTTGGGTTAATACTCATAGAATAATCTTCTTTTTCGTCCCTGAGATGTTCAACATCATCTTCTAGTAAATTTCCGTAAGATTCATTCTTATATATCTTCTTTTCATTCATATAACTCAGCAACTTTTCTTTTACCTCAAGTGGACACTTTTTGTAAACTGTTGTATTCTTGAAATTTCCTACTAAATGTTGTTTTGCACGAAAAATACCACCTTTAGTAGTATTATCGCAGAACATACAGGTCACTGCATTAGGATCTTTCGGATCCTTTAAATAATTATACTTTCATGCAGAATCTTTTTTTGATATCATTGTAGAATAAATTGAGTTACTCTATACGCTTGTCATTTATTCTGAAACCTAACAATAATTTCAAATAAATAAAAATTAATAGTATTAAAATCAAAATAATATATTATTAATTTAATAAATAAAAATACTATTATTAGTATACAGTTAGTAGTATACTGTTAATATACTGTTAATAGTATGCTATTGAAGCGAGAACTGAGAAGGAAGATCGAGCCTGCTGAGGCAATGGCAACGGTAGCAGGCGGCAGCGGCAGCAGGCGACAACAGTAGTTGGAGCAGGAGCGGCGAGCGACAGCGGGAGCGAGAGCGACAACAAGAGCAGGAAGCGGCAGCGGGAGCAACGAGCGGCGACAGTGGCAGCGACAGCGGTAGCAAACACCAACGGCAGCAGAGACCAAAATCGCGAGGGTTAGGGTTGGGTAAGTCGGGGAAGTCGCTAGAGTGAGGCTGATATTGGTGATTTAGTTGGTTCGATTTCACTGGAGATCGAACCAGACCTAAAATTCTGGTTCGATCGCTTGGTTTAACCCGGGCGCTTGCCCGACGCCTAGGCTCGGGCGAGCGACTAGGCGACGCCTCTTTGAAGCACGTCACCTGAAAGTGAAGCGAGGCACTTAGGCCTCGCCTCGCCCGAGCGGCGAGCACCCGAGTGCCTTTTGTAATAGCTGTCGTCAAGTCGCTCACAGGTGGGTCGCCGAGGAAGAAGGGTTGAAACTTGTGGTTTGCTTGGGAGTCAAAGTAGAGGTGGCGGATGGTGGTGGTTTGCGAGGTGCTCGGGGCGGTGGCAGAGCTTGCCTCTTCCATAGGTGGGGTGGGGGTAGAGGTTTCGTCCGTGAGGAAGAAGGGTTACATGATGCCCCTACATGTGAGCACCGAGTCTAACATCGAACATTGTATCCGATGAATTTAAAAATAAAAATAAAAAAACACGTGTCCAGTCGTGTCGATGACAAATTCACTCAAGCCATCGCGTCCGTGCTTCCCAGCCTGAAGTGACTCTTAGAAATTTGTTATTATTTAGGCAGGGAATAGTCAACTTAAGATTAATGTGTAATGACAAGTTTCCTATCCTTTATTTTGACTCGGATGAAAGAAAGTGGCTTTTGACGGCACATGAACTTGAATGCTATTATAAATGTGTTTCAAGCACCACACTGTAGGTAGGTACTTGTGCTGCAAACGAAGAGTTGGTTGTTCCTTAGAGATGGTGGCATCCGCTGAAGAAGTTGATCATGTTTTTTGCACTTCAAATCACAAATTTATAATAGTATTTGTTTGCATTTACAACCTGTTATTCCAGTAGATTTTGAAGCGATCTATGTTATTGCTTTTATTACGGTTTTCGTGTTGAACTTTTTCACTTTGCCTAGAAATCCCAGATTGCTGTCTTACTTTTTGTCTTCATTGACAAAAAAGATGTAGATTAACTAAAGAGTTTTTTAAGTGTGAAACCACTGCATGGTCCAGCTAGTTAGGAAGACCAGAAAGGTGTATGTTTGAGAGAGGAGTTAATTAAAGCATGCACTAAGCAGTTAAATCTTGTGTCTTTGCTACATGTAAAAAAAGTGCACAAGTGAGCACTATTCCTAGCTTGAAAATTGATCTACTTTTTGTCAAGATTACACTACAATAATTGCTAATTTTTGTTCCAAACAATTAATTGCAGGCGGATGGTTTCGGTGTCGACGTGTAGTAAGATCTGTGCAATCAGCTTTGTCGTCGGTGTTTTTGTTGGGTTCACCCTGAAGAGACGGGTGAGGCGTTGGGCAAGCAAACTGCTCAAGCGGTTGAAGGATGATTAAGCTGTAAACGACGACACTAGAGCCTGTTGTTCAATTTTTCACTATTTTTTGGATCCTTATATTTGCTGTCCACTGTTTCTATGAAGTTTTATTGACATGGGATCAAGTTGATAGCCTAGTCCACAAGTTGTGTCGCTGGATGAGGCTTGAAGGAGTTTATTAGGTAAACACAATAAAGCAAGGCAATTCAGATATAAATTTGCAATTAAAAACATACTTAGAATGTTAAGGGATTGATGTCTTGAGTTTCTAGGAAATATTACTTTAATAGAGGTTAAAATAGAAAAATAATTACTATTATTATTTGTAACAGTGGTTGTGCATTTGAATTTTCTTCTCTCACTAGTGGGGTATTGTCCGTGCACAAATGGGAGTATTTTATTTATGTTTCATCCCGTTGGGTACATCAAACCAATTGCTGGAATTTTCGATAAAACAACATTATTATTCAATATTATTCGTGATGAATAATTATTGGTATTCAAAATTGTTGGTACATCCGTTGGGTCTCGGCGCTTTGTTTCTATCTTGTTATATATATATATATATATATATATATATATATATATATATATATATATATATATATATATATATATAATATATATATTATATATATATATATATATATATATATATGATATATTCAATATTATTGGTATATATATTAAACAATATTTGTAAATAATGAAGAAAAACATGAATATAGAATAATCTGGTCAAGAAGGATTTGGAAATACTCTCACTGGCACCTTTGGTTTTCGGGCCACTTAATTTCACAAAATATATCCATTTTGAATGAAACCTTTAATCGAGACCATGCATTTGAATGAAACACGAAACAGAACCAACAAAATAATGAAAACTTTTATAGTTAAATAAGCAGTAAACTTGGGTCTATCATTTGAACCAACTCTTATTTCAGGTTTAAGGACACTATGTCAAGTTGCATAGTCAACATACCAAGCCAACTTCCATAAGAAAAACACGAGGATAAAAAGCCAGCTTCATCACCGAAAGCAGTGAAGCGTCCACGCCAAGTAGTTTACCTGAAACGAAAGGAAAGCGTGCTCTTTAGTCAACGAGAAATGTGCCTTGTCAAAGTATTATTGTCACAAATAAGAGAGACACCGTGTAATTGTCAAAAGTATATTTATTATGTTTGAGCATTGTCAACTTGGCATATCCAAGAGTCAAAGACCAGGACCCAAACTTCCCAGGGACCTAAACTTCCATGAAAGGAAAGAGGACTTACTAACCTCCCCTTCTATTTGGGACCAAAACTTCCATGCGCATTTGTTGGTCATGTATACCCCAGGCTTGCATATCAACTACCGGGCCATGGGCTGTTTAAAGGTAGCAACACAAGTATCTATGAAGCAATCTAACTCTCAGTCTAAAGATCGAGTTTAATTAGTCTTATGAGTCCAGTTTTTTCTTTCTACTATGTCCACTTACTAGTTCGTTTTCAGTGTTCAAATATACTAGAAAACTACAACGATATCCAATTCTTTGGCAGAAGACCACATAAAAGGAAAGAGGAAACGGAGTGAAACTATGAAAGTCCATCTCAACAACCAGCAAGTCAAAATTCATGGAACTCCTAAACCATAAAAAAAGAAACAGAACTTTTACATCAATAAAAATAATGTTGACTTAAATTGTCACTAATTTGGTGGAGGCTCCTCCTAATATAAGAAGCCAATAAGCAAGACATAGATAAGAGAAGGCAAGATGGTACTCTAACGATGGTTAGCATCAACAGGAAACACAATGCTCACAGAATAGGACCCAGCCACCTAGAAGTGAAAGCAGTTATCAAGTAATGACTCTGCTAGAAGCCACAAAATCGATGGTAATCTTTCTTGGAGTACAAGACTCAGAGCTAAACACAACAAAAAAATAGATCGATGGACAAATTTTAATCGTAAGAACTTGATCTTTTGCCAACTCGTAACTCTTGTTTCATCTGTTCCCAGAAAATAAAATCAGATTTGTCCAGAAGAAAGCTTGTACAAGAAAGATAATACAATGAGTCATATAAAGGCTTAGACACCCAGATGAAGAAAATCAAGTTAGATATTACAATTAGTCATACAAACCAAAGACATCATTGAACCACATCCTAAAAAAAAGTCAAGGCATCTTCAAAAAGAAGTGGCGTTTTAGCTGAGAAGAATAAAATGCAGGGAAGCCTGGGGATGGACATGCATGCCCTATGACCAAGTGAATAGCGTACTACATGACACCATGTCCCATGAGAAAGAAGTACCATTACCTTATGAGTACCCAAAATGTATATTGCTGAAAACAGTTGCACGAATGACCAAAATTATTCCTGTTCAACTATCTTATACAGTGAGACACTTAAAATTGTTGATATGGATTTCCTTGTTGTGAACCAAATCAGTTTAGGCATAATGGAGCACATACACAGGACATTTTGTATAAGCCTACGCTTAAGCATGGCATGCGTCGGTGCATATTCTACTAACTGAACAACATTATAAAGCTAGAATTGATTGCAAAATATTCTCCATGCCGAAGACATAGCCATCGCACAAGTCTAAAGTATACTCATTTTGAGAAATGTGCTTTATTATATGGAACTCTAAAGGCTTCTAGTTTCATATACACTTAGAATAAACATGACCCAGTGAGTATCGATTAACTGTTCCAATGGTTCCATATGACAACAAGATGCTATCTCATTATACTTCGCACAAGCAACCGATTTGTTGAATTAGGAAACAGAAAACAGATCATCAACATAGAGAAAGACAATCATAGGGGACTGCAAGATAACAAAGGTTACATTTGGATAATAATTTACAGAAAAGACAAGACAATCTTACTTTCCCTTCCTCCAGAAAATGCAGTCTTTAATATCATTTGGTCTTATAAGTGAAGAAACACTACAATTTTAACAATGATTGTTCTATATTTTGCAATTTCTTTCATGTTACACACAAAAATAAATAAATTATTATGTTTCTCTCCAATTTTATACAAAACCAAAATAACTCTCCGATGGAAGTAGATTTCTCCTTGATTTTTTTTCTAATTCATCCACTATTCTCTCCTATTTGTCATGCAAGATGAGAGATTCCTCTAATACAAGAGGAAAACAGATGAACTTTCAAAAGGGGAAGACACCAACTGTTATATTCAAGCTATAGTATACACACAAATGAAAATAGTCTAACAAGCCCTTCTGAACCAAAATAAATGGTTATGTTTGCAAGCCATTTCCCAATAAAATGGTAGGCCAACAAGTCAATGTAATGCACTGAACATTTCTTTTTCAACTCAAATTCATGTCCAACGCAATTACGTGTGTATTCTGAATTTAGAAATAAATACTTGAACAGAAGAGCCAAAATACTACTATAAAGTTGAACAAAGATGCAGTGATGAACAGAGTGGTGCAGCAAAAGAAGATCGTGATATGAATATTCAAAACCATTCTTGAAATATAAACTCTTCCTGAAGAGGAAATAAAAGAGTTACAATCTGGGGGCAACAAAAGGTGTTATACCACAAAACCAACCAACTATAAGCAAATGGGAAGGGAAAAAAATAACCAAACTGTAGGCATGGAACGACAGAGGAAATTATCATATAGGCTGCAGCGGTCTTTGAAGTAGGTATACATAAGGCCATTATGTGGGTCAACTTTTATTATCACTAGTAATTTACCATCAGGAGGATTAACAAAGTGCAAAAGAAAACAAAAGTGAATATCCACAAAGCGGTAGTGGTGAACTTGAAGCTACTATTGTCACTCTCACCCCAATTATGATAAGCAATCTTTTCTGCCACTAGTGAATTGACTCAGCATCGGGGACAAAATCAAAGTGCACAAGAAAACTAAATTGAGTGAGACGAAAAAAAGGCACCCTCAACCTATTAGAAGGAACAACGACAAAGGCATCGCCACTAATTTGACTAAATGTTGATCTTCCAATAAGTAGAACATGATGCTAATCGTCATCGCATGTGTACCTATGTCAAAGATCTGGTCACAGACACCTCATTCACCCAAACTGACATCTCGTCGACGCTTAAATCAATTAGATCAGATACAAACAAAATCTAACGGAACGAAATATAAGCAAACTTTACGATCACATCGGGTGTCATGGAACGAAAATTAACGTCAGAAGTCGAAGCATCTACTCACTTTCTTTTGTGCTCCTGCACGAATTTGGAGTTCTTGGCATCCTCCTCTGCAATTTGATCAGACAAACAAAGAACGAGGGGAAACAAGTCAGAACGAGAAGATTGAGAAGGGAATCCTGGAAAGGCAAGGAAAACGGAAGAGATCGGAGAGGTGAGGGACGAACCGGTGAGGCCGGCGGTCATCTTAACAATGATGCAGCCGGTGATGGCGAATCCGACGAGGAAGGGCCAGTTGCGGTTAAACTCCCTCTTGAAGAACACGGGCCACGGATCGAACGTCTTCATCTCCCTCGCTCACTCTCCCTTCGCCGCCGACCGCAACCCTTCCGATCCTCTCTTGTTAGGTCTCGGAGATCGACTCATCTTTTTGGGGGCAATTATACCATCGTGAAGGTATGTTTCTCAGAAAAGCCTCTATAAATCAATTATTTTCAAACAACTCCTTATCCATATTTTACTATTTGGTCCCTGTAGAGAGCAGTCGATGAAACGACATCCGAACCGACTCATTCACACGAGTCGGTACGGATCCTAAACCCGTACGAAATCCATTTGAACCGAGTCCGGTGTTCATCGAGTTCGGACGTTAAGGAGCGATCGATGACCGAACTCCAATGACTCGGTAATCCGATCCGACTCATTGACACGGGCTCGGGTTGGCATTCTAAACCCGTCTGAACTACATAGCACTCTGGTCAACGAACGAACCCCAACGAATCGTCACCCGATCCAACTCACTGGAACGAGCTCGGGTACGGATCCTTCACGCGTATGAGTGTACAATTGACCCGAGTCCGCTTTGCCGATTCGGGTGAGACAAAGACGCAACAACATGGGCTTTGAGATTGATGAAGTATCATCCAATCATGTTGATCCGATCCCAACCTTACTATCCTACGGCCCAGATCATGTCGGACCAGTCAAATCCAATTAAAACTCGGATTTACTCTGGTGTCGAGTCGGATCGCGATTTGACTCAATCAACTCGAACGAGTGAACTCGAGCACAACGAGCTACATGAGTCAAAGGACGAGCCCAAAACCATCTCCCGCACCGCTCGGCTTGCACTCGGTGCCTCCCTTGCGTGGTCGCTGCCCTAGCGCTCCTCCGCTCTCCGCTGCTCCCGATCGCCGCCGTCGTTCCCGGTCCAGGATCTCCTACGCCGTATCCCCTTCTTCTCCCTCCCCTCCACTCCCCTCCTTCCTGTACTCCCTCTCATCTCTACTCCCCTCTCTCTCTCCTGCTCTTTCTTCTTCGCTCCTCTCTTTTCTCTCCTATCTGAGGCCAAAAATCCTGACGCCGCCCTCATGTATATATGTAGACATTTTTCATGAATATTTTTGTATTTATTTAAGTAATTTCTATGTAATTTGTGGTTAGAATTAGTCGACGAGGCCCGACCAAATCGATGGCTGGTTCAGTTCTCATGATCATGTCATATATAAAATTCATGTGTATATTACTGCAATATGTAGTCTATTGCATTTACTTTTGTTAATCTTTTATGAGGATATGTCTTCAATTTCATCTGCTTCAACAGTTGCATCTTTAATTTTTCCCAAATTCCCATTACAATGAGCTCTGAATTATACGACGATAATGTGGTGCTTAGATTCAAACTCACTGGTGGAAGCAGATTTTGATCAAGATGCAACCTTGAATCGAAATTAACTATGTGAGAGGTGCCCCCTGGGGTTTAGGATGATGCGGTGTTGGAGGCTCAAAGACTCGTGGGCTGCGATTATTCCTGCAAGGAGGCTGTGGCTTCGCCATGCTTGTAGTAAATTGTTTGTCGTAGGTATGAGTCTATGCTCTATTCTCAAATTTGTCATTATAGAAACAATCCTTGGGTCATTTTTACATTCTCGTGTCCATCATATTGTTGTTTCTTTAGCTCTGTGTAGTATTTAGTTTTAATTGGAGATTTTTTTTTCTCTATACCACTTCAGGTAATGGTTTATTCATTTGTAGAAAGTGTTATCATTTGAACACTCTTGTCTCTTCGAAACGAAAAGGAGCAATGTTGATCCCAGAGATTAAAGATTTGATCTTGTATGTGCTTTGAAGATTCGTATGCTGTCGATTAATAATACGATAAGATTTGAGTTCATCTTTTCTGCACCCTTTGAACATTACAATATCTGTTTCTTTAGCTATATATAGTGTCTAGTTTCAATTGAGGATTTTTTTTTTTTCCATGCTACTTCAGGTGGTTCTTTATTCATTTCTGAATTGTTTAGTATTATCATGTCTAACACTCTCATCGTACTCTTTGAAATCAAAAGGAGCAATATTGACCCCAAAGATTGAAGCTTTTATCCTGTATGCACTTTGAAAATTCATTTTTGCTATCAACTAATCATAACATAAAATTTGAGTTCCTCTTCGCTGCATCTTTTGAGCTTCATAATATATGTGTTTCTTTAGCTATATGTGGTGTCTAGTTTCAATTCGAGACTTATTTTTATATGCCACTTCAGGTGATGGTTTATTGATTTTTAGAAACCAGTATGTAGTGTTGTCATGTGTAAGACTTTTGTCATACTCTCTGAAATGAAAAGGAGCAATGTTGGCCCCACAGATCAAAGCTTTTATCCTGCATACGCTTTGGGTACTGGTATTCGTTATCGACTAATAATACAATAAGACGAGCTCATATTTTCTGCGTCCTTTGAGCATTACAATTAATATATCTTTTTTCTTAATGAATAGATTGGTGATGTTGTTCCATTTATGATGATGACTATCTTTGTTCTAGTGCTTCAAATAAATATCAGGATCGGCTTTATATTATGTTATCTGTTTGAATGCTTGCTATTGCTTTATCCACGTAGTATCCTGTTTTTCTCAAGATATGCTGTGTCGTTTGTGATAGTGTGTGTGCATTGCAAAGCAAAGCATGTAGTTTCCATTTTCTTGGATCTTCCATGCCTTTGGTCCACCAAAAGGAGTTGATGTAATGATTTAAATGAAAATTCTTCTTAACCTGCATATAGAACTAGGAATTTGAAGCTAGTGTTCTTAGAGATGCCTTTTTAATGTCAGAAGTTCTATTACGCCATCGTCAAAAGAACTTCCAACGTATCTGTTACACCTAACCGCAGGCCTTTCTTATGATACCAATGAAATCACCCTGCGAGATGGTTTTGCTGAACATGGTGAAGTTGTAGAAGGTAAATAGGTATGCTTCTGAATTCACTTTATTTTTATAAAACTTGTTATCGGCTGAGCATCTACGAATTATTTGACAGTCAAAGTCATATGTGATCGTAGTACTACTTGCAAGTCAAAAGGATATGGCTTTGTCCAATTTTCTTCAGAAAAAGAGGCAACCATTGCATTGCAAAAGATGGATGGTGAGGTATGTCAAAATTATTCCCCTCACATATTCCTTGTTCTTTTAATTGTAGATGGTCTTTTACTAACCTTTTAGAAATATTTATGTGCTAGGCATTCCGAAACATATTTATGAAAACGCAATTTTTTTATAGTTGCAAGAACATTGTGGTGGTAAAAGCTTTCACTTCCATCATTTGTTTCAGTTTCTGGATGGAAGATGCATTCGCGTACACTACGCAAAGAAGGGATAAGCCTGCAGTAGTTTGACTATCCTATTGGATCGATGTTGCTTTGAAGTTTTTATACCAAAAGTTCGATTGACAAATAAATATTTTTTGGGCTTAGATGTGAGCTTCTTCACTGTTTTAGAAACCTTTTTGTTTCTTTATTGTTTACTAGACATGCCATAATTTGTTCCTCTTGTAATTAATAGATTGAATCGTTTACATGAAATCATTTATTTTTATTTTTTTTAGTTAGCTTTTTGATGGTAAACTTTGTTTCACTGTTAAATTTTGTTTTCTTTGGTAAAATCACATCCATGTCGATTAGACATCATCGACTTATTGTGATTTCACCAAATAAAAGTTCAGGAACAAAACAATGAACATTATGTGTGTGTTTCCACACCAATTCTTAAATATTATATCTTAGGACATAGCAACAAAATATCAGTTAAAAGGAAATTTATGGAACGAAAAAATTTCTTAGCCAATTGCAAGAACACACCGCCAAATTATAATTGAATTTTATCAGAGACAGTTTACTTGGCACAAATGTTGCAATTGAATTCAAGATCATTCAGAAAACTGAGATCAGGATATCAAATCCTTGTTCACACGAAAGAGATTTAGTGGCATTTCAAATCCTCCAACGAGAACGCATCGTATTTCGTACACCAGCCAAAGAAATCAAAAGTAAAAGGAAGCAAGATCTGAGCAGAGATGACCAACACCAGAAACCCTAGAGGCGGCCAGCGCTCAGGAACTGGTGAACTTGGTCACGGCCTTGGTGCCCTCGGACACGGCGTGCTTGGCGAGCTCGCCGGGGAGGACGAGGCGGACCGAGGTCTGGATCTCGCGGGAGGTGATGGTGGGCTTCTTGTTGTAGCGGGCGAGGCGGGCGGCCTCCTGGGCCAGCTTCTCGAAGATGTCGTTGATGAAAGAGTTCATGATGGACATGGCCTTGCTGGAAATGCCGATGTCCGGGTGCACCTGCTTCAGCACCTTGAAGATGTAGATCTTGTACGTCTCGCTCCCCTTCTTCGCCTTCTTCTTCTTCTTCTTGTCGATGGAGGCGCCGTCCTTGGAGGGGAGGTGCTTCCCGGCCTTGGGCTGCTTCTCCGCCCTCTTCTCCTTCTCTTCCGCCGCAGCAGGCTTCTTCTCCGCCGGCTTCTTCTCCGCCTTGGGCGCCATTAGGAACAGAGCTTGTCGATGCAACGGGAAAAGATCGAATAGAATCGACGGCGGCGACGGAGGTAAAGTGATCGAAGGATATGTATATATATATATAGGGAAAGCGAAATGTTCTGATTGGTGGATGGGTTGTAACACGGATCGATGACGTGGCAGACGCCAAAGCAGTCGATGGGCGAAGATGAACGGCTAGCATTGGACGCTCTAGGTGGTGAAAACGGACAGAAACGAAATCGGCACAGCACTATCGGATCAGATCAGGTGGAATCCAGAATAAGATCCGATCCAATTGTAAAAGAAAGCTACCATCCTAATATGCTAATATTCCTATTTCATTTACAGGATCATATTTCATGTCTTCTTTATTAAATTTCAAGTGAATACAAAAATACGATTTGACGTCGAACCAGTTGAGAACTCTGCGATGCTGGAGATCGTCCATGGTGGTGTAGGTCACCACACCCTTGACGAAGCCCCCATCGGCGCCTCCTCCTCTATTCATATCACTTTCCGCGTACTCCATCTCCCTCGTCATCGTCCCCCTACACGCCAGGCAAATCGCTCCTTCCACATCAGCGACGTCGTTGCCGCAGACATAGCTACTAAAGTCACGCCTGCGGTGACGCTTGGGAGACGACGAGGGTCCGGGGAGGAGGAGGAGAGCATCAGGGGAGGGAGAGGCCGGAGGGGTTGGGCCGAGGATGTGGGACGTGGAGTGTTCACGCTGGAGATAGCTCACATCAAGTTCCTCGACGCCTGCTATAGAGGTTTCCGAAGGATCCCACCGAGCGATCCTTGGTAAGGAGCTTGGCGACATAGGCCATCGGCAGCGTGAGCAGCCCCAGAAGGAAGTCCGCCGCTTCCTTGCCGGCTTCTCCAAACAGGACCTTCCCCGCGGCTTTGTCCGCCAGAAGCTTGATGGAGAGCTTGCTCGCCATGGCGGGCCTCCGCGCCCAGGCTTGCATGAAGAAGCACTGCTTTAATGCTGTGATAGCCAAGTCATTCCAAAAGATGATTACTGTTCCCGAGGGCAGATCATTTTCGGAGAGAGAGATCATGCATTTGGATCCCACCAGACCAGGCATTGAACAGTCAAATGAACAAACAGGTTGACTGCTGACTTGCAAGAGCTCGTAGCGTGAGACTAAAGATAATTACTATATAAATCAGGAGTTACTTTCTTAATACGTCCTTAGGGTTTGATTCCAAGGTCTGTTTAGGTATTTTGAAACAGACGTCGGTCTGAAGTGGATCGATCGAATCTTCCAATTAAATGCGATAGAATTCAATCCCTTTTTTTTCACATTTTTAATTAAGTAAATTAAATCCCTAAGTACATGGATTCCAGTTCAATCTAACCCAGAGCTAAGCGGTAATTATTTATCTATAAATTTATTTTTTTAAAAAAAATAAGAATAACAATATTGTTATAACTATTAATATACGAATATCATTGACTGATGAGTCAGCCCGATTGAGTTATTGTCGAAGCCACAAGTTCTTCCTAACATCTCCTTTTTGTGTATGGTAGTGAGTTGACGTGATAAACTAATACTATAAAGACGATTCACCAAGAGTGATGGGTCTCTATCATGGTTCTTCTTACTCGGTGTGGTGAAAATATTAATGCAAGTGGCTTGCCGGCATGTGGACTACGCCAGGAAAGGGCTGTCGGGGGTGTGCCTCCAGATAGACTCCCTTGCTTCTTTGGGTTAGACAAGGTGTGATCCTTTTGTTTTCTGTGTGAAAGGAAGGACTAGTGATGTTGGGTTATGCCACCAGCCACTATTGAGAGGAAGGTTTTCACATAATTACAATAGTATTTTTTTTCTCTTTTTGTTTGTAATTCTTATGTATTATGAGCAAGGATGAGAGGAGTATTTATAGACCCTAAATGGATTCAAACTTAGAGCTAAAATCAGTCTCATCCCAGGTCTTCAGGGTACTGGAGGTGCCACCACCTAATATAGTCTCGGAGACTATATCTTGAAGACTAAGCCACTAGCGGTTCCACCGCTTGTTTTGGCGGTGCCACCGCCTGACCCAACATTTGGGTCACTAATTGGGTTTTTCTATTGGCCCAACATAGTCCTAACTTACGCCCAATGGATTCCGAATTGAGTTAGCCTAATTCCAACCCAATTACAACTTAAAAATATTTCGATCTAAATAATTATTACAAAGCACGAATTCTATGTTTTTCAACATGTCATTAGTTCATCGGTGCTTCGTCCAATCCTTCGACTCATCATCATCTTTTGCGATATATCACCTAATCGGCATGTTGATCTCCGCAACTCCGATCTCCTTAGCGCAATGTCCACTCTTCTTGGCCCGATGCCCGAACTCATGGCATGAAGCATTCTGCCGATACGTCGATCGATCTTTCGGTTTGACATCCAATCTTTTGATATATTCCACTCCGGCTCAACTTTTGATTCTTTCTGCTTTAATTATCTCTCCATGATCGAAGCTAGTTATGCGTCACTTAAAATGCAGATTAGATCATAAACTTTATCAATTAATTTTATCATCAAAGTTTAAGATTCAACACCCATTTTTTAAAGATGAAATAAAGGATGTGGCATCCGCGAGGAGTCAATGATTCTAGACTTTTGTTTAGGTGTTTGCTTATGTGGCGGGAGAGTTGAGAAGTGATAGAATTATCGGTATCAATAACATATTTTGATTTTCTAAGGTTCGAAACCAACCCAATCTATTTTCTAAGATTCGAAACCAACCCAATCTTGTGAGCTTGTCACAAGTTTGATGTTTAAAGATAAGAGGGTCTGACGGAGTATGATGTGGAAATTATATTTGGGGCATATTTGATAAAAACTAATTTGATACTTAAAAGATAGCTTTGCGGGTATACTTAAGGCTTTTTTTTTAATCGAAAGTTTGAAAAACTGTTAAGTAAAATAAATAGTCAACCTACAAGATAGGTATCGAGAATCATTGATTATTATTATTGTTATTATTATTAAATCATAAATAACTTTTTATTATTAAAATAAAGAGTTAACGTTGAAGTATTTTTAAAATTATTTTATAAAATTTTAATATTCTTATTTAAGAATATTTAAATATTATTTTTTAATTTTGTCTTTTTGGTAATATTTCAAGTTATATAATTAAAAAAAATTTAGCATCAGTTCCTAATTCAAACCAATTTAAAATTCATTGAATCAAACGTAGAAAAAGATTAAAAAAAATCCGATGAGGGTGGAAAAAGATCCTTCATTTTCTAAGTAGTAAAATTAAAAAGTCAAAAAAATATTTTACCTACAAAAATCATGAGGTTTTTACCCAATGACCCCCTCATAATTGATTGTTATCTGAAGTATTTTTTTTCATCAATTCATGAAAAAACTCCTTCGTCCTCCACCAATCGCTCTCAGTGGGAGCACCATCGCCGTCGCCGCCGCCGCCGCATCGCGAGGTGACATCGCCTGCCTTTCTCCATTGCTCATCTCTTTTCTCTTAGGGGAGGCGAGGGCAAGGGAGGAGGCAACGGGCGATGAGAAAGGCGGGGGTGGTTGGAGAGATGGGAACGGGAAATAAAATAAGTAGTCGAGCCGGGAGTTTAGTTAGTTTCGGATCCGGGTTCATTCGCAGGTGGCATCCGTTATGTCCGGAATCCGAACCCGTCGCAACAGCGGGAAACGCTACGAAGGCGAAGCGGCTCCGTTCCCGTTACAGTTGGGTATCGGGTCAACCGAAACGCTACGAACGCGAAGCGGCCCCGTCTCCGTTCCGGTCTCGGTGTCGGGTCGCCGTCCCAAACCCACGACAACACCCTCTTCTCTCTCATTCCCTTCCCCGAGCCATCACCCATCTCCTCCCCCCCCCCCATTCCTTATTCTTACCGCCCCATCTTTCTCTCTCTATCTCTCTCTCTAGGGTTTCCTCTCCGCCCCCAAAAGGGATCCAATTTCCTCTTCTTCAGTTCTCGGCGGCGGAGTCAGATCGTCTGGCTCGCCTCGCTTCTTCTCTTCCGGTGCGTCGATCTCTTTTCCCCTCTCTCGTGAACGCTGGATTGTTTCCGTCCCTCTCTTGCCGATCTTGATTCGTCTTGCTCGTGTTCCGTTTGGTTTTCGCTGGTTTTTCTTGGTGGTTTTAGGTGGTGCTGGTGCTGCGGGCGGGATAAAGATTTCATCCTGGGAGGGGGATCCATGGCGATTTTGAAGAATGAGTCTAGGGTTTCGAGGACGGACGGCGATTCCTCGCCCGCCGGGAGCGCCTCGAGCCGGGAGGATGAGGAGGAGCCCTGTGCGGGGATTGGCAAGGCGGAGACCGATGCTTCGGATTCCTCCGATGTGGACTCCGGCATGGAATCGGACGAGTTTGATCCCGCGGAGCTCGGCGACCCTGGCACTCAGTTGTGCCAAGTGGGGAATCAGAGCTGTAGCATCCCCCTCGATCTCTGTGACCTACCCGACCTGGGCTCCATCTTGTCCTTGGAGACGTGGAATGAGTGCCTCTCGGAGGAGGAGCGCTTCATGCTGGCTGAGGACCTCCCCGACATGGACCGGGAGACGTTTGGCTACACCCTTAAAGAGCTGTTGTCAGGGCAAAACTTTCACTTTGGGTGCCCGCTTGGTACTCTCTTCAATCGGTTGAAAGGTGGACTCTGCGACCCCAGGATCGTTCTTTATCGTCGGGGCTTGAGTTTCTTGCAGCAGCGCGAGCACTATCATCACCTGTGCAAGTATCAGAACTCCATGGTGAGGAGTCTTGTTGGCATTAGGGAAGCATGGCAGAACTGTTCAGTGTATGGTATTGAAGAAAGGCTTCGGCTTCTGAATATTCTGAGGAGTCAGAAGTCTTTGAGTCATGAGAGGAAAGGAGATGTCGGGATTGAGATGGATTCAGAGAGTGCGGATTCTGATGATTGGTACTTGAATAAACGGTTTAAGATGCGTCAGCAGTTTGCAAAGCCTTCATTTGACATCACACCTCATGAGATTGGCATGGCTCGGGAGCCGGTGAAGTTGGGGAAAGAAAACTCCAAGGGTGTTTTGAAGGTTACTGCTCCTAAGGTTCCAGCACACCAAGGCATCGGAGAATTAGGGATATATCCTTCTTCCTTGAAGCATGGAACAGTCTCAAAATCTAGAGTAGCAACACCACAATTAGCTCTTACTCAGCAGGATAAATCTGCAGGCTATGATATGGGGGCTTCCAAAAGGACTAAACATCATATTGGTGGTGATCATGACGATATGGAGGAAGGCTACGATGGTTCACAAGGAGACTGGATTGCAGGACGCAGAAGGGCAGTAACCAAGAGTAGATTGCCGAAGACAGGAAAGAAAAAGGAGCCACAGAGAAGATATGATGCAGGCGTGTATAGTGATCAAGAACCTGAAGGTTATGGTGGTTTCAGTCATTCTGAGGGAAAAAGCAGAAATGCAGAGCATGCGGTAACTATTGCTTCATATGGTCATGAGTCTCGTGAACTCACAAGAAATGCTGATTATGCTGACAGAGAGTGGGCGTATCCTACAACAGGTAGAGCGCAAAATCACATGCTAACCAATCCCTTGCAACGAAATAAGATGCATGAGGAAGCCATTTCCTCAGGCCATTCAGTTAAATCTGATAATTGGAATAGCAGAGCCAAGAATTGCAAGGTAGGAAATGAGTATAAAGCCGGTAAAAGTAAAGCTGGTAATGAATCGAAAAATACTTCTTATCAACCTGTTCCGAGACAAATGGGTGATTCATATCTCCAAAAGGATCCTAGAGCTAGGATATTACAAGGGAAGATGAAAAATAATATGACTCAGTATGATGGAATGGATGTGGACTACTCAAGTGGTGCTACCATGATTTCTCAGAGTGAGGAGACAGAATCTGATTCATCCGACCAGGTTGAAGATGATGGATATCACAATTCTGCAGTCAAGAAGTTGGAGCATCGAAGTGGTGATGTTGCGGGCCATCACGCTGGAGTTGTGAGATCAACCTATAATCCTAAAAAGCCAAACAAGCTCATGAAAGTAGATAAAAAAGGTATTTCTGACTTTTCTGATGCTGGTAGGAGCATACATACACAGGATGTAGAATCGTACCCTGTTAAAGGGAAGCATGGAAGATTGGTAAAGAAGGCCCTGGTACCACACCCAAATGAAAGGTTGACATATCCAGAGAAGAGGTATAAAGGGATGGCCAATATGGATCATTCCCCACAGCAATCATTTTACTCTCATGATTATGGCAGTGGCGTAATGGATGAATACATGGAGAATTTGGATGAAATTTCCAAGTCACGAGGCGGCAAGAATATGATCAACAAACTAGGGAACATGATGGAAACCTCCGATGTTCAGACAATTGATGCTACTGAAGAAAGATCAAATATGCCCCTAATGGGGTGCAACTCTGTGCCAAAGAAACCTAAACGGAAGGTTGATGGTCATTACCTGAATGAGCTGGATGAATCCCTCCACCTACAACTCAGTCCAGAGCAGCAGCAGATCGATGACCTTAATGTCCTTAGGAAGGGCAAAAGGAAAGCAGGTGCTGAAACTGATAATTTGACTGTAATAACTGCAGATCTGGTAACATCAGAAAAGGATAAAGATGTAGAGCTCAAGGCAAAGCCACAGAAAAAACCATTTACTCTTATCACCCCTACTATTCACACTGGCTTTTCATTTTCCATTGTACATCTTCTTTCAGCTGTCCGGAAGGCAATGATTACCCCTCATATGGAAGATACTATACTGACAGCCAACCATCTTGAGGAGGACAATAGGACTAAACAAAAAACAGAAGAGCAGAGTAAAATGCATCAGGTAGTCAATGGCACACACCTTCCTTATTCTCTTGAGAATATGGATAAGCATTCTTCAGAATATGCAGGACAAAATATTTTGCCTTCTCTCACTGTTCAAGAGATTGTCGATCGAGTTAGATCAAACCCTGGAGATCCATGCATTCTCGAAACACAGGAACCACTTCAGGATTTAATTCGAGGAGTTTTGAAGATTTTTTCTTCTAAGACAGCACCTTTGGGGGCAAAGTCTTGGAAGCCCCTTGTAGTATATGAGAAATCAAACAGAAGTTGGTCATGGGCTGGTCCAGTTGCTTCTAGTTTATCTGACAATGATAATGCAGAAGAAGAAACTTCTTCAGAAGCATGGGGAATTCCTCACAAGATGCTTGTAAAGTTGGTTGATGCGTTTGCTAATTGGCTTAAGAGTGGTCAAGAGACGCTCCAGCAGATTGGAAGCCTCCCTCCACCTCCTCCTTCATTGCTTTCAAACTTGGATGAGAAGGAAAGGTTCAAAGATCTTAGAGCTCAAAAGAGTCTAAACACCATCAGCCCTAGCTCTGATGAAGTAAGAACATACTTCCGCAGAGAGGAATTCTTAAGGTACTCGGTTCCAGATCGGGCCTTTTCCTACACAGCTGCTGACGGCAAAAAATCAATAGTTGCTCCACTTAGGAGGGGTGGTGGAAAGCCAACATCAAAAGCTCGGGACCATTTCATGCTTAAACCTGATCGACCGCCACATGTTACTATTCTTTGTCTTGTTCGAGATGCAGCTGCTAGATTGCCAGGTAGTATTGGAACTAGAGCAGATGTTTGTACTCTATTACGGGACTCACAATACATTGTTGAAAACATTTCTGATGCACAAGTGAACCAAGTTGTTAGTGGGGCTCTAGATCGGTTGCATTATGAGCGCGATCCTTGTGTACAGTTTGATAGTGAAAGAAAATTGTGGGTTTATCTGCACAGGGACAGGGAAGAAGAAGATTTCGAGGATGATGGTACATCATCCACTAAAAAGTGGAAGAGGCAAAGGAAAGATTCTATAGATCAGTCTGACATTGGAGCAGTTAATGATGTTGATGCAGGAGTCTTGGCTGGTGGCTCTTCTTCTGGTCAGGATCATGTTGATGATCTGAATGTTGATGCAGCATTCATCAGTGCAGGAGAAAAAGCTGAACTTGTTTCTGAAGATATGAGGCCCGATATGGAGAATATACATCCTCTTATGGACACAACCACTGTTATCAAGAAGAGCCAGGGCAATTGGGATGGTCCAGGAGTGAATTCGTTGAGAGAAAAAAGATTGGTATGTCAAGAGAACTCAACAGATGAAGATTTTGATGATGAAACATTTAGTCAAGAGAGGCCAATTCGACTTCAGTATGACCTTACTATGAAGAATGGACTCTACTAGATCCTTACCAACATATTTATGTTGCAGTATCTTTTAGGTAATGCTTGTAATAACTTTATCAGATTCTTAAAATTTGATTTGTTTTCAATTCACAGATATCAGTTTGTTTATGTCTATGTCAATTATGCTACTTGCTATAGGTTGGATATTCTACTTATTTTTTTGCGCCGCATCTTGACTTTTGTTCATGCCAATTTAAAGCATATATTTTGGTGGTTTCCTTACATGCCAAGCTTCATTTCTGTGAATGTTCACGGAAAGGAATGCTGAATCTGGTATAGTTTTTTTTCAATATATTTCTTTATCTCATTATTTTTATTGTCTTTTGATTCATTTGAAAATTTGATCTCTTGGATCTCACATAATGACGATTCTTTCTTGGTTTTTAGAAGTAATTTTTATCTCTTGAAGTCTCTAGGAATATGCAATTATTTTGAAAATTTCCTTGTGATTATTTATGACATTTGGGTATATATAAGTTTTTAGGCATTCTCTGAATTTATCTTCAATCTTGTGCCAGTGTAGGAGTATTTTAGTAATCACCATATACCAGTTAGTTTTCTCAAAGTTTTGAAAGGAGTGTCTCATTCTCAGTTGTAACATTTAGAAAGTGGCTTTTTTCTTGATGATTGTCACCATGGTGATCAATAGGAAAGGGCTAATTATATATTTTTCCTTGCACTTAGGTTCTTTAAGCATCGCAGTCCTTATACTTTAAAAAGTTACATCAGGGTTTCCATAGTTTCGAAATTACCATAATTTACTCCATTTTTAATAACTTCGTATGTTTCTTTGATGGAATCCACTACACGTGACATCACGTGCAGAATTTGCATCAAAGTGAAGGGCAAAATAGTCTACCCCCGCCCTACACCATCGCCGCCAACCCCGTCGCTTGTTGCCACATGCGTCCCTAGCCTGTTAGCTCTCATCCCACACAACTGCAGGCTCCCCACCCCTTCTTGTCGAACCATCCACCCGGTGGTGTCAAGCATGCTTCGGTAGTTCCAACGCTCCGCTAGTAGAAGCTGCCCAACGGCCTACTTTCGGACCATGGTTAGTGTCTCCACCATAGAAGTTTTCCCTCAATACTTCAGCACTGGTGTCTTCGCCGCAACGGCTCGATCGCGGTGGGCGCTCAAATCCTCTGTGCTGAGGATCCCATGGGTCTCTTCTTCGAGGGTTGATCGTTTTACCGCCGAAGGTGTAGTCATCAGCTGTGGGCGGGAAGCAGATGGAGATGGGGGCGGCAACAGAGCAGAGGGACAAGGGTCTAGGCAAAGGTGGAGCAAACGTCGATGGTGGGTCAGGACCTGCCACGTGAAGGTCGGGCGATGTTGGTGGAGGTGCTTTGAGGGGGCGAGGCACCTAGAGGACCTGCTGCGGGTGTTGGTGGAGGTGCTAGGGAAGGGCACATTCAGGACAGCATACAAGGCGGTGCTCAAGACGAGGTGATGGTGGTGGTGAAGCAATTCAATGATATGAACTTAGTAGAGAGGGAGTTCAAGGAGAAGATCGAGGCCATTGACGTGATGGACCATTCTAACTTGGTACCCCTCATGGCCTACTACAACAGGGATGAGAAGCTCCTGGTCTACACGATTATATGCCAATGGGCAGCCTCTTTACTCTCTTGCACTGTATGCCCATCCTTCCTCTCCTTCCTTTGAATGCCTCATCTTCATTTGCTGGAATCCAAGGCACACTGACGATGAATTCCATATGGAACTCACATCCATATCAAATGCACAGGTAACAGAGGATCTAGTCGAACACCTCTCAATTGGGAAACAAGAACGGGCATTGCGCTCGTAGTAGTGCGCGACATCGAGTACATCCACTCCACGGGCGCTTCCGCCTCACATGGCAACATTAAGTCCTCCAACATCCTCCTCACCAAGTCGTATGATGCTCGTGTGTCCAACCACAGCCTTGTCCTTCTCATGGATGCAACGTTTGCCCCTACCCACATCGTAGGATACTGGGCTTTGGAGGTCACTGGCCACCTCAAGGTCTGCCAGAAGGTCGATGTGTACCACTTCAATGTCCTTTGTCATGGGGTGGGGGTTAACCGTTTTGCCTTTCACTTTGGTGCAAATTCTGCATGTGATGTCACGTGCAACGTCTTCCGTCAGTGCAACAGAGGGCATTATTAAAAATGAAGTGAATTGTTGCAATTTCATAACTATGGAGAGCTCAATATAACTTTTAAAAGCATAGAGACTATAATGCTATCAGGGTCCAGGTACATGCATAATTTGTAATCAGCCCATGGGAATATGCCATGTTTTCTAATTAGACAAAAGTTCTATTCCAAGGATTGCCTATGCCAATTAAATGAATCTTAGATTCGAATCTATATCAATCCCTTCTTGGATCAGTGCGGTATGTTGATATGGAATGTTATATTATCACTAGAGAAAAATGAAAAGTCAGTTTAAGTACGTGTACTTTGGTCATACAGATAATTGGTTGGTTCAGTGTCACATGGGTACACCATGAGTACCACTCCACGCCTATGTTGGTCATTTGCTAACATCATATAACAAGTTTTTCTCAAGTATAATTACTGCATTTTATAGTGGCATGTAACATCGGTACCAACATGCAGTGAATTGTGTGGGTACTTGCTAGGAGACTGGTGAATTTGGGATCAGCTTGAATTAGTCAAGAATTGATTGAGCTTATTACAGGGCTAAGATACTATAAACAAAGCGATGGGCTTTTCTGATAGCAGCCTAGCTTTTAAACCATGTTAATCCATTCAAATTAGACCTCCAAATTCACCATTCAAATTTGGATTTTGGACCAACCAGACACAAAAGTTAGTTCGGAATACTAAATAATAGAGAAAAGATACTGGACTCTGACATGAACACTAAATAATAGAGAAAGATACTGGACTATGATATGAACAGACTAAATTTTGGTTTGATCTGATCTTCAGTACAATGCATGGGGAATATCTTTTTCTAGAGCTCTTAAATTTTATTTATGAGTTTTATTTAATGGACATTGTCCACTAACAAATAAAGAAACTAGCATGAAGTGTTTCTGTTTGGTTGGGTGATTCCTTGTAGGATGGACATTGTCCACTAACAAATAAAGAAACTAGCATGAAGTGTTTCTGTTTGGTTGGGTGATTCCTTGTAGGTGTATATCAACTTTTGGATACAATTTATTTAGTAGTGCATGGTCTTTGGACTTTGTTGGGTGGTACATTGGTTCTGAAGTTGTGTTATCCTTCTAGAGTATTCTGGCTGGTAAAGTCATGTATATAAACACATTGCACATATATATATATATATAGAGAGTACTTGATGTGCATGGTGGATCATAAACTCATGAAAGTAACTGATAAAGCCAATGAATGAGCAATTGCAACTTTGCAAGATTCTTGGCATGAATTCTCATGGTGAAGGTGGTTACTTTTGTTCCTAATTCTAACAAGGGAAATTTAGTCAGTGTTTGTGATCAGAAATTCAAGGTAGCAAAAATGATGAGAACCTCATAAAGTTTAGATGCTTATCATTATGAGAGTTCTATTTCGGGAAGTACTGCCCGAAATCTATCCTCCTTGAAATGTTATCTCGGTTTTCCATTTCTGAAGTCTGTTGGGCTGAGGCTTCCATTTTGAGTTGTTTGATGTGGTGGCACCTTTTGTGCAAGTGATATTACTATTTTCTTTGTGTTATAATATTCGTTTATTCTCGGCTTACCTTGGTTATAGCTCAGTAGAACAAATGCTATGGTGGGTTGACCTTGGTAGCAAGATCTGACATGACAGTTGCTTTGCTGAATAATAATGTATGAAAGATCAGGCAATTCTAACATGTTGACTTTGAATGGCCCTAGTGATAACAATTGCCAATACCATATATCCAGAAATAGTGTTAATGTGATTCCTTTATTTGTTGATGTTCTCCTGGTTTGCTTTAAAATTTCTGTGAGATTTCTAACATGCTGATCATTCATTTTTGCAGGGTAAGAAAAGGCCAACCATATGAACAAAATTATTGGTGACTTATCGTGATTGGTTTGATTGCCAGTGCACCATATTGGCATTCATTATTTAGCCTACTTCAAGTCTCCTGTTCTGACTCGGGTTGCGGTTTTTTACATGTACATTTCCTCTTGTGGCTGCAATCAGCTGAGCGCAATTGCCAAGTCAGAATGGCCACCGCACCAGTTTGGAAACCTCGATAGCTTTCATTGCTCCAGAAGAACAAGTAGTGAACAGATAAGATAAAATTTATCTCACACAACCACCATTCCATTCTTTTTATTTGAGAGGAAAATCACACTGTTCAAGTTGCTTATGTGCTCCTTTTGTCGCTTGATGGCTTGGCTAACGAAATAACATCGCGACGGAGTTCTCGTTGCTTCTTCATTTTTGTTAAAAGTGGATTATCTTCATTATATGCGTTTGATATGTTGCATAAAACTATCATCACTATTAGTGCTCAGAATCATACTTTTCTTATTAATCTATCTTGGATTCATTCACTCTGGTCAACCTGCATAGTTTGCATGTGGAAACAGGCCCAAGTAAGGGATGATGAAGATGATGACTTCTTTCTTTTGCTCTCCCCCCTTTTTTTTAACCTCTCTCTGTTTCTCCTGGCAACATAAATTGAAGGCAAAAGCAGATGCAGGATATTTGATTGCTGGTATTTACTGAATAAATTTGCAGATTCTGGGAAACTTCTTTCTGCAATTGAATTGTGTCTTCACAGTGTTCCATATCATGCATGCGTGATTGATGGCTATGCTGACGATGGTAATGATAAGAATGGTGATGTTAACAGGACTTGGGTTCAGGATAATATCCGGTGGTATTCCAAATCTATTATTAAGGGTGATGTTTCAAAATCTTATTTGATAAATTTAGATGTTTCATCCTAAAGATAATTTTTAATCTTTTTTTATATAAGTACAAGTTATTCTTGACATGTTCTTAATGCTTGACCAGCATGTCTTCGATTCAAGATTTTACAATGAAAGCAGCAGCATTACTCGTTAGATTCTTTTCTTCTTTTTTTAATCTGGAACTACCAAAAGAACAGCAATCTAAATTTATTTTTTAATAAAAAATAAAAAAAAATTCATTCCATTGTCATATATCTCACGTGCATTTCAAATCTGAGATTTATCATTTGCGCAAAAAAAAAAAAGAGAGCTTCTCAACGGAGATAATTTAAATTCATTTTTGCAACCGGACACAAGTAAACAAGCAAATTGAATAATTACTAAAACACAAATAACTCTCCGGTTCTAATTTAAAGTACAATCCATCAAATGAATTGGAGCAAAAGAAACAAGGATTTTTATAAGGAAAGCCGTACTATCTTGCAATACAATCTTCATTCTAGACTGTACAAGACAGATCAGTCTTGGCGAAGCCATCAACAAATTGGATAAAGAATGAAAAGACCAATACACCATGAATAACTATATAGCTGCTATATTATATACATAGTCTTACCAATGTTCTACTTCATTAACTTCAATTAATTGCCATTAAAGCAAATCTGGCATCCCTCAAGGCCTGTAACTGAGGGTCCTGCATCTCTGAAGAGCGACTCGCATCCCCATTTGCCTCCTTGGAAGCAGATTTTGCTTCCCAGAATGATTTCAGCAGCTCTTCGAATGCTGGAGTCCTGAGCTCTTCGATGGATGTGACACTTGGCAGATCGATCGATCGCCTCCTCGGGGTGGAACATGATGGTACATCCACCTGGGTAGGTCATGTACTGTGAGTTGATGAACATGATGGTGGAAATTAGAGTCCGTAACACAAATTTAACTCGTGTCGATGCAACTTACCATATATTCTTCCTCGAGGCACTTTCCTGTGTTTTCTGTAATTTCGACTATCTTGTGGTAGTGTCCGCTCCTCAGTTCTCTTAGCTCCCCACAGCATGGGACAAGCATGCAATTGATGTTTGTGCATGCGTCGTGGTCAAGTTTCAGCGAATCTGGAAAAGAAAATGCATATGCCTGATCACCTTGAAGATCTTAGACACTTGTTATAACAAGTAGGCAAATGTGGAATAACGTATGTTACATTCGATCGAGGAATGAAGATCCTTATTTGCGACATTGATGTCTTCAAGAGTAGTCGAGGCAGCAGAAAACAACCTAGACCGCAGTAGTTGATTGGCTTCCAATCCACTCCTGTGTAAGTCCATGCAAAAGCATTGTAGAGGTGGCAAAAGTACTATTAACTTTGAAGGATAATTTAGCTCACTTACCTGACTACTGAATCTACTGATGCCACATTTGCTTTATCAAGGTTTAGCAAGGAATTTTGAGCATCTCTCCATTGTTGTGAACCCAGTTTTGCCTTTTCCATGCTTCGATCATCACAGGTAAATTCCATATTATAAATTTGATTCAGCTAGTGAACAAGATGCTAAAATGTATAATTTGATGCTATTATCCATTCTTACCAACTTCTTAAACCTTCATCTAGGCGGAGCTTGCCATTTTCAACAGCTGCAATATCCTCAAGATAATGATCTTCAGTTTCTTCCATGTAAGATTTCCATTGTTCTTTCACAGACGAAGTAAATTTGTGAGCAGTTGACATTTCATGTTCTAGATTACTTGTTCTCTCAGCAGCACTTGCACGGAGACTATATACAGCTGCTTGAACCTAAACAACAAGATCAGATGTGAAAGCTATGATGATTATTAGCAGAGTGATTTAAATATAAAGTTCATGAACAATGCTAGACTGAGTAGTGAACTGCCTGCCGTGGCTTCCAGACAAGTACAAATTTATGATATCTGTAGTTCTGTACAGTTTCTGAAGGTAAGTTAGATTTTGCAAAACAAAAACCTTCCAGATCAATAAACAGAACTACAATCGTTATCTGATACAGTTGGTTTCATTTTCACATTTCACAACGATTGACTATTATCTCACATTCCCAAGTTTAGATAGAATCATAAATGGTGAAAATTCTCTACAATTAATAGAAACTATGGCTTTATTGGCATTTAATAGCAAATTCATCATGGTTTAAAGGAAGACTTTTAAGTCACCCTGAGATAATTAACAATGGAAATATCTAGTCTTTGGTTTGCAAACTGAATTTAGAGATTTATCCCCACGAAGTATCCTCTTATTAATCATTTCCATTTATTTATCAAAAATGTGTAGCCGAGTATTTATTTCATCAAAAGCCTACCTAGTCTGGTAACCGGACATGGCTTCCAGAAGTGGAAGTGATGAATATAACAACAAAACCAGAATTTTGGATGAACAATGCCACCATTCTACACCTGTTTCATTGAAGCTTGAAACTTTTATTTACAAAATTAATGTCTATAAAGTCTTGGCTTCTATGGATTTTCACATTTAATTAAGCATTGATAACAGAATTTGGGATTTGGATCAGTTGGAATCGGTGGCATCACATTGACAAATCAATCACTGAGCCAAAAATAGTGTTGATACAAATTGGATTCAAGCATATGCTAGGATCAGATGTTTATTCATACTTAGTCAGCTGCTGCCAGTCTATTGGTTACTTTTTGTTGAGCTCATCTCTTATATCCTAACACATATTGTTGTGATTGATGATTGATATATGCTTAACTGTCAAATCTGTTCTTGTTTGAAGTTTTGGATGATGCTAGGATTTGAATTGTAGAAATCTAACTATTATTTTGGAGAATTTGACAAGCATTTGTGGTAACCATATACTATTGTGGAATTTGAAAATTATTTCTCCTTTCAAGAGCTTTTGAAAGGATGATCCCCGACACAGGGGGAATTTATAAGAAATTCAGCATGTTTATTCTCAAAGTTCTTTTCTACTCTTGTTTCCTAGGATATAATGCAATTCTAAAGGCACTTCTTAACTGACAGAATATGAATCGTTCCTGGATAGGAAACATCGAGTTTCAAGTTTGTTGTGAGTTTTTCTTCAAACAAATATTTATAGTGTATTTTGCAATCTTTGTCAATCCCCTGGCATACAAATAATCGTCGTTGCATTGACTACAAGTAGCAGTCACAGTGATCAAAATAGATCCACAAAACTTTGTCTAATGTCTATGAGTTGAAAAGAAAAAACTGCAATGCAAATATTTATTTGACATTCTTGATGAAATATTAAGTACCAGCTTTTTCTTCCGGGCACTTGAGATGGCCAGCATTTCCGCCACTTTTTCAAGCAGTTGTTTTTCTTCATTAGCAGTGCAATCCTGCACAAATAAACATTTGATTAAGAATATGGCTTACAGTAGAATTGTGATTACTCTCGTTATCAACAGTAATAATATGAAATGACAATACCTCAAAATTTTTCTCAAGCTCACGGAGTTGTTTGTCTTGTACAGTTTTTGACTCTTCCAAAATCTTGGTTAATGTAGATGCATGAATATTGAGTGTATCAAAAAAGTTTGAAGCAATTCTCGAAATTGACCTTGTTGCTTCCACAGTTCTGAAATGTCCCTTTTGTTCCCAATACAAAATATATTTACTTCAAGTCAGATGACACAACTGATGCACCATAAACATAAACTTGCAGCCCTTTTTTATGAAGTATAGAAACCTACCTCACGCTGCTGTTGTGCAAATGCAACTAATTTATCCTCTTGCTTAGAAAGGCTCACTTGAAGTTCATGAAGCAATCTATCAGCCTCCAGAGCAATTCCTTTAAAGCACTGCACAAAAAGAAAGGGGCCATTGATCAAGTGGAATATATTTGAACACAAAGGTTTACCTGTATGTATATAATCTACTCACATCCTCGAGAGTAGAAGAGTGCATTAGCACTTGTGAATTCAATGTTTCAAATGTAGACTGAGAATTTTTGTCAAGTTCAACAGCTAAATCATCCAAAGCTTTGATCCCAGATCCATACATGGCCTTAAGCCTTTCAACATGCCCTCTGATTTCTTTAGTAGCCTGGAAAAACATATGAGAATAATCTACCTCCATACCGGATTAGATATAGCATACAATAAGAGAGAGAAAAACTAAGCATGAATGAACATACCTCAGCCTTCGTAGAGACAAACAATTGCATGTCTTCTTCCACTTCTTTCAGTTGGGTCTCCTGTTGCATCACAGAAGCTGAGACAGTTTTATGCAAAATTTCCAACTGTTGAGTTAACTGAGACCGGAATTTCTGGACAAGTATTCTGTTTCCATCTTCTATCTTATCTTTGCGTTCTGCAAGCCAATTGTGATGATGACATAAATAGAAAGTATCATGGGTTACATTCCCCAGAAGAGAGAACATCCGAATTGAAATAAAAATGTTACCAACCTATTTTGGAAAACAAGCCAAAAATATCTGCAGCTGCATTTTCTAGCTCTGACCGTAGCTCATATGCATGCTCAACGAGTGACTTTTCTGTAGCAAGGTATGCAGTAAAAAATTATTTACTTCCACCTGTAATGACACTTGAATAAAGAAATATGTGATACACAGACCAGCTAAGCAGGTTTGTATATATGGTATGTTATCCACGAATAATGCACAACTTATGATTGATGTCAAATGAACTTGTCATGTTAAGTTTTTGACAGCAATGATAATCATATCATGAATGAAGCATGTAACTAGATCCCCTCAAAAAGATGGAACTGTAACATCTTCATCAGAAAGGAGATTCGGTATGATAATAGCATACAGTTCCATTTTAGATGCATGAGCAAACATAAACATCATTTCACCAAATAAAAGAAAACAGGAAATTGGAATAAATGGTGTTTAAATTCCCAACATCAAAGAGGAAATATAGCTACACCATTCTCACCTGACTTAAGGAGATTAAATATCAAAAACTCTTTCTCTTTTATCTTTGAGTTTGCCTGTCTGTATCTTTCTTCTAGGTCAAAAAATGCATGTTCAGTGTCCTCCAGCTTTTTCTACAACGAATTAAAAAAAGAGACAAAAAAGGAGAAGATAAAACCAGCATCATACCAGATTTTTAAACCATTAACAAAAAAAGTAATTTACCTGAGTTTTCTTAAGTTTCTCACTTAATTCTGCACTTAACAGTTGTTGGGAATTGTAAAGCTCTTGAAGCCCACATAGTTGCTACTCAAATCATAACAATAGGTTCAAATCTCCATAAAAAACTATGCTATAAGTATAATATTATCAAGATACAATGACAAACCTTATCCTTTAAATCCAAATCAAGTTCCAGATGCTCTATTTTCTCACTCATAGCCTGAAATTGAAATTTTATTTAGAGTGCAATAATTGATCAAATCATTCATAATCACGTAAAATCATAGATAAATATAGAGAATCAAATAACAATCACAATCCAACCTTTTTCTCAGCTTCTTCAATCAAGTAGCGATCCCGTGGTATATAAATGCCATTCTTCTCTCTTGCAGCAAAAACCTCTGTAAAGAGACAAAACTTAAAACTACTTAATACTACTCAGAGGAAAGAAAATATCATTTATTAAAATCAAAATGCTCTGAAAAATATTGTTAGGTAAACAATAGTCATGATGTGGAGACTATCAATTTTAAGGATTCAGTAAAATCATTAACAAGTATCAGGCAGATTAAATTTATAATAGTATCATATTTTTTCAATTAAATTGATAGCACAATACTATTATCATATAATTCAAGACGCTTATACTTGGAAAATGAAAATAGAACAATATCATTAAATATTTGAAAACATAAATATGAAGTTAGAAAAAGATAAACCTTGTTTAAGACGGTCAATTTCTGCATATAAATCCTTGATCATGGCAGATTTCAACATCTTTTGATTAATCTGTATTAAAGCACGAAGATAGACAGTAGCTCAGTCTCTACAAATATGATTTGCCTCAATTAGGAACAACAAAAACACAGATTCTGATGACCTCAGGCTTATTCTTTATATTCTTAGCACGGTGTGCATAATCTAAGGTGCTCAGAGTCTCTTCCAGACAGTGGATGGAAGGTGATATGGTAGCAATAATGCAGGTTTTCGTCTTGCCTCCCAGAGAATCTCTTAGTAATCTTGTCAATTTGCTGTCTCTGAAACAAAAAAATACAAAAATCAATATTCATTCCATTAATACATGATAATCTGCAAAAACAATATCAGATGAAGGGAATTTGGGCCACCTGTAAGGAATATGGCCAGAGTGCTCAACAAGAGCATTAATAACACGGCCAAGAGTGAGCAAACTTTTGTTGATCTCTCCTGCCTCCCTTGCTCTGCCCTGCAGTAGTATTTACATTTACAATCATCCATAGCAGAAATTTTCCCAAATTAAGCATATTGAACAAAAAATCCCAAAGGGCCTTTTAAAGAAGAAATGGACTTGTCCCAGTCATCATAAGTTAACCTCAAAAGTGATGGGGGACAATGTGATAAGAATGCTGATATTTGTATGAAGAGCACACGTACTAAATATGATTATTCCATCTTGCTGAACCTTGAAAGATGAATATTTTACTCACATCTCTTGCACCTGAACGGGAAATATTCTCTGAACCAGCAAGATCCACAAGATTAAGCTTCCCACATTTGATCATCTCTTCCCCCTCAGGAGTACATTCCTTAATGTGAATTGTAATAGAAAATATGGAATGAGATCGACTGCTTTGCTTGTTGAGTAGAGTCTCTGCAGTACGCCTTTTTGCAGACCCTTTATCCAAGATTTTGTAGATTTCACTAGCTGTATAGACTACCTCTTCTTCTAGTCCTCTCACAAAAACACCTCCCTTCCCATCTTCCATCAGAGCTATAGGCTTCTTCGACTTGTCATCGGACGATTTTGAATCATCAGGGGCCAAAAGATCTGTTATCTCTTCATTGTATAATTCAAGAAATGTGACTTTCATGCTGTATTCAGCACACTGTGCCTCAAGTATGTCAAAGATTTGCCGCACTGCTCTAGGGATAACTCCCGCATCACTTGGGAATTCTCCATTCTATACTAGCAACCAAAGTTGACTTAGAAACTAGAGATGAGAAATTATAATAGGTGAACGTTCTAATTTAATCTATGTTTGAGAAGAGAAATTACCTTTGTTTTTCTTCCACCTCCTCCTTCCATGGTGTAAGTTTTACCTGTGCCAGTTTGCCCATAGGCAAAAATTGTACAATTGTAGCCCTCAAGGACCTCATTAACTATTGGGGAAATAGCTTGATGAAACAAATCCTTTTGCTTTGATGCCGGGCCAAACACCTAAATTTGGTCAACTTGATCATGCACTTGTCAAACACAAAATAAAAAAAGGGAATTTTATAAAATAATTAGAAGTCAAAATCTAATAACCTTGTCAAACACAAAAGTTCTGTCAATTTGCTTGTTAGCAATGTTCTGAACTGCCGAAACTTCTCGCCGGTGCTCATTGCATGATATGACCACTGGCGTGTTCATCCTCAGCTCTTCCTCACTTAATGGTCTGCAAAACACTCTTAAGACTAAGGAGAAGAAAAAACAAAAAACAAAAAAAAAATCTTAAAATAACAAAAATGACAATAAAAAACAAAGTTTCTACCTGCATCTGAGTATGACTTGAACATTGACTCCCTTATCCTTATCATACTTGCTGTGGGAGTTCCCATTCCCCTCTACCGACCGGAGATCTCTCCCTGCCTTCTGAGTTGGCCTCGGCGTCTGGGAGGGCGACACGGGAACCATTCCCCCTTTGTTCTGAGTTCCCTCCATTCCCCGACAACCTGCTACATCAAAACACAAATCTTTAATAACAAAGAATTGATTTCTGAAACAGAAACCCCGCGATTCTTCAACCTCATACACGACATTGCTTCAGTATCAACCCTCATTTCCGATCGACCAAATAAAAAGAACAATTTTGGCATAGAAGTCCAAGATCCCCAAATCAGCGTCCAAAATCCTTCCAAGAACCGCCAAAAGGTGCCATTTTTCACTTGAGGAAGCAGGAGAAACGAGCAAAAAAACCGCGAATCGATACACAAAATGCAACCGCAGGAAGAGGGGGTGGAACGAGCAAGAACACCTCAGGGTAGGGGCCGCAAAATCTGGGAGAAGCACCCGGTGCCAAGTCGAGTATGACAGAAGCGATGGGTGGAGATCGCGCTCCTCGTCGCTCGATCTCTTTCTCTTTCTGGCTACCTCGACTGGTACGGATTGGCCCTGTGGGGCTATCGATCCAACTGCGGTTCCTCGATTAGAGAGAAAAGGGATGTGGAATGGAGGACGGGGCAGAGGAAGCCGCTCAAAGAAAGAAAAGAAGGAAAAGAAGTGTCAGCTTAAAGAGTTAAAGCAAAGCGGAAACGCCTCTTGACGGCGTCACGACGCCGCTAGACGGCGTCAAGAACCCGTTTACTGTCTTGTGCCTCTAAGTTTCTGGCGTCAGTTAATTCTTAAGGATTTAGTATGAACAATTGAAAATTCATTTACTAATACTAAATTATCATATTTATTAAATCATTATAAATCATTACAATAATATATCATATTAATTTGATAGATTTGGATGATATGTCAAAGTTAATGTGGCACAACATGGTGTCGATATCAAATATTTTCATAGGATAACAACATTATGTAGCATATTTTTTTTGGGTCGAATATAATAAATTTCATCCTAGAATGAGGTACATAAGGCATCAATCATCATTAAGATTTCATATTGAGTAAATAAATCACCATATTTCATTTTATGCCCCTAAAGAAAGAAAAGAATGGAGAGTGGTGTTTTGTTACTTGATTTTATCACAAGATAAATTATGTCTACCATAAGATGAATGTGTTTTAGGTCTACTTTTCATCATGTTATGATTCCATATGTGAGGGAATTTTTTTCCTCATTGTATCAGCACATATTGATATTTTTATGTTATGATGTGGGGTGAGGAAAATATGAAACAAGCTAATTATAAGTGGGAATATGAATATATAGATACAAATTTCAATCTATTTCGATAAATTATCCAGAAATATGAAACCAAATCGAGTGCTATTAATTTATTTGAGCATATTTTAACCTGATTAAAGGGTACTCCAAATCCAATTAAAGCATATTGGATAGATTTGGGAACTAAGAAAAATAAAAACTGATAAGATATTCATAAATTTCATCCATTTTGAACTCAACTTTGATTAATTATTCATAAAATCATTCAAAAGATACTCGAATCTTAAATTTTTTTTGTCGTTATTACCAAAATCTGGAAAATTTGTTTTCATGCTCAAATTCTGTTAATTTTATGAAGTTATGAGGTTATTCATCAAGGAGTGGTCACATTATTCATTTTGCAATTTTTTTTGCTTTGATAATGTCTACATTCATTATATGCTCCAAAACTGACATAAATAGTGCAATTATATCTTTGCTGCAGCAGAAGTTTCATTTGCTGTAGCAATTCAATACATGTGTTATCATTGCCCATCACTGCACATATATTGTATGCAAATACATTTTTCTATACTTGGAAATAAGCACCTTCAATTTCATACCAAAAGCAACAACAAAAAAAAATCATGGAAAAAGGAACATGATCCTTACACAATCCACAAAATTTACATTGTTTTACTTGCCCACAATGTAGCAAATAATTAAAGGTGGCTTTTGGACAAGTCAAAAGATATTAAATTCATCTCCAACTGTCACCAAACCAATACTGTATGATATGTAGTTGCATGTAGCATACCCCTCAAGCAAAGCATCCAAAGACACTTTGACAGATGCACCAAACATCACTGGACTTCTTGTTTGCCCAAAGCTGCAACATAGTGTGTGATCCTGTTTTGCAAACCACATCTCTCCCAGTGTGATCCATGACCCAATCATTTGTCATTGTAGCAAACAGGTAAAGATAGCTTTTGGACAAGCTAAAAAGATTATAAATTTATCTCCAGCTGTGTCACCAGAAGAATGCTGAAAGATGCATACTTGCATGTAGCATTCTCCTCGAGCAAAGCATCCAAAGACACTCTCACAGATGAACCTAACATCATTGGACTTCTCGTTTGCTCAAAGCTGCAACATAGTGTGCAACCTCGCTTTGCAAGCCACCTCTCTGCCAATGTTAACCATGAACCAAGTCAAAAGATATCAAATTTATCTCCAACCGTATGAATGCTGAAAGATCTATACTTGCATGGAGCATCGTCCTCAAGCAAAGCATCCAAAGACACCTGCTTTGCAAAAGAGTCTGGAAGCTTGATTTCTGAATGCTAACCACGCTTCTGCTGGTGCCAACCATTCCATGCTCAGGCAGCATGGCAGGGAACTTCCAGCTTGCACAAAGCTGCAAAAGAGTGTGTCAGCTTGCTTTCTGCATGCCAGCCACACCTCCACGGCTGCTGACCATGAAGCAATCACCTGAGCTGATATCTCTGGGCAACCATGTTCGAGCATCATGGCATGGCACTGACAGTGGGCGAAACCGGTGACATGACTTCTCGAAGGCAGACAGTTGTTGCCCATTCTGCACCAGTCTGACAGCAGCCTTTCGGTGAGGCAATCTGTCGCTAAGGTGGTGCGCAACTTTGAAGGACTGGAGATGGAGTACAAGAAATTCATGCAAGAAGGAGGTGAGGACCACAACCTGTTGCTGCTCACTCTTTGGCTTCGATTCGAAGACAGGCAAATCCATGGACTGCAGCACTTTATTATGACAAAACATAACGTACATTCCACCAATATCAGTAGGTTAGAAGTGCATGTGATGTCACCTGCACTTTTTGCTTACAAGCTCACTGCTCTTTGCTCTTCCTTGCAGCTTCACACATGAAGTCCACCGCCGACCCAAATCCACCAAACGTTGGACATTGGGAGCCTACCATGGAGTGTGCCATTGCTTGTCTCAATCACTGGATAATAAGATTACAAGTATCTCTCTTGCTACCATATGATTACAAGCCACAATTTAGAGTTTTCCTTGACATAAAAGTCCCTCGTACACAACTTTTTGTCTTGTGCTGAATGGTGCAACACAAGACAAAAGATGTGCAAGAGTGACTTTAAATGGAGACAAATATACAGAAATATAATTATAATTGTACCTAGTGATTATAATATCAGACTTGTCAGATAAAATAGTACTGCACGGAAGCTAGCACTTTATTGCATCACTTTGCTGGTGGCTTCTTCCAAGTACTGAACGAGTGATTCAGAACACCTAATTGGAGTTGGTGGATTTCATCTGTGACACATTAGGGTGTGATGATGATGATGATGATGATAAGTAAGATGGTGACAAGATTAAGACTAAATTGGGTCATCCATGAATCCAAATCTAACTATTTGGTAATCTAAGCCTGCCGACACCTTTCGAATGTTTTGAATGTATGCTCTGCATTGATCAACCTTAACATGAACAAAAACAAATGGATTGTTTTCTTCCCAGAGAACTGTCCAGCTGAAACCCACCACAAAGTCTCTAACTTTCTCAACTTTTTGGAGGAACCTGGTCGATTTCATACTCTGGACACCTTTCTTCCTCGTAATAGTAGGATATCCATCAATATTCAGACTCAAATTACTGACAAATATCTCAGTAAAATCAATGGGTGACAGAAACACCTATCTCAAGCTGAAGGAGTCACTTCTGTCAACTCTATGCGTTTGCACTCCAAGCTTGCCAGTAGCATATCAAAGCAAAAAAAATCATTCTTTTTGGGTGATTCTACTTCGCAGAGGAAAATTAGACTTCAAAGTTGGGATCTTGTCACCTCTCTCAAAGAATTTAGCTGGCTGGATGTGAGAGACATTACCTTGGTGAGGTGTGCCGTCAAAGCATGATTCTTCCTTCACCATTTATACTATTGCTATTACAAGTATAGAAATGAAACCAAAGGTCACCAAACCATCTTTCTCAACCCCCTTCCATTTGGTATAAAGCCATGTCTTCCGTCGGAGTCGATGATTACCAATCTCAGCTTGCCTGATGACACATCTTGCCTGAGTCGATGATCAATGTCTTGTATTTTAAACTTGTCAATAGGTTGTTACACACTGTTGCTCATAGCCTTGTCAACCAAGCAACACATTTGTGTTCTCCTCAAATCTCCGAGGGGAGTTCTGTGTTCTTCGAGACTGTGGTCTTAGTTGATCAATTAATAGTCGATTTTTCTTTTAAAAAATAAAAAAATATATTCTTCAAGGTATGAAATGCGCTCTGAATTCTATTGTTGGGTGAACACATTCTTTAATCATCCAAATTATAACTTGAAGTTGACTTGAGCATCAAAAGGTTGGATATGAAAATGAACATTTGTGTATCCTGTTTATATGACAATCATCTCTTCCAAACTTTTCCAAGTATTTTTCTTGTCTGGATGACTATCTTTAGACCAAATCAAACCTAGATAACAAAAAAACACACTAATAGATTGGACATAAATAATACTCTACTAGCATAAAAAAAAAGATAATTGAAATAGTTAATTGTATCCTATTGAAATTCAAAATACAAATGTCATTAAATTTGTTAATTCTCACTACCGTATCTATTTTTTCACTCCTAGGCATATGAAATTTAATTAATGGATATCTTAATCTAGTTTAATTAAATTATATATATCTATATATTATCACAAAGATTCTAGGGCAAACTTCTGGAAAAAAAAAACCTTTTACTGTTTAAAATTTTTTACAAAGCATCTCTACTTTGAAAAAAAAATTAAAACAATACCTTTTTTTTTAAATAACTATTATATTCATTTGCCCCACGTTCGTCCAACCTAGCTCATTGGCCATGTCTCTATTATCATTATTACTATAACCCATTAGTCTATAGTGACAGTGCTTGTTCGAAGCCGGTGCAAAGTGACCTCGCACGCTATAGATAGGAGAGACAGAGGCGACCAACCCTCGTGTGAAGGCTACAACCAAAAGGAAGGTGGCCTCGAGTGGTGGCGAGAGACTATAGATGATGACAAGCCTTTGCATGAGGGATACAGAAGGTGATGGGATGATAGAGATTGTGGCTGGTCTGACGAAAAAATAAATAAAATGATCTTTTTACATGATCAGGGTGTATAATTTTTTTTCGAAAATTCATCCATGATTCTATCATACGTTTAAGAGAGAAAATGATCTTACTTGATTTAAATCAACTTTAATAATGATGTAAGAGTTTAAAATGGGGTTTAGGCAGACTAGTAACAATTATTGAGACATATTTATATTTAGATGAATAGACTATTCCTATCTATTATAAATTAATGTCAAAATCCATTTATTAAAAAGAATTATATATTATTATTATGGCAACAACTTCAACATCCGTTGTAGTCTAGTTGGTTAGGATACTCGGCTCTCACCCGAGAGACCCGGGTTCGAGTCCCGGCAACGGAATTGATTTTTATTTGAATTATGTTTTACCAATAATATATTCGTGTCACGGCCTCTACCTTTGGTTAGCCAACTAGTTGGGTCGATTCCGGTTTGAATTGCATCGGCCGGCGTCCGCTTAGACTCAATTGTCGGGCCGATTCCGGTTTGACCTCGTCCCTGGAAATGTCAATTTTAATCCCTTATCACATTTTTCGGTCTGCTTACCCAGTTGTTGGGTCGATTCCGGTTTGAACTAACTCTATCCTGGGCCGGTTTCTCAATGTTGGGTCTATTCCGGTTTGAATTACCTTGAGGCCGATTCCAGTGGCTCAATGTTGTGATCAACGATAAATCTCATCCGTTCGCTACCCTTATTGCGATACGAGGGGTTCTTTTTATTGGACTCGAGCCGGGCTTCCCATCCCAGGCCGGATCCATGTGTCTGATGTTTGGTGAACTTACCGAAGAAGTAGCAGAATCCACAAACCGCCCAAGCGGCTCACGAATCGTGATCGGAAGGTACAATCACCGCGGCCGATTAATGAGTCATGATCGGGTGGTGAAAGTACCGCAGGAGTGGGAGAATCACAATCCACGATTAAAAGCTTCTAATTTGGTCTTAAGCGTACCTCCGCAGTCTTATGGCTTTCGCCCTTCGGGTCGCACCAAGAAACCTCGTCCGAGCTCCCGTGTTCCGCTGCCCTTCCGCCGCCCCAGCTGCCGTCTCCGCCCGCTGCTCCATGGCGGCTCCGCCACTACGGGTGGGCGTGGCTCAGATGACCTCCACCAACGACCTCGAAGCCAATTACAACACTTGTTCTCGTCTCGTCAAGGCAACCCCCCTTGCCGCCCTCTCTATATATCTCCATACTCTCTTCGGACCTAAATTCTCCATTTTCACTCTTTAGAATCCGATTCATTCTCCATTTTCACTCTTTAGAATCCGATTCATTCTCCATTTTCACTCTTTAGAATCTGATTCTTATGTTGGATGTTGGTGTTGCTACTAGAAACACTTCATCTTGACTGTTCTGACGGGGTAGATTGTCTAGTGACCGGAAACCCTAAAGGTTTTACGTTGTTGATGTCCTTGCTCGTGTAAGAGGTCCAGGTTTTGAATTAATGAAAGGTGCTTGTCATGTTGATTTTGTTTCTTTTAGGAATTTGCATCTAAGCTTCGGTTTGATTGGAAATTAGTGAACGGCTTTACTGAGGAAGTTCGTTTATAAGTTTGTGGACTGTCTTTCTCTGTGTGCTTTTTGGGCTTTCTGATTGGATTCTTTCAGCCTTTACCAAAGTTTACTGGGAGGAAGTTCCTGAATGAAATCTGAAAAATATAGGTCTCTGATATTTTATTGACATGATTTCTTAAGTTGGCTTCAGAAAGTTCTGCTGAGCCCTAATTATTATTTGACACCCATACTGATATCTGGACTTGTTGATTGAAAATATGAAATACTGTGCTTTGACACAAGTATTTTATTCACCTGTGTTTTATCCAAATCATATAATAGTTTTACATACTTGTGTTCTGAATGAACCATAGTATGGGCCTGTAGTAGCGAGATGCTAGTTGGTGACTTGCAAGGCACATATTTTGGCATGTCCCGTAGCAAAAAAATACCAGTTATGCGGCAGCAATTATGTGGGTCATAGGTTTTTGATACATGGTAATGCTGGTCTCATGGCTTCATTATAATTCTGTAGTGCTTCCACCCTCAATTTCATTGCCACCCCCATTTTCCTTAGGTAGCATGACTGTTATACAGACAGTGTGATTGTTTTCCATTGACATTTTTATGCCAGTATCAGGTTGCTTCTTTTGATACTAACCATTGTTAACGTTCAGCATCAATATTACAGCTTCACAGCTCAAGTTCATTAACTCCATGAAGTCTATTTTTCCATCATTTTAGGATGTTAGTGAGGCAAAATAAAACAAATTTAAGAGTGCAAAATGGCATTTGTGATAATTGATAGTTATAGGACATCTATGATCATATAGTACTTTGAGAACTAGGACAATCTGAATGAGGAAATCAAAGGTTTGTTGATATTGGTTGTAAGAACAACAGTCTATGAGAACTAGGATGGCCTGAGGGAGGAATATATACATGGCATGAGTTGTAAGAACCACAGTCTAAGTCAGATTTGGAATGGGTCAGGTTGAGATGAGATGATGGTATGGGCATAAAGATATGTCCCAAACCTAACCCGACCAGCCAGCATGTTTTGGTTATCAACCTGGAATTGAACCATGCAACTGGTGTGTCTGCTTGTGTCAGATCGGAAAATATTGGGTCATGTTGGATGGCAGGTGATGATATTGTTTTTACAATGTTTCTCAGAAAAAGAAAAATCAGGATGAGATCATGTTAAAAATCTCTGGACCTTTGTGATCAATGGGTCATCTAAACGGGTTGAATCATGCCAACCAAATGGCTTTGGCTCAAGATAATCATCCTAAGTCAAAAGCAGTTATGAGTGCGACATAATTACTTATCAAAAGAGATATCTATGACTCAAATTAAATGGATTTTTGCTTTCCCAAAGACTGGTTCTTGTAATCAATCCTTTAATTTTGGCCTTCATATGCATGCAGGATGGTTGCTCTGTCTCAAGGTTATAAATTGTATCTAAACTGTTGTTGACCTGTTTTGTAACTGTTACAATTGCATATGCTATTTTTGGTTTTTTAAATATAATTTTATATTTTATTTTCCATGTCATTTTTTGGTTTAGTTAAAATTTCACTGCTTTGCTCAAATTGGAGTATGTGGGAGTTATTGCCCACTTGCTCATATTTTATGTTTTTATGTTGCAGTATCCATAGCAAAATTCATGTGCTTCAATTCTAACATGTGATAAATTGCAAATGGTATATAGGAGGCTGCTGCTGCTGGAGTGAATTTACTTTGTCTTCCTGAGAGCTTTTCCTTTGTGGCTGCCAAGGATGGAGAGTCTCTTAAAATAGCTCAACCTTTAGATGGGCCAATAATGCAGAGATACTGCTCACTTGCACGGTGAAATGCTACTTGTTTTCTACGTGTCTCTTTGTTGATTTTTTCACCAAATGATAGCCACCTTATGAATAACCAATTTGTTTTCTCAAACAAACACCTGCTGGTGATAAAATTGCTACATCTAAATTGTTTAACTTTGGTAAATCTACAAAGATAGTAACTTTGATCAGATCTATTTTTCATGCTTTTAATTAAGAGGCCTCAAATTCACTGAACATGAGACTTATTTGCCGTATCTTGAGTTTTAAATTTATTGCAATATGGCTAAGGTTTCTATTTAATCTTTCTTTGATGCTGGGCATTGATTAGGAAGCTATTGAGCGACAAAATGATATGGTTCAGGTAATCTATCTAAGAAGTATAACTAATATCTGAAACTTAACAGAGGGTTTGACACCCCACATGAAATGAGCAAAGAGAGGGCAAAATAAAAAAGAAAAAGATAGAAGACAAATAATGGAGTTGGGGTATCTAAACATTCTTTGTCCTTTGTATTCCATGAAAATTAAAATTTTGTTTTAATTTATACCACCAAATTAGCTTTAATAAGTTTCTAACGTGGTAAAATTTTACTCTATTATGTGTAAAAAAATATTTAAAATATTAATATATCAGAGCAACGGACAATGTTACTTATATTATTTTTAACATTTGAATGCTGCCATTTGGACTTCTTTCCACTGTTTCCTATATATAGATTTAGAGCAACAACCATGCCAAATACTTGGACCTGTATCCATATACCAGAGTCCCAATAAAATAGAATCAGTGGTTTATGCACATGAATGTTTATGTATCTGTATTTTCATATTTAGATGCATCTTATGAAGTTCATGCATGTGTCTTCACTGGATTTTTGTATATTTATATCTATCTCCATGTTCATTTCTGCATGGATCTATGTGCAAAGGTAGCTGCCTTATGCATTTTTAGCATTTCTATGGTGGCTATTTGCGTAAAATAAGATTTATAATATACTTTTATGAGTAAGTACTTATCTGTTTCATCCTGATGGAGATACTTTTTTTGCTACTCCCAAAATGTTAGTTGCCTATTCATACACATGGTCGTTGTTGGTAGTCTCTGTTGATATGTGGGTGCCTGCTAGTTAACTATACAAATAAAACTAAAGCTTTATATTAAATTTTCACTACTTTGCCTAACGAATGTGTGATTTGTCCATGTTCCTGGGTGCTAAAAATTTGGAATCATTTTATCTGGTATCTTTCTAGTTTGTGGATATAGATGATCTGGTATGCATATAGCCAAGAGTTTTCCCATTATTAAACTGTGTTCTCAAAAGTAGTAATAGTTTAAATGCATTTCAGTTGGTATCTACCATATTTTACCATTGGGATTGTGATATTTGCTTCCATGAGTGTCCTCCAAGGATCTTTTCAGCCATGCTTATTTTCTACTCAGCATAATTGATGTTCATTAACCATTCAATCAGTTGTATAATTATAATATTTCAATAGGTATTTTGTGCATTTCCCTCTTGGTTCTATCTTTTCCTGTTTAAAGCTCGAAAAAGGTTGTGCTTTAGCCTGATTGTCTTGGTGGATGCAACAGAGAATCAAATATTTGGCTGTCACTTGGAGGATTTCAAGAGAAAGGACCTGATGATTCCCATCTGTATAACACCCATGTTTTGCTTGATTCTTCTGGAAATGTCAGAAAAACATACCGTAAAATACACTTGTAAGATCTGATTGCTTCATGGTTTGCTTTTTTCATTACAGTAGTAGCATTGGCTGTTGGAAAATGACTTTATTTTCAGTTTGATAGTGAAAATTAAACAGTTACTTCACTATGATTTATAATTCTCTTGAATTGAAGTTGCAAAACTTTACATTTCCTGGGTCTAATCTCTTAGTGGCTACTTGCTGCTTGCCTGCTTATAAGATGATGAAATCTGACTGCTGACTTCATTTTTATCATCTTGAGGTTTGATGTGGATGTCCCTGGCAATATGGTATACAAGGAGAGTGATTCCACAGCTGCAGGTTTGAACTTCAACAACTCAACACTTCTGTAGTCGTGGTGGATAGCCATTTTAAATATAGATACAGTGACTTACCTGGGTGTGGTCATCGTGTGATCAAGAAGACCCAGGGTCAGGGCCCACAACCTCCATTGCATGTGGGAGGGGTGTTGGCTCCCATCTCTCCGAGTAGGAGAATGGATGTCATAATTTGTGATAGTGGGGGTACGCATTCGTGCGGTCCCTATTTAAAATAAATAAATAAATAAATAAATAAATAAAAATACAGATCCTATTTAAAAGAAATAAATAGATAAAAATATAGACACAGTGGGACTCATCGAACATTTATATCCTGTACAATCTTAATTTCATGTATACCCATTCAAAGTTTCAAATATGCCATATACCTCAACAAATCTGTTATACTTTAATAAGTGCCTTAGACATTAGTCGATTATTTCAATTTTCAATTTTGATTTGGTTGCTAGCTGGCCAAATTACCATGGGAGGAGACAGGAGAAAAGTTTATTTGCCCATCCCAAGACACAAAGCTGATGCAACCGCCATCTCTGTCCAAATACCAAAAGCCCCCTTGGTATTTAAAGCTCGTAGTGTATCACAAGGTTATTACAAAGGATGTTGCGATTGGTGGCTAGTAATGGTTGATGAATCGTTATCTAAGCTTCTCTTGATTATAAATAGAGGAGGATATTGTTGAGAGGATCAATTGAAGGGAGGAGGATGTGGCTAAGGTAGAGAGCAAGAATAGCTAGAAGATGAAGGTACTTTGTAATCAATATAGCTCATGTTTAACCATAACTAACGAGGCAAAGCTTTAGCAGTTGAGAGAGGTCGACATCATGGGTAATATCTAGTGGTGTCCTCGATGTTAATGGTTAATATGCCATATCCTGAAACTTGGACCTTCTCTTTTTTCTTTCCTTGTATCATTTATTGACCATAACTTTTGAGGATGCTTGTGCAAAACCTAAATGACATAACACAACAAGATACCTAAATGGGAGATATACTTGATATGCTTCGACATCTCTATTACTTTGTTCAACTAGCTAATTGCTCAAACATAAGTGCTTGGCTATACCAATTTGAACTATCAACTTTTCAAGATAAATTGCATTTGTTTTCTAGGACTAGAGAAAACATGTGATGTTTATGCTTGTTTTCATGCAAACCTAAATGTGTAAATTGAAGCTTTATACCTCTAGTATGATTAATTTCTTCATAAATCCTTAATTTTCTTGATGATCTATACTGACATTCTAATTACCAGGTGAATCTATTGTAGTGGCGGAGAGCCCTGTTGGGCTCCTGGGTCTTACTGTCTGTTATGATTTGAGATTTCCAGAGCTTTATCAACAGCTGCGTTTTCAACAACAAGCACAGGTTTTTGTTGTAATGTTAGGATACAGGACTTCTTTCATGGATTTTTATTTCTATTAACTACATAAATCCTGAAAATCTCCAATTTTTTTTCTGATAATTGTCTGCAAAGATTCTGTTGGTGCCATCAGCCTTCACAAAGGTCACAGGGGAGGCACATTGGGAAATTCTTCTTCGGGCACGGGCTATTGAGACTCAATGCTATGTATGCGTGTGATATTTCTTATGTATTATTTCCTTTTCTAAGTCGTTTTATAAGAAGAGACACAAGGGTAGATTGTTCATTGACAGCCTTGATGGATATATCTAATAAAAAGACTACGGAAACAAAGTGAACTCATAAACACAATTCCCAATTGCTGAACTTCATTTGAGTTTACCAACAGAAAATCAACAGCCTCTTCTATAACCAGAAGTTAGTTCTGTATGGTTGTTCTTTAAAGATGTATTTATTGTTAAGGCTTTGATTACATCAAGAAACACTAATTGCTCTTATCTATGGTTTTAGCATCCAAAGTTCACATTGGTAGGGACTACATTCATTTAATTGTCTTTGGTACCTCTTTTTTAGGTTGTTGCTGCGGCTCAAGCTGGAAGACACAGTGAGAAGAGAGAAAGTTACGGTGATTCTCTAATTATTGATCCATGGGGAATGGTTATAGCTCGACTTCCAGGTAACACTGAGTATTCTATATTTGCAAACTTGTCAGAATTATGTAATTAATAAAAAAACAACATCATTGTTTATAGCTGTCAGGTGTTATCCACAGTGATTGCTTCGTGCACACAGGATCTGTTTAATCAGTTATGTTAATCGATAAGAAAAGTATGAGCGTGGAGGCAATTATTAAGCATTTGATAGTTAGCTATTTGTAGTAACTTTAAACAGTTTAATGCAGATTTCAAGTTTGAACAGCAGTGGGCAAATTTTCATCTTTTGAGAAGACAACCTGCTCTCGGGCACTTTAAATATAAAGTTCTTTTTCTTTTTAATCTGGATATTGAGCTTCATTACTCGTGGCAACTTCAGAGCATGCCTCTGTGGTTAGGAACAAATACCGTTGAGGGTAACGTGAAATGCAAACCATCATTTAAAGGCTATGGATGACAAAACTTGTCATGTCATGGCATGAGGACATCACGCTGATACCTTTTGAACATGTATAATTTTGTGTCATTCCTCTAAACGAGCCAGCACATCTAAAATGTTGGTCTACTCATGTCAGTACCTTTAGTACAAGGGACATTTTGATCTGTTTTAGTGCATAATAATAGTCCTTGATGCTCAACTTTTCTATACTTTTGTGTGTGCTCCGTCAAAAGTGTGCATTTTAGATCTATTGGTCTGAGCTTTTCTACCTTACAGATCGATTGGCGACAGGAGTTGCAGTAGCTGACATCGACCTCACGAGGATTGATTCTGTTAGAAGGAGGATGCCAATCAGCGAAGTAAATTTCTTTGTGTTATTTTAAATATTCAAAATACAGATATATTTTAAAGCCTGTTTGCCAGACTAAACTGTGTCTTTCCCCATCATTTTGCAGCATCGGAGAATAGGCAGTTGCTTAAAAACCCAATCTGTATGAATTGCATTGGATTATTGCATTGGTGCCATGTATTTATACATGGAATTACCATGACAAGTTTAAACTCTTGTAAATGTGTTCGGAGGCATAAAATGCCATTGTCACCTGAATATGGAGGGGACTAATGCAACTTTTCCAAGAAACAAGAATGTGAAAATGGCCATATGCATATTTGCACAATTTTGTGATTTTTCTCTATGAATAAATTGCCTTTTATTGCAGGAAAAATGCCCCTAGACATTGTCTTTTTTGTATTTTCATTTGTTTCTTACAAAATGTTCCCTTGAAGCTAATTTTCTTCTGCTATCATTATTTTACCATAGCTTGAGAAGGTAAGGCTGAAATCAATTTCCATCCTTGGCGTATATTTTGTATGTAAGTTGTATTCGAATCAGATGCATATATCTATAAAACAAAGGAGCCAACATATATGATTGGTGTGGGCTCCACCGGCTCAGGCCAAGCATCTGTTTCCGCGTCATCAGTCCATCGTGATTGGTGTCTGAGCACTAACAGTGCAAGGAATCTTCTCCGTCCATTTTATGTGATATGCGGGGCCTGCATGAATGGACGGTCCTGATGGAGAAATTGGAGGGAGATTCGGCCCATCGTAAGATTTTACCCAACTCAGAGGGAGCGTCAAATAATCCAGCCAGTGGTTGTATGCCACGCGTTATGTTCCATTCGTCTTCGCCTCGCTCTTCTGATGGAGCCTCTCGGGCAAATGCCCATTCACACTTTCCACGGGCAAAAAGACCATTCTACCCTTGTGACTCTTCCTAACAGCGGTCCAAGTTAGGACATTAAAGTAATTTCGTAGTACACATTCCATTTCACGTCAGCCGCGCCAGACCTCGGAGATTACACCAACCTCGTCGCGATGGCTACGCATCAGCACCGTCCAATCTTAGTCGAATTGTGACCGTACATCGCGCACCATCTGACGGCCGTAAGTGAGCTACTAGAACCTTCTGTCCCTTGCTTTAAAAGAACCGCGGGGGGGTGTGTTTTTGTTGTTGCTTTCGCCGTGTCTCGCCCCATTAACTTGCTCCGTTGCTGTCGTCCTGTCTTCCATGGGGAAGTCGTACCCAGCGGTGAGCGAGGAGTACCAGAAGGCGGTGGAGAAGGCCAAGAGGAAGATCCACGGCCTCATCGCTGACAAGAACTGCTCACCGTTGATGCTCCGCCTCGCGTAAGTGCGCCTTGTCCTGCTTCATTTTCATTTTTTAACGGACAAAATTGTAAACAACTTGTTTGGTATAATGCTTGTGCTTGTCCGTCCCTTTGATCTTGTCACTTGTAAAGACGGACGGCAAAATGTCTATTTGAGTGAGTTGGTTCATTATAGACTTGGCACATAAAGTATGCGTCGAGGAATACTTGTAATAGAATTCGATGTATGGACCAAATCTATACCTTTGTTGTCAAGCAATCGGCGAGCCGATATCCATTGTTGGAATGTGCATTGGCTATAAAGTGTTTACTAAAAGAGCGACTTCATGATCCGCCCACGTCTTCTCTTTCGCCAATTGTAGGAGATTTCGGCCCTTTCGACATCGCCGTCCGACTCCTGGAAACCAACTAAGTCCGCATAGGGTATCGAGAGCAGTTCCCCATGTTTAGATGCAAACGTGGGGACGCTGGCACCACGAGTCAACAAGCTAAGAAGAATTACGGAGCGTCGGGATGGCGAGTTTGGCGATCTCGGCGCACCCAAACTTGATCAAAGCAAGCGGAGTGCTTGCTCTGACGACCGCCGCAAGGCGGAGTGGGTTGTTTGAAAGAGTTGTCAAAGCTCACAGAGGTGAGGGAGTTCAAACTCAAGGAATTCGATACTCGCAGCTTGCTGACGTCGTGGCGGGAAGTCTGCGACTGGAAGGACCGCCGTAGTCCCTACTTTCTCTCGACATATGCGGGGTAAGATCTTTGAAGTGTACAGATTCGATCTTGTTGCTGAGGAGGCGCAAAGAGTCAGATATATGAAGTGTCACAAAACGCATTTTTAACATTTTGTTCAACAGGTAGTCATAGTGTTCTCCAAAACTTCCTAAGGGAAGGATTCGAGAGAAGTTGCTCCAACGGGCGGATATCCGAGGAGGATAAGTCCCGGTTCTCCATGGATAATCTTGTTCTAAGAACCTCAAGACTAAGCTTGATGGTTCGAGTAAGCGGCGTGGTCATCGATCTCGCAGGTAATTTTTGGTGGACGATACGAGATCAGTGGGGAGTAACTAGTGCAACAGCGGTGAAAGGCACACTTAGAGCCGATAAATCGGACTTGACCGTGAATTGGGCGCGAGGGCCACCATCAACGCAATCTGAATCGAAAGCAAGGCAACTTGGGGTAACTTGGTGAAGTACCCAAGCTACATGAAGGGAGTTGGTTTAGAAGATGGAATATGGAGCGGAGGCTTGAGCTTTCCTTGGTGAGGTCGAGGGACATGGACTCTTGCATATAGAATCGGATCAGTTCTTTCATATTTAGATGGAGATGTCTTGCAGAGTGCCAAAGACAAAGGAGCTTTGAGAGCTTTATCTCGATGAAGCATTTGGTGGAGATTCTAAGGCGACGCAGTTTGCTGAGGCAAAGTTGGTGTCAAATTAGCGGCAAAGAGGATGTAGAGATAGCTACTCTTGAAGAATATGCCAGATTGTTGCTATTCGTGTTGCCGTGATGAAAGCGGTCGCAATGAGATCGTTGGTAGGGGCGAGTCCCAGGATCCGCATAATGGTGCATCTATTTCAAATGAAGTCACGGACTTCGAAGAGTCTGCTAGGGCGATGGACTTTCCTGAGCTAGACTTCCTCCGAGTGTGACTCGAGAGTGGGTGGACGAAGGTCGATTGCGAAAAGCGATGAATCGGTGGCGAAGGCCCTCGCGATGTGTTGGCGAGTCCACACACGGAGATATCGCGATTCGAGTTCATACCACAGGATCGAATGCAGAGAGATGTCACTAGCGGCGACATACGACGCAGCACCGTGGTGGAATGGTTCGTGTGGCGACACACCACAAATGAGTCTATGGGGGACTAGATCGTCATGCAGGGTATGATCGGGGCGCGACAGAGCTCCACATCGGTGAACAACACGACTTGGATTGGCAATGAATGCCACGGTATCGCAGAGGCGGGTCTTCCGCGCGTGCACCGAATGTTGCAATTGAATGCTCGACATTTTATGAGACTCTCTTTTCGATCTGCAAATACCAAGGAGTCCCATTTGGGGCCGGATCACGCCGAGGTATGATCGGAGCTCTGAAGAGTGAACTACTTGAGCTCACATTCGCTATAGGCCCTAAGTCGGAGGACAAGGCCGAGTAAGCGAACATCAAATGAAGCTAAGGAGAACGGGGTGGTGCAAGTCCAACACGTGTGGCGGTGGCCATACATGGGAGTTGCATCAACCAAAGTAAATGCTCGAACCAGAGGGTGTTGAAGCGGATGGTCGAAAAGGCGAGGAAGCAATTTCAATCATCGGTTAGATTGAAGGTGAACTCGAGAGGAGTGTCACAATACGCAGAGGCGGATCTACCGATCACGAAGGGATGCAGATGCGAGACAACGGATATAATGCCGTGGCGTCCGCAATGCCATGGTACCGTACCGAGGCGGACTTCCTGGAGTCATCAATCCTCGCTCTCTTAGAGAGAGCACTTCGGTCGTGATATGGGCCGTGGAGGAGGAGAATGCTTTGCGAACTCCACGTGTACCAAGACAAGGCCGGGCGAAGCCGAGAACTTCGTAAGACCAATGTCAACGACTTTCCATCAAGATAGCCGTGAGTGAAGGACTTGGTTTAAGAGTATGACCAAGGATCGAAGCGAGGCGATGCATGCTATACTCTACTCAAAGGAGTCGGCGAATGATGGAGAAGGCGATCAACCCCAAAGGCGACGAAATCTTATCGAGACTTACTCGAAAGTGATAACTTTTCATTCCGTAAGTTCGATTACAAAAGGTGAATCCATTGACTCAAGACAAGAAACACTTTCTTTAAGTGTGGTGAGCCGAGCGGCGAAGTCTAGTAACCACTTGAAGCACGGCACAAACTCGAGGAGGCGGGCGAAGACAAGTAACCTTTGCCTTCTTAACTCTCAAGAGAATGGGTGAAACCGAGTTCCCCACTCTCTTAGTTATCCAAAGAGAGAGCTCTGCGACTTCAAGACCCGTCGAAGACAACTAAGTGGAAGAAGATTCGATGGGCAAATTTTGCGAAGGAAGGACTTGTAAACTTTAAAGGTTGCGGGCGATGCTCGTTAAAGCTCCAACAAGCATCTATCCAGATTCAAGAGACTAGAAGAAATTGAAGATCGGCGATATCAAAGATGGTCTTTTTCCTTCATCGAGGTATCCGCAAAACCAACAAGGATCAAGCCTGAACTCGCTAACCCCACACCAAAGTCGAGTCTTGGCGAGTTGAAGCGGCGTGCGGATTAAAGTTCGACGACTCAACAACAACAAGCGGAGAACAATTGGGAGTCAAAGGGCGATCGCAAAGAAAGGAGCGAAGATCGAAGATCCAACAAAGAAAAGAAGTTGCGCGTCGTAAGAAAGGCTTCAACGAGGACGTCGAAGGAATAAGTGGGGAGAATGTCACGGACAAAATTGTAAACGGCTTGTTCTGTAATGCTTGTGCTTGTCCATGTCCCTTTTGGTTGGTTGTCACTTGTAAAGCTTGTATCTTCAAAGGCAAAATGTCCTATTTGAGTGAGTTTGTGATCATTGTAGGCTTGTACATAAAGTGCAGCGTCGAGGAATACTTGTAATAAATTCGATCTGTAGAGGACCAAATCTATACCTTTGTTGTAAATTACGAGCTTGTGATACCCATTGTTGGAATGTATTGGCTATAAAGTGTTTACTAAAAGAGTGGCTTGCGGATCCGTGTGAAGTGCTTTCTCTGTTCTCTTTGCAGTCCTAAGGGTTGTAGGAGATTTCGGGGAGGCTGACCTTTGCGGTGATACGCATTGGTGCCGCACGGCTTAGGCAAAATCAGCTAAGTCCGTGACAGGACGGTGGCGACTGGGGGGTTGGTTCCAGGTGGCACTCAGCGGGGACGTACGATGCCGTCTCGAAGACCGGCGGGCCGTTCGGGACCATGAGGTTCCCAGCGGAGCTCGCCCACGGCGCCAATAACGGCCTCGACATCGCCGTCCGACTCCTGGAGCCCATCAAGGGGCAGTTCCCCATGTTGACCTACGCTGACTTCTACCAGGTTAGTCCGTCGTCTTCGGATCTGGCGCTGATATATGTTCCTGCTCTTTATGTTAGTTTGATGCATGCTTTCTTCTAATCGCAGCTTGCTGGAGTCGTGGCCGTGGAAGTTACTGGAGGACCCGAAGTCCCTTTCAATCCCGGAAGGGAGGTATACGATCTCGATCTTGCTTTATATTGTACAAATCATTGTTTAATCATCTTTGCGAACATTGTTTTTGAATCTCTTCTTTCCTTCCAAGAAGCAACAAAGGAGAGTTAATGAACCACTGTCGCTTTTCATTTGCAAAGATTTGGCTGCTTGCGATTAAGTTGCTTAGGGCATGAGTACATGCGATTAGAACCTTATATGTTGGAAATAAACTTGTGAAATGAAATACCGCAAGCTAGGTTTTTGGATGGGGTTGCATGTCAAATTTGGATTTGGTGCACTCTCCCTCCTCTCACACGTTTCCTCCTATATTGTATTCCGCAGTGCCAAGTATTAGTTGTTATCTCCTCTATATCAGTTTCTTTTCCAAGTGGCAACCACACATGTAGAAAATTCAAGCACATGAAATTTCAACTACTATTTGTAGCATTTGCAACTGTTGTTTGTAGGCATTTGCAGTTGCAATCAACCAAATGTCTCCAAAAAATCTCTAAACAACATAGTGGGATGATATTCACATTGCAGTTTGTTAAAAGTCTGTTTATTTTGCTCTTCACATTAGGAAGAACCATATCCCATTCACATTAGGAAGAACAATAGATTTAACTGATGATCTTTTTTTCATTCACTAATTAGTCTTCTGCATTGTTGTTTGGACTCAGCTATGCAAGATAATTTGAGTGTTTCTATTTTACTGCCATAGCCTTGTACCCAGGTCGATCTTCGTTTTACCCGCAAGCAAGCAGAGTGTGAAACTTGATGCAAGAAAATTTATTGTTATGTTCACATCATGAATTTATTCGTCAAGTTAGACTTGGATATAGAGCGGATGTAGTAACTTAGGATCTTTTATTATGGGCTTTGTGGAGATAAGTGTCTTTCTAGGACCATGCTACAGATTACAGTAATAATTAATTTCTTTCCTGACATATTACACTATTATAATATGCATTATAATTGTCTATTTCTTCTTATTCCATCTTCCAATCACTTTCGCTAATCATAATAAATTATATGCACAAGGCAAAAGTGGAACATCTATTTTGTCTTATGTACATCCTATGTAATAGAAACTAGACATAAGTTTTGTTTTCTATCGAGATGTTCTGATGTAGCCTGACATTGATTTGTACGTTAATTATTTGGTTGAATAAGTTTCGGATATCAAGAAATAATGTTGATTTGTGGTCAAATAATTTTACTATTGTTAGGTTGATTATTTATGAATCCTAGTATTGATTGCTATGTCGTTGAACCATTTTATGGCCATGATTGTTGGTGTCGAAATATTGACATTCTGTTTTCTGTTTGTCTAGGACAAACCTGAACCGCCTGTAGAAGGCCGCCTTCCTGATGCTACCAAGGGTATGGTTGTTTATATTGCATCTCAATGATTATATAATCTTTTTGGGTTTCAAAAATTTGGCATTTAGTATGCAGAATGCTTGTGTTAGATTTGACTACTAGTAGTATAATTCTTAGTTGCTGCCAATAATCATTCTGTATCAGTGACATACTCATATAATCTATGGATCAGTATGTCAGTGTGGTGCAAACATGTATAAACTGTAATTGGATAACAGGAAGGTTCTTTGGTTCCATTCGAAGTGTTCCATATTCCCAAAGCTGTCCAATGGTGTATGTTCTGTTGATTGTTCTTAAGCTGTCCTTTACATCATAAAAGCAAAGTAATTTGTTGTAACACAAACCTGATCAACTTGTGACTTATTTTTCTTTATAAATCCTTTAGGCTCTGATCACCTCAGGGATGTGTTTGGTCACATGGGTCTCAGTGATCAGGATATTGTTGCACTCTCTGGTGGTCACACACTGGTAATTTTCCAGTTATGCTCTGTGAATGGCTTGCTAAATTGTTCACCACCACTTTTGTTATCTTCTCTCCTCCTTTTTACATGTTTTGCTTTCTTGCAACAGGGTAGGTGCCACAAGGAGCGATCAGGCTTTGAAGGAGCTTGGACTTCCAATCCTCTAATTTTTGACAACTCATACTTCAGGTAAGTTTGCACAGGCCAGTGAAAAAGCAAGCCCTAACAACGTCCATGGTTATTATCTGTTTTGGTTCCTTAATTGCACGAAACGTTAAATTTTGTCTGATCCATATGCGTTTTAACAATTCTCTTCACAATGGAGTGGAATGATAGGCTGTGTTTTTCTGTCAGGGAACTCCTGAGTGGAGAGAAAGAAGACCTTATCCAGCTGCCTTCTGACAAGGCCCTTCTAACTGATCCTGTGTTCCGCCCTCTTGTTGAAAAATATGCTGCTGTATGTATTGTTGTCCACCATTGATTGTATGACCATATTGTCTGTTATGCCAAGAATGGTGGTGATTTCTTCTCCATTTTAATCCTGGCTTTCGTGCCCTCAGGATGAGGATGCTTTCTTTGCTGATTATGCTGAAGCTCACCTGAAGCTCTCAGAACTGGGGTATGCATTCAAGTGTCCATGGAACTTTAAACAAGCAATTCAATGGCACAATCTAAATCGTTGTTGTGGCTTTTTGGCTTTTCAGATTTGCCGAGGCTTAAAGAGTGCATCTTCAGATCCAGGCCATTTTGCACAGGTTTTGAGATATTTTCTGTGATACTCGTAAGAAATACTTTCAGATAATGTGTTTGTTGTGGTAACCATTAGAATATGTACGTGCGTGTAGGCATCTATGTATGCACGTCGATAGACTTGTCTCTTTAGCAATATTATATACCTTTGGTTGTGTGTAAAGTAGTGGTTTGTAACAGTTAATTTTGTTGGTTCGGAAGATGTGCGATGACTAACGAGCCCCATAAATTAGCAGGGGCGTTTGTTCCTTTTAAGAACGGGTATTATTATTATTATTATTATTATTATTATTATTATTATTATCTTTTGTAAGCTTATTGCTCGATTGTATGATGACATTGGTATTTAGAATTTTTTATATTTTATATGAATTGTAAATTTTAACCAATACAAAAATTATCAAGTACACGAAAGTAAAAACATTGTCAATACCTTTGTTATTTTGGTTGATTAGTAATGGGAGTTCACTAAATGTTATAATATTTGAAGATACATATACTATTTGCTAAAATAACATATAGGTAGTTTTGTACATATGCTAAAAATAAATACAGGGGGATAAACATGAAGATCATTTAGGGATTTCTCTACTTATTCCTATACATTTAAATTTCGCATGCCCCTTCAAATCTAATAGCCTACACATAAGCCTAAATATACGCTTGGAAATTGAGGTTCCTCGACTATCATTTGACTGTTATATGATATTCTAGTGCTAATACTTTGCAAAGTTTACTATGATAATGCAAGTGTCAAAATTTAAACAGAGTATCTCGTTATTTAGCACACAAATCTGATTATAATCTTTCACATACTCATATTTACTAATTAAATTAACTAACATCTTCACATAAACTTAAATATGTATTTATTCATCATATAAATGCTAATTGTTGAAGATGATATTCCAAAGTGGCGTCCGTTACCTCAAAGTCACAATTAAGAGTTTGTTCGGTGTGGTGACGTAGGTTTTATCCATAACACGTAAGCATATACACAATGATTTCCCATTGGTCATTTTAAGCTTACGCATACCGATGATTGCTTGTTAAATAACTCCGAATTATTATTATTACGAAAATACATTAGAATTTGTAAGGGAAAGCACGATATTATTAATTTGTCAAGGATATATATGCAAAATGCACCTCCTAATTAAAGCAGACATCGGCCGTATACGCGTCCTTTTTCACCGTAGCCTTAATTTAGGCTCGTCTTCTTGTTTTCTATTTCCTCCCCGCATCGTTTCCTCTCGCGAACAACCATGAATTAGGTTTCACGACAGCCATGGAAAGGCTCCCTCTCATCGACGTTCCGTCGGAGGACGATCGCGCCTCCTCGTCCTCCTCTTGCGACGTCTCCGTCCACCAAAGCACGTCAGGTGGTCATCGCTCTCTTCTGATGGTTCTGTCATTGCTTCTGTTCTTTCCAAAATGCGGTCCTAAAAGACTTGGAATTCTTTAGATTGAATGTGGCAGGGTTTGCTTGGTCGTTCTGGATTGTTTTTTTGTTGAATGCAATACGAGAACAATCTTTTAGAGTTTAGAATGCGTTTAATTCATGTGATGAATTTTTAGAATATGTGCCAATAAATGACTGTCGGTTGATGTCTCATTCTGAATTAGGCAAGAATGAATGATAGGCAATACCTCTGATCTCTCTTTGTTTACCTTCCTTTTGGATGAATGTGAAATGATACGGCATAGCTTCGATAATCCACATTTATGACCCGCAGACTCGAATTTAATGTGAAAATGATAGCCCAACGTAGGAGGCTCTTTTCAACGATGACATTAAATAGGTTGGCAATCCATATTTTTTATGACCTATAAACTTGAATTTGATCAAATCCAAGTGTCTCATGGCGTAGATAACTGCCTCATTTATACAAGGTAGAATTAAATAGGTTGATGACTTCAATTTAACATAAAAAAAAGGCAGCCCAATGTCCGACGCTTTTGTGGAAGTGGGAATCGGTGAGAATCAAGTAGAGAGGTTATTTCCAAGAACTGAATTCTGGTGACCCATGACATAGACAGCAACCTTATTGTGATGCCAGGACCCACTTGCGTAATTTTAATTTTACGGTGTTCTCTTTTTGCTCTTTTTATATTTTAGTGTTCTACACATGGACCAGAAATATCTTCTCTGTGATCAGAAGGTTTGGACTATCCTTATGCAAAATGTTTAGGTGATCTTATTTTACTCAAGAGAATGCATTACATCATATAGGCATGCAACAGATTAATTCGAAGGTTAACTACACATTAATCCATTAAACGTGGCGTCTTGTCCCAGTTAAAGTTTTGATCAATTGTGGTGATTGCTGACAATGGTCGCCAGAATCTGAATCCTTGAGAGCTACATTAGCCCAACTACAAGTATACAGATATAAGATTGTTTCAAGACTCTAGTTTGGAATGACCTTTGTTCTTAACACAAGCTCCTACATCTGTGTCCTTCATGTTTTATGACTAGCATTATTTTCCTGCACAGTCCTGTGCAACATGTTCATGATGTTTATTCTGTTCCCTGCTTCCAGTGGAATTTGATCGGTTTTGTAAACACAATTATAGATGCATGATCTATAGATTTCTTCAGTAGCTAACTTGTTACCTGTCAGCATGTACACATGATTCTTCAGTCTTTGCTTTATTTCTTTATTTTTATGTGCCTTTTGGAAAACCACATTGAGAAGAACTGTTTTCAAATAGTGATGGTTGGTTCTGAGTATGGTAAGAGTCAAGAGAAAATGAGCAAGCAAATGGAACAAGCTCTCCAGCTAGTAGAAGCCTCGGAGCAAAAACAATCAATGACCAGCAAACATTACTTGCGGAACAGTTTAGATTGGGATAGAGATTTTCTTACAAGTGAAGGTATGTACTTTGTGATTCCAAAACTAACATAGATTGAACTAAGATTTATAAGACTAGTGGATCTTATTTCTTGTTCACAGGTGTTCTGAATAATGAAGAATTGGCCATCATAAACAGCACATTCAAGAAGAGTGAAGCATGTTCACTTCCTATAATTACAGAAGATGCAAAAAAAACTGCAGAATTAAACACATATTTAGATAATGATAGATGGGCTTTGGAAAAGCTTGAGGTAGATTTGTTTAAAAATGTACAAACTTTCAATCAAAAGACTCCTGGTACTGGTGAAAAAGCTTTGAAATTGGCACATCCCAGCAAGAAAATTAATCCAGCGAAGGGAAGGGCACTGCCCAATAAATGTAAGAATGTTAAACCTGTTAGAAGTCTGAAACACTTGCTTTCAAGTCCTGTATCTATTTGAAATTTGCATAGGAAATTTTAATCATAGTATAATTTCAGTGTTGCTTATATTAATGCAATTATTCTAAGTATATTCATAATGTTTTGCAGCACCAATGAAGTCTGAACCATCTTGTCACAATAAGGTATATCTTTTTAATAATCACCTCACTATTTTATATCATTGATACACAATTTTTCGATAGCTTGTGTCACCTCAGAAGAAGTCTCCCGTGACATCAGAGAGACTCGGTGTTAGCAACCATCTCCGCAAGCATGATTCTAGAGGGGCCACCATTGTTACAGATGTGGTATGTGCATATTATATACAAATTGCTTTGGCTCTAAAATTTTCCTTCACAAAATGAGACTAATCTTTTAATTATTACAAATAAATTGAAATATTTGTTGACTCTAGTTCACATTTCACACTTTAAGGCTGTTGATGGAATTACCAGTTCAAGGACAGTGTCAAAGCCAACAAGAGTTTTGTCCAGAGCAAATGTACAGACAGTGCCAGCCAAGACACGTTTGGTTCCTGCAAAAACCCAAATAAGAAGCAGTAATACAAAAGATAAACCAGGTATAATTAAGAAAAAACTTCAGGTATCTCTAACAATGCAATTGGATATAATATATATTCTGTTTTAGAACTTTGTTCTTATTTAAGTGTGGCTTTGGCAGGCAATGTGGTAATGCCAAAATCTGTTGTGGTTTCCAAGAAAATGAATGAAGGTTCTTCCAGTGGCAATTCCAAGTCCTCCCAACCATCAAAAACGACTTCGACTTTGGTCAGAAATTCAGTGGACAGAAATCTTAAATCTCCTTCGGACATAACAAGGATGAGAAGTACAACTAGCGCTACCAATCGCTCCTCATCTGGATTAATCACTAATATAGCATCTATGAGGACAAGCAGAACTAAAACTGTTGGTAGAAGTGCAAGTAATTCTACAATATCTTCAAGTTCTGCTGTGAAGTTAACTTCAAGTACCCCAAGTAGCTCTTTTGACAGTGCTGCTTCGGGATCATTTTCATCAACGCACTTTGCTGTGAAATCAGCAATCAATAGCATTGAAGCCAGTTCTCCATCCTTGTCATTCGAAAGTGCGGGCAATGGTAAAGTTCATTCGGCAGGTTGCAGTTCATGCCTCAGATCTGAAGATCATGGAGATCAGTCTTCCAAACTGCATGCCACAAAAAATACTCCAGATGATGAAGTAACATCTAAGCCATCCAGAGGGGATCATCCAAGAAGCTCCACTAACAATAACTCTGCAACAAAATGCTGCAGATCTCCAATGGTATATCTGCCTGACCATAGTGTCCTTTTCGTTTCTTCTATCTGTGTATAACTTGGACTTAATTTCGGATTTGCAGAAGAAACCATTAATGACGCAGACTAGCAAGCAGCCCAGTTTTCTGAAAGCCACCACTGGAGCCTCCAAGACTGATTCAACGAGTAAACTAAAACGCGATACAATTCAGCATACTACACCTGCAACTCGAAACAGAGCCCTCAATTCTGGTTCTTCACAAACTCGTTCTACTGCTCTTATTCGTAATCGGAAGCACATATCCCAATCTCTTGAACAACTACCGAAGCTTGCTGAATAGAATGACATTACTGGTTTATCTGAAGCACAGCCAAAGTTATGCCCCATCACTGCTTGAGGATTTCTGCCCCTCAAAAGATGGTCCCGTTCAAGGTTTCTGAAATAGCAAAAGAAGTTGCCGGTCAAGCTTAATGTGTGGATTCCAAGTGCGAATGAGCAAGGTGGTCATCCGCGTCCAAAGCGTATGACAAATTATCCTAACAACGGAGCAATGGCTTTGATCGATAGAAGTTCTAACCTTACCGAGAAACCCCATTCTTGTCTGGGTGGACAGGTAACATGTAATTGGGAAAAGTTATCACACTGGAATTCACCTGTCATGGATATTGACAAGGAAAATATTGTTCCTGCAGAATGAACAGATGGGCCGAGCAGAAACCTCAGGACACAGAACGGCGAAAGAAATGGCCGAAAACTAGTCCTGCTCTCAACTTAGAGACAGAAGGAATCGAGTTATGGACATTCAGCATTATCAGAATAATCTTTTTTATGGTCGGCCACTGATCAGAACTAAAAGTTTCATCATGTTCTGTGAAGATGAAGGAGACATATTTTGCTTCTGTGATTACAGTGCACCTTGGACTGACCAAAATTTTCCTTTTCGATCTTGATTCTAAGTGAATGAATAAATGGATGTACCTTGAATTGATGTTGTAGGTTCTTTGACAGTCAAAAACTTATTTGGATATGAGATGGGAGAAGCAGCATTGATCGAGACCCACTTGAGATCTTGTGGTTGCATCACTCGTTTAACAACCAAGAATTATTTGCAGATCTTTTGATCGAGACCCAATTGAGATCTTTCTCCTTGTATAAGTCAACGCCAAGCGCAAGCTTAACAACCCGCATGCATGATGTGGATAAGAAGTGGTGAATATTATGAATCGGGATCCGAGTATGTCAACCTTGATATATATTTTGACGGCTTTGTTCCAACACGCATGATACGGACAAGAAGTGGTGGATATTAATATAATGATCGACATTAATATACTTAAACCAGCTTCGTCCCAATAGAAGTCATCGCCAAGCACGCGCTTGACATCCAAGATGCCTGATTTGGGATCCATCTACCACGTTAATCTTGTATCCTTATACGAACATTCATCAGCCGCCACTTTTCAGCCGTCGATTGTCTGAATCCTACGGTCCTCGTGGCTTCATCAATCACGCAATACCACCGTGCTTCTGCCCGGGGTTTCAGAGAAGACGCTTACTAGCCGTCAGATCGGAAAAACGACGTGTGATCAGAATTGACGGCTAAGAATGGTCTACTCAGGAACCGTGTGCGAGTATCGGACGGCTGACGAAGCAAACCTAGCATTCCTCGTACCCCTGCGACTCTATAAAAGCCTCGCGTGAGAAGCGCTTCTTGTCCCGGAGCTGTTCGGATTCTTCTTCTCTGTTGCCGAAGGTGAGATTTGTCTCATCGCCCGCTGTTCGTGCGTATGCTTTTCTGCATTGAATTCTTGAATCTGTGATCGAGGGCCTGCATCCATCTGTTCATGTCTGAATTGCTAGCACATTGTATTTCTTATGTGCGTTGTCGAGTTCCTGGATCTCAGCCGGTACGATCCATATGTTTCTGTTAAAGAATCAAACTTTGAGGAGGGTAGAGGTGAATTAGATGCGACGGTAGCAATAAGCAGGAAATGAAGATCCCTTTTTTATGCTATCGAGCAGATTCTGGAGTTCAAATCGTTCCCAGATTCTAGTCTCAGTGTGTAGGTTCAGTAATTATCAGAAAAAGTTCCCTTTTTTGATGCTATCGAGGCAAATTCTATTGGACGATGTGGAGTTCATGTCGAACCGAGATTCTAGCCTATAGATCTACTAATATTGATGCGAATTTGAGATTAGGAGCACCTTGTTTCATCGTTGATCACCTTCTCAGCTAGGCCTTGTCTCCGAAGGTAGTGTATGATTTGCTTCATCATCTAATTCTGTTTTCTCAGTTACTATTTTGGTTGGAGGGGGCTGCTGGTATTTCATTAGGAGTATTTTTATTATTATTTATGTATCTCTTTGGTTCAAGTTGGATATGTAGGTGAATAATTTTGTTACTATTTCAAGGTTTGGAGTTCATGATAGTGTGGTCAATTTTGGTTGTGTATTATTGATAAGGCTAGTTACATATTTATCTTGAATGTTTCATCTTAGTCTTTAAAACATCGGATTTTTAAAGTCGTATAAAGTCGTTTTATCATCGGATTTTTCAAGATTTATAATAAATGAGAGATATCTTTAAAACAAGATTTATGATAAAAACGGGGACTTTTCACGAGAGTTCGTCCTTTCAAAATTAATTTGAATTATATACATGTAAATACGTTTAATGGCTGCAAACAATTATAGTTTGCGGACATGTCGAAGTAACACCCAAACTACTATAAATGCCATGACGCGCTCCGAGGCACCACCCAACTCGCCGTACTGACCGAGTCCTGACTCAGCGTCTCGTCTCGGATCGCCGTGATGGCCAAGGAGTTCTCCGTTCCGCCGGTGGTCTTCCCCTCGTCGGCCGGGAATCCCAACGTCCCCCACCAGCGTCGCGCTCCCGGGACGGCCCCGCAGCCCTTCCAGCCGCCTCGCCCCTCGAACCCCGGCCCCGCCAACCCTACCCTCCCCTTCATGTCCTTCGACATCGGATCCGCCCCGGCCTCCTCCTCCTTCTCCGCCCCCGTCTTCTCCTCCGCCTCTGTCCCCGGCTCCTTCGAGGACGAGCCGCCCCTGCTGGAGGAGCTCGGCATCAACACCCGCCAGATCTGGCGCAAGACCGTCTCGATCTTGAACCCCTTTCGCGTGAACCCTAGTCTCCACGAGGACGCCGACCTCTCCGGACCCTTCCTCTTCCTCATGGCCTTCGGGCTCTTCCAGCTTCTCGCCGGAAAGTTCCACTTCGGGATCATCTTGGGTTGGGTCACCGTCGCCGCCCTCTTTCTCTACGTGGTCTTCAATATGCTCGCGGGGCGGAACGGGAACTTGGATCTGTACCTGTGCTTGAGCCTGATTGGGTACTGTATGCTGCCGATGGTGATCTTCTCGGCTCTGTCGCTTCTTGTGCCCCACGACGGCGTTGTGATCTTTCTGATGGCGGCGGTGTTTGTGCTGTGGTCAACGAGGGTGTGCACGGGGCTTCTGGTGGAGTTGGCATCGTGCGGAGACGAGCACCGTGGTCTCATCGCCTACGCTTGTTGGCTCGTGTACATGCTTTTCTCGCTGCTCATTATATTCTGATTCTTGGTGAGAGCTCGTACACAGCTTTGTGATTTCCTGCTACTACTAGTCTTTTTAATCTCTGTAGTCTTCTCTATCAATTTCCAATTTCATTTTGAAGATGTCTATTTGCTTTAGCTGGAAATATCATTTTTTTTTTTTTTGTTCATTGGTGACTACGGTTTGATTGTGTGTGGGTAATTGGATGTATGATGTAATGTAGTAGAAATACCTTTTTGTATATGGTTAGAATTGCAAAGTTGAGACCTTTTTTCATTGCTTAAAGGAATGTTGGAATTGGATCTTTCTGTCGATACTAGAAGGATTCTTTTTGTTGCTGTATGCAAGTTATCATCACTAATCCTTTTGATTATGCCAGTGGTTTTCTTAATTGCATCATGTTAAGTATTTTGTTTGATCAGCTGTTCAAGTAGATGAATGAGATGTATGATACAATGTGTGCTAAGAAACAAGTTTTTGTTGCATGAGATTGATAGCTTTTATTTGGCTGGAGATTGTTGGTTTGTGCCACAATGCGAATTGTTTTTTTGTAGCCATCTGACACGGAACAAAGGACCAAATTGTGATATTCAAGATGGTCTTTTAGGGCTTTCTGGAGTGTAGCGCTTAAGCCAAATTGTTTGGCTAAGCTATATGTTAAATTATGTCTACTGTGAAAGTCACTTAAGAAGATAACTCCTTTTAGTGTCTCAATTAAGTCAACTTTACTGGACTCGATCTATCATTGGAAAAATTATCAGCAAATGTGATACATGTTACTGAAATGATGTTTGCACAATAGGTTGATTATATTTTTCTGGATCCAGTTATGGGTCTGTAAATGTCGGTTTACGGCATTCTGTTTCAGCATAACACTGAAAAGGTTTCTTGTGTGGTCCTTTGCTTGTTGAAGGAGCATTTTGATAGTAATCATGCTTGGGAAAAAGATCTTCCCTCTTCTCCCATCTCTTTTCTCGTCTCCTCTCTTGTTCAATCCTTTTCTTATCTCTCGTCTCCTCCTCTCTCTTCTCCTCACCTCTCTCCTCTCTTCCCTTTCGACTGTTTTGTTCTGTACTCTTCTCACCTCTTCTCTTCTATTCTTCATAAATGTAGTGCATTTTATCTTTGTGCTCTTACTGTATGTATGATGCTCTAGTAGTTCGGCATATTTATCTTTTCTTTTGTTGCATGAAATGACCATTGTAAAAGTCTACTGCAATATTCTTTCGGTTGTTCATCTTGGGATTTTTCTTTCTCTCGGCTCTTGCATGATTCATTGTTAATAATCCAAGTGTCTTTTTATGACAAAAAAGACATTGCTGCATACTATGTGAACAGTTGAACTGCATACATACTCTGTTATTAACCATCAATTATTAATTTATATTTTCTTCCATCAGAAAAATATCTTTCGGTTGATTGTCCATTTTCAATTACTTTATTAGAATATATGGCTTTAAGGGAAAAAAAAGTTCTTGGAAATTGATCAGGTATTGGATGGGAGCATGGCATAGAAATTGAAAGCAACTGGAGGAAAATAAAATGTAAGTTTATTGAAAAGATCATATCAAGTGGTGTCTTATCATTTTAAATATCATCTAGCATATACTAAATATCATTAATTATTGAAAAAATTATCACAAGAAAAAAAATAAAATTAAGAAGGATAAAGAGGATGGTGAAATTGTTCTTAGAAGAAAATGAAAGAGAAGAAAGAAGCGGAGATGGGAAGAGAGGGTAGGAGAGGAGGAAACGAGATGGGAGAACGGGAAGGAGAAGAAAGGCGAGCAGATGGGAAGAGAGGAAATGAGAAGACACCACAGGGGAGGGGAGAAGAGGAGAGACAAGAATAGTACCTTTGGGCTGTGCTGAGGAACTGACGTTCAGCATTTCCTTGAATGACCGATGCAGTTGTTAATGACATGACAACCTATCATTGCTAGCGGTAGTAACAGTCTAGAGCTCTCATCTCCTCGTTGGTTGTATGCTGTTTGCAGCCTTGTATGTCCTTGAGTGTGTTTTTTTTTTCTTTTAGTTAAGCCCATCGAGTTGACTTAGTAAATTTGATTCAGTGAGGAGAGGAGAGGCATCAATAGTACCTTTGGGCCATGGGAGAGGAAGTGAAAATCAATGTCACCTTGAATGATAGGCAAGGTTGTCGACACCCTCTCATTGCTAGCGATAGCAACGGTCTAGGGCTCTTGTCTTCTCATCATTCATATGTTTTTCATAGCCTCGCACGTTGTCGAGTGTTTGTTTTTCTTTCCTTTTATGTGACGCTCATCGTGTCAATTGATCTTACCGAGTCGACTTGCGAGTTAGGCCGATTCCAACATTTCGATGATTGGTGCGACGAGTCGTGCCTCGTCCGGGGAGGAGGTTTAACAATCAATTCCAACTTATCTGGGCTGTAAGATCGCTCTTTAGCGAGTTTAACAACCTTGGTTGTGCCCGACACGAGAGTAGGTTTTAGTTGTCATATATATTGCATTGGAGGTTTTAAATCTTTTTATCTTTGTCCTGGAGAGTGAAGCGTCAAGGGGAGGATGGATTCTTGAAACAGGTTAATATCATGTTGGTAGAACAATTAGCCGGCTCAATGCCCAGAACATCTTCCTGTTCAAGTTTATTACAAACGGCCAAATTAGAGTGCTGTTTCTTTTTGGTGGGTGGACTAAATTTTGGCTTTGCATCCTTTCTGTACTAGGAGCAGAAGTTGAGAAAGGGAGGAAGTAGGAGAGTTGAAATTGGTTCACCAAATGCAGTAGATCCCTAACTTCTGCTCCCTTTACCATAGATATAGATGTTGAGCGAGAGCCATGTGATTGTCCACTGATCCTGTTAGGTGGGCCTAGATGGCAGAATCATTTCCTCATGTTTGATGGTTGAACATTTCGGATTCACTAGAGCAGATGCAACTTCCATCTTTGTGATGATGGAGGGTGGTCTATCCAATTTACCTTTAGTAGATGATTCAGTTGGATGCCTGTGTATGAATAGCGATATGCCCTAAATATGGACCTGGATGGAAGACTCAATTGCACACATATGATAGTTAAAATTCCAGGTTCAAACTCGGGGCAGCTGCAGTTCCATCTATGTAAATATGGATGGTGTTCTATCAAACTTACTGATAAAAGATGAATTAGTTGTGTGTCCCATGTACGAATAGGGATATGGCCTAAATATATAATCTTTTCTTGACACAATCATTTGAAAAAAAAAATATGATGTGTTTGTTTAGAGTTATTTGAATGCGGGTTAGAGTTACTGTCAATGCAGACTGTAGGTGAAAAAAATAAAAGGAATAACATTAGTTCTATCAGGCTGCCTCTTGTTGTTACCTCTGTTTTGTACCTGAAGACATCTTACTTTTATCCCTCTTTCTTTTTATCGATCTTTGCCTTTTGTCCTCTGCTGAAACATCTTCTCTGATATTTTCCAGCCTTCTGATCTGTATGAACAGTACCAGCTCAATTCATATAATTTGTTGTCTTCAATTGTCTCTCTTGCATTGGAGATGCATTGATTGATGCCACCCAAAGTGGCTGACCCTTGAGTTGTCTGGCATTTTTTTTTTTTTACGTATCACATGGATGATAAACTTGTTTTGGGTGTTCATCCTCTTCTGGAGTCTGGGTTCAAGAAATAACACTTTAAATTATTAATTGCAGCACTTACTATGATGTGTAGCTCTTCTTTCCTACTTCACATGGATAATAAGCTCTCCTCCTCTTCCAGAATCCAGGCTCAAGAAATGACACTTTCGAAGATCATCTGCAGCAATTACCATGATAAGTGGTGGAAGAGTGGCAGTTTCCATGTACAAAGGTGCGTATACCGGATGAATACGTAACGTTGAAGCTCGATGTGCCAGGACTTGAGCATTCCTCGTGTAGAATTGCAAATATGTGTCAAGCGCATCTTTTGGAGTTTATGTCCGATGACCATTTGTCTATATGGCCACATCTTGTTGGTGCAGGCAACATAACATGGCCATGGGTCCAAAATGCTGCTTTCTTTGTTGACCACAAGTTAGTCATTCATTAGTGAGGGGGAGGACTTCTTAGTTTGTATTTGTTGTGGAAGGAAAATTGTGCTATTTACTTGTGTTCTCTTCTTTAAGTACTCTTTTGCTTCTTCTGGTTATTACTTTTCGACTGTCACTGAACTTGCTAAAAAAAGGTGTGTTGCAACTTTCACCTGAACTTTGCTTATTACTGGTTCTTGGCGCACACACACAAAAAGACTCTTTTTTTTTTTCTGCCATTAAATCTCATTCGGGTTCAACAGTTCTAAACTTTAAATGCACTTCACCTTTTCTTTTTGACATCACGGTAGAGTTACCGGTAGCTCGATTCCTTTCTGTATCAGAGTCTTGATGATGAATATGATAAATATTGATCTGAATCTAATGCTTAATATTTTTCTCATTCCACAATGTCTCATTATGCTAATATGCTTGTCTGCAATATGATTATAAGAAGTCTCGGTGGATCAGAGCTTCAATATCTTTAGGTGCCATTTCTGTAGGTGAAGAAGTAGAAGAAGAGAAGGCAGATGCTATTTCTACCAGGTCTGGCTGGAATACATAGATTGATTCATTTTTTTCCATTGATTTCGATATTGAAAGCATGATTAGTTACAGCATAACAATGGGGCAAAGGTTTTTGTTTTTTTAGTTCAGTTCCAAATAACATGTTATTTGTTGTAAGCCATGTTTTAAATCTTGATCCGATTGGTATATAATAGGCTGAATAAGAATTGGTATCAAACTATAGAGGCTGATATAATATTTGATTCTGTTGTTAATTTTGTTGTCGAATTGAAGTGAGACTTAAGATACGTAACACTTATGATGAAATTTACAATCAAATTTAACATAACATTTAGATATAAAAAAAAAGATATTTCAAGGAGTCTCTCTCTCTCTCTTTCGTTGATCCTCTCATGAACTTTGAAATTAAAAATATCAAGACAGTGTTTTGTCTCACACTGTCAAAATAAAATTTCATGCACCCAATGGTCATTCATGACAGTAGCATGCTAATTTTAGACTCGTAAACCCTAATCAGCAGCTCACAAATGGGGCTCAGACGGTGCACAGCGGGCCGGGCTTGTGAGACCGCAGTAGCAAACCGAGCGTAAGGGCCACAGTCTACGTGGGCGCCCCTCATTGGCCAAATTGACGTGTATCGCCCCGGTTCGAAGTCCTAAAATAAACATGCCTCATCTACATTTTCTTTCCACCTTCCCTTTCGTCTTATCTGCCTTTTCATTGGCGATTCGTGTGGGTCCCACAAAAATACTTCGACACATTAACTGGTAAGCCAACGGGTTTGGATCGAAGCGTTCACGCACATATTCAAATTACCGACGGGAAACGCAATTAGATATGGGAGGAAACCGAAATAGAAACTAGAACAAGAAAGAGGAAAACAAGGGGGGAACCCAAATCTCGGACAGCGGCGAGCCGAGGGACGCAGCTTCTACGACCGATCAGTCGCCACCACTTTCTCCTCGATCTGCTCTTCCTTCCTCGGCTCGTCGCCCTGGGGGAAATCGGTGAACCGTCTTCTCGATGGTCGTGCGGATCCGACGCTCGGCCGCCACCGCGGTCCTGCCCCTTCTCTTCTTCCACCTGCTCTCCGCCTTCCACGGGCCGGTCTTCTCCGCCCAGGGTACTCTATCATTGTTGTTTCTTCTTCGTTTCGTGATTGTAGCCTTTTGTAGTTCATGATTCTAGATTTGATGTGCCAAATGTGGTTCTTGTTGTGGACCTTTTGGTCTTTAAGCCATTTGGGTTTTTTGGTTCTGTGGTTGTTGTTGTAGATCGCTTGGTGCTGCCAACTGCTGCGCCTCCATGTTTGTTACTTGGGGTGCTCAGTAAGAACCTCGAATTGATTCCTTGATGTTCAGATCATAAAAATAAGTGATTTTATCTACTTTAATCCACTTAGCATTTTCCTAAGGATGAACCAAAAAAAAAAAAAAAGATAAAAAGAAAAAAGAGACAAACTTGTATTTGAGTGGGAGACTGGACTTTTAATGCCTTCTTGGTGAAGTTGCGCTTCAAGGTTTAGCAAATTTCTTTTGAAAGGATGAGGTTAATTGTTAGGCTCTATAGATTTCTAGAACTATGGTTATATCATAAAAATTAAAACAAAACTTTTATCAACACCTTAGTCATATTTTCAGATTAGCAGATCCTTTAACCATTTTGCTTTCTGGGCATGATTAGAATTAATATTATTTGAGTTCATCATTTTGATGGAAGGTACATTTAATTATTTTCATGGGACAACCACAACTGACTTTTGTGCCTGAATACGTTGGTTAGAGTGGCTTATGTTGTAGATAGCTTGATGTGCCAGATACATAAGAAACCTATATGATGATCCTGGAGCATGATTGCTCCAAAAACTGTAGAAAGTATTCTCTTAAAGGTTCTGTGATATGCAAAATTCATTATAAGTGATAGAAGATGGGCGCCTTTTTTGAACACTTTCTAGCAGGAGGATATATTGATAGGATTGAGCATATAGTTTATCATGCTAAGGACATTAGAAACACTAACAGGCTGCATAGAGCTCATATTACCTCTATTATGAGCTTAGTATTTATCATAATTGCCCTTTGTTTCTGAAGAGAAAAGAAACTATATCGTCGATGTGGAGAGGTATTTATGGCAATTCTAATATGCTCAAAATCTTATTGGCTGAAATTTTGTGTTTAGTGGCTTTTATTATTTTTCTCTTTTCTTCTGAAATTCTCAGAACTTCTGATTGAAAACCCAGATGATAGATCAAAGTTACTGAAACCAAGGAACTGCCAAATTTATAATTACACACGTCTCCATGTGTTCTAATAATTATTTGCTCATCATTCTTGTCTTTTCTTTTCTCACAATATGCTACTACAGCAGCCTCTTTTTGTTTGACCTATCTATATTTGCTTCCAAATTGTCATTCATAGATTCTAGATAGAACATAGACAACCACAGACAGGTTTACCGATTGGTTTCATGCTTTACTTTGATTGCATAGACCTGCAAAAGGGCTTTGATGTCAAGTTTTTACTAATGATTACGTCTCATTCCAGTAATTGAATAGGTTATTATATTTTCTAATGCTAAAATTACACTTACAATTCTGTTGCTCTATCTTATGTAAACTTAAAATGACTCTTGTTTGTACCTTCTTTCAAAGAGTGTTTTCTGGTGGTTATTTCTATTGCTTTAATACAATTATTAAGTTATATACAAAATTTATATAATCCCAGACTTTGTAGTTTTCTGATCCTGCTTTAGCATATATGAAGACAGCCAAACAGGTAATGCTTTAGACTTATTGAAAAGAGCCTCTGAAATGATAAAAGTGAAGCGACACCGCGAGGCAGTTGGACTTTTAAATGCTGCTATAGAAGTAGATCCAAATCTATCAGAGGCCTATCAGCAGCGTGCTACTGCTTTTCTTCACTTATGTAGGTATGTTTATTTAATATTTTGTTGTTTGTTGACCTTCTATCAATTCATATTGTTCGTTTGTCTGGCAGTGCAAGAAGTCATGAACTGATGATGCAACAGAAAAAGATTTTTCAATGCTTTTAGTATGGCTCTTACCATTTGTACTGAAGTGTTTAGAATAACTTGTGAATTGGAAAACAATCAATAAGATATAGTATCTAGAATGGAATATTGTGTATATATCTGCTTGACATTTTTAAGACAATGTGAGAAGATTGTTGAAGCCTTGAAGGTATATGGTTTTTGTTCCTGCAATAAGTCTTAGCGGTGATATATAGAATGGAATTATCTGAGGGGATCATAATTTTTATCATTATTGCCAACCAAGATGTACCTTGTTTGATAATTTTTCTTTGAAATGTTGGATCTAGAATCATTGTTGTTAAAGGTCTTAAATAATGGAGTGATGCAAGAAAATGACAAATAACTTTTTGCAGATATGTGCTGTATTTTCTTTCATCTTCTCTTCTATTGTGATCAAATTAAATGTTCTAGTATGCTTAACTTTTTGATGTGGTGATCACTCACAAAGCATCTTAGTAACCCATTTAACAGGCACCAATTTGTTTCATCGAGAAACTGAAGTTTGTAGTTTCACTCTTCATTTTGTTTGGTTGAATATATCACGAAGTATAAAAAAATATGGTGACTTAAGCTTGGAAAATAATAAGTGTTAGCATTTCTGTCTAAGAGGCTTGTAGCTTTTAAGTTGTTTGAGCAGCGATTTACTGTTCTTTAGATTTTTGACAACATGATACTGAACTTATTGCAACTATATATTTGCCTCCAGAGAATTGAACATAGCGTATTGGGCAGAAAAAACATATATAGTGTATTGGGTAAGATGGCCTTTTGTGGATCTGACATGAAGGTATCTTTCAGAGAATAATGAAATCTAAACGGTCAAAACCTAGATGAAAAAACGAAGCAACTGAAGGGGAAGAAAGAGGAGGATTGGGATGATAAGGTCTTGCTGCTGATGAATTCCCTATATTGCATGCTAGACATAAAATAATTTTGTGTCCCTAAATTGGTGTTTTATAATGATTATACAAAAGCCAGAGCTGACCTTGATGAGTCATACATAACTAACCCACGAGAGTTTTCTAGATATTATAAATTCAAAAACAAAAGAGTTCCTTGAAATCAATAAACATGGTGGATGGTAACCACATGCCACAGTTTGGTCAAAAGTTATAGCTACACAATTACACAGGAATTGTGACTTTTGTGGGTGATATAGCTTTGATGATTCTGAGAAATAAGGAAAACATTGACAAATGCAGGTTTGAGGACTCCGGGAAGGACTACAAAAAATTCCTGGAGCTAAAGCCTGGAACTTCTTCAGTTGAGAAGGATCTTTCTAAGTCATTGCAGGCCCAAGATGCACTGAATTCTGCATATAGTCATTTTGACTCCGGTGACCATTCAAAAGCACTAGACTACATTAATAAAATTGTCCTTGTCTATTCGTCAGGCTGCTTGGAGGTACTTTTTGGAATATATTATGTTGGGTTGTGCATACTAGACAAGATATTTATCTATTTGCTGCAGTCTTACGCTGCATAAGTTTGTATTTGCAGGCAAAAATTCTCAAGGTGAAACTACTGTTGGCTCTGAAAGATTACTCAAGTGTAATTTCAGAAAGTGGGTTTATACTAAAAGAAGATGAAGATAACTTGGAGGCACTCCTAGTACGTGGTCGGGCATATTATTATCTCTCCGATCATGATGTTGCATTGAGGTTTGCTTTTCTGAATTTTTATTGGAACTTCCACTTAAGGATCTTAGTGTTGCTTCTAAAATTTCTTTTACGATTACCAGGCACTATCAGAAAGGGCTGCGTCTAGACCCAGAGCATAGTGAGCTGAAGAAAGCATATTTTGGATTAAAAAATCTGCTAAAGAAGACAAAAAGTGTAAGATAAGGATGATACTTTAGAAGTGTTATGTAAATTCTAATATCAGCAACTATTAGAATATTCATTACATTACTGAGATTCTTTCAGGCAGAAGATAATGCTGCTAAGGGAAAGTTACGTGTGGCTGTTGAGGACTTCAAGGCTGCCCTTGCATTGGACCCCAATCACACAGCACATAACGTGCACCTTCACCTTGGATTGTGCAAGGTTTTGGTTAAACTTGGGAGAGGAAAAGATGCTATTGATAGTTGCACAGAAGTGCTCAACATTGATGAAGAGCTTGTTGAGGCCTTGGTCCAGGTTTGTTATGACCTTTTGAGTGGCTATATTCTCAAGTTCTATCAGTCCTCATTCTATTTTTATCATTTGGCTGGAACTAAGGGGTGCAGAGTGGACATATAGACATGATACTTCAACATAAGTGCCGGAAGCTCTACCAGAGTGCCTATGGAATAATGCTTGTTCATGTTTCTGTTTTGACATCTTGTTTTTCAAATGCTGTTGGATGTATTACTTTCTCAGTTTACTTGTAATCTTGTTAGAAAGTAGAAACTATAATCTGAACATATCTGGAGCAATTGTAGTTTCATAATTTTTACAAACAATTTTTGAACACCCTGAAAATAGTGTAATTAGATTCATTTTGAATGAAATTAAAACACTTTCCAAGCCATCGAATTTGTGAATCTAATGTATCAAAATATTTGTTCTGAAAATTTATTTAATATTATTGTATGCTGCCTGCAGCTAAAGTACATCCACAATCATTTCTTGCTACCATTTCTAGTTCCCTAATATTTTAGAGATATATAGGATAAGGTTTGACCAAAAGTAGAACTATGTTCATCAGTGATAATTTTAAATAGGATCAGAGGTTCTGAATTCTGGTAATATGTTAGCAGTGCAAAGATCATATCCATGTGGAGTACTATTCAACAAGAATTCCACATGCCATGTTTGTTCGTGCTGACTGGCAGGTACCATTGTGGCATGACCCTGGTGCACCACAATTCTGTTGGATGTTACAATGTAGCTATAGGCTGTTATAGTGCCTGTGCCAATTGGTACCTCTCTTGCCCCTACAATGCAAATTACTGACATGAGAACATGCCATGAAAATGAAAGTCTTGCTTCCTGAGTCATTGGCATGTGGATCAAGTGCACATAACAGTTTGAAGTTTTTATTGGATGGATAAATAGATCAAGTGACAAAGTAGTGTTACAGAGAATGAGTAGGTAGTTGCCGACTCAGGCAAGCTATGTACTTATGGTATGTGTCTGTTCAAGTATCAGCATGCCTTAGTGACCAGGTTACTTCTAACTTGTCAACTTTTTTGTGGATGAAAATTGGTGTGGATACCTGAAGGCCATTCAGCTAAGATCCTTTCTTATTTCTGCATTTCCCAGATATCTTTGTTTGAGAAAGCCATTTGTTTAAATTTTACTTAATGGTGATCTTGTGGAATATTATTAGATTGAAATGTTTATTATTAAAGTGATTAAATAATTCTGTAGCCTGGATTTTCCTAATGTATCGGACATCAGATGAACGTGGCCTATGCAGTAATTAAGTTGCCAAGTTATTTACAGGTTCAAATTGCCTTCTTTGACTAAGTGATGATTTCTCCTACTATTGCATCTCACAACTGCTAATTGCTGCATTTTTCAGATTGTATTTTCTTTCTTTGATATGGTTTTTTATATGATTATTTTGATAAACAATAACCACAATTTTTTGTGCCCCAGAAGTTCCTATAACATATTGCAGTAGTACTTCTTGCACAAGCAGTCTTTTTTGCTCAGAGTTGGTGGCCATTGTTTAAGAGACCTACCTGTCTTTTTTGCAGCGAGGTGAAGCTAAACTTCTAACAGAAGATTGGGATGGAGCAGTGGAAGACTTGAAAATAGCTGCTCAAAAGTCTCCACAGGTTTGGTGCATGTTCTGAATCTGCACTGTGCATTATGGAAATAAATAAATAAATTGTTTTGGATGCCGCTTTCTGCATTCCTTGCAAACTAATATTCATGCATAGCCATCTCTTTAGAAACCAATTAAGGGACCAGTTGGTTTTGTCTGCTTGCAGATGCTTGAATAGTAAGTATAGTTGGTTTCTTTTCTTTAAGAGCATAGCATACATGACTTTGGATTTCAATAGCTGCTTTGAATTAAATTGTCTTATATGGAATTTTTTAGTCAATTATAGTAACTTACATTTGATGCATTTGGTTGTGTAAAAAAAATCATTATTGCAAAGATGATTTCTACCTAATCCATTTCTTTCTCGGTGTTTCTTTCATAGTAAATACTGTACAAAAATTATAATGGTGTTGCATATGTAATTAGAAATGCAGAGTGCACATGTATAGTTACCTGTATACACTTTACAGTATGGTTGTATATGTTATAAAATTTGGAGACTGAAGTAAAATATTTATTGGAAAGGAAATGTTTCACAAGTAAGATGATTACTAGGACTACTAGACCTTCAGTGCATCATCAAGCTTATTGTATTGGAGCTTTTTTGTTTTTGGTGGAAAAGCTGGACTTGTCTAGCTCAGCCTCAATTGTTCTTTCTCCCTTTGTTCCTGAAGAATTATCTATTTCATTCCTTCCAAGTATTTTGTCACTCCTACATTCTTATTCTCCCTTATCCTTGTCAATTCGCCAATTAACTGAGTCAAATTGCATCAGTAATCTGTCGCATTCCAAAATTATTTGAGCTTTACCCACCCAAAATGCGTGATGGGGGCAAGTGATTAATGTGTGGAATGTCTTCTATTTCAATGCTGCAGAGGATGCAGTGTTTCAGTTAATGCATTCCTTTGTGATTTATGTTTTAATTGATACTTAATTTTCCATCTCTCTTTTCTTGCACACTCGATCCTAGTTTACAGCTACTGACACTTGCCTCATTGTGTTTTTTTCTGAAGGAACTGTCTTCTACCTCTGTCATTACTTTTGACTGCCCAACTAGGTAATTTGAATATAATCATATAGTCAATGAGACTGATGTAACCATCTTCCACTATACGATAACAGCTTAGATTTCCATTGATCAAGCCTTCTTTCTACCTTATCTACTTTCAAAATCCAAACAGTATTTGTGGTTCCTAATCTTAGTGCAAGTTGTTAGATTATGGGGCCTTAGCTAATTGGATAAGATATATTACAGATCTGATTGGATTTTGATGATAGTTATTAACTAATAGAAAGGAAGTCCAATTATGGTAGGATTCCTTAGGAGATAACCTTGATGAGAAGAACTCTTTTAATTACTTATCCTAGACCCTCTGCTCTCACCTATATATAGACAGGACCTTTTAGGGACTAAATACTATGGACACGAGACCATGAGACATGGATACATGACAGTCATTAAGAGATTATCAATTCCTTTCTCATCCTCCCATGTCCTTAATCCATCAATCATAATGGTCTTGTGAAAGGATAGGAAGAGAGGAGAAAGTGAGTTTAGTTTTCCTTGCAAATCGACATTACTATGGTTTTTGCATCCGATGATGGTGCCCCTGCATATCAGATAAAGTTTTTTTCTAGATGACATCGAAATATACACATCGTAAATATGATATATTGTTATTTGATTTCAATCATGACATTTAAGTTTTTTCGCGTAACAGTAGCATATTATAGTTTTTATGTTTGCAATTGATATTAGAGCCGAGTTTCTTGAAATCAAATACCTTGGATTTGTTATTTTTAATTTTACGATGCTTAAAAGATTCGTGTATATTGTTGATCTAATTTCCTATCTATTTCGTCTCGTCGCCTTCTTATAGGTGACTTAAGGTTCCTTGTATTAGATCAATGGATTACTGTCGATAGTATGTTGTTGACGATTGTATTATTGAGGATCGTGATCTTCGATAATCGCTAGTCATGTGACGACGACGATGGCTGTGCAGCACTGCTGTTGATGGGAGTCGCAGCAACTGCAGTAGCATTGTTGTGTGTGACCACTACGACAGATCTACTAGTCGCGGGTGGCTGCGTCGGGTAGTGCATGTGCATAGTGGTAGCAGCAGGCAATTGTGCACAACGATGGCCGCATATTGCGGCGGCCATGTAGACGGCAACAATAGGTGGTTCATGGTTGTGCGTCGCATTAGCCGCATAGGTGACGACCTGTGCACTGGATTGGTCGTGCATGCGTCAGCCATGTAGGCGACAACTGCGAGACGACGACAGGGGCTCTTTTACAAAACAACGATTTTACCTGTATAAATCTCATTAATTTTATTTTAATCCTTTTGATAGTTTTGTGATAGGACCCTAGCAGGGTTAGGTCCTACTCAACCATGTAGCAGCTAATAAAAACCCTGTGAGAATGTAATAAACCCCACCTAGCCACCTCTATCCTATAAAGAAGAGAGGCTAGGGTTTATTTTATCTTCTTCTTAGCCGCCGCCCCTTGTTCTTGGGCCGGCCCGCTAAGGTTGAGGGCAAATTGGGTAGTTCATTAGGAAGCAACCCCTAGGGTTAGGGTTTGAGCTCTATATTTTAGCCTCCACCTCTTGGAATAAGAAAGATCAATCTACAATTGCAGCCACCAATACTTGGAGGTGGAACCCCTATAGCGCTCAAGGGTTGATCCCCTCAAAGATCAATCTCCATAGAATTCCTCCTTCTATCATCTGGTATCGAGCAGCGATCTTGCTGCTTTTGCTGCCATCTCTGCCGCCCGCCATCATCAAGCAATTCCCACAATTGCTCTTGACGTCATCATCTCCACCGTCATCTCCTGACGAGATCAAATCGATCTCATCAAGCCACCTCCAATTGCATCAGAGATCTGGTATTTTTCTACCACCAATACCTTTTTGCTGCAATTTTTCATCTAAAATATCAAAAGAAGTTTTTCTATCGATCCCTTGCTGCAAATTTTTATTCGCGAATTACCATCTTTAAAAGGATTGCTGCAGAAAATTTCAGCCGCGTGTTGCTGCCTTTAACCGATCTAATTGTTATCCTTTAACGAATTTTTGTGCACCTCATAGATCATCTTGGCTCCCATCCATGATTGATCTATTGTGGAATTCATCACAAAACAAATTCGTTATTGCTGCAATCTCTCGTTTAAACTGCTGAAATTTTTCGACGATAAATCTGCTATCGCAACTTGCACCGATTTCTTTACTGCTTTGCTGCCAAAATTTCTTGATCCAATTTGTTATCCTTGTTACTATCTAAACTAAGATTCTACCATCAAACCCCCTCCTCAAACCCTGAGTTTTATGGAAATTTATGAGAAACCGATATTTCTTCGACGACAATTCTGCTCTTACGAGACAGCGCACATAGGCAGCAATTTCTATTGATTTTGTCAAATCTTTGCTGTGAGCTACCACAGATCTAAAACTTTCTTCCCTAACCTTCATCCACTACCATCTCATATCCAAAACTCCATCAAATCGCAGCCCCAAACAGCACCCAAAACAGCCACAAAACAAGCCTAAACCGCAGCCTACATCCACCAATCCACAAACCATTTCGAACCACTTCCCTCAAATAATTCATGCCTTTAACCCGGGGTAGAGATCTTAATATTACAGATTTGGAGACATATGCTATGGCATCCGAGGAGGCAATTGATGCTAAATTCAAGCTTTGAGACACTAATGGAGGAGAAGATTCGGACTCTCTTTATAAACTTAGTTTGGGCGACCACCGAGCCCAAAGAAATCACATCAAGGGGAAAGCTCTAATCGAAGAGATGACCTCCAAGAGAGAGGAGGCTCTATGACCGATCCTCACTATCCACGATGAGGGTGGACTTCCTAGATGGGAAGAAGGAGACCCGATTGGTTGGATCTCGCTGACGAGAGAAACTAAGATATTTTCTGCAACCACAAAACCGCAGATGCATCTATGGTAGAAATTGCAGCTATAAATCTTGAAGGAGATGCCATACAATGGTTTATTGGTTTGAACATACCATGGAGTCCTCTCATGGCGACAATTCAAAGAAGGATCACGATCCGCTTTGACCAACCGATTACGAGAACATCGACGACAACTAGCAAAGATCCGACAAACCTCCACCATCCAGGAGTATCAAACCAGGTTTGAAAGGTTATCTAATCAAACTCGTGATTGGTCCGAAAAAAGCAGTTATTGGGGACATTTATCGAGGGCTCGAAGCCGAGATCCGGGAGAAGTTAAAGCGCGAACAATTCAGTTACGCTTATGGCAGCCATCTCTTCGCACGACTTCGGGAGGAGCGATTGAACCATGAAGCCCGGAGGACTAGGGTCGCTCCCGACCGTAGAAATATTGAAGCCCTCACCGCGCTACTATCACCGAGCTCCTCGCACCAAAAAAGGTTGACAAGAGAAGAGCTTCGAGATCGATCCGCTAAGGGGTTATGTTGGCATCTGACGAGCCATGAGCCGCGAGCATCGCTATTCTTATGATTGAACCAATGTGGAAGAAGAGATCAGCTGAAAACAACTAGAAGAGAGTCTTGAACATGAGGATGAAGATGTGGAAGAAGAGCCACAATCTAGTCGACTTTATGGTACATGCGCTAGCCGGCTCTCAAATCCACAAACGATGAAAGTTGAGGCCTGCCAAACAACAACCGATCACCGTTCTATCGATACAGCAGCACTAATAACTTTCTAAACAAGAAGGTTGTGCTCTTGGCGCCCCATATCGAAGGTTGCAGAAGTTCGACGTAAAAATATCTCTGATATTTTATCCTAAAATGCAACCAAAGATGCCCGGTGAAACTATTACTACAGACCAAGAAATTGTTGCCGACTTCTTCCTCCTACCAATTGATGATTATGAGGTCATGTTGGGCATAGAATGGTTACGACACTAGGTGATGTCTCTTGAACTTTTCCAAATTAATTATGAAATTCTATTGCAAAGGTAATCAAGTCACCCTTTGCTGAAGCGCTGGAATACAAATAACCACCGCTTCACCCAACGAATGGAGAAAGTTTTACACAAGATAAATGGTGGCTTTCTTATGCATCTCCAAAGAAGAACCAGAGGGGGAGAAAACAAAATTAAAAATCAAAAGATCACCCAACTCACGCTTGTTGAATTTGATGATGTTTTTGCTTTTTTTTGAACCACTAATGATTTCCTCCTACTAAGCAACATGACCACCGATTCCAATCCTTCCGATCAAACCACCAAAGAAACACTGGCCTTACCGCTATCCTCATGTCCGTATGGATGAAATTGAGAAAATCGTGAAGGAAATGCTCAAAAGGGGTGATTCGACCAATTGACCTTTACTCCTCACCTGGTTACTTGTCGCAAGAAAGACGGAACTTGGCGGATGTGTCGACTAAAGCTCTAAATGACATCACCGTCAGGATAAGTACCCCATACCAGTGGTGGATGAACTTCGATGAATTAAAAGGAGCTCGAGTCTTCACGGTTGGACCTTCGATCCGCTTATCATCATTGTAAAAGAGTGGGTATGTGAAGGCGACATCCCAAAACTGCTTTCGCACTCACAACGGGCATTATGAATTCTTGGTAATGCCCTTTGACTCACTAATGCTCCTTCACCTTCCAAAGTCTCATGAACGATATTTTTCTGAGCTTTCTTCGCAAATTATAGTCTGGTATTTTTCGATGATATTCTCATTTACAAGCCCTTCTCTTGAGACTCACTTTCAAGACACTTGAATTATTCTCGATTATTCGAGAGAATACTTTTGTTAAGCTATCAAATGGATTTCTCCAAAAAAAGTAGAGTACCTTGGGCATATAATATCGAGAAGAAGGAGTGGCTAGAGACCCAACAAAATTCAAGCAATGCAAGGTTGGCTTGAAACCTACAAATGTGAAATTGCTATGGGTTCCTTGGATTAACAAGCTACTACCGAAAATTCGTGAAGGACTATAAGATTAGTGCCCCCTCACTTCTCTTTAAAAAGACGCCTTCCTATGGTCGAACAAAGCCTCCGCCTTCGATAGGCTTAAGGCAGCCATGACGACAACAGGTGCTAGCACTACCGATTTCATTTCAAATTTATTATCATTGAGGCCGATGCATCCGGAGTTGAATTTTGCTTCATGCAAGATGGTCGACCACTTGCATACACTAGCAAGGCATTGTCTCCCACCCATCAAAAATGTCTATCTATGATAAGGAGATGCTCGCCATTGTGCACGCAGATTGAAGTGGAGACCCTACCGATTGGCCGACGATTTTCAGGGGATATTAAAACCGACCATGAAGCCTTAAGTACTTTTTGGAGCGTAAGATATCATCCCTGAGCAAAGAAAATGGGTAACCAAACTTCTAGGATTTGATTATGAAATTATTTACAAAAAGGGTGAAAGAAAACGTTGTTGCATGATGCACTCTCACGGCTCCTCAAAAAGCTAAATTTTCAATATCTCTCTTCCTACCACCTGGCTTCCTCGAGGGCATTAGGGAAGAATGGAAGAAGGATCCAAAACCAAGAACATCATCAAAAATTGGAGGAGGATCCAAGTGTAATAGCTCACTATACTTGGGATTCGAGGATCTACGCTATAAAGGTCGACAGCTTATACCAAACTCCCTCGCATCAAAGTTATTCTCAAGCATGAAATGCACTCCACACCTTCAATGAGGCACTCGGATTTCTAAGAACCTACAAAAGAGTGAAGCAAAACTTTTATTGGAAAGGGATGAAAAATTATTTCACGAATACGTAGCACAATGTGATGTATGTCGAACAAAGAAAAGGGTGAAATTGTAGGGCAAGTCCAGTGGAAACTACAACCACTACCCATTCCGCATCTTGGTGGACTGACATCTCCATGGACTTCATCGAAGGGCTGCCACCTTCAAAAGGTAAAAGCACAATCCTTGTGGTGGTTGATCGACTTACTAAATATGCTCATTTTTGTGTCTTTGTGCGCAATCCCTACACCGCCGTTAGTATTGCTCTATTTTCATAGAAAATATTGTTAAACCGCATGGGATGCCAAGGTCCATTGTAAGTGATCGTGACAGATCTTCACTAGTAAATTTTGGACCGAGTTATTTTGATTCATGGCACCAAACTCAAGATGAGCACTGCATACCATCCACAAACCGACGCCAAACAGTATGGTGAACAGATGTTTAGAGACATACCTTCGGTGTTTCACTAGTGATCGACCAAAGGAGTGGAAAAATGGCTCCCTGGGCCGAATGGTGGTACAATACTACATATCATTCATCTACAAAATGTACCCCATATGATTAGAAGCATTATATGGTGGTGCTCTGTGATTCCAAAGTATGTAATTGGCTCGGCTAAGGTAGATCAGTTGACCAAGATTTAATTGACAGGACAAACTCCTACAATCATCTAAAGGATAATCTCTCTGCTTGTTAGAATGGCGACAATATAAACTCGAAGAAGTGAAAGAGAATTTTTAGTAGGAGATTGGGTTTATCTTCGCCTACAACCATACAAGCAACTATCCATCAATACACGAGCCTCCATGAAGCTATCTCCACGCTTTTATGGGCCCTATCGGATCATGAGCGTATTGGAGCCGTGGGCGCATGCACTTAAATTACCCGAAGATGCCAAAATTCATCCTGCCTTCCACGTGTCATGCTTGAAGCCTAAGTTGGGAGAACACGAGACACCCTGCATCCAACCGCCCAACACCACTAATGATGGAAATATTCAAGCCCAACCACAAGCCATCCTCGACCGCAGAGTCGTGATACGTCGCCGACGCCCTCTCATCAAGCAATGGTACATCGGACTAATTTACCACTCGAAGATGCCACATGGGAATCATATGAGGAGTCAAGTCCCTGCCCTCGAATTCATGGAACCCACTGACCTTGAGGACAAGGCCGATTTGAAGAGGGCGGGCTTGATAGGACCCTAGCAGGTTAGGTCCTACTCAACCATGTAGCGAAACCTAATAAAAACCCCGTGAGAATGTAATAAACCCCACCTAGCCACCTCTATCCTATAAAGAAGAGAGGCTAGGGTTTATATTTGGGTCTTTGGGCTTTTTAGCCGCCCCCCTTGTTATCTGGCCTACCCGCTAAGGTTGAGGGCAAATTGGGTAGTTCACTTAGGAAGCAACCCCTAGGGTTAGGGTTTGGAGTTCTATATAAGCTTGTAGCCTCCACCTCTTTGGAATAAGAAAGATCAATCTACAATTGCAGCCACCAGGCTACTTGGAGGGTGGAACCCCTATAGCGTTCCAAGGGTTGATCCCCCTCAAAGATCAATCTCCATAGAATTCCTCTGGGGTTCTATCATTTTGCCCTTTATAAATTCTATAATTTCACTTTATATCCTATCAACAGAACTACAGTTTTGCCCTTAAGAAATTGAGAATTTTTTATTTATATCATCTATTATAAAATTGCTCAATATGATTTATTTTTTAATTATGATTGAATCTAATCATGACTATATTTTTATTATTTGATTGGATTTAGCCTTGACCAAATATGGGGAAAGTTAAATTTTTGATCAATTTTGACATTGATCAATTTTTATTTTTTGACTTACCAAATTGGGCTAATATTTAGCCTAATTTTGGGCTTGCCTAATTAAATAAATTGACTGGTGTAATTTAAGATTTTATGCAGAATAAACAAACTATATATTATGATATTCTTTTATAGTTTTCTCATATAACATATTTTTGCATGTGATAATTAAACTCAAATTATTGTTTTTGGATATTTATTTAGTTATTCACATATATATCTTTAAAGATTATGAAATTATATTTATATTGACATAAAGGCATGATTTATATTTTATTATGATTACAGTTATTATATGAGTTTTTTTTGTTTATGGAAATTAATGTTCAATAATTATCATGATTATTGTTTAATTATTATTAAATTGTTTCAACATAAATTATATTAAAGGATACTTAGTGAATATTATTTGTAACTTATACCCTCAAGTTCTATTTGATTTGTAGCCATCAAAGTGGCCTAGGATGATAGACTTATGAGATATAAATTACAATATATATTGTCATTTATAGGGCATTGGTATTTTATATAATTGTGTTGGTCTTATAGCTACCAAAGTGGCCTAGATCAATAACTTATAAAATTATATTAAAGAATTAATTTTATACATTAAGGAAATAATATTCATAATAGCATATGTAATTTGGAGATTTAGATAATCCGAAAGGAGAATCTACTTTGAATAATTATGTGATGGGGTAGGATGATACTATTTTGGATATCCTTGCAGTTTAGGCTTGTATACCCGAAGGTAGTAATACTATTCAATGATGAAAGATCTTTTATATTGTGGCATAGATGACTGAGGCATATCTCCAAGAAAAGAATTAGAAGATTAGTAAAAGATAATATTTTTTAAGATTTATACTTTACTAATTTTGATGTTCGCATAGATTACATTAAAGGACAACAAACTAAGTATACAAAGAAAAATGCCATAAGATGTAAAGAACTCACTGAGATTATTCATACTGATAGAGTGGGCCAATCCATGTTTCCTGTTTCAATGGAGAAAGGTATTTCATCACATTTATATATGGCTTGTTCAGATATGTTTATATATATCTAATGCATGAAATGATTCAGGTCGTTGACACTCTTGAAGTATACATAAATGAGGTCGAGAGACAATTATATAAAAAAGTTAAAATTATCAGATCTGATAGGGGTGGTGAATTTTATGCCATATATGATGAATTCGGTTAGAATATTGGTCCTTTTTCTAGATTTTTAGAATAATGAGGTATTTGTGCTTAGTATGCCTTACTAGGTGTGCCACAGCAAAATGATATTGCTGAAAGGCGAAATCGTACTCTTATAGACATGATTAGGAGCATGATGAGCTATTCCTCTATACCTTTATATATCTTGAACAGGGTTTCTAGTAAGTTGGTTATATTAACTCTATTTGAGTTATGAAATGTTAGGAAACCCAGTCTGAGACATCTATATATTTGGGGGTGTCCTGCAATGATAAGAGTCTTCAATCCATAAGAAAAGAAATTAGATTTAAGAAATATCTCTAGATATTTTATTAGTTATTCAGAAAAATCTAAGGGATACAGATTTTATTGTCTTAATCATAGTACGAGGATAGTAGAATCTAGTAATGTAAGATTCTTAGAAAATGATGAAATAAGTAAGAGTGAAAAACCTCAAAGAATCAATTTTGATATCGTGGAGATACAAATTAATTTTCCTTTATCACCTCATATTTGATAGATTGTTGTTTCTCAAATCATTGAAAGAATTGATGAGGGCGAACAATAAAATAACATTAAACTCACATGATGCTGATATCACCACTAATGATTTTGTAGAATAACCTTAATCGATAGTTTTGAGAAGATCTCAAAGGAAAAAGAGATATGTCATTTCAGATGATTATGTGATATATCTATAAGAATCAAATTATGACATAAGGATGAAAATTGACCTTTTATCATTTTCACAAGCCATGAGAAGTAGCAATTCTGAAAAATGATATAATGTGATGAAAGAAGAGTTAAAATCGATAGACTAAAATAGTATTTGGGGAACTCGTTGAATTGCTTAATAATTGTAAAAGAGTCAGTTGCAAATGGGTCTTTCAGACAAAACGTGATTCAATGAGCAATATCGAATAATATAAAGCTAGACTTGTCATCAAAGATTTTTCTTAAAAAGAAAGTATCAATTATAACGGGATTTTTTCTCTAGTTTCTAAAAAGGACTTGTTAAGAATCTTCATGACATTAGTAGCTCATTATAATCGTAACATTGGTACATCAGATGGATGTGAAAACAACATTTTGAATGAGTATCTATATGAGAAAATCTATATGAAACAACATGAAGGATTCACAAAAAGAGGAAAGGAAAGTTGGGCTTGCAAACCTAGAAAATCTATTTATGACCTTAAACAAGCTTCCGAATAATGATATATAAAGTTTTATGATGCCATTACTTTAGATTTATGGAAAACACTATTGATTAGTACATATATCTAAAGGTTAGTGGGAGCAAATTTATTATATTAGTCTTATACGTGGATGATATTTTGCTTGTCAGTAGTGATCTTGGTTTACTGTACGAAATCAAGATATTTCTTAGCAAGAATTTTAAGATGATTGAAATGAATAAGATAGTCTATGTTATTGGCATCGAGATATTCAGGGATAGATCTTAAGGATTACTAAGATTGTCTCAGAAAGAATATATTAATTGAGTCTTAAAGAGATTTAATATGTAGCTTTGTTAAGTTAATGATATACCTATTACTAGAGGTGAAAGATTCAGTCAAAGCTAGTGTCTGAAAAATAACTTGAAAAGAAATCAAATGAAAGATATTCTTTATGTATGCGTAGTTGAAAGTCAATTATATGCTTAAACCTGTACAAGACCAAATATTCGTTTTACAATTGCAATGCTGGGTAAATACTAGAGCAACCTAGGAATGAAATATTGGAAAGTTGCAAAAAAAAAGGTAATGAGATATTTATAAAGGGCAAAAGATTATTTGCTCACAATATAGAAGATCAAATCAGCTTGAAGTGATGAGATATCAACAATAGAAGTTGAATTTATGGCATGCTTTAAGGCCACAAATTAAGTTTTATGACTGTAAAAATTCATCTCAGGACTTGGTGTGGTCGACTCAATTGCTAGGCCGCTGAAGATATTTTGTGATAATACCGCAGTAGTTTTCTTCTCTAAGAATGATAAATATTCTAGTGGTTCCAAGCAAGGTCCGCAATACTATACCGTACCGATGTACCGAGAGTTGATCGGTATGGTACGGTACGGTGTACCGAGCGGTACGCCGGGGCGTACCGAGCGGTACACTTAATTTAGGTGTAAATTCCTCCGAAAATACCTGAAAATAAAAAAAAAGGTTAGGATAGGGTTTTTAAGTTAGAAATAAATATAGTAATACAATAAGTTTAGCAAAATCAATGTAAATTACATAAGATTAGTATCACATATCTTTTTTCGGACTTTAAGGACTAGTTTTGTGCAAGGTTGGTATTTCAGTCCATTCCAGATTGTCCTTATGTAAATATTGAAATATCTATAGAAAATCATTCTTTGTTAGACTATTTTATTACAATATAAACTCTAAAATTCAAATGAATTAAATAATCATATATGTAGATATACCCGATTGCTAATTCTACCACCAAAACGAACGACGTGCCTCCACGGGTGGTGGATCGGGGTCCTCAATCCTATAAATCTGCATATCAATATGATATGTTTGTTGGACCCAATCATGAAATTGATCACACGACATAGTGTATTGGTACACCGTATGCCATTAGTGCATCAATGTGGTGATGATCGTGGCTGATCATCATGAATCACATTTGTTCGAGGCAGCTCATGAGGCATATATTGGTGAATGTCAGATCTTCTACTTTCGCTACTGATCTGCTGCTCTGTATCATGCTGTTGTTCGGAGAAGTATGATCAACTATCACCATACTGTTGTTGGTTATATGATTCTTCATAATATGACGGCTGTGAATACGATGAGCTTCGTTCTGTGTTTAAATCATATAGGCTCTGTCGTATCTGCTCAAATTCATCCACTGATTTCTCCTTCCCCTTCCCCTTCCCCTTCCACGCATAAACTTGATGAGAACCTTGTCGAGTTCCATGATCTGAATCTTGGGTGGCATGTGTAAACTATTGCTCTTCGGTCCATGCACCACCCTTAAGTTGTGTAGACGAGACCAACGATTGCCCGGCATCACCGCCATCATCCATCGAGGCACTACTATTCGTGTTGTTGTCATGTCTTTGGATAGAGCGAGTTCCTGAATGCGATTGTGAAGGTGTTTCGTCACCTGACTCAATTCTTTCCAACGATGCAACTGATGCTACTGCCTTTCTCTTTGCTTTTGCACGTTGGGCGGACGACTGTGATTGTTGCGTGTCTGTAGTTCCTCGAGCAATTTGACTCAATGAACTCCTGTCATGTTGTGATCGAGGGGGACTTGTCACCAGTTGATGTTGTGTTTCTTCTTCTTCTATTGCCTCAGTGATAAAACGTGAAGGACGTTGAGGATCTCCCACCTCATCAAGTAGAGGATCCTTTTGGTTCTCTGCTGCTTCAACCCAATCTAACATCGGTTCTAAATCTTCGTTGTAGAATTGGAGGTCAATGGGATCAATATCCGGTTCCTCTGGCTCCTTATCCAGCTCAGCACATCGTAACTTTAGACGCATGTTAAATGGACATGTACTAGTTTCTCTAACTGTCTATATGAGAGTTTGTTGCGGATCTTCGTGTAAATCAATGCAAATGTTGACCAATTACGTTCATAACCGCTAAATGTTATCGTCTATGAAAGTACACGAACGACAACCTTCCTTAAATATGGTGCATCCCCTCCAAATTGTAACCACCACTCGATTGCAAAAAATATAAATAAGATTTTATTAGCATAACAAATAATTAACATAAAATATAATTGATAATTGATAATCAATATACGTAACTTTTCCTCACCAGGATCCATAGTGTAACGACACGATACTGCTACAACATCGGAGAATGAACCAACTGTTTCTCGAAATAATCGACCCTCCATAAGAGCATCAACTGCATCGGTAGTGTTTGGCAAGAGTCTATCAACATTTCATAGTGCTGTTAGTAAATCATGTTGTGTTCCGAGAGCATACCGATATTGAATTGTCGGGTTTAGATAATACACTGCATGACATAATTTTGTTAGTATGATTTTTTATTATATAAAAAATAATAAATTAATTTATTTTGAATATGAATTTACCTGCATTATGGATATCCTGATCCATATGGACTGCGGTTCGACGATCAATGATCCGTATATATTGGTCGGCTTTAAAATCATCCTTGAATGCTTTCCTGACCTCATCTCTTGCTTGAATCAGCATATATTTCAGATATGGCATTTGTGGACGCTTGTCCATATCAACCTTTTGGAGAATAACATAAAGTGATTCCACACCTTTTATTATTTCTGTCGTGGTGTCCCAAAATCTAGAGGAAAGAATGGACTTTTCTATTTTCTTTCCATTGCTTAATCTCGAATATCTGGAATCAGACCACTCTTGTGAGGTGACCATTGCCTTCAAGCCATGCCTTTTTTGCTGTAATGATTTTAATGCAATATAATTGGTAGCAAACTGAGTGACTCCAGGTCGGAGTATCTCACCGTTTACATACTTTTGCATTAAAGCATGGACCCAATGATGATTATATATAAACTTTGTAATTGATTGTGCTCGAGCTATATAATTCTTGACCGCGTCCAGCTCACTAATATCCTTCAGTATTAGATCTATGTAATGAGCTGCACATGAAGTCCAAAACAATGTTTGTCCTTTTTCCATTAATTGTAAATCGGTCTTCTTAAAATTTGCTCCATTGTCGGTTACTATTTGGACAACATACTACGGTCCGATCTCCTCTACTATAGTGTCCATCAAACTCTCAATGTAGTTTGCATCTTGGATTTTTTCAGAAGCATTAATTGACTTATGAAAAACCACTATTATGTTACAATAAACAAGAAAGTTGATGATACTCATTCTTGTTTCTATCTATCACACATTAGTGTCATCCCATATTCGTCCCATTGCCTCTTGGAGGATTTGATCCAATCTTTCAGTTCTGCCACCTCGTTATCTAAGTACACGCCGTAAATCTCCTTCGGTGTTGGAGGTTGGATACCCGAGCCAGACTTTTGAATAGAAGAGATCATGTTATGAAAATATGGACCTTGGGCTGTGTTGGCTGGAATCCTATAGAAGTTGAATCATTTTGAAATTGTCTTCCCAATATCTCGTTTCTTTTCCTTTGTGTATGTATCATCAATCCGTGTCTATTTCGCTGTTTGTGGGGGATAGGCTTGGGGATCAATATCAATAATATATGGTACAGACCTCCTGCCAAGATCTTTCATAAAACCACGAAGTCCACTATGCCTCATGCTACTAGTTCGGCCTAACTTAAGAGGAGCAGTTGGGTGTCTCATGCTAGCCGACCTCTGGATTCCACTATCACTGCCGTGCTCCAATTGTGAGTCAGGTTGTTGATGCCTCATTGCTTCATCGACCATATACTGATGCTCCAATGATGCACGAATCCCAGTTGTGAGATTCAAATCGGCTTCATCGCCGCAACCCTCATATTGATCATAAACTGGTTCCTGTGTAGCCCTCCTATATTCTTCCTTAACTCTTGCCTTCTTTTTTAATGTATCTTCCTTTTCTTGTTGCAGCTTGCTTTTAAAAAATTTACGAATCTCCGTCGGAACCTTCTTGTATTTTACAACGTCCGGATACCCGCCGGCCAAATGCATCTTCACCTGAGTTATTCCTCCACCCTTGCCATTGTAATCATAATAAATACATTGCCAATGATGATGGTTCCCATCTAACTTTTTGGCACGAGACCAAACGTCATCATGTTGCTGTTCCTTTGATGTCATGCTTCTACCAAATTTAAATCAAATAAATATATTGAATTGATCATATACCAATAAAAAATCACTAATCACAGCATTAAATAACTTTAATAAAACCTAATTAAACCTATTTTACTATCATAAATATGTGAAACACATAAAAGAAGCATTAGATACGTAATTTTAATCCAATATAGTTCAAATTATGATGAAATCATTATTAGATACACTAATTACATGATTAACAGTTAATTGTCAACTAATTACTTCTCTTTCAACACTATAAACATGTTAAATATTTAAATAGATATTAAAACATTAAATTGACCTAAAATCGATCAAATTTGATTAAATCATCACTAAAATGACTAATCACAGCATTAAATAACTTTAATAAAACCTAATTAAACCTATTTTACCATTATAAATATCTTTCAATATTTAGTATGCATGAAATATAAATATTTGATCTAATAAGCTTTTAATTTCAAATTAATCAATACTAAACACACTAATCATAATATTAAATATCTTAATTATTCTCTAATTAAAGAAAGAGAATACATACCTCTTGATTAGAAAGTTCTTCCTCTTAATCTTCCCAAATTAGCTTCAATTCAATTCACAAATCGATGTTTTGTAAAGTTTAGAAGAGTTTGAGATTGTGTAAAAGAGTAGGAGAATGAAATGGAGTGAAATAGAGGGAAAAAGGTGTTTAAAAAGACATGAGAAAGGGCTCCAACGGTCAATTTGTCCGTTGGAGTACTGTTACCAATCGGTAACGGTCGAAATGTGCCGGGTGGTAATGAGTTGTGTCGGGCGGTAACGATCGATTTTGATCGTTACCAAGTTGTGCCGGGTGGTAATGGTCGAAATTTCGACCGTTACCGCTCGATATATCTCCATATCGATCGATACGGGAGATACTAGGTGTTCTGCCCGCCTGAGGGTGGTCCGCGTCATCGATATCTGTCGGACGATCTTGCACGCATCGCTTCGGTAGAGGGCGGTCCACGTACCGGTATCCTATCGGATCGGTAGATATCGCCTGTACCGGGCGGTACAGGTCGAAATTGCATACCATGGTTCCAAGTACATCGAGATAAAGTACTTGATGGTTAGAGAAAGAGTTCTGAAACAACAAGTGTCAATTGAGAACCTGAGCACCACCACTTTAATGGTTGTTGATCCATTTACTAAAGCTTTACAGTCTAAAATATTTAAAGAACATGTTCATAGAATGAGACTTGTGAGCAAGCTATAAAAGATACAATGATGCATGTTTAGGTGGATGTTATTATTGATTTTTTTTTTTACTTAATTAAAGTTATTCGTATCTGCTATCTTGTTTACATTTATGTTTCTACATATTATAGTTGAATGTAATAACATGATTGTCCTGATAAGATAAATTACAAGGGTCATTATGGATTATATTAGAAAAGATTAATTGCGTTGTGGTACATAGAAGGGGATATGATATTGATGACATACAATCGCTATGACTCGCATTAATAGTTTGACTTAATGTAGTATTATTATGCTTATTGGACTTATTACCTTGTTTTAAAATTCATGACCATGTATAAAATGCTTTTTAAAATTTTTCAGAATCCAATTAAGTAAAAAAATTTCAAACAAATTTTGTTTTGTTTATTTTGATTTTGAATTTTTTTATACCTTACCAATTAATGGGCATAGTGGCAGAATGTTAGATTATATGGCTCTATCTAATTGGATAAAATATATTATAGATTTGATTGAATTCTTATGACTGTTATCAACCAATAGAAAGGAAGTCCAATTATGGTAGGATTCCTTAGGAGATGATCTTGATGGGAGGAACTATCTTAATTACTTATTCTAAATCATCTGCTCTCGTTTATATATAAATAGGACATCTTTGGGACTAAATACTACGAACACGAGACCACAATATGTGGATACGTGACAGCTATTGAGCGATTATGGTTTCTCTCTCATTATTTATTGTCCCTAATTTATCGATCATAGTGGTCCTGTGAAAGGATAGGAAGAGAGGAGAAAGTGAGTCTAGTTTTCCTTGCAAATTAATATCATTGTGATTTTTGGATCCGAGGACGGTGTCCTTGCATATCATATAAAGGTTTTTCTGGATGGCGTCAAAAGATACGCATCATAAATCTGATATATTGTTATTTGATTTCAATCTTGACATTAAAGTTTTTTCGCATAACAGTAGCATATTATAGTTTTTATGTTTACACAAGTTCCTAGAATTTATTTGGAAGTGTTTCTAAGTTGCTGCCGAAGATATCTCTCAGCTCTTGATTAGGTCCATTCATCCCAGTTGGAAAAGAACTGCTTTTGTTATATCTGATTTTGGAAGCCTGAAATCATCAGAAGCGGTCAGCATGAATTCCAGATTTTTACATAGGCTTGTGGAACAGAAGTGTGTCATTGGAACATTGTAGAATGTTGATGCCATTTTGGGTGATCTCTTTTGCTAATCCTGAAGAGCTGCTGGCAGCATAACATTAAGCATTCTGCAAAGATTATCGTAAACCAAACAAAAAATTGTTTCATTGTTGGAATAGTTCATGAATAGGATCATAATAGTTCCATTCTCATGTTTTTGATTAATTCAATATTATTTACTATGTTGACATGCTATATTATGTCTTTTATCAAATTAATTGAAAAAAATGTCAGATGGATATAAATCTTGCTCTAATACTCTTTTTAGGACATGAATATTCGAGAAGCACTGATGAGGGCTGAAAAATCATTGAAATTAAGCAAACGCAAGGACTGGTACAAGATCCTTGGTGTTTCAAAAACTGCTTCTATTGCAGAGATAAAGCGTGCATACAAGAAGCTTGCTTTACAGTGGCATCCAGATAAGAATGTTGATAACCGTGAGGAAGCTGAGGCCAAGTTTCAGGAAATTGCTGCTGCCTATGAGGTAATTCAGGCTTAGATGTAAATTTTCCTTTTAACCTAGCATTCTTTTGAAGTTTTCCTAGCTTAAAACATTTTTTCGAATGTAGTTTTTTTGTTTCTGTGTATGAATTGAGTAGTTATATGATACTGTATTTTTTACATTTGAAGAAAAAAAATGCTAGCTTCCTTTTTGTTGTAATTTAAGTCGAAACCAAGTCTTTCTAGCCATCATTTAACAATTACTTACTTTTTCAGTATTATAGTTTGTCATTGAAGTCATGTGCAGAACAGTCATTCTTGCCTTTCGTTGCTTTGCACATAGTGTCGATCAACATATTGTTCAATCGTATAGCAGTAATTATTCTCTGGATACTGTATATGCTAGTTTGAGCAGCAGTATCATTTTGCAAATTGTTTCCTGAACCTATCCTGTATCCTCAATTTCATTAATTTTGATAACAGAACTAGAGATCATTTAAGAGAGTTAAAATGACTTGATGAATTGCCCACAGGTATAGATGGAGAACTAGGGGATCAATAGATTCTTCAAGTAGTTGGGACTAATTAACACCTTGTTGGTGTTATGCATGAAAATTGGCTATTTCCTTATTACCAAGTAGCCAATATTCTTAAAGTTATTTTAGATCAAGGTTCGTTGTATCCTAACGGATCGCATGGTATGTGCAGTACATATCGATCTGATAGAGGATCGGTATGGACGGTACATGCTAGTTTGTTGGTTTGTCTCACCGTATCATGTGTCGGTACATTAGTATGTACCATACCGATGGCTGGTTGGTACATCGGTATGAATCGATAAGGTGAACCATATTTTAGATATTTAAAAATATTGCAACAATAATCTAGCCATCATTTTACCATAATTTCCATACCATGTTGAAGGTCACTACATATTTACAATAATGATATCTATGGTTGAATTGCTCGTTATGCTTAGAAACAGTGTGCTGTTTTGTTTACCAATACAGCGCAGCTACTTGGTTAAATTGTATGAACTGTGGCATCTACCACAGACAACAATAACTACTCTTAAGTGAATCAACCTCTCGTCTTTGTTAAAGTAGATAATACATGTTCCATGTTTCAAGATTGCTATATAGTATGTTCTCATAAATAAACAATGTATTTTGTTTCTCAATTCTTTGCATTTTTCTCTGAGTTGTTATCATGATAAATTGATAGAATACCACTCCTGGATTTGTGATCGAGGCAATGCAGAAATTCTCTACAGTTATGAGGAATGGTTATATTTTTTTCATACGGTCGACATACACTACTATCTGATCGTGTAATCATCTCGTCTTCTTTAATAAAGGTACTTGGTGACGAAGACAAACGTGTAAGATATGACAGAGGCGAGGATCTTGATGAGGGTACGGGGATGGGAGGTGGAGGCTTTAACCCTTTTGGCGGCGGTGGACAACAGTTCACTTTTCACTTTGAAGGTGGATTTCCAGGTGGTGGATTCGGTGGTGGATTCCCAGGAGGGTTCGGATTCAACTTCTGATGACACTCAACTGTTCCTTCATCCACCAAACTTCTTCCCTATGATCAATGCTTACTCACTGACAGAAGTGCTTTAGGAACACGGAAATTGAGCAACCAAAGTAACTCGGAATATGTTGTTGATACACCCCAAAATTACTAGGGGGGGGCAGGGGGCAGCTCATAAGCAACAAGACGAGTGATGCAACATCTATTGGAGGACTTGCAGTGAGCATCCCTGTCGCTAGAACACCAGCATTGATTCTTTTTTTGTGAAGAAGACCTTGTTATCGATTAAAAAAATTTCAAGTTCTTCTAAATAAATGCTGATGGTTGCAGAATTTTCCCCTATAATTATGCACTTGTAGCTGTTCCAGATGCAGAAAGTGCAAGTAAAGCTTACTCTTCTTTTTAACTGGCTGATATATGGTACATTACTGCTAGGATGCATTTGGCAGCTCCAAGAGTGGAATGTGTAGAGGAAGAGCCATGTAAGGATCGCTACAATGCTTTCGATTTATGTTTTCTAAAATTTTTTATGGGATGATTTTTTTTTTAAAAAAAAGAAAGCTGTTTTTTTTTTTTTAGGCTTTTCCTGGAAGATGCCTCTTTTTCAGATTTTCCTAAATGTATTTTTGGTTGTCTAATTCTGAATACACTCTTGACTTGATAGTTAGTCATCTATCTTTTTTTTTTTCTCTCTCTTTCTTTACCTATCGATCCATCCATAGGGTGTACTGATCCATCGAATTGGATCGGATCGGTTCTCAGTTACATTATATTTCTTACGTTACAGTATTTTTTTGGTATTATTAAAAACACTTTAGCTCTTAAAAAAATAATGAGGTTTTAGTGTTTTTAAAAATATAAATTATTTTTTAAAAGATTTTTTATAAGGGTTCATAAGTATTTTTTAGATATTTTTTCAGTTCATTTCCCTTTTGTTCTCTAATAAGGTTATAATATGTTTTTTTAAATAAAGACCCATACTTATTTGAAAGGTTTATAAATATTTTCTTAATTTGTTTCGAGCCTATTTCTTAATGTATTTGGGAACATGAGCAAGGTTCGGGCTCAAAAATATATAAACATTCAAATAATTTGATTTCTATATATTCGAAATTAGACAAATAAAGAATGCTATGTGAAAATATAAAAAAAAAAAAAAACTTCCCACCGAATCATCGAGGGACCCGTTACTCTGACCAATGAGAAAGCTAATTTTAGTCATTTTGGTTTTTTCTATTTCCGGGCTTTCTTTCTGGATTAGGGATCAGACAGGACAATAATGGATATCTTACGACTAATACGATATATAATACGACCGATGGATGTGTAATGACTCTGCACCCAACCAAGCCGATCTTTCGGCTGCACGGGTCCCACAAGATGCGACCCGTCTCTTGACGGTTAAAAGTGGGGCCCACAAATACTTCTTATCAAACAATAATTAGAAAGAGGATAAGCCGTTGATGTTAATATAATATTTGATTTGCCGACTGCCGTCCACAATTCCATTGGTACGGATAACATTTGATGTTCCCACAATTCCCGGCTTTTATTTGTGGATTATTACTAAAATAGGAGGATAATTACAACGACAACAACAACAATAATAATAATAATAATATTATTATTATTGTTATGTGCAGGAAGTTAATATATTATAAATATGAGGCCGAATTGCCTTTGAAATAAACGAATAATTAATTAATGAGGAGGCACACGTCTCGTATTAATCAATAAATCTCCGAAATAGAAGCTTCGAACGGCCTCCTGCCGCGGAAGCAGCAGCGTTTCGACGGTTGGGAACGCGTTCCAACCTCGACGCCTTTCTCTGTCTCTCTCTCTCTCTCTCTCTCTCTCGCTCGCTCGCTCGCTTCTCTTTCCGGCCCCCTCGAGAACGTGAAGAGAAGGAGGAAGGCCGCCGGGGGGAAGGAGGAAGGGCAGAGGGAGGAGGTGGAATCGCGGAATGGGGAGCTACACCTGCTGCCTCTGCTTCACGAGGAGGTTCCGGTCGAGCGAGGCGCAGCCGCCGGCCGACGTGAGGGCGGCCTTCGAGACCTACGCCGAGGGCGCGGCCCACATGACCGCCGACCAGCTCCGCAGCTTCATGTCCGAGGCGCAGGGCGGCGACGGCGCCGACGCCACCGCCGAGCGGGTCATGGAGCAGGCCCTCCTGCTCCGCCAGCGCCAGCCCCTCCTCGGCAAGCTCGCCAAGCCGGCCTTCACCGTCGACGACTTCTACAACTACCTCTTCTCTGAGGAGCTTAACCCTCCCCTCGGATCTCAGGTAACGGTAACCTCCCCCTTTTCTTTTCATTGTCTTGGCACTTCTCAACTTGAATTAGATTTTTGACCATTTGAGGCTGCTTTATATGGACATCTAGATGATTCCCATGCATCATGAATCAGCCTAAATGCAATGTGGTTTATGGTGGGTGTAGATTACTCTCTACCGGAGACAATGTTCTGGGAGAAATGTGCATTGAATTGGAATGTTCTGCAAAAACACGGATTAAGATTGTAAGGATAAATGTGCTAAGAGCTTATACATGAACGTAGTTGGACAAAAGCAATTGTGAAATCAGTGCCAGAAGAAGTGGATTGACTAGTGCACCTGTGGATGGCACTTTAAAGAGGGTAAAACAAGCTAGAAGCGAACCTAAGCTAACTTATTCACAAATAGTTATAAGAGACACATGTAAACGATGAAATCTCTATTGAAAAATTGTTTTTATAACTAATATTTTATATGTTTATGATAATAATTCAATTACATTTTTTACTTTCATGAATGATCCACCTAAGCTAACTTATTAATAAATAGCTACATGAAGATGATGAGATCTTTATTGTAGATGTGTTTTGATAATTGATATTTTTCATGTATATGATGTGATGAGGACTGAATAACATTTTGTATGAATGCTCATGAAACACACAATTGTTGCTTCGTTATATACGAGTTTTGCTATCGATGCTACCACTGGAGAATATGAGGAAAAGGAATCGATTTAGTTATGAGGCTTTGTTGGGTCCCTACTTGGGTATAGTAGTCCCATGAGAAGTAGTTCAGTTAAGTCAGATCAAATTGCCGTTAATACTACTGAGCCCGATGTAACAAGAAAAGATATGATGGAAAGTGTGCGTATGCTTTTGTGAAAACCAGGAGGTTTCTTTTAAGATCGAAGACCAGAGGTTTTTATTCTTCTCTTTTACAAGGATGCTTGGGGCTCTTGGTGACTGAGGTTTCTTCTTGTCAATGAGTTTCTCTAATCTTGATAAAGAAAGCTATTCCTGTTCTTGTATGGAGACAGCTTCTTGTGCTTTTGGAGAGTTCTACTACTGTTGTGTTGAGGTTTCTTAATCTTGATAACAAAGACTATTCCCTTTTTGGTTTTTGAATATAAGTATTAGTGTCTCTCTCTATATCTTGGTGCTTAATTGCTTTCTTTTACTGTTGCATATTCTCATCGTTAGTGGATTTGATCTTATGTTTGTGGTTTTTCCCTTTTTGAGTTTTCTAGAAAAATATTTGTCTATATTATTCTTGGCCCTTAATTACCTTCTATTACTGTTGCTTCTTTAGCATACTGAGTGGGAAAGATTGCCTTCCCAAAGGATTTCAGTGCTGCCTTCTTAAGAGACACCAACAGCAGAACAGCTAAAGTAGCAGAATATTGCTATACAATTAGCTCAAGGTTACAAAATTGTTCAACATTCCTCATTCTTGGAAGTTGTCTTCCCGAAGAGTTTGAGCCATCATCCAAGAATTTCAGTTGCTATCTATTTTTGACACCCCAGATCCAAGTGTTTGATGTTTATTGGAAATATCTCATGCCTACCGGACTCATTTTGGGCGTCAAGTTTTATCATGAGCTCGCCACTGATGCTGTCTCTTTTGTTGGTTGTGTAACATAAACAGAGTGCTTAAGGATATTCTGTTGAGAGGAAATATGAACTACATATAAGTTACCTGTAAATATTTGTCTATTTTTTTTCAATTGAAGTGTGAGTTAAGCATACAAATGAGAAGCTGTCTTCTACAATTTTCTCTCTTCTTGTTGTTTGAGATTAGTTTCTCTCTGTTTAGATTTGCCCATTTTTGTCACATGAGCTTAAACTGCAAATTGTGAGGTTGATCTTCTTAGTTTCCAGCTTACACTTTTTGCTGTATCGCAAGTCCATAACTTGACCAATGCTTTGCGACATTTAATCTTGCACTAGCTCTAAGAAGTTGGCCTCAGATTGACATTCTTATTATTTTTAAAGTACTTCAGTGCAACCTTCTCTCTTATGATCTATAATTGTAAAAAATTTTGCACATCATCTGAATTAAAACCCATCTTTTAACTGCTCATCCTAATATCCATATCATGCTACTTAAGCATTTCTTCAGTGAAGCTGAAGACCTAGGAGTTTGACTCATTCTGGTAACACAAGGAGCGATTATTATTATGAACAAAATCGTTGCTATTTCTTACTGATCATGTGCTTTTTATGTTTGCTGCATACTCCACTTATATGCTTTTTGCAATGAAATCTACACCTAAACAGTCAATGACCTCATTGCATGACAACTATTTGACAGTCTATTTGTGAATTAATATGATTGACTTATTTTTCATGAACAGGTTCACCAAGATATGACTGCTCCTTTGTCCCATTATTACATCTACACAGGACATAATTCATACTTGACTGGGAACCAGCTCAGCAGTGATTGCAGTGATGTCCCAATTATAAAAGCACTCCAGGATGGTGTGAGAGTAATTGAGCTAGATATGTGGCCCAATGCTACTAAAGATGACATTGATATTCTTCATGGAAGGTATTGAAACACCCAGTTATAACTTCATGGATTCTTATCTATTCTTCAAAGTTGTTTTGAATCTTTTGATTACTGTTGCTTTGATCATAGCATCTTGGATAAATCTGGAATAAGTTAGAGGCTGAATTAAATTTCTAAAGGTGTAAGATAACTAGATGTTTCAGAGTGAAGCCAATACAAGAGCTGTTCTTTGGTAGTAATGCCAATTGCAAACTTCACAAGGACATGATTATCTTCTGATTGTCTTTCTTATCTCAAGGTGAATTTGCATGACAAATATTTAGCTTCTCTATCCAACTCTAACCGACTGTATCAAGGCTCTATTATCAAGCTCCTTCCTAAAGTGTGATGATTTGCCATTGTTAGCATTAAGCTTCAGAGTTGGATTGTTAGTGCTTATTCTGAGAGGAAATGTAGGGAATGGTACAAATGACTTTAATAAAAAGTACTTGGATCATGGAAGGTAAAAGATGACCCAATGGCCTAGGGAGAGTCAACATATGCGGCCTTACCCTTGCAAGCAGAGAGACATGAACCAATTAATAGGCAACAACATGTGTTAACAGCCCAAGGCAATTCTGAATTTAGGTAAAATACTACATCAAATTTTTTAGTGATAATTTTGGAAATCCAATTTTCACAAAATAAAGGTAATCTAGTTTACTTTCTAGGCAGCTTTGGACAATAATTTTCAAGTGAAATTCAACTAGATTATTTTGTAGGCTTGGAGCTACTTTGGCAGTTGGTTTTTTACGAAAGTTAAGGATCCATTTGCAATTCCCTGTGCCGAAGGAGCTGCAAGGATTTTTTTTTCTATTTAGAACAAATCTTAATCTGCAAAGAAGAAATTATATATTAAAAGTGTGATATCCAAAAAGGTTAATTGTCCTTTTCTAACTCCTGAGTAAGGAATGTGAAGACTCTACAAAATGTCTCCTCAATAGGGAGGTCAAATGACATGTCTCAGATTCCTCATTGAACTAGATATAACCACCTACAGCACTGTTGATTGATTGTAGAAGTAATAATTATGTACTATGTTTTCTTTCGAAGGTCAGAATTTTCTGCAAAAAATTATTTTTATTGGGTCTATAATGATTATTTGCTCGTTTATTAATTGCTTAGGAATTCTGATATTGTGAGTCTTGTGACTACCATATATGAAGTTATAGGCAATTTGCTTTCTTTTATCAGCTTGTGAATTTTTTTAACAATATCAGTAGTTTTTACTCTAACCTTGATTATCTGTTCGATACAGCAGATGAACTTTTTCTTCTGTTTCTTTGAATAAGTTGAGCCTAAAAATATATTATATTTCTTTATCCTTTTTCTCTTGTAATTCATTTTTTTGTTATTTTCATTTCCTAGGACTTTGACTTCTCCTGTGGAGCTTATTAAATGCCTACGGTCCATCAAAGAACATGCCTTTTCTGCATCCCCATATCCTGTTATTATAACTCTAGAGGACCATCTTACTCCTGATCTTCAGGCTAAAGTGGCTGAGGTAACTTTTCTTTTCTTTTCTTTTCTCCTAGAACTCACTTTTGATTTACTTTTAAATAAAGTTTTAACAGTTAACTGAAGCTTCTATTAGATGGTCGTAGAAACATTCGGGGACATGCTATATTACCCTGACACAGAATCTCTTAAAGAGTTCCCTTCACCAGAAGCCTTAAAGGAAAGGATCATTATTTCAACCAAACCGCCAAAAGAGTACCTTGAAGCCAAAAATGTTAAGGAAAATGATGATGGAACCCAAGAGGAGAAGGAATCTGATGAAGAAGCATGGGGAAAGGAGGTCCCAGACCTCCAAACTGAGCTTGAATATGCAAAGGTATTTACTGCTAAATTGCAATTCCTTTTTCTTATTATTCACCAGACGGATGTAGAAATTTGATTTCTGGAAAGTATAATCCTTCATCATAATGAATATGGTCGGATTGAACAGAATGACAATGACGATGTGGACTATGGTGATGATAGTGATGATGATGATGATGATCAGAAAAAACCCCAGAGTTCCCCACTTGAATATAAAAGTCTAATCACTATTCAAGCTGAAAAACCAAAGAGCGATATGAGCGAAGCATTAAGAGTTGATCCCACTAAAGTTAAGCGTCTCAGTTTGAGTGAAAAGGAACTTGTGAAGGCAGCACCTTCACATGGGTCAGATCTAGTAAGGTACACTTTGCCTTTGGAGTTTTTTATTTGCATAACTTGGTACAGTTTTTATTTTTGATTATTGAAGAAAACTAGTTTTTTTTCTTGAGGAGAAAAAAAGGGACAAAAGAACAATTTTCTTTTCTGTGTGTGGAATTGTCAGTTTTTTGTCATAGAACTTGCTTCTTGACCTCAATTTTGTCTTCCCTTCTGGAAAAATTGCTGGAAGCTTCTTGATATGCTCTTTCTTTTGTAGATTTACTCAGAAAAATCTACTCCGGATATATCCAAAAGGCACACGCGTTAATTCTTCTAATTATAATCCATTCATTGGATGGATTCATGGTGCTCAGATGGTTGCATTTAATATGCAGGTGGGATTGAGATATCATTGGTGTATGTACTAGCTATTATAGTCATGTTGTTATCTAACTTACTATGTTTCATTAACTAATTATGCAGTCAGATATGGCTTATCTGATTATGATATGTTTCAAAGTACCTTTTGAGATATGAGGTTAGTACTAAAAACCAAATTTTAGTCGTCACTAATAATACATTAGTAGACTTGGAAAATTAAGAAGCAAATCAAGTTCCAAATGGTAATGACTTTGATGTGGGAGATAGCTGATGGATATTAAGTTCATAAGATAATGGGTCCATAAGTTGATTACTTAAGATAGAAGATATTCATGAACGATCAGATGTATGTTAGTAGAGGGCACTGTACCAATTTACTTATGGAACTTCATGAATGCCTGGCAAATGAGTCATAAGCTCTGGGAGAGCTCATTGTTATCTATTTTCTGTACTTCAGGATGTTCAGATACTGTGGTTTTTAGGTTTTCTTTGAAGTTATATTCTACTTTATCTTTGATAGGGGTATGGAAGGTCACTATGGTTGATGCATGGATTTTATAAAGGCAATGGAGGATGTGGATATGTAAAAAAACCAGATTTTCTGCTAGAGCATGGCTCAGATAATGATGTTTTTGATCCCAACGCTGATTTACCCATAAAGAAAACCTTGAAGGTGTGATTTGGTTATTTATTTATTTTGTTCAAACTAATACTGGGATTTGTTTCTGCACTATTATCGTCACTTCTACAGCAGTTCAGATTGTTTTCTCGAATTCTGATATTTTCTCCAGGTCAAAGTATACATGGGAGATGGTTGGCATGCAGACTTCAAACAGACACATTTTGATTCATATTCCCCTCCGGATTTCTATACCAGGGTAAAAGAACAACCATGCTCACTGCTTCAACTCCATGTTTCTACGTGCCATCACCTTTTTCTCATCTTTTAATTTGCCAATGTACTGATCAGTACATTGTAACTTCTATATCTGTAACTCTTTGGCAACATCTATCTTGAACCTAATATGAAAAGAGGAACAATCCAAGTCCAATATATTAAGCAAATCGTTTATCGGTCAACAGGTGGGGATAGCAGGGGTTCCGGCTGATACCACAATGAAGAAAACAAAGGCGGTAGAGGATAATTGGACACCTGTTTGGGATGAGGAGTTCACCTTCCCCTTAACTGTGCCTGAGCTGGCCTTGCTGCGGATCGAAGTACATGAACATGATAAGTCAGGGAAGGATGACTTTGCTGGCCAGATTTGCTTGCCTGTATCAGAGTTGAGACAAGGTTTCCGTGCCGTGCCACTCTTTGATCGCAAAGGGATGAAGTTTAAATCTGTAAGAGTGCTCATGCGATTTGAATTTGTATGACATTCTTGTTGAGAGATACTGTACATGCTTGTTTTAATTATGAGGGAGGGTACTAATATCTTGTTGTAACATAATTCGTCAGCATAATCATTTTTTTTCCAACTTGAGTTGACTGTCGTGGTCTACAATTTGATATTTGCATTGCCAAGATAGTAGACTAATACATTCTTGATGAGATGTCCTGTAAATGTTTGTTCTAATTGTGAGGGAAGGTGTTAATGTCTTGTAATATAATTTGTCAGCATAATCATTGGATATTTTGTTCTACAATTTAATGTTTGCATTGCTAAGAGAGTAGACCGATACTATTCAGCTGTAATTTTTAGGTTCCTCTTAAGATAGTCTACAATGGAGATACCAAATGTATAATTTTCTATGGAAACTCATATATCAATTGCAAAAAGTTAATTATTAGTATTTTTCTTAAATCTCATCTTAATTGATTTTTAATCATCAATTTGATAAGACCCCTTAGGGTTTTATCGTGGAAAAAACGAAAGAAGCGAAGGAGAAGCGAAAGAAGTGAAAAAAAAAGGGGATAAATGATCGCTTCGAGGGGATCGGCCTCCTTGATCACTTCGAGGGGATCGACCTCCTTTGATCGCTTCGAGGGGATCGACCTCCTAGGGTTTGCCAAATGACTAAGATAACTTTTTCATTCCTTAATGAAAATAAATAAATATAACCCTATTTATAGAGTTCCACCTAGGGTCCACAAGGACTTGGACTCTTGATAATAAATAAATATTAAATAAATCCTTATTCGACTCTTCCTATGCTAAACACAACTTAATAAATATTATTTAAAAATTCAAAAAATAAAAGGATCGTAACAGTTTCGCCTCCTTTAAATCAGCCTTGTCCTCAAGGCTGAGCGGCATCAAATTCAGGGAGATTCTCTTTCAGTATAAGATATCTGCGACGCATCACAACTCGTTGATTAAATAAGTACGGCCTCCACCTTTTGATAATGTGAGCAACAGGTCGACCTTTTAGTGTAGTAGTCATTGCAATTTTCTGCAGAACCCTCTTCATTCAATGGCTAGTAACAACTGTGGCCTTACTTCTTCGTCTTCCCTTTAGGATCACCACTTTGAAGTCTTCCAAGGGTAGCAAAAAGAAATCCAACAGCAGTTTTTGGCCTTGTATAATCAGTTTTATCTTTAAACATTTGTTGTCACAAGTTAAAGTTCATCCATCGGTGATTGTTACTTCGAATTTATCACAGTCTTCAATATGGTAGACCAATCGGTCAGTAACCTTATTGTCCATGAAATCGTTAGTGCTACCGGTATCAATCACAATAATAACAGATTGATATTCTAAAATTCCTTCAACTTTCATAGTTTGCAGATTAGAATAGCTAGTTAATGCATGCTTTGTGTGTGTAATAGGTCCAACATTTTTATTAGAATCTATACCTTCATGATCGGAGTTAACTTTGTGAGCTTCCAGATCCTCCCTAATTGGTTCAATCATCAGAAGTTGCCCTTGTTTATATCTATGCTTCTTACTCTACTTTTCATCATAATGCCAGCACAAACCTTTTGTCGATCTTTCCTTGAGTTCTTCTCGAGTGTTAAGGATTTGGCTAGGAATAGATGGGGCTGGTGGCTCGCTGACCATTTGTTTGTTGTCACTTCTGTTTCGACGATTTTCCCAATTGATTTTTTTCTCATGTTGACATGCAAATGAAATTACATCTATCATAGTGCGAGGCTATCGAGCTTTAACTTCACATCTGATATCTGGATTACGCCTTTCGTTTCTACTAGCTATCGTTCAGACTAACCTATAGCTTGATTTGATCAACGTTCGAATCTGTCCAGTAGAGTCTAACGAATTTTAGCGAGCTATCAATCTTGTTGAAACTTACTAAAGTTCTTAGGCAGATTCTTTTGAATCCATTAAGGGTCTCTTACAACTAGTTCTCAATTTTGATTTCCAATACTTCAATTTGGGATATAACTAAGTTGTCGGTAGCCATTCCAATTTCTGTCGCTGCGTAGGGTGAGAGCATCGTGGGATGGAAGGCGGCGACATCGGTGTAATCTGATGGCAACCGACGACTGCAGGATGGAAAATTTCTGTCGATACGTGCTATGTGCGGTATTGGTGCAAGTCCCGAGGGCTGGATGGTGGCAACGTCGATGTTGCCACAAGTGCTGTAATGCAAAGAGGCGATCGTCGAGCAGTCGAGGTTAAGATTGCCGTGGTGCGGTTGGAAAAAAGTTGAAAGGCAGCGTGCATGGGAAGAAGGCAGCAATGTCGTGGGAAGTCGGTGCTGGTCGTGGGCGGCTGCAGCAGTCATGGCGACTGAGGAGTTTGCGGTGGCAGTCAGCACTTGCGGCCATCGTGGGAAAGCTCTGTTTCGCCACAAAACAGGGCTGTTGTAAGGCAGTGGGCGATTGAGGAAGCAGCGGTAGAGAACAAGGCTGCAGCTTCGATTACGACCAAAGGGGAGGCAACAGGGGGGAGAGCGCCGAGGCTAGAAGGCGCCGGGATACACTGTTTCTGTCGCACCGCAGAAGGGGCCGTTGGTGATGCTGAAGAACGTGGCGGCTGCGACAGCTGGTGGCGGTGGTGGCGTAGCTGGGAGGAGATGCTATCTGCAGCTGAGGCGGCTTTAGAGATGCCGAGGACCGCGGCTGGAAAACTCGACGGCGGCCCTTTCTCGCTCGAGCAGGATAGGGAGCGCTGCCCTCACGGTGCTCTCAGTTGGGAGGTGCACGGTTGGGCTTCGTCGGCTAGCAGCGATGGTGGTTGTTGGCTGGGAAGCAGCGGCAGAGGAGGTACGTGGGCCGAGAAGCAGCAGTAGTTGTTGTCGAGGTCAGGGGCTACGACGACGATGGTCGCGGTGTCACGAACGGTCATCGTACTCTCGTAATAACTTCGCTCAACAAATTATTCATCGTTTGTTCATGCTTGTACATATCTTTGGCAGTCTATTTTACCATAATTTTGATATGTTTTTCTTAGAAAAATATAAGAAACAGCAGCTTGCAACGCTGTAGAATGATCGCTCACTGCACCGGCAGAACTACCCCAAAATGACTCCATTTTCATGTGTCGTGGCCTATTTTCTGTATCCCGCGGCTATCCCCAAAACGTCAGTCATCTCAGCACCTTGGAACCCCTTGGGTGGCACAGGGCTAGATGGGGCTTCGGGGTAGTGTCGGGCATTGAACACTTTCACAAGTTTGTACGTCAAATTGACGGAAACTTACCTTCACGCTCGACACGCAGGGAGTAGTTGTTTGTGGACTTGTAATTGCTCGTTCACCCTTCTAAAGTCCTTGTTTTCCCCTCTCTTTCTTTGCTTTCCTGCACTCCAAGTGCTCACTCAATTGCTTGTAAAGCTTCCCTCTTCGTGAGACGTTGGAACTTGTCCATCGCTCATTTCAAAAACTAATCAACTTCTGTTTTACAGGTCCTATGAGACCTGCATGAGGTTGCAGCTCGGTTGAACCTTTGCGGATGCGTATGTCGTAAGAGCACCTCAAGACTTAGGCAATCCCTACTAATTCTGATTGAAGTGAGCGCAAGGATGCTTCTCGACTTAGGCAACTCCAACTAAGTCTGTGCTTGCAGCAATGGAGTCTCACCACTTAGGCAATTCTAGCTAAGTGCATGACATTATGGTATTAGAGCAAGCAAGCAGCGAAGAAACTTTGCAATCTCGCTATGGTGAAACATCGCCGCGAATCAAGCAAGATGGAGCAAGTCGGATAGTTGCCCTAAGCAGCCGCAGGTGGGTCGCATGTACAAACTCGCTCCCTCACTACTAGAGCCGCTCAAGAGAAGCGGGGCAGCGAACATGATGAGTAAGAAGTTCGCTACTCATCACGAGCGGAGGAGGCATAATCTGGAGCGCCAACGGGGAAAAAGAGCTAGAAAGAGAGAGTCACAGTGGCAGAGACCCGCTTGGATGTCTTTGAAGCAAGCTTGGAGGAACTCTACCAAGGCCAACGAAGGCTTCTTGGGGTAGAGAGCTCGCAAGAATAAGTTGAATCCCGGATCAACAAGGTTGAGGCCCTAGTCGACCAACAATGGATGACACCAAGGACTCCGTTCGAGATCTGCAAGAGATAGTGGCAGAACTCACTTCCAAAGTGACGGTGCTCACAACGGCGCTAAATGCGGGAGGGAGCAACACCCATGTTGCATCGATACAAAGCTTCAGAGCACCTGACCCACATTGTTATGGGGGTGCTAGAGATGCTAAGGAGCTCGAGAATTTTCTGTTTGATATGCAATAGTACTTCCGAGCTACGAGGCCAGACTCTGAGGACACCAAGGTTTCGATAGCGACCATGTATCTGAATAGAGATGCAAAACTTTGGTAGTGAACCCGTTGGGAGGAGATTCAACAAGGTCGGTGTCGAGTGGATACATGGGAAGACTTAAAGCGAGAGTTGAGAACTTAATTCCTACCTGAGAACACTGAGTTCGTCGTAAGGAGGAAGTTAAGGTAACTCTACCAAACGACTTCTAATCGAGACTATGTGAAGTAGTTTTCTGCACTGATGCTAGACATTCAAGATATGTTCGAAAAACATAAGTTGTTCAGCTTTCTTGACGGCATGAAGCCATGGGCTCAATAGGAACTTCATGGATGGAATATCACCGATATGATCGAAGTAATTGCAGCTGCAGAAAGTGTTGGGAAATCCAAGGGGAGCGACATCACATGCGCAGCGGACGAACAGAAAACAAAACCCCAGATTTCTCATAGAAAGTTTTTGTCGTTGTGCGAAGATCGGTGCATCAAAACAAATCTGTGAAAACTACACGTGTAAAAGAAGATACCTAGGAAGATCGTATATCCTTGAATTTCTGCAGATCTGTGGGAGAGGATGAAGGAGGTCAAGCGTCCTCCTCTCTAGTGGTATCCACACGGTAAGGATTGCGACGATGCACCTGTCTCTCTCTGGGGAGAGGAGAATAGGAGGTGGCTACTAAAAACCCTCAGCCTATAGAGCTATGATTCCCTCCTATTTATAGAGGCCCCCTGAAAATCCTAATGGATCTTTTTGCCCTATTGGGTATTGGATCTCCATCCAATTTTCCAAGCCTCTTGGATTAGTGGGTTTCTACCCAATAATCTCTTATTAGCAATTATTGGATCTCATCTCAAGATCCAATAATTCAAGGGCTTAATGGATATCCAATAAGATAAGGGGTTCAGCGGATATCTCATATCCGAACCTCTACTCGTTGCAACACCTACCATATGTGTGTGACCCTCTAGGCCCAATATCGAGTGGCCATGAGTCATACTTGTCGAACTCCTTCCGACTTAGTAAATTATTATCTCTATAATAATTCACCCAACTCATCGACTTTGGACGTGCTTCAGGCCACTACGCCACGACCCCCCTGCACGATACAGGGAATCCAATCTTTTGACTTATCTGTCCCTCGCTACTATATATCTATAGTCCTCATCCATCTAATATCCCGAGACCCTATAAGGAATAGTGTTTGTCAAGCCAAAGCCCATACTGGTCTCTCCTCGAGTCTTGCTCTTGTCGGATTTTCTGGGAGAACTCTTTCTCTCTCAATCCAAATAACCTTGGCCAAGGATTTGTTCGAGCAAGAACACATGAGATATTTCTCTTATGATACCGAGAGCGGATGATCCTCTATTGACACTCAATAGCCCTCGTAAGGTTGGCTACCACTCCCAATGACTGATTGTACTAGATATGGAACTTTCAAAACCTATAAGTTCGGTATCAAAGAGTGGAGTACTCATACAAGACATCCTTGGTGTCTCAAGTCTAAGGACCAGATACACTACTGGGACTACTAATCGCCAGCCGACGTGAGGTATCAATAACCATCCAGCATTCCGTAGGCGGATCAATCAGTGAACTCATTCTCCAATGAGCACCTGCATTATACCCTTAGTATCCCCACACGAGTAGCTATGAGATCAGCTACATCCATCATATGAAGGGGTATACAGCACACTAGTCTATCTGGTTATCTCGATGTCCTTCTCGAGTAACTTATGACCATGATAATTTAGGGTCTGTGTTTAAAGGTGAATCGGTCTCATTATCGTAATCTCATCATGATCTAATTTGTATTACACAGATCCAAGGACATCATAATATACATCTAGATAATGTGAGATAATACCAATAATCATAAGCAAAGAAATTGACGCAGCGTGTTACAGGTGCAATCACTCATGTGATTGGCTTGTAGGGCACCTATAACTAGCAATCTCCCACTTAACCTAAAGCCAATCACCAACATGTCTGATCCCCATCAGACCTCTGTGACGCTCAAAGACAATCTGAGTCAATGGCTTTGTCAGTTGATCTGCAATGTTATCTTCGGATGGAACTCTTTCCACTGCTACATCTTTTCTGGTCACGATCTCTCTAATAAGTTGGAACCTCCTTAGAACACTTCTGATGAGACCCGAGTTCTCTTATTTGAATAATCGTCTCGTATTTGTTGTAATATAAAGGAATCAGCTCCTCGCTGCTCGGGATGACTCCTAGATCTATGATGAACTTCTTCATCCTGACTCTCTCCTTTGCTGCCTCTATCGCAGTAATGTATTCTGCCTCTGTGGTCGAGTCAGCAGTAGTGTCTTGCTTGGAACTCTTCCAGCATACTGCTCCTCCATTCAGGCTGAACACATACCCTGAATTAGACTTGCTATCATCGACATCGGACTAGAAGCTCAAGTCCATGTAATCCTCAATCCTGAGGCTACTGCCTCCATATACCAGTAAAAGATCCTTAGTCCTTCTCAAGTACTTAAGGATACATTTTACTACTTTCTAATGCTCCAAGCCTAGATCTGCCTGATATCTGCTCGTAACACTCAAGCATGCGCTATATCAGGCCTAGTACATAGCATAGCATACATGATAGATCCAATCGCTGATGCATATAGTATCATATCCATGTGTGCCCTTTCTTTAGGAGTCTTTGGGGAAATACTCCTAGAAAGTGATATTCCATGTCTCATTGGTATGAGACCTATCTTGGAATTTTCCATGCCAAACCTTTTGATATTGGTGTCTATGTACCTGGATTGGGACAAGCCAAGCATCCTCTTGGATCTATCTGCTAGTTATAGATGCCCTACAATCACATGAGTGATTGCACCTGTAACACGCTGCGTCAATCTCTTTGCTTATGATTATTGGTATTATCTCACATTATCTATATGTATATTGTGATGTCCCTGGATCTGTGCAATGGGAATCGGATCGTGATGAGATCACGATAATGAGACCGATTCACCTTTAAACACAGACCATAAATTATCCTGGTCATAGGTTACTCGAGAAGGACATCGAGATAATCAGATAGACTAGTGTGTTGTATACCCGTTCATATGATGGAGGTAGCTGGTCTCATAGCTACTCGTGTGGAGACACTAAGGGTACAATGCATGTGCTCAATGGAGAATGAGTTCACAGATTAATCCGCCTACAGAATGCTGGATAGTTATTGATACCCCATGTCAGACAACGATTCCGTAGTCCCAGTAGTGTATCTGGTCCTTAGACTTGAGACACTAAGGATGTCTTGTATGAGCACTCCACTCTTTGATACCGGACTTATAGGTTTGGAAAGCTCCATATCTAGTACAACCGGTTATTGGGAGTGGTAGCCAACCTTACGAGGGCTATTGAGTGTCAATAGAGGATCATCTGCTCTCGGTATCATGAGAGGAATATCACATGTGTTCTTGCTCGAACAAATCCTTGGCCAAGGTCATTCGGATTGAGAGAGAAAGAGTTCTCCGGGAGAATCCAATAAGAGCAAGACTCGAGGAGAGACCATATGGGCCTAACAGCACCATGCCCGGTATAGGGTCTCTGGGATATTAGATGGATGAGAGATTATAGATACATGGTAACTGAGGACAAATAGGTCCAAAGGATTGGATTCCCCTGTATCGTTTGGGGGCTGCGGTGTAGTGGCATAGTACGTCCGCAGTCGATGAGTTGGGTGAATTATTATAGAGATAATAATTCACTATGTCAGAAGGAGTTCTAACAAGTATAACTCACGACCAGCTCGATATTAGGCCTAGAGGGTCACACACATATGGTTGGTGTTACGACGAGTAGAGGTTCGGATATGAGATATCCGCTGAACCCCCTATCTTATTGGATATCCATTAAGCCCCTAAATTATTGGATCCTGAGATGAGATCCAATAATTGCTAATAAGAGATTATTGGGTAAAAATCCACTAATCCAAGAGGCTTGGATAATTGGATGAAGATCCAATACCCAATAAGGCAAAAGATCCATTAGGGTTTTTCAGGGGGCCTCTATAAATAGGAGGGAACCAGAGTTCTATAGGCTGAGGGTTTTTGGTAGCCACCTCCTATTCGCCTCTCCCCAGAGAGAGGTGCATCGTCATAATCCCTGCTGTGTGGATACCGCTAGAGAGGAGGACACTTGACTTCCTTCATCCTCTCCCACAGATCTGCAGGAATTCAGAGATATACGATCTCCCTAGGTATCTTTCTTTTGCACGTGTAGTTTTTGTGGATTTGTTTTTGATGCATCGATCTTCACACAACGATGGAAACTTTATACGAGAAATTTGGGGTTTTGTTTTCTGTTCTTTCGTTGTGCATGCGATGTCACTCCCCCTTGCGAGGATTTCCCAACAGTGGCATCAGAGCCAAGTTGTTAGTGCGAAGATTGGATCTTAAACTACGTGGATTGTGATTTAGAACAGGTTTTGTCACCAAAATCGTTGGCGCAAAAGGTGAGGAAGGGCAGCAACTGTTGCTGCCCTTGCTGCTCTCGCACGATAGCCTTGCTGCCTGCAATAGCAGCCAACCGGCGGGCTGCAAGCCATAAGCAAGCAGCACCTGTAGGCTGCCTCTACTGGCGACCTGCAGCATGCCTACAAGGGGTAGGCGGCGCCCGCTTGCTACGGCCTGCTCGCAAGAATCGACACCACCTGCAGACGCTGCGCACGGCGAAGCGAAGCGCGCATGCGCGAAGCTCCCGCATGGCTAGCGCTGCCACGGCGTCGCCCACTCGAAGCGGCGCCATGCGGCTCGTGCCGCTTAAGCGGCGCGCCGAGACGTTACACCGCCGAGGCAAGACGCTGTTGTGCGAGCATCGCCCGGCTGTGGCGCTTGCGCGAAGCGGCGCCCATCCGCGATGCAGGACAGCGCTTGCCTCTGCCAGCAGCGCCGCTGCCATGCCAGCGCCACGAGGCACCCGTGGCTGGCACCCTCGCCAAGCGTCATGCGGCGATGCGCGGCGCCACCGCCTCCTCGCAAGGGGGCGCCGCCGAGGTGCGGCGCCGCAACCGCAACGCAACGCCGTAGAGGGAGAGGAGTTAGGGTTTTTGGGCAAAAGATGATTTTGCCCCTCAAAATTTTAGAAATTCCAGATTCTGTCCCCTTTGATAGAATTACCAAAATACCCTTATAATTTGAGAAATTCCAATCTTTGTCCCTTATTGTCACGGACAAAATTATAAACGGCTTGTTCGGTGTAACACTTATGTGTGTTTGTGTCCCTTTTGGTTTGTTATTACTTGTAAAGGGCTTGCCAAAGGCTAAATGCCCAATTTGAGTGAGTTTGGCAGCCATTGTCGGCTTGTACAGAAAGTTTGTGTCATGTGGACACTTGTACTAGATTCGGTCTGTAGAGGACCAATTCTATACCTTTGTTGTGCAACTGTTCTGAGCTTGTAATATCCATGGTTGGAATGTGCATCGGCTATAAAGTGTTTGCTAAAAGAGTGGCTTGTGGATCCCGTATAAAGCGCTTTCTCTGTCCCGTCTTCTCTTTCGTAGGTCCTAAGGGATTGTAAGAGATTTCGGGGAGGCTGACCTTTGCGGTGATATGCATTGGTGCCGCACGGCTTAGGCAAAACTAGCTAAGTCCGTGACAGATGGTATCAGAGCGGGACAAGCCCACTTACAAACACTTAGCATGCAAACGTGGGGGACCTAGCGAGGCACCACGAGTATAACAAGCTAAGAGGAATTGCGGAGCGCACAAAGGTCGGGATGGCGGAGTTCGAGCAGTGGCTCGACATTAACACCCAGACTTGACAGTGCTCGAGGCAAGCAGAGTGCTTGGCAAAGGATGAGACCGTGCAAGGTGGAGTGGGTTGTTCAACGATCAAAAGAGTTGTTAACTCAAGGAATTTGATACTCATGCAAGGCCTTGCATGCGGACGATGGATTGTTCGCGGCCATCCCAAGGCGACCGAAGGTCGGCGCCATGGAGCATTAAAACTTTCTCTTCGGCATGTGCGGATACTTTCGTAAGAGGTTGAAGTGTGCAAAAGAGTTCGGCATGTTGCTAGACCCGAGAGGGTGCAAAGGTCGAGTGTATTGGTGAAATGTCACAATCTAGCAAGTGCATTTACAAAGACAGAATTGGGCACAGTTTGTTCAGCATAGGCGAAGTAGTCCAAGGGGATGGTGGTCTCCAAAACTCCCAAAGGGAAGGAGGCGAAGAGCGAAGTTGCTCCAACGGGACAGATATCCAAGAGGGATAAGTCCCGATTCTCCATAGGGATAATCTTGTGCAATGAACCGCACTAGTTGAGGAGTACCTCAAGTCGAAGCTCGATGGATCGAGTGAGTGGTAAGGAGTCATTGCATAATCTCGCAAGTGGTGATGCGTTGGTGGACGCATAACGAGATTAAGTGGGGGAGCAACCCAGGCAACACAAAGCGAAGGCACACTTGGAGCCGATAGTGAGATCGAACTCAACAAAGGGCTGACCCGTGGAATGGTGGGTGTGAGGGCCACCATTAACGCAATGCAAATCGAGAAGCGGAACAATTTGGGGGTAACTTGTTGATGTACCCAAACCGCATGAAGGGAGTTGGCAAAGAAGATAGAACGTGGAGCGGAGGTGTGGAGCTTTCCTTAGACAGAAGTCAAGGACATGGACTCTTGCAGAGACAAGAGTAGGATCATGTCGTTCCTTGAGTTCTCTATTCTGATGGAGCAGACTCATCTTGTATGGTGCCAAAGACGAAGGGAACTTCGGGGCATATGCACCTTATCTCGGTGAAGCATTTGATAGAGGAACTAAGGCGATACAACTTGCAAGTGGCGGTTGGTGTTAGAAGGCCTTGCACGGGCAAGAGGATGCTAAGGCGGATGCTCTTGAAGAATATGCCATAGTGTTGCTATTCGAAAGGTTGCCATGAGGAAAGCGGTGCGCAATGGATATTGTACTTGGTAGGGGCGAGTCCCGATCCGCATAAATGTGCACCTATTTCAGTAAGTCGAGGGACTTCAAAGGAGCTACTAGGCGATGGATCGTCCTAGAGCTAGGCTTCGTCCGAGTGTGACCCGAGAGTGGGTGGACGAAGGTTGATTGCCAAAGGAGCGAACAGAATCGAAGCTGGCGAAGGCCCTGCGATGTGTTGGCGGAGTCCACACATGGAGATATCGTAGTTCGAGTTCATACCACAGGGATCAGAATGCAAGGATATGTCATCAGACGATGACATGATGCAGTGGATCGTGGTGGAATGGTTCGTGGCAAGTCGACACATACGGTGAGTCCCATGGGGGGACTAGATCATGCAGAGGTATGATCGGGAGTGCGACTAGGAGCTCCAAGTCGGTGAACAACACGATGGTAAGAAGAGCTATGGATTCAAGCAGTGAATGCCATGGTACCGTAGAGGCGGGTCTTCCGTGCGTGCACCGAATGTTGCATTGAATGGAAGCCTTGGACATCAGCTTATGGGGGCTGTGCCCTATCGAGGAAGAAGTTCAGATGCAAGTACTAGGGAGTCCCATGTGGGGACTGGATCATGCAGAGGTATGATCGGAGCGGCTGAAGAGTGGAACTACTTCAGAGCTCACATTCGCTTAAGGGAGCCCGGCAAGTCGGAGGACAAGGCCGAGTAAGTGAACGTTGCGACCAATGAAGCTAAGGAGAACAGAAGCGGTGTAAACCCTGCAGCATGATGGCAGAGGCCATACATGGGAGTTGCAGTCTGTCTTTCCATCGACCAAGTAGAACTGCTCAGAGAACACAGAGGTGTTGAAGCAGATGGTCGAAAAGGGCGAGGAAGCAATGACGAGTCCAGAGGGACTCAGCTACCCAAGATCAGTCATCGGTTAGAAGGAAGGTGGACTCAGAGGAGGGCCGCATTGCCGTAGAGGCAGATCTACCGATCACGAAGAAGAGATGCAGATGCGAGACAACGAATAGCTGCGCCATAGACATTGTAGTGTCATGGTACCGCAGAGGCGGGACTTCCGGGGAGTCATCAATCCCTTGCTCTCATAGAGGGAGAGCGCTTGGTCGTGATATGGGCCATGAAGGAGGAGAATGCTTTGGCAAACTCCATGTACCAAGACAAGACTGAAGGACAGAAGCCAGAGAACTTCGTAAGACCAATGTCAATAGACTTTCCATCAAGATAGCCGTGAGTGAAGGACTTCGGGTCGATGCAAGAGTGCATGACCAAGGATCGGAGCAGCAAGACGCTAGGCATCTTTGTACCTTTGCTACTCAGAGGAGTCGGCGACAGAAATGATGGAGAAGGTGGTACAATCCCAAAGGCGACCAAATCTATCGGAGACTTACTCCAAGTTAGAGTGATAACTTCTTGCATTCCAGAAATTCAAAGGCAATGAGAAGGCGAATCATAGTAGCTGACTCACTGCAAGGATTGCAAACACTTCAAGTGCTTCGGAAGTGTGAGCTAAGAGCAGGCGAAGTCTAGTAACCAGCTTGATGCACGAAGTACAATCTCGAGGAGGCGGGCGAAGTCAAGTAACCTTTGCCTTCTCAACTCTCAAGAGAATGGGCGAAACCAAGTACCCCAGCTCTCTTAGTTATCTGGCAGAGGAGCTCTGCACAAATTTGAAGACCCTTCAAGTAACTAATGGAAGATAACAGGTTGTCAAACCCTCACCAACGGTGATCAGTGCTACTGAGAGGAGACTGTCTGCTTCATTTCTCAACTGAATACCAATCGAAAGCGAAAGTGATGCGAGCCTACTTGGGCAAGACAACTAAGTGGAAGAAGATTCGATAGGCAAATTTTGTGGAGGAAGGATCTGAAAACTTTAAAGGTTACGAGGCGATGCTCATTAAAGCTCCAACAAGCATCTATCCAGTTCAAGAGACAAGAAGAATTTGAAGATTGACGCATATCAAAGATGGTCTTTTCCCTTCATCAGATGAATCCGCAAGACTCAACAAGGATCAGCACAACTTTCACGACCCCACACCGAGTCGAGTTATTGGTGAGTTGAAGCAAAGATGGCGGATTAAAGTTTGACGACTCAACAACAAGTGGAGAACAATTGGGAGCCAAGAGGCGCATCGCAAAGGGAGCGAAGATCGAAGATTCAACAAAAAAGAAGTTGCAGCGTCGTCAAGAAAGCTTCACGAGGACGTCGAAGGAATAAGTGGGGGAGAATGTCACGGACAAAATTGTAAATGGCTTGTTCGGTGTAACACTTATGTGTGTCCGTGTCCCTTTTGGTTTGTTATTACTTGTAAAGGGCTTGCCAAAGGCTAAATGCCCAATTTGAGTGAGTTTGGCAGCCATTGTTGGCTTGTACAGAAAGTTTGTGTCATGTGGACACTTGTACTAGATTCGGTCTGTAGTGGACCAAATCTATACCTTTGTTGTGCAACTGTTCTGAGCTTGTAATATCCATGGTTGGAATATGCATCGGCTATAAAGTGTTTGCTAAAAGAGTGGCTTGTGGATCCCGTGTGAAGCGCTTTCTCTGTCCCGTCTTCTCTTTCGTAGGTCCTAAGGGATTGTAGGAGATTTCGGGGAGGCTGACCTTTGCGGTGATACGCATTGGTGCCGCACGGCTTAGGCAAAACCAGCTAAGTCCGTGATATTATGGTTGAATGACCAAAATACCCTTGGGAATTTAAAAAATTCCCTATATGTCCCTATTTTCAGAAATATTAGTTAATTAAATAGTTTAATTAACTATTATTATTTATCTAGTAGTCCTATAAAATAATATATAAATATGATGTATGATGTGGACAGATGATCATGGACTTGTGATGTGATGTGTGTACATGTGATTATTATTATTGGGGTCTACGAGCCTCTATTTTTTCTTGTTTATTGTCGGGCCTGTGTTCCTATAATTATGTTGTAATTATCAGAGGAGGCGCAGCGGTAGCGTGACTCACGAGGCCGAGACGGACAATCCGATGCATGGAGATACGTTGAGATGCCGACGGATCCGACGAAGCGAGATGGACGATCACAGGGCATAGAGATGGGCCGAAGTACACATAGATCTTGATGTGAGTGATTGGGCCCACTGGCTCGGGCTTTATCACATTAGGATGTGGTCCATGATCATCTAGTATGATTGCTCATGTGATGTATGATTAGATATACACCTATTAGATATGTATATATATATATATATATATATTTGCATGCGATGTAGATACATATATTAAATAAGTATGTGTGTGACACATTATATTAGGAGACCAAACCAAAATCCCCTCTATTAATAATATTAAGTCAGTAAACGTGAGGTAATTAGATTGACCCACGTGGCCTTCCATCGTTATAGTTAGGAGCCGATTCCCGATGTAGGTTGAGTTGGTCGAGTCCCTCGAGACTCACCTATATCGCATCTCGCCATCTTATCTACGACATAGAGATGTCAGAGGTGACCTGAGGACATGGTATGCTTGGTCGAGTCCCTCGAGAGTATATCACCTAATCAAACTCATCTGGTAACGATGTTAATGACTTAACCGAACATCATGGTTGGTCGAGTCCCTCGAGGCCATGGTGGTTCAGAGGCCGAACAGGACGAGAATCACAAGAAGTTATGATTGGCAAGAGTTGCCTACATTTACGGGCTTAACGTGATTGGTCGAGTCCCTCGAGGTTATGTTAAGACGCCGATTGGATCTTGATCCCCACTAGAGATCCACCGGGGGTCTCCGATTCACATACCGGAGGTTGTTGTGTGTCTCGCAAAAAATTAGTGGGAATACATTAAGATAGAAGTCCTTATCTTAATTATTTAATTTCTACAAAGTCTGCATGTTATTTATTTCTGCTACATCTTTTATTTCAGAAAAATGTCGCTTTCAAATCCTTTACGTGGCATACTTGATGCCAACCGCCTCACTGGTACAAATTATACGGATTGGCTTCGCAATTTGAGAATCGTTCTCACAGCGGAGAAAATCGCATATGTCCTTGATACAGTGATCCATTCACCCAACGAAGGGGCAAGCGAGGATGAGATCGCTCGTTATGTGAAGTACTTAGATGATTCCACTCTTGCTCAGTGTTATATGTTGGCTTTTATGACTACTGAGTTATAGAGACATCATGAAAATATGGATGCTAATTCCATACTCTTACATCTCCGTAAACTGTTTGAGGAATAGGGAAGAACTCAACGATATGAGATATCAAAGAGTCTTTTCCGTGCTAGGATGACTGAGGGGACACCGGTTCAGAACTATGTCCTTAAGATGATTGAGTGGATTGAGAAACTCACAGGTCTAGGAATGGTCCTAGAGGATAACCTGTGTATGGATTTTATACTTCAATCCCTACCAGATTCCTTTTCTCAGTTCATAATGAATTTTAATATGAACAAACTTGAGGTGACCCTTCCAGAGCTCTTCAATATGTTGAGAGAAGCAGAGAGCACCTTCAAGAAAGAGAAGTCGGTTCTCTACACCAGTGAGACCAGAAAGAAAAGGAAGATTGAGAATACCCTTAAGAAGGGCAAGGGTAAGGGCAAAATGGGTAAGGCAAAGGTTGCCAAGAAAAACCCAACAAAGGACAAAGACCAGTGCTTCCACTACGGCAAAGATGGGCATTGGAAGAGGAACTGAAAAAGTACCTTGCAGAGAGGGCGAAACAGAAGCTTGCAGAAGCTTCAGGTACATTCATGATCAGTCTCCATTTGTTAGAATCTTATGATAACACATGGGTATTAGATACCGGGAGTGCTTATCATATCTGCAATTCATTACAGGTTCTGGCAGGACTTAGGAGATTGAACAAAAGCGAGATAGACCTTAAAATGGGCAATGGAGCAAAGGTTGCTGCACTGACTATTGGCAAGGTCACCTTACATCTACCTGGTGGAGATATTATTGCATTAGATGCATGCTATTATGTTCCTTCTATTATCAAAAACATTATTTTCATTTCATGTTTGACAGTTATTGGATATAAATTAGTTTTTGAGAACAATGGTTGTTCAATAATATTAGATGATCAGATCATCACGAAAGGAACATTGCATAGTGGTTATTTATGCTAGATATAGCTCCACATATCATGAGTGTAAGAGAGTCTAAGAGGAAATGAGAAGTGGAGAACCAGACAGGAAAGAATATTAAAAAACCCTTCGATCAGATCGAGGAGGTGAGTACTTGAGTACAGAGTTCACCCAGTTTCTCAAAGACTATGGGATCTTATCCCAATGGACACCTCCTTATACACCATAGCTTAATGGTGTATCAGAAAGGAGGAATCGCACACTGTTAGACAACGCGTTCCATGATGTATTTCGTCGACCTACCCATCTCATTCTAGGGATATGCGTTAGAGACCGCAGCTTACCTTCTGAATAGAATTCCAACTAAGTCAGTGATGTCTACTCCATATGAGATATGGAATGGGAAGATGCCTGATCTTAAGATTGTTAAGATTTGGGGCTGCCCTGCCCACGTTAAGAGACACAACCCTGACAAGTTGGAATCTAGAACGGAATGGTGCAAGTTCGTGGGATACCCCAAAGAAACTTGTGGGTATTATTTCTATCACCCTAAGGACCGAAATGCTTTTGTAGCCAAGAGAGCAGTGTTCATTGAGAAGGAACACATTCTTGGTGGAGACAGTGGGAGCATAATAGAGTTGAGCGAGGTTGGAGAACCTAGCTCAAGCACCATTCCAGAATCTGTTCAGATACCTAACACATAAGTTTCAACTTTACGTAGGTTCGATAGAGTATCCCATCCTCTTGAGAGATGTGTGGGACATATCAGAAGAGAGGATGTTGAGGATGTTGATCCTCAGACCTACGAGGAGCTATTATGAGTATAGACTCCGGGAAATGACAAGAAACCATGAATTCAGAAATGGATTCCATGTACTCCAACAAGGTTTGGAACCTAGTTAATGCACCCGAGGGTCTTATACCCATTGGCTGCAAGTGGATCTTCAAAAAGAAGATTAGAGTAGATGGAAAGGTAGATACCTATAAAGCAAGGCTAATGGCTAAGGGGTATCGTCAAAGGCAAGGTGTTGACCATGACGAAACTTTCTCACCTATAGCCATGCTAAAATCCATTCGAATTCTATTGGCTATTGCAGCACACTATGATTATGAGATCTGATAGATGAACGTCAAAATCGCATTCCTCAATGGTAACCTCGATGAGGAGGTGTATATGATACAGCCTGAGGGATTCATGTGCAAGGATAACCCAGATAAGGTGTGCAAGTTGCTTAGGTCCATTTATGGATTGAAGCAAGCTTCCTGAAGTTGGAACATAAGATTTGATGAGACGATCAGATCTTATGACTTCGTTAAGAACGAAGATGAACCTTGTGTGTACAGGAAATTAAGTGGGAGCACTATCACCTTTTTGGTATTATATGTGGATGACATCCTGATTATTATGAATGATGTAGGAATGCTCTCCACAGTAAAGACTTGGTTATCTAGGCACTTCTCCATGAAGGACTTAGGGGAAGCATCCTACATATTGGGGATACGGATCTATAGAGAGTATTGGGAAATCCTCGTAAGGGGGAGCAATATCGCATGCGCAGCGGAAGAACAGAAAACAAAACCCCAGATTTCCCGTAGAAAGTTTTCATCATCGTGCAAAGATCGGTGCGTCAAAAATAAATCCACAAAAACTACACGTGCAAAAGAAAGATATCTAGGGAGATCGTATATCCCTGAATTCCTACAGATCTGTGGGAGAGGATGAAGGAAGTCAAGTATCCTCCTCTCTACGGGTATCCACACAGTAGGGATTGCGACGATGCACCTCTCTCTCTGGGGAGAGGAGAATAGGAGGTGGCTACCAAAAACCCTCAGCCTATAGAGCTATGATTCCCTCCTATTTATAGAGGCCCCCTAAAAACCCTAATGGATCTTTTTGCCCTATTGGGTATTGGATCTCCATCCAATTACTCAAGCCTCTTGGATTAGTGGGTTTCTACCCAATAATATCTTATTAGCAATTATTGGATCTCATCTCAGGATCCAATAATTCAGGGGCTTAATGGATATCCAATAAGATAGGAGGTTCAGCGGATATCTCATATCTGAACCTCTACTCGTCGCAACACCTACCATATGTGTGTGACCCTCTAGGCCCAATATCAAGCTAGCCATGAGTCATACTTGTTAGAACTCATTCTGACTTAGTAAATTATTATCTCTATAATAATTCACCCAACTCATCGACTCTGGACGTACTAGGCCACTACGCCGCGGCCCCCAGACGATACAGGGGATCCAATCCTTTGGACCTATCTGTCCTCAGTTATCATGTATCTATAGTCCCTCATCTATCTAATATCTCAGAGACCCTATACCGGGCATGGTGTTGTCAGGCCCATACGGTCTCTCCTCGAGTCTTACTCTTGTCGGATTCTCCGAGAGAACTCTTTCTCTCTCAATCCGAATAACCTTGGCCAAGGATTTGTTCGAGCAAGAACACACGAGATATTCCTCTCATGATATTGAGAGCGGATGATCCTCTATTGACACTCAATAGCCCTCGTAAGATTAGCTACCACTCCCAATGACCGACTGTACTAGATATGGAACTTTCCAAACCTATAAGTCCGGTATCAAAGAGTGGAGTACTCATACAGGACATCCTTGGTGTCTCAAGTCTAAGGACCAGATATATTACTGGGATTACGGAATCATTGTCTGACGTGAGGTATCAATAACCATCCAACATTCCGTAGGCGGATCAATCAGTGAACTCATTTTTCAATGAACACTTGCACTGTACCCTTAGTGTCCCCACACGAGTAGCTATGAGACCAGCTACCTCCATCATATGAACGGGTATACAACACACTAGTCTATCTGGTTATCTCGATGTCCTTCTCGAGTAACCTATGACCAGGATAATTTAGAGTTTGTGTTTAAAGGTGAATCGGTCTCATTATCATAATCTCATCATGATCCAATTCCCATTACACAGATCCAAGGACATCACAATATACATCTAGATAATGTGAGATAACGTCAATAATCATAAGCAAAGAGATTGACGTAGCATGTTACAGGTGCAATCACTCATGTGATTGGCTTGTAGGGCACCTATAACTAGCAGAAAGGCCCACCGACTTTGTTTCTTTAGAGGATTCGAGGAAGAAGAAACAGTCTTCAGGAAATCGCCATCCAAAACACCCTTCTGGGGAGGAACTTAGGGGCGAATAAAGGAAGAAGAATTTCCAAAAGAGGTCTAACTCGAAAGGCAAGACCCCAAGATCCGACGGATGCTTCTGGTGCAGAGGACCACATAGGGTGTGGGAGTGCCCACAGAAGCAAACACTCAATGCCTTGTCAGCTTCTATCCATCCCCCCAAGCCAGACAAGGGCAAGGCGGTTGCTCTCAGTTTAAGTAGCTCAAAATCTGGTAACGACGATGAGGAGTCACAAGGACCCCGGATGGGAGCGATGCATTTGTTGAATGCATTGCGGGGTCAAGTGGGGGAGAACATGAAGCCAAAGTAACAAAGAGCAAAAAGCAATGAGCTAATGTATGTGGACATCAGGCTCAATGGCCAAACCACCCGGGCAATGGTGGACACGGGTGCTACCCACAACTTTATTGCTGACCGAGAAACAAAGCGACTAGGGTTGACCTTGGAGAAGAACCCAAGTCGGATGAAGGCAGTCAACTCGGAGGCCAAGTGGATCTCCGACTAGCAAAGGGAGTCCCCATTAAAATTGAATCATGAAGTGGGAGCACAAACATGATGGCAGGGCCATTGGATAACTTTCAAGTGATTCTAGTAATGGAGTTTACGCACGCAACGAAGTTGGTGCTAATGCCGTTCCTAGACTCCTTATGTTTGATAAGGAGCGACGGCCCCTGCATGGGTTTCGTCTCTCGGAGAGGAACCAAGGACCCCCAACAACTATCGACGTTACAATTGAAGAAAGGGGTGCGCAAAGGAGAGTTAACCTTCGTGGCTGCTATGAAGCTAGAACTGTTAGGTTTGGCAAGTCCTTTAGTCCCACATCGGGAAAATCAATTTTGCTATCCCCTATTGATGCTATAAAAAGGGGTCTAAGCTTCGAAGACAGATGCACCAGATACACCACAGGCACCACAAGAAAAGTCGCTTTGGATTTAATTTCATTAAGTCCATATTAAACTTTTGGGCTTTTCTTGTTTAGTAGTTGAAGGTGTTTTATGGCCTAGGAATAATTTCCTAAGGCATTTGTAATTGTCTCTTTTATAAAGATTTGCTCCTCCTTTCGTCCGTGGGCGTAGGTCAATCACCGAACCACGTAAATTCCGTGTCCTTGTCTCCTCTTTTATTTTTCTGTTTATTGTCTTATTGGGTTGCCAAATTACCCTGTGGTAATTTCCTGGGGCCAGCTCTTACAAACTGGTATCAGAGCCTGGTTTTGGGATCTTTTGGCAACAATGACAATAACAAAGATTGTTGTCGAGAAATTCGATAGAAATGTCAACTTCGGCATGTGGCAACTCAAGATGGAGGCCATTCTGGTTCAAGACGGAGTTGATTTGGCACTACTGAGGAGCCGAAAAATTCCGGATGGTATGTCGAGGAAGATTTTTGCGGTATGGATAAGAAGGCCCGATCTAGTATTATTCTAAATCTTTCGATGAGGTTTTACGGGAGGTAGCTACGGAGACTACGGCTAAGAGCATGTGGGACAAGCTTAAAGCCTTGTATATGAAGAGAACAAAGGAGAACCGTCTCTACTTGAAGCGAGTTTGTATATGCTTGGATGATTGAAGGTACATCTATAATCTCACATCTTGATAGATTTGATTCCTTAGTTATGGATTTGGAGAATATAGATGTAAAGATTGATGATGAGGATAAGGCCCTATTACTTTTGTGTTCTCTCCCCCAATCCTTTAAGTTTTTCCGTGATACAATGATTTATGGAAAAGAAACAATTTCATATCATGAAATTAAATCTGCATTAAAATCTAAGGAGCAGATTGATAGGGATATCACTTTGGGAGAATAGAGGAAATCGGTAGAGGTCCGGTTTGTCGAGTAGAAGCTGATAAAAGAGAATTTGACATAGTAGATCTAAATCTAGATCTAAATCCAGGACATAGAAATTTGGAATGCGAGATATTGTCATAAAATTGGGCACATTAAAGCTGATTGCTTTAAATTGAAAAATAAATTAAAGCAAAAGGAAAAAATTGTCGAGAAAACTATTGAGTTATTTGAAGCTAGTGTTGCAAAATGATGAGAATTTTGGAAATATTTTCTTTGCTCTTGATGACAGGACAAGGTCTAAAATGAATGGATTTTAGATTCGGGTTGTTCTTATCACATGTGTCCTAATAGGGATTTGTTTTCCACATATGAATCTTGTAATGGTGGAATTGTTTTGATGGGCAATAATGCCGCATGTGATGTTATTGGTAGAGGTACAATCCGAATTAAAATGCATGATGGTATTGTGAGGACGCTCACTAATGTTAGATATGTTCCTGATTTGAAAAAGAATCTCATCTCTTTAGGCGCCCTAGAGGCTCTTGGGTGCAAATACACACCAAAGGTGGAGTTATGAAAGTTTCTAGAAATGCCCTTATTGTTATGAAAGCTTGTAGGTCAGTAGCTTGTATATTTTGCAGGGAACTCTTGTCACAGGATCGATTCAGTCTCTCATCATCATTGTTGTCTAATTCTAAAAAGGTTTGAGCATATTAAGCAAAAGGGTCTTCTTTGCGATGAGTCTTGGGCCATTGGATTTACTCGTGTGAACACTTTGCATTTTTGGGAAGCGAAAAGAGTCGCTTCAATTCTCCCGAGTCTACTAACGAAGGTGATCGAGGAGGAAGAGCAATATTCCATAGCCAATGATAGACCACGGAGAGTTATTCGACCACTACAAAGATATGCAAATTTGGTTGCATATGCTTTGTTTGTTCTGAAGAAAAACCAGGAGTTGGTGAGCCTACTACCTACTCAAATGCAGTTTGTTGTGATGATACCATTGCTGAAGGAAAGGTCCTTGTTCAGAAAATTCATACGAAGGACAATCCAGTTGATATGCTTACGAAGCCTCTTCCGGTTTACAAGTTCAAGCAGTGCTTGGACTTGGTTGGTATTTATTGTTGATGATTGCCCGTTGGGGCTTTTGTGAAAAAGGTGGAGCAAGTTTTGTTGGGACATGCCAAGGTGGAGATTTGTTAGGTTTGGCAAGTCCTTTAGTCCCACATCGGGAAAATCAGTTTTGCTATCCCCTATTGATGCTATAAAAAGGGGTCTAAGCTTCGAAGACAGATGCACCAGATACACCACAGGCACCACAAGAAAAGTCGCTTTGGATTTAATTTCATTAAGTCCATATTAAACTTTTGGGCTTTTCTTGTTTAGTAGTTGAAGGTGTTTTATGGCCTAGGAATAATTTCCTAAGGCATTTGTAATTGTCTCTTTTATAAAGATTTGCTTCTCCTTTCGTCCGGAGTGGGCGTAGGTCAATCAATCCAACCACGTAAATTCTGGTGTCCTTGTCTCCTCTTTTATTTTTCTGTTTATTGTCTTATTGGGTTGCCAAATTACCCTGTGGTAATTTCCTGGGGCCAGCTCTTACAAGAACCACTTGACGGGGAGGCCATTAAAGAATCTACTACAATGGCGAATGTTCTGAAGGAGTTTACAGATGTTTTGCCACCTGAGTTGTCGAAAACTTTGCCACCACACATAGGCATGGATCATCTTATTGAGCTAGAGCAAGGAGTGAAGCCTCCAGCGAGACCACCATACCGCATGCCCCCTCCTGAGTTAGCAGAACTCAGAAAGTAGTTAGATGAACTGCTAGGTGGTGGTCTCATCCGTAGTTCCAAAGCACCATTCGGAGCTCCATTACTCTTCCAGAAGAAATAAGATGGGAGTCTCTGACTATGCATCGACTATCGAGCCCTTAACAAGGTGATTGTGAAGAACAAATATCCTATCTCGCTCATCGCGAACTTGTTTGACCAACTGGGCAAAGTAAAGTATTTCTCCAAACTCGACCTTGAATCGGGGTATTGGCAGGTGCATATTGCTGAAGGTAATGAAGTAAAGACTACCTGTGTGACCAGGTATGGAGTGTTTGAGTTCTTGGTGATGCCTTTTGGTTTAACCAACGCTTCGACCACATTCTGCACTTTTATGAACCAACTATTCAAGGAGTATTTTGACAAATTTGTGGTTGTCTACTTGGACGATATCATCGTCTACAACCAAACACTTGAGGAGCATACTGAACACATTCGAACAATTTTCAAAGTTCTCAGGGAGAATACTTTGTTCGTGAAAAGAGAGAAGTGCTACTTTGCTCAAACAGAGATCTTATTCTTGGGGCATCGAATCGGCAATGGTTCCATTCAAATGGACAAATCAAAGGTGCAAGCTGTGGCAAAATGGAGTACTTCTAGGAAGGTACCAAAGCTGAGATCCTTCCTTGGTTTTGTGAACTACTATTTGGCGCTTCATAATGGGTATTCGAAGCGCGCAGCTCCACTGATGGAGTTGTTGAAAAAGGAGTAGCCTTGGAGATAGTTCGACAAATGTGAAGTGACATTCCAAGACCTAAAGGCTACCATTTTGAAAGAACTGGTGCTCGAATTGTCAGATTATGGGAAGTTCTTCGAAGTCTATACAGATGCTTTAGACTTTACTATTGGAGGAGTACTCATGTAGGAGAGCCACCCAGTGGCCTATGAAAGTCGCAAGCTCAACGAGATCGAGTGATGATATACAATACACGAGAAGGAGATGACAGTAGAGATCCACTGTCTACGAGTGTGGCGACACTGTATTCTCGAATTGTGATTTGTGCTGAGGATAGACAATATCGTTTTGAGTTACTTTCAGACTCAAAAGAAACTCTCTTCAAAGCAAGCATGATGGTAGAACTTCCTCACGAAATTTGATATGGTAATGGAGTACAAGCCTGAAAAAGCAAATGTCATAACTGATGTGTTAAGTCAGAAAGTGGAGCAAGTGAAAGCTATGCAACTAGAGGGCAGAGGCCAAGCAAGTCAATTGCACTCCAACTTCCTTTCCCGGATCAAGGATGAACTGTACAGTGATCCCTAAGCAGTAACCTTGATGTAACTAATCCAAGAAGGCAAGGCACAACGATTTTGGGTCCAGGAGGGACTCGTCTACACCAAAGGGAATAGAGTTTATGTTCCTCGAGTAGATAATTTGAGGAGTGAACTCTTGAAAGAGTGTCATGATTCCCTTTGGGCCGGACATTCACCGAACATTGGCTCTCATGGAGAGGGTCTTCTACTGGCCGACAATGGGGACAGATGTGGAGGAATATGTTCGAACGTGCCTAACTTGTCAACAAGACAAGGTGGAGCAGCGAAAGCCGATGAGATTTTTAGAGCCATTGCCCATACCAGAAAGGCCGTGGGAGAGCATTTCCCTGGACTTCATATCAAGCTTACCGATAGTAGGGGGATTCGGATCGATACTTGTGGTGGTCGATCGATTTTCGAAGTATGCAACCTTCATTGCTACACCCCTACACTGTTTAGCAGAGAAAGTGGCTAAGCTAATGATGAAGAATATGGTGAAATATTAGGAAATCTCACACAATATCATAAGTGATAAAGATGCTCGGTTTCTGGGACAATTCTGAATTGAGCTATTCAAATTATTGGGGTCGAAGCTATACTTCTCCATTAGTCTCTACCCCAAGACGGATAGCCAAACTGAGAGAATAAACTCGCTCCTAGAGTAATATCTTCGGCACTATGTGAGTACCAACCAACGAGATTGGGTGAAGCTATTGGACATAGCCCAATTCTCCTATAACCTGCAGTGGAGCTCTACATCCGACAAGAGCCCCTTTGAGATCATCACAAGACAACAACCGTCGACTCCTCACATTTTGGCTATTGGATATACAGGGAGTAGTCCATTCGCATATCACGTGGCAAAAGAATGACATGAAATGCTGATATTGCGCGAGCTTACTTGGAGAAGACGACCAAAAAAATGAAGAAGTGGGTAGACTTGGGAAGGCGACCACAGGAATTCAAAGTTGGCGATTTGGTGTTAGTGAAGCTTCAACCAGCATCATTCCAATTCTTTAGGAATAAGGTGCACAAAGGATTGGTGCGCAAGTATGATGGACCCTTTCTAATTATCAGTAGGGTGGGCAATGTCTCCTACAAGTTACAGTTGCCGACGTAGCTCAAAATTTACAATGTCTTCCATGCCAACAACTTGAAAGCGTACCACTCCGATCCATAAGATACTTCTCGAGGCATTTTAACTCAACAACCCCCCACTAGAGCCTCCTATGAGAAGCAAGTTAAGACTATTTTAGTGGATCGCAAGACAAAGCTACCCAACGGAGCTGAGCATATTGAGTACTTAGTGAAGTAGTAGAAATTTCCCACAACCGAGCCAGTTGGGAGTCAGAAGATGTCCTCCGACATGAAAAAATAGCCATCAAAGCCTACCAGCAAGCATCGACGAGGGCGTCAATAATCTAAGTGGGAGAGAATGTCATGAATGGTTGTCGCACTCTCGCAGCAATTTCGCTCAATGAACCGTTCGTTGCTTGTTCATATTTATACATATCCTTGGCAGCCTATTTTACCATAGTTTTGGTATATTTTCCTTAGAAAAATATAAGAAATAATAACTTGCAGTGCTATAGAACGATCGCTCGTTGCACCGGACAAAACTACCCTAAAATGACTTCATTTTTGTGTGTCATGGTCTATTTTCTGCAGCCTGCGGCCGCCCCCAAAACGTCAGCCATCTTAGCACTATGGAACCTCCTGAGTGGCATAGGGTTGGATGGGGCTTCAGGGTAGTGTCGAGCGTTGAACACTTTCACAAGTTTGCACGTCAACTTGACGGAAACTTGCCTTTGCACCCGGCACCCGGGGAGTAGTTATTTGTGGACTTGCAGTTACTCATTCACCATTTTAAAGTCCTTGTTTTCTCCCTCTTTCTCTGCTTTCCTACACTCCAAGTGCTCGTTTAATTGCTTGTAAAGCTTCCCTTGTCGCGAGACGTCAGGACTTGTTCGTCGCTCATTTCAAAAACTAATCAACTTCTATTTTATAGGTCCTACGGGACCTGTATGAGGTTGCAGCTCGGTTGACCCTTTGCGGATGCATATGTCGCAAGGGCGCCTCAAGACTTAGGCAATCCCAACTAAGTTTGATCGAAGTGGGCGCAAGGGTGCTTCTCGACTTAGACAACTCCAACTAAGTTTATGCTTGTCGCAAGGGTGCCTCACCACTTAGGCAATTCCAACTAAGTGCATGCATGACAACGGGGGTGGGGGGGGGGAGTGGGTGCGTGGCCGCCGATTGAAGCAACAGTGGAGGGGGGTGCGTGGTCGCCGATTGAAGCAACGGCTGAAGGGGTGCACGACTGTGTTCTTCTGCTCTTATGTTCTTTATCTCTCTCCTTTTTTTTGTGGGTGATGGTGGCTGCGGCAAAGTTGATACGAAGTTGCAATGAGAACTTCTCGCTGCTTTGATACCAAATGATAAGACCCCTTATGGTTTTATCGTGGAAGAAACGAAAGAAACGGAGAAGCAAAAGAAGTGGAAGAAAAGGGGATAAATGATCGCTTCGAGAGGATCAACCTCTTTAATCACTTCGAGGGGATCGACCTCCTTTGATCGCTTCGAGGGGAACGACCTCTTGGGATTTACCAAACAGTTAAGATAACTTTTTCATTCCTTTTTTATTGCTTGATGAAAAAAATAAATACAATCATATTTATAGAGTTCCACCTAGAGTTCACCAGGACTTGAACTCTTAATAATAAATAAATATTAAATAAACCCCTATTCAATGTTTTTTTAACTAAACATAACTCAATAAATATTATTTAAAAAATTTAAAAAATAAAAAGATCGCAACACAATTACAATAGTTAATCTTTGAGATGTAAAAAAAGATATATTTGCTGTATTTTTATTGAAATATAAAATCATCATAAAGAAAAACTTACCATTCAAATAAATATCAAATATACCTAACAAAGTTAAAAGTATATACTTCTCTATCTAATGAAAGACGTTGACAATTGATAAGAAGGTCTTACACTTTGTTAAAGAAAAAAAGGGATCTAAATACATCAAAAAGGTCCAATAATATAAAAAATAACTTTTTTTACAACCTAAATACTTGTCAAAATGAATTTTTAACAATTATGTCAAAAATTATATGCATAACATTATAATATGGTCAAAATAAGGATCACACATCGATTATGGACGGAAGTGCATGCATTGAGAAGTCACTTTCATCAGCATGAATGCAAAATTTACGAGATATTCCTTTAAATTTTTATAAACCTAATGTTGATATATTTAGACCATGTTAATACATATGTCCGAAAACCTAACCTGTATATATTAACGCTACATAAAGCAACTCGAACCGAATCGACCTGCTCGGATCGAACCAAACCGGACCGGAGAAATTCTATAAATTCTGGGGCTCGCTCGATTGCTCGCAGGACCGGCATTTTCGCTTCCCCTCGCCGGCGATCCAAAACCGGGCGGTTCCTCGTCACTAATGGCCGCCGCCGCTGGATCTCGGCCACCGCCGACACCCGATCCTGCTTCCCAACTCATCTTCTCCGATACCGACGCCAGCGGAAGCGACGGGGACGGGGACGGGGACGAGGCCGCTGGCCGCGGAGTGGCCCTTGAGGACTCCATCTTTGCTGCCTACCTCCATATCTCAGGACGGGCCTCGCCGGATCTCTCGAAGATCCGATCTTTCCTCGCCTCCGCCGCCGGGCGCGGCCCCCTGGTCTCGTGCCTCATCTGCCTCGAGCGCGTCCGCCCCGGCGACCCCGCCTGGTCGTGCGCTTCCGGCTGCCACGCCCTTTTCCACCTTATCTGCATCCAGAGCTGGGCTCAACAGTCGTCTCACCGCCCGCCCTCCACCACCTCCCCAGCTGCCGCCGCCGCTGCCTCTTCGGATTGGCCCTGCCCCAAGTGTCGCCTCCCCTACCCGAGAACCCAGATTCCTAGATCTTATCTTTGCTTCTGCGGCAAGGTTGAGGATCCGCCCGCAGATCCGTGGATCCTGCCACATTCTTGTGGAGAGGTCTGTGACCGCCCCCTCCGTGATCAATGTGGCCATCGTTGTCTACTCCTCTGTCACCCCGGTCCCTGTCCACCGTGCCCCAAGCTTGTCAGCTCCCGCTGTTTCTGTGGGTCACGAGAAGACGTGCGCCGTTGCGCCCAAAAGCTGTTCTCTTGCAACAGGCCCTGCCCCAAACCATTACCTTGTCAGACGCATCGATGCCTGGAGAGGTGCCATGAGGGGCCCTGTCCTCCATGTCAGGTCAGGGAGGTGTATAGCTGCGCCTGTGGAAAGACCAAGGAGGAGAGGGAGTGCTCAGAGAAGGAATTCCGTTGTGAGGCACGGTGCACTGGCATGCTTGGATGCGGCAAGCATGTGTGTGACCGAGGTTGTCACTCTGGGCCTTGTGGGGATTGCCCACTTCAGGGAAGGAGGACTTGCCCATGCGGGAAGAAGGAGTACAAGGGTGTTTCTTGTGACATGGATGTGCCTACATGTGGATCCACATGTGAGAAAACGCTGAGCTGCAAGATTCATCGGTGTCCTGAGAGGTGCCACCGTGGGCCATGCGTCGAGACTTGTAGGATGGTTGTCATGAAGTCTTGCAGATGTTGGGGTTTGAAAAAGGAGGTTGGTAGTTAATAAAGCCATAGGCTTCTTTTTTTAACGCTTGTGCAGCATTATGGATATTTTATTGCTGTTGGGGTATAATGTTCCTGCTTATAGTGGTTATGAACTTCAGTGAATTAAAAAAAAAATACTATTTCATGTATATCTGAGGCCGTAATATCGCATGCTCGTGGCAATGCCACGAAAGTTAAACTAACACAAACTTCTTTGACATTTTATAGTTGCCGAGGTTAGTGTTGTGGAATAAAGGACTCATATTTGATGTCATTCATATGAATTGGATTCTTTAACCTTGACTGCTACAAAAAGTTAAGCATTTCCTTCATGAGTTTAACCTTGAATTAGCTGTTGTGAAATTCTCTTGGTGTCATGCAATGGTGAAACACAAGGGTTTCTTGGACAGCAAAGACCAAATTGTGCATGATTAGTTTACTGAAGCTTTTGAACATGTATAATAGAGCTTCAGAAACATCAAAAATAGTTGTTTATAGAAACTGAAAATATTAAAATTTTAGCACTTATTTATCAACAAACTGACCTGCAACAGTGTGTGTTGTTAGCAGATGATTTAGTGCTGATTGACTCAGCAACTTGTTTAGTGATAAATCTAATTACAAGGTAAAACATTGGCTACAATAACATTGGAGTTAGAAAAAACATATGAATCACTACCATAAGGGAAATGAGTTGCTAATAGTGATTGATAGACGAAAGCTATGGTTATGTGATCTATTAATTTTCTACAATTATCAGGAAAAAGTTGCAAAGAGATGGAAAGATATCTCTTGGATAAAAGCTTAGTTGATAGAATAGAAAGGTGCTTTTGCAAATTTGTGGTGCTAGGGGCTAATGTACACCTTAGTGACCTGTGGAATGAAGCCCCTGGGAATCAGAAGACAATATATGCATGTTGCAACTTCGAACAATATCTTGATAGCGATAATTGTCAATTTAAGGTGTAGATTCACATTCTCTGTCAAGATCTGAAATTTTAGGTTCACTGAATCTGGGCATAGTACGTATTAGCCAAGGCATAGGGTTATAGTAACTGCGATGAAGTGATGGAGAGCTTAATCTCACAAATTACTGGTAACAGTAACTTTCTCCACCTGTAGTAACCTTCTAATTCTTATAGTAATTAGTAGTCATTAAATTAGTTCATGAAAGGTTCATTACTATGTTTATGATCTTGTAGCATCATTTATCAAAACATTTCTGAATATGATCAATTGCTAAATTATTCTTGAACAAGTTGATTCAATTCCAAATAATCTATAGAAAATTTGTGGTAAACCAAGTATGCATCTATATAGTAGCTGAAATTGCACAATTAAACCCTGACCTAATCTAGGTTCCTTGCTATCAAGATTTGGTCTGCGAGAGAAAATGTCAGCAGGTGAGGGATTGTGGACGCCATGCATGCAAGCGCCGTTGCTGTGATGGTGATTGCCCACCTTGCCCAGAGGTGTGTGAAGCAGAATTTTCTTATGGCCTTTTTCCTTTAATAATATGTAGAACTGCTCGTTAACCAAAACTTCAGATATGTAGCAGGAAGCTCAGATGCAACAACCACAAATGCCCCTCACCATGTCACAGGTACTTCGATTAGTATTAGTATCTTTCTCTGTGTCCCATTAATGACATTGTTTGCTGTTTGGATGGATTTATGATTTTATTTGTCTCTTGTTGATTTGTCATGGTATGATTATCTTATAATGGAGCAAACTGCAAAGGGAAAGCAATAGCAAAATATATGATTAATTTCATATGCTCATATAAAGTTGTATAAATAAATAACTCTACAGTCATTTCACATATTGTTTAAGGGAAGCAGTAGAATGAATAGTGTTTTAATTACACAAGAAGCAATCCCGTTTATGAAGTTCCTTCATCAGTCACAAGAGTACATCATAGATCCATGTTTATTGGTACCTATTCTTCTTTATACATTTAAATGCACAAAAATGCCTCAGTGTCGAAAGCATATTTGAATGTGTACCTCAGTGAGTTCCCACATTTGCATTTATATTCCTTTTAATTTTCATACTTCCATAGTTCCATGTATATATTTCACAATGTCAGATTCCTTGCATGCATGCTGTTTTTAAGGGGACCACCCCCTTTGAAGGAAGTATATTTAAAAAAATAATTTTAGTGTCTATATGAAAATTTTAATCTTGCTGGTTATAAAAACACATTTCTCTTGTACTGCTTCTTGTTGGATCCAAACTTGCTCTTTCGAAGTATATTGGTGTAATTTTGGACTTGAAGTTTTATGGTAATTTTCCTTGAAGCAAATCTATCTAAATTCACCACTTTGATAGTAAAAATATTTTGCATAAAAAATATATTCCAACTTTTTTAAGGTATGTATGCACGAGGCCCTGGCATTTGAGTGTTATGAAACTTTATTCCAATATGTTCTTTATCACTAAGCTAAATTATATTATACTTATCAATTTGCCATAGCTCTAAGTATAGTACCATGCTGACTTTGACAAAGATTCCTCTCTGTTTTTTTACTTTTGAGATACAGATTCTCTGGATGTTCATTTGTCTTGTTTTTTGTTTATCTTATGCTAGCCAGTAATTTAAGAACATTCTTAGTTTTAAACATTGTAACATGTTATCCATTTTCATCGGGGACCTGTTGTTGTTAGTATTTTGTGATGCTCTTTTCCAATAGCCTAATGATTTGCATTATCTTTCAGTGTCTGTTCAAGCAATTTCAGATACTTGAACAGACCATTGTTTTTGTTGATTGTGACTTAAAATGTTTTAACACTAATCCTGGTCTGCATTTTCTTTCTAGAGGTGCATGTGCTCCTTGTCCCTTGATGGTGTCAATTTCATGTTCATGTGGAGAGACCCAATTTGAGGTGATAATTAAATCATGAATTTTAAATCCCATGTTACATTTTCATTTTTTCTGCATATCATTGGAAATTGTAGAAATTATATCTTCATGTGTCAATACTTAGCAAGTGGATGTATCGAGTTACAAGGAAACATAGAAAAAAATATTAATTTGCGAACAATCAAGCATAGCCATAATAGAATATAAAATAAGTGAGAATAATCTAAAATGGTATGATTATATTCTAATGAGTCCTATAGATGCCTTGGTCAGGTGAAGTGAGATAATTAGTATTAGTGGCATGAAAGTTAAAGGGAGACTTAAAAAGACTTTACTAGATACTATAAAGCAAGGTTCTAAATTTCGAATGATACCGGCCGTACCGGGCGGTACGTATCGATCCGCTAGCAGACCCGTACACGGACCGCTTGTTACTAGGCGGAACACTTGATATAGCCCTGTATCGGATGATACGAGGCTATATCGGGCGATAATGATCAAAATTTCAACTGTGACTGCCTGGTACCAGGCGGTATCAGCTTGGCTATGACGAGGGAAGAAGAAGCGTCGAGGGAGGAAGAAAAAAGAGAAAGCGTTCGAAGAAGAGAGAGAATCGGGAGAACCTCAATGCGTCCCGATCCAACGCCGCCCTCCTTCGACGATCCCGATTCAGGAGGTAATGGCCAGGTGATGGCTAGAGCAGCGAAAGAGGCGGTCTGCTTCATCGCGTCGTTTGCGATTCTACGGCTTCTTTGCCACGTTCTTCGACCAAGGCCGGAGATGTCTGCCGCCTTCAACATCTTCATCGCCTTGTTCGTTGAATGCTACAGATGAGGAGATGGAGACCACGTTCTTCTCCTTGTCTAAGATGACGAGGAGAAGAGGAGGAGGCGATGTCGTCGAGGCAACATGCGCCTCCTTTTTAGATTTTTTATATTATTTTTATATTATATATATATTTATTTATATATATATATATATATATATATATATATTTAAACGTATCATATCGTGCCAAGCAAAGTTTAGTATATCGGTACGGTATGAAATTTCAATCCTTGTTATAAAGAAATATTTAAATGTTCTTGATTCATATAAGAGCATGTACTTAACAAGTTTGTGAGATATAGATTAGTTGTAGGTGTTGTGATCAAAACTTACCTATGCTAAGTCTGGAGAGGGTGTAGCCTTACTTATGCAAGAAGAGAGTATATCTGTGGTATCTTGTATGCATAAGATATATATGAATATAAGCATCTTTTTTTGCTCCAAATAATACTTAGATTTCTATGTATTATTGCTTCTAAAATGATCAACATATTGTGATAAATAGACAGAGTGGAAATAGTTTTCCCTTTTTCAACAAATAGAAAAAATACATGTCATTCTGACTTAATGATAATGTTCCATCAAATTATTAGCTCTAAAGTTTGAAATATGGTAATACCTAAACGTGACAACTTCAATATTTTTGAGAAAATTTGCCTTTTTGTGCTAATATTTCTTCGATATAATTATTCAGGTACCTTGTGGTACAGAAAAGAATCAAAAGCCACCCAGATGTTCTAGGCTATGTCGTATATCTCGTCTTTGCAGACACAAGTCTGAATGCTGGGTAAAGTCCTTGCTTGATTTGGTTCGATATACAACTTACAAAATTGTGCTTTAAGAATCACAATATAATTCAAACTTATATCAAGTTCCACGTGAATTTTTTGTTCATTTTGGTAGTCCCACAAGTGCCACTACGGAGCTTGCCCACCTTGTCGATTAGAATGTGGTGATGAACTTTCTTGTGGACATAAATGTAAAGAGAGGTTTGTTTAAGTTTGCAAGTTATTCATGTGAAAGTTGACTTGTCTTAAATGATCTCCACTACTTCTAGATTACTAATTTTATTATTCTTTTTTCTTTTAGATGTCATGGACCTGTTCCGCCTCCAAACCCAGAGTTCACATTGAAACCAACAAAAAAGAAATTAAATAAGCATCTTGAGTGTGCACCTGGATCACCATGCCCTCCTTGCAAGGAAGTCATATGGGTTCCATGCTTTGGCCGACATATTGGAGAAGAACGTGCAGTATGTTTTTCTTTTCTCAGATTTCCTCGTCATGCTGGTAATATCATGTTTTCTAACTTGGCCCTTTTTTTAGATGCTTTGCCACAGTAAGAGACAGTTTTCCTGTCAGAACTTATGTGGAAATCTTCTTTCCTGTGGCAACCATTACTGCACCAAACCCTGTCATGTGCTGAAGAGTCAGACAGCAACCTTGGATCAGTTTGGACTGGGAGATTCTAATACTGAAAAACAAGATCAATTGCTGTTAAATGCTGTCACTAAGCAAGGAGAGCCATGTGAAGACTGCTTTCTTCCTTGCCAAAAGGTTTAACAACCTTCTGTTTATCCCATTACCTTCACTAAGGCATTTCTGTTCTTTTAGTAAGTGCTTCAGTGTTTTCTTGAATCGAAAACTTGAGTGCAGGAAAGAACGACTATTTTGTCACTTGAAATGATTTGTTACTAAATCTGAATTTGTTGTTCTTGTGTATGTCCTTTAGGTTAGGGAGCCTTCATGCTCACATCCTTGTCCTCTACCATGTCATTCCAGTGAATGCCCCCCTTGCAAGGTCCTTGTAAAGCGTTCATGCCATTGTGGTACCATGGTGCATGCTTTTGAGTGCATACATTATAACAGCTTAAGCAATGAGGAGCAACAAAGAATACGTTCATGTGGTGGCTCATGTCACAGGTAAGTTGTATATACTATTTGTTAGTTCCTTTATAAGGTTGAAGGTTTTGCCATTTGCTGCTATGAGAGATTACTTGGTATCTTACTTTCCTTGTTAGAATCTAGTTGGTTATAATTACCATCTAATTTGATTCGTGTAATTTCGTGTTTCCTGAGCAACATAAAGTAATTATGATATTTTGGTAGTTTTAATGCAGTGCATTACATTTGTAATTGAAGACCATGCGCAGTCAACCTTGTAGAATTTAGTTTTTGAAGTTTGTGATTTTTTTTAATTCACAATTATCGATTCTCACCTCCACAAAGAAGTGTTGTAAGTTACATTTAATTAATGAGCAAAGTGCAGTGCTTCCATAAAGTTTATAAGCTTGTTTGGAGAAATAATTAATTAAACTTCAACTCAGCTTGAAATATCTAAAGCTTAAAACTGCACTTTTCAGGGCATGAATTATGTTTGACTGAATTTGAATATCATCACTTACCTAGCTATTTAACCTGGACTCATCTTCGGCTCTATTTGAAATTGCACTTAATTTGGCATAATTATTTCTTATATTTCTAGGGCTTGATTAGTGTTTATGCTTGACTTTAATTTTGAGCTGAGCTTTGAGCACAATCAAACTCAGACCTAATCATGCCCACTCTTAGACTATGCATTAACTGATCCAGCAAGATGCCATCTCATTGAGAGGGGCCATTTGTGACAAACCACTACAGCTAAATTGATGCTTTCTTTATATGATGAATTGACTACTATATGCAATCAATTAAAATTTGTTTAAGTCTTATATTGTTTGAAAATGGTATTAGCATATGCTTTATTATTCTTTAGGGATAGAACAATATCTAGATTGTATGACTTAAGTCTGAAATTGTATATTTAGTACCTCAATAGGGTATTTTTAGATATTCTACAGTGACTATTCTAGTTATCTAGGACTCGCTGATTTCTATTTTGTGGAAACTGAGTACATTGTCAGTGAACTAGAGGAACAAACATGTGGGAAAATATGCTTAGAAATGTTATGTGGAAGGTGGAGATAGAATTCTGTTGCTATGGAGAAAAAAAGGGTGGTTGCTTTGAGCAATGGCATTCAATCAGATGGAGATCAGTGAAGAGGTTCAAGTAAATATGGGATGCGAGATGAGTGTACAAGAATCGAGAATTTGGAGTTGGATTTCATATTAAGAGCACTTGGAATAGCATGTGTATTATCATGAGCACCATAAATTAAATATATCATCTTCTGGAGAAATGTTGGGTCTTGTTGTGTCATAATGTGGGAATGATTTGCACAAATTTCTATCATTTTAAGATTTTACATTAAGTAATGTTTAAGTAGATCGATAAAGCCTCCTATTTGTGGTGGTGGCTACATTAACCCGTTATTTCTATTGCTTCGTTATTTTCATCTTCAATATGATGAATGAAAATAGGTTTTGCTTTCATTGTCATGTGATCATATAATATGGTATCAATTTATTGTTTGCTTAAACTGACTGTTTTCCAATGTAATCCTGAGGATGGAATTTTACATTTGCAGAAAGTTGCCAAACTGCCCTCACTTATGCTCTGAAATATGCCATCCTGGTCAATGCTCATCAGTTGATCACTGCAACAAAAAGGTAAAAGATTTGGTATCTATTGTGTCTTCTGGCTTCTGTTCTATGGTGATATTTTATTAATAGAATTAACAAACACTACAAGTTAAGATTTATTAGATACTAGTAATGGACAGGTTTTCTTTAGGCAAGGTGTGAACTCTTAGAAACAAACACACAGATAATGAATGTAATATAGTGGAAGAATTTTGTTTCAGGATTCATGATTGTACTCTATACTATGTCAAAACAACTTTATACTGCAGACAGAGGCAATATATATGGAGTTTGTTTTAAGAAAAGGAATTTCATTAATTAGTACCAATATTTTTTTGAGAGCATATGTTATACAGTAGCATTCTTTGGATTTTGGGGAGAACCATTGCTGGGCTTCATTGGTGGCTTAGGATTTTTTTTTTTGTCACATTGACTACATTCTTGTCTTTTCTCTAACTAAATACTTTGATGGTTGCACTCTTATGTGGCAAAGTTTGCTATGCTGAGTGGCAGTGTTATAGACAAAGCTGTAAAATGGGTGTTTGATGTAATGCTCATGTATGTTCGTCTCTTTTGGTTTTATTCATGCTTTGCACAGCATGTAGAGGGCTGACAGCATGGTTTTTAATTTCGATGTGTACTGCCCGGTATAGGCAATACGTATCGGTCCGAGAGTCTCTCGACATGTAGATCGCCCGTTACCGGGCGGTACCAAATTTTTGTCCTCGTATTGAGCGATATGGGGCTGTATCGGGCGGTAACGATCAAAATTTCTATCATTACCAACCTATACCAAGTGGTACCGGTCGATTTCGACCATTACCTACCTTTTAGCTATTTAGCTAAAATAGCTAAAAACAATACATATTGTATTAGTGTTTTCATCTAATTTTGGCGTACTGCTCGGTACGCTGATACGGACCGAAATTGTGAACCTTGGCTAATGGTAAGCTTAGCAAGTTGTGTGCAGTCGTCGCGCAGAGGCAAAACTACTCAGAAACAAGCCATCCAAACAACCATTTTGTGGCTTTTCTAGCTCTGCAGAATGGTGTGGAGTGTCTGCTAGTGCAGCACCCAGGAGCTACCTGGGTGGCACATTGTTGGATGGGCTTTTGTGGTAGTGTCTAGGGCTGGTTCGCTGTCTTGTTTCGCAACAGTGTTATGTGAACACTTGTGGGGACTTTGGGCCGCAGCGGATTAACTTGGACCCTTTGTCGTGTGATCGTTTAGAGCTTGTGAAGTTCATATTTGTAATTTGTATTGTTTATCAAGTGTCTGCTGAAATAATTGCTTGTGAATCCCGAGTTAGATACTTTCTCTAACCCATCTATTCTTTTGTAGGTCCTTTAGGGACCTTAAGAGATTCAAGAAGGCTGATCCTTTATGAACAAACACGCAAGAGTGCTGCACGATTTAGGCAAAACTAGCTAAGTCCATGACAATAGGGCAAAATGTATCATGTTGAAGTATCAATCATGCTATGCTGACCCATGGTAGAGGTGTTGACATATCGCTAGGTCATTTTTTGTTAGCTTAAGGATATACTTTGAATTGTTAAAGCTAGGAAAGAAAGAATAGGGATGTAGGTAATATTAGATGCAGTAAAATGAAGATAAAAAAATATTTACTAACAATAAGGAGATTAAGGAAAGATGAAGAAATTAAAGTTGTATGACCTAATAAGCTCCTCGGTACAAGGCGATAAACACACAACCAGGCACCAATATATTTCTTTTTTAATTTATGACAGCTGTCACAGTTATCAATTTTTATTCTTTTCTTCTCTTTTTCTCTCCCTTCATCTCTCTTTCTCTTTATCTCTCTTTCCTTGCCATCTTCACCTTCCTGCCATCGTTGCTGCCTCATCACAACTGCATTGCTGCTGTCTCCTCCTTCCCTTCGTGTCGGCTCCTCCTACTGTTATGTATCATCACATCTTCTCCTCGTCCACCTCCTCCTCCCTCATCTTCTCCTCCTCCTCCTCCTCCTCCTCTTCTTTGATTTCATCTCCTCGTTCTCCTCCTCCTTTGACTTCATGATCATCACGGGACCATATGATACATGGAACAGTCAACCATACCGATTATCTCAAGGAGCAGTATGGTTTTTGGACCGAAACTTTAAATTGTGTCATGGGCTACTAGTTACCTGTTTTCATTTGGATAATGTGGAAAAGATACTGCAATACAAATAATTTTCAATTAAAAATGATAAGGAGTTCTATGGGAAATTAATGTGCATTCTGCTGAGTGTTCTTCCTGTTGCATCAGATGTGTCCTAAGGGGACAATTTCATGTTGCAACCTTCTTTTCAAATCAGTTTCTCATAAGCATCTTAATGACTTTTCTTTTTGACCTCTTTTCTTTTGTGTTGATAATATCTTTCTAGGTGAACGTCCGTTGTGCATGTAACAATCTGAAGAAGGAGTGGCTATGTCAAGAAGTCTTAAAAGCATACCGCAGTTCTGGTCGTGATCCAAAAGATGTTCCAAAAAATCAGTTTGGAGTTGGTATTCTTGCATGCAGTACAGAATGTGAAAATAAAGTCAAGGTTGTGAAATCTGAATTGCAGCACCGTAAAGCTAATGAGACCAAGGTGCAAATTGTTGATTACCACTATAAGTTTTCTATGTTATAGGTTTTCATATGTTAAAATGTTTTCTTCTTAACTGCTTATGCAAACTTATTTGTGGAAGTTGTGATTTATCAAAATATATACTTAAACAATATACTTCTTACTCAAAAAGATTCCTTTTGAAACTTGAACGTGCGCGCACACACACACACATATATATATGAATATGTATGTATATATACATATACACATGTTCTTGCAGAAATTTCTTGTTTCATTTTTCAGAGATTATTTGTGGAGGCACCAAAGTTAGAGTCTTAGCTCTAGTGTTGGATATGTAACGATTGATTGTGACACATATGTACATGTGCTACTCTTTGCATGTGCACATAGGTAGCATTGTTCTAAAATCTTGTTTTCTTGCAAAAATCTCTTGTTAGAGAACTATGTAGCAATTCATTTCAACAAAAAGGTCATGACATTGTTGCATATCAAAATCAGCAGCTTCTTGCTAGTTTGTTAAACAGAAGTCCATGAAGTAACAGGATGTTTATTTATGGCATCTTTTCATTTTTAAGCAACATGTAGCTCAGGCAACAGCCAGAAAAAGTCATGATGTATCGAGAATACCATGAAAAATCTGCTCTCTTTTTTTTCCATGAGTTCTTTTCAATATGACCATTCAGTGGAGAACTGTAATCTATCTTGAAATGTCCACATATTTAGCCTACTTTCTTTCAGGAGCACCCAGTTGTGGAAGTAGCAAGTGTTCCCAAGCGCAGGAGGAGACGCGAACGCATTCAAGAAGCCAGACAAGCTTCAAAGTTCCAGGTGACTTGTTTGTACCCTAATACTCGTCATCTTTTACAGGTTGAAAGTCACGAGATCAAATATTTCTTTTCCTTTCTTTTACAGATAATTAAGGCCAACATACAGCGAGGTCTTATCATTAGTCTGATATTTATGGTGATCGTTGCAAGTGTTTACTATGGTTACAAGGGTCTTTTCCTGCTCTCGGATTGGATGAATGAAAGGGAGGAACAAAGACTGCATAGAAGAACTGCTGTTCCAAGATTTAATTAAAGGAGAACAAGGACTTGTTTTCAAGTTTCCACCCATCCCCAAATAGTTGGAATAGCATATATCAGCATTTTAACTATAAAATGCAATGATGTGAGTATGCTGACGATATCTTGATGTTGATTGCCTCTATGTGCCTTAAGCCCATACTATTAATGGTCCCATCACATAACAGACTAAACTTTCATTATTTTATGCTTTGAGGCTGTTGGGACATCATATCATATGGTATAGCTCTGTTTGTATATATCAGAAAGATTGTATGGTCTTATATTGCAATCAATCATTATATATATATATATATATATGATATATATATATATATATATATCAAGTTCTGATTAACTGCTTTGATATATATATATTTTTTTATAGGCAACTGAACACCCTCACTTAAGTTTACAAGTAAAATTTTGATCATAGCTAATTAGTACAAATGATTTAAACCTCATGCTTAGTATATGTGGCAATTTCAGTGATCATAGAGTGGTCTAAAATGCTATCAATTTATCAGATGATTTATCCATTTGTACCATCAATACCGACTAAACTGATCCAATGTGTGGAACTGGTGATGAAGGGGTGTTGAATGATACTCGTGTATTGCGATAAGGAAAGAAAAGAAAACAAGAGGAAAGAAACAACTTATTTGCATCATACGATTAGGGATAGTTTTAAATTTTCTTGTTAGTTGTACAGTCTCTTTATTTTTTTTCAATATCTATATATATATAATAAGAAGAAAATCATGTATGAGTTTTCTTTTGGCCAAAATATATTATTTTTATTGAATCTGAAACTAATTGATAGAGTTTTTGATCTAATATGTGTTTTGAGTGACACAGGACTAGCTTCGATCAGGAAAATACAATTAAACTAGGAGGAATCGAATGTTGGGCCAGAATGGAATATGTTAGAAGATTGAACGACGAGCCGAAGGATCAATTGATGTATCTGCAGAAGGCTTCATGTCATGAGTTCGGACATTGAGTCAAGAAAAGTAAAAATTACGCCAAAGAGATCAACGTTGTAGAGGTTAACATATCGATTAGGCAATACACCGTAGAAGAGGACGATGTGCAGAAGAGTCGGACAAAACGTCAGATGACTCAATAATATGCTAGATAATATTTGATTAATACTTTGTAATAATTATCTAGATCGAAGTAATTTTATATGTAATTGGGTTGGAATTAGGTCAGCTCAATTAGGGATCAACTGGGCTCGAATCAGGGCTATGTTGGGGTGGATAAAAGACTCAAACAGTAACCTGGAGCTACGTCAAGTGGTGGCACCATCATGATTGGCGGTGGAACTGCCTGAAGGTTTGGCCTCCTAGGATAAGTCTAGGCAGTGGTATGGCCAAACTAGGTAATGGTACCGCCTAAACACAATATCCCAGATTGTGTCAGGCGGTGGTATCGTCCAGTGTCAGATAGACTGGACGGTACCATCACCAATATCCTGAAATCTTGGGGTATTTAAAATTTTGACTCTAAGTTTGAATCTATTTAGAATTTATAAATACCCATCTCATTCCTGGTTAGAACACACATAAATTGAGAATAAAAAGAGGGAAAACACTATTGTAATTATGTAAAAATTCTTTCTCTCTAATTCTAAGTTTTGGTTAAGTTTAAGAAAGGGATGAGTGGGGTTGTAAAGGTTATCTCCTAAATCTATAAAAATAAGAAAGGATTGTAAATGTAGTTGATCTTCACTCATTAAAAGAAGATCAGTTAGTAGATGTCGATGGCCTTAACGAAGGAGGAATCGGGAGTGAGCGAGATTGAGTGATAAAATTGTGGTCTCTTGATCGAACCATTATAAAATTGATTATTACTCTTGCAAACGTTGAATTAAATGATTTTGCTTGATAATCAATGGATTATAAAAAATGGATTATCTTGATACAATTTGTATTTTTAGTTTCGAACAATATGCCTAATTAAAAAAATCTAAAATTTTGTTACTTTTTTAAAACCAGTTTTAGTTTGTTGCAGTGTTTTCATTTAGTCTGTTTACTGTATTTTCAATAGTGTTTATAGTGGGTAGATTTTATAGTATTTTTATTATGGTAGCTGAAACATTGTAATAAGTTAATTTTTTATTTTTATTTTAGTAATGTTATTCTTATGACCTAATTATATATTAACCCTGTAGTTAGATCTCTTTACCGTATTGATATCTAAATTTAAAAAATTTATATTAGAATCCAGTTAAAGTGAAATATTTAGTTTCATTTACTCTAATATCATTGATTTTACCAATGGAAGTATAAAAGTAATATATAAAAAGATAATTTTAATATTTAAGTTGATGATGATGGACGACATTAGTGGTAGTGGATTGTGATGTCGTTTCGATCATGGGTGGCTGTTGTGGATGAGAAAAATAATGGTGAGAAATTTGTATTGACATTGTTGCAGTTGCCAAGCAACGAAAGAACTACTCGACATTTGCATTGGCACTAACACAGTTGTCCAACGACCCTCATTTTCGTTATTATTTTTCTCATCCACAATAGTTACTCACAATCCTAACAACGTTGTCATCCATCACCATCGATGTCGTCCGTCATCATTAATTGAAATATTAAAATTATTTATTTATTTATTATTTTTATACTTTCATTGATAAAATCAATGATATTATGATAAATAAAACTAGATATTTTACTATCATAACCATAAGAATTACAATATAAATTTTTTAAATTTAGAAATTGAGATGCTGAGGAGATTTAACAAAGAGGAGGCAGATATATAATTAGTCATATTCTTACACTATCATACATACATATATGAATCTATTTGACTCAAGTAAGATTTATAATATTTTTGGTTAGGTGGCCAAAATCCTATGATGGACAAAAATATTATAACAAGCGAAAAAAAAAATTTAAGAGGTAATTTTGATATTTTTTAAATCAATGGTATTTGGAAAAAAAGCAACATAGACGTATCGATTGAAAAATACCAAAAATATGGGGTTTTTTAGAAAAAAATTACCCATACCAAATTATATAATTATATGTAATTTGTGAGATAATAAGATTAAAATTATTTTCTTAGAGGAAATTTGTGATAAAAGCAGACCTAATGTTGGCATCAACTCCGATTTAAACCCGTCACTGTCACATAATCCACACAACTATATTACTATATTGTTTCTGCGAATGCATATTATTTTATTAGCAATTAAATGCATTTTATTTTATTAATATTACATCAACAAAAGAGATAGGAGGAAAGACGCATTTAATAATTAGCAAAGCAAAAGGGCAATCTCCAACCCCACCCCTTCTCTCTCCGTCTCCCTCTCTCTCTCTCTCTCTCCACTTCGCTCGTCTTCTCCGCTCTCTGCATGCATTCCACCCGAACGTCTTCTCTCATCGACCGATAGTCACCGAATCGGTGAGCCCCCGATCTCAATCTCAGCCTCCGCCGCCATGGAAGTCGGCTCCATCTCCTCCGCCCCTCGCTCCGTCGAAGAGATCTATAAGGACTACAGCGGCCGCCGCGCCGGCATCATCCGTGCTCTCACCAACGGTCCTCTTCCCCTTCTCTTGATCCCTTTCTTCTTCTCCTTCTTCCTCCTTGGCTGACTGGCCTGTTGATGACTTCTCAGATGTCGATGAGTTCTACGCCCAATGCGATCCGGGTGAGTCTCCTTTGGTCTTTTCCGCGCAGATCCGTCCTGGTTCGTTTCTTGACCGGATATGTTGGTGGCGCAGAGAAGGAGAACTTGTGCTTGTACGGTCACCCCAACGACTCGTGGGAGGTGAACCTCCCGGCGGAGGAGGTGCCGCCGGAGCTGCCGGAGCCGGCCCTAGGGATCAATTTCGCGAGGGATGGAATGGAACGAAGGGACTGGCTCTCGCTCATCGCCGTGCACAGCGATTCCTGGCTCTTGTCTGTTGCTTTCTATCTTGGGGCGCGCCTCAACCGCAACGAGAGGTGCGAGTTTGATTCTCTCTTCTTATGTTTCGTATGCGCATATGTTGCGGCATCGAGTGGAAAGTAGGTACAGATGGTTTGGGGGTGTAGGTCATACATCTGTTAATGCAGGATCGATACGTTGCCTAGTTTGACTGCTGTTTGATTACGGTTATAGGATGGACCAAAGAAAAATAACAACATTAGAGACTCGATGCCATTACAGTTTAATTTTACTGGTCATGATGATAGGTATGTAGGTAGGAAATATATGAAAGAAGTGAGATCTCTGATGATTGTCACAGAGAATTGTTTCCCTCCACAGAAATGCTCTTGTTGCCCATAGAGCTTTTATTTGCCTTTTCTGTTGATTTTTCTTTCCCAAATTGTAACCAAACAGCATGCCATTTGTCTTTTTTTCTTTCTGTTCCTTACCGTGTTGTCTAGATTTTTCAACTTTGAAGGATATCCAGGGATTTGGTTCTTTGTTTGTGTGAATCGTAAAGTGTGATACTTACGTCCTAATTTGTAGCTAGCCAGTTAGGCTGATAAGAAACTTTCCTTGCCACTGTTGTCCTGATTGTTATCCTGACTGAACTTTCATTTTTTTTCAGTTTTCAATATACCATGTTGAATCATTTCATAAAGCCATCTGAATAAATAACTGTTCTTTGAAATTCATCAACTTTTGAAGGATGGCCTGTTTAAAACTGAGATGCATTTGGATATTTGCTGTCTAAAACGATTGTTGTTGTTTCATCTGCTTGAAGAATGTTTATATAAAGCTGGTTTGAACAAAGCGTTGAGGAACCAAAGGCACGGGCAACTTTTGAATTTGTTTCATGATTCATGGTTTATTATAGATATGACCTTTAAGTTATAAAGGTCTGTGTGCATGAGAATGAATCAATCAGGTCAGTACTTGTTTGAGAAGGACCAAAAAATGCAAGTAGCATATGCAACTAAGTTTTTAGAGGTTTTTGTTTCAGTCAACATTATGAAACAGCCTAAAAATGATCCCTCGATAGCTTCAGTTGGTATTGATTTGGTTTTGGTACCTCTGGCTGAAACTAAACCTGCTAATGCACTTGATATTAGGTCGTTTAAGGATAAAATTTGAAGTTTCCATTTCTTAATATAAATTTGATGATTGGAGATACCTTAAGTATTCATGAAGACCCTCTACAAGATTATTCTATAATCAACAAAGGGTAGTGCAAGATGAAGTTTAGTTCCGTTATACGAAACTGGCTTTTGATGGTTTCTTTTGCACACATTGAATTTACATTACCTTAAATATGTTGGAAGTGTCCTACATTTGCTTGGCCCCAGAATAGTGAAGATGGAGCATTTTTGTCGGATTTAGTAGTAGGTTTTCTTTGGACGTGGGCCTGTTGCCTGAACCACTTGAATCTTATCCTCCACTATGCATTATTATCTCTTTTTCCTATCTTCACTGTTTTACCCATAGTTATCAGGCTTGAATTGGGCAGCAACTTGGCCAAGAATCACATCACTATGGTGGATCAACCAGTAAACCTTAGAAATCATGATTAAATAATATTAAATAGTTTAATAATTCATACTACTATAATTGGAATATGCTCTTGAAACTTAATCTCAAATCTGAACTAGAGTAACAAATAATTTTCACAATTTTAGATGAATCAAGAAAATATGCTTGATGTTTTGAGCAAGAAAGATCAAAACAAAAGGAGAAACATCAAGTATTAATGTCGCTTCCAAGTGTCCATCAGATTTAGAATAGAATTGAGCAAGATGAACGGTCTTTTCAGATCTTCAAAAAATAACAGTGATCTAGGAGAATCTGATAATCACTACCAGGACTCTTCAAGGGATCTAGAGGTGCCGGGTGGAAGGAGGCTGCCTGCAAGGTGAGGTCACAGTGCCTGTGGGTTGAGGAGGGAAAAAAAATCACAGCAGTGGCTTGGCACAAAGAGGTCCAGGAGGAAGGAGGTGGAGCAGCCTATAGCATGTGGCGAAAAGGAGGATGGTGTGGATTGTGGAGTTCCGCAAATCTATATTAGACCAGTCTGTCATTCCCACTTTCTGCAAATGACTTTCAATCTCCGTCCAACCAATTCCACTTTCTCTGAATTTATGTCATTCCAGATCTAGTTCTAGTTCATTTGATAACCAAACACAAGATCACAGGCTACTTTCATTGAAGTCCAGTAGATGGTTCAATTTTGGTGAAATAAATGGGCCTTTGGGAGAGCTCATTTTTTCACATGGGAAGGCAAAAAGTCATGATAAATGGTCTCCCTAAATGTTTCGCTTTGGTTTTGTTTACTTATTTGGTTTCTTGAATAACCCTATTTCTCCTCTGAACTTAGTGAATTTCATTCTTTAGTCCAGTCTCCATTTTACCGACACTGTTCTGTTTATGAAGTTCTTATTCAGAGCTGGAATCTGGATGGTGTTTTCTATGTCAAATTCTATTAAAATTTCTGCTTTTGTACCATTGCCCCTCTTTTGCTGAAAGTCTTTAGAAAGTAGCTGTCCCATGGCACCAAATGTATCATCTTATATTGTTTGGCAAAATACCACAAGTTTTGTCTTCAAGGTGAACCCACTAAAGAGAAATTTGTGGACAAGAATAGACTAATATGAAACAATGAGAAGAAGCTAAGAGGCTAATCTAGTTAATCTAAACTAGCAATATTAAATGAAAGTTAAAAGAGAAAACAAAATCCATGCATGCCTCTTGATCATGACACTTCATATAGAGATGGGGTTACTTTTGTCCCAAATCCTAACTGGTCTTATTGTTCATTATTTAGAGTTTTCTTCTAAATTACAAGTTATAAACATATTATAAAGCCCATGGACTGACTAACCCATGGCCCTATTTTCAGACAGAACAGGTATATTTTCTCTTGTTTGATGTGGTAAGGTCTCTTTCATCCTTACCTCTCTAATTTCTCTTCTCTAGTGAAGTTCTCAAGGGAACAAGACACTACAAGCCTTCCAGTTGAAGTGAGATATCAGATGTGCCAGTTGCTGTATTGATCAAGATTAACCTGAAAGCAAGCTTTAAAAGTCTCCACATCACCACCTAGGTTACATACTCTAGTTGGCCCATTCAAGTGTGGGCCACTGTACTTAAACTAAATAAAGGATCAAACAGTCCTAAAACAGGGCAGGTTGGGGCCTTCATTCAAGTTGAATTTTTAAAGGCCTGTTATGCATTCAAGTTGCATCATAACACAAAAATTGAGATTCCTAATCTTGGTGTAAAATGACCTAGATATAGATCATCATTCATTGTTACTTAATAAATGCTACTAGGGCTATATAATTATGGTTATTTTAAATAAGGTTAATACAAGTAATTTATAGATTCATCCCTTTTCCATTCAATATTCTTATCGATTTTTGTAATAATTTCGAGAAATCAGAACCTGATGCTTCAACATATTGAGTGCAGAATAGTGTGGGTAATGCTACCTATTTTTTTACTCTCGGAAAAACTAAGTTTATGGCATACAAAGTGACATTTTGGAAAGATGCAATATTCAGCTCTATGATATGTTTTGAGGACATTTCTTGTGCATCAAGTGGCGCATATACTTATTTTTTTCATATGTCAGTCAACCTTTATATTTGTTGGCTGAGAACCTTTAATTGGTCACTGTCAAAGATGGGAACTGCCAATTTTCTATTTGGTAAATTAATCGAGGGCCTTTTTTTTCATCTTGAAACTTCCAAATTTCTATCCTTGATTTGAAAATTGGTCAATGCACTCATTCAATGTCTGCAAATTCTGAAAGAGTTCTGCCAATGGGATTTTAAATGGTGGATGGTATAGCATGATGTTCTTGGAAAAAAAAAAGGAAAACAGTATAACGTTGAGATATCCATATTGAATGATGCAGTGATTTTGAACAGAGTCATATAAGAAATTAGTCATATGGATCAACTTTTGTAGAAGCATGGTGAATTAACGGTGTCTATTGTAGCTAATAGGTTCAAATTCTTGGAATATTCTAAGTTAGAGGTTGTGTTGCAGTTGCTGCCTGTAATCAAAAGCTAATACCTGATTGATCTTTTGTTTTAGGCACCAATGTTATCATGCAATGTGGCCATAATTGTTATTTCTTGTATGTCCAATAAGTTCTGAGCATTATTAGACAGTGCAAAATTATTGTTCCTGCTTTAATTACATGTTCAATGGAAAATTCTTGTTAGCTTATTACTGATTTATTATGGATCATCTTATTCTTTATCATCATGTCTATATACATAAACTGTATATGTTGTTAAGGTTTATCTTTACACCTTGTCTGATGTCTCTATTTATCATGACTTAATTAATGAAGTGCTAGTATTTCTCATAGTATGATGAAAAATATGTCCAATTTTGAGTTGTATCTCTTTCTGCTATCTTTATCATATTTTGTTATGCAAACTGTTTCAGTTGCCTGTGCAACAATAAATCGTAATGACCCCAAATATCTAGGGTCAACTAAATGGATCTTTTTGTGTCATTAAGATGTGTTTAAGACAACATCACTAGTCATTACTAAGAACAATCAATTCTGTTTTCATTATTTCAATTAAGATTAATTTAGGTGTTTTTTCAATCTTTTCCCATACTACTAATCATGGTCAACTTTCATCTAACCAGAGAACTCATATCTCTTTTGGTTATCTTCACATCATTTTGGACAATTTTCAGTCATCATTTTTTTAATCAAAGTTTGACCTAATTGTCATGAATATAAATGATTTTTATTCTCAAAATACCTAACATGCATTTCATCATCCTAATCTTAGCAGCAGTAACTTTTGTATGTGTTGTTTCCTAACTATTGCACATTTTGACCTTTAAATATATCTGGCTTGGCCACTTCAGTATAGAAGTTCTCTTTTAGTGTAAAGAGCATGCAACATTCAGACAAAACTCGTGATGTTCACTTTAGTCATCTTGTTTTGTCTTTATGAAATAATTTTTTCATTGATCTTTCTTTCCTTCCAATTATTAATAGATCCAAGATATCTAAAACTCATACCTCCAGAAATATCTCATCTATCTTAACGGTACTCTCAATACTTCTCTTGCTTTGCTAAAGTTATAGCATATATTGGTTTTAGTCTTAGTCTAAAAGGCTTTTTGAAAAAATAATCCTAGTTACTTTGAAAAGATTGTTAAAAAAAGAAAAAGAAAAAGAAAAAAAACAGTGAGTTAGTTGATTAAGTGACTTGGAAACCAGTGTGTTATCTTAAGTACTCGTTCATATTTAAAGCAGCAATTAAGTGACTTGAGATCTGAAAACGTATTCTAAAAACGGAATCTAAAAACATGAATGGTACTATTAACTATTAAGAGCCATGTTTCGACTTGAATCCAAGATCTTTAAAAGGCATAAAATTTCTACTACTAGACATGGGTTTTTATTATATTTTTGAGATCATGTTATGTATAAACTGCGGTACAGTGTTCCTTTCATAAGAAAAATTTATGAACTTCTCGAGGAGTCCACCATCTGCAACAACCATTATGCCCCCTCTATATACTCTATCACCCCTCTATGATGGTTACATGACCACACCAAGCAACCGTGTCACCTCAGTGCAGCCATTCCAATGCTGAAGTGGCTATATTTTTTCCATCTTTCTTTTTCCTTTTTTTTTTTCTCCTTTTCTCCAATTCTAGTGTTCTGGATTGGACAAGGATGGTTTTGAGTTTCATCTCACTGATCCTGAGCTAAATTTATTGATTTTCTAAACTTGGGAATTCTAATTTATTTGAATGTAATTCATTAGATTGTACACATTTCCTCAGCTAAATATCATTGTGATTCCTAGTTTTCCAGGCATGAAGAGCATCATATATGCTGTTGGTCTGATACTAATATACAGAGACATTAGGCATTTAGCTGATGATACTAATATGAAGAGCATCATAAATGCTGATGATGGCATTTAGCTGAAAACAGTATTGTCTTAGTTGCTCATACTTTGACATTCTCCAGTCATTATCTATTGGTTATCTTGTTTAGCATTCCTTGTCCTAGCTACTGGTCATTCAAAATATATGCCACAATTGTGCTCCAACTTGTCTAGTTTCTCTTTGCCTTGGTTTCTGCAGGACTTTGCTGAAAGAACAATATAAAAGTTCATGTACATGTGCAATTTACTTGGTGTCAGAAATTACTCACGATAAGGTAGAATTACATGTGCAATTTACTTGGTGTCACAAATTACTTACATTGAGGTAGAATTTATCTTTTGGACTGAGTTAGGTCCAGATGGGGACACTCAGAATGTTGATTAATGGTGAAGCAGCCGATCCCCCACTATCTGCCATTGCGAGTGTTTAGCATTCTTGCTTTGTTGGCAAGTTCTAGAAAAGCTGCATGATATCATTTGGCATTTTTTTTCTTCTTCTGTTCTTGTTAAAATTTAACTGGTCACTGTCTCTATATTCAATAACTGGCATCACAATTGGAAGAGTTTTCATAGTGAAATTTACATTGATGCCACGAGCTTATTGGATGTTAGTAGGAAAACCACTTGAAAAAGAAAAGCTGCTAGTACTGAAGTTCATCATGTTAGATATCTTTAACCAAATGGGCATTCATTAGTTTATTTCTAGGGATGACAGTCGTGTCACGAGTCTCTTATTTTTAATTGTTAAGACATCTCTAGTTGGTAGTTGGACTTTCAGATAAGCCAGATACTTTGCATCAAATACGAGCATGTAAGCTCGGTACTCTAATCGATTGCTTTGAATTTGACAACAAGTAATGACATCTTTTTTGTCCTCCATACCAACAGGAAACGCTTGTTTAGCATGATCAATGAGCTTCCATCTGTCTTTGAAGTGGTTTCAGACAGGAGACAATCGAGAGAGAAGTCTAGCATGGACAGCGGAAGCAAATCTAAAACATCAACCAAGGTAATGATTTTTGAATCTCTCACGTGTCGCTGCTTCCCTTCCTAATCCTTGCCCGATAACTACTTCCCCGTAGCGCACCAGTGACGGCCAGATAAAAAGCAACTCGAAAACAGCTGATGAGGGCTACGGCGAAGACGACGACGAACACAGCGAAACCCTTTGTGGAGCTTGTGGTGGAAGCTACAGTGCGGATGAGTTTTGGATTGCATGTGATGTATGTGAAAGGTGGTTCCATGGCAAGTGCGTGAAGATAACTCCTGCAAAAGCCGAGAGCATAAAGCAATACAAGTGCCCTAGTTGCAGTTCAAAGAAAGGACGGCAGTAAGTAACTACTACCGGCAAACCAAAGAGTTGAAGTCCTTGAAACTTGGTTTCTCGATAACTGCTAGTGGTAGGGCCTATGCAAATGCTACCTTCATCTGAAACAGAATTCTACTATGTTCCAAGAAATCCATATTTACATTTATGACTCCATGCTCTGTTGCTGTAGTTATTGGTCAAGCACTCATCAATCCTTCTTTTATTTTATACTTCATCTGACAAAGTGTTGGTCTAACTGCATTGAACTTTCTGTAGCATGCTCTATCCAACTGGTTAGTAATTGCATGTGGAGATCCTCTGTATTTTTCTGTTGATAGGGATGCCTTTGTAGCAATCTTTGCAAGTAATCATCAGCTGTGGTCAGCTTGATTGATTGGCCCATATGTTAAGTTACTGCACCAACTGAGTTCTCTCTCTCTCTCCTTTTTTTTTCCCCGCCATGGGATGTTGTTAAAACTAGAATTGAATGATTAAACAACCTGGAGTTTAAAGTTCTACGTTGTTCGGTCTTCGATCCATTAACTCAAATTATGTCGGAAGCACAACAGACAAGAAAAACTAGGTACTTAAATCGAGCACTTGCGCTTTGATGAACCAACATCCAAAGATGATTAGTGTACGCATCCCTGTAACCTCATGAGTCGGGTCCGATATGGAAAGAAAATAATTTAGTGAGAAGCGATCGAGCCAGGAAACAATTGTTGCTGCTCGATCATGACACGGAATCACACAAGTAACTCGATAGATTACTTGCAACTGGTTGCAAATGGATACAATTTTGCTTGCTTGTTTAGAATGGTTGGGGTGTGGGGTTAAATCATGATGTGACCTTGCAGCCGGTATCATATTATCACTTGTTTTTTGATTTTGTTCATGTCTTAAAATAATACGTAAAGGGTTTATTAATGTTTATGTTTCTTCATTTTATTCATACCTTAATACATAAGGGTTTTATAGTAGATTTACATCCTACAATTGCCACTTAAAACTTTATTTAATTACGATTGCGGCTTAATCAAGCCGTGCAAATATCACATGGCAGCACAGCAATGACAAATAGCATGAGTCTCCCACACACCGCCAGCTGCGAACGCCCACAAACCCGTCGCTTTTGACCGTCAAACTACGTCCAAAGCGTGAGATCATATCGCTGCTTCCGACTCGACGACTGTCGCATTTCCTCTCCCCAAACCGACCCTCCCAATCGCTGCCGCTGCCGTTGCTGCTTCTGCGACCCGCCTCGATCTAAGAGGGTTCGATCGATACCGTCGATTGCTTCTTCTTGCTGCTTCCTTTCGATTCTTTCTTGGACCCCTCCGATCCCTCTCCGCTCCGTGCTCCACTCGTGGGGATCGTTGGATAGGAATCAAGAGCCTCATCAAAACCCAGCGGCGGTTAGCTGATCTCAGGTGAGCTCTCCCGCTGTCGCCTCTATTCCGAGTGAAATGCTTTGATCATCTTGTTTGCTTCCATTTGAGGTGGATTGTGACGAAATTTTACTTTTTATCTGTGTTTGTATGATTGCCTGATAGTTGAATTGTTGAAAGGATGAAGCTGATTGCTATTTTACTGGTAGTTTTACTGATTTCCTTGAAATATGTTGGGGCTTCAGTGGAATTTAGATTCAGACAGAGACCGAGAACAACGTGCGGGTGTAAAGGGTTGTGTCGATCGTCACTATATATATATATATATATATGTGCAATATTCGAATTTGAATTTTTGGTCAACCTTGATCCTTTTTATAGGATAAGATCATTCGAGAGGGATTTGGACCATGAAATGTTCAATGGTTTATCAGATTCTAATGATCAGATTGCAATCAAATTTCTGTTTATAGTAGTTGAATCCATGGATTGGTGATTTTATTCTGGGGAGTATCTTTGGTGGGGCAATGAGTTCTCAAGCGAAATCTAGGTTTCAGTGTCGCTTTTAATAAAAAAATGATTTACCTTCTTAATATGTTAATCAGTTATGCTTTTGTTTTTTCTTTTGATTGTATAATGGAAAGAAGGCAGTCTAAGGAACCTTTAAGGATATTTGTTTTCTTCTTTTCAATCTCTGAACCTTTCCTCAATATGGTAGTTTGTTTTGTACTGTATGTTGTTTTATTGCTCCAGATTGTGTGTGCTAATTGACATGCGGTTAGGTTCCTGCACCAGTTTGTTGTAATTAAAAGTATACACTGAAATGAGTAGAGAAGGGAAATCAAGTGAAAATTAAAAGTGCACAATAAACAACAATGCTATGATCATATTTTGAAATGCTTTAAATTTATGTTCACAATTTTCATTTAGAACATGTAGAATACCTGTCTTTCTTTTTTAGTTAATTAAAATTTGACATTGAGAGCTATAGTTCAACTATTTTCATTTTATAATGATTGAATATGTGTAATTCTGTGTTATTGTGTGTGCTTTTAAGTTTGTTGACACTCATCTGTTATCTTCTCTTCCACTGATTTTGCATGATAAATGTGAATTATGGCAGATGTTACTGCTTTCACTAATTGATGACTATTAATTATAGCGTTTACTGAATTCTGGCGATTCTTCTTCTTTTTTTTTTTGGATGACAAATTGTCCATGACTTTGGTTTGGAAAAAGAGTCTCAAGAGATTCAAAGAATGGCAGCTAGTCGCTTTGACTATTCCGCCAGCCCTGATGGTTCAACCTACTCAAATGGGCAACGCGGACCTTATACAACCAGTTCGATGGAAAGGTTAGGGAGCTTCCATGAGGTCATCGATGTTCGCATCCCATCACCACTGACAAGCATGCCAAGATCTACTTCCATACCATCTCAAGGCGAAGCATCTAATCTTTGTCAATCGCTTATATCTGATCTGAAAGTTTCTTTATTTGATCATAAGTCTCCTCGACCAGGAGAGCTAAAGAGAGAAATAAGTTCCATCTTTGGCATCTCCTCAGCAGAATCTTTGGCTAAAACAATTTCTGCAAGACACTTGCCTTCTTCATCTGTTGAGGACATCAAACGAATGAAGATTAACCTTCATGAGGGTTCTGTTAAAGCGAGGTATTTTTTTGTTTACTTTCAATCAAAGTTTTGCTTTTTTATATCATTATGAAGAGGCTGACATTTTGTTGCATCAAATGTTTCTTCTTCCATTTATAATGTTTTGGATTGTTCTTGTGCTGAAATTTTCTGCTGCTCACTCTGCTATAGTGCTTTTAATGAGCTGTTAATCTTTGTGCTTGATGTAAAAGGAATCGTGTAAAGGCCTTTAGTGATGCTGCTTTGAAAATTGAGAAGCATTGCCATAACTTATCAAGGAAACATTCTCGACAAAATATTTCATCAAGTGAGAGGCCTATGGCATTGATGCCAGGAGGAAATATTTCTAAGACAACCCCTCAGGGCCTTCCAACTGCAGCTAGTCTTGAGCCTGGGTTACTGAAGTCAGATGAAAGGACCAAAAGTGTTCTATCAAACAGACGAATACGAACTGGATTGATGGTATTTTGAATTTTATTTTTCACATTTTGTATATTTTTTTTCCTGCTATGATTTTTTAAGGTAATCTATATTTGAATTTCTGTATGTTTTGTACTGTTAATTAACTGAATTAGATGCTTTGCCTACATGCACCTTAGTCTTTCCAGATCCACAAGTGGCAGGAGCATTCTGGGCTGTGCTTGTATATTGTAAACTAATTCCTTGTGAATAAGATGAATTTAATATAATTTGTTGTTTGCTTATGGCTTATGCTACATGATTATATCTCATTTTATATGTCTCTATAATACAGATTGCAATTTGTTAATGAAATTTTCTTCTTTCATTCTTCGACTCCTTTCTCTATTTTAATTTATTTTTCGTTACCAATATGTGCCAGGAAATTTGTGACACTATTTTAATAGGAAAGTGTTGCTAATATTTTTCTTGAAATAACTTTTCTAAGCTCATTCATATTTAGTTGCAGTAGGCAATAGATACCATTTGGACTCCTTAGATCTTGCAACATTATGTACTTTTCAAGTATGTTGTTCATTGTTTTATTTTCACATTTTCATCATTGAAGGAAATATATCTTTTTCTCTATTAGAAGGATGCAAGGGATAACAGTATTGGCAGATCATCTGGGCTGGTGGATAGGGATAAAGATGTCACCAAATTTGCAAATGGTAATTCTGCACTATCAGAAGAAAAAGCTCAAGTACTACCATGTGCTGATGGTTTGGCGAAGTCCAAGATGAAGAAGAAGCGTTCAATCGTTAAGTCAGATATTTCTACAAGCATAGTTTTGGCTAGACCTCCAAATGGTGATTGTGAACCTAAACGAGGAATACAGCAAAAGCTTGATGGCAAACCAAAAATGAACAACCACACTTTCAGGTTTGACTTGATATCACATTAAGAGTACTTAGTTTGTCTATTGATGGTGATTTCATGCTTTATATAGGATACCAAAATAGCAAGGCATTTCATAATAAATTTCTTTCGTCTCCAGATGATGCCTAGGCAATTTTGGACCAGTTTTATATAAAGACATTGTTTTAATACTAAGCCAATCAGATTATGTTGTGTTAAAACCCTAGTGTCACAACTAGCACTTTTGGTTACGGCACTCTGTGTCTTGTCTTGGTCAATTTCCAAGGGCACATGGAAATTTGCTTCTTTGCCCCTGCCCCCTTTTAATTCTGTGATCGGACATGTTTACTACTTTGAGGTCTATAACTTTGTGATTCTCTGATGTGCTCCAATTTTCAATCAATTTGATTTGTTTAAGATTATGTGTGTCTCAAAGACCTTTTCTCTACCTCATTTGATGTTATTGTGGAGATCCTAATTCTTTGATGTCCTAAATGTCACTATCTAACTAGTTATACATTTGAGAGGACTTCTCATTTTCTAATTTTCAGGGTTCCATCATCAGTATGTTGTTAACCTCATATATGAATCCCTAATTGACAAAGTTCTCTGTAGTTTAGGCTCTAGAGGTCCTAAGGAAATAACTAAATGAAAATTTTGCATGTAAGGATAAAGGAAATTCCTAGGTCTTATCAGATTTCAAGTTTATGTTGATACTTTGTTTCACTTAATGAATATGAGAGGTGAATGTTGAACCCCAAATTTTATAATATTAGTAATTGTTTTTTTGTTGAAGCACACAAGTTATAGTATAAATTTCAAATCAGGATTGGTTTTACGGCATTATATCATGCTCCAATTAGTAAGGTAGCATTTTGTGTTGATGGCATGCATTGTGTGTATCTTTCTAAGGTTTTGAGGACTTTTCCTTGGAGCTATTGGCAATGGTCTCCTCTGTCAAGTCCAAGCTTCTCTTATTTGACGAGGTCACCAGTGATTGACACTAGGGGTTTTTCGTGATAATTGAGGAAACAAGCACAAAGTTAAATAACAAGATGTAGTATATGTTTGCATCAACTGATTTATATCAGGGCATGCCCAGTTTGCATTTGGGAGCTGATATTACTTGTAGGACAAAAATGAGGGAGGTTGAGGGGGTTTCACATTGTATAGATTTGAAAAAGTGGGTTTTACATGGTGCCGGGAACAGAATACACCTAAACTAATGTGTGTGCATGGGTTTAAAATGGCACTGTGCCCGCTGTTGATATCAAACCAAAGTTGATGATATGTCACACCTGCAGTCCATACCAACAAGTAATTGTAATTCTTCATGCATTTCAAATCATATTCATATGTATACTTCCTGTTAAGAAATGAGATTTGGCATAATCAATTTATCATTTGGAAGGATTAAAGTGTTGGCATAATCGATTTGGAAGTAATTGGAATTCTTCATGCATTTCAAATCATATTCATATGTATACTTCCTGTTAAGAAATGAGATTTGGCATAATCAATTTATCATTTGGAAGTAAGGATTAAAGTGTTGAAATGCATGAAGAATTCCAATTGCTTGTATAGATTTGAAAAAGTGGGTTTTACATGGTGCTGGGAACAGAATACACCTAAACTAATGTGTGTGCATGGGTTTAAAATGGCACTGTGCCCGCTGTTGATATCAAGCCAAAAGTTGATGATATGTCACACCTGCAGTCCATACCAACAAGTAATTGTAATTCTTCATGCATTTCAAACCATATTCATATGTATACTTCCTGTTAAGAAATGAGATTTGGCATAATCAATTTATCATTTGGAAGTAAGGATTAAAGTGTTGCATACCAAGACCATTCTATCATGACTTGGGAGCTCAGTAGTACTGATTGCTGTATTATGTCAGCACATGACAAGTCCCTTGTAGGGAAATTGTTTCATGTCAATCCCATGCCACCCATTGGCATGACATGTTCTGGTCCTCTCTATCACTGGAAGACACCACCAGCATGCATGATCTTTACACTGGTTCAAACTGTATTTATTTTGTTATCTTATATTCCTGATGTATTTCCTTGCTTTAGTTTCAGATCCAGTGAATGTGAAGAAAATTGTAGCTTTAGCCCTACTTCTAATGCAAAGATACCTCCTCGAGGACCAAGATCAACTTCAGGTTCCTTGTCAAAGGCATCTGGGAATTTTCCACAAAATTTTAAAAACTCTGATGGTTGGGAGCCTCAATGTATTAGCAAGCTCAATTCAGTCAATGGGGCCATCAACCGCAAACGGTCTATAACTGAACAGTCATCATCTCCACCTGTAACACAGTGGGTTGGACAAAGGCCTCAAAAGTTATCACGTGGTGCAAGAAGATCAAATTTAAGTCCCCTTACTTCCAACCATCTTGACAACCCTTCTTCAGATACAGTAGATGACTCTATCAGCAAAGAGTGTAGCTCAGGATTTACAAGACGGTTATCTTCTAACACCATTCAAGTTAAGTCAAAAGGTGAAAAGATACCATCAGAGGTGTTGTCAGAAAGTGAGGAGACTGCGGTTGCTGTGAATAAAAAAAGAAAAGAGAAAATTAAGAAATCTGAAGTAGAGGAAAATGTTAGTCAAACTCTACAGAAAGTTGTGACACTGGCATCAACTTCTAAAAAAAGAAAGCTGGCTGCTCACAGGGATCTTGGATTTGGTGTCCACGGACAGGGGAGGGTTGTACGAGGTTTAATGCCCAAAAGATCTGGCATGCATGCCTTAATGGAGAAGGCAGATAATGCTGCCTCTTTAACACAGGCAAGAACTTTAAGAGTTGGTTCAGAGAGGATTGAGAGGTAATAAAAATTATCTCCACCAATTAAATTGCTGTTGACTCAAATCGTAGGGTTTAACTGTCATGTCATTTTAATCAGCAAAACTGGTAGGCCGCCCATCAAAAAATTGTCTGAACAAAGGGGATGCGCTTATCCACGACACTTGATGAATGATGCTTCTTTAGAGCTTTTTGGTAAAATTATTATTGGAATCATATCATTGAAACTATTTATTTCTCCAAAAGCATTCATATGCATAGTACATTTGATTGTTAATTTATACATTTCAGGGAAACCCATTAATGACCATGAAGTGCTTTTAGCTGCTGCAAGCGCTGCTCTGGATACAAGTAGCACATTTTCCACAAAAATTCTTGTCTTTTCCTTTGCGATTCTTGAACCAATATTTGTATTTCAAGTTTATAATAAAATTATGTAGGGCGTGCTTGTCCCAGTACATTTTGGAAGACAATCGAGCCCATTTTTCGTTTTTTGTCATTACAAGATGTCACCTTTTTGAATGAACAGGTAATAAAAGACCAAATCTCTTGTTTCTTATCTTTCAGATAACTGATAACTTCATGTGCTAATGTTGATTTTCCCAAACTACTCCAACCAGATTCATCTTATTAATGAATCTACTTCAGTGGGCCATGTTGCAGAAAATGATGACCATATCTTGGAGGTATTAAATTCCTCATAAATTGAGTAATGGTATATCCCATTCAATTTGACCTTTCCATCTGACATTTTTCTAGTCACCTTTGATTATGAACTATTTGCAATCCTGGTTGCCAAGTTGCAGACCAATGCATCATGCTCACATATTAAGCCTCGAACAGGCTCAGGCATGCCAATGGTGCAGCTTGTGCAGTGCAGCACAGCAAGTGACACATAATTTGTGAATTCATGTCAAGATATGTTCAGCATGAGTCTCATGAGTACTTGTGTAGATACTTGTTGGTTACTTGCTTCTATTTCATAGCTGCTAGTTTTATGTATGCCATTTCATTGTAGCAATGCAAAATTTCTTTTAGAAGTAATTAGCAGCTGTATTTGTATCCAATGGCATCTTATTTTGTCCTCAGTGGTGGAAAAAGTCCATGTAGCCAACCCCATATACGGGGACTGTTTGGCTTATTGTTGTTGTTGTTGTCATCATTGTCATCTTATTTTTTCTTATATTCTTAGTGTTAGAAATTCCCTTCTTGAAATTATTATCCTTTATTTTATTCAAATAAATTTATTTATTTCTTTTTAATTTCTGCCATAAGAAAATTTTGGTTACCTTTCTTCGCAGGGGGATCTAAAATATGTCCCACTGCAGTCAACTCCAATCAATAGAGATTGCTATGGTATTGAAACCAATGGTTTTGGATTTAATGAATACGAGAAGGATCTAGGGTTTATTTGGCCACAAGAGCAAGTTGAACCTTTCCTAGAGCAATTATTTGATGGAATTGGGAAGCAAAGAGGGATTTCAATATGCCAAACACTTCTTTCAGCTATTATTGAAGAAGAGGAGATCGAAAATATAAACATTGGCAACTTTGAAGTTAGCTTCTTCAATTCTTATGGAAGTTGTTTTGAGCTTGAGGTGGAGACTAAACACAATGGCCTGGATTTGCAGACATCAAGGACAATGGAGTCTGCTGAGAGAGGTGCGGCTAATGGTTTGAAGGTCAATGCTGTTTGGAGGTGCTATGATCAACTCGCACATCAGAAATTGGGAGGTAATGGTACATTATTAGAGGCTAGCACATTATGCGCCCAATTCCAGTACAATCAAATGTGCATCAATGATAGAATCCTCTTGGAGCTCAGTGAAATTGGACTCTACCCAGATCCTGTGGTATGTGCTATTGGTATCTAGAAGCATGTTTTCATTGTTTAAAATAGAAGTTCTGGATGTTCCTAATTTGACTTTGGAGTTTCGGTGCGATGTCATTATCATAGGCACAAATTGTCACTAGCTCTAATCTTCAGAGTTATGCAGACATACAAATTTCAATAATTTAGCCCGATATAGCCATTTATGTAATTTCTGCTCTTCCATCTGAAGTTTGCCATTTCTGTGTGATCAGTTTATGTATTTTCGCTTACATCTAATAGAAGGTTACATCTATTACCACTTTGATCTTGTATTTCCAACAGCACTTTTTTTTTGTTCATTCCATTTTTGTGGTCCTTTGGCATTGATGAAGCTGTTCTTTTCCTTCTAGAATTTGTCTGTGGTCTTTTTTATGCATTGAAGCTTTGCCATATACTTCAATTTTCTTCATACAACAGTTGTGTTGCTGCAAAATATGTTTTCATTTTCACCATATTACATTTAGCATATTGGTTTGTTGCTCAACTATTTCCTATTTCATGAGCATGATTATATCTGCTCTCTTGTTGCTTGAGGTTTTCTATGTTGAACAAGATTATTTGCTAAATTCAATCCTGTGATGGCTAGGTATCCCCCCTTGCATTTATGATGTGATCAACACCATTTCCTTTCACAAATATTCTCATTTTCATAGCCATCATCTTCTTTAGTAGTAAAAGTGAATATTGTATATACCAATACCAAAAAAAACACACTTATATTGACATTAACAAGAAATCTGAACTTAGTTGCTATTAACGGATAGTATAATTTGCTTTCATATTTATTTTAATATAAAGTAGTTGTGATATTATTTTGAATCAGATTTAAGGCTGAGGCAGATGAGACTGTTACTTGAGTCAGATATCACCAAATAATAATCTAGTATTGTACTCTAAAAAATGGCACTATCTAAAACCCACCATGAGTCAGATATAAGGCTGTAGAGATCATAAAACAAAGAGAGGGAGAATGAGAAAATGGAGAACACATTGGACCAACAAAATTGATAAATGACATCTTAGGTTAAGTAAATTCAGCACTTTGGCATATATTTGGACCAAAAACAGATGGAAGTAACCTATACAACTATTTGGAAGATATAATCAAGGTTCGTCGTACCGAGGTGTACCGCTCAGTACGGGTGATATGTACCAGTCCGATAGGAGATCGATATGGGTAGTACATCAGTACATCTCACTATACCATATATCAGTACACTTAGTACATACCATACCGACAGCCGATCGATACACCGGTATGGACCGGTAATGCGAACCATGAATATAATAGCAATAATTTGAATGTAAATACTGATTGGTTTCTGTCATATATATATGTATATGTAACAATACAAGATAGACCCAATCAGATGGAAAAATGAATTTGCATGATCTTACCCACCTTTTCACCGGTAATGTTATCCTTTTCACTCAGGTTAACTTGTCGTAGTCTTCTTAATATCTGATTTGTTTTAATTTCCTTCTGTTTAACCTCATTAATTATACAACTGGTTCTTCTTGAGCCAGATTATTGAGTATCATTCATAATGGTGTTTCCAAATGCATCTTGTTATTTGCAGTGCGTATAATTTTTGTCTAAGTTGTGGCTTAGATTTGCATAATAATTTGAAAAAGAATTGTCCTATTTGACATCTATATACATTATGTTCCAGCCTGACCTAGCACAGAGTGAAGATGATCTCAGTAGAGGAATCAATAATCTAGAGAAAAAGCTTCATGAGGAGGTACTCTATGTAACCATCAAGGCCATTTTAAAGATTTTTTTTTATTTGTTCAGGGTCATACTTATGAATATTTAGCTTGTTTGCTGCCCCTCATGCATAATCTTTGGTGGTCTCTCGTTAAGTGGCATTGCATATTTTTTTATTGTTGAGATTTCTCAGGTGGACTTTAGGTGCTGTTTCTTTGGGGTGTTTGGTTATTTCTATGAGCATGAAATTCTGATTTGTATTTTTTTTCTTCTTTTAAAGCCAGGATGGTTTGATTATCCTAGCTTTACAAGTTGCATTCTACAAGTGTGAGAAATGTAACATAATTTTAGATGCAATCAGAAAAGACAAGGCCTTTTTTTTTCTGGTTCCAAAAAGTCCATAAATATTTTGGCTCGCAAAGGAGTGCATGTACTTCTAGACTGATACACATACATGGTATTGCAAGCTGTTGATATGCTAGGACTCTATAAGAGTGCTACTGAGACCATTCTACATCATCATGTCCCAATTGCTAGATGTTGAGATTGACCAATCCTTTGGCTAACAGTCAATAATGAGGGAGGCTATACTTTTACACAATCAGTTTCAGAAAGTGAGGTCCATCACTCAACCTATCATCTTAATTTGTAGTTTTTTTCCAAAATTTTCAACCAATTTGACTTTCTAAAAAACTGATATATTATTTTAGTCCGAAAACCTTGTTCATCTTTTTTTCTTTGCTTTGAACATGAATTATTACAGTTGCACTATCATCCTTCAATTTATAACTCTTACCTGCTTTCTCTATGCTCACCTACTTAAACAGCGATGTTCTTGTCTTGATATATTCTATATGCGATAGAATCTGTGTAACATTGAAACTAAGAGACTATTTATACATATATTTGATTTAGTTAATCAATTATCTCCCTTATTCATGCTCAACAAAAAGGTTCTCCATAATGTGTGTTGCTTGCTTAAAATCTCATTTTTCAAGTCATATTTGATAGTAGTGCTATTTTCGGTTGCTTGTAAAGGCTTCTGATTATGACCCTAGTTTGGAAGATCCATTTCATAAGAAACCTTGAAGACATGAAACCATGGGGTTTGCCACCTTCACACACTATTGTAATTTGAGAATGAAGGTTCTCTAACGAGACGCTGATGCAAGTACCTGTAGTAATATACTAGTAAGATGCTAGAAGATATGATATATTGCATAGACGTAGATGTTATACTTCTAGTTCTAGTGATAGTACATGGTGAAGTTCTCTTGTTTTCATGAAAGAAATATTTTATAGATATCAATTAGACAATGCATCTAATTCAATATTTCGACTAATCTTCTGCTTGTATGATGATAATGCTTTTTTATACTGGTTGGAAAGGTATTGACGAAGAAGAACATCCTCAGGAAACTAGAGAAGGCTGTAGTGGAAGCAAAAGTGTCTCAAAAAAGGTATATAGCATATTCTAGGGAAACTCTATCTTACTCATCTTTCTTTATCGAATTTATAGAGATTCAATCTCATCCTCTTGAATCCATTTATTGTTTTTGAGTACCCAATCAATCTGATTGTAATATCATAATAATAGGTAGAAATTGAATGAAATTTGATATTCCATATAAGACTAAGCCTAAATGACATTTGGGAATGCTTTAATCAATTCATTTCCATTTGTACCTGTCTGAAATTGGAACTTGCATAAAAAATGCTCTTCATTTTTCTATCTCATTTCTGTTCATGCTTATGAAATACATATATGGAGTTGGCTAAAATTTCATAATTGCTAGATTGATCCGTATGGTCTGATAAATGGTGAGCTAATAATGGGATCTTTCAATATTCAGGAAGCTTAAGATTAAGATGCTCCAGAATGAAAGAAACGAAGGAATATCCACAATACTTGGATTTAGTCAAATCCAATTTGAGGGTTTTGTAGGTTCATTAATGAGAGCTTGATGATTCGATTTCATAAGTAAACAAATTTTGACGATACAGATCAAGAAATTGAATTTAAATTATTTGTGGAAAGATATCAATTGGTAGAACCCTTGATAAATGAAAGAGATGCTGTGTATGTTAAAATAGTTTTGTTCTATTTGAACTAATCATATATTTTATCGTCTCAAGTTGTTTGTGACATGTATGATTTGCTTTGATTTTCTCTTATTTTTTCTCTTCTTGACTTCTATCTTCGTTTTGCAGGGAACTTGAGTTTATTGCTTTTGACAGACTTGTAGCAATAGCATATGAGAAATATATGGTATCTCCTAACTTTTTTAGCTCCTCTCTTCTGATCATATTTCTATGTGGTATCATGTGGTACATCCCAAGATAGGCCATACATTCTGCCACACAAGAATTGCTTGCCTTACAGTAACCTCCAATCCTATTGAGCTTCCATCCTCTCCTCTGAGTATGGAGCCTGTGCCTGCATGCAAATTTGCAATGGGAAACGATCCATCAGTTTCTAGGGTGCAATCAAACAACAACCCTTGCTGCTTTCTTTCCTCAAGCACCCTTCCCCAAAGAGTTCCCTCAGACATCTGCTGAGTTCTGTTGTATTCTTTGGTATAGGCCAGAACTTTGCAAACTAAAGAGGAACATTCGGTCCGTTGGTTGCGAAATTTAGCCTTACTTCCATTGGCCCAAAGAAACCAGAATGTTGTAGCTACAAGACCGTGAAGCAAACTAGTAGACTCCTCCACCTCTTTATGTTCCCCTAACCATGGTCTCATAAGCCAAGATTCCATGTATTTAAAATCATAGGCAATTTGTTACTGGAGATCCCTCCAGATTCCATGTAGACTTCTCCACCTCTTTACTGGAGGCACCACTTCATCTTTCTTCTTTGTTCCCCTGCCATCTTTTTTCCTCTCTACTTCCCTATCTTGTGGGTATTATGAATTCTTGCCAATTATGTTGTACACATTCCATAATAGTTTACCTTGTGCTTTATATCTTTCCTGGTGCCAAAAGAATATCTGTGAGGATTATCTTTGAGTTACTGATTTTATTACAATAAAGGAACTCTTGCTGAAAGGTTTGTGCCATACAGATGTTACTGCATGTCATCTTTTTTATTTTTCTGGGAATGACAGACCGAGTGATTCTTCACTTAGGAAATTATGTAGATAAAAAACCTGGACATTGCATCCTCAAGGATCCAACCCAAAACTTCTTCAAGATGAAGAGTAGAACCAATCACTTGGCTTAGGTCTGGTTGGTAATGTATATATTATGCAAGAATCGAAGGGTAACATATATTATCATTTTCAAGTATTGAAGTTTACAACTCAATAAATTTTATTCAAATGTAGTTTATATCAAGGTTTTCCATACCGCTCAGTATGAGTGGTACGTACTGGTCCAACAGAGGACCGGTATGGACAGTACATCAATATGCCCTCATGTACCTTGTGTCAGTATACTCGGTACCGACAGCTGGTCAATATACCGGTACGACTGATAAAGTGAACCATGGTTTATATTACATATAACTGTACCATTTTTTATTTTTTTTCTAGTTTAAGTGATTATTTTGCCCCTGCAGTTAATATGAATATCTAATTAACATGACTTTTACATGCAACAGGCATGCAAGGGTGCTAATGTTTCTGGAAGCAAAAATGTGAATGAACCTAGCAAACATGCTGTATTAACTTTTATAAGACAAACATTAACACGATGCCAAAAGTTTGAGGATACAGGAATTAGTTGTTTCAGTGGCCCGGCTTTCAGGGATATTTTCTCCTCTGCATCTTCCCACTGCAGTGATTCACAATGCACTGACTTCAATGGTGATGGAGAACCTGCTAATCATTACACCACTGTACCACAGTTGCAAAATAATGTCATAGGTAAAACAAATTCCATATTCATGTGTGCCACTGTAGCTTTTCTGCTGAATGTAGCTGTTCCTGTTCAATGCATGGTAGTGGGGCTTGCAATTGAACCAACCACTCATGAATGGTTCAAGCTTGGACCGATTGTGAGCTCAATTATGAGCCAGCTAGTCATTAACAATAAAAATAGGCTTCAAAGTTGTCCCAAGACAAGTCTGAACTCAGCTTGCTGCTATTGGGTTCTGCTTGAATTTGCTCAAAATTATATTGAATATGTCCATGTGTGTACATATTGACCTATATGCTAAATAACTGGTCCAGTGCCATCTTACTATATTATGAAATTTATATTCATTCACAAAAGTAATTATTATGATTTTGGAATACATGCAACAGTTGTTTATTCCAACTTCAATTGCTTATCAATTAGTGCCTTTCATGTTTCAATAAATAAATATATATATACATATATTTTTATGATGATATGAATTTACAGTAGATGCAGAAATAATATGGATATTGGTTCAGAAATAAGTCCAAAGCAAGCTTGAAACTTTAGATTGAGATATAATTGAATCATGTTATAAGTGAAATTTATACAAGTGACTAATGAAAAATGCAAGATGTTAATTAAAAATGAAATTAGCTTATCAAGCTGCTCAGCATAGGCTTGAATTAGAATTGGTATAATTTAGGCTGAAGTTTTATAAAACAAGCCAAATTTTATTGTCTATCTATATACAAATTGATTCTAAGCCAAGCCTCACAAGGTTTTGTTTGTACAAGATCAACAATCACAATCCTTCCTAAAGGATCAGCTGGTACTTTGTTTAATGTTCTACAGTTTCCTGTCAAAGCTGTTATTTTTTTGTCTCAAGAATTTTATATATTAATCTATAGAATGGTTATTTTAGGTCATATTTTTGGTTGTTTATAAACTGTATATTTCTTTTGCAGATTGTAATTCTTGCCTGACACCAAAAAAAGGTCAGAGAGTTGCTAATGATAATAAGTATTCTGATGTTTTTGACTCGGTCAATCACTTATCAGAAGATTCACCTTGTAAGGAGGAGCCATGGTCAAATAAAATAAAGAAAAGGGAACTACTGCTTGACAGTGTTGTTGGTAGTTCAGCTCACTGTTCCTTTCGGACACCTTCTGGTAATGGAAACTCTCTTGTTAATAGTACAAAGGGAAAGAGGAGTGATAGAGATAGAGAGGGAAAGGCAGTAAACAAGGATATATCCACTAGGAATAGCTCTGCTAGAATTGGTCGTCCAGCTTTGTTCAATTTGAAAGGTGAAAGAAAGAACAAAACAAAGCCAAAACAGAAGATGACCCAGTTATCTGCTTCCATTAATGGTCCTTGTAAGGCTGCCAATCTATCTGGTACAGTGCTGACTTCAACAAAACCATTTGAGGTTGTTGGTGGAAGTACCAAAAAGAATGATCTTGCCTTGCATTCACATTCTTTTAGGATGCAGGATAAATCAAATGATTGTGAGGCCACCGACTTGTCCAATTTGCAGCTGCCGGAGCTTGATGTTGGTGATTTTGGAGGTAATGGACAGGATATAGGTTCATGGTTGAACATTGATGAAGATGGTCTGCAAGATCATGATTTCATGGGTCTTGAAATTCCCATGGATGACCTATCTGAAGTTAATATGTTGATCTAAAGTTGGTTTGTTTATTAGTTGGGATACCATCTGGCTGTCACTTCTGTAAGTATTCTATGGATTCTTCTGGGATGAAGTGCAGGAGGTGCAATTATTTTTCTGAACATTCTGAAGTTTGCTCCTGGTGTACCAGTTTAGTAACCTTAAGAAAAATCTTGTTTTTCAAGTTTAGAAACTTTGACTGTATATATCTTATTTTTCATTTACGTGTTCGTTAAGCAAGCTGCATTTCCTTGCTGACTGTTGACCTGGAGATGTTTGTAGATACACATCTTAATAAAAAGATTATCATTTGTAATTATCTAAATTTATATTTTGAAAGATTAATATTAAACATCTACTTTGAGGTTGATGTTCCACTTGACTTCATATGTTGATATACTTCAAGATTTCCGACTTGATTGAGGAATGTTTGTTTATCCTTTTGCTTCATGTATGTGTTGAACACATTTGAAGTTTTCAGAGTTCACATATGGTGAGTTACTTGACCTCTAGTTCAAGAAGAATCATCTTGGCCTCTTAAACAAGTTCTTAGATGATCAATTTCTGCTATTAATTGTTAATTGCTCTGTTATATTGTTTCAGGTTCGGACTTCCTGTATCGAGAGAGGCTTCAACCAGGACAATCACATGTCATTTGTCTAAAATTGGCAGAACAGAGCAATAGCTAGGTATAGTGTCCCTGATTGTGCATGCTATTATAGTTACATCTGAAGCTTGAACATGAGATGCTGCGGATCTGTCCTTCTGGAGAGTTGTCATGTTCCCCACTTTGATATTACTGTATTAGTATGTTGTGGGACACCATCTACTTGGGATTGCAGGATTGCTTTTCCTTTTTCTTTGACTTGGGTTGACCAAAATCTAAGACATAATACTTGTGAAGCTAATTTGTGCATGTGCTAGCACATTCCATGGAATGCACTAATGAATCTCTCCCAAAGGTGCATACTACCTGTACCTGGTTAGATGATACACTCTTATCACACAATGACAGACAACAGACGTGCAACAGAGATGCACCTTTTCCATTGGTTGCCATCATTTTCCTGGCACATGATATGGTGTTATATACTGATACATTACATTGCAAGTCTTTTTATGCACATTCTGGTGCAATTCAACTATTCAAGTAACTTTACTTCTCATGACTTGTGTCTTGATGTAAGTTTCACGTTGCAATAATGTATGCTACGTTTGCTACTTTGCAGTAAATAGAAACTGTAATTTTTTTGGTGATAAATATCGATCATTTTTGTATACCTGTGAGTTCTTAATAACAATGGTCCTGGCAGATTCAATATTGTTTGTGTCAGATTTCATCTGAAACATGTCTTTTTATATCTGTAGCTATATTTTCTATGATCTAGCGTGTAGGTGCTTTCTTTCGATAACCAAATTGTTCAGGGTGGCATCTGATGTGTTCATTTTCTTTATTGTGCTTATCCCTCATTATTTTGTTTTTCTATTTTCTATGAGATGTGAATCACTTCCGAGACAAAAGCATGGTTGTGATGCAAGCCCACTAAATGACAGTTCTGCAACGTGCCGTATCAGAAGATTGTTGCATTGGAAATTCCAAGAGAATACAAGAAAATGGAATCCTCAACACCCACCAGAGCCAAGGCAGAAAGGATGGGTTTATGGAGTAATGTGGAGGTGTTTTCTTGATGACTTTTGTGTCACAGGAATAGCAAGAAGGCTGACATATGTTGCATTGTTTTAAATACCGGTCAGTCTGAGGGTTTCATAACTATAAATCATGCAGTATACAAGATCTGGTTCTTGTTAATTCATAAGCCACTATCTTAGTCTGTATATCTTACGCTAGTGCTTTACTTTTGAAGGAAGAGCTGATCTTTATTCCAGATTATCGTGTGTGATTTCTCTTCATGTCCTGCCAGTGTTGTGAGTAAAACATGCTAAGCCCTATGTGAACTTGATCAGAAATTAACCTATACCAGTGTTCTTTCTTAGAATGCTGCATACCATGCATCTTAGGTTTTCAGGTTTCCTGATTAATTTAGTCTACTACTTGCTTTTCTTCAGCAATGTTTTACTATCTTACATCTAATTGTAGAGTTGTACAAAGTCACTAGCTTTGATCTCTGGAATTATCATCAATTCTTCATCTTACATTTACCTTGCACATTGCATTGGTTGTTGCTTTTGGTTTATTTTTTACTTGATTGCTTTATTAGCCATCCTACTGCTATCGGAATATATGCAGTACCGACTTCCATCCAGATTTATGCAACATTGTTATTGCATATTTTATGCTATGTATTTGCTTGGACCTAAGTCAACTTCTTCTCTGTTTTGCATCGTGTCAAATGGTAACGTCTATAGAAATTCTAATCTAGAATAGTTCTGATACAAATTTTCAGATTATTAACGGGAAAGAAAAACAAATGTTGAATTTGATTTGATATCCATCTGATCTGATGCAGCCTTAATTCTATTAAAACTCAAATTATTAGTTGGGTGTTAATTTTTATTGTGTGGATAGTTTACTTGATTGTAGTATAAGTCTTTAATGTAGAAATAAATTACAGTAACATCAAGCACCAGTGGTCTAGTGGTAGAATAGTACCCTGCCACGGTACAGACCCGGGTTCGATTCCCGGCTGGTGCAGTTAGAAGCTTTTTGGGCGAAAAAGTCATTAAATATATTATAATATAAATAAATATTTTGATCGCAACTAATATCAAGCACCAGTGGTCTAGTGGTAGAATAGTACCCTGCCACGGTACAGACCCGGGTTCGATTCCCGGCTGGTGCATTTAATTTTTTCCACTTTCTTTTATAAAAAAAACCACACCTTTGCCACTCTCCTTGTGACATTGGGAAAGAGTGTGTGGCAGATATATATATATATATATATATATATATAAAAAAAAATTAATTTTAAGTTTTTTTTTATAAAATTCTCATAAAATACTTGTAACTAGATGAAAAATCATTTTGCTCTTATCTTCATCTCGTATCGCCTGGTGTGTCATCATCCTACTGTTAGCTCTTGTCATGCTCGCGTCCGACCCCCGCATTTCCTCCGCAGGCTCCGTTGGCTAACGATTGCATCAAACGTCGTGTTCGCTCTGAAATATATACGGTTCTGATAACGCCACGCGTCCACCTTCTCCGCTCTGATGCCTGGGATCCTCGAAACTTTTTAGTCGCCCCAATCTCTACGAGTCAACCCCCTACGAGAAGCGGAGGAGGACGAAATCGAAGCAAGGGAGAATGCCGTGCCTTAACCTCTCCACCAACGTGAGCCTCGACGGCGTCGACACCTCCGCTATCCTCTCCGAGGCATCCAAGACCGTCGCCAGGCTCATCGGCAAGCCCGAAGCCGTCCGTCTCCATCCCCCCCTCAATTTGCTCGATCTCGATTCCGCTTTGTACTTGCCTTCTATATGTTCGACTAAATGCTGACTACGTTTCTTGCTATGTTCTTTTGGTTGCAGTATGTGATGATCGTCCTTAAAGGGTCGGTGCCCATGTCCTTCGGCGGAACCGAGCAGCCCGCTGCGTACGGCGAGCTGGTCTCCATAGGCGGCCTGAACCCCGACGTCAACAAGAAGCTGAGCGCCGCCGTCGCGGCCATCCTGGAGACCAAGTTGTCCGTCCCCAAATCCCGCTTCTTCCTCAAGTTTTATGACACCAAGGTGGGTGATTTCGTCCTTTCTCTGCCAAATTTGGGGATTTTGGCGATCCTTCTTGATTCGGACTCACCTACGTCATCCTCAGCACCATTCTTGATGGTGTAAAATTAACCCCTTTTTTTTTTTTGCAATTAATGATGTTGATGGTGTAACTCGTCATGTTTTGCAGGGCTCGAACTTTGGATGGAACGGGTCGACCTTTTAGGGTTTCTGTGGCCTTGGTCCTTTAAATCGAGTATCTTGGAGTCAAATGCTATGCTTATTGTCATAAATATAATGGTGTGACCTGTGTGTGACTCTTGGCAAAGTTATCTGTCATCTCTATGAAGATCTATTGCACTCTCGCTAAGTTTCATGGTATCTTTGCTTAAACTGTAGCATTTGGTCAATCCTTTCTTTGTCTTCTTGGCAGCACTTGGCTTCCATCTTAGCTTGCACGACCTTTGTTAGATTATATATTTTAAACCGGATCCGAAGAAATGAGACACATGCGTCTTTGCTAGGCAAGTTCAACCTTGTTTATTTGTTGGTTGAGATTACATTGTGAAATAAAAAGAAGAAATTTTGGAATCAGTGTGTAATTTCTACCGAAAGCCATTGTTCGCTCAAGAGATTTGTAGGCACCCGGAAGAGAAACAAATGGATGAAAACAGATATTTGAATTGACATACATTGCAGTTAGTTTTCTTGTGGTACAGTTGAAGTTGACAAATTGTTAAATCCATCAGGGTCAAAGGCAAGCTCTGTTGTATCCTAGCTTTCACAAAAAGAGAAAAACTATGTCATGGACAGTCTGATGATGCATATAGGTTGATCACTATGATTTTGTAAAATACAAGTTACATTTTGAAACACTTTATATTATATGAGTCCTTGATGGCAGAAAAACAAGCTTCTTTCTTATGAGCTTTTATCCCTTTATATTACCTACTATTGGTTAGATAATTTTCTTTTATGGCTTTAATGTTTTATCAAGCATCTCAGCCTACATCTACTACCATGCAGAATGGAGAAACTATAGCTGCTTTGGTGGAAGACTGTAGCGAGTATGCCAGCTTTTGTAGTACAATCCTAAAAGTTTTTGCTTTGATCAAAGCTGCTACATCTAAACAGTCCTTAAGCATGCACTTCATCTTTGGTCCAAACTCTTCTGCTTAAAATGCTATCATGTGTTGATTGTCACTTTCAGTTCATGAGGATTTTTCCTTAAAATAATATGTTTTCTTGCACTAATGAGTATTACTTTAATCATTGCCATGATTTGTGAAAAATATCTGTTGTGTTCTGGTTGTCAAGTAAATTCTGCTTCTCAATTGTTATTTGGTAGCAAATGTTATGCTTTATCTTTTGGATGCTTATGATTTTGGATATACTGATAACAGTAGATGAGAGGATCTGCACATGACGATATATGGTTTTTCTCGATGGAGAGGTGTGTGGAGAATACTTTCTGTCATTTGGTTTCAGTAATCTAACAAGGGGAGAAGAAAAAAAAAATGTTTTCTCTTGTTTGCGTACAAATTTTGGGAGAGTGGAGAGGAACGGAGTTTACAAACGTCACTTCAAACTCCCTATTCTCTCTGTACGAGTGGAGGGTTTCAGAGAGAAAGATAGAAATATAAGAAACCTATCTTTTCTCTTCTCTCCAAACAGAGCCTTACTTTTCTCTATGATTAATGCATCTTTGTGGAACATATGTAAGAAACCTTATTAGTGTCTTTTAATGTCTCACCCTTCAGATATTTGCATTGAATGGCTAAATGCTATATGTTATTATCTTTGTTATGATTCATTAATATTCTTGAAGAAAATAATTTAGCTAAATTGTGGCCTAAATGCATTTAGAAAAATGCAGATGTAACCTCTAATTGGACCTTTTGAACCAGTGTTACATTCGACTTATTACCCTCTCAGTTTTCTATCATGGATCTGCTATCCTGATTGGTAGGTGTGCATGCCAATCATACTTTGATTTGATTTCATGATTTATCCAAGAAAAATTTTCCAGACTTCAACTTGTCTCCCATCAATGCTGGGAACACATTCAGTTGCATCCTCGAGTAGGGGAAGGAGCTTATCTATGTTGCTAATCAGGTAGCTCCATGAATGAACTAGTTTTTGATATTTTTATAATCCCAAAACAAGCTAAGAGTATTGGTTCAACCCATTGTTCATTCAGGATGTACACTTGGGTGAAAGAGTCAAGAACAAATCAAGAGCTGCCAACATTGCCTACAGCAAACAGCAGTATGCCTGCTGTCAAAGCAGCACAAGTAGAAAGTTTGGCTTAGAAGGTAGAGATCATAGTGAGGGCAAAAAGGAGACTCATCGAGAAGAACAAACAAGAAATAGAATGAAAGGAACAAAGAGGACTTGCAACCTAAAAAGACTTATTTGTCTTTTTTTTTTTAATGCATTTACTTCATATGGGAACTGGACACCATGATCTATATATTTGATGCCGATTAGCATCAAGAGAAGAGGGATACAGTGTTTCCCTTCTGTCTAAAAGATTCCATTGCAACCCCTTTGTGCTTTTCCTTCGATCCACATCCACGGATGGCATTTGCACCAAACATAAGATACAAATCTATAGGTATTGTCTCAAACTGCAGAGTTCATTAGTACCTTGACATGTTCTTTAAGATAATGAATGGATTTCAAGGAAACATTGGATTGAAGTATTGAGAGTGAGAGCTTTGATGAGATGTTGAGGGTATTTAGCAGAGTCAAAACAGTTGACTATGTGCATAACATGTGCTTGTACCTTTGTTAGAGTTAATTCACTTGTCAAAGCAGTCTTTGTGTAACATATTGTGAATATTAGCCACAAGATTATTAAACTGTTTGGAATTCTTCTATGACAACAATGTATGATATATCGATTTAAGTGACTTCTACTTGATGAATCTTCGTCTCTACCATGACAAGTGAACTGACAGTAGAGATGAAGATTGTAGTTGTGCTTTAGGATCCAATCTGTGGCATGTAACTGGTACTTGGCAATGCATTTCTTATTTATTTCCCGAGTGTTCTCTCTTTTTACTATTTTTAGAGTCTTCGAAGATTATTTGGCAGATCATGAGAGTAACATAAACCCTGGGTCTTAAAAAGTAATACCTGCATTTTATCTATGATGTGTGTATGACATGCTTAGGTTCCGATGCAGTGTGAGGTAATTCAGCTTCAAAGTAGGTAGGACTTTTCACTATGCCTCTTAGCATCAAAGCAAAATTTTATTTAGCAGTTTCTACAACTAAATATTGGTTGTCATATATATGCCTTCTGTTTCATTTCATTGCAGTTGACAGCAATAAGTTCCTTGGGATGATAGCATGGCATGAACTTCTGCCATTGTATCATCATCAATGTGTAGTCTTTCCTTTATTATTATTTTTTTGGGGGTAACTTCCAGTTGAATTCTGATAATTATGGAGGAGAGTTGCAAGGGGATTTCTTTTTTTATGAATCTCATCATCATAAATAAGTTTAGTGATCTATCTATGACCTTTCACTGATGCTCTCATCTTTGATCTGAATTTGCTAAGCCTGGATGCTATAGGTTCTCATGCTGACTTGTGGAACCAATAATGTCACATTTTTCTAGCATGTCCAAATTTGATTCATTGCCTAAACTACTGATGTAATCTATTCCTTTCATGTTCAAAATCTACTTGGCATCACTGTGTGTGTGGTCTTCAATGTAGTCAATGTTTGTCTGACAAGTGTAATGTGTCAGAAATTAGGTGTAGAAAACAAGTGCACAGAACAATGTTTGTAGCAGGATTCCACCATATGATAATACTAGATGGTGTATAAACCAATCACTTTGATACAGTGATCATGGCAGCATGGTTTGTAACTCCTTGGAATTATACAAGTAGTTAGATTAGTGTTGATCAACTTGAAGTTAGCATCAGTCTAATGAAAGGCAAACGCAACAAACAATTTGTTGCTCCATTGCTGCTATTATGATAAGCTTCAGAGTCAGTGAGGCCTCAAACAAGGACAAGTCCTTTTTCCTATTCTATAGTCTCCTTCGATGGATGGCATGTCGTTGCCTCCCTCTAAAGCATCGTGTGACTTGGTGTGCTTTAATGATGAACGTATACAGTGGTGATTCCTCTTCCCGAAGCAGCACGAAGAGCCCGTGCTGTCTCCATCCTGCTTTCTCTTTCCTTTTCCTTTCCCTTTCCCTGTACAAAGCACGTAAAAGGGGGAGGTCACAGGACGAGCGGTGTACCGTCGGGTTGATCTCCTGCCCACCGTATGATTTATATCATGCGGCGCCTTCTTAAAGCAAGCGGTGCCTTGCGATGCTGCCGCCACTGACCACTGGCATTGCAGGTACGTACCGCTTCCCATGTGCAATCTCAGCTCTTTCCCCTTCTTCCCCCCCCGCTCTCTCTGCCCCGTGTTGGATTTCCTGTGTTCTGCCAGCAAAAGAGACTTCTTCTGACACACAAAGTCCTGCAGTCTGGTGGTCCATCACCTCACTTTGCCATCGCCAAGGTCAGTCCAATTCACCCCTCCCCTCCGAGACCCACGCTTCTATTGTGCCTTGGCATCAAAAGAAACATATATTCTACCGAGATTTCAAAGATGTTGTGATAGACCTGTTAAAGTCACTAATCTTATTGGAGGAGAAGAAAAGCATCAAATTCAGCTAATCTGTTTTGCTTTGTAGCTCGATTCGACGATGAAGAAAACATTGCGAACTGTGTTTACTCGATCACATTTGTTAATGTTGTCGATCGATCATGAAGGAAGCTTTTCATCTATAATTATATTATTTTGCTTTCGTTGTTTGCAGAGCCAAAGTAGCATTCAGTCTTTTTATCAGCAGTTTTAGCAATGTGGATTTGAAAATGTTTCTTTGTGAATGCAGAGGAGGAAAGGGAAGGCGGAGGAGATAAAAACTGTTCACGGACCAGCCATGCCGCTGAGCCGCTCCAAAAAGGTCATAAAAGCTAAAAGACTTCCATCACGCCATCATCATAATGTCTGATCCCTTTTGCCGCTACCATTCAATTCCATTCAACTTCCCCACCTCTCCTTCTTCCCTCTTCCTTCTGACACACTCCACTAGGACAAGCTGGTAAAGCTCGAGTGGGGTGGTAAGCGGTAGCAGCTGTTAGCTCTAAGCCTACAGATATACCACGCCCAAGAAGACCCTGCTTGTCGTGAGCTCTCTCTCTCTCTCTCTCTCTCTCTCTCTCTCTCTCTCTCTCTCTCTCTCTCTCGTTGCACAGAATGGAGCCATGTCAGGCAACCGCAGAGGTCGTCGCTTCTCCGAAACCTGCCACCAAGCGGAACCTGCTCAGCTCGCTTATGGAGGCTGCTGCCGGTCTGCAACGCTCTTCTTCCTTTAAGGAGGACTCCTACCTCGCCTCCAGCCTCAAACCCGCCGAGAAGAAGGCCCTGCAGGAGCTCAAGCGGCTGCTCTCCACCTCCCCAAAGCCCATCTCCATGTGGGGCGTCCCGGTCGCCCCTGCCGCTGCCGACGAGCGGGCGGACGTGGTGCTCCTCAAGTTCCTGCGGGCCCGCGACTTCGACGTGGGGGAGGCGCACGCCATGCTGCTGCGGTGCGCGGAGTGGCGGCGGGAGTTCGGCGCGGACGGGGTGGCGGAGGAGGAGCAGGTGGGGCTCAAGGAGGTGGAGGGCGTGGTGGCGTTCATGCATGGCTGGGACCGGCGGGGCCACCCTGTGTGCTACAACGCCTATGGCGTCTTCAAGGACGCTGCGGTGTACGAGCGCGTGCTGGGTGACGCCGACAAGCTGCAGCGCTTCCTCCGGTGGCGCGTCCAGGTGATGGAGCGCGGCGTCCGCCTGCTCCACCTCCGCCCCGGCGGCATCAACTCCATCATCCAGGTCACCGACCTCAAGGACATGCCCAAGCGCGAGCTCCGCGCTGCCTCCAACCACATCCTCTCCCTCTTCCAGGACAACTACCCCGAGATGGTCGCCAGAAAGGTCGGTGGCACGGCTGGTCTTCTTCCCCGTTGCTTCTCCTCTGCTTCATCCTCTCAACCATGCATCCATCAACCGCAGGTGTTCATCAACGTCCCCTGGTACTTCAGCGTGCTGTACGCGATGATAAGCCCGTTTCTGACGGAGAGGACGAAGAGCAAGTTCGTGATCGCCCGAGAAGGCAATGTGGCGGAGACGCTCTACAAGTGATTCGCTCAAGCCTCCTCTGCTCCTCCTCACTGCTTTTCGCCGATGCTGACACCAACTCCTCCTGCCGCAGGTTCATAAGGCCGGAGTTCGTGCCGGTGCAGTACGGAGGGCTGAGCCGGCCGGGGGACCTGCAGAACGGCCCGCCCAAGCCGGCCACCGAGTTCGCCATCAAGGGCGGAGAACAAGTAAACCTCGAAATCGACGGCATCGAGGTACATCCACAGACACACACAAACGCCATGGTTGCATGCCTTGCTTAGATCTTAATGTAGTGTAATTGTGAGTCAGGGAGGAGCAACCATAGCATGGGACGTCGCCGTCGGGGGGTGGGACGTGGACTACGGCGCGGAGTTCGTGCCGAGCGACGAGGGGAGTTATACGGTCGTCGTGCAGAAGACGAGGAGGATTCCGGCGGGCGCCGAGGAGGCGGTCCACGACGCATTCACCGCCAAGGAAGCAGGGAAAATGGTGCTGTCCATCGACAACACCAACTCCCGGAGAAGAAAGGTGGCCGCCTACAGATACTGCGTCCGCAAGCCATCGATGTGATTGCAGTTACTCGAGCGCTTCTTCCGCCTACTGCTTCAGCTTGCTTTGCTTTCGGTCGTTTAGGTTAGTGTACGCATGAGTTGGCTTCAATCGTTCTACGTGTATCATAAGGAAATGTAGCCTCTTTTGCCCATATCACTTACATCACTCTATATATCTTCCGCAGTATGGAACGAACATTAAGCACCTTTGTCTGTCTTCTTAGTAGTAACAACCTAAGGGTGTAGTTGCGGTGGTCATTGGGAGGCGACGGCGGATGTGGGGGAGTAAAGCGTGAGCGTGGTTCAGCTTTGGGCCCGTTCTCGCTTCTCGAGGGACGGCGGTGCCGGCGAGAATCCCGTTCACTTTGACGCGATACCTGCCGTTCTCCCTCCCTTGTATTCCTTACAGTCCGTATCGGAAAAAGGAGGCGCCGGTCGTCCTCCTCCTTGCTCGGCTACCTTCGCTCGCATGCTTTGACTCGTACCAGAGCGGGCCGGGTCGGGTCACCCGTCTTCAAGCCTGTTATATTTTATTATATGTATATTTTTTTTAATCCGAAAAAGCGGAAAAAGCCATAAAATTGCATAACGTGGCGTACTGCAACACATGTAAGAGGATTCGAACGTCGTATTATTTATTTATTATATATATTTAATATATTTTAATTAATAAAATCGAATTTAATTACATATATTAATCCGAGTCTGCTGCACACCAATGTCCATGCCACACAAGTCTTCAACACACTCTAAATCCTTTGTCATATGGCCCGGCTTAGCGATCGAATCCTCTCGTCGCCGCGATGGTTTCCGTCTCCAATTGGGCCGCAGCGGCAGCCGAGGTGAGATCCTGTGTCGAAGCATGGAACTGTGATGTTGAAGGCCCTTTGCCGAATAGGAAGTTCCTCGAGGTTTTGCGGAAGAAGTCTTGCTTAGGATGAATAATACCGGCGCTGAACCCAAGCAGTTCGGTAAGTCTGAGGACGTCGAAGCTAAGTGCAACATAGAGTTTCTCGATATCCTCTTTGTGTTGTCCGTGTCGGATGTCTCGCTTTTGGCTTGCAAGTCTGTCGTTCTGAAAGGAGAACTCCCTTTTAATTCTCTGATGCGCGGATTAGTTCATCAGTATATCGGCAAAGTTGGGGGTTATTGGGTGAAGACAATGGCTTCTGGTTTGAACCCACGTAGAGTGTGGCATTTTGTCACGCAATTGAGGAGCTAGGAAAAGCTAGCCGGATACCAAGACCTACAGTTTGATGATCTCTAACTTTATATCGATTGGAGATTTTAGATGTATGACACAGATAGCGCTACTTATACCGAATTGATTAGTGTGTTTGGTGTTCCTCAAAATTAGAAGAGTGGCAGATGCACTTGAATTAACTGATGATATGCTAGGCCGAGGAGCTTTGCCCAACTTCGGAATGATTAATAAGCTTAGTTGAGACTACATGCAGGCTTACCTGAACGTCAAAAGCATACCTCTGAATGCTAATTCACAAAGCTATTGGCATCCCCGAGGTTGGTGCGTTGAACCACTAGTCCTTGTGCACTTCTTTTTGTGTGATTAAGTTATGTATCACCGATTCTAGAAATTTCAACCCTGATGGTGAGATTTGCTTGAGTTAGCTACGTAGTTTGCTTCTTTTACTGCTTGAGTTGGAAACAAATAATTTACAGGTATTGATCAATTGCTTCTCAAGTCATGTTTCCTTTCTGCCTCTTTTTTCTTTTTTGTGGAATTGCTGATTCAAGTTCTCTACTCTCCTGCTATCTATTCAAGGTTGTGTTGCATGCCCTTTAACATTGAACTTTAAAGCATCATGCTTACCAGTTACATCCCCACAATAGCTGTAACATTTTATTGTTATGCTATACATATATGGCCTAATTCAATGAATTTGATTTAACCAAATCCAAAATATGATCTTTTAATTATCTGAACCGATCACAAATCCAATCTGTTTTGTGGTTGACATGCACAATTCTATTATAATGCCCTTAGACTTGAATGGACTTTTAAATGGAGAGGTTGGCATCAATCTGATGCAGTCTTCATTATTACCCAAAGAAAACTAGATTAGGTATTGATTCAATGGAGGTAAGCCAGGATGTAAATCAACAATTCTGGCAGCCAACAATAACAGGGTGATTCTTTTAGCTGAAGCTCTGTTCTCTTGATCATATGTGGATCAGCAATCAACCATATCATTTAAGTTATTTCTTGATACTGTACATTTTACAGCCTGATTGGATCCAAATCAACTCTGGTCGGTACCAAAGCTGACCAATTTAGAACATCATTTAGTCTTTCATGGACTGTTCATTTATAACGAATGCAAGGGTACAAATGGTAAATAGAGAGTTGTCTGTGGTTGCCACTAAGGTCCTATGTGTGGCTTTAAACGTAGGACTTAAACACTACCTTAGTATTCCTTTTTGGAGGAGGCTTGGTCCATGTGTTAATGGTCTCGGATATACATTCCTTTATAAAGAATCTATGTGGTCGAGATTAAACTATTGAAATAAACGTATAGAGTTAGATAGAGAAAAGAAAAGTTCTCATATGTCGACAACTAGATGTAGCTCTTGTAGAGGATAAAATGAGGAGGAATTGTTTATGGTTGTGTGGACATATGGTAAAGAGATATATAAACGCTATATTTAGAATAAGTGAGACAATTAGTATTAGTGCTGCAAGGAGAGGTAGAGAATGACTTGAGAAATCTTTTCTAGGAACTTTAATTAAAGATCTATATATATATATTTTTTTTCAAACAAGTAGATGAAAATATCCATATAGGCGACCCCAAATAGTTGGGACATCATGACTTAATATTGTTGTTGTTTTAATCATGATAACTTATGTTTATTTTGTCTTATCTTCTACAAATTTCTCTGTGCGGATATTAAATTTACTGCCTATGATTTCTTACTTCCAATCAGTTGTTGCCTTGGTCATGGCTAAGAGGGTATCCAAGGCCAAATAATCCATTCAGACTATCTTTCCCATGCTGCTTATCTTTCAAGATGTTACTTACAACGATTTGAGAAATAAATTTGCTAAGATAATGAACAATTTTTTTGTAGATATATCACTTCACTGGGTCTTGTGTGTGTTCCTAACCTGTATTTTTGCCTGCGTTTGATAGTCTATTCACCGGTATCCTTTATTCCTCAATCAAGATAATGTTTGGCTAATTTCTTGAATGGATGATTATGGTCAGCCATGAAACAATCTCAATTTCCTTGGCCACTATCTGCAGAGTCATGATAGATAGCCTTGGCTTCCAGGTTTCGTCTCTAATCTTTTTTTCTTATTTTCTCATATAATTTTGTTGGTTCCTTAAGCAAATTGGGCTACTAAGATTTTATTGGTTTTCTCAAACAAATCAGCCACTGATTCCTCATCTCTCAGATCACCATTTCACCATCACCTCCAACCTTGGGAACAGAAACCCCATGAAATAATGCTGCCTCCAATGAACTAGATTGATGCAATTAAGTGATGTTCCATGAGAAGCATAAGTGGCAAAAGGGACATCAATGGGTATAGTCAAATTGTCCTAAAGCTCTTCCAAAAGCCACTTGATAATATCTTCTACCAACTTCATACAATAAAGAAAGCAAGAGAAGGATGTGTTTGGATTATGTGATGACCAACTTTTAGGGTTCCTTTCAGTGTTTTCTGGGGCCCAGAAAGCAGCTTAAATGGCCATAATCTCTTACAATATTTTTCTTATTTTTGAACATGGATAGTGTGTGTGCTGCACATGTTGTAGAAAATTTTATGAAGATGAGGTTGTGTTTTACATTGTTAAAAGAGAGTTAGTAACTTGAAACATCATAAATCATTCTCTTGAGGAATTCATTATTATAAGCTAAAATCCTGTGCAATGCACGTGAAAGAAGAAAATTACAAATGATTGATCACAAATTAGGTAAATATATATAATAATAATAATTCTTAAGGGTCCTTCCTTCATGTATTTTTGCTTGTTTGAGATAAAATTGTTCTCATTTTGCATTGCTCTTCCCTTTCTTTATTAATTTTTACCTTAATTTTTTTTCAATAAATTTTCTGTTCTCTATTTAATCGGAAATACTCATAATTTCTAAAGCAATTTAGGTGGAAATACTTATTTGTAAACATTCAATCTACATAAAGCTCATAAAGGATGGCTGAAGCATTTTGAAAGGAAGCAAGTACACATATAGCACAGATAAATTTGTATACCCACTGAGGTTCTTTAGTTGCATTGTTTACACACTGCATACGATTTTGCAATCATCCGACTCCCTTGTGTTAATAATAGTTGTGGATTTCTTTTGCAGGAAAAAGCAGCAAGGCAATCAAAAGTACCATCTGCTTATTTGAGGCAGCTTAAACAATGCATGAAGAATCATCTGGTAAACATGAAGTAGAACTTGGATATGTTTTAGTTATAATCTATGTCGACACACCCCAGAGCAAATAAACAAGTGACAGATGACATAATTTTCCTGTTGAAAAATGAAGATATAACAGGGTACTGAAAAGATGTTAAATATTTTGGCTAGATTCACACAAGCAATCATTGATGTGCAAAAAGAACCACCAACTATATATATGTCACCTCTTTCCTCAGCTGCTTTTTGTTGCCACTAAATGATGATATTATAATTCAATATGCTTTAGTAAATTAAACTGCTAGGTGCACTTACCACTTAGGTTTCTTGAGTCCATGTTCTTTGATTTTGTATGAAAATGGGTTAAATATGCCCACTTGATGCCTTTTTAGTGTTGCTCAGAGTGGTGCATATGTGGTAACTGATTAGGTGATATTGAATTAATCAAGACTACCTGCTTTTAACAACTACAAGATGTAAAACCATAGAAATAAAGATTTAGACATGCATAAACCTTCTTGCAACAAAATCATATTAAAATGAGATGTGTCACAGAAAGAGACATTCTTCTGAAAGCAAACAGTATAAGACCTGAAAGTGCTGTTTTCTGAGAGAGATTTTTTTCTCTTTTTCTTTGCTAGAAAGAGATCCTGTATCCTCTCCATCCTTGTGAGGTGGAAGGTGGCTGTCATGGGGGCAAAAAAAAAAAAAAAAAAAAGAGTAGAAAAGAGCAGGGATATCTGTAGTGCAGCATGCATAAACTAATTAAGCCACAATGATTACACAACTTGACATCTCCAACCCAATTCTGCATGTCAAACCAAACCGAGAATGAAGTTGGTCATTGAATTTGTATCATCAGATGCTGCTGCTACTTTGATGCATTTTATCCTTGATACAGCCATCTCCTTTCTATTCTGGAATGGATGGTGTGTATCATGAGTTGTGTGAACCAGTTAAATTTCCAGTACTTTGTTAAGGTGTGTATCAGATCCATTTCTCTTTGTGTTCTTTATGTCTAAATTATTTGGTGTTGGTTACATGAGTCTTTCTTTTTTCATTATTAAGCTTATATATATATATATATATATATATATATATATATATATATATATATATATATATATATATATATATATATATATTGCATTAAAAATATTTAAAGTTCTTTTATTGTATTTTGTAAAGTGATACTAAATCTCCTTGCCAAATTGCCATTACCTAGATTATGAATATATGCACTTGAAATGAAATTTATGGTCTTTTTCTTTTTCTCTGTTTCTAAGAAGAACATTGCACATCAATTGCAAGTTATTATTAACCACGATTATAAGTACAAGTAATATTATCTTCAACAAGTAGCCATTAAATTAGACATCACTCTGTTGACCAGGTAGGACCAACATGAAATAAAGACTTTGAGATAAACATGATTAGATTCCGTTCTTGACCAACGAAAGTGTTAGCAAGTTTAGTTGGTAAAGACTCCGACAATTTATCGCATGATCCTGACTCGAATTCAGCCTTCGTCACTTGTCTTTAAAAACAAAAAAAAAAACACTTGAAATAAACTTAGCTACTAATCAACACCAATCAAAGTTTCTTTTTCTCTCTCTAATATTCTATTAGTACATTAGCTTGTCGCTACTTAGGAGTATGTCAATAATGTGCTACACTTACGTAACTCTTTAGGGCTTGTCAATAATGTGCTACACATATGAGACTTCTAAGGCTGAACTCTTTGCCAAATGTGTCTACTTTGCACCTCATCTAAAATTCTATTTAGCAAGAACAATCCAACGCACAATAATCCCATCGATGAGACTTTGAGGAGGGTTTCTTTAAATTTCTTTGTTTGAAAATTAAAAAAATTGAATGTTGAATATGCATGCCTTAGCTAAGTAAGAGGCCTTCAATCACTAGATCATACTGCCAAAAAAAAAAACACACATTTATTTTGGAAGGTAAAAATTTTAGTGTATTATAGTTGGAGTTATAAAAGGAAAAGGTACGAGTAAGATGAGAGATGATGATTTTTTTTTTCTCTTGTATGAATCTCTTTTCAATTAAGATTTGTATTTTTACTATCATTTATTTTTTTATTGTCTATTAATTTTACCAAATTGTTAGAGTTTATCATCACGTAACTGTGTATTTATGTATGAAAATTTTGTAAAGAGCACTATACACATGATATACTCTCACTTTTCATATTAATCATTTTATATTTCTGAAACACTAATCACCATAAAATTGAGTTGATTAAATAGATAGCCGACTGAGATGTAAATGATAAATACAAATTCTATGTAGGCCATGTTGCACACAAAAGTCTTCCTCCAAAACACATTTGTTTGATTTCTATTTCACTAGAACACACAAAAGATATACCTGAAATATTAATTTAGTAGTGCCATACTTTAATCAATTATGCTAGACTCAGGATTCTCTTACAAATTTTTTTTAAAAAAATTTAGAATATTAGTTTCATGGTAATGGCCTCGACTCACTTATCTCAAAACTTTAATCTTCATTTTATAAATTATGGATGAATATTTTGTATTGTAGTAGGAAATGTTTATAAATTTACTTTTTTTAATCGAAGACCATTCTCGTGACTAAGGAATCCACATCTCGATTAATTTTCATTTCAGTCATCTATCTATTCGAAATAAAAAATAATAAACATCGTAAGCATGGATTTGATTTCGTCTCGCTGTTTTATTTTCATTTCAATCATCTATTTATTTGTATAAAAAATATATTTTATGATTAATTAATTAATTATAATTCCAAAAATAGGGATTAATTTCCCCAAAAGAAAGGTTGCTACATTATCTGATATTGTTGAATCTTTTGAAGCCTTTTATCCGTTTCCACTGTGTGAAGAACAAAGTCATTTATGATACATACACTTGGAAACACATTTAAAACGTGCATTAAGAGTCCAATGTATATTTTAAATGTGAATTGCTGTTTAGTGAAATTTTTTTTAATTACATTATGGTCTGGATAGACACTGTATTTGAAATACTTAAATGTTGATGCTACCTTACGAGAGCATTAACATTTTAGTATTTGCATGATGCTAATATATTTTTTTATATTTTGATAATATTTTATACCTTTATCTAAAATTAGAAGATTGTCAAAATGATTCAGTGATAAATTAACATGATTTTTATTTTTATAAAGGTAAAATTTTATTTATTTATTCTTAAAAAGTTTTTTATATCTATTTATATGATTATATTTTTATTTATTATATATTTGGGCCACATGAAATTTTTTTATAAGATTGCATATATTCATTTATTTATTTATTTATTTTATTATTTATTAATTTAAATAAAATGTATAGATTTATTTTTGAATAATTATTAAAAATATTAGTCATAAAATATTTAATAGACTTTTGAAATATAATTTTATCAAACAATACTTGTGTCAATATATATTTATATTTGAATTTTTATTTATTATTTACTAGGCACCCAAAGAATTTCATAACTATATATTCACTCAATTTTTTTCATTCGATTATATATTTAAAATTTAATTATCGGTCAAACACTCTCATCTCATCTCTTCTCTTCCCTATATATACCCACTACTCATATTCCAACACGCTTTGCCGAGAATGCCTGCTACTGAGGTGATCCCTGAGAAGTCCCACCCACTTGTGCACGTCCCTCCATGGGAATCTGCTGCTTCTACGCACAAAAGGTTCCTCTCTCTCTCTCTCTCTCTCTCTCTGGTAGATGTTGCAGTGTTGGATGAGCCGGTCCGAGTGTACTGCTGTTATATCGTATGTAGGCTGGAGGGGAAGGTGGCCGTCGTGACAGGTGGCGCCAGGGGCATCGGTGAAGCCACGGTTCGGCTGTTTGCGTGGCACGGCGCCAGAGTCGTGATCGCCGACATCGAGGACGTCGCCGGGGAGGCGCTGGCGGCGTTGCTCGGCCCCTCCGTCAGCTTCATGCACTGCGACGTGGCCGTGGAAGCCGACATCGAGCGGCTTGTCGACCGCACCGTCGCCCGGCACGGCCGCCTCGACGTGATGTGCAACAACGCCGGGGTGCTCGGGGCGCAGACGCGGCGGCGCAGGAGCATCGTGGCGCTGGACGCGGAGGAGTTCGACCGGGTGATGCGCGTCAACGTGCGGGGCACGGCGCTGGGCGCCAAGCACGCGGCCCGCGCCATGCTCCCCCGCCGCTCCGGCTGCATCGTCTCCGTCGCGAGCGTGGCCGGCGTCGTGGGCGGCCTCGGCCCCCACGCCTACACCGCCTCCAAGCACGCCATCGTCGGGCTCACCAAGAACGCCGCCTACGAGCTCGGCGCCCACGGCATCCGTGTCAACTGCATCTCGCCCTTCGGGGTCGCCACCCAGATGCTGGTGAACGCTTGGCGGGACGAGGCCGACGACGAGGTCGTCGAGCTGGCGCCACCGCCGACCGACAAGGAGGTGGAGAAGACGGAGGAGCTCGTGCGGGAGCTGGCCAACCTCAAAGGCGTCACCTTGACGGCCAGAGATGTAGCCGAAGCCGCACTCTATCTCGCCAGTGATGAATCCAAGTACGTGAGCGGCCACAACCTTGTGGTCGACGGTGGTGTCACCACCTCAAGAAACCTCATTGGTCTGTAGCTGATCTGCCATGGCCAGCGATTGCCACCATTCTTCTTTGTTCCTCTCTGTTACTTTGCGGCTGAAGTCTTCCGAATCACCATCAATGCAAGTTCTTCCTAGTGAGAAGAAGAAGAAGCTCAGGAAATGGATTGCATCTTTTGTGCATCAAACAGTGTTCTGTTCATTCGATTTCTCTCTCACGCGACCGAATCAAAGCAATGGATGTGACAAGAAATGGAAAAGGTCAAGAGGCATGTTCCACATGAGAGGATGTTTAATCGATTGGTACATGCAATTTTATCAGACTCAAAATGATGGGTTGTCTTGCTGGCTTAAACAATGATTATTTTGTGAGTCTTGAAGACAAGCAACAGTTAACAATGCCTTCTTTTTCTGGGGTAATTAAAGCTGTCTATTTCACTCTTGATCGTAATAGCAGTGCCCAATCTTCTGATCGAAAGGTGATATGGGTGTCAGCATGGAGGTTTTGCCTCGTCAACTTTGTTCCATTTGTCTGATTTAAGCCATTGACCGATGAAAGATCTCCAATTTTTATGTATTCTTTCATGAGTAATCATTCTTCATGTTGTAGATCAAAATAATATTAGTCTTCATGTGGTCTTTTGCCCACTGCAAGTAGGATGAAGCATTGTTCTGTACATTGCAAGTTCTGCCTGTTTCCATTGCTTTGTTTTGGTGAAATAATGAGTTTTTTTTTTTTTTTTTTTTTCTGGAAGCCTCTTAGAAAGTGGCATAGTTTTTTTAACTAAAAACATGCAAACCTGCATTGGTTAAGTAGGACCAAGTTGTCGAGAGGCTCTCAAGTGCTGCATCTGCTTGTCATCTTGCTTCTTCTGGTTAGTGGTCAACACAATCTTATTTTTACAGTTTAGTTTAATGAGCTCTCGTTTCTGAGCCTAGCAAGGTTGTATCACCTATGTTGTACTTTAGGTAAAGCCTTAATGGAGGAATCAAGAATATTTAATGTTGTGTCAAATGATGATCAGCTTACCCAAGTGTCAAAATTACCTTAGTCCATCTGTTCCTCCTGTTGCTAAATTTTATGGAAACCACAGTTTCGTTAAATCTCGGTATATTATCAATAAATCATTCGATATTGATCTTTATCGAATAAAAAATCTGACTGTGAATTAATTGACTTGGGAAATGGACTTCTCACAGACCAGCAGAGCTGATTTTTTTTTTTTTTATGTCTAAACCACTAGAGGACACATCAAGGATCAAAACATCCTTAATGAGAATGGACAAAGAACTTGATCTTTGATTATGTATCAGTGATTGCAGAATGCACAACAAATTCCCTCAAAATAAACGAATAAATGGACACCAGAAAGACATCTGTATGCATCACAGTGACATATATTTCTATATTATGTACTACTGGGAGATTTCTTGCAAGTTATGGCAAATAGCCATGGGTTTTCCTTACTCTGTTGCAAACCACTCGGATTAGGTGTGTTCAGCTGGAAGTTTGTGATCAGAGACAGAATCATGTGCATTGAAGGTGGTGTATATATTTTTGGAACTGGATGGTGCCTCTTTGAAGCATGCATTATTTGCTGACATTGATTGTAGTGCCCCTCTTATGCAGGAATAGTAGTTTTAGTCTCCCAAGGCATTATGATCTAAAATATTTAATCTCAATTTAATGATATTATATACATCAAATCCTTATATTTACATACTAATTCAACTTTTTATCCACTCGCTATGTGTGATTAAACCTAGAGATGTTACGATCTTCCCAGCTTAAAGAAATAATATTCTTATCAAGAGCTACGAGTACTCCTATCTTACTCGGTCCCTCATATGCGCAACGTTAGATCGAATGGATAAGAGACCATTAATCTTATTGAGAGGAGACAATAAACTCAAAATATTTAAGGTTAATAGTGATACATGCATCAAAGTGTATGAAATTACTCACTTCTGGTATACATAAATGACAACAAAAGAAAAATCCATTTGAAAATTTTCACTTCTGGTATACATAAACGACAACAAAAGAAAAATCCATTTGAAAATTTTTAATGCAAATTTTTTCGCGAAGATTTCAGGTCTGATGATGGACCATATCATGGGGTCTTCTTGTCATTAGATGTAGCCATTGCAAACCCTAGTTAAGGTTGATTGGGCGAAACTTTTTTTGAAGCTTCAAATTGGACTTGTAACATTTGAACAGTCTATCACCATCAGCTCTCTCTCTCTCTCTCTCTCTCTCTCTCTCTCTCTCTCTCTCTCTCTCTCTCTCTCTCAATATAAGTTATACTTGCAAGAGAGAGACATACATATGGGTTGACAATTGCCATCACAACTGAAGAACAGAAAAGTCATCAGGTGCTGGATGGTTGGGCAAACACTGATGATGTGAATAAAAATGCCTAATCCTAATTAATTGGGTTCCTGGAAATATCCTAAAAAATTTATATTGCAAGTCTCTGGTCCAGATTTGTCCTGGTTGAAACCCTAATTTCATAAACATCTGACAAGTATGTGGGTCTGCTTTTGGAGAACAAGTAGATCTGAACATCAACACAGATCATATCACTTCACACAGATGCAGATGAAGCAAAGAATAGCACCTTGATTTCTCAGTGGCAGCTTTTTAACTGGATGGCAATGAAAACTCCATCCTCACATGGCAGATTACTTTTCTTTCAAAAATTAAAAATATATATATATATATATTACTTCAAAATCTGAAGGCCCTCCAGACCTGATGAGAAACAAAATTTGTAGGTAGCTAGGCAATGCCCACATCTGTTGCATTCATTATAAATATGAAAAATCTTTACATTTTGAAACTTGTTTAGCCAACAAATAAGGTTTCTAAAACTGTCAGTGAGACACAATGGAGGTGGCTCCTCCCTGTTCAAAACTTTCACCAAGTCAGCATCATCAGATTCGATTTCAAGGTATTGAATGCCCTCTGTGATAGCTGGCTGGATCCCATGGAATGGCCATTAGCCCATTGTATCTACTCCTCCCTTCCAAGGAAATCCTGCAGTTAGTCAGTAGACATACATCATTACTGTCATACAATAGAAACCAACACCACCCTTTTTAGACTGATCTTCATAAGTCTCATCATCATTCAACTTAATCCACCCTATAGCAAGTTTAATTCATCGGATCCCTATTTTACAAGACCCTTCTTTCAGAACCATAAAGTTCCATAGATTTCACATCACAAATAAGCTCTTAGGAAGAACACGAGTTTTTGCCTTCCGAGAAAGCATCCAATGACTTCAACACATTGCTTATCAAGAAACAGATTTTTTGAAGTATTGCTTATCAAGCAACAGATTTTTGCCTGTGTTCATCTGGAAGGAATTGGGGTGTTTGAGGTCTGCATTTGTTGACTGGAGTACACCTCGAATAGAGCAGGATTCAGAAATAGGTAAAGCACCCAGGCAAAACATAAACCGAATCTTGTACTGATTCCCGTCCAATTCCTTCGCAGCAAATAATGTCCTTGGGCCTCTTATCTAGTGCACGGACATAACAAACTGGGACAGCCAAGGTTAAATGGATAAATCTTTACTCGATGTGATAATGGAACTATTTACAGTACATTGGAAATGCCCCCACTAACAATTTACAGTCCCGCGATAAGACATCATTCATGAGAAAAATCAATGAATTGACCAATTGACCTGGCTCAGGAGAATACTTGTGGAGGAATGAGAACACCTTACGACTGCATCAACGTTTAGCCCTCCGTTAGAAGGTTACCTCCAAAAGAAAGCCATCAGCATCGCTATGACAAGAACACAATCATTTCCAGGATAAACAGTAAGTCGAAACTTACGCCTTGAATAAATAATCTTCCTCAGTTTGTACAAGAGATTTGTCTGCAGCAAAAACAGAGCATACAATTTCAAACAAATCTGACAGACTTAACTGCTTCAATGACCCATAATATGATATCCAATTAACAAAAAGACAATAGAAACTAGATCTGCTGCAATGGCAGCTTGGCCTGTTTAAAAATAGACTTAAAACTAGTTTGAAAGAACAACTCCAAAAAGATGAACTGATTGCACTCATGGCACAAAAAATGTGGAACAAAGACATCTATGGTGTATTCATTAACAGAAAGTAAACTAGAAATGAGTTTTCATTCATAGATGCTGACAAAGAAAAGAAAACTATTTATAAAATGAAAAATATCCTCCTGTACTGAGCCAATTGTATACCAAACAGAACCTACATAACCAAAAAAAAGGAAGTAATAAAACAAGAGAAATATACTAAAATTTTTGCACTAAATTCGTCGTCTTTTAGCTTCTTTACCTTCATCTTAGCATGCAAGGGGTCCACAGCACTGTCACAAGGAAAAAATACATTAAACTTTGCTGCTTCTTGATCTAAAAACAGAACCAACATCTTTGGTAGTGCACTCCTGAAATCCAGAATCACAAAAAGACTTGACAAGAAAATATCAAGAACGAAAACTGTCTCAGTTCCTTCTTTACATGAGGTCCACATGTAAGATGCCAGTAAAACATCTCACGAAAGCTGATCTTTTTTCCTTGTTCTCCTGTTTCACATCCCAGCCACAAAGATTTTTGCAATTTTTGTCTTTCTTCAACTTCTAACAGCACACTTTTAACTAAATCTAAATCTTCCCTGCCGTAGAACAGTAGAATGTTGTATAAACTAATTGCTGAATACTATTCACTGGAGTAGAAAATGCAAAAAAAATTCACCTAAACTATCTTCTCTAGACAAGATTGTCCATTATAAAAAATTAAAGTTCTCAAGCCAAGAAAAGGGCTTTAATGGAATGGATGCTGTTCCTTTCACTAGTAAGAGACAAAACGAGTCAAAAGCCCTCCATTACTGAGAAATCTATATAAGGAGACTGTAAATATTTCCATGTTAGTTGATCACCACTTTTTATCATTTTACATCCAGAATGGGACTGATCCAGTTCATCAACCAGTTTTTCCTCCTGCATCAGATGATTATCTAATGTTCTTCAGAACGTCTACTACTATTGTATTGTCCCCCCAAAGCAATTTCTCAGAGAACTGGACACTCGCAATTCAGCAATTACAATTAGCTCATTCAAAACTACATTTATACAGATCAACAAATCTCATCATCTCCTACCGACAAGGAGAAATCCACAATGATTATCTCAATGTAAAGCACACAAAGACCTTCCGAAGTATTTTCTGCTTACAACTAACTTATGTTCTGCATTCATCATTCTCCATCACTCACCAAACAAAGAAAGATTCAGGATATCAAATAAACCAAGACCACATAACTTTCCTCCAAATGGTCATACCATCCTTGAAATATGCTAACAAGAAATTGTGAACCATCACCATCCCCTAAAAAAAGGAAATGAAGAAAATAAAAGAAGAATAGGATTCATCACAGAACCCCTGCAAACTTAGAACTTATTCCTGAATCATAATGATGTTGAAGAATATTAACAAAAATTACACCAGTGACATAATATGCCCTTAAAGTTGAGCAAATAATGGAGCAAAGATGATTATTACCTGAGCCACAATCGAATTCCCACTTATTATGGTGCATGCTCTTCGAAAAGGGTTGCCTTTGAGTCTAAAACATGATTTTTGGTCACCTATATTCGTGCTTGATAAGAACACGTGTAGCTCAGTTTCAAATGGAGAGTACAATATCTTTCTCACTGTAAAAATCAGATCCTTCGGTTCCTGGCTGTTCCCTCTGAAGCCGTGCCACTCATCCTACAAGATTATGTACTTCAGAACAACTGTGAAATTTCAAAGTAAAAGCTAAGCTTTATCAAGAAACAAAATGGATATCCATAAATTACAAGGATCAAAGCTACTTGTACAAGTCCGCTTCTCTATCGTGTCACCATGAATAATCGAGTCACAAGAACATCCAAGTTTCGGAATCTTGACGACTTAGTCTGCAAATTTGCTCATTTATTGTCAAGACCACAATTCGCCCAAAGGCATAACCTAACGCGACGCTCAGATTTTTGAAGCTGGTAAATAAAGGAAGAACAAAGTATCAGAAAGAACTTGCAACCACGGCTAGCGGCCAAGCTCTTGAATTCTCGAGCACGAACTACTCCACGAGAATTAGCTATTGATGCTTTATCGGGTACGACCAAAAATAAATACTAAAAAGAAGATATTCGAACGCGGTGTGAAGGAGAGGATGGAAGAGCCAACGTTGTGATAGACGACGCTGATCAAGGGGTTGCCGGCGGCGTCGAAGAGGGTCTTGGTGAGGCGAGGATCGGGGGCGGAGGAAGAGGAGCAGCGGCGGCGCCGGGGGGCGCAGATCCGGTAGGCGAGGCTGCCCTGGGCGTCGTGGACGGTTAACCCGCGGCCGGTGAGGGATTTGCGGATATTGAAGTCGACGGGGATCTGCGGATCCACCGGGAAGAAGGAGGCGGTCTCCATGGAGCGTCTGGGCAAGGGAGGAAAGAGCAGAAGTCGAGGTCGGAAGAGTTCCGAGGGCAGCGCAGCGGGCACACCGAGAAGGATCGCGAGCTTGCCTTTTTTGACCTCTACCAGTGGGCCTGAGATCGAAGGTTCGAATGAAGGCTGCTCGTTTATATTTAAGAATTAAAATTTTCATCCAATAAATTTATATTTAAGATAACAATATATTGTCATCATATCAAGATTATTTGATAATTTTTTTAATCAAAAGATTAAAAAAAACTTAAATTAAATTAAAAATACGTCTAAAAAAATAGAAAACCCCTGAGGAAAGTTTTTTGTGAAAATAAAATTTGAGACAGAGACCCCTAGCTCTATTTGTCAGCTAATTATACAATTATTACCCTCTCTAAAAATATAAGTTATCTTGAATTCAAGAAAAAAAGATGATAAGTTTTTAATTAAGTTTGAACCATTGCACTGGGATATTACGAATCTCATCAGGAGTTGGGTGATTATATTTGGAATCCATTCATAAATAATGAATCACTGCCTTATAAAAGATGGATCTAATGGATTTGATAGGGGAGAAGAATTGTCAAAGTCAAGCAATAGAAGCACAAATAGCATCCAAAGGAGGTAGCCTCCATGAGAGTCTACCCACAAGAAAACCAAACTGAAGCTTCCTCTAGTTCTGATAACTCATCCAAATCAAACAAAACAAAATCTTCTAAAGAATTCTTGATTTGATCAAAAGGCCTAGAAATGAAAAATAATCATTCCTTAGGGCAACCAAAAATAACTTGTACCTAAAAAACCACTTGCTTAGCATCTCATCTTCACAAGACAGATGGAGCACCTCCGGTCATCGAAGCAGGTGTGGCAGCAGAAGTAGGAGCCTCGGTACCTTCATCGGACAGGGAAAGTGAAGGCATCGTATTTGTAGAAGGAGCATCACCCGCCTTGTTCACCGTGGTCATGGAAAACGGGAATGGGATGGAGAAGCTATGTTAGATGCAGGTAGAGTAGCAATACTTGAGAAAGCTAATGGGGGCAGATGGAGAAGGGAGAGCAGTGGAGAGAGGGGGCACGGGGTTTCCGATCCCCAAATTGTTTCTTTTATTACGACCCAAACACTCTCACTCTATCTAAATTATTTGAAAAATTTTGCACTTATAGTTTTTGTTTGATTTAAAATGTAATCTAATAAATTTTTTAATATATTAGTTAGTCTAACCAGTAAAGATTTTGATTGTTGTTAAAGAGAACTTGATCAAATATTATATTTATCACTTATTATTTATTAAAAAAATTAGGATAAATAAATCGGTCTAAGAACGATTGATAAAGATTTAGTATTAAATATATTAGTTTCGACAAGTTTGACGCGACCGTCGATATGTCCGAGTGGTTAAGGAGACAGACTTGAAATCTGTTCGGCTTCGCCCGCGCAGGTTCGAACCCTGCTGTCGACGTTCTCTTTTTCTTTTTTTTTTTATTGCTAACCCATGATACCATTGCTACCCGTCCACCCTCGTGATAAGTAGCGAACGACGCGGCCCCACCTTGTGGGTCCAGCCAAGGACATTAGTGGGTAGGTTGTTCAGGACAGGAAAAATAATGTATTGCTATTATATAAGTCCGCAAGGCATCGCATGATTGCTCTTCAACACGTCACGCTTTCTTCTTCCAAACGCTAATAAAAGTGGGAGACAGTAAAGGGCGAATAGATATTAGCCAATAGCGTCGTCATCTACCATTCTCTCATCTCCTTCCCTCTCCTATTAAGCCTGATAGTTGAACCATCTTCCATTCGCCATTGGACCGGCCCAGTGAGGGAGAGGAGAGATCGTGCCACCTCCACCTTCCTGTAATATCTCAGGTACTCTCGATCTGATGTTGATCTCCTCATCTTGTTCTTGATCCATCTCCGATCTCATCATTCGGCATCTCGTATGATTGCCTATTCAGGTTCACTAGACAGATTAAATTTCGAGGAATTTATTGCCCCTTTGGAGAGACCTTCAACTGAGATCCATATCTGAAGAGGGTATTTTGATTCTTGCACAAGGTTAAGATCTGAACATTAATTCTTGACCGGCTCCAGAGTTTTCATCCCGTTCAATGCTTTTTTGTCTTGGAAGAGCACTCAACTAGGGATTGGTGGAGTGGAATCTTGGGCTCTAGATGTTACGTAAAGCTAGAGTTTTTCGTGTTTGGTCTTGAGACTTGGATGTTCAATAGGGAATTCGATAAGCGAGATCATCGAGCTTTTGGAGATTTGGTACTGGTAGTAGCTACAAGTTTTAGTTTTGTGGAACATGAGGCTTCTTCTATACTCTGATGATTGTTATGTTTCACGGGTTTGGTAGTTCTAATGCAAAGTTTCCAAATTTATGGTAGATAGTGATCTAAATTTTAATCTTCAAGAACCACAGAGACTTTGATTTCAGTTTCCTCTGATGGTGTATCAAGATATCTTTTATCCCATTAATCTTGGCAGAACACTCGACAAGGAATTGGTGAAGTGGTATTTTGGTATCTAGATGTTAAGCAAAGCTGGAGAAATTTTTTGTGATTGGTCTTGTGATTGGGATATTAAATTGGGAATCCGATAAGCAAATTATCTGAGTCTTAGAATCTCGGTACTAGTAGTAGCTACAAGCTTTGGGGAACATGTGCGTTCCATGCTCCGGTGATTGTTATTTTGCATGGGTTTGGTAATTCTAACGCAAATTTGTCAAATTTATGACAGATAATGATCTAAAAATTTTCACAACTCAAAGTCTTTACCTTCATAATCAAGATAATTGCATGTCTCATATCTTAGCCTGGGGACTTTGTAAATGATACTGTATCAAGATTTCATGCTAAAAGGGAGAACTCGGTGCACGAGACTCTTTCCAATGCTAGATTTTGAGAGGGTCAATGTGTACTGTCTTACCTCCATATTTAGAAAGGTAGTTTCCAAAGCTTGAACCCGATTTCATAAGTCTCAAAGGAACAACATTACTATAATATCAAATCCCACATCATCAACATTTCATGCTAGGTTAGAAAAAATACTAATTTTCTTCTTCTGAGGCCTGTTTTACCAAACTTAAAAGCATATCTTGTCTGAACATGGTTAAGTTTTGACTATGATTTAGCTTGGTGGTCTTTTATTTTTTTTTCCTAGTGATTCTAAATGCATCTCTGCAGTCTATTTTATCTCTTTAACCATTTTTCTTTATGAGAATGTCTATGCATATTCTTGCCAAATATTCACTTTGAAGCCTAGGAGATGGAACTTTTACGGCAATCAGCATATTAGAATGATTGATAAATATATATCCATGGTAGTAGGCATATAGACAATATATTTTAATCAATGATTGAATGCTGAGAAATAAACCAATATTTTGCTTATGTAACAGGTAACTATGGATTCAAGATTAAGCTTTTCACTTCTTATGCTGGTAATCAGCTTTATTCCAGCAAATGCCAGAAGTCTGGTTTCCTTGGATGCCTTTGGTGAGTTTTTTGATGTGGTTTGTCTTGGTAATCTTGTTTTCAAACAGCTTCATTCATGCCATTGTACTCTAATGAGGGTCCTCTTTTGGCTAGTGTGCACAATATCAAGTGATCTGTGTTACTACTCCAGCTCATAATTTCATGTAATTTAGTAAAACCATGTCACACAGTAAATCGCGACGATATAGAACACAATATAAAGGCATCGATTAGAATCTAATATGACATGTTTGATTGCTGAAATTTTATTAACTTGACTATTTTTGTTCTTGTCTCTTTTACTGTGGGAAAAGGACAGTCCTATTGGTCAACGTAAGTCAGGTAGTTTGCAATGTACTATACAAAAATGTTATTGGCACATGCCATGTGAACAAGTGTTGGAGGCGTTAACACAGGTAATCCAATTAATTTGTTGTGCTGACTGACACAGGGGCATGCCGATACATGATATCATACCATGCCAAAGATATTGACATATTTGTATGCCATGAAATGATAATCCTTTTGTTGGAACATTACTTCATGTGTGTAAAATTGTTAGTGTATACTTGTATACTTATTTATTGGACGTTTAAATCCTGCACATTGTCCAAGGAATTTTGTTAACTATTTATTTCAATAAGAACTTGAGTTCAATTGAACGACAAATGAGAGATTTACATAGAAGTTGCACCTGAGTTAAACTTGTAACCTTATGTGTTGTGGGTTTAAGAACTATTAAATCATTTATTTTATAAAATATGTAAGATATAAAAATTTTAAAATAGGCATTACATGATCGTGGTTATAATTTTTTGAATTGCAAACACTGGCCATTCCTTCGAACTATCTCAAATCTCCTATACAGTTTTTTTTTTTTCCTTTTCACTACTAGTATGCAAGCATTGCAACTAGATAATCAAAAGGGACACTTTTGTTGGACCTTTTAATTTGAAAATATTATGTTTACCTGCCAGATATCTTGAAGATATTTTCTCCAGTTTCTCTAAATTTTAATATCTTCTGCAATAACCCTTTAATATTTGTTTTTTAATGCGATTATCAGTGTCTACATATCTTGTTCATTTCCTTTAGTTTATCAAGTCTATAATTGATTTTTCATCTTAACCAATATGATTACTTGAGAACTATCATATAGCTTTGTATTTGGCTCATGAACATCTTTTTTAAGCTGTTATCTTTTGATGTATTTTTCCTAAATTCTTCATCATTACTATTTTCTACTACATTCCATGGTATTTCTCTCTTTTAGCACCACCAACTCCGTATTGAAGACATGGATGACTTTTTAAACTCTCCAAAAATACTTTTTTGTTACACATTTAATTAAATTAGTTATCAATATGGAAATATCCCATTGTATATGCATCATTTTCACTCAAGTTCCAAATTCATATTTTCACCTTTTAAACTTTGTTATTTAGTTTCAGAAGCATCTGATCTACCTTTTTCTTTCTCTTCCATTTCCTTAAAAAAAACTGTCTTTCTATCTAATTTCCTCGAGGTATAACTTCATAATATTTGCATGTGTATTCATGTGCCCTATCAATTAGAAGGGAGGCTGTTTTTTGGCTTCAATGAAGGCAGCCTCTTTAGTTGCAAATGTGACCTTTTTTTTTGAATAATCAAATCTAAGGAAATCAGGAATTTTCTTATTTAGCTTCTATGCATGGTCATTTTCTACAAGTATCTATTTTAACAAAACCTGATTAATTAATCATAATGGTTGAGAAAAATAAGGGTGGCAGATATAGATGTAATATTCACATCTATATCTGCTTTAGAACCTATTTGAATCCATATTCATATCCTTTATAAACAAATATGGTTGCATGACATTCCCAGTATCCATATGTAAGTGTAACTACACATGGTTTTTTCAATTACTGATCTGTATCCAATCTGTTTTAGAACCTTCAGACATAAGTGTAACTTATCAATCATAATCAGACTTCATCAAGAGGTAAAATACAAAAAAGATACTGGATTATATGTATCAATTCCAAAATTATGTGGTCGTACTTAAAATGTGTTATCAATCATATGAATCGGGAAAGTTTTTGCATACTTGATTAGTTTCGTGCTCATGTTTTAGTTGTGGAAGTGGATAACAAGATACAAAGTGAAAGTAACATCGTAAGGAATGAAAAATTGTGCACGCTCTGTGAAGACTTCACTTCCAAGGCTTTATACTATCTTGGTGAAAATGAGACTGAGACTCAGGTTATCAGTACACTTCACAAAGCATGTTCCACACTGCATTCTTTCAAACAACAGGTATGCTTGCCTTTTTCTTGTGTGGAAAACATCTAGTTCCAATTAAAATTTTTAATATACATATTGTGAATTCTTATTCTTTGTTCTCCTCTGGAACAATTTTTTCTTGTCAGTGTATTACATTGGTGGATTACTATGCACCGATGTTTTTCTTGGAGGTTTCCACAATAAGTCCAGAGCAGTTCTGTGAAAAGGTGAATCTCTGTGGGGAGACTGTAGTGATGCAATTGCCAAAGCGTGATGATGCCTGCAGCCTCTGCCATAATGTTGTTGTAGAGGTTCTTATCAAACTGAAAGATCCTGACACAGAGGTAGTAGTAACTCCTTTGCAATACTGGAAAAAAAATCCATCTCCTTTGAAATACCAGGTCCCTGTTTATAATGCTTCAGATAATTCTCTTCCTAGTTAGGACATGTTTTTGGTGCTATCTACTATCATCATAATCACACAACAAAATTTTCTCATATCTTAAAACTGTAGTTCCATAATATTAGCATCATCAGTATATTGTTGGTATGTCAGATCAATGCCATTTAATGCAATCTTCAAGGATTAAAAAATTCTGCTTCATGCCTTGTATTGACTTGATTATCCATAGTAAAACATGCCATATTATACTATCATTTGGCAAGAATCAATAATTTGCAGAAATTTATAGATACACTAGAAATGCTCTTTATACATTAATATAGGCTATTCTGTGCAATTTTATTGTGGTGATTAGGTATAATTATTTGCAACTAGATGCATAATCTAATCTAACCAGCAAACATTCTCCTAATTGTTTGCATCAGCTTTAAGGCTCCACATTTGATATACTGTGTGATTGTCGTTTATATAAGATTGACCATCAATGTGAGAATCAGTCCTTCCAAATAACGAAATATAAGTCAGCTGTTCTTTAAAGAGTCCATTCATTATTTCCTGTAAAATTTCATTTTATCTGAATGTAAATCAATATGGATGACTAAATGAGGAAGGTAATAATTACGATCCAAAGATCTAGTCAAGGTTGACTTTTCTTTCTCATAGAAATTTTGGATTGCTACTCCTCCCACTGCTTATTTTTTCAATGAGAATTTCGTTATAAGGCTATAGTTTTGACAACAAATGCATATATGAAATGAAATGAATTATTCGGCACATTTATGGATCATGACTGTTTTGTGTGTTTCTGGCAGTACAATTTGTAATGTTAAATTTCTCTTCAATGCCTATCACCGAGTGATTTTGGCGCTTGCAAACTTTATTGTGGTACTTCAACATAATGTTTAGTACTTAAGCTGATCTTTAGGTTGCTTTTCTGAGACGATAATGCTCTATTATAAGTGATACAAAAATTCATTCTTGTTATTGAGCTTCTTGTAATCTTTTTGTAAATTAGATTACATGTTTATTTCATCTTTGCTGTTTACTGTATAGTTGTCGTTCCACATCATGATACTGATAAGCCCACCAGATCCTTTAAATGCGTCTTGTTCATGTCTTGAAGTATGATTTTTCACCTGCCGAGTACTAATCAAATCTACCTGTGGATATTTTCCAGCTTGAGGTGCTCGAGACACTTGTGAAAGGCTGCAGCAAAATGGAGAATTTTGCCCAAAAGGTGAGCTTTTCTCGATGTTATATTCGCTTCATGGTTTGAGAATCATCGTGTGTTTGCTTCTCAAATTCACGACGAAATGGATTATTGCCTCCTATTATGATCAACTATCAAATGTGAATTACCCAAGACACGAGTGATCGGGCTTGTCATTCAATTCCATTCCTTCCTTACGCAGTGTAAGAAACTGGTCTTCCAATACGGCCCACTATTCCTCGCCGACGCTGAGAAATTTCTCGAGACGAATGACGTCTGCACCGCAATCCATGCATGCAAGAACAGTCAAGAAGATCTCGCTGCATCCATAATTGCTGATGCTTGAGCTATGAAGGTAAAAAGAAGCCTAAGAGATAACTGCGCTCTGCGCACGAGCATAGTTGTTGAACCTATGTCGCAATAATCTTTTACTCTCCAGTGCTGTAAATAGAAAACATCTGCCTCAAGCTTGTCATTTGTGCATAAGCATATCGGTATTGTCCATTACCTAGTCAACTGGCCTTGTTATAGTAAATACTTGACATCTCACGGCTCTGTGATTCTTAAATATCTCAGTATTATTCTAGTGTTCACATGTCTGCCTCATTCTTCATCTTGCTATATGTCTACTGCACAATTTTAGTGTTCGACATCCTGCAATACTTGGTAATATCTGTTCACTGACAGGAATGTTCTAAATTGTTGTTGAAGGATTAGTTAATGAAAAATAATGTTTTGCAGCTGAGGGATAATGCCGATTTGGTTTGCATTAGGTTCATTTGTCTCCAATCCAAAATCCATTTTTTCCAAGTCTCAATCATTCTCTTTTAGATAAAAGAGAAAATTAGAGCGTCGGTTCGATGGGGATCGACATACATGGGAGAAACTCTGATCAGCTAAATCGAAAAAATAACAACCTTGCCTCTTTTAGCTGAAAGAAGCTCAATTAGAATTAAGAACTTCAGTAGGAAGATGAATCAGTCCTGGTGGTAGTAGGTGCTAATGGGTAGGGTATCTGACCTAATCATGTTAATAGACTATAATAGCAAGTATCTAGGTGGATGAAGCAGCCTTGGAGGTAGTTGGCACCAATGGGAATCTGACCTAATCATGTTCATAGACTACAGTAAAGTATCTAAACATCAATGATTGGTACTAAACAACACATTGTGATCCTCCACCATCCAAGGAAAGCATATAATTTTTTGCATATAGGATCATAGTCCATTATGTAGGTATAATAAAGTAAAAGAAGAATAAAACTATTTACGAAATTAACCCATTTTGTTTATCTAAGTTTGCAACATTGTGGACTTTTGTACCAATCAGCACATAAATAGTGACATGCACCAAGTATGGTGCCAGAAAGGCACACCATATCAATTGGATCCAATCATCAGGACACAGGTTGACAATTGCCCATGCCAACAAGGTACACACATATGCCAAGTCAACTGCAGCCTAAAAAGTGGATGTATATGATTAAGCTGATTAGTAACTTGTGCCTCGGGCATGATACAGAATCAAGTAGTAAAAAAAAAGGGATATGCATATGTGCAAGATGTCGAGAACTAGTAATCCTTGGGCAGAACTACAAAATATGACAAACACTAGGAGTTCATGCTAAGAAGAAAGAACAGCTACCTACAAGCAACAGCCGTGACATCGAGAAACAATGATGGGATTCACCGAAGGAATTACAAATTTCAAGAAATATTTCCAGAGAAAAAAAAAAATACATCACCCAACCCTCCAGATTATATTGAACATGAAAGCAGCATGGCCATATGAGCACTAAACGAAGAAATTGCAGTCATCAATTTCTACATCAATGTGTTTTATAACTGCAAGCATCACTACTACCATTAGACCATGTTTCTTGCTTTGACACTTAATTGGCTCACAAAGGCATTACAGAAATAGTTCAGCAAAGCATGCATGTAAAATTCGAAAAGTCAATGAAATTTACACAAGGCAGCAGAGCACTAGTTTGGACAAGTTTTATACTTACAAGACAGCATGGTTATATATAAACAAAGATATAATACCGGCATATAAAATATCTGGAGATTACTTAAGCACCAAACACACGTCTGCTTGCTACATCAGAAAATGTTAACAAGACAACCACAGCCCGAAGTATATAATTAAGCCAGTTTCGGACTTGCACCAAGTACTGTATAAAATCATGTCGTATCAGAAAGTATAGGCACTTGTCCCATGCCATGAAATGGTAATCCTTGTGCAGAACCATAAAGACTTAGATGGTATTACCGAGACATTTAACATGCCACAGTAGGTAACACATAAATAGCACTCATCGAACCCTGGAGACCATTTTCCAGTTCAGGATTCCTCCCCAAAAGAAAGAATCTAGAAGGGATTACAAATCCATTGAGACCCTTGCATGCTACATTCACAGAAAAATATGCCAAACCTCTAGGTTTAAACCGAAAACAAGAACAGCCAGCCATATGAGGCCTTAAACAATAAGCTTGCAGTCAATAATCCTACAGCAATAAGCTTATGTCAGCAGTCACAAAAGCATCGCACAAATGGTTCAGCAAAGCATGTATAATAATATTCGAACAAGTCAACGAGGATTACACACAACGGCAGCAAAGCACTAGTTAAAACAAGTTTCATGGTTTCACAAAACAGCATAGCAACATATAGACAACAAAGATAGAAATACCAAGTATATAGAATACGGGGGGGATTACTTAAGCACAAAACACATATCTGCTTCCTACATCAGAATGTTGCAACTTCAGCATCGAGGTTAAGACTGCGGCTGCTCCCCTTGCCATGCCCAGACAATGTCCTTAAGGGCTGGTCTGATGTCCTGTTTCCACGTTTTCTGGTACTCCAAGGTATCTCCATTTGTCTTTTTTATCTCGACCATATGAAACGATTGCGTAACCTCGAAGATCTCTGCATCAATGGCCAAAACCCCCTTTCTCCCTTGCGTCGTTCCTTCCATTTTCAACACCCCATGATCCTTCTTCTTCACCTTTAACTTCAAAAACTTTGCAACATCCTCCAACTTTGAGATAATGGTAGAAGCCGGCTGACAAGATATGAATCTTGCTTCTCTCTTGTGGTCGGTCTCCTCAAACAGACCAGAAAGATTAAATCCAGCTGAAAGAGAGATGATGTCAAAAGCATTTAAGTTAGCGAGTTTCCCCATCTCTCGCCTCTCCTCGGACACATTGGTATCGGGGGAACTAATATCCTCATTGGTATCAGATTGATCAATTTCTTGTGTTCCTTTGCCATTTCTTATTAATCCTCCATCGAGTCCCTTTCTAAACCAAGGATTTCCCATAATCTTTGAAATTGAGATCCTGGAAGTAGGATTTGGGTCAAGAATGCGTGAAAGCAACTTCCTAACATCCAAGGGGAACCAATTGGGACACCTGAATTCTGCTTTTCCAATTTTCCTATACATTTCTATTAGATTTGGATCATGGAATGGGAGATAGCCAGCCATAAGAACAAACAAAATCACCCCACAAGACCATATGTCGGCTTTGGCACCATCATATCCTTTTCTACTTAGCACCTCAGGAGCAACATATGCCGGGGTGCCACAAGTGGTGTGGAGTAAGCCATCTTGTCTCTTGGATTCAGCAAGAGCACTCAACCCAAAATCAGAAATCTTTAGATTTCCATTATCATCAAGCAGAAGGTTTTCGGGTTTCAAATCACGGTGATAGACACCCCGGCTATGACAGAAGTCCACCGCATTAATCAGCTGCTGAAAATATTTCCGAGCAACATCTTCTTTGAGCCTGCCCTTAACAACTTTGTTAAACAGCTCACCACCTTTCACATATTCCAGGACAAAATATATTTTGGATCTAGTGGCCATGACCTCATAAAGCTCCACGATGTTTGGGTGTCTCACCAGCCTCATCACAGATATCTCTCGTTTGATCTGATCAATAAGCCCAACCTTCAGCACCTTCTCTTTGTCAATCACCTTTATAGCAACACTCTGGGAAGTTCTTATATTCCTAGCATAGAAAACCTTGGCAAAAGTTCCCTTCCCCAGTAATCTACCAACCTCATACTTCTGCAGCAACACATTCCCTTTATTTTCTGTCTCCATTATATGAAAAATTCTAAAAAGCAATCCCACTGGTGTGTATCGTTTCTTTTAGGAGCAGGATCTTCAGTGTGGTTGATATCAACCGTCGTCCCCAAGGTCGTGGTCTAATACGACAGCTTTTGGAATATATCTAGCTCCATTGAAACAATGTGCATAAAGCACAGAGTGGATGTTATTGTGCTCTCCAATATCGTCGAGGATGAACAAGGGCAGCTTGGCTGAAGTGACATTAAAATTTACGGATGAAGATCTCCTAGCGTTCAAGCACATCTTTCAGCATTCCCTGATATTTGTCTTCAGCAGGAAACTACAAAAAAAAAAAAGAATAAATAAGAGTTTTTCGAAGAAAAAAAATGTAGGCATGATCTAAAAATGGAGGTTTAAAATAAAGCAAAAAACAAAATAGTCACTCTAAATTAGAGCAAAGAATCTAAACAAAGAAAGACTGTTGACAAACAAGAGCCTTTTTAATAGGAATGGAAAGAAAAAAAATGGCAGTATATTTGCACTAACGATTAGACATTGTAATAGTAATGGAAAAAATTAAAATTTAGGCGACTACTGTTTACAACCCTTTTTTACTATTTATAATCTCACTTTAAAATTTTTAAATAATTCTAAACTACTCCATTACAAATGAACATAAATACCCTCTTAATCTTTTTCCTCCTCTTCTCCATTTTAGTATTTCTTTGTATTAACAAAGAGACTAAACTACCCCCTTGAAATATAAAGAAATTCATAAAAAATTATTTTTAATCATTCTAATCTGGAAAATTTTATTTCAGGTTACAGTAAAAGAAACGTATAAAAAAACGAGACTAATGACAAACAAGAGCCTTTTTAATAGTAATGCAAAGAAAAAAAGAAAATGGCAGCATACATGCACTAACGGTTACTCAACTCCTTCGTATTAGAGAAGATGGCAATACTAGCAAATAAGAAAGTTTGTTATCTCAAAGAAAGAAAAAGATACGATTCACCATCTCATCCGCTATTTATTTCAATATCGATTTTTTATTCTCTTTTTAGGTTGAGAAGAACAAAGAGAGAGGGAGAGAGAGAGAGGAATACATCTGATTCGAAATAAAATGTTGTAAGCAACAGGAAAAAGCAGTGAGAAACATTTTACAGATTTGTTTAACATCCAATAAAAAAAACCAATAGAAGAATGAACCATACCAAAATAATAATTAAAAGAAACCAAGCCAATTTCTCACAAAATCAAAAGAAAAGAAACTAGAACAGCAATGCAAGACTGCAACAGCAGACGCAAGAAGAAAGAAAAAATCATCACAAAAACAAATCTCCAAACAAACATATGAGGATCCAACAATTCGAGTACCGAAAATTTCTCGTTCACCATTAGCCTACAAATCTGTGACGATAACAACGTGTGAGACTGAGGAAAAAATTGGAACTCAAATCAATGATAAAGAAAACCCATCTGTACAAAAAAAAACCCCAACAAAAATGCGTACTTTACAGATTGAACGGCATCAAAATTGCCTGTCTTTTTTTCCCGCATCGGGATGCCGAAACAGAGAAATCTCGTGGCCGGCGAGACCATGAGAATCCAAAGACGAAATCGAGGCAAAGGACAACCTGGTCGAATTCTTACCTTTTTATGCACAAGAAGATCCCGGGAGAAATCCACAACGGGCCGATGAAGATCTGAATCGAGACAAAATCAAAGATCCAAGAGAGACACAAGTAAAAGGAGGGACAGAGGCCCCAATCGCTCCTACATGTACTCTCTCTCTCTCTCTCTCTCTCTCTCTCTCTCTCGCTCTCGCTGTGACACGCCTCCGTCGATAGATTCCTTATATACATCGACGGTGATTATACGAAAGTATTGTTTCAAAGTTTATGAAATACCGAGATTGCCCCTCTGGAACCCTCGAATATGTCGCTCTTATTAATATTTTCCATTAAATATCAAATTCAATTTTTTATAAAAGCAAAAAAATTAAATCTTCTTGTTTATTTTACTCTTATTTTTTTTTGAAAGAGAAATATACACTTCAAAATTAAACCAATCATCAAAGGATTATTGGAGACCAACGAAATTATATCGATAAAGAAAATTAAGCCGGCAAAGAGAAGTCGTAAATCCGTCGGACACTAATGTTAATTCAACATCATATCAATAGTATGATAAGTTCTACAAGGACGAGTACAAAAACCTGCGCATTAATTTTCTATTGTTGTTTTTGTAGTTTATCATTTTTTTAATGGGGAATCTTAAACCTAATGCATTAGTCTAAGTCTCCGAATTGTTTGTTGGCATAATTCGAAGGTGGGTGGGGAAACAAAATGATTCCCAGATTTTTTTTTTTAATTAACCGGGAATCTATAAATTAGTTTCGCAACAAACCAAACAAAATCCAATATATTTCCCAGTTCGACGAGATTTGCATTTATTGTCCTTTTTTGATGTTTAATTAATATTAAAAAGGATAAAATGGGCCCGGCCCACCTCGGCCCATTTGGAACGTTGCGCTTCTGGCGCCTTGCAGAAGTTTCCTATGCTCTCTACCTACGACTTGACTTACGACAACGGCGACGACCTCTCACCAGCCGTTCAAGCAAAAAAAATATCTAGCCCCGGGTTTTAAATATTATATATATATATATATATATATATATATATATATATATATATATATATATATTCTCTTGGTGTGTTTTATATATATTTATATATATATATAACTACGTGGGCCCCAGAAGAATTGGCACACCTTTCAATCAAAGCGTGTGGTGTCGCTAGGGCCCCGCATTTGGCATGGTGGGACACGATGCATGGTTTTGGATGGACACGGCGCCTACTGGGCCCACATGGGCGTGATTCGGTCCAATCGAATTAGACGCGGCTTAAATTTTTTGATTTCATATGTTCCATATCATACGAGCTTGCCAACATCTTTAGTGGTGGTTGGAGTTCACGGGGTATGTTTGAGAATATATTTATGTTTTTGATATATATTTGAAGGGAAAAAAAAGTTTAAGTTAATGAGTAGCTGTGAAATATTTTGAGTGCTTGAGTAGTAATAGATGAAAATTTTATTTTAAATATATTTTAATATATCATAAAATTATATTTTAAGGGTTCATTGAATATTAAGTGTCGAATTTATCCTTCTAATATTTTAAATATATACACTAATAAATAAATAAAAATTTAAAAAATTTAATACCATTCTTGTTATTAACAACACAAACAATAGAACTTGAAGCAAGCGATAGGGTGAACTTGTGATAGGAGTTAGGGGCGATAAAAATTAAAAGGATGATAAAGGAAATGAAGATTAGGATTTTAATTATATAGTAATAATTTTATGATTTTAGAGAATATCACAAGTTTTTAAAATTTTATAAAAAATTATTAGTATCCCGTAAACATTGAATTGCTAATATTATCGTAAGATGGTATCATCATTTAAGCTGATTTCAAATATAATTTTAAATACTTATCAAATATTAACTCACATTCGAAATATATATTGGGTCCTCATCCATATTTAAAATATATTTTTAAACATAGCAAATTATAAATATATATATATATATAATTGGCTTTTGGGCCATGAATGAACAAATCCTCACCAGCAAATCAAAAGAAATCTTGCTAATGGAGATATGACACTTGAGTCTTAAAGCACAGTTGGTGCCAAAAGAAAGATTAGGTTATGTGGCCACACCATCACCAGCACCAGCACCCAGCTTTTGAAGTAGAGATGTAGAGTGGTCAAGGGTTGCATGTGATGGATGATGTTAAGAGGATCCAAGAAAGTACTACACTTTGTTCCATGTCCTCTCTGCAATTTGTAAGTTTCCAAGACAACCTCTTCAAAGAGCTGGAAAATAATCCATGTCTACAACCTCTTGTTTCCCCCATGGCTCATCGCCAACTGGCACCATAAATGAAGCATCACTTGCTCCTGACTTGGTGGCCAATTTTATTTATTGGATTAATTGTATATTTACACTTTTGTTATGCATTTTATATTTTCAATAACATGTTTGATCACTTCATCATCTGCATGCATTGGAAAAGTCATATTTGCCTTCATGATCATGCATTCTAAGCCTGATAGTATACATGTTTTGAAGTGATCATCGTCATATATAATATTTTTTTGGCACTAATAAGATGCAAAAAAAAATTAAGTTAATAGATAAAATAAGCTCTACTTATTTTGTATTCTCAATAGCATATTGTATTCTTATTTTAAATTATTAACAACAACAACAACAACAGAACTTTAGCATATCTGTCATGTATCTAATATTTTTTTTAAGATGATATGAACAAAATTTATTAAATTATTTTAATTAATTATAAAATCAAATTAGTCATCTTCGCTGCACTGGCACACTTCAGAGTTCCTTGAAATGTGTCAAGTAAAAGATGTGAATGAGAAGGTCCAAAGTAGGAAGATTTGGATGAAGAAAGAATGCATGACCATTATTCTTAGAAATTTCAACATTTGGGATATAATAATAGGTTTGCTCCATATATATATATATATATATATATATATATATATATATATATATATATATATATATGCATATCAATCAATCAATCTTGCAGCAAACACAATGTTGGAGATTGTGTCTTTGTTGAATAAGGGTTCACTTTGTGACATAAAACTAACATCTAAAATAAAAACTTTAGCCATACACAAATAATATGTCATAGATGTGGACTTAGATTATGATAAAAATTAAACATCGAATAAAATACTGTCATCATCGCTTCACAAAAGCTCGAACTTAGATTGAACGAGAAAAAATAATAATTTGAGAATATTATTAAGTCAATAAGTTTCGGGCATTGTACGAACATTGAATCGATCCGAAATCAAAACTAAATAAATTTAACGATGGTCTCAAACTAGAATCGGGATCATATGGTTTGATTTCGTTTCCTAGAAATTAGAAATGGAATCGATAGTCTGAAACGATTATAAGAACTAATTTGTCGTATTGTAAATAGTTTTACATGCATTTGAATCGTTGAATGCATACTCGAACGAACCGAGTTCTTCAAATCTATGATTGGAGCTACACAATCAAAGGATGGAAACATATTATTAATGGAAGCTATACGAAGTTGCTAGTAGTGCCAAAAGTTCGAAAACCATGCATCGAATGTACATAATAAGCACTTTCTCCACAAGGCTCAAACCTTATAGATTTTAATCAATGTGTATGTACACACACACAAAATGGCGGAAGCGTGCGCTGTGCAACGTACGTTGTTTCGATGAATGTATGCTTCTGTACATTAATTTCAAGTGCTTCTTCTTGGGGCTTAATGCTTCTTTGAGCTCACGCACGGCAGGCGAACTGTGCAGTAGCATGTGCAGGTTCTCTTTCTCTATGTCGATGAGATGGCAGAGGAGTATGGTGGAGTCTTCGTCTTCGTCTTCCTCTCTGTGCTGCTGCGCGAGTGGAGGTCGTGGGCGTTGGTTACGGCACGTAGAGGCGGCCGCCGCATGTGCACCGCCAGGCCTCGGGGTAGTACTCGGCGGCGTCCGCCGGCGCCCTTGGTGGGACCGGGACGTGCACTGGCCAGCACGGGGTGCACGCGCCGCACCTCGACGTGCACCGTGGCGGACGCGACCCTGGCCCCATCAGCCCTCTTCGTCTCATTGCCACCGCCGCCGCCTCGGGCCCCTGCCGCCGCCGCCACCACCACCCCTGCGGTCACACGATTTCGCCACCCGGCGCAAGTTAGTACGGAGGCGCTCAGCGATCGTCATCGACCTGCCCGGACCGGCGCATCTTAGCGAGGGAGCGCTTCGCTAAAATGCACCGCCGAGTTCTCAGAACCATTTGATGTAGCCAAATAAGGAATCAGAAGCCACTCTGTCACTTATCTTCAACCTGAGAGCGAGAAGGCTTCGATGAAGAACTCACCTGAGGGTCGAACATTGTTCTCCAGCTTGTGATCTCTGCAGCGGCAAATGCCATCAACAGTGTCAGGAACTCAGAAAGGAAGAAGAGATACAACATCAGCTCGCACGATAGAGTTTGCTCACCTGAACGATCCCTACCGCTGCTGTTTCCTGCGGTGAGACTGAGAACAGAGAAGAAAAACAAGAAAGCACAGCACAGAAGGGCCACTTTTGACGCCAATCTTCCTTCAGGGTTCCCTCTCATCCCCATGGACAAGTAAAGCTTCAGAAGAACCAAGCAATGAACATAGACAGGTGATCGATGAACCACGGCTCTGGAGATCTAAAGAGTCTTTTTGAGCTGCAGATCTCCCACCTCTCCAAGAAGACAAGCAGTGAAATCTAGGCACGGCTACGGAGCTGATCGCGGCGCTTTGCTTCGATCGGTGCGCCTGTCTCCAATCTGGAACGAAAGATCCGCTTGCTGGTTCACAAAGTTCTTCCCGGTTTCTCCACGCTGCAAGGACATGGATTTATGACTCCTTTTGTTGACAGAGATAGGAAGCAATTATAGCAGCAACGCACACACACACGCACACAGCTACAGCGTATTCATGAAACTATTTGATGAAATCGATAGGAGGATGGCCGGGTCGTGGCGAACTCCATCTGAGCCAATACAGTCAAACTTGGAATTAAGATTGCGTGTTCCGTCTGATGGCAACCTGAAAGCACGAAATAATGGTTACCTTTTGACCGAAGAACGCTAGCTGTGAACTATCTTTTGCTGCCACCTTTCTCTTTCCGAGGCCCACGGTGATGTTATCGGACCCAACCCTAAAAGAATGAGACGCGCCATCTCACAGTTGCAGTGTCGCACATGCCGGCGAGGGTGTGGCTGTGGATTCGCGAAGAGCAGGTGGCCAAGAGGATACACAGTGGGGGGGGTACTGGGCTTGTCACCTAGCCTTTGTTACAGTCCTCCCCAGGGGGGCACCTTTATTCCTTGCAGGATGCTGATGCATGGCCCCACCCCCTCTGCTCAAATCTAGCAATCCGACAGCCCCACGCACGATGGGAGCTGGAGACTGACCCCCCCGCTCTCTTGTCATCGACTGTGACCTCCCCGGTCGCTGCAGTGAGCCTCAAGACTTTACCAAGACTGAGCTGATACGCCCCAAGCCTTTCCGGCATATAAACATCGATGTATATACACTGCCGAGAGAGAGAGAGAGAGAGAGAGAGAGAGAGAGAGAGAGAGAGACACACACACACACACACACACAGACTCTGTCTCTCTCCACAAACTGTAGGTATCAATCTGATCAGTGTGGAGAGTGATCCTCCGCTCTCTTGTCATGGGACCGTGACAACCCTGGCTGCTGCATTGTGCCCTCAAACTTCACCAAGATACATTGAACTGATACATCAAAGGCTTTTTCAGGATAAAAATAAGGACTTGTGTTGCTGGTGTCTTCTTACCTAGGTTTGGTCAGGTGTCACAGGATGAATCATAAATCACTATTAGGAAGAATCTGATGCTTAATATTCCCTTGAGAATATTTTTGCTGATGCTTTTGAGATCATTAAACCTGCTATCTGTGTCGTGCATTCCGATAAGACACCAAATGTTAGCTTCTTTATTGCCAAACTTCGTGTGCTTTCTCATGGGTAGCTAAAGAGTAGCCACCCTGATAGAGTTGAACGGTGTGACATTTCACCTGTACATAGAGATAACCCTCCGCAGGGTTCAGCTGCAACCAGGTTCAATGCTCACTCACCTACTGGTACTGGGGACACGCATCAAGCACTTGTCTTGGTTCCATTGGCAATGATTCATTCAGACCATGTCTCGGTCAAACCTGCATTATTTAAAAGTGTCCGAGCTAGCTTTAGGCCATGCATTTCACTTTCTTTTCTTTAACGATGGTTGAATGGTTTCAGATGGGTCGACTAAGTTCCGATCCAAAGATGTGCAGTTACTTGTGATTTAGAAAATCCATAGTGTTTGCAACTTGATGATGTAGATCGGGAGTCGATACGGCTTGGTCTTGATCCAAAGGTACAAGATTGTCGTGGAGAAAGAGGTAAAAGCTAGAGAGGATGGTTTCGAGATTGTCATCGAACCCTCTGAGTCGTCCTAAGGTGAAGCTGAAATAGGTTTGACCTTCGTCAGGATCTTGCACAATAGGTCGATATTGGTAGGATTCCCGACTCGATCCCTCCGATACTTAAGTTATTAGATAAATGATGGATCTATATCAAGTGGGTTGTTCTCCCCCTCGGTTCCCTCCTTAGGTGTCGAGGACCAATTTTATACCTACGAAACTGGTGGGAGGGAATTGCGACTATGAGAGTTACTCATATCTTCTACGATGTATTCATATGAGCGATCGACTCGTACAGCACCCAGCGGCGACGTGGGGTGACTTGTTTAGATTCCTATGGTATGATGTCGATTCGTACCACATCGTGCGGCTCACGGTTGATGGGAGATGATCGTGGAGGTAACGACCACCAACTTAACCTTCTCCTACGTTGGACGAATGTCATATCGTCCTCCACGTCAACTCCTCAATAGCTGGCAACTGATGATCATTAACTCGTGTTGAAATATTCTCTATTAACAAGAAGGATGATCGATCATAACCCCGATGATGATTTCCCATCATTAGTGATTTTTCTACCTCAGGTTAGATGCAAAGAAATTGTTTACTGCAATTAAAGAATGTTTTCATGATGATACATTGTTGCACCTGTAATGGGATCTTTTACAATAGGAAAAGAAAACCCAAATTGATTGATCTTCTCAAAGACTGCACAGCTTATTACAAGTGCAAACAAACACATTGTCTCTCTTTTATTTGGTCCTTCGAAGATCGTTCATCCATTGCTGATATTTAAAATTCAGATATTGCTGTTAAACTCGATGCAAATTAGAAACCAACAATCTCATAAATTTCAAAAACATAGTTACACTGAGTTAGCATCACCCGTGCATAAAACCTTCTATCAACATCAATAGCCGTAATAAACAGAACTCTATCGGGCAACAAGTTTATGACTTCATGGATCTAATCAAATGTAGACTTTTGGTTTATGTTAATACAATGATTCTTAATAACAACTATCCTCTACTGATGGGCCAAAAACACAAAAGTGGGTGGGCTTACAATGCACAAACCTTGGTAATTAATGGGCTTAATTTGGGCCGACCACCATCATTGAGACTTATGTTAAAGAGGAGAAGAAATACATGTAGGGTGGAGATTAAAGCTTTAAATATTTGATTATGAAAGCTTATATATCTTTTTCTTCTTTACAAAAGGTAAGTGGGAAAAAGACATCAATTATTTTTTTTTAATTTTAGTTTTATGCTTGATAAAAGGAATGCCATGTCATCTCAAAGTGACCTTTGTGTTTATAATCTGAATTAACGTGATCGATTTCGACTTCTTTGCAGCAGATGTAGCCGTTGGGATTGTTGAAACCAAACAAGTGCAGAGAATTAACCAAATAAGAACAGAAGTAATTTGGCATGAAAGAGCAAGCCATGAACATGCTGCCTTCCATCTCATAGGACTCGAAGAACAAACTTTCCTTGTGCTTCAAGAATGCAAAGCGGGAAAGACTGAGAGATGAGCACTGATTCGAGCTCTCTCGTCACATGGCTTCATCGTGCATCTCATGTTCTCGACTGCCGGAGAAGAGGTCACTGCAAAGCTCCCCGTAGAACCTGCACACCAGGTCGACGAAGACAGGAGACCTCAAGCTGTTCCAGCTGCGGAGGAGCTCCTCCACGTCCGTCAGCTCCCTCACCGTCCCATCCTCCACCATCATCTCCACCAGATGCTTCTCGAAGCTCCGGCACGCCGCCTCCACCCCTTTGCCTTCTCCGTCCGTCATGCCTGTCGGCGGAGACGACTCCTCCTTCGGCCACTGCTTCACTTGGGTCCTTTGCGGAGGCTCGAGAAGGGAGCTAATAAGGGGCTGTGTAGGGGAGGGTGAGGAGCCGGGAGAGCCTTTTGCATGGCTGGATGAGGAGCTTGGAGTCGAAGGAAGCCAAGGGGAGCATCATACGACGATGGAGTGCAGTGTAAGGAAGAGAAAGGAATCGTTGCTTTACCATTCCACTCTCTCGTTCTCTTCGAGGGTTGGAGCTTCGGATGGCATGCATGGTGGGATCGTTTGCTACTTAGGTTAAATATTCGAGGACAGTTTAAATTTTCAGCTTGGTTAAATATTATAATGTAAATTCGGAAACTCTTTTTAAGGATTTCTCTGTAGTAAATAATATTACTGATAGGAAAAATATTCATGGCAGCCATGAATCCACATGTGATAGTATATCCAGCAAAGGAAGGAAGGAAGGACCTCGATCCACCATGTATGCATGCAACCAATCTAACATAAAATAATAAGAAAATATTCTATTCATATCGAAGAATATTTCTTTAGTTACGTTGTTATAAAAGGCTCAATCTAGGTTTGGATTGTGGCTTATAAACCCTAGGTAGGATTTGGCCAGTCTTCAATCAACCAAGCTTCTCTGGTAGAATCCATGTACTGCTTGGGCCGAGCTAAGCCAACACAACATTACCTATGAGGTTGGATTTATTTATATAGGTGTCCATCTTTGTCCCACTCGATTAAATTAATTTACAATTTAAATTAAATTTGAGATGAATATGAATGAAAAAAAAATAATCGATTTAAATTAAGGCGAATTCAGGTACATGGGTAATCAGTTTACTAAGTTTCAAGGATGGTCAAGGGTCAGATTTTTCGGATACTCATGTTTTTCCAATTAGATTAAGCTGGATGTATTATTGAATGTATGATTTAGGAAAATAATTGTCTTTATTGGATTTAGGACAAGTCCAAATGCTTGCAGTGGTTAGTCAAATAATTAAATCATGAGTAATCCTATTTTTGAGATTTGGGATTTTTCTTTTCAATTTACTTCCAATAATAAATGCTTTTGAGCAAATAGTGAAATTTATTATTATTATTATTATTTACAAAGGGTCAGTGACGAAGAAAAAAAATTTAAATTCAAAATCTTGCAAAAAATTTAAATCTTTACTAGCTAATTTAACTGTTGCCTTCAATGAGAATTGATTTCATCTATAATAACATATAGTCTGCATGGTTCAATCTTTGATCAACAGAACATACATAGCATAAAAATTTGAAAAATAAACTTCAATTATTTTGGATCGAGCATATGATTTTTTTTTTCTTCTTAACATCAAACTTTATATAAGATGGTATCCATTAAGAGTATTCATATCTCACTTTTTTTATAAAAAAAATCTAATAAAATATTTCATATCTCTCACATCACTTTAAGCATGTATTGATGCAACATCCAAATGCGATAGCCAAAAGAGATAAAATAATTAATGCTAATGATACGAGAAGAGATAGTGAGACTGTAAAAAAAAAAATCTTAATAGAAACTATAAGTAAAGATTTAAATATTTTTAAATTTAACTAAACATATATATATTATAAATCTCAATAATTATAAAAAATCAATATAGTCAATCCTAAATAATTAAAACTTATGATATTGTTATTGTCATTGATGTTATTGCAAAGATTTGAGCTAATCATATTCAAGGCATAATAAATTTGGGGTGCAAACAGCACATTCCTCCCCAACACCTGCAATCAATGATGGCAATGGACACCTACCAAACTCTTCTTCCTTCCTGTCTATCGAAACCTCATAATCACACCCATTTCACTTCCCATAAGTTCTGATGATGCTATCAAATTGAGATGTGGAGGGACTGATTCTTCTTCTAGTTTTTTTCCTTTAATAAAATTAAAACTAACAGTGTTTTCTTAATTTGAACCCTCTCATCTCATCAACGTAGAGACACAAACCCACTCTTCTTCTTCTTCTTCTTCTTCTTCTTTACGCCCCTCTCTTTTCTCTCTATTTATCTCCCTCCACCCTCCAAAACCCATACAAATTTTGTGAGAGAGAGAGAGAGAGAGAGAGAGCGCGCCCGCTTAGCTCTTCCCCTTCAGAAGGTTAGCAATACTACCTCACAACACAAGATAGGAGAGCGATGCAAGATGCAATCCGTAGGCTGTTCCTTGCTGCCAGTTGCTGAGACGATTTAGTGTTTCTGTGAAGGATATCCTTCTCTTGGAGGATTAAGTCACCATAGATGGGAAATTACAGGTTCAAGCTATCTCACATCATCTCCAACCCTTGGTTCTGCATGCTTAAAGGTATCGGCAGAGCCAATAGAAGCCACAGCATGCGGCACTCCATGAAGAAAGGCTTGGCTTCTGCATCGACTCTGCCTCCACTTCCGCAGCCGAAGCAGCGTCACCGCGTTCCCAACCGAGCCTCCTACTACATCCCCACCAAAGAGAGAGCAGAGACACCTCTTCGCTCCTCAATCAACGCCGTGGCATCTCCGGAAGACCGCCATGGTTGCCGCCGCCATCGTCGTCGCAGTTTAGCCTCTGTGTGCAACGCTGAATCCATGATGCCCGAGATCCCAAACAGCGACGGCTTCCATGCCTCTTCCTTCATCTCCACGGCCGACAGGAGCTTGGAAGTGGCATCGGAGCTCAACCTGCCTCCCATACTGACAAAGCCAGTGAAGAGCGAAGTGCTAAAGCCTGCACTGCATGACGCTCGTGTCTCCACTAAGCATCATCACGGGACAGCAGCAAGGAGATCAGCATCAGGAGTCCATCGCACTAGACTCGGGCAGAGCTCTCCCAGGGTTGAGAGCAGGAGGAAGATGGCGATGCGGCAGCGAAGAGCAGTGTCCGGGAGCTTGGTGATCATCAAGTCGTCCTCCAATCCCCGCAGGGACTTCACCAGGTCGATGGTGGAGATGATCGTGGAGAACAACCTGCACGAGCTGAAGGATTTGGAGGAGCTGCTCGCTTGCTACTTGTCACTGAACTCCGAGGAGTATCATGAAGACATCATCAAGGTTTTCGAGCATGTTTGGTTTGCTCTCACTGATCTCAGAATGTAATGCCACGTTCGGCTTCCAAGTTTCCTCCTTCACCATTGCATGCGTTTGTTCCTTTGTCACCATTACACCGTCATCTTTAGTTTCGCTGGACCTTCACATGGGAGAGAAGACGAGTTTGCTTGCAAAAAGATGGGTGTTCATTGCTTGCAAGCAAGAGGTCATGATCACCAATCAACTAGTCACATCCTAAACATCCTTACAACTCAACAAGGCTTGTCATGCCAATCTGTACATATGCGGTGGTCCAAGAACTCCATGAAAACCTCTCTCTATCCACGATGAATCCCAAGCTCTGCTGAGGACGTGCAAAACGTTACATGGGATTGTGCGGTGGTGAGGGCTTTATCGGGCACGCATTTAATCTGTGGTTGATGACTGAGATTCGTGGACTCCAAACTTGATGGTTGCTCGAGATCATACGCACCGCACCAACTCTATTCTTCGGCTCACAACCCAAACAGCTTCGCTTGCTTTGCATGAATCTATCTAGTTCTTTTGGCCGGCTAAGTGCAGCAAATCACATACGATCTATTCGCTTGGAAGAACTAATCATCATGTATCACCCCAATCATTCATTCATTCGTTCCTCTTCCTCGTGATATCAAGATTTTATTTTCTTTTCTCCCTTTTCCTTTTCTTTTCTACATTTGCTTTCTTGCCTAAAGTCTGCTAAGGATGGCAAAACACTAGGCTAGAAGCTTGGTCTATGCGGTTGGGATTATTTTTGAGGTTTAGATATCCTTTGATGATGCTATACATAACTTAATTTCTTATATTTTCCAATATTTTTTTTAGGTGGAATTGGTGTCAATTTGAGTCTCAACTTTAATGGTCAAATTAACTACAATAGCATATCAAGTTTCTGAATGTTATGGACACTCATTATTGATTAGGCTAATTACGTATTTCCCGTTAGTTACTTTTAATATCTCAATCTTTATACTTTAAAAAGTTAATATTTCTATAATTATGAAAGTAAATTATCTAGGTCCATTTATCCTACTGTCATCGGTTTTACTAACGAGAATACGAAAATAAAAGATAAAAAATATAATTTTAGTATTTCAATTAATAATGACGGATGGCATCGATGATGACAAAGGACAGTGTCCTTGGGGGTCGTAAGTGACTACCGTGGATAAAAAGAGGGACGATAAGAGGTAAGAGCCATTTTGTATTTGTGTTGACATGAACGATGCAATTGTCTAATGATTTTTCTCTACTCTTCTCTCTCTCTCTTTATGTGTTAATTATATCTGAGTTAGGTCATTTAGGTAAATGTGTGATGGGTGGCATTCCACCTACCACCGCATATGGATATGGCTAACTCAGGAGGAAAAAGCTACTTTGGTGGATTATTGAATCAGTCAGACCTAAACACATTGAAGGATGATGTGGTCACCAAATGTGTGTCACCTCATGCATATTTATCGAATGTGGAAGCTAACATCAACCTGAAATCTAATGTGATTTATCCACTTCAGCATAGACAGAAGGACAACCAAGGTTTCTGCCAACACAGGACTCTAAAAGGATCAATGATCTTAGTCATCTAATCCAAAAGTACAATCCTATCATAACATTCTATTGTCACATTGTCTGTTTTAATATTAATGTTGACATCGCATGTATCCCTGTCATAGAAAGATGGGTGGATAGAGTCAGTCACATATATAAATCTAGCCCCCCAAAAAAAAAAAAAAAAATCTAATATCAGGCTAATTTTACTAGATGCTCTCAAAACTTTGAGGGGTGTGGTCCATACAGCAAGTAGATAATGAAGTTTCCTCTTGTGTCCCAAGATTTAACAATTCAATAAAGCAAACTACCAGAGGGGGAAGCATGGAAGCAGTAAAAGTTGCTTGTCTCATGGAATGTCAGTACATGAGGCACTGGGCTGTATACCTTCAAGGATGGTCAGGACTACAAAAAGACGATGAGCTTTGGTCAACATTGAAGAGGAAAAAAGGTTTCATATTGATTGGAGTTACCAACAGAGGGCAGAGGAGAAACCCCTGACATCTGAAATCACCAGGAGGCCATGTACTTGAGATGTCCTTCTGGTTCTCTTCAGAAGAATTATTCCTGACATCTGGGAAAAATACATTAAAAATCCATGAGAAATTATGAATTCCATCTTTTATTTCAAGATCTCCTTTTTTTTTTATTTAAAATCATCGTACTTCAAAATATTGGTTAGGTTTGGAATGCTTTATTTGCCTTTATGTGGTCTTCACATGTATATGATATGATCAGCTCAGTCTTTCCAGAGCTTAGTAGATGGAAACAAGGCGGAAATTTTTATGCGACTTAAGATAATTCAGATTTTTCCTTGGTAGTTCATCAAAAGCTGGAAATATGATGTATGTAGTCTTACTCGAAAAACTTGAACTCGGATTGTTTACTTCGCAAGGGAATAATTTCACCGTAGCAAATATAAGTATGATATAAAATTCTACGGATTTGTCTCATAATGTGATTGCACATACATGTTCTGAAATAAAAAAGGTTATCAATCTTCCGTGATCTCACAAGTGCTGCACTTGTCGTTGCACGGTGCATGGCCTATGAAAGTTGCAAGTGGGCACAGCAGCGTCCTTCTGTCATCCATCCTGTACGAGATCAGGGACCAGACATGGATGGGTCCAGCTGCAGAGAGACAAATGCTGTTCTCAGATGCAGCGCTGGATCTAGTGCACTTGTGAACGGCATGAACTATTCCGCTCGACCCTGTTTGATGTGATGCTCTCTCTTGTTGTCTTAGCTTTAGTGATAGCTACACCAGTGGAGTATCAGCCTCATGCCAGATGGAGGCTGGAAGATGGAAGACCATTCAAATATCTATGAATAGGGTAGGGTAGGCCTTTGCCAAACCTACATGCAGCCAAAATCTAGGTGGGTGGTGATCTAAGAATTTATTGTGGATCGATCATTGCGGCGCAAGATTAGGGGGGGTGGTGGTGGAGCTCATCACAACCATGGCAATCGAGCTTTCAAGCAAATTCTGTGTCACGCGACGCACATCATGACAAACACATCATGCAAAGATGAGCCATCATAGAATGATGAACACGAGAGATGCAGCCATCTCCATCGGGTGAAGCATCCTAAATATGACCAGCGGCAGCCAGCAGGAGGCTCAGAGTGTGCAGGAAACAACAGACCCTGAATACCAAGAAGAAGGAGAGGCTCACAAGCTAGCATAGCAGAGAGGCACATGCGGCCAAATGGTGCTGAAAACATAGCACCGGGCCTCATTTTTTTTTTTGTTGTTGTTGTTGCTTCCTCCCCATCCGCAAAGGCATATTTGGGGTTAGGAAAGTTTTCCTTTTTCTCCTGGCCGCAGCCAAGAAGACTTGCCAAAGTTTCAGTATGCTGCTGCTTGCCTGCCATTTCTGTAGCTCTCTGCATGGAATTAAGTGCTTTAGGCCTGAAAGGACTGGATGAGTTCTCTTTTACCTTCTTTTCTTCCCTTCAAAGTAAAAAGGTGAGAGAGGTTGTTGCCATTCATGAACTGCAGCAGGAACAACAAGAGTTGGTAGAGGAATTGGTGGAACAAAAATGCATCAAAGTGCATTCTGATCAATGTGACATATTTCAGCTGTAACACAACATCCAAGTATTCTCCAAGTAAGTCTCCTCGTATTCGAGATGGTGAGTATTCCAATCCCTTTTTCAGATACGAATGACTGAAACCCTTTGATACATTGCAACATATGTATGTTCATTAACCGAATGGCTTGCTCACATGATTTGCATACGAACTATACACCCTCAAATAAAGCAATGTACACGCAGCAGTGGCATATGTCGCCCTACAAAACCAAAAGACAGGAGGAGCCTGGTAATGCCGGAGAATGCATGGATTTCTAACTCTTTTGATTCACGGTAGTAGTCAACAATACCTTCTGCCGATGGAGCCGATCTTCAACGACAAAAGGGAATCTTCAACTACAACCTAGTCGAACTTGCAAGTCAAAGGTGTGAGAGAATAGTCCTTTTATTTGCTAATTGGCTGGGAGAGTCGAGTTCATGGAAGCACCGGCTCACCATTCGGATACAACCAGAAAATACTAAGGTGGAAATCCTCTGTGCCAGTTTCTCAAACAGGTGACATACCATGAACCCAGATGGATGCAGCCAAAGAATCTAACAGCACTAGGTGCACACTGCATATTGTGATACTCCAGTTGCCGCATTGGCACAAGCAGTAGTTCTACTAGTAGAGAGCATAAAAAAGCAGGGCATGAACAAGTAGTGACAGATTCTTGGACCCTAGATCAAATGTGTACCTGCGTCCGAGACAGGACAGGCCCTCCTTATTCATTTTTGGATACTTAAGTCCTCGAAGTAAACACACTGGGGGAATTACATGCCGGAAAATTCACCCAGGGAATAGAAAGGTGATACATCAGGCGGTCTCCTTCTCATACACTTCGCTGGCGTATTTCCAGTCTATAACCTTCCATATGTTCTTCAGATAGTCTGGCCTCACATTTTTGTACTGCAACAAAGTGGAAACATGGTTCAGAAACAACACTTACATGCTAAGTACAAACACCTCAAAAGGTCCAGGAGTCCGAATCCCCAAACGAAACCAATCATCAGGTGCAATGAGATTTCAGAACAAAGTTATGAATTATTTAAGGAACGGGAGTGAATTGAAGATGCGTAATTAACTCCCTAGAATCTAACCACGTTCATTGCCAACCATCAGTTGCAGCAAGTGAAAAACTTATCCTAGCCAGTACTAGGTTTATATCCATCTAGATAGATAAGGAATCAACAAATTTGTCCAACCTAATCTTCCAAGTTAAGCATATTAAAATCAGTACTGTCCTCGTTCTTTCACATCAAAACTGAGTAAAGCATGAGAACTGTCCATCCAGACCATGTACCAATTCATGTGAATGGACAAAGCATTTTTTCCTGCATCCTAGAGAAATGCAAACATTTTTTTTGTCTTCACCATGGACATGCCAAATAGGACAAGAATACATGTTTTTTCAGAATCCCATGTCCTTGCAACACTGGCGCAGATGTAAAAGGCCAAGCAGTTCTTACTCTCAGTTATAGAATTCCCTTCTGATATCACTACTTCAACCGAAGGTAAACCATCATAAGGCATATCATATCAGAATTCCCAAAGCAGAAAATTACCGAAAAACCTTTATACAATGATATTTGTTAAATGCATTATTACTCAGTGTGATATTTGCTATTAGCTAATAATGATACTAGCTTTTGGATATTCCTACATTCGATCATTCGATTCGCATCACACTTTTAGAAAGCAATATATATCATATTGCAATTGGGTATGCATATGCCATCATGATACCACATCACAAAAGGCAGATGCTGCTTAAGTATGCAGCAAATGCAGCTACATATGTGACCACATATGTTTATACTAACACTTACAAGGTCTGTATTAAGTATGAGATTGTGATCACATTTTGGGTTAAATGTCTTCTCATTGTCACTAGTGCAACTATATACTATATAGTATTTTATTATTTTATTACAAGGCCAATTATATAATATAGTTAAATTGGTATGTTTCCTACCACTTCTCATTAGCTTCTTAATAAGTACAAAAATATTTTATAAGCTCATGATTTGACCATGGCATATATTTATCCCCTTTTTTTTATCTACAATTTTTTTGTGCTTGATTATGTTTTGTTAAATATATTAATAGCAGATGCACCAATATATATTGCAAATGTGTTATCTGATAACTTACCACCTGCATACACAATACTTCACACACAAATTCATATACATGTTTGTATGTGAGATGCATGCAAAAGCATAAACATGCATAAATCCAAGCACGTCTTTATATTTCTGGTATGATCACCAGAGTTTGTATCAAGGTTTATCGTGCTGTGGGTACCATCCGGTATGGGCGGTACATACCGGTCCGACAAGTGACTGGAATAGGTGGTAGATACTGGTCTGTTGGTATACCCCACCGCACCATATATATATATATATATATATATATATATATATATATATATATATAAGTACAGCTTAGTACGTATCACATTGATGCCGGTTGGTACAACAGTACAGACCGTAAAGCAAACCATGGTTTGTATGCTCCTAAAGAGTGATACTGCATCAACATGACCCAGTTTCTGACAATCTACAGATATCAGTTGGTAAACATAGAAAAGGCTAACATATATACCTGCAGGTAGTATGCGTGTTCCCACACATCAATACCTAGCAAAGGAACCAAGTTTGCACCTTTGGTCACTAGTGGATCCTGTAAAGAGAGCAGTCAGCCAATCTCCTCTGGGCAAATACATAAAACAAAAGAAATGGAAGAATACCAGAACATAAAATGCATACATAAAAGGCTCAAAGTGACTAAATCCTGTGATACAACAGCGCTAAAGCATATGCTTAGAAACAAATCACTGAAATGTTATAAAATTTGAGGACATTAATTGAACTTCAGAAATAATTATATTATGGCAGCTGTTTGGAGAACCCAAGATACTCTATATTCCCATATGAATAGCCTAAAGGATTAACCTCCTATTTTCACATAGCATTTATGACATGAAAAGAAAATAGTAATTATACCATCCCAACCTTTCTAAAGTGGCAAGATATTGTTTACACTATACACCCAATCACTTCAGTATCAAATGTACTCTTGCTCAAGAGGAAAACCGAAAATGTTACCAAGAAAATTAATAAGAAGCTCTTCGCAATAGAGACATATATAATCATTAATCCCGCACCATGCACTCCATGTCCTATACTCGAATCCAAAATTTCATGTGGAAATGGTCAGCCAAATAGCTTGTCCTTCATATAGCAGAAAAAATTAGAATCCATATATTGATTAATTTACTATTGTTAAGCCTAGACAATTACATGCAGTACTAATTTAAGATTTTCATTTTTCAATACTCTTAACCTCTCGTGTCCAAAAGGTTGCCATGGATGCCACTAATATTTCTTTATATGTATTTTGAATAGTCTGCGATACATTCAAATATATATTGCTTTTAAAAACCATTCTGTCATATACATATTTAACAGTCTATGACTTGCGAGGAATATAAAACTTATGTAATAATCTTTCTGTATAAGTATTAAGAGAGACTTGATGTTCTTGTGTGTTCTGAAGGTTAATATAAAATTTATTTATAATATACTTTGTATAAGCACTAAGAAACATTGATATTTTTGTCTTTACCAAAAGATATGGTGAACCAAAAGGAATTTATAAATTTTAAGTAAAATTATTATTTGTGTGCCTAATTTTTCTAGTATGTGATTCTTGGAGCTCTCCAAACTGTAGTTTGCTTATATGCTTATTTTCTAATTTTTTAGATCCGAGTAAATCATATATGGATGTACTGAGAAAATTACTTTTAAGTTTCTTTCGAATTTTTAAATTTAATTTGTTTTGTGAAAATTTTTACTTTGATTTTGACGTAGCGAATCCTTTAGGATGTAAAGGAATTTTTATTGAATATGCGACAAATGCTTTCTGAGTTAATAAATGTGTTGTGTAAGCTACTTATTTTGTGTCAGACCTTACATTCCCACTGCATAACTTATGGGAATATGGCATTGTATCACCCCTAGTTTCTTGCTAGGGTTGGGGTATTATAATTTTATGGTATCATAAAATCTTAAGAAAACCACAAACTGAACTACAAATGATGCTACAATTGAAACAAATAAATCTAACTACTTGCTATAATGATTTTGATCGCAACTAATAGTTAAACCTTCATGAGAACTAGCTGACATGCTCCAACAAGAAAAGCATGTAGCTTACACTCTTGTATACCCGAAATTGGACTCGTGTACTACACACTTATGTAGTTATGTTATTTTCTTTTTGGATTATATCAGAACAATACACAATCAATTGTCTGATTAAAGCATATGCAAAAAGGAGCATGTAATAGTCACATCGATTACAACACTAAGAAACTTGGAAAACAGTTTTCTCAAATTTGCAGTAAAAGCATCAAAATACTCCTGTAAAAATTATAATATGCATAAACAACCAGTCTGTTAAAGGAGACAACACTTAATGATAAAGAGTTTCTCCAACTATTTTTGAAGTATTTTTTAGCAAATGAAGAACTAATAACAAAAGAAAAAACAACTTAACTAAATTGGCTTAAATATGATGATTACTACAGAATCATTTAATCTTTTACATATGAGAGAAAAAGAAAGCAGCCAAATATAAGTAATTTCCCACCATACAACATAAACAAGACCCGTAATGTTGATATGTTGAGAAAATCTTTGAGACACATGGTTCTGCTTGTTCATCAAATACCTCAAGAAAAAACATAAAAAACAACTGGATCCACATTTTTGAGAAGTAAATAGGCTATAGAATTTAGTGTCCATGCTAAACAAGGAAAAATTAGATTGATGGGATGGTTTTATGATTAACTTAGATTCAGTTTCTGATTTTTTTTCTTGATCAATTAAGTGTTAGACAAAAGCCATTTTTTGTTCATAAGAGGTTAGTGGAAAGCAGCCTTGCATTCATAATACATATGAGGCTGTGGAAGATTATCTTACCTGATTTGCAGTGGTTTCGACAGTGAGCTTCTTAAACCCCTTATCCAAAGATAGCCACTGTTATAAAGATAGTAAAACAAAAAGTAAGCAATAAGCACCCAAATAAACATGCACCACAAGGAACAGACCTTCTATATTGTTAAACTAAACAAACTCACCACCCAGCCAGATCCCTGCAAAGCAGCACCCTCTGCATTCATTTTCTGCACCAGAGCCTCCAAAGAACCAAAGTCTGTGTCGATTGCCCACCCAAGTGAACTGTGTGGAGGCTCACCTCCACCTTCCTGAAAGATTTTTTTTTTTCCATAATAACACTGTGGAAGCAAAGATACAAAATCAAGAAGTTCTGTATGCAATTAAATTGGAAAGATTGCAATTACATTCACAGGCTTGAGATTTTTCCAGAAGATCGAGTGGTTGATATGACCTGCAAGAAAGCATCAAAATCCCTTGCTGAAATAATTCAGACCAACAGGCATCATGAAACCAGTATCTTCAACTCCCACTACTAGCCAACTTCAACAGATTCCTAGGTATATCCTGCAGAATTCTGACAACTATACGTATGACTTTATCGATGCGATCTAAGAATGGATGTGTCGCCACCGATCCAAAATGCATAAACTCAAGCCAACGATGATAAACTCATCTACGTTATAAACTAACTCGATTCTCATCCCGCATCCAAATGTAAGATTAAACTGGGTTGTTACACTACTCTCGCCACTCCAGACCAAGATCGTGGAGGAGAAAATGGACAAGTCCAATAATAATCCTGCTAATCCCCAATTCTCCACATAATAATCTTGTAGATTAAGCCTTTCCAGAAAATATCTATGTATCTCTTATCCAATTCAGACAAATTTGATAGATGATCAAACTTATACAAGTGAAAACCCCAAAAGAACTATCAGAAAAACCTGATGGAAACCAAAAGGCGTTCTTTAAGTCATAATCTGATACAAAACGAGCAAACACACGGGTGAAAGAGAAAAGATGCACGAGCGTACGAACCTCCGCCATTGAATTTGATGGCGCCCTGGAGCCGGACGACCGTGGTGACGTCCCCCTTCGCGATCGCCGCATCGAGCTGCTCGAGGGCGTTGTTGTAGTTGGTGACGTACGCCTGGTGGTGCTTCTGGTGGTGGAGCCTCATGATTTCGCCGCTGATGGCGGGCTCGAGGGCGCCGTAGTCGTAGGGGAGGTCCGGGAGGGCGGCGACCGTGAGGCCACGGGCCTGCGAGAGACCCGATCCAAGGCGCTGGTCTCCAGCGGTAGAAGCGACGGCAATGGAGCGGAAGGCGGAAGCTAGGGTTAGGGATTTCTTGGTGAAGAGGGTACGGAGAGCCATGGCCGATGCCCCCAAAGCTCCAGATGAGACGACGGTTAGACGGCGGCTACAGTTATAAAGCGGAGAAGAGCATAGTGTGAGTGAATTCGTTGACCCCAAAGGTAAACTAGAATTACAACACGGTCCCAATTGAACCGGAGGGGCAAGTCTTTAATTGGAAGCCGGTTTAAACCGGCTAGAAGACGAACCAAATTTGGAATCTCATAGCAAAAAACGAGTAAAAAAAATCATGTTTATTCCTGAATATTATTCTTATTAGTAAAATGTTCTTTCTAGTACAAAATAATAAGGTTGATTACGGCATCCTCAAAGCATCCACAAATGCATGTCAGGACTCCTCATAACAAAAAGATAAGAAAACCAAATTTAATATCCTTTTTTTTTTTTCTGAGAGCCATGATTGCAGAAGTACAGGGAAGAATATTAGTTAATCCATAATTAGTGTAGGAGATTATGACTAATTATTGTTACTGTTGTAGTAAAAATAAAAGAATAATTGATCACATAACAATAAATTTCATAGATCCCTCCAAATGGTTATTTTTCGTCTCTACCAAATAAATTTTGAAGGTTGTCATTGTATTTTTTTTTTTCTTTCTCGTTGAAGTTAAAAAGAATTTACACCGGTTTGATTGTGTAAACATTATAAAAGAAAATAATACAAAAATGATTGTATTTGCCTATCCAAATGTAGATGTAACTCATTGCCACTTTAGAGTATATACTACATGATTTCTGTGGCCACTCCGCGGTCAGGAGGGCAGCAATACATGCACATACATCCTCAAGCTTCACAAGGAGATCAGAGAAATGCACATCTACAATCACCAGAACTACAGGCTCCTCATGATTTTTATTTCTTGAGAACATTTAATTCCCATAAAGCTTTTGGTGCCATTATATTCTAGCGATTATGACCCTGATAGCAGGTCCAGATATTTACCCAAAGCTTGTAAAACTAACATGCCCTCAACCAACATGAGATCAAGGACGTGATAAAAGTTTTTCCCATAGAGATTTAACAGGCACACAAGATTCACCATTCTGCAGATAGGTTGCACAATACATTGTTCTCATGACATAACTATATTACTAATGCTCATCAAGATCAGGTCCTAGCTTCAATGTATCCGAGCATTCCTACCATCATGTCTACAGCAGCTCATTAGCACTCTCAAGCCAGACACCGTAAAGTTCATCTGAAAACAACACAAAGTGTACCTGCAAAAGAAAATGGTTTATCTAATTATTTTTGGACTAGGATATATTCATTTACCCATCAGGCGTAATCACATCCAACATAATCATCAAAGTTGGACAAGACCAACAATTTCTCTGAATCTTTTTAAACAAAAATCAAGCATCAGTTACAAATTTAGAACATAAAGCACCGGGATGAATCCAACAAAATATAGGCATGGATGAGAACATGTTCTATCTGGTGACTAATTAATCAGATCCCAAGTCACTGGTTGCAACACATGGAATATCATTTCTAGAGAAAGATAAAATAAATGAAAGCCACACAAACACATCACAAAATAACTATTACAGCTAGACTGATATGTTTGGAGAAAGACACATTAAGGCAATAATTGAAAGAGAGATGCGAACGGCTGATCTACCTCTTTAAAGGCGTCAGGGAACTCCTTTGCCACAGATATAGCTATATTGGAAGCTTCCTTGTAAGGGTATCTACGGAAGTGAAAAGAGAACATAAAAATCAAATTCAAATAAGAACCATTACTTCCAACCTTACAAGTATATACGGTTAATGTTGAATACCTGTAGACACCACAAGATATAGCTGGAAAAGCAATATATTGAATATCATTCTCTTTAGCTAGCTTCAAGCTATTTCTGCAATCAGATAATTAAGTTAATTGTTACTGATGTGCTGATCGCAAAGTTGCCAGATGAGCAATAAGTTCTATATTATGCAAAATATCCTCAGTCAACAAGAGACCAGCTTTACCTGTATGCATTACTCAGAGAAACCTCAGGCTGCTTATCAACATCATAGATGGGGCCAACAGTATGTATCACATGTGACACGGGCAACTGGAAAGCTCTACACAAAGTTTAATCATTCAAGTCTTTTCGTGGCAAGTGGCCAAGTAGGATTAGAATACAGTAATACAATTGTCTCTAAAGGAAAGAAAGCTTACGGAGTTATCCTGGCTTCGCCTGTGGGACAACGAACTCTTGGCTGGACCTCAGGGACCTTTCGACATGCCTCTAAAAGTTCTGGGCCAGCAGCTCTATGTATGGCTGATACAATTATTGAGCTTTCAGAAAACACAAAAAAGATAAAAATCAAATCAATGAGACAATAACGTTAAAAAACCCTGAGCACTTACCTCCATCTACACCACCACCTCCGAGCATTCTTTCATTTGCTGCATTTACCTGAAATTTTACACCATTATAGGAACTGATACAGGAAAAGGGAAGTGATTTACATTTTTTTTTTATTTTTCTCTTGACACATACATAGAGTTATTAAATGATGTTATTACTTTGTTGTCTTCTTTACAACTTTTAGCAGCTGACACACACCTTTTATCAGATGTTGGTACTTTTATCTTCTCTGCTTCTGAGGTGCACAACTAGATAGTTGCTGAGCGTGAATATGATTGGTCAAAAGCTGCTGTGGCAGCATATCCATGGAATGTTCTTTATGTGAAAATATAACCATAACCATACGTAATATATCAAAGTATGCAATTTGAGACTTTTTTCCTGGTCATGTAAAAGGTTAAAATTAGTTAATTACCAAGGAAAATTCAAACAAGTTTCCATACCGAAGCATGCAAGTGTCTAATATCTGAACTCCCCAAGTTTCATCAAATAAGTGACATACACACATATCATTCCATCAAATGTCACCATCAAAGTCATTCATTTATTCTAACTAGCTCCTGAAATTCGCTATCCAGTTTGATTAGGTGCACTCCTTCAGTAAAACACAAGTTGGAGGAGATCACATTCTGTCTGAGGATCTAATTATAAGTCAAGTGGAGCTACAATTCTCCTTTAGGACCAAGGCCACTAGCATCCGGATAGAAGTCAGTGAGGCTCTATAAAATTGACTAATCACCTGCTAAATGATTTACAAGATTGACAATTCCCAAAATTGAAAACCATGTTCTCTGTTGATGAGGAAGGGAAAGTGCAGGTCTATATGCTAGTACCTGTGCATCTTCAATCTGCCTAGGCACCCAGTACTCACAATAGGTCCTAGGTCTTCTGTGGTGGATCATTGGGCAGCTCCATGAATAGGTTTTGAGCCAAACAAAAGCTAAATCTTTTCTCTTCTCAAACTCCAGTCGGGGAGTAATTTGAATAGGTAACAACACTATATAAATGCAATAATGGTTAATGGACTCTTGTAGATCATCATTGTATGTTGAAATTTCTGTATACTGAAAGAGGATCAAGGCAGTGGCCTGTTTTCTATGAGTCTTCCATCTTGCCTATGTACTTATTCTTTTCTCTTACTTTCTAACTTACTCCCCTAAATCTAAATTCTAAGCTTAATAGATTGCCCATAACTCTTTCTTTGTTGAGTCTCTTGGTAGCTGATAACTGTAGGCCATAATTGTAAGATTATTCAGCAGCACTGATTTCCTTGTTCATTTCTATTTTTTTCTTCTGTCTTGGTAGAAGATCTAAAACATCTAGTTTCTCGGTACACAAACATGCATCCAAAATCGATGTGAATAATCCTCTAAACTGTTCAGATTTTGACTGATCTATTCTTTTCTGCAAGCCAGGTTCCCTGCTTGCATCAGACAGCAACCACAGTCATCGTTCGACATCAATTGCAAGTGACTCAAATGCAAACTATACTAGAATCCTACTGTTCCTCGATACAAATTCAGACTTTGTCTAACACAACAAATCAAAACAGTACGGTAAAGGCATGCAACATCAAATAAAGGCATATTCCTTTTAGGCAAAAGTTGTGGAATGCATGTTCCGTTTCGCCTAAAAATGCAGAATCAGATCATCAAGAAACGTATAGAGATCCAAGTCCACTCTCATCAACCTAATGTGATCACGATCAGATCTACTTTTCATGAGAAAAACAGTAATGTAAAACACATGTCAGGTCCTAACAAACTTTCAATATAATAAAGCAAAAGCAATATTCTGTGAGCTCATCCAACTCAAGTTCGATGCAAGAAAAAGTACCAATTCATCAATAAGATATTGATTGTGCAATCAGAGAGAGAAATTTAACACTGATAGAAACTCAACCTTCAATTGTTCCTATACCGAAATCTCAAGAAGAATCTTCCCAAACGAGATAAACCCCAAACGAGCTATTTCACTCCTAACAGTTCTTGTAATTCCAATAGATACAACAAACCAAACGGGAAGAGAAGGGATTCGAGAGCTCACGATCGCGTCGGTCGATCCATCGACGGACCACACAGTGATGTCCCCCTTCTGGATCTTAAGGACGGTCGAAGTAGAGATCGGGAAGGTGTGGCCCGATCCACCACCCGAAGAGACCGAGATCCCGGCCTTGGACGCCGAGCCGCGTTCCGCCCCTTCCATCCCGGCGGCGGTGATCAGAGGCGTCCTTGAGGTGCGGAGGGGCCTTATAGGGCTCTCGAAGGCGCGCGGCTTCGAGAAGCTTCCAGGGGCTCGCGCCGCGAGGAACCGAGCCGCCTTCGACAGTAACAATGACGACGAAGCGGCTGCCGACATTTGTATACGGTGAGTGGCGCAGCCGGGGGCATTCGACGTAAAAGAGATCGAAACGCCGACCGGCTATCTAATGCCAGCCATAGTTCAGCATTTCTAATGAGGTAAATGTTTGGACTCTTCTTAAAACTGTGGGCGCTACTGATATGACTGGACCAAAGAGTCTGAATCCTGATGGGAATTGCACAGGAAATCCGGGACATCAGAGCTGCCCTTTAGCAAATACGTGCGCTCTTAATCACCGTTCGTTTGGGCTATCTGGAGCCTGAGAAAGGATCTGAGGCGTCAATTACGTGCACTATCATGATCTTGAGCGTTAGCATCAAGATATTTCCCGTCCACAAAATATTTGTGTAGCTAATTGGAGGATAATGCTGGACTAATTTACTACTAGTTAACTCTTCTTAAAGAAATATTGATTAAATCAGTAAATAAAGGTAGCAACGCATATTATTTCGGCTTATCTACGTTTAAATAAAATATGCTAGCCATAGTTACAAATATGAAATCTATACGACCCTCTTCCTATTGAAAGCCTTCTAAAAAATATGCTAGCGTGGCCTTAATTGGCTTCCTGTGCACAATCTCTGCAATAGTCATCTATGTACGTACGCCTCGCCGGGCGCTAATGAAGCAACCTCTGCGATCCACCATGCCAACGCCTCTGCCCAAAGAAGCAGCCTTCCCTTCCTTCCCTCTCGGAGGCTCGAGGTCTCTACAACTGCCCTCCCTCGAATGTCTGCCCGAACTGCCACCCGGCGGGCGCGACGTTGTAGCCGGTGACCGTCCTCCCGTCGCTGGTCGTCACCTGGAAGGAGAGGCTCTGCCCGTCGAGGTAGGAGTTGCTCTGCCAGTTCTGGCCCCAGTTGCGCGACATGCTCTGCCACCCGGTCTTGGACCCCTTGATCGACACCGCGTGCACGTCGCCGGCGCCGCCGACGTTGGTGACCAGCACCAGGTTGAAGTAGGAGTGGCCGTTGACGGTGAACCTTATGCCTCCCTTCTTCACGCAGGGCACCCTGTGAGACAGCAGCAACGATGCGCCATGAGAAGCTTTATAGAGGCATGTCTGCTTCCGGAGCGGCGGAACGTCGCAGACCTGCGGAAGGAGACGGGGACGATGCCGGCGCGGTACTGAGCGATGCGGAGGAAGGCGGGCTCGGCGAGGTCGAAGTGCTGCAGGGGAGGGTTGCACCAGCCGCCGTTGTCGTCGGGGAGGCCGTAGTTGGGGGGGCAGAAGTTGGTGGCGGTGACGACGATGGAGCCCGGGAGGCACCACCGGGGATCGTCGGCGCACCGCATCTCGTAGCAGGCGCCGCAGCTGAGCCCGTTGTTGAAGAGCGCGGTGCTGAGGGCGGCGGTGTTGGTTCCGTAGCCCTGGCCGTAGAGGTTGCCGTAGCCACAAGCCCCTCCTGCGGCATCGACCAACCGAGCCACCTCAAGATGCACGAGAGAAATTCGAGGTAATTCCAGGAAACATAGTGGAGTCTGTGGTAGACGTCATGCGTACCCATAGTGCCGGAGGCGTCGCCACCGCCGTAGAACGTAGCATGGGCGTTCTGCCATCCGTAGGACTCCGCGAGGGCTCCTGATAGGAAGAAGCAGAAGGAAGGCAGTAGGAAGAAGAGAACATGGTAGAGGGAGCAGTTTGGCATAGCCATCGAGCGAGCAGGGGACAGAGAGAAAGATGGGAAATTGCGGAGCTTGTGGCCGTCGCATGGGTGATGAAGAGAAGGGGAGGATGTATTTATACTCGTTGAGTAGAGGTGACGTTGTTGTGTGTTGTTCCTCTCAGTAATCTGATGATGATCGAGACTACCAACAAGTAAGTAGGCAATCATCTGGCCATGCATCATCGGTCTCTCGACCTTCCTTCTCTGCGGCATTGGATCGTCGTAGCAAACAAGCAATACAATCCTGTGTGCGTAACCGCATCTTTCTTATTGCGATTAGCGTCTTGCTAGTTCAAATATAATTGTTGTCGATCCATCTTGTGCTCTATCTCCACGAGGCAAACCGATCGATTTACCTAACGTAAGTTCAAATATGGCCCACGAGGAGGAGCGCGTGACCTCGGTTGCGTGTTGGAGTTGGGCACGAACGCGGCAAGATTTCCCGTAGTCTTTGTCTCGAGGCACTCTCCGTGTTGTCCATTTGTACGGCGTACCGTAGCTTTGTCTGTTTTGGCACGCGATGATGCCAGCACAAATAATTGTGGCGAGTGAAACGTGGAAGAATTGACTCGCGTCAACTCTCGCACGGCCCACAGCGGACGGCAGTGCTATTCTCGTGAAACCGAGTCGATCGGAGCTGAGCGGGTCAGATACGAACCCACATGGCTTGTCCGATCTATCTCGAAGTCGGTGTTGACCGGTTCGATCGTGTTGACTTACTATATGCTCGTAAAATTACGTCCTCCGACGAAACCCTGCCCAATCCTCTGCGTCTTTCTGTCGAACTCGGGTCAGACTTTTGCAGTGTTTCATGTGGCTTTCCTTCCTCCTCGGTGGGGGCACCACCATCGAGTTGCGGTGGAGCCCGCCACCGGGAGACGTCACCTTCCATCGACCAGCTCACGCCTTCTAAGCCTACGAGTAGCCCGCGAGACATGCACGACGTTGGAAGATTGCAACTGCACTTTTGAGGAGAGATTTTTTCTCTAATAGTTTATATATTTTTCTTTTATAAAAATACGCAGGAAGTATGAGATTTAATGGAAAGTTCATGCAATCGATTGTTAATATCTTTACTAGTTGATATCTTTTAAGGTTAATCTATTTTTTCGATGGTGGATGGCTGAAGAGAGGTGGAAGGACGGAGGAGGGTGTCTAAATTTGGTGGACCAGAACCCGATTGAGCCGAGGAGAGGTTGCTTTCGGAGGTGGATGGGGTACGTAGGAGGAGATGACAAGTGCTAGAGAACAGTGGCGGGGGTGGGCGTGTGGATCTCATGGCGGACCTCACCCTCCATGGAAGGGGTTGAAGCTTCTTGGGTTGGTGAGGACAGGCACCCATGTGGAGGTGGGGACAGGTGCCGAGTTTAGGTTGCACAATTTAGGTGCACTAATAAAGTCACGTAATTGAATCCGAGTGAATAAAGTTATAATTATGATGACACTAAATGATGACATTGATAATGATGCCAAAGTAAATGGTAATAATATTTCCATCGAGATATCTAAGTCGATTAGTATATTGTTACATAAATTATAGGTCTCGGTTTGGAGTCCATGCGCATCGTTTAATATGATAAAGATATTTTTTAATTAAAAAATAATGATGATGTTGTGACAACTATGAAGATGAGGATGGAGATAAGTGGATAGATAATGGTAATGATAATAATCAAACCTATTATAGTCCATCAAAGAATCACGTACAGTAAAAAAACAAACATATGAACAACATATCACACATGAAACAGTAAAATAATTAGAATCACAAGCAACACAAGACAATTAGATATAGTATGCAATGCAAAATACTCTCAAAAATAAGTTGAGCGATTGCATATAAAGAATATCTTGATGGTACATAGGTGTAGACTCAATTTTCATCTAGCACTTTTATTAAATAAAAATAAATATGTTAAAAATATTTCATCGTGTCCCAAACATATGATGCATGTCGTGTTACTGAAAGCCAAATGAGAATGTGCACAATATGTTTTAACATTGTTTATGTGTTAATATGTTTTAGGAGTATAGTAGTTGCAAAGGTCAAATACTCAACAGTGTAGCACATCCACCTCCACCTAATGAAATATTTTATAGCTTTGTTTACATGAAGATATATTTGACAAACTATCTAACCACAAGGCTACATAAATAAAACCTATGACAAGGCATTCCTCAGACACAATCATTTTTGTTCAACAAAGACCATTATTTTCTGGACAATAAGAAGACCTAGCTACCAATACACTAATTACAATTGGGCAAAGACTATGATTAGTTAAGTTCTTGAAACATAAACAAACAGTGATACTGTTATGCACACAGGATTGTATTACTAGTAAAGAGGCCAGAGTTAGACACCAATGGTTCATGGCCAAATGATTGCCCACCCACTTGTTGGTGGTGCCAATCATTAGAGCACTGACATGATAAGGTTGCAACTTATGTTTAAGTGTAGGTTGATTCAAGATTTATGTGGTTAGGTACTCGAAAAAATCAAATATAAGAGATAATATCAGAGAAAAATTCTAGAAGTACTTACATTTTCTCACATAAAAGAAAAAAGAATTCTCAATTTCCCTAATCTACATGAGGAAAACTATAGGGGCACTCAAGTATCTTTTTTTCATCTTTATCTCTCCTGTCAAAACATAAAAATAGATAAATTCTCATTGAACATATTTTTAGTTTTACCTCTTTAAATAAAAATCTTTAAGAGTATTAATTTTAGAAATTCAAAAAAATAGTTACCACCTCCAACTGGTGGTTTTCACCCAGCAATCTAATGCATTTGTAGAGGTTGGATTTGGATGACAAGGAAACAAGAATCGGACAAATCTAACTTGGATTTCTATTGTCATCGTAACGTAGGGGAGAGAAGGGAATCATCTCCTCCCGTGGAAGGAGATGCATGTGGGTTGGGGGACCCACGTGCCCTGACTGCTGCATGTGCTCGAGCTTACGATGACCCGAAGGCAAGCAGCCAACTTGTCTCTTCTTTGGAGGAAGAGAGAACACACACACACACACACACCTCTCCGTGGCCACTATAAATACATCCTCCTTCCCCTCCCCTTCTCTTCACAAGCGCCGCAATTTCCCCTCTTTCTCTCTGCCATCTGCTCGCTCAATGGCTACGCCAAACTGCTCCCTCTACCATGTTCTCTTCTTCCTACTGCCTTCCTTCTGCTTCTTCCTATCAGGAGCCCTCGCGGAGTCCTACGGCTGGCAGAACGCCCATGCTACGTTCTACGGCGGTGGCGACGCCTCCGGCACTATGGGTACGCATGACGTCTACAACTGACTCCGTTATGTTTGCTGGAATTACCTCGAATATCTCTCGTGCATCTTGAGGTGGCTCGGTTGGTCGATGCCGCAGGAGGGGCTTGTGGCTACGGCAACCTCTACGGCCAGGGCTACGGAACCGGCACCGCCGCCCTCAGCACCGCGCTCTTCAACAACGGGCTCAGCTGCGGCGCCTGCTACGAGATGCGGTGCGCCGACGATCCCCGGTGGTGCCTCCCGGGCTCCATCGTCGTCACCGCCACCAACTTCTGCCCCCCCAACTACGGCCTCCCCGACGACAACGGCGGCTGGTGCAACCCTCCCCTGCAGCACTTCGACCTCGCCGAGCCCGCCTTCCTCCGCATCGCTCAGTACCGCGCCGGCATCGTCCCCGTCTCCTTCCGCAGGTCTGCGACATTCCGCCGCTCCGGAAGCAGACATGCCTCTATAAAGCTTCTCATGGCGCATCGTTGCTGCTGTCTCACAGGGTGCCCTGCGTGAAGAAGGGAGGCATAAGGTTCACCGTCAACGGCCACTCCTACTTCAACCTGGTGCTGATCACCAACGTCGGCGGGGCCGGCGACGTGCACGCGGTGTCCATCAAGGGGTCCAAGACCGGGTGGCAGAGCATGTCGCGCAACTGGGGCCAGAACTGGCAGAGCAACTCCTTCCTCGACGGGCAGAGCCTCTCCTTCCAGGTGACGACCAGCGACGGGAGGACGGTCACCGGCTTCAACGTCGCGCCCGCCGGGTGGCAGTTCGGGCAGACATTCGAGGGAGGGCAGTTGTAGAGACCTCGCGCCTCCGAGAGGGAAGGCGGCTTCGCCTCCTTTGAGGAAGGGGCTTTGGCCCGGTGGGAAGAACAAGTTGCTCATTATTTATCTTTATATATATATATATATATATATATATATATATATATAGAGAGAGAGAGAGAGAGAGAGAGAGAGAGAGAGAGAGAGAGAGAGAGAGAGAGAGAGAGAGAGACGATGTTGATACCCAATCGAGCTAAGAGCCACGCAAAATCTACTAGCATGAGCTCCAATGACGTGATCATTGGATTCCAAGTATTTTGTTGGCAGTCGCAGTGTTATACAAATTCTATGGGGTTGGCCAATAGTAGCGTTGACGAAGGACTCTGTGGACGAGCGATCGACAGTCAATGTGCTTCCCATAGGTTCGTTCATGAATTTAAAATAGGATTCGGATGACTTCCTCTGGGCGTAGACACCACAAGGAGGGTCGAGCGAATGAATCCAAGGTATGAAAACGTAAGGAAAGCAAATCGATTTGATTTGATTTATGATAATTCATAATAATTACCTGATGATATGCACTCATGACTCAACCATGGAACTCAGCATCGATTATTCGAGACCCGATTCCACCTAGGCTTCTTGCGTACGAACCAAGCCTAGACATCACTCGTATTCTCCGTATCACATATAAAAATAAATATCCAATTCTATTAAATATATTTAAATCAAATTCTAAGTGGATCGGTCTTTACAAATTTTTTGAAATTTGTCCCAACCGAAGAATCAAACTTCGTGTTACCTCCTCACTGCCCAAATTTTGCATAGTATTATGGGCATGCCTAGCAAATTCCTTTCCTCTGGTGCTAAAATTAGTAAATGATTCAAAAAAAAAAAAAGTTTTCCCCTTAGATCCATACTTGAATTGAAATCAATGACCAAAATAATATTATATAAATTATAAATTTTATTAAAATATATATTTCACTTGAATTCATACTCACACCGTAAGTTTGACTGGGCTAAGTATAAATTAAACTTAATAATTAGTTATATTTACTATCACAATCTTTACGTTACCAAAAGTTATATTAAGATCTATATAATGATGAATCTTGAGCTTCGATAATGAAGTCAATTGATAGGTTATTTGATTAAATCCATATTATTGAGATAAGTGTGCAAGATTAATTACGATAGTAATAAAAACATAAAGCGAATTATCGGAGTTAAGTATGTTGGGAGTTCAAGAGTCCGTCGGAAGTCAGAAGGATCGTTGGAAGTGCTGTCGGAACCAGCTAAGAATAAATCAAAGACTTGTTGAAGGTTTCGAAAGTTCGCTGGAAAGATCATCGGAGATTCACGAAGCTCACCGAGAAGGTTCGAAAACTTGTCAAAGATTCAAGGAACTCGTCATAAAGTCCGGGACCCTGGTGGGAGTTCGCCGAAAGAAATATGAGTGTGTCGGAAGTTCGTTGGAAGTTCGTCGAAAGAAAACTCGACGTGCCGGTTTAGTTTTTGCTTAGAATATACTTTCAATTTCGTAGTTAGCATGTAATTAGGATTACAATTAGGTGATAATCTTGATTAATCATAGTAGGAGCCAACTGGACCTTAATTGGGTTGAATTGGGTTGGATTCAGAGCCCATTCAGCAATGTTGGACTAGACTAGGATGGTGGCACTGTCCCGGGAACAGGCCCCCAGGTAGTTTGGACAGTGGTACCACCCTAGGTCACGGTGGTACCGTTGACAGTTATTACCTATCAACGGTGGTACCGTCTGACAAGCGATGGTACCATTAGTCCACAGAGTCCAAGGACCCTGTTAGGCGATGGTACCGCTCAGTACACTAACAGAACAAGGTCAATTGACAGTGGTATCGTCAGTACTCGAAAATATGAGATGTTATTCTTTTTAGATCCATTTTGAAAATTAATTCAGTCTATAAATCCCCTATATTCTCAGCTGGTTAAGCACCTTTAAGAAGGGATATAAAATGAGTCTAAGCTATAGTAAAATCGAGTTCGATAGCTTGAGTATTCACCTCTCACATTTTTACTTTGTCAAAATTCTATAAGAGTGTGAACCACTTATAAAAAGTTTGTAAGAGGGATGCTTGGTCCTTCCTTTTCAAGAAGATTTGATAGTAAAAGTTGGGAACCTCATCGGAGGAGGTTTCAAAAGTGGATGTAGGTCATTTGACCGAACCACTATACATCACTACGTACTTCTCTGAATGTGTGAGTTTTAATTGCTATATTTTGTTCTTTACTTAGCTGTAAATCTTTCGAACTTCTTCTCTTTACTCTCAATCATATTCTCTTGAGAATCACTTTGCTCAAATCTCATTCGTCAGACCGAAATTTCTGTTCGAGCAACTATTTTCAAAATCGGATTCAAATTTACGAGTTTTATCCGATGTACTAATTCACCTCCCTCTCAATGCCACTCAGATCCTAACAATTGGTATCAAAGTCAGGTCACTCTCATTGGTTTAAAACCTAAGAGAGATGGCTTATTCAACATGCAAGAGGGTTATTCTATTATATGTCCACTTATATTTAATGGGTCGGATTACACCTATTAGAAGACTCGTATGAAGAATTTTCTTATTTCCATGGATTTTAAACTTTGGAATATCATTGAAAATAGATTTCAAAAATCTTCTCTTTCGATGAATGAATGAAATGAATCGGAGAAGAAGGTTTTTGCTTTATATGTAAAGGCTATGAATGCCTTGTTTTGTGCACTTGATAAAAAATGAGTTTAATAGTGTTTCGATTTGTGAATCGTTTTTTGATATTTGGCACACTCTTGAAATCACTTATGAAGATACTAGCCGAGTGAAAGAGTCCAAAATCAACCTTTTAGTCCACTCTTATAAACTATTTCGGATGAAACCAAGTGAATCCATCGGAAACATATACACTCGTTTCACGAATGTCGTCAATAGACTCAAAGTACTTGGTAAAAGTTTTTTTAATTTTTAACTTGTAACAAAAATTTTAAGATCCCTTCCAAAGAGTTGAGATCTAAAAGTTACGGTCATTCAAGAGGCCATGGACCTTAAAAATTTTCCTCTCGAAGAATTTATTGGGTTTTTAATGACCTACGAAATGACATATCATGCTCATGATGAGCTAGAGAACCATCTTCCAAAGAATAGAAAGGATATGGTATTGAGAACACAAAAAGACCACTTGAAGGAATCTTCAAGTGATGAGGACCTTGATGATGAACTTCTACTCGTAACTTGAAAATTCAAAAAAATTATAAGAAAGAATAAATTTAAAAATGACACTAAAAACATACTTGAACCCAAGAAGGACCAAGTCATATGTTGCGAATGCAATAAGCCAGAGCACTTCAAAAGTGAATGCCCCTAAGCCAAGAAGAAGCAATAAAAGAGGAAGAAAGCTCTAAAGGCGATATGGGACAACTCAAGTAGCTCCGAAGATGAAGAAGCAAGCAATAAAGAGGATGCCAACTTCGTATTGATGGCTCTAGGAGATGAGGTATGTGAGTTATTTAATGAAGATTTATCTTTCGACGAACTTTCAATTGCTTTCCATGAATTATTTGATAAATATAGAGCTATCAGTAAAAAGTTTAATTTATTAAAAAAGAAGTATGGTTTCTTAGTCGATAAGCAAGTCTTAAACGTAATACTCCCTCTTTACCCTCATGCTCTAAGTGTGAACACTTAGAGGCAATAAAAAAATAAGAACTTACTACTTAAATAGACCCTAAACAAATTTAAGGTATGTAGCAAAGGCTTAGACATGATCCTTGCAAACAAGGATCACGTCGGAAAAAGAAGTGGAATTGGATTTATGAGTGGATCTCATCGAATTCCAACCACCTTCATTAAAGGACTCATACTACATGTACCATCTCATTTGAAATGTAATTTTTATTGCAAATCCGGACATATTGCTTACAAATATTCATATAAGAAATTTAGCCCACATAGGTTAATATGGGTTCCTAAAGGAATGATAAGGAACTCAATGAATAATAATAAGTCTAGTAGATCAATATTTGAGGTACCTAAGTTCAAATGGGTACCTAAAAATCATCATCTTTTGTAGACACATTCACATATAGAAACTAAGAATAAGATATGGTACCTTGATAGTGGATGCTCAAGGTATATGATGACCGAAGATCCATCTCAATTCTTTAAGCGCACCAACCAAGATGAAAGGTATGTCACCTTTGGAGACAACAAGGGTAAAATCATTGGCAAGGGAACTATAAGTAACAAATCAAGTTTTTTAATTGATAATGTGTTATTGGTAGATGGTTTAAGTATAATCTTTTGAGCATTAGTTAATTATGTGATAAAGGATATATTGTGAAATTTGAATCTAATACTTGTATTATTGAAAAACCACACTACAACATATCTATGATTGCACTAAAACAAAATAATATCTACACCATAAACATTGATGATCTTAGTAATGAAATATGATTTTTGGTTTTGAATGATGATAGTTGGCTTTGACATAGGAGATTAGGTCATGCTACATAAAATTAATCTCTCAAATCACTTCTAAAGATCTTGTAAGATGCATTTCTAATATTAAGTTCATTAAAGACAAAGTATGTGATGCTTGTCAACTAAAAAAATAAATAAAAACTAGCTTCAAACCAAAGAATCAAATAAGCACCTCTAGACCATTACAATTGATCCATATGGACTTATTTGGACCAATTAATACAACAAGTCTAGGAGGTAGCAAATATGCGTTTATAATTGTAGATAACTAAAGTAGATTCACTTGAACCTATTTCTTGGCTTATAAAAGTGATTGCTTTAAATGTTTCTCTAAATTTAGTAAACTTGCTCAAAATGAAAAGGATTTCATGATTTCATCGATTCGGAGTGATCACGGTGGTGAATTCCAAAACCATAACTTTCAAAATTTTTGTGAATCTAATGGATATAACCACAACTTCTCTACTCCGAGGAATCCTCAACAAAATGGAGTAGTAGAAAGAAAGAATATAAATTTATAAGAAATGATAAGAATTATGTTAAATGAATATAGTTTACCCAAATACTTTTGGGCCGAAGCTGTTAATACGACTTGCTATATCATGAATAGAGTTCTAATAAGATCATCTCTATCCAAAACTCATTATGAATTGTGGAATAACAAAAAATCAAATGTTTTTTATTTTAAAGTTTTCAGTTACAAATACTTTATCTTGAATGAAAAAAATGTCTTAGAAAACTTCGATGCTAAATCCGACGAAGGCATATTTCTTGGTTACTCTTTCATTTCTAAAGTTTTTCATATTTTTAATAAAAGAACCTTAGTTATAGAAGAGTCTATTCATATAGTGTTTAATGAAAATTTTGAATTAAAAAAAATAATTTTAATGATGATCTTGATTTTCGTGGTTTGAATTTAAATAAACCATCTCCTCAAAATTATAACTTAGATGCATCTTCTTCCCAAAATTATAACTTAGTTCGTTGGAAGTTCGTCGAAAGAAAACTCGATGTGCCAGTTTAGTTTTTGCTTAGAATATACTTTCAATTTCGTAGTTAGCATGTAATTAGGATTACAATTAGGTGATAATCTTGATTAATCATAGTAGGAGCCAACTGGACCTTAATTGGGCTGAATTGGGTTGGATTCAGAGCCCATTCAGCAATGTTGGACTAGACTAGGGCGGTGGCACTATCCCGGGAACAGGTCCCCAGGTAGTTTGGGCAGTGGTACCACCCCAGGTCACGGTGGTACCGTTGACAGTTATTACCTATCAACGGTGGTATCGTCTGACAAGCGATGGTACCACCAGTCCATAGAGTCCGAGGACCCTGTTAGGCGATGGTATCACCAAAGATAATCGACGAACAAGGTCAATTGACAGTGGTATCGTCAGTACTCGAAAATATGAGATGTTACTCTTTTTAGCTCCATTTTTGAAATTAATTCAGTCTATAAATCCCCTATATTCTCAGCTGGTTAAGCACCTTTAAGAAGGGATATAAAATGAGTCTAAGCTATAGTAAAATCGAGTTCGATAGCTTGAGTATTCACCTCTCACATTTTTACTTTGTCAAAATTCTATAAGAATGTGAACCACGTATAAAAAGTTTGTAAGAGGGATGCTTGGTCCTTCCCTTTCAAGAAGAATTGATAGTAAAAGTTGGGAACCTCATCGGAGGAGGTTTCAAAAGTGGATGTAGGTCATTTGACCGAACCACTATACATCACTACGTACTTCTCTGAATGTGTGAGTTTTAATTACTATATTTTATTCTTTACTTAGCTACAAATCTTTCGAACTTCTTCTCTTTACTCTCAATTATATTCTCTTGAGAATCACTTTGCTTAAATCTCATTCGTCAGACTGAAATTTTTGCTCGAGCAACTATTTTCAAAATCGAATTCAAATTTATGAGTTTTATCCGATGTACTAATTCACCTCCCTCTCAATGCCACTCAGATCTTAACAATTGATATCAAAGCCAGGTCACTCTCATTGGTTTAAAACCTAAGAGAGATGGCTTATTCAACATGCAAGAGGGTTATTCTATTATATGTCCACTTATATTTAATAGGTCGGATTACACCTATTAGAAGACTCGTATGAAGAATTTTCTTATTTCCATGGATTTTAAACTTTGGAATATCATTGAAAATAGATTTCAAAAATCTTCTCTTTCGATGAATGAATGAAATGAATCGAAGAAGAAGGTTTTTGCTCTAAATGCAAAGGCTATGAATGCCTTCTTTTATGCACTTGATAAAAATGAGTTTAATAGTGTTTCGATTTGTGAATCGTTTTTTGATATTTGACACACTCTTGAAATCACTCATGAAGATACTAGCCGAGTGAAAGAGTCCAAAATCAACCTTTTAGTCCACTCTTATAAACTATTTCGGATGAAACCAAGTGAATCCATCGGAAACATATACACCCGTTTCACGAATGTCGTCAATAGACTCAAAGTACTTGGTAAAAGTTTTTTTAATTTTTAACTTATAACAAAAATTTTAAGATCCCTTCCAAAGAGTTGAGATCTAAAAGTTACGGTCATTCAAGAGGCCATGGACCTTAAAAATTTTCCTCTCGAAGAATTTATTGGGTTTTTAATGACCTACGAAATGACATATCATGCTCATGATGAGCTAGAGAACCCCCTTCCAAAGAATAGAAAGGATATGATATTGAGAACACAAAAAGACCACTTGAAGGAATCTTCAAGTGATGAGGACCTTGATGATGAACTTCTACTCTTAACTTGAAAATTCAAAAAAATTATAAGAAAGAATAAATTTAAAAATGATACTAAAAATATACTTGAACCTAAGAAGGACCAAGTTATATGTTGCGAATGCAAGAAGCCAGGGCACTTCAAAAGTGAATGCCCCTAAGCCAAGAAGAAGCAATAAAAGAGGAAAAAAGCTCTAAAGGCGATATGGAACGACTCAAGTAGCTCCGAAGATGAAGAAGCAAGCAATAAAGAGGAGGCCAACTTTGTATTGATGGCTCTAGGAGATGAGGTATGTGAGTTATTTAATGAAGATTTATCTTTCGACGAACTTTCAATTACTTTCCATGAATTATTTGATAAATATAGAGCTATCAATAAAAAAGTTTAATTTATTAAAAAAGAATATGTTTTCTTAGTCGATAAGCAAGTCTTAAACGTAATACTCCCTCTTTACCCTCATGCCCTAAGTGTGAACACTTAGAGGTAATAAAAAAATAAGAACTTACTACTTAAATAGACCCTAAACAAATTTAAGGTATGTAGCAAAGGCTTAGACATGATCCTTGCAAACAAGGATCACGTCGGAAAAGAAGTGGAATTGGATTTATGAGTGGATCTCATCGAATTCCAACCACCTTCAGTAAAGGACTCATACTACATGTATCATCTCATTTGAAATGTAATTTTTATTACAAATCCGGACATATTGCTTACAAATATCCATATAAGAAATTTAGCCCACATAAGTTAATATGGGTTCCTAAAGGAATGATAAGGAACTCAATGAATAATAATAAGTCTAGTAGATCAATATTTGAGGTACCTAAGTTCAAATAAGTACCTAAAAATCATCATCTTTTGTAGACACATTCACATATAGAAACTAAGAATAAGAGATGGTACCTTGATAGTGGATGCTCAAGGTATATGATGACCGAAGATCCATCTTAATTCTTTAAGCGCACTAGCCAGTATGTCACCTTCGGAGACAACAAGGGTAAAATCATTGGCAAGGGAACTATAAGTAACAAATCAAGTTTTTTAATTGATAATGTGTTATTGGTAGATGGTTTAAGTATAATCTTTTGAGCATTAGTTAATTATGTGATAAAGAATATATTGTGAAATTTGAATCTAATACTTGTATTATTGAAAAACCACACTACAACACATCTATGATTGCACTAAAATAAAATAATATCTACACCATAAACATTGATGATCTTAGTAATGAAATATGATTTTTGGTTTTGAATGATGATAGTTGGCTTTGACATAGGAGATTAGGTCATGCTAGCATAAAATTAATCTCTCAAATCACTTCTAAAGATCTTGTAAGAGGCATTTCTAATGTTAAGTTCATTAAAGATAAAGTATGTGATTCTTGTCAACTAAAAAAATAAATAAAAACCAAACCAAAGAATCAAATAAGCACCTCTAGACCATTACAATTGATCCATATGGACTTATTTGAACCAATTAATACAAGTCTAGGAGGTAGCAAATATGCATTTATAATTGTAGATAACTAAAGTAGATTCACTTGAACCAATTTCTTGGCTTATAAAAGTGATTGCTTTAAATGTTTCTCTAAATTTAGTAAACTTGCTCAAAATGAAAAGGATTTCATGATTTCATCGATTCGGAGTGACCACGGTGGTGAATTCCAAAACCATGACTTTCAAAATTTTTGTGAATCTAATAGATATAACCACAACTTCTCTACTCTGAGGAATCTTCAACAAAATGGAGTAGTAGAAAGAAAGAATATAAATTTATAAGAAATGATAAGAACTATGTTAAATGAACATAGTTTACCCAAATACTTTTGGGCCGAAGCTGTTAATACGACTTGCTATATCATGAATAGAGTTCTAATAAGACCATCTCTATCCAAAACTCCTTATGAATTGTGGAATAATAAAAAATTAAATGTTTCTTATTTTAAAGTTTTTAGTTTCAAATGCTTTATCTTGAATGAAAAAAATGCCTTAGAAAACTTCGATGCTAAATCCGATGAAGGCATCTTTCTTGGTTACTCTTTCATTTCTAAAGTTTTTCATGTTTTTAACAAAAGAACCTTAGTTATAGAAGAGTCTATTCATATAGTGTTTAATGAAAATTTTGAATTAAAAAAATAATCTTAATGATATCTTGGTTTTCGTGGCTTGAATTTAAATAAACCATCTCCTCAAAATTGTAACTTAGATGCATCTTCTTTCCAAATTTTCTTACCTAAGAAATGAAAGTATGTAGATGCCCATCCAAAGGAGCTAATTATAAGGGACATATCAAAAGGGGTTCAAACTCGTTCCTCTTTTAAGAAATTTTGTGCTAACACCACTTTCCTTTCTCAAACTGAACCTAAGTGTATTGACGAAGCCTTGAAAGATGATCCTTGGATTATCGCAATGTAAGTGGAATTGAACCAATTTGAGAGGAATGAGGTATGGAAACTTGTTCCTAGACTAAGTGACCATTTAGTTATATATACTAAATGGGTGTTTAAAAATAAAAAAGATGAATTTGGTATCATAATTAGAAACAAGGCTAGATTAGTGGCCAAAGATTTCAAACAAGAAGAAAGTATCCATTACGAAGAGACCTTCGCTCTTGTGGCAAGATTAGAAGCCATTAGGATGCTCCTTGCATATGCTAGTAGTAATAATTTTAAGTTATTTCAAATGGATGTCAAAAGTGTTTTCTTAAATGGTTTTATTTCCGAAGAAGTGTTTGTTAAACAACCATCCAGTTTTGAAAACTCTTTGTTTCCTAATCATATGTTTAAATTGACTCAAGCTTTCTATAGGTTAAAACAAGCCCCAAGGGCTTGGCATGAAAGATTTAGTTCATTTTTAATTTTAAATAATTTTACTAAATGTAAGGTCGATACTATATTGTTTATTAAATAGTTTAAAAATAATTTTTTTATTATTCAAATATATGTTGATGATATTATCTTTGGTTCTACTAACGAATCATTGTGTGAATCATTTGCCAAGTGTATGAGTCATGAATTTGAAATAAGTATAATGGGTGAATTAATCTTCTTTTTAGGATTACAAATTAAATAACTTAATGATGGTATATTTCTTAATCAAACTAAATATACATTAGACTTGTTAAAATATTTTAACATGGATGGTTCAAAAGTCATAAACACTCTTATGAGTACTTCCACTAAGTTAGACTTAGATAAAAGTGAAGAAAATTTTGATAAAAAAACATATAGGGGAATGATATGTAGCTTACTTTACCTCATCACAACTAGACAGACATCATGTTTAGTGTAGGACTATGTGCAAGATTTCAAACTAATCCTAAGTTATCTCATCTTAAAGCTGTCAAAAGAATCCTTAGATATCTTAAAGGAACTCCTAATCGAAGATTATGGTATCCAAAATCCGATGACTTTGATTTAAAAGCCTATGCATATGCGAATTTTGGTGGATGTAGAATAGATAGAAAAAAACACATCCGAAACATGCCAAATTTTAGGAGATGCACTTGTTTCTTGGACTTCCAAGAAACAAAACTCGGTTGCACCATCTACGGTCGAAGCCGAATACATAGCCACAAGTGCATGTTGTGCACAAGTTGTTTAGATGAAAAATATTTTAAAAGACTATAGAATTCAATTAAAATATATTTTCATAAAATGTGATAACACAAGTGATATTTGTCTAACCAAAAATCCGAATCAACACTCTAGAACTAAGCATATTGGCATTACGTATCACTTTATACGAGATTATGTCAATAATAATGATGTCATTCTAGAATTTATTGATACAAAATACTAATTAGCGGCCAGCTTCACAAAACCCCTAAATAAAGAATAATTTGATTTCATTAGAAGAGAATTAGGCATGCTAAATTATCCTAATACATGATGTTATATGTTTCTTTTCTGATTTTTTTTTAATTTCGATTTTTATAGTCTCACCTTGATATTATTTTTGATTTCTGGATGACATTTTTATAATATCATATTTTGAATGGAGCTCTTATTTTTATCCTTCAATCGTAATCTTTTGAATAAATGGTTTTTATGATTTTGAAACTCCTTCAGTCAATGATCCCTAAGTAATATCATGCCATTCGATGATGTAGTGAAATCAGTTGTATACTCCCTCTGTCTTTATTGGGATGATTAAATGGTTTTTATGATTTTCATATCATTTGAAACTTAACATATGCATAGATTAATGTCATGAATTTTACATAAAGATTAAGCTCTTAAGTGTTTGTTAATACTCTCTTCAGACTTTATTCTTCACTCTTGTGTTAATCTCTAAATCTTGAGCTTTTATCTTTTACCTTATGAATTCTTATAAGAATACAGAGTTGAATCTTCTTCTATGAAATTTTTGATGTTGATGTGTTCTACTTCATGAACTCATAAATACTAAGTTGAATTTTTTCATGAATTTTTTTATCTCTCTCTCACAAATTTTTGATATGACCTCTTGTTAATATATTTGATGAATGACTAAATGTTTGATGAATGGCTTCAATGATCTATCCTTCCACTTTGCAATTTTATACTTGAACTTTCTAAATTGTATCTTAAACCTCTTTCATGTATGAATCTTTTATGACTTGATAAATGATCACTTTCCGGATTTCATAAACATGAATAAGAATCATCAAATCACTTTTCGGGTTTATTCATATCGGATGACATACTTTACATTCAACTCGCTTTGTAAGCAAATTTAAGCCTCATTCTTATGTATGGTATATGTTTGATGATTATTTTTATAATTTTGATATGGTTGATAAATGATTAGCATAATGATACCTTATGATGACTATCATTACCTCCTTTTTGTTGATGATAAAGGGGGAGAAGAAAATGACAAAATAAATTGAAGACTTAATGCATTGCATGCATCGAGAAGAATATGACAAATAAATCCATGACTTGATAAATGACTTATATGTATTGTATCGTATCGCGAAAAGTCTTATATGTTTTATATTGCTATATAATTTCTTTTACCATGCTTTATAATCGAAAATTGGTTGCTATTTTTAAAAGCATCGTAATGAAATTTATAGCGTATCACAATGTATCATATGTATCGCAAATGGTTCATACATTCTTAACATGTAAATTTTTGAAAGATTGTTATCATATCATATTTAAAATTTGGTATCTTTCATTGATAAGATAAGTTATCATCTCATTTGATGATGTATCGAAAAAATGATATCATGTCTTGCATTTGTGCTTTTTTATATTGATATCATTTGATCCTTATTATATTTCAAATTATAATTGGTATCATTTGTCGAAGTGATAAATGTCTATCATTATTCGACTTGAAATTTAGTGTCATATCTTGACATTATTTTCAAAATATGAAGTTTCATATTTATAAATGAAAGGTCATGCTTGTTAAGCATGATGATAAGTTCAACGGATGAAACTTATCGATTTTGGCTTGAATTCAAAGAGATTAAATTCAAACATTTTCCTTCTCATAATATAATATATAGATAGAGGGAGTTAAGATTAACTCCGTCATCAATTGATTGTCATCATAAAAAAGGGGAAGATTATTGAATCTCGAGTTTTGATGATGAAGTCAATTGATAGGTTATTTGATCTAATCCATATTATTGAGATAAGTGTGTAGGATTAACTACAATAACAATGAAGACATAAAATGAATTACCGGAGTCAAGTATGTTGGGAGTTTAATAGTCCGTCGAAAGTCCGAAGGATTATCGGAAGTGTTGTCGGAACCAGCCGAGAATGAATCGGGGACTTGCCGAAGGTTTCAGAAGTTTGTCGGAAATATCATTGGAGGTTCGCAGAGCTCATCGAGAAGGTTCAGAAGCTTACCAAAGATTCGAGGAACTTGCCATAAAGTTTGGGAGCCTAGTGGGAGTCCGCTAGAAGAAATTCGAGAGTGTGTCGGAAGTTCGCCGGAAGCTCGTCGAAAGAAAACTCGACGTGTCGGTTTAGTTTTTGCTTAGAATATATTTTTAATTTTATAGTTAGCATGTAATTAGGGTTAAGATTAGGTGATAATCCTGATTAACTCTAGCAGGGGCCAACTGGGCCTTAATTGATCTGAATTTGATCGAATTTAGGGCTCATTTAGTAGTGTTGGACCAGATTGGGCGATGGCATCGCCCCGAGAACAGGTCCCCAGGTAGTCTGGGCGGTGGTGCCAGCCCAGGTCAACGATAATACCGTTGATAGTTATTATCTATCAACGGTGGTATCTCTAGTCTACAAAGTCCAAGGATCCAGACTGGGCGGTGGTACATTGACAGAACAATGTTAACAGGCGGTGGTATCGCCAGTACCTAAAAATCTAAGATGTGACTTTTTTTTGCTTCAATTTTAAAGCCAATTGAGTCTATAAATACTCCTATGTTCTTAACTGGTTAAGCACCTTTGAAAAGTAATATAAACTGAGTCTAAGCTATAGCAAAATCGAGTTCGATAGCTTTAGTATTCACCTCTCATATTTTTACTTTGCTAAAATTCTGTAAGAGTTTAAACCATTTATAAAAAAATTATAAGGTGGGTGCTTGGTCCTTCCCATTCAAGAAGATTTGATAGTGGAAGTTGGAAACCTCATCGGAGGAGGTTTCGGAAGTGGACGTAGGTCATTTGATTGAACTACTATATATTGCTGTGTACTACTCTGAATGTGTGAGTTTTAATTGCTACATCTTGTTCTTTACTTAGCTGCAAATCTTTCGAACTTCTTCTCTCTATTCTCAATCGCATTCTCTGGAATCTCTTTACTCAAATCTCATTCGTCGGATCGAAATTTTTGTTCGAACAACTATTTCCGAAATCAGATTCAAATTTATGAGTTTTATCCGTTGTACTAATTCAACCCCCCTCTCTTAGTGCCGCTTAGATCATAATATATGTAAAATATTAAGATCTCTATGTAACATAAAAAAAATAATTTTATAAAATTAAAAATCATGATAATTTTTTTTATTAAAGTAACATATTAAATATTTTATTTTAATAAATATAAAGATTTGAATGGAATTTTTGAAAACTTGGGAATCAGAATGGAATGCTAAAGAAAACTAATTACCGAAGTTAATTATCATATTAGTTAAATTATATACCTTTGTGGTTAGATTTGATCCAATTGAGTTGACCAAAAATTCACCTGTGCTCAGAACCGCGCATCGGGACCAAACACAAGAGGAGAGCCTCCCGTTGGTCGTTAGCCGTGAGCCCCACCGGGGCCACGGTCATTTCCGTCGGGGCCCACGGCTGATGACCAATGGTGGTGCCAACTCCCGTGTTTGGTACCTCGGTTGACACACAGGTGTCCCGCCCACGATCACACACTCGATGGTTCAGATGGAACGGAAAGTATGGCAAGGAAAAAAATATCACAAAACAACGCGGAACACAATAAATAATGAGGCTAAGATAGATAAATAATGTTTGTGCCATAAGTGTGAGACCCTCCCAATTCCATTACAACACAGAAAACAAATCAGTAATACACAATGTGAAAATCCAACACATAATGCACCCAAATCTTGAAGCTTGACAGACAGACCAAAGAAGAGAAAATATTACACTCCTGGGATTTTTAGTGAACAAGTTCAGATTAGTAGAATGACTGCAATAAATATATAGATTGACAATGATGCAGCAGGAGGATGTCAAGCTAGTGGATGTAGTAAATGCGGTGCTTGTTGGGCTGACCTTGTTAGAAGTTGCTGCTGCTTTCACTGACGGATACCGAGGAACTCTCCGACTTCACAACATGAGAACTTTTGTTGATGTCCAATCCCTGAAGCCTCCCGAGGGGATCTTGCTGGATCACATCGGGAAGGTTGCTAGGGTGACTGAGCATTTGGTGAGCCGAGATGCCAGATTGTGGCTGCTGGAACTGGTGCTGCAGCTGGATAGCTTGGTGGTGCACCGCCGGCTGTTGGGGAAGCGTGAAGAATGATGGGTTGTAATGCATGGTTTGCAGACCGACGTCGAATGCTTCTTCGGGTTTTGATATTTCACCAGTCGCAATCTTCAGTCTTTGGACTTCATGCTTTAGTGCCTCGTTCAGTGCTGCAAGGACATGGCAAAGTGCATCATGAAGCATGTGTTACTGTGAAAATGGGCTAACACATTTCAGTGCTTTCTGTTCCTTGGAATGAAATCCACAATAAATAAACTTGCAACAAAAATGGGCAACAAAGATATGCCTGATAGATGGAAGGCTTGAGGCCACAAATGAATGCACTTGCTTCAAAATGGAAACAAATATCTAAAAAGTGACCGCTCATGATTAATTCATTCTTTGCCCCATGAATAAAGATGAGCTCCGTAAGTACACTATCATAGCATGTTCACTGTACAAAAGGCTGAAAGGATTAAGCTGGTTATGTAAAACAAAAGAACTAGATTCCAAATTCCAACAGCGATGGATCAGGTTCACACTAATGGTCATCAACGTAATTTTTGAAATAGTTCCCAAGCATTATCAGATGACATTGAAGCAAGTTTAAAGTGTAGTTCTCTTGGCTAAAATATTGATTAAAAATAAAACAAAATTGAGCAAGACATCGAATTTAGGTTGGCCACATTATGTTTGTGATGCTTGAAGGGCGACCAACATGAGACTCTATTGTTTCTGTAATATTTGGAAATATATACAGAGGACTATGTCCATGTTAGATGGCTAGAATCAAAATATTTAAGTTCTATGTTGTTGGTATATATTGCGCATACTTAGAGCCTTTAAATCTGGAAGTTTTCCAAAGACGATCAAATAGCTTTGCTGTTCGGTTGAGTGATAAACTAAATAACTGATTCGTGTTGATTGATTTACAATGTAAACATATTTCTTCCATTTGGAGAAGATATGTTACTATTGCATTTAAGGACTCATTGGACGAAACAGAAATTAAATAAACTGCTTACCATCACGTAATTGAGCTTGTTGTTCCATAGCTTGCAGCCGTAGCTTAAGTTCAGCATTCTCTGCGGACAGTCCAGTTGTGTCTCTCTAAAAGAGAAAGCAGCAAACAGAGAAGGCTCAAATTTTTAGCATCAAAATTTATCGTTTCAGAGTGAGGTTAGCTGTAATGAAACTCATAATACTTTCAGAAGACATCAACTAAACTCAACTACACTCGGTTAGGATCATAAATGAACCCATCCATCAGAAGACATGGATAACATCACACAAGTGAATCACAAATCAACTAAAATTATCACTCTCATCATCAAGAGGGAAATATTTAACAAAAACATGTCTGAAAGAATTGGGCACATAGCAACACAAAGTCATAAATGAGCTTAAGAATTTAAGTAGGGCTTTGGAACTGAAAAGAACGATATACTCAATTTTATGCTATCCCCGAACTATGACCAAGGGAACCACTGGTTTTAGACTAATTTCCTTGAATCTTTAAAATTTGTCAGTTGCAAGAGACGCTTAGAAGTAATGATATAATTAAATCCTCCAAATATTTCCAGTGGTACCTATATTAATATGGACGAAATATTTGATCAGCACGGACCTGATATAGGGTGAGCTGTGCAGAGAGAGTTGTCGCTTCAGTTTGGAGGGTCTGAACTTTCCTCTCGAGTTCTGATATATAACGGGCCTTTCTTTCTTTGGAGCGAGCTGCAGACTGTCGATTAGCTAGAATTCTGCATAATGAGACATATCAAATAAATCAAAAAAATTACAGAACCATTGAAGATATGATGATAGCACCAAGAACTACATGAGAAGATGCGTTGATGTTAAAATAGATGTTGCAACTGTAGATAATGGAATTGGCAGAATTAAGAGCTTTACGTTCTTTAAACTTAGGATCTATGGGCAAGTTACTGGGAAGTACATTTTGTTTAACAAGTCTTCCTCTCTGAGGGAGTACCCAAGAGTGGAGCCCACCAAGGAAGAAAGAACCCATATATCAAGATTATGTTTCAAGAAATGAAATCACATAGCTTAATGGACATGCAGATTAACTTAGACGTTTGTCCATATAATCCTTAAAATGCAGCATATTTTTTAGTAGTTAGTATAGAGAAAATGCATCAGCTTATAGTTGAATAATTTTACTGACATATCTGATGCAATTCTTCTCTTGATTGATTAAAAAATATTTCTTTATAATTTATAGATGCTCATGCAGCAAACGCTTAGAATAGTAGATACTGAAAATTATCTTACAAAGAAGGGTCTGATAAAGAACTAGAGGCAGATGAAAATAGTGGTAAGACTTGCTAAGCATTGACATGAGGGACTAACACTGAGTATATATAACGATTCCATTATGGTGTGAAAAAAAAAGAATAATGATAATGTGCCTTGAACCATAATTTTGCTTCAGGATAGCCACATTTATAGGAATATGATATGCTGTCACTTTTATTAACTCTCAATTATATGTCAAAGCGCAAGGAATCGATGCCAATATCCTAGATTGAGGAACTTCCAACAGTATATTCTAGCAAGCTAAGAAGATGGTGTGGAATATTTAAAATCTGAAATAATTATGTTTGGATATTAATGAGCCCACCTATTGGTAGTTCTTCCATCTTAAAGGGTGTATCTGATGGTTCACAGAGGATTGTTGTATCAATCTTAACATATAAAAGCCAGCTGGTTAGCAATATATTATAATTGATTCCAGCCAATACAATAATGCAGGATGCCGACAAAAAAAACAAGGCTAGCTTCAAGGTCTAATATGGTAGGACCATTCAATCATCCACCTTTTTAAAAAAAAAAGTCCTATTAGACACCATGCAGCAGAATCTTTGTGATGACATGGAATATTAAGCATCCAGTGTCTTTCTTTTACGTCAATATTTTCAGCCGGTGGTTAGAGTTAGTTCAAACAAGTATATTGTTTGACACAGAGTCTAAACTTTAAAAGAATATGCAACCCAGAAACAAAGCCGTAAGATATTAGATGGTCTATGAATCAGAAAAGAGGTCAATCTATCTGCTGCAATGTTAATAACAACTAAGAGTTCTAGAACAAAAAACAAAATTGCAACTTTATTTTAATAACTTCTATCAGAAAGTTTAGATATCCTAACAGAGAAATTAGTCCAAAATCCTATGTTTACCTGTTTGCATTTGGGGTATGAATTAAACATCCATCAAGGTCAAACAGTAAACTCAAGCATGATACCTGAGCTTTTGAATTATCTTTACAGATCTGAACGTTCATTTGCATAGTCCAATCACATGCAACGATTCATCATTTCTTGAATGCATAGTTCATTTGTGAACTCACATAATCCACATGTAGAGAAGGATTTAAGTTGGGAGTTCCTTCAAACACACTCGGAGTACTTGAGAGCTCACTACAAACTCTAAGAAGGCCAGGCCAGAACTCCAAACAAGGTGAACATTGCAAGCATCCTGCTTAGATTTTCAAAATGTTAAATTTTTTTCTTACTAACTTTTTTGAACAGCTACTTTCTTGTTATTCATTTAATGACAGGAATAGCAGAATCATGGAAACAAAAATGCTGATGCGAACTCAGAGATTAAACAATGAAGCTCAAATACACCAAGATAAAGACCTACAGCAAACAGCATAGAAAGAGAGAATAAAGAAACTAATTTTGTTGAAGAGAAACTATAAGGGTGTTCACCTTTTAGCCCGCTTAGGATCAATGACGGCCAGCTCCGCAAGCTGCTCAGGCGTCATGGCCTTCTTGGTTTCCATCACCTCTCCGAACACTCCCTCCCTCTTCATCGTCGCTGACGACGTCATTGAAGACCCATCCACTGAACTGCTATGTCGATGCTTGGGCTTCGAAGCCGCCGCTCCGGAGGCATCGCCGATCTTCCTCTCCTCGCCACATCCGGAGCTCTCCGCCGCCGGATCCGCGCAGTCTCCGCCCTCCGACCCGGACACGCTGGCCTCCAACTTGCACCCGATCTTCTCAATGTCCATGAACGTGCAAAATAGATCATCCTCAGAGCCGATCTCGTCGACGCTCCCGGCCGCCGCCATCGGATCGCCGCCGCCGCCGCGGAGGTCGAGGTCGTCGGGAACACGGAATGCGAGCTCGGATCTGGCCCTCCGGTGGTGGGAGCCACGCGGCGGGGCGCAGGGTGCGGGGTTGACGCCGGGCAACATGGAGGGCCGAGCTCCGGCGGCCGCTACTGCTAAGGGGGGCGCATTGGGAAGGAGAACGCGGTTGGGCTCAGGGTTTGGAGACGGGGTCGGATCGGGGACTCGTGCTTGCATCGCGGGCTTCCTCCTCCTCCTCTCGTACCCTCATAAGGAAGAGGGAGAGGGAGACGGGGGGGGGGAGAAGGGAGAGCGAATCTAAAGAAAAGGGCGTGCCTGTGACTGTGTGTGTGTGTGTGTGTGTCTGTGAGGATTGGTCATCACGTGGGTTGGTACAAAACATAAAGACTGTTCGGCAGCGTTTTCCTGGTTCCGCGATACTAATTTTGTTTTCAACAACAGATATTGAAAGCGATTTGATCCGAAGCGAAACCGCCGGATCCGCATACATCTAGGAACCAAATGTGGATTCAAATCCGACACATTGCGCTAATGGGCATGGAACGAGGGGGAGGCACAAGGATTCACCCACGAGTAAGCACTTTATGATTTGTGCTTCAGTGGGATCTATGGATGGCATATGAAACATCTAAAATGGCGTTCATAATTGCAGTCGCGCTTAATCGAATTATGTGAATGGAGCTCAATAGTATGTATGGATGGAAACATTATAGCAAAGTCAATAATGTTGCCAAAACAAAGAATGAGGTTGACCTATAAAATGCCATGAACGGTCCTTATCCATTCTGGGATTGCTACGACTGCATCCACGACAAGGACAAGTAATAACCACCGTTCATCAAACGTAAGGTCAGAGCATACCGTAAGAATGACGCAGCTATGATTTGGCTATCGTTGTCTTCGATCGTAGATTAGCCCTAAAATAAAGACAAAAAAGACAGCCACTTTTTCCCGGATGATGAAGCTTTGGAAGTGTGCAATACCATCATGATTCCTACAAAAAGATGCAGTTACAAATCAGATTGGAATTGCCCCACCAAATTGAAATCCGACTGAAATATTTTGTAGATATATAATTCATGCTTGGGCCATTGTAAAAATGGACAAAACACAAGAAAAATAATCATCATTTTCCTTGTCATGCATTCTGTTCAGTTGCAGTAAGTATATGACTCATGTCAATGTTAATAGGGACAACAGAGTATAGAAGACAAACAAAAAAAAAAAGAAAGAGAATTTGAGTACTCAACAGCATCTCTCTCATGAGAGAACAAATTTGGGATAGAGAACCACACAAACAAAATATACATGCCCATTTCATGCATCAAAAGCCGAGACAGTGTGTAGCTATCACTCTCAACATAAGAAAAAAAAAATCTCCTAACATCTTATTAAATGGAAAAAATCCACTCCAGAAGCTTACGTCATGCTATTTACATTTTTAACAAAACCTTCCTTTTCGTCGTCTACCAAAGGCATGGGGCACATCGGAATGTCTTTCCTTCTGGAGCGCTTCTGCTCATCTGAGTATAAATATAAATTACAGAGGCACCACTGAGAAGAGTAGTGACAGTTACTCTGATGAGTGATCAGACGAGGCGGCAGGCCCATTCTGTATGTCCAAATCTGATACAGAAGCAAGTTGCTCTTCCAACACATCAAGGAGATCAAGGTAATTATGGAATGAAGGATGGGACTGCAATATAATAAAAATGTTAGGAAAATACAACAATCGGAAAATTGCGGGACTAAAAGGGAATGAAGAGCGAGCTCAAACCTGAAGAGTTCTGCTGTATGCTGTCCACAAGCGCAAGTCATGACGGAAAAGATCAACCAGAACCTGGACAAATCATAATCAAGTAACGAAGTGCCATACTGAGAACAACTCAAATGCAAAAGCTCACTATTCTGCAATCAAGTAAATTTATGGAAACCATATGCGCTTTTCATTTAGGGTAATCAAGTAGAAACTTCTACCCAAAGAGCAAATGTGGGCACATTAATTATAATTTTTATGGAACATCACGTAAAGGGGAAATCAGAACAAATTTTACAGATTAATATATTTATATATATGTTACATGTTGTTGAAGATCAGATGTGTCCGGGTCCGGATGGATGAAGATAGAAATATTAACTTCACGTAAACAACTACCGAGGATATTAATTCATGCAAGACTAACTAAAAATTAGAGGTCACCCCGATGAATGCCAGGATATGTCCTTTTGTGATAATATGTCATAATATATTTTTGTGTAAATACTTCAAGCATCAACTTAACTGACCCGTTAATCAATAGAAACAGCAAATATTTAAAAATGTGCATCATGCTTAAAAGCTGGACATGACAAATTATTTCTCCATCTGAAGGCAGAACAAGTAGGAACCTTCACAATCACCTTCAAAACGGGATACTAATTTCATTTCATGAGTATAAAAATTCATTCTAGTAATGCAAATTAGAAGATCATCTGTCTTCTGGAAAAAAAAACAGGTCATTACCAACTTGCATTGCCAATGGATTTCTTATTTCGATATATGAAAAGGATCAGATTTGAGAATTTTTAAGAACAAGCACAAGAGAATTGAAAGTAACTTTCAAATGTGTTATGACAACTATCATACAGCAGCGGAAAATAGCAAAACAATATGAGCAATTATTCCCTAATTCCTTTCTTAAGTGCACAGCATTTAGACAAGATCCAAGTTACAAGTTAAAGAATGGGGCACGTATGGGTGACAAAAAATACAACTACAGTAATACCTCTGCACGCCTCAAGAGAGTAGCTAAAACTACAATCCATTCCTTAAATTTAACAGAGCACATGTGTGCCAAGAGAAATTCAGCATCCAACCGACTTTGGAGGGTATCCATTTGGAGCTGTAGACAGAGAATATGTCATCATCGCATAGAATGTACGTTAGCAGTTCAATAATTCTAACAGTAGCTCTTTACAACATCAACACATTTACTTAAATTGTCATAATTAGCTAAACCCTGGAAACTTGAAAGAGAAAAATCATTGCAAATATGATATGAATTTGAATATTAAATTAAATCAAAAGGAAATAGAGTATGAATCACTAAAAGATAAAGAAATTATTAAACTCTAACTGGGCAAGCAATTTTCAATCCCTTATGACTAATCTAGAACTAATCAAAATATTTCACCTATTTTTCCACAAATGCTATCAACTGCAAGTGATGCTATTATGCTGCTGCAGATGAGCTTATGGTAAGTGTTTGTGCATCTTACCTCTTCCATGCTTGATTTTACAAGGATATATAAATCATGTCTGAAATTCTATATTTATAACCTACAACTTCTTATATATGATTAACTCAATCTCTTCAGTTTTGGTGAATTGCTCTATTGTTTTGGATTAAAGAAATGCAGGCAATCAAACTGATCTTAGACAGCAAAATTGTCACAATGATTTGGTTGTATCATAACAGAGAACACTAAATCAAATCATGCACATTTGAACTTGTTATCATGATGTAATGGCAGGCTGATCTAACGAATATGAATCATGTAAGCATGTCAATGTGAGCTTTTCTCCTCTGAGTCTAACAATAAAAAATATAAAGTAGCATTATAGGAGAAGTGACAAAAACAAGAGACTTGATTGAGTGGTTTTTCCAGATGCACTATGTAAATCTGAGAGGCAAAACCTTCTGCCCGATCAGTTGAAGCCCTGAAGCAAAATTCTCCAAGCGAGCACTCCCCTGTCTTTCTCGCTGAAGATATTCCTGAAGTAAGATGGGTATATTGAATTTTCAAGTACTCAAATGTATATATATAAAACATTAAAAGATAAAAGACTGAGAACCTCACCACCAGATCAAATTGTGTACCCTTCACAAATGCTACGAGCTTTGAAAGTTCTTTTCCAGACATCAAGTGGCTAGCATGAGTCTCTAAAATATTCTTGACAGAAGCAATGTGTGGACTAAGGTCTTTAAATGATGTGCTGCTCCAATGAGAAATTAGACAAGAGATAAATCTTTTGGAGGTTATTTAAGTATAGAAGTGGAAAAAGTCCAAGATTGGTACAACCGTACAAGCATTACCTTTTCAAGTCAGATGACTGCCTACGATACGGAGAACGAAAAAGAAAATAACCCAAAATTCTAGGAGAGAGTTTGTCAGACTCTGTAGTAGCATTTTCATACTCCCTTCCAGATCTAAGCAAGAATCGTACCTAAGTCATCAGATTGTGTAAGTATCCTATGGAAGACCTAAGCACTGACAACTGAAAATAAATATAGAAATTGTACCAGCTCCCCAGCAAGTTCGTACAAGGACTCGTCAAGTGTTGCCTGCATGATCACAAAATGATTAAAAAAATTCAACAATTTAATGCAAGATAACATAAGTCCTAACTAATAATGAACAAAGTTCTTAAATATATATAACTATCTTACTTGTAATAGGCGTAGGGCACAGTATTGGCTCACCGCTGGACCTTCTAACTTAGCAATAACCTATCCAATCATAATTTAATTAAGTTAAAATTCTGACTGCCATTTTAACATTTGAAAATCTCAAAAATTTCTCTCCTATGATTTAATTTGATGACGAGTTCACAAAATACTGAGACATGTTTCACTTGTTTTGAACACTAGAAGTACTTCAGTTTCATCTGGAATCAAAATAAGGAAGTTTGAGATCAAATTTCAGCAGACATGATCCAACAGTCAAATGCAAATTCCAATAAAGGAAATGTTTTCCTTTAATCAACAAATGTACAATACTGCAAACCAGATATGAATTTGAAAGAAGACAGATAAATCATACTTAAGAACCATTACCAATATGTAGCAAGCAGCTGTCCTGTACCATCTGCGTTGGAAACATTCTTCAAACAACCTTGACATATGATACAGAAGTCATTAAAAATCGGACTTAAATTGGATAAGAAAAAAGAATTTTCAACTACATATTAAACTTGAGTGTTCCCATTGATCCAGGAAGAACACAACATTCAATAATTAAGTTACAACTTATAAATATTTCAAACTTCCTGTGGATTTAAGTTTGAAAGATCAAAATTCTTCCATATCAAAATTTGCATGGTGAGAATTCAACACGAACTCGTATTGACAAAAATACAACTAATGAAAATTTTCTTTAAGTTTCGCCCATCAAATAAGTACAACCCTCTTACATGATACACACAACTAAATTTGCTTTAAATCATACGCAGTTGTTCACAAGGCATGAGATAAGGATATAACTTGACTTTTGTACATATAAGAAATGGTGCCACAAAACACTGAATAAATACAAAAGGTCAAAGCTTTAGGTTCATTTGGCATTGCACAGAAGGATTGCCGTGTAAGTCAACATGGATCACAATGTCCTTAAATGTATGAATAACAGTATGCTTAATGAGATATATTAATTTAACAAGATCTGTTAATTAAGTTTATTGTTATGTTGAAAAGGTCGAAAAATCACACAAGAAACTTAGGCATATGACAGAGAAATTCTATGACAGCAAGTTATGTATTGCTTTATCAAACTTATGCATTCAACAATATATTTTTGAGATCAATCATATCAAAACTTATGCATTCAGCAAGTTATCTTGTTTCTACTGATAGCTCTCTGACGATGTTAACACTTTTAATGGAACCTGGGACACAAAAGTAACAAGTGAACCTCCACAGAAGAAGTTCTATAACGGATTTATTTATTTTTTCACCATTTCCTGTACATCAACTTCGGCAACTTTCAGAGTTGCAAAAAAAGTTGTTGATTTAATAATCCTTGGCAGTTGACCAATTTCTATAAATTCTGCATAACTTACATTTATTATTTCAATTTTGAATAGCAAACATATATATATTTGAAATCTCCTGTGATCAGTAGGCACTTCCCTTTAGTAAGTTTTTAATGTCTCAATCATTTATGTCTCTTGCAGAAGCCCACTATTTGAGGAGCCACATACTGACTACAACCAGTGATTTTAAAAGGCGTTCGGGCGCTTGCCTAGGTGAGGTGAGGCCCGAGTGCCTCATTTAATGTCCAAGCGGCACGCTTCAAAGAGGCACCACCTGGGCGCTCACCCGAGCACAGGCGTCGGGTGCTTCGAGCGAGCGCCCGATTTAAACCAAGTGACTGAATCAGCTTTTTAGGTCTGGTTCGATCGAATTTGCATTAATTGGTTTGATTGAACCAACTAACACACCAATATCAACCTCCCCCTGGCGACTTCCACCAACCCCAACCCTACTTGCGATTTCACCGTCGACATGTCCTCTCTGCTGCTGCTACCTCTCTCCACTGCAGCTGTCGTTGCCGCTGCTCTCCGCTGCTGTTACCGCTACCATTGCCACTGCCTCTCCGCTGCCATTGCTCTCTACTGCCGTTGCCATTGCTCTCTACTGCCACTGCTGTTGCCTCTCTTCGTTGCTGCTGCTCTCTACTACCGCCCACTGCCGCTACTCTCAAACAATAGCCTCCTATCCGCGACTCAGCTTCTCACCTTGGTATCCTTCTCACACTTTACTCTTTTCTACTGCTGTTAACAGTAGAGAATATTTTAAAATATTAAATATATATTTTTTATATTTTAATATTTTAGAGCATCTTGCTTTGCTCGGGCGAACGCCTTGGGCGTTTTGGGACCTTAGCGTCTTATGGTGCCTTGCGTTTTTTAATTCATTGACTACAACATATATTCAAGAGGTTGTTTCCAGTTGCAACATTGTCAGAAAGAGTATTTGCAAATTGTGGTGAAAAATGTAGGTATTAACTTAACTTTTAACTTTGATATCGTTGCTGAATTTTATATTAACATACGAAAAAAAACAAAGAAAACGTAAATTTCTAAAGAAAGATTTACAGAAATCCCTAAAAAAATATACCAGAAATTAAAAGAATGATACATTAAGTAGATTGGTGGAGACGAATATCTAGTATGTCTAATACAAGCACAAAGTCCATGGTACAATAAAGTAAAAACCAAAATTTTATTATCATGGTGCTGGGCAAGCTGTTATTCATCAACAGATCTCATCATCAGACCATGGTTATTCATGTGTCACCCATGTGCCTATGTTACTGTGAGCATACCAAGTACCCTACTGGTACAGTATGGCATGAACAATATGGGGTGAGTGGCAGGCATGTGAATTCATACAGAGAAATACAAGAAATGAGATTGCTAAAGTGTCATTTTCTGGTAGTGCAGAAATTTATACATCAGGAAAGTTATACAGCAAAACTATGATAATCTCCTTATTTCAAACACAAGATAACAAAAATGAGATATCATTAGACATTAATAAAAGTCTACAGCTTAAAACATACTCAGTTGATCTTCCAGCAGAAGAGAATAGATCAGCCCAATGCCGGCCATCTGTTTTCCTTGCAACACTAACAACAACTTCCACATATTCAGGAAAATTTTTTATTAGATTGCATGTCTTCTCCAAGAGTGAGTTGCTTGAAGGTGTTACTGAAGCAGAGAACTGATTCTTGTTTGCATTTTGCCTATACATGAATCAAACAAGTCATTAAAAAAGACTCAAAATTTAAATATCTGACTCAGCAACCATTATACCAAATACCAATTATGCAACCTTTAAACAACTATAAAGTATATAAGCTCCACTTCCATATCTTTGAACATGGGATGCACAAAATACGGTATTATGTACAGCAAGAAAACAAGGCATACTTTCTAGATGCTTCGTAGAACAACAATAAAAACATAAATTTCAGAAAATGATTTCATTTTATATTGAAGGCTTAGAGAGAACAAGGCATACTTTCTAGAGGCTTAGTAGCACAACGATAAGATGAGACTCGTACTGAAGCCAAGGTTATAAAAACACAAATTACAGAAAATGATTATATTTATAATAAAGGTGTGGTGACAAAAAAGAGTTTCAAACAAAAGAAAATTGGTAACTCATTCAGCTAAAAGGTCCTATAGGGGCAGAATAGTACATTACTGAAGCTAGCATTTTAACTGATGCTGTGCCATTTGATAACATAAACTTCACATCATCAGCATGAAAATGAAGTGACATTTGTCAAATAGTCTCTCAGGCATAACATTTTTTTTAATCATGTTGATTGAGTGAACAACATTATTTTTCAGGTTATTCATGTCCATAGGAACTTATCCCCGGAATTGTTTCAAATTAGTTTATGTAAATTGCAAATGGAACATTAGTTTATACAAATTAGATGGAAAACCAATAACATATATCTCTAGCATACCTTGATATCTCAGCATCAAATACAGTAAAGAGAAGCCACTCCAGGCAGTGGGAAAAGTGAGGCTTTTCTGCTGACAAACATGCCAAGCGCAATGCTTCTTCACTTTTGTCCCTCTAGTGTATTTATATTAACAAACCTCAAAGTCAGAATTCAGGACTTCAGTATGTTGCATTTATTTAAGCTGAACTCAAATAAAGTACATCCATTCAGATAAAAGCATGCCTGCTTCATCTTATACTAACAAATATTGCTGTACCATGTAAGGAAGCTATAATATAGAATAAAACTGATTCATACAGATGACAGTGGAGAATTGACATCCACAACAACATGAAGATCATCATCAAGTATGAAAGTTTGAAATATTGGCCAATATACCTGTTATTGTGCCTAACATAATTGATTTGATAAGAAACTAAAGAATAATAATAAATAATCTCTCATACTTAAATTACAATTCCAACCACAGAAAAAACTCTGTTGTCTATTCATTATTGACTATTTAACTTTGGTGTTATCATATGTTTGCAATATGAAATCATCAATTAGCAATGATGTTGCAAACTTGCAATACCAAACTCAAGTAGAGCCACAACCAAACTTTATAATGATTCAACCACATCAAGAAGTAGACACATTTGTATTTTAAGCTTCTTTTTTTTTTATTTACCACTAGTTTCAAAGGCTTCTACTCCCAGAAGCTAGTTTGCATTTATCTCAAAAAGTGGAGATCATTAAGATGCAGAATTAACTGATTCAACATGACATCAAGATCCTCCTAAACTTAGATGCAGTCATGCAAAGTTGAAGATCTGAAGACAATCACAGAAGTTCCTATTCAAAAGAATCTATAGCTGCCAATTCAAAAAGAACAATTTGTTAAAAAGCAGAAAATTACTAATGCTATAATACAAGAAGGTATTGATTTGTTGATAGCAGGAAATATAATTAGCTCTCTATGCTACACCACAAAGAAGCATCAAGGATTGAACACTGGGTCAACTATAGTTGCTATAACAAAGTTCATCATCTAGAGGCAGGTCCAACAGGAGTATGTGGTATTGTCTGATTTCTGCTTCACCACTAAAGTCAAGGTGCTACAAGCTATTGCCCAAGACTGCTGAATGGCCACTGATACAGTACATTCTGACAGTAAGCATAACATGCATCTTTAGGTGCCTGTGCTAGCACAGTCATAACCTGGATTTTGTATAGTCACATGGACTGAATGTCATTTTAGTGCCCTTGTCGACATACTAAGTACCCAAAGTATGTAGTCTGTGAGACAATATTGGGCACCTCTCCAAAATAACAATCACCAAGATGGAAATCTATAAAAACAAAAGAACTTGACTCAGAAAGACATGGAAAAAGCAGAATAGCAAAAGAGATAAACAATGGCAACTTAAAATTTCACAGTGAGTGTTGCCTGAAAAGCCAAGATAGGGACTCTTTTTTCAGAGCTTTGCAACTCCACTTAAGAGTAACATCCCATTCATCAGTCCAAAGTCAGGGGTAATGAACATACAATGGTCCAAACTAAACTGTACCTATGATCCAAATATGCAAAATTAGAGTTGCATATATATACAAATAACAAACATATTCATATCTAATATAACTGCTCAATTTTATAAACTAAACTGTGACTCGTAATTCCAATTTTTTCAATGTCAACAAATTGTCATCAAATAGTAGAGTTGTATATTACATCAATCTACAGGTAATTGATGATTTTCTTTTTATGTAAATTGGTGAAGCTAAAATCAAACCAGTTAATCTTCCATAGATCAGAACTTCTAAAATATAATCAGTAGCTGGATGGACAGTACAAGTGACATCCACAACCACAGAACTCCACAAGCCATGCACCACCATGCTAGTACCATACTGTAAGGAATGCGACAAAGTCAACCAACACAGCTGGCACATACAATTATTTCTTCTGACCCAATGAAAGCAGAAAGCAAGGATTCAAGTCACCATCTTACAATGCTAAATTACCTGGATCTGATACGAATATATCATGAAATCACAAGGTGAAATTTTTGTCACAAAACTAGCTACAGTTTCTTACAAATGCTACAGCTTTATGGGAGTAGAATTTGGTGAATATAAAAAGTATGATACAATGTTTTCTATACATGATAATGGACTATATTTCAGAAAAATCTTTTTTATCTCTGGTCTACTAGTCTCGGCTTTCTTAATGATAAGAGCTATAAACATCATACTCCAAAGTCAACCATGCAGACCTACATGGAACATACTCTAAATGCTATACAAGATGGAAAACAAAAGGATCAAATTCAAAAGAAATAGAATACTTTCAATGAAACTTGATAGAAAACTCAAACCAGTACCTGAAGAAGATGTCTAAGTAGACAATGCAAGATAGTCTGAGCTTGAGGGGAAGGCTCAAAGCATGGAAATTCAGAGCATGCTGAAAAAGACATCCTTTGACACACACCAACTACAACTGCGATGTTCGGAAGAAGCCCCAGAGGATAAATCTCGCGATCAAATTCAAGCTCAGGATCCAGCTACAAGTGAAAAAGTTAGACAATGGATATCCAAATGTCATCACTAATAAAATTGTACACAAGCAAAAGGTGATGCTTTGGTGACTAGAATCAAAATGTGAGCCATAAAACATTTACATCTAAGATTGCCCAATTTTCTCCAAAGGAGCCTCTATTTAAGTTATGTAGTTATAAAGCAAGCTTTATGTTCGAAATAGTTTTAACAAACAAATTGAAGTTCTATGTTGTCATTGTTAACTGACAGAAAATGCACATGCATTTCTATTCCATCAGAAGGTCCTTCACTTGCGACGACACTGCCTCACCACAAAGTTTGACATGGACCTTGTGTTCTTACATGACACCTCAGACAAGACAAGGACCTGAGCCCCACTCTGCTATGAGCCCTTCCGAAGGGCTCATTTGCGCCAAAGCCTAGTCACGACGCCTAGACCCCATTTGCCCGTAGTCTCAGGCCAAGTGCTCAGGCAAATGAAGTTTGCCTTGCTCTTATGAGCAGCTATAGTCTTCCAAACTTCTCTAGACTGTAATCACCAAGGCATTCTCAACCATCCAATCAGACCTGATCAAAGGTTCACCCTCCACAACCAGAAAATCCCTCTGTACCAATAAACAAAACCATTTTCATGGCTCGCAATTATATTCTCTTCTAGGTGCTATCTTAGTTATATTTAGCTAGAGGAGACTCAGTTGAAGGCAACTCTGGCTCCCTTCTTGCAGTGCTCATCTTGCATGCCGTCTTGTAGCTTCAGTCTTATCCAGTTACAGGCAACCTAATCAGTAACTGAAAAAGACCAGATGCGACATAATTATCTAATTTGTCAACAGCTCCTCCATAAGCAATAGGCATGAACAGAGTTTTAAGGAACAAAAGAAGAACCCGATTAGCATGGGATAAACACAGAGAGTCATATGATTGTGGAAAAAGTTTTTGCAAGCAATGCGGTCTGTATGGCTTGGCTATTTTAGAATTGCCACAAAGATCACAGAGTGAGGACAAGAAGGATGGGGAGAGTTAAAAAAGAATAAATAAAAGAAAGTGGGTTTGTACCTATATAGGTTTGGGAATAAGATGGAAACAATTGGATAAAAAAGATACATGTGACTAGAACATGACCAACATAGCCGCTAGGCATGCCAAATAGCTCATACCATTGCATGGCAAACATGCTATGTCATACCAAAACTTCAGTAGTACAAGGGCATACAGTCACATAAAAATATTGACTCCTATTGACTATTTTATTGAAAATAAATTACTGAGCTTGATGCCATTATAAGGTTACCCCAACACAGCCTGGGTGAATACCATTGGAGTCACAAAAATAATTCTACTTGCAAGGGTAAAGCTACATAAATTAGCCCTCCCTAGATTGCACATTAGCAGAGGCCTCATAGACCGGGCTCATAGGGTTAAGGATGTGTACATTGATCATCCCCAGAAAATATAATTGGAGAATTCTTGTGTATAGGGCAACACTTTTTGCTAGTTACATCCTAAGACTGTCACATGACATACTGTGCAGGATACTAGACAACAATTTAGAAACTACCCGAAAAATGGCAAGCTGAAACAAATTACTGCAGTATCACTGGTGCCTAGATTCATGACCGTAAATTAATGCTGATTGAGCAAACAAGTTTAAACTTCAAAGGCTGTACTGAAGGACTACAAAATTCTTTATCTCCACAAAAATAAGGATATACATATACCTGCAAAAAGTCTTCCCGTTTGAATGGATCCACTCCAGGTGATGGATACCACACCTGTAATGAACAAATTTAATATCAAAATTGCATTAGAAAGCAGTACAGAGACTGACATCACCTCATTACGAACACCAGGTTAAAGAATGCAAAACAGTACTAAAAACATGCAAATATTGCTCTTATTTACCTGCATTCCTCGATGGCCATAGTCTAGCCAAGAAACTTCCTCGATAAGATTAGCCTTCTCAGACTGGCCACAAGTAACCCAAAAGAGTTCAACTGAGTTAGAGAGCAACTGCTCATGCCCATCATCCAAATCAAGCACTGAAAGCTCTCCATTTGTACGTAATATAAGGCATCTGACATTATAAGCAATCACAATTAGAAGCTCAGGCCCATCTTGTCCTCAGGAAGGAAGAGGCTTCGTACCTAGATGGTTGTTGAGATAAGATATCCAAAGAAAAGGAATTGTTCTTTTCCAATGCCTTTTCTGCTGTGGAATCGGGAATGAAGCGCATTGAGGCTGGATGACTCTTTGCAGTCATTATGGAAAGCTCCCGTACTGTGGAAAGCTGTTCTTTATTTGATTATTTAAATCACAAGAACATGTATTTTATTTGGCAGATTGTATATGTTAAACTGGAAATAAGCACTTTCTGAAGATTAAACTGATCAATGGCATATCAAACTTTACCTGCAAAACTGGGGAACTAGAAGGTGAGAGTTCTCCTGAGATCTTCACGTGGAAGATATGAACATCGAATGGGCGATAAGTAACAAGTATATAGTCCTGGAACACATCCATGACCATTGGTTTTCCAAGTAATTGTTTCCGGTAGAGTAATGAGCTCTGATCAAGATGATATCTTGGATAAAACAACAACTCATACCTACAGGGATTTGTAGACCTTTAAAACTTAATAACTCAATATAAGGATTGGATGAAGTCAGAAGCAACAGATACAACCACAATAGTCGATATTCATCTTGAACAGAAATTTCATGTATTATGTTGGAGTAGCTGAACTACAATTATAGCTATAGTTTCCTTTTTGTGCACCTTGTATTTTTCCAAAAATGTTGAGGGGCTAAGGTTCTGTTGGTTGCTAAGGTCCAAGTAAGAAGGAATAAAAATTAGAAGACAGTTCCTGATTCATTGCTTCAGAAACAACACAAAGAAAAAATGTTTAGGTCCCTTAAGATAACCCATACATGATTCTAGTGACAAAAACAACAGTCATTGCCCTTCCTACAGGTTTTTTGTTTAACAAATAAGCTGAGTTAAAATATAATCTCTGATACCAAGGGGCAAGGAGTCACCTACAATATCTGGAACTCTGAACATCTTAGAAGGAAGGTAGGCAGACAAACACAAATCCTGAAGCAGCAAAACCACAGCAAATACTAATAAGCATGGACAAGACTACCTAGACACACCTAGGTTGATTGCAGTAGTGAACAAAAGAAACACGTTGGAAGTCAGTCCATGAGACCAGTGTTACCTGGACACAATTACAGGAATATAACTTGGACACATTTGTGTCCTATTTGGCAAGCAAAAAAAAGAAAAGATACAGGATATTTTATAAAAACTCTTAAATAGAGACAAATAATATATTTATATTATATAATTAGTATATAGAGAATTCTTGTCTAGGATATACAATTTAAAAAAAAAACCAATTTGTATTTGTAAAACAAATATATATACACATACAAGATACTACAGACTAATACTAACAAATAAAGTAAACCACGAAATGTTAACCATGATTTGACGTTTCAGGTATCTGATCCAGGACGGCTGAACAAATTTGGGTCTTGTAAATGCCGGTATACTAACATGCCTTATGCCGACACGTGCTGCACAACCTTTTTTAAGCATCACGATGACGGGAGGCACATGTTCAAACTGGTATGTGGCGGTCCAGTCAAAACATAGAACCATGATGTTAACATATATATTATTGATAATATAATTTTTACTCCATGCACACACCTACTACCACTACCTAAGTATAGTTTCGGGCATTAGGGGAAAGAATGGGCGGTGGATACCTTTGGGAATTCTCTCTATACTTTGGTGCTCATGTGACAATCAGTAATGGTAGATCCCACTTCTCTTCCTCTTCCCCCTCTCTTGTTCTCTTCTTCTTCCTTCTCCTTATTTTTCCTCATTCAAGGACACAGATGCACCATCGGGAGGGTCCAATGCATATCCATACACGTTTAACATGCATCAGCTTTTGTCCTGATGGGGAGACAAGGCCCCAGATATGCATATCTAGGTAAAACTAATGGACTACTTTTACAAAAAAATATATAACAAAGTTCAAATGGAACATTTTCTTATGAAGGCAATGATTTTTTTGAAAATTACCATCTACCAGACTGAGTTTAAAAAATTAAGCATAATGAGTAATTCCCCAGCTTTCCACAGGTTTACTGTGAGTCCACTGAAAAAACTTGGATAGGTGGACATGCTTAGATATGCAATGTCTTGCATTGTTAATACTGAAATATTCCAGGGTGTTTGTTATGGCATTATAGGATAATCAAATTGGCACCCATTTTTTTCATTGCATTTACATTTGTCATACTTGAATTACTATTCATAATTTGATGTACTAATCTAGTTTAATTCATAAACTAGATCATTCATTGGGGATTGCAGAATCATGGGTAATAGATCTTAAAGCAGGAAGATCAGCCAAAATCAGAAGCTGATGGAAGTAGAAGCACGAAAATTAACTGCATCAAATTGCAGTTACAGTTTCTGGCACTGAGCACAGCTTTAACTGAAATATTGCATGTGCATTTACAAGAAGTATTGGTTCCATGAGATAAGATATAAAACAAATAGCATAATCAATACCAACAAAAAGGCAAACATATATTCCATTTCAGTGTTTGATTGGCTAACATATGGCATTTGTCATAATAACCATATTAAGCTGAAATGAAGAATTGTTAACAGATCATTACAAATTTAAAAGCATAAGAGACTATCAAGCAATGCCAAGAAAACTATGCTAATAATCCTCTAATGTATAGAAGACACTTAAAATGGCAAATGTAATTGGAGGAAGCTTCTAAAAGTAAAAGGGAGAAGAAAACTAAGAAGAGGTTAAAGTTCTCACGAGTTAGAAGACTCAATGTAGTTACATACAACGATAATTTTGCCAAGCCATAATAAACCTTTGCACTCAATTTTTTGCTCTTGAGTAACATCCCCAAAGACTCGCCACTTTTTGTTGCGCAAGTCATACAGTATGAGGCCATGGACACCTGCAACTGCCAAGTACATACCATCTTTGCTAGCAACAACATGTAAAACAGGCCAGTTTTGTGAAATATAAGATACCTGATTCAAGAATACCCGCAAAATTAGAAAACAAAATTAAATAATTCATGGTAAGCAAAGAAGTTGTTCCATGTTAGACATTACTGGCAGATTAAGGTGAACAATCTTAAGTTCATCTGTATCATCAGGCTGCACAACAAGGACTCGGTCTTCACCATATACAATCTGGCGAACAAATGATGTGCCTGAAAGCCCTCTGTTAAGGCAGCATTTGCCAAATGAAAATGCTAAAATCCTCTCAGATGATCGTTCTTCAATTGCATAAAGCTTGTATCCAAACTCATCCCACTGAACCTGTGAGGTCCCACCAACAAGAGGCTCAAATTTTAAATCCTGATTAGGCTTAACCATAGGAGATGAAGCTGAACTCATTCCAATTTGACGAATTGTGCACATCAATCGGCACCCAGATGCAGACCAAACCGTAAGCCCTCTAAACTTCCACCCCACAGCAAAAGCACAGTTGTCAGGTGTCCAAGATATACATGTGACAGGACCAGTATCCTCCATAGAGTACCTGCATTTTATAAAAAGCAAAATCCTAACTTCTGAAGTTGTTTTTACAAAAAAAGAATAAAGAAAAATTAAAATGTTCAAGAGAGAATGAGTTCATGAACTATGGTCAAGTTTTTTAAAATGAGTTACATAACAACATCTTATTGCAGTTTTCAGAACACATTAACAGTAAATATGACCCAGAATATTGCCAATTGTAGGATAACCTCAAGTAACATTGTGTAGAGTTATGCAGCTATATGTTCTATAGCTACAGAAAAGACAAAAACAGACATGAATGGGAGAGGAATCACTTAAATAAAGGCATAATGTATATATTAAAAATAAATAAAGCAGCAGATTGTTTATTTTTGTTAAGAAAATGGGAACAAATATCTCAAAGTCCTCGACTATTCGACAGTAACTTAGTGAGGAAATAGATGAAACCATTGATGGGAAAGGCAACAAAGGGATGTTTCGTTTGCAGCATACCCTTTACAGACTATTATTTGGATCTCTTCTCTTTTCAGTCTCTAACTTTGCACTTCAACAGGGCCAATCATATGTTTCGTTTCGTTAAAGCTTGAAATCATTTTGAAGCTATAAGCCTGAATTCATGATTCTGAACCTGATTATGAACATAGCACAAGAACTTCTCTCAACTTGCCATCATAGAGTGCTATTTATTTGTTAAAAGTGAACCTCCACATTAGCCAGGCTATCATGGTCTAATCAAAGATAGAAGTGTTTTGAAGGCAGTATGCATTACTGTCTTAACAGTATTAAATTCCAGTCGGACCGGTATGGACCTGCTGGCATTACTAGTTCAACCAAGAACCAGCATCAAGATGTAAAGCTTGGTACTGGAAACATATACAATTCAGTTTTATTTTTTAATATTTTATTCAATGATATAGGACCAGTATTTAAAACATGGTTCTACAATTGTTTTCTAGATCTGTGCCACACAGTAACTAATTATCCATTATGATGCACAATAACTTTTAAATCTCATAAAGCTTGAAAGTGGATAGGGCTCTCTTTCAAGCCATATACGTAGGACAAGTAGTCTTTGTCCAACATTACAGTCTTCAACTGAAGACTTATTACAACCTCAGAAAAAGAACAAGGGAACTTTATTTTATATTTGAAAGCTGCTTCTCGTCGTGAAGCAGACGATCATCAAGATCCTTGGATTATGTCATACTGAAAATCAGCTAAGTGATCAGTTTGAGCAACAGATGTCAATAAATTGGTGACTAAGAATTTGAGAAGTTAATTGAACCAAAAATAAATCCTCTCATGAAGGATTCCAGCAATAAAACCACACCCTCATAAAAGAAGGTTTGGCACAATAGGACTATAAAGGTTAGCTTCTCACCCTTTATAAAATAAAGGTGATAAACAACTGCTACCTCAAAAATCACAAACCTTCCAGAAGAATTTGGTTCCATAATTTCCATCTTGGATAATTTTTATTGGTTTAACATGTCTTCTGCAAATTTCATAAGACAACACTACTACAACCTAATATTAGTTACCAAGATTGCTCAACAAGAAGAATAAGGAAGCAAAAAAAAAAAAAAAAACTATCATGGGTTTGATCGAGGATCTCAGCTCTACATGGAAATTTAATACTTATGAAGATGAAACCCATTAATCAGATATATGATTAAAAAGGAAATTTATATTTCAAATCGGATATGGAATATTGTCTTCTTCAAATCAGGAAAGAACAAGTGATACATTTGAATTGATGTAATTATAATTTTCTTTATATTTGTTATTTTCTTTCTTCTTTTACTTAAGGGGTCTATAGAAAGGGAAAAAGAAGTTGTAATTGGCATGAATTAGAGATAATGAGATGAATCATTTTGTATGTGTGAGATGTGTGTGTGAGTGCCACGAGGTCACACTCTAACTCCAGTAGGTGTGATTTCATCACACTCTACTTTTTTTCCTCCACGCTCAAATTATATATATGTATGTATATGTATGTGTGTGTGTGTATATATATGTGTGTATGTATATATATGTATGTGTGCATATGTAAAAATATGTGTATATATGTATGCATATATGTATATATGTATGTATACATGTATATAGTTATATATATGCATGTATATAAGTATATGCATGTACACACACATACACACATACATATATATATATATATATATATATATATATATATATATATATATACATTTATATATACATATATACATATATACATACATACATACATATACATTTTATATATATACATACATATATATACATACATACATACATACATATACATACATACACATATATATATACATACATATATATATATATACATATATATATATATATATATATATATATATATATATATATACATATATACATGTCACAAACTTGTCCAACATTATATCTGATACCAGAGCTATTTGTCCTACCTAACGAAGCCTCTTTTTAACAAGGTATTTTCATTAGATTCAAATTTTAATATAGTTAACAACGTGATACATAAATTCGTAGGTCCTAGTCGTGGTTTCAAATACTAGCGTATTGAAATATTAGTACACCAACCATACCAATTGGAATGGACATAATAATCATTTTTAAAGTATTTTAATCAGCATAGAAATGTCAACTATACTAGATGGTGTGTAGTAGGTCTCAAGATTCTGGTACATATAGTGGTACTTAAAATCTTGATCCTGATTGCATCTACCACTTTAGAATCAGGAACTCTGAGTTTCTACATGATGAACATTATTAGACATTTTTTCTACTTTTCAATCCACAATGGAATCTAACATGATTGAATCCATATCTACATCTTCTCACAGGACACTCGAGACCTAAATTTTCCAAGTGTTTCCATAGGTATTGTGCTGTAATTGAAGGACCAGAGAAAAGAAAAAAAAAACTTGATTTCAACAATATATCAATGTACAAAGAAACTAATTAGCCTAGATAGAGTAAAAGAACTTACCCCCAGTCATACAAAGAAATTGTGCGAAGATGTGTTGCATTCTCTGCCAGGTCATATAATTCCACAACACCCCTGCTACAACCAACTGCAAGGATCTGTTGATCAGAAGCTACAGAAGCACACATTGCATCATCTGTATTCAACCACCTTTCAGCTTTAATAAAGGTTGTCTGCTTTAAACCCTTTTTATTTATAGGACAAAGTGCAATTTGACAGCCAGAGAACAAAACAACTAGCAACCTCAGTTGTAATGACAACTCAAGCTGCACAATGGCTGAACTTCTAGAACAGCACTGGACAGATTCTTGCACACTTGCATTTCCTAGGAAAGCAGAAGATGAATCCACTACAGAATGTGCTGGTTGGCAACAAATTTTGAAGATGCTAGGGAACTGGATGTAGTAACAAACACCAAGTAGGAAAAGTTGCCCATAAACAACTATAGGAAAAAAAAACTTGAATGGTTGCAGAATGCTACCAAATTATCACGATAAAATTGGAAAGTTATTGAATATATACCTCTCCAATCCAAGAAACAAGCTGCAAATGTCCATCAGAAAGTCCAAGCAACATGTTTTTGCTATCACACACAAAATTGCTACTGAAAAAAAGAAATTGCAAGTAACACATATAAGTCTTTTGAAAGAGCCAATCAAAGGCCTGGAGAGCTCAGAAATAATTCCATACGTTACTAAATTTTTCTCTTGAAAAGGCGCCTTCTCAGTGATAACTAGTGATACACTAGCAAGAAACAGACCAGGGAGTTGTTTGCCTCCAACCATAAGCCTTTTTCCAGAAAAGTGGACTTTATAAATATGAAGATATGATGCAGAACTCTGCAGCATTACCAATAACAAAATTAGAAAGGTCATATAATGGTTACCTAAACCTCACAAAAAAGGAAAACCGGATTGCACAACCACACACAATGTAGGAAATGGTACTATAAGGTTACAGTTAAGGTAATCATCCCTTTCTGATAAAAGTTAGTAAGCTACCCCAAATGCTGCATTACGATTAGAGATGCTAATCCTTATGTTTAAGGGGTCCTTTTATTAATATGTATCTTTTACTTATATTGTCTTTAATAAGATGTGGCGAAACTTCCAACTCTATACCCAATTTATCATGTGGAGTAAATCTTATGCGGAGTCCAAGAACATGCATCTTGAATTCTTATATATATATATATATATATATATATCCAATAAAACAGAAAGTATGTCCCAAGAAGCCAATCAAAAAGAGGCCTAGAAGGAGTTTCCTACTCAAAGCTTCGTACATTCCATGATACATATTTTTGTTTTGGCTTCCTAATATTTTGATATTACATGATGAGTCCATGATAATTTCATAAACTGTATGAAATTTGATACCACAAATGATATCGATGTGATGCTATATACATTGTCTCTATCAATGGGTAGGCAGATCAGCATTGGTATGATAATTTCCTTTAGAAATTAGTGAATCATCAGCTAGATCATCAGCTAAATTATCTTCTGCTTAGTAAGTGAGAAATGTCTCCACCCTGGTAGATAAGAGATGTCACTTCATCCGTTGCTGGAAGAGTTATTTATATGAGTAAGGCCTCTCCATCCACTGATGGGAGACCATCACATGCATCAAGATTTAATAATTATTGATTTGAGTAATGATTTATATGTAATAATGCATGAATATATAATTATGATGTGTTCTTAATATTATATTATGGCATGTAACCTAAGTTGAAGTTATATTAACCCCTTTGTTATAGCATGCATATAGTTTATTATTATGAAATCATTTTTATAAATGATAGTTATTTAATTAATGTATTCATTATTACGATCCTCCTAATTCACCTTATTTCCTACTGAACATTTGTACTAACATATTATTCTTCTTTGAACTTTTATAAAACTGACAATGAAAGCTCACATTCTAAGGCTTCCAGAGACAAAAAACAAGGTTTTAAAATTCATGGCACATCCTCATGTTGGCCATAGTCCATCTGGTATATGCAAATAATGTCATGTCATAGGCACACCTATGACATGATAATGGTAGAACATGGAAACAGCAAATATAGAGAGAAAAACATGAAGAAGCTTGTCTCCCAATCCGTTTGTGTATGGGACTCTATTACCATGACAAATGGATAAATTAAATGTCAAAACCACTAAATAGAAGCATCTCAAGTTTCTTCCATTAAGCCCCAAAGGTGTGCAACATGAAAGTAAGTCTATAAGATTTGGCTTCAAACAGAAAATCCACATAAAAATTTTGTTCAGTTCATGATATGAAAAGCAAATTATAGGTTCAGTAATCTTCATCTTTCCAATGTGCCCTTTTATCTTTACCATGATTTCCACTATGAATTACTCCGAGTTCTCGGGAAAAGAACACCAAATGTCTAAACCTACTGGAACCAGCAGCCATTTGGTGTATCTGAGCAATTTAATCAAATGTCCACAAGTTTATACTAATAAACATACTTGTTTCCAATTTGAATTTTATGCAGTAAAGAAACTGCAATGCTAAAGCAAATTGAAAATGTGTCTGGTTTATAAAATTCAGGGAAAGAGTTAATGAGCAGAAAGTATATCTCATCGTAAAAAGTGAAAAGAGTGTAAAATGGTGCAAGCGCTTAGGTAGCAAGGAGCATGATATGGTTCAGGATATGCTTAAAGCTCATGACTAACAAATGATTCATCTATATTATAAAATATCAAGAAACCTAAAGTTGCAAAGGGCCCAGGACGAGCTATGGGGAAGCAAGAGGCCCTGGGACCGGGCGGCACATGCTACAACAGAGTAACACAAAAGACGGGACAGACCATGATATCCAATTTCCGCCAAATATTCGAAAGAGAAAAAAATCAATAAAACCAAGAACAAGATTGCAGTAGGTTCCCACTTACAAGAACGGCGATCGACTTGGTGTCAGGGCTCCAAATGGCTTGCAGATTCTCGCCGTGTCTCTCGACCGAATCGGCATCCCTCACGTACTTGCCCAATCTCACCTTATGCTGCCGGATCGAGCCAATCGATCAACAAAAACGCAATGATCAGCAATCGGGGAAGCGAAAAGCGAGCGAGGAGGGGGGACGTGCGGGGGTAGCGAACCTGGGAGGAGCTCCAGAGCTCGAGGTGGGTGGGGGAGACGACTAGGAGATGGCGGTTGATGACCTTGAGGTAGACGATCCGATCGAAAGAGGGGGAGGAGGAGGTGGCGGCGGCAGCGGTGCTCTCCAAGGGGATGACCTGGGGCCATCCATATGCCATGTACATCTTCGTCTCCGGCTCGAGGCGAAGACGACGACGGAGAAGAAGAAGAGGGCCGGGGGTGGCAGATCAGATCTGAGAGATGTCGGTTCCGACGGGACCTGAATGGCAAGTATATGTGCGAAAGAACGGAACTATCAACGGTGGACAAAGAAGGCGTCGGTAGATCCTACGGCTACCATGCAAGAAAGCACCGCAAATACATTAAAATTATTTTTTCCCCTTTTTTCTTGATGTATTCAAAAGAAAACTCAGATTTGTGTTTTTCTATATCTCCCTAAAACAAAAATATGTTGTCTGCCATTTTTAAGCCTATCGCCAAATTATTCTTGACGTGATGACATTCGATTAGTATAAGAATATTACTAATTTATAAAGTCAAATACGTCTTCCATGCATGCAAGAATTGTAAAAACATTAAAAATAATAATTTTCTTCTTTGTTAAAATTTAATTCCCTTCATTATTTTTTTTTCATCTTTTCCTCCTTCCTTCTCATCCTCCTCGTCCATCTCTTATTCTTCTTCGGTTGAATGTTATTAAGCGACACGGTAGAATGTTGGCGAGAGACATCAAAGAAAAGTCAAGTTCACTTAAGGTGTTATGTTTTGAAAATGATTTGATGAAGGTGACCAAAACAAGCCGAAAGTAGCAATGAACATTTAGAGCAATAGAAAAAAAAAAACACTAAATGAAAAAAATAAAAACTAAAACCACCTCCTAAAAAAATCTAAAAAGAAAAAACTTTTTTAAGAAAATAATCATTTTTGTTTTCTCTTTATTTTTCAACATAAAGTTAAAAAAAATACAGATTTTTTTTCCCTCTTGAATCATCATGAGCTTTGTATACTGGGTTAATGCTTTACATTCAATCATCTAATAAACTTATTCATCTCGCATAAAGTGGAATTTTTTTTTCAGTTTAGTTTTGAAGACACATCAAATAAACTAAACAAATTATATCGGTGTGATTAATAATTTTCATGTAGGATGTTTATGATTATAAAGACAGAGACTTACAAGATTGTCACGGCATCCTGCAAAATAATATCATGATTCATCAACTGTTGGTACAAATGCTGGGTTTATTACTGCACTGGGCATTCATCAATCTGGAAATAAAATCATACTCACATATCAGTCAGATATTATCTGGACAAAAAACACCACTTTTCAGTTGATGGCTGATGCAACGAAACTTCATAAGCAAGTCATCACAGGTTCTATAGGCCATCAGTCATGTGGAAAATAAAAGTGATGCATCTTTATTTCAGCCGAACTTTTTTACTTTCCCAATATGGAAAACAGAAGTTCTTGCAAGTTTCTGTGACAGAAGTCACTTCTCAGGCTCAGGTTTTTGAAAAAGTTGCTTCTTCAACCAATCAAAAGGCTGCGGAGATAGATTTAGAATTACAATCTAATAAAATTTTTCATAAAGAGGATGATAATGATAGCAAGAAATATATTTATAGGTGATGCAAGACAACAGAAATAACATACAAAAAACACCAAAAAAGAGTAAAAATAGTCGAAGATGATAAAGACTGCAATGCTCACAAGGTTATTTATGTATTGTTCTTCCTCGAGTCTTACTTCAAACTATTACGTTCTGTTAGTAAGGTCGTAGTAGTAGGTATGTCTATAGTTGTAATTTGTATGAATCATGAACAGCGTAAATAGTTACATGTACAATCATTGTCAATCTAGAAGAAAAGAATACAACATTGGTGTGCTTAAATACATATATAACGTGGTTGGAAACCAATGTAAGATCGTCACATATACAATCATAGTACTACCAATGCATGCATTGGGGGTGTCATAAGCTACAAGCATGGATATGTACAAATATTAGGCACCTCTCTGAATCAACTTCTTTCATTGTGAGCAATGATTCTCGAGAAATATGCATTGAATGATGGAATTGGTCACAACTTTTAAGCTGTTTATGCGTGCTTCATGCAGCTTCAAGTGCCAAAGGTAGGTAAGGTCAAAAGATTCATTCTGGTAACTTCCTTTTTTTCCTTAAAACTTCACCAAATGTAATGTTTCTGTGGGATGCCAAATCATCCTAATTTATCAATCAACTTTTTCAAGAAATCATGATCCTCTAATCTTTACAAAGGCCAAAAGCCCCAAAACAATTCATGACACTTTTGGACAAGGATCCCACAGGTCTTACTTTATGGGTGATCCTTAAATGCTAATATCCAACTTGATTATAGTACTTGATCTTAGCCAAAAGGCCCAGAAAGGTATTAGGTGCATATTGATTAATCAAAAAGCCATTGGGAATAAGATCGTTGCCTGGTAGTTGCTCAAGCAAAGCAGCCACCTTTTTTCATAGTTACTCATTAAAAAAAAAACTTACAAATTACTACCACTCATAGAAGCACCGTATTTACATGAAATTGGTATCTGTCTAATAAGTTACTCTCGCAGAAGAAATGGTCAAAGAAAAATTGAAAAAGTTTCATAAATCTGCAATCTTATCCATCTTAAGTTTTTAGAAATAGCTGTATATGATATTTACAGAAGTTCCTAAATCTTACTGCTTGATACTTGGTTTGTTAATTTTCATTATTGATAGAATCAATCTTTCTAATAAGTTGCTACTCTTACTGAGACAGGAACATCTAAGGGAACATAAAGAAGCAGGAGAATAACAATTCTCTCATTAAGCAGCTACAAATATATCCTATGCATTGTTCACGTCCCATCAGACTAGAAGGTAATATTGACCTTAAATTGGTTGGAATGGTTATAAAAGATATATTAGTGGTGGGGGGCTACAAGAAGTGCATGAAGAACATTATCAGGTTGCATGGAATTTGCAAAAAGCGACTAAGTAAACCAAGACACTAGACTCTACTTTTCTAGGAATTTGTTTTCTCTCAATTAGTTCCTTCAAAGGCCTTAGTCCTCTATAAATGCTAAAAATAAACCTAATGAAGATGGTTAATTTTAATAGCTTGGTATTACAGTAAGGTACTATGAGCAATCATATGAGCTTCTATGATCTTATCATGGTCGAGGAGATGTTCATCGGTGCCACCCACATCTGAGAATAAGCTTTCAGGCCAAAAGTATCAATAGCTTTGTTATCTAAAGATATTCCCAAATACGAAAGAACTTGAATAGGAAAGAAGCAACATGATAGTCATGTGCATGCTACTCATCAAGCCATATTTATGAGAGCATCACTACCTAGGCCCCAATAAAGTGTCCCTCCTTAAGCTGCAATAAAACACCATAATTGACAAATCTACCGCTGCACAAGGGAAAGAAATCACGGAAGCACCTTTGATCAAGCAGTAACTGCAATATGTGAAGATCATAACAACCCAAACAACCAGTAGTCGGTCTAACTCACCAGGTGTGTTGTCAAACTGGTGCATCAAATTTGCTTGTGGTGGTCTTGCTCATGGGTGGAATGATACTTCGAGCACTACTTCAACCAATCAAATTATGTGTCCAATTGTCCGCAACAATAAATGACACCACAACCTTCATATGGTTGTACCTAGATGCATACGTGTATGTGGCCATGCCTAACACCTTTACATAGCACTCCCTACAATGGCGCTATGCCTCAGGCTGTTGATCAGGCAATTTCCCTATATCGGTATATCCTACTGCTGAACATACAACAATAATACAATTGACAGTAGTTCAGCCTTTATAGAGAGCGATGGCAGCAACTCCAACTTCCTATTTAAGGAGGAAGACATGGTATACTGTCTATACTCAATAACAAGAACAACAACAATGCCAGGACCGGAGTCACCTTTGCCTCCACTAAACCATTATTTTCAGCCATCTAGGAAGCCTGATGAGCCCTACAATAACCAATTGGCCTCACTCGCGCAGGTAAAATAGAGTTTCCCATATTTAACAAGGCTGTTTCAAATCAGTTTAAGTCTTCATAATTATCAGCTGCTAGACTACAGCTAAGGAATTGTAGATTTCATATGCTGCATACTATATGGTTTAATGCTACTTCTTGTCACTGGTGCAACTGGTACTTGTCACAGGCTGACACACCCACTTGGAAAAAAAATTTTGAAGCCTTGACGACCATCAGTAACATGATTACAATTTTTTTTCTATTAACTACAATTTCCAAGCAAAAACTTCACGAAAATATAATTGAATCGAATAGCGGCAACGATGCGTAAAAGAAGATCTGAAAAACAGATACAAAAGAAAAAATCACTACGATTAATTGTGGTGCCCAGTCGAGACGCGCAACGTCGATAATTTTCGCTCTCAAACATGAGATGTTAAGATCGTAACGACGCAAAAATTCATCTTTATCAAAAGGGAGAAAGGATAATTACTCGAGCCAGCAAAGAAAGCATCGATCTACTAATAGGATTAACAGAGGGTACGGGGACGGGGATCATCTCTGTTATACCTGGATGAGCCAGAGGGCGCTGGCGGTAGCGGCGACGCCCCAAGTGGCGGCAGCGGCGACGTCCGTCGACTGAGGGCGGAGGCGGGGCCGAAGGAACTTGAACATGCCCGATCCCGTCGCCATCTCCGCCCAGACCCAAATCTAATCGGTGGATCAGAAGAGGGAGACAGTAAATGCTTCCGAGGTAGGGTTTCCTTCCGATAAGGACTTCGATGTTACGAGGAACGAAGACTCGCTTTCCCAATAAAGGACAAAACGAGACGGGACGTTAAGAGAACTTTCACCGCTTGAACTCGTAAAGTTTTTTTTCCTTTTTTACCCTCATCTAAAAAAATATATATTTTTAACCTTCTTATATTGCTTAATATCTCACATTCTACATTTTTGCTCATCTTTTGAAGAAGAAAAAAGAGAGAGAAAAAGTGATATTTTTAATAAAAAAAAAGTCATTTGTTGGAAACAATAATAGATTATTTTAATTATTATAACATAACGGTCTTTCACTTTTTTTTTTCTTGTTTCGATCGTTATAAGTTAAGAAGGAAAATATATGAAATTATGTCATCCCAAAATATCTAGAATTCCAGATTATACACAAAATTAATTTAAAATATATTCAAGATCTTATTTATGGGGGAAATGAAATTATTAACGCCATCAACTCATTTTTAAGAATAAAGTTTAATATGACATGTTAACTTTTTTTTTTTAACCTCGAAAGCAATTTCTTATAGATAACCATTTCACATAACTTTTATCTCAAACTTTTTCTATTAATAAAAGAGCCTTAAAAAAACATAAAATGAGAAATAAAATCAACAATTGATAAAGGAGTTTATATAGATAATCCAATTACAACATGCCCGTCAGACATTTTGTCAATCCAACACATAACCCACATAATGCCCAATGATTCTGCATAATTACTCTGGTGGAATAATTCCCAACTTAATTCTGATGATTGTTGAATAACATCTGAATCTTATATTTTACTAATCATGTGATACAATTAGTTTGTCCATCATTCATTTTGACAATTGACCTTAAAAAAATTAAAATCAGAGAAACTATAATACCATAAAGCAAAAAATCAATGGTAATCTAGACTCAAAACTTTCGGTACAGAGTAATAAAGCAATAGCTTACTGTACTGTCATTGTGGAAAGATCTATAGATAAATTCAAGCATATGGTGAATGGAGAAATAAGTAAATCAGAAAATGTTTTGTAAGAAACAATAAAAACGGATTCCATGTCTAAGATATTTCCTACTAGAAAATCATGGTAAAAAATCCTGTTCAGAAATAAGTATGTTGATTGTGCAAGATGAATCAACTAAACTAAATGGTGTAATGAGAAAGTTACAATTATACAGCAAAAAGAAACAATAACATTGCATTTCAATTGATTATGGTGCATCTACAAACAAAGAATTCAAGCATTCCTATTCCTAGGAAATCCAATTTGGTTACTCCCACCACAAATGCAAGCGAGATGCAAATGAGCTTTAGAAGTCTGATGCAATGGCATTGAAGAGTGAAAATACCAAAGAAGGTCAATGCTACATACACCTAGACAAACTGCTTTATGTTTGCAATATTTAGAACTACTTAATTCTCGCTATCACTGTCACTGAGAATAGAATTTTACCATTCATATGTTTCACCTGCAGTTGAGTTCATACATCTGTTCCAACAAAGTTTAGCAGAGACCCACGCCTTTCATGGGCTATGGTTCCTCGTTTCCATAACATGTAGTAAAAGATTAAAGCCTGCAAGGAAGTCATGGGATTTTGTCTTGATATAAATTCTTGACTGAAAATGAATATAAGATATGAAGAACATCAATTGGTGTAATGATTACCAAATAGACCTAACAACAACCTCACACATACTTGTATCTTTATAAACGTTCAGTACTGGTTTACACAATCTTCATATATACATGGTGCCTGGTCAATATTAAACATAAGCAAAGAAAAAATCTTACTGGAACCTTGCCAAAGTTCACACCATGAATATAAAGTTAAGATGCATAGTTGAACATCATAGTAAGATACATGTATATGCACACATCTAAAATCCATAAGAAAATGCCCAAGGAAAATGATTTGCAGGATAAGAATGACGACAAGGTCAGTCATTGGGTTCAATCTGCAGACTTGGATGATACGTTGTGTCTTGCTTGCCAAGCAGTTGAATATGCTGATATTGCAGTGCTCGTGATGCTCACTGATTGCCTGGTGAGATCCACGGTTTTCTTAACAGCAAGCCAAACAATCCAGAAAAATCCAATCCATCCTACAGCACAATGTTGTGACAATATTTGCAGGTCAAATTACAGAAACTGCCAAAACAAAAAAGGAAAAATGCAATCTCCCAATTGAAACACCATCATAAAACAATTTTAGATCTATGTTATGTAATCAGATGGTCTCAACATCCAAACTAGCTTTTGGAGCCTTCCTTCTTTGATTTTTGTTTTTTCCTTGGGACCTTTTTTCAAATAAAAATTAGCTACGTGCTCCAACAGTTGTAGAATATCAATAAGCATTATGTACAAAATACTTGCTACAATAAGCAAAACTAATATCATATAGAACTGTTGTATCTCCATTTCAGATGCTTAAAAATTTTTGTTTTCAGCTATTTTTTATAGCATACCTAATTGACAAAGGATTTTTTGGGAATAACAATGTCAAGATAACAACAATCCCTTGTTCATTCTATACTTAAAACAATAATATAAGCTATAAGAAAAGCCGAAGACATCCTGCTTTCTTACTATCTAGTTAAGAACTATCTCTAAGAAAAATTAACAGCAAACAAATTATAATATGAGTAATGTATACTTGAGTTAGACCGTGCTAAGCCCCTGAAGAGAAAAGAAACTCATTATGGACCCTTTTTTTCTTATTTGGACAAGGAACTTACTCCTAGAAAGTCATCAGCAGAAAAAAAATGCACATGATACAGATTTGAGCCAAATGACAAAAGATAGCTGAAATATTATGATTGTCCTCATTTGGGTTGAGTACCAGATATAACAAAACCCCATTGTTAAGCATGGAACCTCTTCTAGAAGGTGGGTAGCAACCACTTGATCACAAGTGCAGATTTTTTTTTTTTTTTTTTTTTTTTTTTGAGGCAACAGTCTGGGCATTCATGATGCGCAACTCACATGAAGCAACTGTGTTTGCACCATCTGGGTTGTACAACAGGGACTTGAATACCCAGAACTTTAACAAAAATAAGATAATAAATAGGTACATTTTGGTCATCTAATGGAGGGACTTGTGATATTACAGAATACACTCCAAGTTTGAACTGCTGAATAATCATTCAGAAAGCAATAACCACATGAGGCTCGTGAAACAAGAAACTTGGTGAAGATTCTCCTGATTATGCCTTTGATGTGGTAACGAAGTCGTTTAAGGAACCTATTTGATGAAAGTAACAAATCCTTAGGAGAACAAGGTCTTCATTAGCAGGGCTACATTCTAGTTCATCAAGCATAAGCAATGAAAAGACTCCACAGGAGTTTTTGCTGCTCTAGTACAGCTTATTTATGTCTGTTTGTTGTTCAGCTCAGACAACATAAATTTCCAGAGGATAAAAGGTAGATTTTTTTGGCCTTATATAGCCCCCGGAAATTAAGAGACACTAGATGAGAATAAAATGGAAATTGTTACATACCAGTAGCTATCAAGACTACAACTATTGCTGAGATCGTTGTAGCTGAAATCACAAAAGTTGCAAATAGTAATGCTCCAATATAAACTGTGGTTAAGAAAGTAAAGAAGACAACTAAAAAGCCTCCAGCAGCTGCAGATGATACTAGAAAGGAGACAATGATAGCATTTAATGTGGCTGCGAACAAGAAAAACATGAAAATCATCAGCCCTGTCAATGCCAGAAGAGTGATTGTTCCAACCTGTCATGCAGCAAAGACAACTGTAAGTTGATCTCAATTTGAATGGAAGTGACAAACCTAGGGTTTCTACTTAAAACTATCAAGTATCAACATATTACCACTTGAACTAACATAAACTCAGACACCACACATCCTGTGGTGTGTATAAGTGACTAAGCAGCAATAGTAGACAAAAAGGAAGTAACCAGTGAGGTATATATAAGTGACTAGGTTCCCATCAATGTGGAGTTTGGGGGAGGATTAATATATGCAGCCTTCCCTCCAAATATAAAGAGACTGTTTATGTAGCGAAAGTAGTCAAAAGACAAAGTTAAAATGAATTTTTGATTGTAAATACTGGCACTGAAAAAAACTCGAATAGCTTTTGTGTCTTGCTTGCACCAAAGAACTAAAGTTTGAAGATTGAGATAATATGATACAGAATGCTGCAGTTGCATTTGCCAGATACATGTAGCTGAAGCAATATGCTGCAGACAGAATCTTAGTTCCTCATAATGTGCAAACATTGTATATGTTAGCATAAGAAGATTTGATAACTCGAAAGCATTACAAACAGAAAGTGCAACTTGCATTAACAAACACGACAATAACACAATTTCAACTTAAAGTGTGTAATATAAACTTTAACTTTGCAAGAAAATTTAGTCATTAACCTGAACTTCAACTTTCAATTTGTTATTTGGTGTGCTCCAGTATACAATTGCATAGATTTTCAACTTATAAGTTTTTTTATCTGACTTCTCATTCCTCCTCACAGCAGGTGTAGAGAACCTCCTATTCTAGTGCCACAAACTTGTTCCACTTCCTCGTCTGACTAAGCTTCAACCCCTTCATGCCTGTACAACCCCACAGAGAAGCACCCACATGAAAATTATTCCCAATGATGGGGCTTCCAACACTGCCTCACTGTTTTTAGCTACATCATAATGTATGTGCTAATCACGATAGAACCACACTTACTATACTCGGTTTCTTTCACCCTTAGGTGGCTGCCAATGCCTCACACCAAATGACCAAATTGCCCAAGATCCTCGAAGTCTACACTTTGGTTTCTCGACACCATATTCTACTATTCAGATTCAAGAAAATTTTCCTTGTCAGCACTCTTTGATTTATATAGACTCCAGCACCACCCCCTGTTACTAGGACCAGGTGCACATAAGACTGGATACAGTGAAATTTTGAGAATCCAACTAAAACCACTGCCCTTACTTCATCCTAGAGACCTTGTATCTACCTCTCTTCCATGGATATGAATGCCTCCCTTCAAAACATCAAATAGTCTAAGGTTCCCAACATACATAACATTGCTTTTGACACTACATCCTACAAGTCACATCAATCCCTTAATTTGTTTACAGATGACAAGGGACAAATTAACTCCTTTTCCGTAAGAGAATAATGGTTACCTTATGCAAGTCCTAAATATAACTTGAAAAAGTGAAAATGGATCAATTTACTGTTTCTTCTACATAACATGCCCGCTTCACTATTTAGACACCCCAATCAGATAACAAGAGATTCATTCACTATGTTTCTTTTTCCGACTGTCACATATACAAATAGTAAATCTCCTAAAATGAAATATTACAATGAATTCCTAATATGTCAAGAGATTTGGTTATTGTATTTTTACTTCTAAGAACTACAGGAACTTGAATATTTGTATCAGCCTAAGTTTCTGAAATGAACCACTTTCTTTGGATCAGAAAACATAACCTAGGATGAAAGTAAGGTATATGACTCACTATGCTTACCTGTCATGGGTTACTAAGGACATGTTGATATCTTTATAACTTGAAATTACTAGGCCAACAACCGTTCTCCATGGCTAAATTTCTTCACAGCCCATCCTACAAATAGCTCCAATCTATTGGATATCCCTTGCCTACAACTGCAAGGTAGAAACCTTTGCTGCATCTGCAGTCTGTTCCTGGCAACAACTGGAGCATCTCCATGTGATGGTGCAGAATTCAGTCTATATATAAAAAAAAAGAAGTTAAACTGAAATTTAAAAAAGAAAAGGGCTACTTTGCACTTTGCAGGCATTCCGGAAGCAAAATCTTTAAATCTTACATTTACTGCTAGGATATTCTTTTCTATTTCCTGGTTTTAAGGAAAAGAAGAGGTGACAGAATCAACTGACGAACTTTTCCATTGAAAAAAATCAGTATTTTGAACTAGGGCAAGGTAAACACTCCCTAAGGTTTCATTTGACAGAATATAAACTAGGATAAGCAGTGGATTAAGGCTTAAATTGCATGAAATTATATTAACCTAAGCAGTACTATCTTTTACAAAATGAAAATAAGGATAACAAATGCAGTTACCCTCAACTCGAATCCCTTTTCAGAGATCTGGTGCCTTAAGACAACCTTAACTGACTAAATTAAGTTGGTAATCATCCCACGTCGTTCCCGGGGCCTAAAAGTCTGAGTAGTTCTATATACTTCTCATCAAAGATCTTAGCTTTCCGAATCAACATACCTAACATCGACTCAAAATCTTACAATTACAAGAGGGGTTAAAACGGACAACCAAAGAACATTCGACTCAATTATCTTGAAGATTTTATAAGCGATTATCACTGCACGAAGAAGGCTATCCACGCACCGCGATGACAAACAGAGCACGAGGAGAGCCACCGCGTCGGGTCCACAAGAGGAGGTCCCGAGCGGAGTTCCTGGAAGCTTCTCGGAGGCAGGGAGAGGCCTTGTAATAGGAAAACTTGAGCCGCTGAAGGAATGCGGGAGGAGGCGACGCCTCGGGCGGTGGCAAGACGACGCCGGCGAGGAAGTCGCGGATGACGGAGTTGAGCGTAAGTTCGCCCTCAGAGGCGGAGGGGCCAACCTCGATCTCGATCGGACAAGGGAGACCACCGTCCGCGCCCACTCCGCCGTTGGATCTCGTCGTCTCCCCGTCAGAGTCCACCATCTCACACTGAGAGAGAGAGAGAGAGAGAGAGAGAGACGATGGTTGGGTTGGGTTTAAAACGTCTTAACGCTGTCGCGTCTGGTGATGCCCAATAAAAATGACTCCTCCAACAGAGCACATCAACGTGGATCAAACGACGGACCCACTGATAAGACTCTGCAACTTCGTTGGCTGATATGGCAGGTAACGAGGTGGGTATAAAGCATCTCGAGTCGAAAAGGGTTGTTCTTGATCTTTCTCGTCTCTCCTAATGATTGATAAGACTAGTATAGTTCAAAAAAGACTCTTTCTAGGAAAGCTTTTTCGCATAGCGTCCTCGTTTCTAGAATGATCAAAAAGTGTTTGGACGAATTTTCGAGAAAAAAAAATCGTTACTTTTCAAAATTTTTGGTAAAGCATTTTTCTCTAAAAAATTCTAAAATATTATTATTTTTAAATAATTATTTTACCTTCATTAACCATCGCTCTTGGCTCAGTCGATCGACCATTGATCGTAGGGGAGAAAGGAAGGGGGGACTGTTATTGATCATCAGTGAAGAATGAGAGGGATTAGTAATATGCCCTTGTTCACCATCAACAAAAGGAGGGGTGGTGGCCTTCGTTGTCACCCGCAAAGCCTTCCTCGTGTCGTCGACCATAAGCAAAGAAGGAGAGGGTGCGACTAACCCTTGTCATCAGCTGCAGGGGATGAAGAAAATGCACATACTTTTTATCGTCGTTATCTTTTGCACGGGTCACGAATAAGGTATGCAACAATTGGCCCGACAGGGTTAGTGGAGGTAAGTCCAGTAATATCAAATAATCTTTTCATATTGTCAAGAGTGTTGTTTCAAAATAATAGTACAATATAAGAAATTTCAAAAAATATGAGTTTTTTTTATAATTCACCCGTAGAGTTCTTACTTTTTCAAGAGCGAAAAAATCCAAAGTTTTAGATTTTTTTTAAATAGCATCAAGTTTGAAAAATTCTTTTAGAGCATATTTTTTCAAAATGATCATCGTACCCCCTATCAATCGTTGCCCTCACCCTTCATCGGACTGACCTAGTGATGGAGGCACAGTGGCCCTTATCGCACCCTGTTGGACTAATAATGAAGTGACCCTCATCGCCTTCATATGAGCAAGAGACGTAAACGACACAACATGGCACCTTCGCAACTAGAAGTGGTCCTTAACACCATTGCGTGAGCAAAGGTGCAAGCAGTAATGGTGACCCTTGTCAACCTTACATAAGCAAGGGTATAGCCTCGTTGTGTGACACATTTGCAACCAACAATAATGGTGAGGGTTAAGAGTTTAGTGAGATTCGATTGGGACCACATAGCCTCTTTGCCATTAATCGTAGTCGAGAAAAGAGGTGGGATGGGTGAGGACGGGGGAGGTGATTTGAGAGGGCATGATTTATCCTCACAACAACGATAATGAGAATCAAGGGCCAAGTGAGGGCTAATGGGTGGGATGAGCATGCACGAGGTGAAGGGAGCTACCGGTGGGGTGCAGACATAGGCACGACGAGGGTTGGCACAAGTGGAGGTGCAATTAGGGACGGGGCAAAAGTTTTTCAAAATGACAAGGGCAAAATCATCTTGTTACGCAATTAGAGGTGCTTTCTGAGAATTTTTCAAGCTTAGAGTGCTTTGTGAAAAAAATTTAAACTTAAGGTGCTTTACGAGAAATTCTAAAATATGTTTATAATATTTTTTAAATGGATATATAATATTTTTCTATTGAATTGGAATCATCATAATCCTATTCAAAAATATTATAATTCAATCTTAATTAATTTTAATTCACATAAATATTGATTGTTAACCTTATTATATTTATTAAGGTTTCTTAAAATATTATAAGGTTTCAAAATGTATTCTAAATGATTGGGGGACAAAACATGCAAAAAAAAAAACTTACTTTTATATAAACCTATAGAAAAATACTATAATCAAGGAACGATGACTCAAAATACAATACAAATGAATTTATCACCTTTACTGGGATTTCAAGGTATTTTTAGTTTAAAATTTTAAAATCAAAACATATAAAAATTAACTTCTATTGTAGTATTTTTAAATATGATAATAATATTTTTTAATCCATCATTAAGAATACTATAAACCTATATAAAAACACTATAACTAGGCTGATTCAGGTTATAGATTAGTCCAATACAAAGGACGAGATTCCTATCAAGAAAATTTTGAAACTAAGAGAAAAGAAGGGTATTATTTGAGAAAAATAAAAAAAGATAAAAAAACCTAAAATTAGATTCTCTCTCTATAATCTTTTTTTATTAAATTATTTCTATTGGCAACTCTTTTTTCTTATTTATAATTTTATTTTAAATAAATTTAATAATTCTAAAATATTTCTCTATAAATAGACATAACCACCTTTATCATTCTCCCATTTTCGTCTTTTCCACCCTTTTCGACATTCATCAAAGGTGAATATATACCTCAATCAAAACAACATGATCGAGTTGAGTCTCCACTTTTGAAGCATCCTCTTATATACCTCAATCAAAACATCATGATCGAGTTGAGTCTCCCATTTTTAAACATCCACTTATAGAGAGAAAGAACCATATCATCACATGTCAAACTCCCTTATCAAACAATCAACATGGTAAAGATATACCTCAATCAAATATAGTGAAACTGCCATCGCACATAACTACTCATCTTCCCCTTTAAGATCACTGGGTTTTGGCAACCAACTTCAATTTTGATGTTGATCTTGCAAGCTCACGAACCAAACATGTGAAGGTACTTCCATGCTGATTCTGAAATTATAGAACATGAATCAAACATGTCAATCGATTTGGCTTTCCAACTCCAACAGATTTCAGTTTCCAATTCTATTATGATTCCATTGACAGGCCAAACGTTCCCTACAATTACACTCTGCATTTGCTATGGTTCAATTGTCGGACTATGAGATCAGATCCAAGCAATGGTAAGACACCTCATCATCAAACAAAAATAGTTAAATTACTTCAAGTTGACACTTCAGGTCTGATCTATCAAGAAAGGAGGAACAGTAATTGTCCACTAAACTGTTCTAGATATTATCACAAGGTACAACTTACTGACCAACCACAAAAGCCATATGTATAGTGACTTACCAGACAACTATGTCTGTCCTTCATTACCTGATTTTGAAAATGATGCTATAGAAGTTCGATCGTAGGAACTCTCCCAGTTTTTCCCATCAAAGTACCTAATTTCAACATGAGCAAGAGTACCAGAGTCGACACACTTAACCGTCACTGCAACACCATCAGGATTTGATCTTGGGAAGTAGAAAGAAGTTATACCACATATCTTGCAGAAGGTATGCTTGGCAGTATGGGTTCCGAAAGTATATGTTGTTAGGAACTTATCAGAATCAGCTGCAAGCTTGAACTTGGATGATGGCACAATGAAGTGGATATTGCCTCTCATGGAACAGTCAGAGCAGGTGCAACTCCATGCTACCACACTTGATGGTGCTTCAACTTGCCACCTCACATGCTTACAGTGGCAACCACCAAGGTGAACGACGGAATCTCCATCCATGAAAGTGTATTCTACCTATTAATCGATAAAAGATTATCAAACAGAATTTGGGTATTTCAACACAGTTTATCTTAATAACATTGAAAGTTAAACAACAGTCTAAAGGAGGTACAAGCTTCAAAAGAAGATTCCTCATGGAGTAATTTCTTTTTCCCAGTAACTCATGACCTTTAGTCATGACTACAAATCAATATAGCAAAAAAAGAATGCTAGTTGTTGTATATCAAAATCAGCAAGTACTAATGCGTCTTAAATGCTAGATCCTAAACCGGAAACAGAGTCGCGTCCATATAAATATCATGACAGGTTCGTCTGCAAATTCCTGAATAAGGTCCTCTATGATCTGCCAAGTTCTATACCAATCTTTATTGTATACAGTGTGACATACACATTATATCTGAATCTTTCCTTTATCGAAAGATTACTAAATTTACAACAATCGACTATAAGTGCCAAATTCTTCAGCTTCTTCAAGCGAAGGTAACTTAACCACAAGGAAAAACCCAGCCAAAAACCAACCAAATTGAAGCACAATTTTAGCACTGACATCTCGAAAGTGTCAAAGATTGAAGCAACAAAACAGTAAGAATTCCATAACAACAACACTTGTAATGAGTCTTGTTACGAGTTAAATCCCATTCCAGTATGACGTTTTGCAGTAAAATCATGACCCTAAGTGGTCAAAATTCAATGACACTACATAATTGGGCCATGAGGCTTCTAATTAATTCGGTTACTGAAATCCTCTGTCCTTTTGAAGCCTTGTGTCCAGGATGATAATATGTAGGATAACGAATCTAACATAACTTTTCATTATTACACATGAGATAGAGCTATTTTATAGAGTGTCAAATGCTAACATAAATCAGAAAAGAGTAAAGGATATCATATACCCTTTTAACTATACTATTCCTGATCTTACAATTAGCCAGCTAATTTCCTAGAGAATGCAACAAGTTACTTGAGATAAATGGAATATACACTTTGAAAAAATATGACACCTAAATCTAATCAATGTTCTTACAAGACTCCAATATTTCTGTTTTAGACACTGTATATCATAACCAGACACAGAGTAGTTCACTGTTCTACAAACCCCATAAAATTAACACTTTAAAACTAATTAATCCTCTCAAGGAGTTTACTAAAAGCTTTAGCAGATTTTCCCCAACAACAACTGTGAGAGTAAAGACAGAGAATGAAAAGAAAATAGTTTATGTCTGGGCAATGTAAAATCGGAATTGGATTAGCAGAATCTAAAAAAAATTACAGTTTTGATAATATCATAACATGAAAATATACAGAAAGCCTCATCATGTCTACCGTTTTTGGCCCATAACTCAAGTAATAACTCAACAAGAACGTACCTGCTCGAGCCGGTGAAGGATAGGCAACCCGGACTAGGCCGTGGAACCTGCTGTCGAGGTAGTTTGTAGGAGGGGTAGGCACCCGGCGAGGACCAATCCAGGCAGCGGTGGTATCAAGGGGAGAAGTGTAAGTGTCGGAGGAAGGAACGGCGGCGGCGGTGACGACCACACAAGCGGCGCTCGTGAAGAGGAGGGGCGGGCTTTGGAGGACGCGGTGCGACTAGGGCTCCTCGGCCTTGAGAGCTTCGTGGCTCGTTTGAGCTCATCCGATCAGAGCCCAAACGCTTTGCGGCTCGGCCCATTATGAATGCGCTATAATTCTATTTAAAAAACATTTTAACTAGACTTCAATTACTCTAAATCCAAATCAACTTTAATTGTTAATTTTATCCTAAATTTTGAGGTTTCATAAAATGATTTATTTGAGAGTGTGGACGAAATCAAGATTATTACGTATATTTTCAATTAATCATAATTAATGTCTATATCTTTTTTTTAAAAGTATTATATTTATTTCTGTTTAAGATACAAATAATAATAATAAGAAAGACGAGATTTATTCAGTTGCTATATTTTTAATAATTTTACAATTTTTTTTGTTATTATAGAATTTAAAAACATTATAATTTTATTTAAGAACGCTGTAATGAGTCTTAATGAGTTTGACGCCCTACACGTTTTAACTAACCATGTTATGTACCTATTGCATGTGCAGCATTATGCACGGATACACGTTATATTGTAGTTTGTAGGAACAATTACATGAATCACCAACCTTAGCAAGGCTATATATGGAATTTTGATTTAATAGAATCATTAACTTCACAACGCTTGCCCTTTGCCGACGCGAGAAACCCTTAGGGTTCCAACGAGCGATCAAAATTTGCTATCCGCTTCATCCCCCCTCCTCCACCCCCCACAAAAGAAAGGAACGCTTGAAATCATCTAAAGAACGTCCAATCCATCCAAATTCTCCCATGTCCACTTGAATCCGTCGGGGTTTCTACCACCAGAAAGCCTAGTAGAAAGCTTGGAGCATTAACCCTCTCCGATACTTTACCCTAGACTCTCATCAGCTTCTTCCCGCTGAGGCCGCTGAAGTTTCTCCCCCTTTTCTTGTGTGCGGGGCCTTCTTTGTGATCTTTCTTTGAGCCAGCTGAGGGGGAATCTGTGGTGATCTCGAGGTATTTCTTTTGGTTTTCTTGTGGTTTTCCCCTTAGATTGCTTATTTGATCTTTCATCTGGATTTTACTTTTAATTGTTTGATCGTTTGTGATTACTGCTGAAAGATCGTTGATTCGAGCCATTTGCTTCAGACTAATTCGATGCTTGTATAATGTGATTATGAGCCCTGTGTATATTTTCCTGTAGAATGAACTTTTATATACCAGTGCATGTGACGGTTAAAAGTGCATTTTAGATATCTAGGTGGTGGTTAATAGTTCTGATATGGGAGTTGGAGGCCTCCAATCCTAAATTCTGTTCCCTGCCTGCCCCTTTCTCACTAGGGGCCTCTAACTGGTGGCAGCGGGGACTTCTGTTGCCAGTAGCTGCTTCTCTTTTGCTGTCCTCATATTTGGCAGATGCATTGGACATGTATCCACACATATCTGATGCATACCAGTGTCTAATGCGTGGCTCCCAAGATGCCTGTGTTTGTGCGATAGAGGATCTTAGTGATCTAGATTTCTCATGGCTGCCATAATTTGCATCTCAAGCCCAAAGCTTATTACCAAAGTGTCATGTATGCATGATGCCCAAATTTCCATTATGTGTTATTGATCAAGCACCAGGTTAGTTAATTAAATATTCACTCTCTTCTGCTAAAAGCTGTCAAGTCATTGTGATGAATCCTTGATTGTTCACTGGTGAATCCTTCCCATGACTTTTGCAAAGCATAGACTGTAATGATGAGTAAATATCACAGTAAGTCCTCTTTCTCATTTATCTTGAGCACCACTAGCTTGTTACCATCTTAAATGCTAGATAATCAAAAGTTGACTCTTTTCTTGTATATAGCTGTTGAATCACCATGGTGAATTCCTAGTGGTTTGCTTGTGAATCCTTCCTTGTTGTGTTCTCATAGCATAATATGCAGTCAGATTGCTAGTCATATGTGCCCTGCAAGCCAATCACATGAGTGATAACACTTATGACTTGATATACACTTTTTCTTTTTGCGTACTATTAGGCGTTTTATTATTTTATCTTACGTGTTGTATATATTGTGATGTTCTTGGATCTGTGCAATGAGAATTGGATCGTGATAAGATCACGAGATCGATTAATCTTTAAACACAGATCCTAAATTATCCTGGTCATAGGTTACTCAAGAAGGACATCGAGATAACCGGATAGACTAGTGTGTTGTATACCCATCCATATGATTGAGGTGGCTGGTCTCATAGCTACTATGGGGACACTAAATGCCATATGCTCATTGGGAAATGAGTTCATGAATCCGCCTTTTTGGTGGTTATTAATATCTTACATCAGACATCGATTCCGTAGTCCCGTCTATCTGTATGAGTATTCCACTCTTTGATACCGGACTTATAGGTTTAGAAAGTTTCAGATCTAGTATAGTCGGTTATTGGGAGTAGTAGCCAACCTTATGAAGGCTATTGAGTGTCAATAGAGGATCATCCGCTTTCGGTATCATGAAAGGAATATCTCATGTATTTTTGCTTGAACAAATCCTTGACCAAGGTTATTCATTGAGAGAGAAAAAGTTCTCCTAGAATCAAGCGCAAGAACAAGACTTTGAGGAAAATCGATGGTCCCAGCCATACTCGGATAGGTCTCTGGGATATTAGATGAATGAGGGACTATAGATACATGGTAACTGATGATAGATAGGTCCAAAAAATTAAATTTTTCTCAGATCGTCTGGGGTTGAGTGACCTAGTCTGCAGCCGATGAAATTATTATAGAGATAATAATTCACTAAGTTAGGAGTTCGACAAATATGACTCACTTTATTTCGATATTGGGCCTAGAGAGTCACACGCATATGGTAGGTATTGCGACGAGTAGAAGTTCGAATATGAGATATCCGCTGGAGCCCCTAACTTATTGGATATCCATTAAGCCCCTGAATTATTGGATCGTAAGATGAGATCTAATAATTGCTAATAAGAGATTATTGGGTAGAGACCTACTAATCCAAGAGGCTTGGATAATTGGATGGAGATCCAATACCCAACAGGGCAAGATCCATTAGGGTTTACAAGGGGCCTCTATAAATAGTAGGGAACCAAAGCTCTATAGGTTAAGGGTTATCTTGGTAGCCACCTCCTGTTCTCTTCTCCCCAGAGAAGTGCATCGTCGCAGTCCCTGCCGTGTGGATATCACTAAAGAGGAGGACACTTGACCTTCTTCAGCCTCTCCTACAGATCTGTAAGGATTCAGGGATATACGATCTCCCTAGGTATTTTCTTTAACACATGCAGTTTTCGCGGATTTGTTTTGATGCACCGATCTTGCACGAAACGGAAATCTGGAGTGTTTTTGTTTTTGTTCTTCCACTGCGCATTAGATGTCGCTCCCCAGAAGGATTTCCCAACACAAATGTCATAAATGCTCTCTTTTTTGCTATTTTTAAAAAATGCTACCCAGCCTTGCCACTATGAAAAATGCCATATCCATTTAGGATTTTTTTTCATGTTTATTTTTTTGTCTCTATTGTTTGTTTCTTTTATAACTATTTCGTTTTTGGGGGGAGATGGGGATGTTAGATTATACGTATGACATCTTTCTAGCGATGGCAAAAGAATGAGAACAAATTATAGTGGATCATGGATGATGTTATGTTAGACTGAAGAGTGAATCAGAAATGAAGGAGGATAATGATTTTGCAGAATGATGTAGCTATGTTCCATGATATGTGATTCGTATGCTGGTGGTCTCTGAAGTAAAAGCATGCTAATGAGTACTGTTTTATTGGAATAAATAAGGTTGTCAAACTTATTAGCTTGGCTGACTGTTTTCACTTGAAAAAAATGTTCTTTTCAAATACAAATATCATCATGACTTTAGTATTTGCTTTTTGTTTTATGAGATTGTTCTATGATTTTATTATAAGGGTTTGATTCCGTTGCTGAACATATCCTTTTAGTCACTGATGTTAAATTCCAGAGAGAATGATGTACATTCTGCTTGCACATGATTAGGCTTCCACAAGACAATTTTGGGATATCTGGTTTTGATAATTTAATGAATGCCAGTGAAAATATGAGTTTGAGTGTGTTAATGACGTTCTGCTGCCAAGTGTTTGAGTTTTTGACTTATTTTTGCATATCATGCTGATTTTGTGGGATTGTTAAGAAGTAGTCTGCAAGTATTTCTTTTACGAACAATTGATTCAATGAATCCATATAAGGCATCATCTGATTGTTATGGACTTCCAAATTTCAAACTTGGAGTTTGTTTGTAGTTTTCTGAGAGGGTTGGTTCTACCATTATATCTATGCCCTTAGTTTTTCATTACAAAGGTTTATTTCTGTAAGAGCTTTCTATCTTGTGGAAATCGTAATGTTTTATACCTTGGGCCATTTCTTTTAAATGAACAAATAAATTGAGTTCAATTTGTTGTTTTGTACTGCAGGTTTTAGTTATTATCTTTGGCCTTTTCCTAGTCAATTGCCAAATGGCCACATCTATGGGTATGCCAAGGGATGATTTGATTAAGAATCGAACTGCTAATCAAAGAGGGAGAGGGAGAGGGAGAATCCAAGGCCAAGGCCAAGGCCAAGGGCGGGGCCATGGGCGTGGTGATACTTTCCGTGGAAGGGGAATGGGCATGCTTCATCGAGGCAGTCTCAGTGTTAATATGCGGCCATCTCCGTACAAAATTGCTAAGGCAAGCCTAAAAATGTTGCTGTTTATTTTGCATGTTCAAGAACTTGAATCATTAGAATGCCAGACATGAAGGGGAGAATATCTGAATTTTTCACATGGAGAGGCCCTTGCACTACTTTTGGATTATATTGCTTTTTGGTGTATGATTCATTAATGAAGTATTTAAAGGGGAGAATTTCAAAGGATCTGTTGCTAAATTTGGAACTTTGAATCTTCGACGGTCGAGCCTTCAATTTATATGCTAGTTCATGGAGTCTTTTTTTGTTGAAGTGCTTAAGGAGTTGTACTTCGGAACTGGAGCTCTCTCAACAGTAACTTATCATCAGCATATGACATTGGTGGATTTCTCTACTTCCATTTGGTCTCTGTACACATTATATGCTATTTTGGTGGAATCCTCATCTTCATTTTTCATGTGCATTCTTTATATGCTAAATGTTATAGCTCATATCACATATTAGTAAAAGGTATGCTCTTTCTACAGGGGGTTCCCTTTTATAGATAGGTTACATGAACTCTTCTTCATGAGGATGAACTTTAATACAACGGTAAGGTTGCATTGTGACTAGAATTCGGGTCATAGAAATAACCTTGCTATTTGTTGTGGTAAAGTTGTTTGAATTGGCCCTCCTACAGACCTCACATTGGCAGGCGCCTCATACATTAGATCACCGCCCTTTATGAACCTTTCTTCATTCTTCCGTGGACTTGTTATTCACACTAGGTAGATCAGCTTTATGATTATGTGCTAACATATCTATTCCATTATCTGTATCTTTGGCTGCAACTTCATCAGTCTTTCAGCAGAACAAAGGGTATGATATGGAGGCATGATCTCTTTGATGATAGCATGGTAGCTGCAGGCATTTCAGGAATTGAAACTGGCACAAAACTTTACATCTCAAATTTAGATTATGGGGTGTCCAATGAAGATATAAGGGTTAGTAAAAGTCTGAAATTGACTGAATTTAGCTCCATTTCTGTTTGTGATTATTTTAATTTTATTATCATACAGGAGTTATTCTCTGAAGTTGGTGACCTCAAGCGTTATGCAGTTCATTATGACAGGAATGGTCACCCTAGTGTGAGTTTCATGTCTTTTTCCTAATGCAACTGTAATCTTTTTTCCTTTTTGGTGATAGATCGATTGTTGCATCTAACCTATGCAAAAATTTTGAGGAATGGTAGCCGTAGTGTGAGTTTCTTGTCTTTTCCTAATGCAACTGTAATCTTTTTTTACTTTTTGGTGATAGATCGATTGTTGCATCTAAACTATGCAAAAATTTTGTGTATATGATTTTTGGCTATAGGAGATAGAAAGAGTGTAATTCTATATTTGGCGCAAATGAGTTCTCTTACCATATTTCTTAGGTCGAAGCATGGGAGAATTACCTTTTACTTTTTGAGACATTCTAATTACATAATTGGACCCTCTGCACACTTATCCATATCCTTAATATACTAATGTTGAGACATTCTAATTACATAATTGCCTTCATCTTGGACCATGCTGTGTTGGTCAACATAACAGGTCAAGAAATGTATTATTGTAACAACTTATTCAGCAATGTTTACCAACATGGTCAAACAATGTTTTAACCGAGTTACTAGTGTTAGGCTACTCAATTCCCAAGTTTATCTTCTCTTTTACCGTGTCATTGGTATTTCAATTTTCAACATGATTAATTTTCTCATAAATATTAAAAATATAGCAAATTGTAATATGCACTTATAATACTGAAATAGCATTTTAGGATTTTTTTAAAATAAAAATTAGTTGAAAATAATATTGGCATTCATCTAGATGGGTGCACACAGTTCTGTATTTGACTTTGATGAGGGTCCGCATATTTGACTTTGATGAGGGTGTACTGAGAAAGGCTCCAACGGTCAAATTGTATGTATCGATCGTTGTTTAAAATGATTTTAACGTCGAGCCACCTTTCTCCGTATCAACCGTTGCTAAGGCTTTGTCGGACAGATGCGTTGCCCCTGCATACGGGCGGTTTGAATGTTACTTGTTTAAAATGATTTTTAGCCAAAGTCAAAGTCCATCTATGTTACTTGAGCTTATAAGACTAAAACTGCATAGTAGATCAAATGCACAAGAACAAGCATGCAAACCTATCTTTTCCTGTTGAATTTTCTTTTACGGTAGATGGAATAAAATGCATTTTGCATGTGGACCAGCATTATGTACTGGACATGATCTCAAGGGTCATAGATGAAATTTGATTCAGACTTAGATGATGGAAAGAGCTGATCAGGATACTATCTATCACAATGAAGCCACTAAAAAAAGGTAAATCTGAAGATTTAAATGGGTAAAATAGGAAAAGTAATCTGCAAACAGCATAATCCACCTGAAGAATTTCTGTGTGCTTGCGGCAGAAATCATTCACTTCAATAGAGTGGTAGCTGGTAAGATTATATATACAATATTTCTGTATTTGTAGGACAGTTCCTTGATGGGATGTATTTTTGCCGTGCATATTACAAGGGCATATTTGTCACTTGCACAAGCTTCTTTTGTATTTGTTGTATATGCAGCTGTTGGTTTGAATCTTCAAATTTGTTTACAGGGTTCAGCAGAGGTTGTATATACAAGAAGAAGTGATGCCATGGCTGCCTTAAAACGATATAACAATGTGCAGCTGGATGGGAAACCTATGAAAATAGAAGTTATAGGCACTAATCTAGGCTTGCCTGTCACTCCTCGTGTGAATGTTGTAGGTGGTCCAAATGGTAGAGGAAAAAGGACAGTTGTTATGACGTATGTGGTTCTTTTCTGTTATTTATCTTCTTGCTTGCATTTATATCACTGGTTTGTGCCAATGCATTAAAAAATGTCGAATTTTCATTTTTTTTAAAGATATCTATATTATATCTTTTTGTTATTTATCTTTGGACTATTCTGATTATGTTCGAAAAAAGGACTGCTGGGTATGCTGTCTCAGGATTTCACTCTGCTCTCTTCTTGGCCCTGTTGAATCTTCCTATAGAAACTGCCTCTTGTTTTGGGTATTATTTTCCTTGTTCCTCATTGGACATGAAATTGTCCTTGATGTTTGAGTAGTTTGAGTGTCTTCGCTGATAACATTGATATGTGTGTCTGTTGTATGTTGGTTTATGTTTTCCTTTCCCAGTATTTTTTTTGGAAAATTGTTTTCATAACCTGTAAAATATTATGTAACTTTCATGTGTAGTGCTACGTTGATTTCATTATTCTACCATATTTGCTTTTGGATTTTGCTCTTTGGGTAATATCTTTCAGCACAAGTGATACTAAAGAATGTCCACATACTAATTTTGCCAGCCTATCTTTGATGGATTAGTCAAAAGACTCAAGATGTTCCTTTTTTTTAATATAACATAAAGTTCTAGAAACCCGGTTCATTAAAATTAGTTTAAATGAGGTTGATGGCAAAGGGTGACCAGCTTCTGTTTTGGCTTTTGAAAGCCCTTAGATATGAAGATTTTGTTTGGCTTTTGGGAGCTCTTTACACATCACAACAACTTAAGACAAGCTTCTTTAATGGAGATTATTTTCCACTTATCGAAAGGAGTTTTTTTCACTTGAAGCTAACCATGGTCGATTCTCTTTTCAGCCCGCAATTTGGTCGAGGTGTTTCGAGTTCTTTCAATCGTGCTTCTGGGTAAGATCATATACCTTATGATTATTGAGAATCTTTCTTAAGTGCCTTTATATCTACTTTAAGAACGTTAGAATTTTGGTTGGTTTTGCAAATCTTCTGTTCTATTTAATTTATCCTTGTATTGGTGGTAGTTCTATTTGAAAATCTGTTTCCTTCTAGCGTAAATTTTTTCGACCTAGTTTATTTGGTTGATTGCAGACTATTAGAAATACTAAGCCAAAAGACTAAGCAATATGACAAATTTGAGGTGGTTATTGGTTCTAGGATCTAAGCAACATCATTATTTGACTAGTGTGCTTTCTTGCGATTTTCTTATTCTGCTGACACACTAAGTCACCATTCCAAGGACAACCACGTAAATCTATAAAAGGTAATTGGAGCAAATTTGATATTTTTAGCAACTGAAACTAAGCCACAAAATTTTTTCGACCTAGTTTATTTGGTTGATTGCAGACTATTAGAAATACTAAGCCAAAAGACTAAGCAATATGACAAATTTGAGGTGGTTATTGGTTCTAGGATCTAAGCAACATCATTATTTGACTAGTGTGCTTTCTTGCGATTTTCTTATTCCGTTGACACACTAAGTCACCATTCCAAGAACAACCACGTAAATCTATAAAAGGTAATTGGAGCAAATTTGATATTTTTAACAACTGAAACTAAGCCACAAAATTTTTTCGACCTAGTTTATTTGGTTGATTGCAGACTATTAGAAATACTAAGCCAAAAGACTAAGCAATATGACAAATTTGAGGTGGTTATTGGTTCTAGGATCTAAGCAACATCATTATTTGACTAGTGTGCTTTCTTGCGATTTTCTTATTCCGCTGACACACTAAGTCACCATTCCAAGGACAACCACGTAAATCTATAAAAGGTAATTGGAGCAAATTTGATATTTTTAACAACTGAAACTAAGCCACAAAATTTTTTCGACCTAGTTTATTTGGTTGATTGCAGACTATTAGAAATACTAAGCCAAAAGACTAAGCAATATGACAAATTTGAGGTGGTTATTGGTTCTAGGATCTAAGCAACATCATTATTTGACTAGTGTGCTTTCTTGCGATTTTCTTATTCCGCTGACACACTAAGTCACCATTCCAAGGACAACCACGTAAATCTATAAAAGGTAATTGGAGCAAATTTGATATTTTTAACAACTGAAACTAAGCCACAAAAAACCATTCCAAGAACAACCATGTAAATCCATAAAAGGTAATTGGAGCAAATTTGATATTTTAACAACTAAAACGTTGACGCTCCAATTTCCTATCAAATTGTATATGTATACACAGGACATAACCTTTGTTCAATCTTTGGGACCTTAATAAATTAAAGATTGACCACTTTTTGCAACAATAGAAAGATGAAAGCAAGTAAAACGTTGTAGTCAGACATATTTGATCTAGAACTTTGATGATACTCATGTACTATTTGATCTAGAGCTTTCATGAAATCCATTTTTGTCATAATTTATGCCACCAAAATCTGGAGAGATTGGAAGAAACCAATCTCTAAAATCAGCTTTACTCATAGTCATGTGAGCTAAGAATGCTTGTTTGACCATTCAGACATATGCTAGCTTATCCAAGGACAAGTCATTTTCCGATGAGGCAACCTAACTGAAGTTAACAAACGAGTGTACACGTGACCTTAGTGTAAGTGACTCTTTAAATAGACTATCCCAGGCATTGATCATGGTTCTGCGTAGAACTTGTTTAGATTTATGTTTGAGTAATTGTAGGCAAACATCAAGCTACTTCATAGGTCTGGGTTTGGGCTTTGTCATATGGTTCAAGAAGATAATTGCTTAGATTGATTATATTTGGCCAACTGAATTATGTGACTTACATTAAAATGGCATTGATTGATTATCTTGAGACCAGCTAGTCAAAACTCGTTGGGATGACATGTCGGAAGATTTGATGTCATGTCGAAAGTTTCAATTACTAGTCAGAAAAACCATTAAAGTGTCAAAGTCTTGGTCGAATGCATATTGGGCTGTAATTGGGTTGGAATTGAGTCGACTCTATTAGACAGAATGTGGCAACCATTGGGCTTGAATTTTGGTCAGGCTTGGGCCCTTACTAGGCCAAACACGTGGGATCGCTTTTCATTAGTATTGATTGTTGTACTGGCCAAGCTGGCATTGGTGCTGCCTAGGTCACCGGTAGTATGGCCTGTGTCAATTTCGATGCGTGTCTGTGTTGATACTGACCTCTGGTTGAGGTATCACCCAGAGTCAAACAGTAGTTCTGTCAGGACTTTATTTACTGGTTTGGATTCATTTTTGAGGCCTTTTTGAGGTGCAAATACTCCATTCGAGCTTGGCAGGTGGTGAAGTCTTGTTTGAGTCTCTTCCACATATTGAGTTAATATGCTGTAAAGATAAAAATGACTCGTAAAAGGTTGAGTGATCAAGTCTTAAGGGTCTGTCCTAAGCCTTGAAAAGGAGAAGGTTGTAAAAGGTAATTGATCAATCGCTGGTCTTCCCATTTGTTAAGAAGAAAAGCGATAGTACCATATACAGTGTAAAAGAAATTATTTTCTAGAACTTATCATTAGAACAAGTGAGCTTTGATGCAATAGATGGAGTCTTACTTTCTTCATCATGTCTCTTAACCTTTTGCATGAATCTCTATTCTTGCATCTGTTGGGAATTGGTGTTTCTCTACACGAGCAAAAGAAACACCGAAAACCTTTGACATACTATTCCTAGTGGTGAAATAATTTGCCTTATCTGTTGGACGCTCGTTTTTGGGAGTAAATACTGGTTAGACACCTAATAGGCTTCTTTGACTCTCTAAAATGGCTACTATAAATAGTTATGTCAATCACATGAAAATTGTAAAAAACATTGAAAATTATATCTTACTCTCGCTTGGAAGTTGGTTGATGACCTGTCTCGAAGACTTTAAAGTCCTATTTTGTCATGTTGAATTGGATTAGTTTTTGGATATAATTCAAGATTACTCATAATAAGTTAGTGCTGACTATTTTCTATATCTGGAACACTCCATTTTCCTTCTCTGATTAACACTATGAATTACTTATTTGGCTAGGAAAGCCTTTTTCAGTTGGACCTGGCTTTCTCGGTGTCCTGTGCTGAATTAAGGTTCATATAAGAAACAATATTGCATTAGTGAATTAGGTGCTTTTGGCTGAAACCTTCTGGATCGGTGCATTTATGTGCTGTACTGAACTGTCCTGGATTAAGCCATGCTGGATTATTTTAGTCTTTTTGCGGCACAATGGAGTAGTGTAAGGTTAGATATCCTGGCTAAGCCCTCATCTGGGGGGCCAGCTTCCAGGTTTGGGCCACACTGTAGGAGGATTTTGTATTATGGTAAATTAGTTTCTCAAGTAAAAGGCTTCTGAAGGCAGTCATTTGAAACAATAGAAGCCTTTGTGTTCCTATATCCAATTTTCCATCGTTTTTGTTGCTCTGCTTCTTTGGGAAGACATTGATAATATAAATTTTCTGGTTTTTAGTAATATGCACATTTGCCTGATACGTTAAAAGGCGCTTGCTCATATGTTAAGCCCTGCCGCTTGACTACTTGCCAATGCAGTTAATTGTGACCATACTGCCTACTTGGAAATTTTGATGTTTATTAAATGCTAATGCTGAAGGTATGCTGTTGTGGTTGCAAAAATGGCTTTTAGTCTCGGGCTATTCGAAATGCCTATCTGGAACTGTTGGTGTCTTAGTGTTTGATATTTGTTCAAGACTCTATTGGCTGTCTTAAACAATATTAAATGGAGATTTAGTAAGTCATTTCTTAGGAATGTTGCAAATTTCATAATTTCTGATTAATGCCCAGGTGAGTGCAAAGACCCACTTATGGTTGCCTTGTGTTCAAGATCAACCTGTTCTTTATCTGTGCGTATATGCTAGCTATTGCATTAACCGAGTTATCCGATGAGCAGGTTAACTCGTGGAGGCTTCCAGCGAGGCCGTGGTCGTGGCCATCCCAATGCTATTTCCAGTGGCAGAGGCAGTGGCCGTGGCCGTGCCAGTGCCAGTGTCAGTGGCAGAGGCCGTGGTCGTGGGAGGAAGCAAAACCTTGAGAAGTCAGCAGATGAGTTGGACAAGGAGTTGGAGACCTATCACTCTGAAGCAATGAATACATCTTAATTTGGCGTGAGGTCCAATTTGGAATTCTTGTATGCCTGTTTAAAAGGGGTTGTTGGAGGTATCTCACTGGTGTTTGCACTATAGTATGTTGTTAGTTGGACACACAATAACAATAGTGGTGTTGTATTTGCTAGAACCAGATACAATGTGTGAAGCCTCACTCTAGGATGAGATCTGCACATATCTACAGTAGTTTGGATGTCTTTTTTAGCAGAATGCAGTGGTCCGAGAATTAAGAAAACCCAGGGGTGTGCATGATCAAGGCAGAAGGAGCTAGTCCATGGTTTTCTTGTATTTTTCATGAGTTGCATCAGGAGTGAAGATTTCTATGTTTTTGGCTTTTGGAGATGTTTACAAGGGCTTCTTGTTTTTGTTGCTGCCTGTGTATTCCTCTCTCTGCTTCTAAGTGCTCCTCGTGCTGCTTGTGCACTCTTCTGGAGCAGTAACAGTGAAGTGTTGTCCGAGTATGCCATTGTGGGGAAAGATGATGTCCTCAGTAGGAAATAGTCCCATTTAATTTACTATTCCAGCCACCCTTCTGATGAGTGCTGGTGGTGATTGCAACTTCTGTAACCATTCTTTTATGTACCTGGAAAGTTATGATTAAAGCTAAACAAAACCTGTAGGTTGGTGGACGAAAAGCAACAAGTTCATGCCCAAGCTCTTCGATCTTCCAGTCCTCAACTGCCTACCGAAACCTAGACGAAAGTGTGTCGCCACTAGGATGACAATTCTCATGCAAGTTTATGATGCTTAGTCGTTGGTCCAAATTTCCTGCAGGGTTCATTATCTGTGCATCACAGCACCAAATTTCTCAGAGGTCCATTCCCAGTCATGGACGAAGAGAATTAGCTGACATAACTGTTGAATGATTGTGTTGGAATATGTTAGGTCATCTAGATAACCGGAATCATGATCTAAATTAAATGGATGAATATGGACACCTTGATAAGAGAGATACCCTTAAATGAACACGTTGGGCTCGTAAAATTATCCCCTGACCCCTTTTATATGAATAAATAAAGGCTACATCTGAGTGTGGGGTGAAAAATATAATAATGTGGAGAAATCAATAGTATAGAGAGAGAGAGAGAGAGAGAGAGAGAGAGAGAGAGAGAGAGATATATATATATATATATATATATATATATAGTAGTGAGGTCTCTCCTTCACTTTTTCCCACTACCTCCACATCACCGCTCCACATTATCTTTTATCAATGGTGTCGCAGAATATTCACCTCCCTGTTTGTTCTCAAAAGCCCCACCACACTCAATTCAATGCCTCTCTCACTCCTCGGCAACCATAGCAACGCCTCTCTCTCTCTTCCTCTCTCTCTCTCTCTCTCATCAATCCGCTGCTTTCTACAAGAAACAAGAACAACAAAGAAAGAAGGGAACAAGACGAGTAGGAAATGACTAACCTGTTGCTTATCTTTCTGTTCGCTCGCGTTGCTTCACTGTCAGCGTCGGCCTCCGACGGCTACACCGACTTCGTCTACGCCGGATGCTCGCAGCCCAAGTGCACTCCGGGCTCACCCTACCAATTCAACGTCGAGGCCCTCCTCGCCTCTCTCGCCAACGCCGCTGCTTACTCCTCCTACGCCAACTTCACCTCCAATGCCGCTGCCTCCTCCTTCCCGGCCTACGGTCTCTTCCAGTGCCGCGGAGCCCTCCCCTTCTCCGACTGCCACTCCTGCGTCCGCTCCGCCCTCTCCCAGCTCTCCTCCCTCTGCCCCTCGGCCGCCGGCGCTGCCGTCCAGCTCAGGGGCTGCTTCCTCCGCTACGGCAACGACTCCTTCCTCGGCAAGCCCGACACCAGCGTCCTCTACAAGAAGTGCGGCCCCCCCGCCGGCGGAGGATACAACTCCGGCATGCTCGGCATGCGCGACGCCGCGCTCGCCGATCTGACGTCGGGCTCTTCCCCGGGGAGCTACAGGATCGGCGCCGCTGGGTACGTGCAGGCGATGGCGCAGTGCGTCGGCGACCAGAGCGCAAAGCACTGCGACGACTGCGTGGCAGCCGCGGTGTCGGAGCTAAGAGCCACCTGTGGCTTTGCCGTCGCCGGCGACGCTTACCTCGGTAAGTGCTTTGCCAGGTACTGGTCCAATGGAATCTACACGTCCAAGACCGATCACGGTAAGCGCCTCCTTATGATCACCGGTGTTGCCGGTGCTCATCCACTTTGCTTTTGTTTGGATTTTATCCTATCGATTTTTTTTCTTTTTAGTGGTGATATTTTATACGATAGATGGAGATGTAATTGCTTAAATCGCGACTCTTTCATCAACTCACTTTCGAAGTGCACAATATTTTTAGGAAATAGTCTCATATTTATAAAGATTAAGAGAATCGAGTTACAGTTTGACCGACAACACAATAAAAAGATATCTGGATTGAATTGATGTCAAATCTAATGTCTGTTAATTGTAACAAATATGTCTCTTGTAAGCATTTTGATTCATTCATTAGTGATCCTTTAAAGATAAATTCCATAGCTTTCAAGGGAACACGACCTTTTCTTGATGAGCCAATAATGATTCCATCTTGTATTGCCAACAATGGCACAAACAATGCTTGGGTTTCTTGATGAGCCAATAATGACCAAATTTTAGCAGTCTACTTAGGCTGTGAAGGTTGGAGTTGGTGAATACTTTTATGTAGAACAACTTGATGCAGATGATTTCTTTTATCTTCAGACGATGAGGCTGGGAAAACACTGGCAATTATCATTGGGCTCATAGCAGGAGTTGCTCTCATAATAGTCCTCCTTTCCTTCCTCAGAAAAGCTGGAAATTATGGTCTGCTCTCATTTTGATGTTCATGTGCATCATGTTGTCCAAAGCACCATTAGATTCGAGCCCTTAACATACGTTGCTTCAATCTATTTGCAGGTAAATAATAAGTCGAACTGGTAATCAACTTTGAGGCCTTTCTCCAAGCTTTCACCATCTTTCTTGGCTGTGCTTTCTTTTAGCTTGATGGGGTTCTTTTGTAAAACCATTTCTAAAGAGGTGGGGGTAGTCTCTTAAAGTGTACGAGGGACTACAAAGAGAAAAGTGGATGAGAAAGGCATGCTTCCTTGAAATAAGTGAAGTGGGAAAGTATCCAACAAAAAAAAAAAAAGGATGAAAGGAGAAGATTCCAAACACACCCCATTCCTCATGTTCATGTAGCTTGATCTTTCTATTATTTATTCTTAGCTATTGGAAGAACCCTTTCTATGGCATGCTGCTCTTGTCTCTTGGCTTGGAGGTATGTGGTAGGATGTAATGGTAGGTGACTTGGATCCATGTTCTTGTGCCTTCTTGTGTCAACTAAAGCAAGCATATGGTAGGATGAAATCCTTTTTGCTCACCAACTCCATCATTTCAAACTTTATAAGACTATATTTTATGGAATCTTGGTAGCTTCATTCTGAAACTGAGGAATGTTTTTGCACTTGGAGATGATAAGACTATGATCCCTATCGAGTAGTAAGCTGATAACTAACGAGGAAAAAGTTTAGCTTTTCCACTGGCAAAGCTGAAGAGGTTTAAAGAAGCACCATACTATTACATCCAAACTTGGATGTTGATGCCAATAGTCTTTAAATTTAGAGGTGGTGGGGATTGTTTTTATGTTGGCAGATGAAAAGACTACGATCCCTAAATCTAATCTGAAGGGCTTAAAGGGTGACATCAACAAAAAAAGTTGAATGCTAATAGAAAAAAACTAAGCTTTTTCGGGAGCCGAATGTAATTGATCAGTGTTTGCCGAAGAAAAGATGAAAAGCAAAAGTGCAGCAAAAGCGTATACTTCTGATGAATGATGAGTGGAGCTGAGTATATTTTCTCCCTCTTCACTCATGTCCACACATCACACAGTTTTCAACACGCCTGTGTACAAAAATACCTACTAATATACGCAGCAATTATGTACGAAGGCCAATCGATAGCCTTCTCTTCCTGCTCGACCCATTAGGCATCTTCCGAATGCATTAAACATATTCCTTTCAAGATTTACTTTGATAGTTGATCCAACTTGAGATATTTTTACGTGATTCAATTTTAATTTTGATTTATTGGTGTCGATAACCATCTAATTGACACTCCCAATTCAATTCAGTTTTATACCGCTTGCGGATTCAGTTTTCACTCTAAGCTTTTAATTATAATTTTTTGTTAATCTATGTGGGCTTGAATATGATTCATCTCAAGAGCTAATATTTGATATCTGATATCTAATAATGTCATTACTGACTTAAGCATCGAAGATACTAAGTTGGAAAACTCATCCAAAACATTAGTGTTGAGTCTCGGATTTTGATTATGAAACTAATTGATAGTGTTTTATTGTCTAACTGTGTTTTGAGTGACATAGGTCTATTATCGATCAGGATTAAACAGTTGATATAGGATGAATTAGCATTGCACCAGAAGAGATCACGTCAGTATATTGGATGTTATGCCAGAGGTCCGATCGACAATTGACAAAAGGCTTTGGACATCGGGCATCGGGCCAAGAAGTGTGGTGTTGCGCTAAGGAGATCAGGGTTGCAGAGATCAACCGTCGATTTGGCAACAAGCCATAAGAGAGGTCCACTCGATCGTCGAAGAACACTCGACGACGGCGTCTTACAATGACCAATGACGTCACTAGGGCAATATGAGGTTGATTCGTAAACCAACGACAAGCTAAATCAAAGTAGAGCTAAGGTTTACTTAGTGTACAGGATTAATTATGATAACGATAAAGATATAAAGCGAAACAAAATACCGGAGCCAAGTGCGATAGAATCATTGGGAGTTCGAGAGTTCGATGAAAGTCCGAAGATTCATCGGGAGTGCTATCATCCGCCAAGAAAGAGAAAAGTAGGGAGCTTGTCTCAAGGGTTTTGGAGCTTTGACGAGTTCACCGCAACCTTTCAAGTTTTCCAGATTCATTGGAAGTTGTCTTGCCCAGCTCGCAAGAAAGATCGGAGCTTCAATTGGGAAAAGCTCGTCGGAACTCGCCAAGATCATCGTGAAATCCAGGAGCTTACCGGGAGTCCACAGAATGGTGTCCGAGGGTTCATTGGAAGACCACTGGAAGTTCGTCGAAGGAAGACTTGATGTGCCGAATTTTGTATTAGCTTAAGAAATATCTTTAATTTTATAGTTAGCATGTAATTAGGGTTAAAATTAAGTATTTATCCTATAACCCTGGTAGGGGCCAATTGGGCCCTATATTGGACTGGTTTGGGTCAGGTTTAAGGCCCAAACAAAAGTGCTGGACTTATATGGCAGTGGCATCACCTAGGTCCAGCTCCCAGGTTCCTCTTTGGCGATGGTATCGTCCCGCCTCGACACTAACCATGTCGGTCCGTGTGTCGACGATGGTATCCGCCGCCAATACCACTCCTCTGAGTTCAAACCCGGGATGGGAGCCTATAAAAACCTATTCCATCCTCGGGTTGATAACACAAGTACATACACTTTGAAAGTACAGAAATTCTGTTTAAATCTCTAGAAATTCCCTCCTCTAGTCCTTACTTATTTTCAAGTTAAAAAAGAGGAGAGAATGCTTGTATAGGTTATCTCCTAAGCCCGTCAAAAGGAGAGAGCGCTGTCAGAGGCTTGTCTTCACCCGTTGGAAGGAAAACAACTAGTGAAAAGCCAATGACTTCAAGTGAAGAGAAATCAGGAGTAGATGTAGGTCGTATGACCAAACCGCTATAAATTCAGTTTGCATTTACTTTCTCACAATTTACATTTTAGCAAACTATATTCACTTGCTGTTCCATTTCTTCATCTCTAAATGCTTGCAAGTTAAATACGTTTCTGATACACTTTAATCGAAATCGATTTATATTGAAATGTGATTTTATCCTATGAAGTTTTCAACGTACTATCACGGACTTAGCTGGTTTTACCTTTTGGCAAGCAATAACAAAGATGCGGCACCAATGTCGTGTCAATCCAAGGCCATTCACCTCCCCGACCTCCCACGATCCCTTAGGACCTGCAAAAGAAGGACGGGTACAATGAAAAGCTTTTACACACGGATCCACAAGCCACTCTTTCAGCAAACACTTTATAAACAATGCAAATTCCAACCATGGACATTACAAGCTTCGAGTTATGGTTTGCGAGAATATAGATGCAAAGGTATAAGATTGGTCCACTGAGGATCGAAATCTAGTACAAGTGTCCACATGATACAAACTTTATGGAAAAGAAATAATTTTATATTATGAAATTAAATCTGCATTAAACAATGGTCGCCAAACTCACTCAAATGGGACATTTAGCCTTTGGCAAGCCCTTTACATATTTTACAAGCTATAATAAACCAAAAGGTACATGGACACTCATAAGCATTTCACTAAACAAGCCATTTACAATTTGTCCATGACATTCTCCCCAACTTATTCCTTCGACATCCTCGTCGAAGCCTTTGCTAACGTTGCAATTTCCTTTCTTTGTGGATCTTCGATCTTCTGCTCCTGTTGTGATGTGCCCCTTGGCTCCCAATTGTTCTCCACTTATTGTTGTTGAGTCATCAAACTTTAATCCGCCATGCTGTTTCAACTCACCAATGACTCTAACTCTGGTGTGGGGTTGGTAGAGTTGTGCTGATCCTTATTGGTTCTTGCGGATTTATCTGATGAAGGGAAAAGACCATCTTTGATATGCGCCAGTCTTCAAATTCTTCTTGTCTCTTGAACTGGATAGATGCTTGTTGGAGCTTTAACGAGCATCGCCTCGCAACCTTTAAAGTTCTCAGGTCCTTCCTCCACAAAATTTGCCCATCGAATCTTCTTCCACTTAGTTGTCTTGTCCAAGTAGATTCGCATCACTTTTACTTTCGATTGGCATTCAATTGGGAAATGAAGTGGACAATCTACTCTCAGTAGCACTGATCACCATTAGTGAGAACTTCACAACCGTTGTCTTCCATTAGTCTCTTCGAAGAGTCTCCAAATTTGTGCAGAGCTCCTCTGCTAGATAACTAAGAGAGTTGGGGTACTCGGTTTTGCCCGTTCTCTTGGGAGTTGAGAAGGTAAATGTTACTTGACTTCACCTACCTCCTCGAGGTTGTACTTATGGTGTCCGATCCCAAATCCAAGCTTTAGTTACTAGGCTGTTACTTTGCTCTTAGCTCACACTTCTAAAGAGGAAGCACTTAAAGTGTTTGCTTGAGATTGATCCTTGTCTTTGAGTCCACCTACTATGATAATCCAGAGGAAGAGCAATATTCAGCCTTCATTGCCATTGAACTTCAAAGAATGCAAGAAGTTATCACTCCAACTTGGAGTAAGTCTCGATAGGTTTGGTCACCTTTGGGATTGTGGCCTTCTCCATTATTTCCATCGAATAAAACTTGGGACCTCTAAGCTCCTTCTAAGTAGCAAAGGTCTTCAAAAGAAGGAAGGTATTCCAGCAGCATCGTTGCAAAGCTCCGATCCTTGGTCATGCACTCTTGCATCGACCTAAAGTCCTTCACTCATTCGTGTTTTGCTTGCTATCTTGATGAAAAGTCTATTGACACCGGTCTTACTAAGTTATCTTGGCCTTTGCCCTTCAAATGGATTGTCTTAGTACATGGAGTTTTAAAGTCAATGCATTCTTCTTCTCCACGTTGCCCATATCACAACCAAACGCTCTCCTCTATGAGAAATGCAAGGACCGATGACTCCCGGAAGTCCCGCCTCTACGATACCTATTAGCACCATTTGCCCACTGGCACTACTATCCGAATAGTGAATGTCTCAGCATAAGTGTCCCTTCTTCACGATCGGTAGATCCGCCTCAAAATTAAGCTTTGGAGTACTTTGGCTTCGAGTCCACCTTGAATCTAACCGATGATTGATCTTGGGTAGGTGAGTCCTCTAGACTCGTCATTGCTTCCTTGCCCTATTTCACCACCGCTTCGACACCTCTGGTTAGTTCTCTTGTCGAAAACACATTGGCAGGTCCACTTGGCTCGTTTGGAAAAAATTATAACACTTTGATTGGTTTCGCTGACTCCCATATATGGCCATCGCCATTCATTTTGTTGGCATGTTGGAGGTTTGCATATATGGCAAGAATGGGTCGCTTTTATGGTTAAGAGGTTTGTTTAGTTTATGTCGATCAAGGTGTTACTAGTGACTTCCATTGTGCATGCGACTAAAGACCGATGTATTACGGCCCATGTCTCTTACTCGGCCTTGTCCTCGACTTGATTGGTATTCATGCCGGGGCTCCTTAAGCGAATATGAACTGCCAAGGCGGAGATTTGTTAGTTTGGCAAGTCCTTTAGTCCGATCATACCTCTTGCATGATCTAGTCCCCAGATGCACCACGAGGCCCACAAGACTCACTAGTACTTGTCATATGAACTTCTTCCTCGATAGTTTAGTCATAGCCCCATAAGCAGATGCCTAAGATTTTCATTCAATGCAGCATTCGATGCACGCACGGAAGACCCGCCTCTGTGGTACCATAGCATTCACTGCTTGAATCCATAGCCCTTCTTGTCGTAGTGTTGTTCATCGAAATGGAGCTCCCAATCGCGCTCCCGATCATACCTCTGTATGATCTAGTCCCCCATGGGACTCACTGTGTGTGTCGACTTGCCACGAACCATTCCACCGCGATCCGCTACATCATGTCGCCGCCTGGTGACAACTTCTTGCATTCTGATCCCTGTGGTATGAACTCGAACTGCGATATCTTCATGTGTGGACTTCGCCAACACATCGCAGGGCCTTTGCCACCATCGATTCTGTTTGCTTCTTTGGCAATCGACCTTCATCCACCCACTCTCGGGTCACACTCGGACGAAGCCTAGCTCTATGACAGTCCATCGCCTAGCAGCTCCTCTGAATTCTCCTGACTTCGCTGAAATTGGTGCACCATTGTCTGGATCATGGGACTCTGCACCTACCAGCACAATCTCCGCTGTGCACCGCTTTCCTCATGACAACTCGAATAGCAACACTATGGTATATTCTTTAAGAGTAACTACCTCTGCGTCCTCTTGCCCCGTGCCAAGGCCTTCTGACACTTACTTTGCCTCTGCAAACTATGTCGCCTTAGTTCCTTCGTCAAATGCTTCACCGAGATCCGGTGCATGTGCCTCGAAGCTCTCTTCATCTTTGGCACCATGCAAGATGAGTCTACTCCATCAGAATAAAGAACCCCTGGAATGACATGATCCTACTCCTATCTCTGCAAGAGTCCATGTCCTTGATCTCTGTCTAAGGAAAGCTCCAAGCCTCCGCTCCATGTTCTATCTTCTATGCCAACTCCCTTCATGCGGCTTGGGTACATCACCAAGTTACCCCCAAGTTGCTCCGCTCCTCGATTTGCATTGCGTTAATTGTGGCCCTCGCGCCCACCATTCCACAGGTCAGCCCTCTGTTGAGTCTGATCTCTCTATCGGCTCCAAGTGTGCCTTCACTCTGTGTTGCCTTGGGTCGCTCCCCCACTTGATCTCGCTATGCGTTGACCAACGCATTACCGCTTATGAGATCATGTGATGACTTCTCGCCGCTCAATCGATCCATCGAGCTTTGTCTTGAGGTAGCCCTCAACCGGTGTGATTCATTGCACATGATTCTCTCTCTGGAGAACCGGGACTTATCCCTCTTGGATATCTGCCCCGTTGGAGCAACTTCTCTCTTCGCATCCTTCCCTCTATAAGTTTTGGAGACCACCATCCCCTTGGACTACTCCGCCTTTGCTGAACAAATTGTGCCTAATTTTGCCTTCGCAAATGGACTTGCTAGATTACGACACTTCGCCAATACAGCTTGACTCGGTGCACCCCCACGTCACTAAGTCTAGCAACATGTCCCACTCGACCTCATCGCACACTTCCGCCTCTCGTGAAAGTATCCTGCACATGCCTACGAAGAGAGTTTCAATGCTCCATGGCGCGCCCTTCCAACCATGGATATTACGCTCGCCTTGGGATGGCCACTAACAATCCATCGTCCAAGTATGCACTCGCATTATGTACAAGCCTTGCGTGAGTGTCGAATTCTTTAAGTTTGTAACTCCCAACCAAAAGGGACACCTCTGCATTACACCGAGCTTTTGCCGTGACAACTCTTTCGATCGTTGAACAACCCACTCGCCTTATTGCGGTCTCATCCTTTATAAGCTTTGGAAGCACTTCGCTCGCGCCTCGAGCACCGTCAAGTTTGGGTACCAACGTCGAGCCACTGCTCGAACTCAGCCATCCCAACCTTTATGCACTATGTAATTTTCTTAGCTTGTTTGTCCTCGTGGTGCCTCTTGCGCGAAGGGTTGGTCATTCTTCTGAATGTCATTCTTAGATGCCCGCTCCTCTGAGCGACTCCTTCCTCTACTACTCTCGTGAAATCCGTTTCCCCACGGTGTCCGAGCGTTCATTGCCACCGGAAGTTTGATGTGCCGAATTTTGTATTAGCTTAAGACACTTTAATTTTATAGTTAGCTGAAAATCCCTATAACCCAGCGTTTATATTGCGTGGTAAGTATTTATGGCGTAAGTCACTTGTCCGCTCGATGGTACCACCAAAGACACTAACCATGTCACCTTACACGGGAAGGTTTTGGCTCCAAGTGGTTAGAGCATATAAAAACCCCTCCTATCCTCGGGTTGATAACACAAGCACATACACTTTGAAAGTAGAGAAATTCTGTTTAAATCTCTAGAAATCCCCTTCTCTAGTCCTTACTTATTTTCAAGTTAAAAAAGAGGAGAGAGTGCTTGTATGGGTTACCTCCTAAGCCCGTTAAAAGGAGAGAGCGTCGTAAGAGGCTTGTCTTTGGGAGTTTGAGAGTGTGCAGGGTTAATTATGATAACGATGAAGATATAAAGCGCAACAAAGTGCCGAAGTCAAGTGCGATGGAATCGTTGGGAGTTTGAGAGTTCGATGAAAATCCGAAGATTCATCGGGAGTGCTGTCGAAACTGGCCAAGAACGAATAGGGAGCTTGCCGAATGGTTTTTGGAAGTTCACCGAAAGGTTCATTGGAAGTTCGTAGAGCTCGCCGAGTAAGATCGAAGCTTTCAAGAAGCTCGAACTTGCCACGTTCCAGGAGCTTACCTAGAGTCCAAGACGGTGTCCGAGGGTTCAAAGACCACCGAAGTTCGTCGAAGGAAGACGCTGTGCACACGGTATCCACAAGTCTCTCTTTTTATAGTTAGCATGTAATTAGGGTTAAACACTTTATAAACAATAGCAAATTCCAACCATGGACATCACAAGCATCACCTAATGGTTGTACATGGTACAAAGGTATAAGATTGGTCCACTGGTACCACCATCTCGAAACTGATGGGAAGGTGTCCACATGAGCATAAAAACTTATCCTCGTTGATAACACAAGCACATACACTTTGAAAGTAGAGAAATTTGCTTAAATCTCTAAGAGGAGAGAGTGCTTGTATGGGTTACCTCCTAAGCCCGTTAAAAGGAGAGCGCAAACTCACTCAAATGAGGCATTTACCTTTCGCAAGCCCTTTTTGGAAGTTCACCGAAAGCTTCATAAGTTCATAACTCGCAAAAGGTAACTCGCCAAGACACTCATCCAGGAGCTTTCACCGAGTCCACAAGGCATTTATAATTTGTTTGATGTGCAATTTTGATTAGCTTAAGAAATATCTTTTTTTAATCGTTTAGAAAATTTTCGTATTTATCCTATAACCCCTGGTATTAACCAATTGGGCCATATTGTACTAATTCAGGCCCAAACAAAAGTGTTTGGACTTATATGGCACCATCACCTCCTCTTAGTGCTTGGGCGATGCTACCCCCAAGATACTAACCATGTCATAGATCCCAATAATCAGATTAAAACCCCTCACTCCTCGGTGGACAATTTTTTGAAAGTAGAGAAATTCTTCTCTAGAAATCACATGTCCTTATGTATTAAGTTAAAAAGAGGACTTAATGCCCATGATTTGGATGCAACCTGTGGGATTAACCAATTGACATTACAAGCTGGACAAAAACATATAGCGTTACGCAGAGAAGGGAACGATTCTAAAGTATTTGGTCAATTATAAATTGATCCTAAACTATTAAAACATATAGATGAATTACTAAACAACAAACCATATCACCGAAATAAGAATGTCGATGTGAATGCATACAGTCATTCAATAAATTGAAAATAAATAATTTTATTTGTAGATCATTATGCATATCTTCGATGCTGAATAAAATAATAAAAATCATTAGAAGAGGCTAATAGAGCGAGAAAGTTTTTTGTTACGTTAAGCATTCTGTAAAGAGTGCACTTTAGATTGAGAATATGAGTCGACGTCAACATACATGACTGTAAAGTCCTCCCTAACTACGACCACTCCTCCATCACAATCGTGGAGTCTGTCCCTTCTTCTTCACACATCTTTCATAGTCGCTTTGCATTACTTCTCCTCTTACCACGCCGATCAGAAGGTGAAATCAAGAAATCATGCACCAGCAAACCCTCTCGCTGCAACCTGTGGGATTCACCAATTGAAATTACAAGCTGGACAAAAAGTATTTGGTCCATTTCCTTTCACCAATTGAAATTACAAGCTGGACAAAAAGTATTTGGTCCATTTCCTTTCCCTCGATAGCGTTACGGAGAGAAGGGAACGATTCTAAAGTATTTGGTCAATTATAAATTGATCCTAAACTATTAAAACATATAAATGAATTACTGAACAACAAACCATATCACCGAAATAAGAATGTCGATGCGAATGCATACAGTCATTCAATAAATTGAAAAGAAATATTTTTATTTGTAGATCATTATGCATATCTTCGATGCTGAATAAAATAATAAAAATCATTAGAAGAGGCTAATAGAGCGAGAAAGTTTTTTGTTACGTTAAGCATTCTGTAAAGAGTGCACTTTAGATTGAGAATATGAGTCGACCTCAACATACATGACTGTAAAGTCCTCCCTAACTACGACCACTCCTCCATCACAATCGAGGAGTCTGTCCCTTCTTCTTCACACATCTTTCATAGTCGCTTTGCATTACTTCTCCTCTTACCACGACGATCAGAGGGTGAAATCAAGAAATCATGCTCCAGCAAACCCTCTCGCTGCCAACCCATTCGATACTCGTCGACATGGACAGCACGTTGGATAAGCTTCTGCTGCAGGATGGCTTACAAAGCCAAACCCTCTCTCTTCTCCGACTGTGCTCACAAAAAGAGGTGAAACTTCAGCCAGGTTATGTATGCTTCATTAGATCCATGGAATATGCCAACCACTGACAGAGCGAGTCGTCGGACCACGAGAAGGTCTTCCGTTCATGTGTGGAATCCACCTTCTTACGTTGGTTTCTCCGGTCCCCTTCCTTGCCGTGCGAGAAGGGGAAGCGCTGCTGGAGTTATATCAAAAAGATGTTTGGTGGAATTGACCCGTAGAGCTGTCAAACTGTCTTCTTCTTCTGCCGCCTTCGTCCCATCACCGCATCCCGCATGTGATGATGGGTGGGTCGGATGTTGACATCATATCATTTACGTTAACTCACCCAACCCTCCTCCGATTGCATGTACTTTTAAACAGGCTGAGAGATTAGATATTTCAGAGTTTGTGTGAGAACAATGTACAAGATGATTATAAAGTTTAGAAATCCTTCTTTATTAGGATTTTTTTTTTGAAGAAATAATGGAGTTAAAAGAATTCCTTATCATGAAAAGAATCTCGACCTCGTACATCTAAATCTAAGATATTTGTTTGAGGATCGACGGGGCTTCACGTGATCTTTCCGCTCAATAATGCATGTCCATGCACGTGAAACCCTTGCATGCCCTGCGCTGCATCGCACTGCTTTCCATCTCCTCTATATTACCCCCCTCCAAGCTGAAGTCAGAGAAGAGCAAAGCAGAATGGCCGACGGTAGAACAACTCCGCTGTGCGTCTTCCTCTCCCTCCTCCTCCTCTCGGCTGTCAATGGCCTTAAGCAGGACTTCTGCGTCGGCGACCTCTCCTTCTCTGATACCCCCGCAGGTTACCCTTGCAAGGAAGTCTCGGAAGTCACCTGCGACGACTTCGTCTTCACGGGTCTCGCTATGCCCGGAGATACTTCCAACCTCATCAAGGCTGCCGTGACGCCAGCCTTCGTCACCCAGTTCCCGGGAGTTAACGGACTCGGCATTTCTGCCGCCCGCCTCGACATCGCCCCCGGCGGCGTCATCCCCCTTCACACCCACCCCGGTGGCTCCGAGCTGCTCGTCGTCATCGAAGGCACCATCTGCGCTGGCTTCATCTCCTCCGCCAACAATGTCTACGTCACGACGCTCAACAAGGGAGACACCATGGTCTTCCCTCCAGGCCAGCTTCACTTCCAGATCAATGCCGGGGACGTCCCCGCCCTCGCATTTGTGAGCTTCAATAGCCCCAACCCTGGGCTTCAGATCACCGCATTTGCGCTCTTTGCCAACAACTTGCCCTCTCCGCTGGTGGAGAAGGTCACTTTCCTCGACGACGAGCAGGTGAAGAAGCTCAAGAAAGTTCTCGGAGGATCCGGCTAAGCTTATCGCAAGGATTTGGATTGTGTTTTCTCGTGTTCTGCAATGTGTGTTAACGAACTAAGCCAATGCTGATGCCTGTACTCTTCTTCTACTTGCTCATGCCATCTTATGTTCGTCTTATATGTCATCATCTGCTTTTCATATGAGTCCATTTATCTTTCGGTGATTTCGGCATTTTTCATGCATTCTATAAAACAAAACGAAAAAAATATAGATAAATCTGCCTTTGACTTGAGCCATTAATACTTACAGATCACATATTCTGGTCAATGCGTTGACATTACGCTCAAGAATACCTATTTAGCCAACGTACGCTGGTCTACCTGGAAAACAGTTCTATATTCCTATTTGGCTGACACTATGCCACATCGGAGTGAACGCTGCGAGCAAATTTAACGTGGTAATCTCTTCGCCATGATCTTGCTTTGCTGTTGCATCCACATGTGTTGCTCACGAAGCACCCGTTGCTGCCTCATCGAACCATCGGATCTCAACGAATAAGCCCCCGATGCTGCCTCATTGAAAGGATCCATTCCCTGGTATGCTTGTTCTGCATTTGGTTTCCTTGCGCAAAACGTGGGTGGTGGTATCATCACACGGCTTCTGTTGTCATGATTACTGAGAAATGGGTTCTGAAGGTCCTCAGCTCGATCTGCAACTCTCCAGTTGAGAAAGCTCTGTGCAGGAGAATCGATAAAACTAGCTTCATTTGACATGTCGTTCAAGCTCCTGGCGAGCAAGATCTCCCATCCATCAGAATCCGTATCAGTGTGCCGATGATCATCCACCAGGGCTAGACTCTTAGCCACGTAATTCCCTCCATTGTTGATGTTGATGCTGCTTGAGATGGGTTGAAGCTGCCTGTCCGATTCCCTCTCGCTCATCGTCGGTGGCCAGCGAGCTCTCGTCGTATCCTCCGGTTCCTGCTCCAAAGTGGGCGGGTGCAGAGGAGGAAATGACTTGGGCTTGGTGTTGGGCGAGGTGGCGAGTGAACTCGGACGGTTCTTGAGGAACTCTTCTAACGCTCTGAGGAGGGTTGCTGAGATTTGCTGGACCCTCGGGTACTCCGACATCCTCCCGACGCCGATCTTTCTGCAGAAATGGTGGAAGGATTCGAGCTCTTCAAATTGTTTACGTGCCTTCGTGCATGCCTGGAATGTCTTGAGACGTGACTCAGGTTGCAAGTGGAAGAAGTTGTCGAGCAACAGCGACAACCCGTGGGAGATGTCGTGGTAGAGGCTGAAGGTCTCGCAGACGACCAAGTAGAGCGCGATCTGGATGAGGCGGTTCGCCTTGGCGGGGCCGGTGGGACGGGTGCCGATCGCACGGTCGAGGAGCCTCTGCCAGTGCTCGATGTGTTCCAGGATGAGGGGCGTCTTCATGTTAGCGAATAGGTTGGCAGCGACCAAGGGACGGCGGCCGCGAAGGTTGCTGAGCTTGCCGAGGAGAGCCGAATGGAGGCGGGCATCGAGGTAGACGGCGAAGGTGCGAACGAAGGCAGTGTAGTCCCAGGGACTGGAGGTGGCGGAGTGGTCGCGGAAGCTGGAGAGGTCGAGGAGGCGGCGGGAGCCCTGGGGAGCCGCGAGAGCCTCGTGGATGAACTGGGATCCCCCGCTCCGAAGCATGCGGAAGACGACGACGAGGGACTTGAGGGCGACCACCCAGTTGCTTGTGCGCGAGATGCGGCGGGACAGGATACGGACACAAGTCGCGGCAGAGGAAGGGCAGGACGCCGAGAGGAGGAGGACCTCCGTCAGGTGGCGCTCCTCGATGGGGACCTCGTCGTGGGAGGTGACTTTGAGGACCGCAACCTCGAGGTTGGCGGAGCGCTTGGAGAACTTGGCGATGCTGATACTGGTCTGGTCCTTGATAGCGCCGATGGCCTGCCGGAGAACGCTCGGCATGGCGGCCAAGTTCTCTCTTGCGCCCCTTTCCTTTTCCTTGGGGAATTCGGAATCCGAGCAAGTCCACCGCTCTTTGAATGGCTCGTCAACCGTTTCCTAAAACTTTTGCGGCGTGCGTGTGGAGAGAGAAGCTTGCTGCTGACGCGGGACCGGGTCAACTCCTTCGCCACAGAACGTGAGCTGCGTGTCGGTTATTGTTGGAAAGCGAAGCTGGGAAACGAAGACTGCCGTGGTCAACGATACATAATTGGTTGTCAATACCAATTTAATTTATCTTTTATTTAAATAAATTTATAATTTATCTTAGGATAGATAATATATCCTCAACGGGAAAAATAAAATAAAATATAGTTTGATTGAAAATTACAAGTCTTAATTCAAGCTCTTAAAAATAAGAGGCATGTCAGATGTACTGCAATTTGTAGTTAAATTAAGGGGATTTAGGCATTCTAAATTTTGCACTTAAATTAAGTGGGGATTAATAAAAAAATCACTGAAATTGCAGGGGATATGTGACGCAATTAAAAACCTCCCGTCCTTCATGCCACCTCACTACTGCTCGGAATCGAATCGCGCGCTCTCTTCCCTCCCCTCCCCTCGATTAGGGTATCATTTACCCTCCGTCGGTCCATCTCCTCACTCTCTGTGCCCAGCAACAAAGCAGGGGATTCAAAACGGTCCTTCCGCCTCCATAACCGCAGCAGCAGAACGAGTGGTTTGGCTGATATCGGACGGGAAGTTGTACCTGGTGGTCAAGACCAAGCCCGGCGGGAAGGATCTCGACTCCGACACCATCAGAGGCACCAACAACAAGGTCGTCAAAGGTATTCTGTGGATTTTGTGTGCGGATGGCGTCCTCCTTCGATCCATTTCTCTGTTTCGGCTTCTTATGATCTTTGTGTGCGTTGGGGGGTTCAGCGGGTGACTGCGTGCTGATGCGGCGAGCGGAATCGGAGAAGCCGCCGTTCGTGGCACGGGTGGAGAAGATGGCGGCGGACCATCTCAACAACGTGCGCGTGGAGCCGACTGGGGGGCCGCCGGCAGTTCCACGGCGCCAAGGAGCTGATTCTGTCCGGCCACTTCGACGTGCAGAGCGCGCACACCATTGAGTGCGAGCGCGTCGTCCACGCCTTCAAGAACTACACCAAGCTGGAGAATGTCGGCGCCGACGACCACTTCTGTCGCTTCGAGTACAAGGCGGCCGATGGGGCCTTCACCCCTGACCACCGTGTACGCCTTGCTTGCTTTCTCTCTTTCTTCTTCCTATTCTTGATTTTAGCTTTGTGGCAATTGTAGATACATCGGTCAATTGCTATCTTGCGTTAGGGTGCTGCAAACGTGAGATGCCTTACAACTCCGGCGATCTCATGGTCCTGTGTGGGGGATGCGAGGACCGGAAAGCAACTTTCAGCTACGCTCTTCTTTATTGCTTCCTGCTGGGGTCATCTTCGTCTCCGATCGGTATGCCTCCGCTTCTTCCCCTGCCTTTTCCGCCTCCGTCCCTACTCTCTCCCTCTCTTCGTGGTCGGGGCGGTGTTGATGAGTGTTAGCAAATCAGCATCATTGATATTAGGTTTTTAATAAACATCTAAAAATCATTTTTAATTGAATCTTCACTGTTTTAATGGTTATATTTTACTTAATTTTCTTATCATTATAGTTAGATTTTGTTTTCTTTTTCGGAGATAGATATCTTTTGAATACAAAGGTGAAAAAATATTAACAAAATATCTGATTCTGTCCATAATTGCACGATTCAACGCACTCATTATAAAAACCCCAAATACATCTTTGACTCTATTTGAAAAATAAAAAAAATCCATTTAATTAGCCTTTTTTTTCATTTAGAATTAATTATATGCTATATATATATATATTGATTTGATGGAGATAACTTAAACCGTCAACAATAAATGACTAAGAGAGGCTTTTCCATTTTAAATTGCTTCCGTGTTTACCTCCCGACCTTCGAAAGCCAAACAACATCAAACAAGCCTCGTCTTAATTCCTCCTCCTCTTCCTCCTCCTTCCTATGTTAATGGGTGAGTAATTTACCTGCGGTGAACGATGCCGATGTCGACTAGAATTGCTTCCGTCCTCCTCCTCCTTTCTTCCATCTTTGCAGGAGTTCTCCCGCACAAGAGCAAAGACATCGTCGATGGCCCCTTGCTCACTTCCAAGATCAAAACCAATAGGACCATCCTTGTGGGTCCTTCCGAGGAATTCAGGACGGTGCAGGCCGCCATTGATGCGGTCCCCAAGGATAACTCAGACTGGATCATCGTCCATGTCAGGTCTGGCATCTACAGGTAATGTAATTTCATCGACGAGCCTTTGGGTTTTCATGCTTTCTTCAGAGTGCAGGAGGGAGATGTGCAATGACAAGCATTGCATCATGCGTTGTCGTTGCTGTTTCAGGGAGAAAGTGGTGATCCCAGAGGAGAAGCAGTATATATTCCTCAGAGGAAATGGAAAAGGAAGGACCGCGATCGTGTGGGATGAGAGCTCATCCAATAACACTCTCTCTGCCACCTTCACCGTTTGGGCTGATAACTTCGTTGCCTTTGGCATTAGCTTCAAGGTTGCCTTTCCCGATTCCCATCACTTCGATTCTCCTATGCCCTGTTATTTAACATCGGTACGTCCATGACAGAACGACGCCCTCATCGCCATTGCCGACGCTCCACATAACCAGTCGGTCGCTACCATGGTGGCCGGAGATAAGGTAGCATTCTACCATTGCGCCTTCTACAGCCCGCACAATACCCTGTTCGACTACAAGGGTCGACACTACTACGAGAGTAGCTACATTCAAGGCAACATCGATTTCATCTTCGGCCGTGGGCAGTCTATATTCCAGGAAAGTGTGTGTTCTTTTTGTCCTTCGCAGCGCATGCAATGCAATCTTGTAGCACTCACTGTTTCCTCGTTAACGAATGCAGAGTTGTGAGATATTTGTGCTGCATGACAAGAGAATCAAGATACTTGGCTCCATCACTGCTCAGAACAGGCAGTCCTCGGACGACAGCAGTGGCTTTGTCTTCCTCAAAGGCAAGGTGTACGGGGTGGGAGATGCGTATCTTGGTCGAGCAAAGGGGGCTCATTCTCGTGTCATCTTTGCCAAAACTTATCTCTCCAGGACCATCACAGCTGCAGGGTGGACTAATTGGAGTTATGTTGGCAGCACAGAGTAAGCATTCGCATCATTTACTTGTGTGTGTCACAGTGTGGATGTTGATACTCGTGTATACTCTGCTGTAGCAATTTACTGTACGGAGAGTACGATTGTCATGGTCCGGGGAGCAACTCAACTCTTCGAGTTCCTTGGTCGAAGCAACTCAACGAAGAAGAGGCTTCACCTCTCATCACCATAGACTTCATCGACGGCAAGGAATGGTTACCAGTATACTACTAGAAATGCTGCCGCTCTGCCTTACTGTAATAAAGCTTTAAGCGTCGCGATTGCTGTGGTTTGGTTCTACTAAGGCCACTATGTACACTGTTCCTCCTCCATGAATTCTCCGAGGAGGAGGAGGATCTATTAACCCTCAAAGCATAGATCTGTACATTACTCATTCAGTCTCCATCAAATTGTTTGTATGCTGGGGTGGAGGTATTCTATTCAGCGCCAATCCAACCCCTGCCTCTGGTTTTTGGCTTCATGGTGACTTCCGTAAGACCTCTCGTGCACATGTTCCAAGACCTCGGCGGCCTCCGCCGGTCGGAGGAAGTGCAGGTGGCCATTGATGATGCCTTTCCTTCCCTTTAGCAGCTGCATTGCTGACTTGTTCAAGAGTTTGTTTTCCATTCATCTTTAGCCATCATGCGGATTTGATGATAGCTGATCAATCTTAAACAACATGGTTGGTCAGAAAAATCAATAAAACATGAAACATGAAAACGATGGTCAATAATAGTCTTATTTATTTATAACTTTGCTGGATAAGAGGATGGACTTTTGGCTAAGCAATAGTCAATGTAAAAAATCATCCACACATATTTACCATGGTCCATCCTTATATTAGAATGAGGGCTAACATAGCACAAGGGCTTAAACTTTCTCATTCAAAATTATGATGTGTTTTCTCAAGTATTGAAAACTTTAAAGAAGCTCAACTTCTTCTTGCAATGATAAAAATAACATTTTGGTCTTCTGTATCATTATAGCATTTTTTGATTAATTTTTATATTGGTCATGAGAGTATAATTGATTCAATTTATAGGGTCTAGTACTATTAGAATAAGCATACTCAATCATATAAGACACCTAGGAGTAAGATATTTCACTGAGTCATGTTATGATAAACAATATTAGAATAAATACAATATTAAGTAGAAAGGATTATTCATAGTTAATGAGTCAATTGTCTTGCACGATTAGGATAACTGATATACCTAACATTAGATATAATGAGAGAACCAAATATGAAAGTGTCATTTGCGGATTGCACAATAGCCCCACCATTAAACTTGAATTTACCTATGCGTTCGACCTTGACAACAAAATAAAATAGAGAGATTGTAGCACTTCGATGTAGTCTGACATGAGAAAGATTGCTTATTTTTTTAATGAATGCATCGATTGAATTAAAAAATATTTTTAATTTTGATCAATCATAATACGAAGCCATCAATGAACATAGTAAAGTAGTTCATACATCAAGCATAATTTTATCATGCTATTCATTAGATGTATGAATGAATAATCATAATTAGCTGTCTTTTTATCGATGACAGGTAAGACAATTCTCTTCAGGGATTAGTGAGCCGTTAAATGTAATGATTAGATGATTTTTTCATTCGTTGTTAGGAGGAACATGTCTCCACTTGGGGGTGAAGGATACCACTTCATCTACTATCATCGGAAGTGCAATATGAATTCTCTCCATTCCATCTTATTTCCATCTACTATTGAGAAAATATACTGTGGAGTGTGATGTCCGTTTTTGTTATATGACTATGTTACATGTAATTGATGCATAATTTTATTTACTATATAAGAATTATTAATATTTGTATAAGAATTATCATTATTTTTTTAATATATTAGTTTTATAATGAGTCTATATTATTTTTATCAAATTATTAATATTTGTATATGTTTCACAAATATTGAAGATTATTTTTCTGATTTTTCAAATATTTTTATGTTGTTGATATGTTTTTATCCTATATTTCTTTTGAGAATAGTTTAATATTTCGTAATAGACTTAACACTTTGGTGAAAATAGATATGATGTTTTTTGTTAAAAAAATATATATTACTTAGTGTTATAACGATAAGAATTTAAATTTACGGACATAGAGATTACTTATTTTTTTCAAATTAACGAATGCACAGATTGAATTAAGCTCCTTGGCCCTCGTAAAGTGTAGCCTTCGCCCTTTTTAACATGTAGCCTATCGGTATACTTATTCTGCAGCTCTGGAAAGATTATACTCTCCCACATAATTAATTCTCTACCTGCAGTCTTCTTGCTCTTATCCGTGATGATCGATGAAGCTTCCTTGTATTTGCAGACGTCCACCGTCAAGCAGCCTTCTTAAGGTCTGCATCCGGTGTTTGCAGCGGAAGTTCCAGCCGCCGAAGCTTCATGAAGTCTGCACATTTCTCCAGCCATTTGGATAAGAATGCTCGTTTGTCATCTGGTGGGTGATCAGATTCCAACTAACAGTTCAAATAAGAATCCATTTGTCGGATTCCTCGGAGAACTAATGTGCTAATAAAACCTTAATCCAGTTGTCGCCAGATAATACTGCTGACGTGGAAAATGTCACGTTTAACATCTAAAGTAGAGTCGAGAAGATCTATGATTCTTTCGACCCTCAGGTCAGTCATAAAATTTTTTAAAAAATTAAGTAAAACAGTAACTAATCTTAATTACTATGGTCTAATATATATATTATTGAAAAAATATATTCTATGATATGGACATAATATTTTTTTAAATATTTTAATTAGGTTGATGTCTACATAATTCAATTGTTGACCGAAACCCCGTTAAATCTTATAAGTATATAATATTGGGTCGAATGTTCCGCATGACTAAATCAGCTTAATTTGATTCAAACTGTAGCTTAGTATATTCAATGATTTGATAATATCAAACAAAAAAGATGTCAATTCAAATGTCTACAATGTTTTTAAATAAATTCCTTCGACACCCAAATTAATCCATTATCTAAAATCAAAAAATAAAATAATTATTGAGCTACCAATCCATTTGCCAACAATGAGTCATTCAACTTCCACCCAAAAAATGGACTCTTAAATAAGAGGTAGGAGGATATCAACATCACGAAGCATGCCAATTTTCTTATCCCTCCACTGCCTCCAATATATATATTTCTTATATGTCAACAACATATGGTTTTTGAAACCAAACAAAAAAAAAACATAAAAATGGGACATGTATCTGTTATTTGAAATCTTATCCCTAATGGAAGGTAATTTCTTTTATGGCCACTTGTTAGGTGTACTCAAGTGACATTTCACTTGGAACTCCAAGTTGAGCATGTAAATATATATGACATTAGATGAGGTCTATTACTATTAACCTGTAAATATATTTGATCAAAGACTTCAATTCTAAAATGCTTTAATATAGTTTCACACTTCAAATGAGTAGATATAGTATTAAAAACCTAGTATGGGAATTTGGATCACTAGTGATAGTGTGATACCATTAATACTACTATATGAGTCCAAATATTCCAAGTCAATAATTCAAGTACATCAAATTAATGAACTATGTTATTTGGGGGATGAAGACACTTCATTAATATATGGTCTGATTTTTCATTTAAAGAAAAAAAAAACAAGCTCGGTCAGCACTAGTTAGGAGAGTCTTGAGTCCTTGTATTGAAGCAAAAAAATAAATAAATAAAATAAAACTTTATTTATACAAATAAAAAGAACAATTCTCTCCATTCCATCATGTGGACCCTTGACATGTGGAAGGAGGCATGATGACAAGCACCATCTATGTTTGACCCACTTCCACATCCACAGTGGAAGAAGTCCAACCTCATGAAGGGTCGAGAAGTTGGCTGAGATGTGTGTGGGGGTGGGCCCACCTACTAGTTGAAGTTATTCAATGCTACCAAGCTTGATTGCTAACCTAATTTACTTTGATGTCACATGAGCTTTTCCTAAGAAGCTCAATTGTTTTTTTTTCCTTTTATTACATTTGGCCTTCTAGTATAAGAATTAGAGAAGAACGAGTAAGAGAGAGAGAGAGAGAGAGAGAGAGAGAAACATGGAAACAAATGCATAAAATGACCACAAATTCAATAAAAAAATTAAATAAAATAAAAAAAATTGAGGGATGAAGGAATTTGTAAGGTGAAATATTATATGATCATCAAGATTCTCACGTATTTTTAGTAATTAAACGGCATAATCAAAATTAAATTATCCCCGAGAAGATATTTTGGTCTCTTTATATCGATCACTTTATGCATTTTCAACAGCTTAATAAGTTGTAATTATTCAATTAATAAACGACTAAAATAGTTAAAGAATAAAATCATCATAAAACTTCACGAAACACTGAAGCGACCAATGAAATTAAGATAATAATCATATATTGAGCCTTGCTCTCCAAATTTTGAACTAAATTTATGCATAAAAAAGTTTTATTATTCATTCATATGAACCACACGCACAAAATAATTGGGTGGGTGGGGATCGAGGGGTTGGATTGTGTCGCGGTAGCGTTGGTGCAAGTGCAACCCCACCCACTATGACTTACTACCCCAAAGGGACCAAATCCACCGAGTGAGAAGTGTCTTTAAACCCCAACAAAGCCTCCGAATTCAACTACACCACTCTTGCAAAGAAGCCATGGAAATGGCAAAAAGAAGGTGCTCTTAAATGGAAAGGACATGAAGAACACAACCTAAGAGTGCCTTATCTTTCTTCCACTCCCATTAACCTTCCTAAGTGCTATTTAGGTCGAAAGATATCTCATTGTCGGCAAGGAGATCACATGAACCGTGTGATTTATGCCTTCCCATTTTAGGTCGGACGTTGGTCTCGGATTAGAACCAATTTTAGTTTTAGTTAGAGGAGTCCTTAATATTATTTTAGTAAAATAAATCACACTTGATATAATTACTACATCTCATCCGGAAGAGAATAAAAATTTAAATAAAATTTTAAAATAATAAATAATAAATATATTTAATTTCATATCCATTCAGAAAGAGAGTAACTAAGACCTCATAAACGTCAACGTCACATCTCAATATATCTTTTGGGGTCCATCTCATGTGAAGTTTAATAACATAATATATTTTTTTAATATCATTTAAATTTATCAATATATCATGTAATTTTTTTTTATAATCTCAAAATAATCATCTCACACTTTAAAAAGAATGTGGGATGATAATTCATGGAATTAGCGTGAAGGTTGGAGTGGGCTAAGAGAGTTTTTTTCATATGCTCTTGGTAAAATATATAAAATAAAATTTTTCATCGGCATAGTCTCTTATAAATTATGGGTGTATATATATATATATGCACATATATATATAATTTCATAAACAAACAAAAGATAAATCAAAATTAATCAGCCACCGCCATAATAAATATATAAAATAGAGAACTACAATGAATAAATTAAATCGCACTCTTCTTCTCAATCCACTAGTAGAAATAAATAGAGTACATGAAGAGATGATGTCTATCTACCTACCAATCTATTCCTAATATTGTATTCCTAAATGAATAAGGTTACAAAATGATGCCCATTTCTTATGCCCCCTACAAGTTTAGTGAAAGCTCACAAAAGCCATGGAAATATTGCACTGCTTAGGCTCACCACCTGCAGAAATTGGAGAAAAATACTGTGCTCTAAATCCGAAGAGCACCTAATAAAAGAAACATTACTGATGCTAGAGAGAGGTACGGATACAGGGGGGTGACCGGACCTACAGAAAAGGCACCGGCGACGCTGCGGCGGCGGGGGAAGGCAGCTCGGCCTCCTTCTTCCGGCGCATCTCGAGGACCTTTCGGTGGCAGTTGGAGTGGATGTGGTTGACGAAGGTGGGGCTGCAGGCCGGGCGGTACTCCGGGAGGAGGCGCCCGGACTTGAAGCGGACGCCGCAGGCGTTGCATAGGGTCTTGGCGCCGAGGGGACCGCCCCTCCACTGCGGCGTCCGCTGGGCTCCGCAGTGGGTGCACCGCCGTTCGCCTGCGGCGGCTGACGAGGCTGGTTTGGGTTTCCGGCCGCGTTTCTTCGGCTTCTGCTTGTCGTACAGGAAGAAGCTATGGTCGCCGGTGGCGGAAGGGTGGTCGTGCGTGAGGCAGGAAGAGATGGAAGGTGGCGAGCGAGGGGACACGGAGGAGGAGAAGGAGGAGCTGGAAGAGGTGGTCGTGGTGGTGGTGGATTCGGTGGAGGATTCGACGAAGAGGAGCGGCCCGGACAAGGACCAGGCGACGACGGGGGCGGCGCTCCGTGACCGCTTGCTCCGCTTGGCCTTGACCGGAACCATGGCTTGGGTGGAGAGGAGACAGACCGCCGGGCTCACCAACGAGGGACCTTCGGCCGGCCGGTCCTCTGTTTGGGTTGCGGTGTCGTCTTGCTGGCTTTGAGGCGCCCACAGCGAGTCGTCCATGATGCGAGAAACCCACTCCAACTCCTCGGCGTCATGCGCCTGCAGAAAGGAAAGCGAAAAGAGACTCAGAACAAGCCAATCTCCTTCGTTCCTGCCCGTTCTTGGCGAGAGAGGAACGGGGCGGCTCACCGGGAGACCGATTCCAGTGAGAGCCAGCGCCGGCTCAAAGGAGGGAGACGAAGTGGCAGAGGAAGCAGAGCACGAGCTGGAGTTGGAGTCCAAGTCCTCTGCTTTCTTGTGCTCTGCAAAGTCTCTGACCTCTCCCTCCTGCTCTCCTCCTTCCGTCTCCTCCTCCATGAACTCAAGGTTGAGGAGCTCGTCGACTGCAAACTCCTCCACCCAAAGGCTTCCACTTTCCAGCGCCACAGCCACATCCTCCTCCCAAACTCCCCGGCTTGGCTGCTGCTGCTGCTGCCCCATCGGACTCCCCGGCCTTGGGCAATTCATTGGCTCCTCCATCCCTGGCTCCACCTGCAAACCGCACACGCTCAACACCAAGAAGACGACCAAAAACACCATGAAGCGAGGTTATTTCCAATTACCTGCGGAAAACTCAAAGACCGAAGAGCGCGAATGGGGAAAGAAGACGAGGAGATGGTGAGGGTTTGGTGGTGGGTGCATGGAATGACCACCTAGCGTTTCCTCTACTGCCAATGAGACGACCTTTCCACGCCTGGCAAACAATTAGCCTTTGTTGATGCTTCTACGCCTCGCAAACAAGCAGCAACGCGACGTCGCTGCCCGTCATCCCCCAGCAGCCCATATCCCTGGGCATCTCGGCCAATCGACGCCTGCCAAATGAGCGTCAGGCTGTACCGCAGTGGTTCGAGCAGGCAGGAAGCAGTTCCCGCTGCGTTGACTTGATTCCGGGAACGATGAGGCTTCGGTTCAACAGAAGAAAGGATTTTTCTTTTTTTTTTTTGGAGATTATATGGTAAATATTTTAGCCGCCTTCGATCCAAGTAGATTCCTACTGGCTTTACTGAGTTCGAACTTCTCGTGGATGACCATTATAGCCGACCGCCGCTCGGGTTGACTGCGAAGCATCCCGAGTCAACATTGGGAGGGATCATACGGTACGTGACTTGTTTTGAATGGCGGATGGGAGAGTTAGTTGGGAGAAATTATTAGGGTAAAAATCATGTTGTTGGTATTTGATAGGAGGTGGAAAATTATTATTTTTATATATTTTATGTGTTGAAATTGGACCGAGTCACTGTGCGTTGACTCCGGAGATCATCGTGTCCGGTTCATCACTTTTCTTTACCAAGATACCCCTGAGCTGGGCCAAATTGCCCGGCAGGATCCATCACAAGCGGTGAGTGAGTGGTGGGAACGGGTGCCGATGGGACGCAGAAGTCATTTCGCATCATGGAAAGGCAAAAGTGGAAATTGAACACCCCCTTCGTTCGGGACACGGCTCCATCAACGTAGACGAGACAGGGTTTGATTGGGCTGTCATCGAAGAGGACAACATTTTACCCCACCAAAGAAAGAACATGAGCAAGGATGGTAATCAAAGTCTGAGACAGGAAATTGGATCGCAGTCGCGTGATATTTACGTGAGACAAGAAATAAAAAATTATAGATCAACCCGACCTTTCGATTCCGAACAAATTCTTATGTGCATCCCCCGATTCAGAATTAGGCAATAAACCATGGAAACATTTGATGGGTCGCACACACTTGAAATTTTAGAGAAAATGTCGTTTTAAAAAAATAAAGAAGACAGAGTTCTGGTGTATCCTTGTACAGCAAAATTATTTTATTCAAGCTAAAATAGATGAACCGTAGGTAGATGCAAGTAAAGGAGGTATAGATATAAAAAAGAAGGTCAAATTCATATTTAATCATCATCTCAGCTTGCCCTGCCATGCTTCAATGACTCTACCGTAGCTTACAGAGATAAAAGCCACCCAAACAGAGTGCTCACATAGATGACTACACCTCAAACATCTTGAGATTATGCATTCTGATTTCATGTAATTTAGACACATGGCATGGACAGGCAAAGTCTTTTGATGGTGCAGCAACACCAGGGAGGGGGAGGGAGGAAGTTAGAGGTAGACATTTAAAAAAAAAAAAAAGAAAGAGAAGAAAATAAAGAGGGTCAAAAATCTTACACCATGTTATCGATGCAGATACTTACATGATGCACCCTTCTTGCAGTGTCCACTCTCGTGGAACTTGCACACACCTCGCTGGCCATGACCACGGCCTTGGCCTTGGCCTTGGCCTTGCCCTTGCCATTGTCCTCTAGGAGGTGGTTGCGACCACCCTCCACCTCCATCGCCTCCAATGTAGGTCTTGTTTCGTGGGTTATTCCCACCACCATGACCTCCGTGGTACCTGTCTCCACCATGCCTCTTTTGTGAGATCAAGACGTCATGAAACCCGGCGGATGAACTCCAGCCAGCGTTGTTACTTCCGAGTGTTGTTCCCCAACCAGTGTCGTCATTCCCCTGTTGCTTCTGTGGACTCCAGTTTATATTTCCAGTTACTGGCACTCCCCAACCGGTCTCTGCTTCTGAGTTCGCCTTCATAGTTTCTTCCCAATTAGAACCTGGGCTCGATGCGGTAGGCACTCCCCAGCCAGCATTTGGGATCATGCTTCTTTGGGCTACCCAACCTAAATTTTCTTCTCTATTTCCCTGTGCTGGTGTCACCCAACTTGTATTTGGACTAGTCCTCTTCTGCTTGGGCATCATCCAACCTGTTTCCGTACTTGTCTGTCGTTGCCCAGAAATTCCCCAAATGATGTTTGCACTCCCTTGAGTCCAACCTTTGTCAGAAGCACCTTCGGCCATGCTGGAAGCAGGGTTTCCAAATGCTGCAGGGCCCGTAGATGGATCTGATCTGATTGGAGATAGCGGTGACACAAAAACATCAGATGAGCTCAATGTGTCACTTTGGCTTTTTGCTGAAGTAGAATCAAAAGCAAGTACCCCTCCAGAAGGCTCAGAAGCAGGCGTTGGAGATGGCAACTTTGTGTCTTCCAAGACACATTTAGAACCAGAAAAGCATTCTGGATTTTTAGCTTGATTCTCATCTAGTCCACTGCCCGAAGATGAAACACTGGCATGTAAACCATCTAGGTCATACTTGGCTTCCATCAGTTTGGACACTACTTGGGAACCCACCATTGAATCTGATTCTTGAACTGAAACAGACTCCACCGCATCAGGTTTAGCTGCAGGTATAGCACTTAGAGGAAGGTTTCCCAGGTTGTCACTTGTTCCCGCAAGAGAAGGCTGGTTGTTCTCTGTTGCAGAAGAAAAAGGAGACAAATCTTCGATCTCAGTGCTTTGATCTGCCACTTCATCCATGGATCTGACTACCTGAGCAGAAAGAACACTCGGATCTAACGGCATGGACGCAAGAACTGCAGTGTCAGGAGCTATCGCCTCACTTTCTGCAGCTGGAGCTCCAGACGCTTCATTCCACTTATTGTCGGGATCAGGTTCACCTATCTGGGACAGAGGTATGTCATCCCTCTCACTACTTGGAGTTGGACTAGGACAAGAGCTTTCAAAAAAATGGCTCTTTTTCATGAAGGAACCACTTAAAGTAGTTGCATTAGATTCAAAAGGCTTCTCCTGCTTACTAGCCCATGATGGTTCATCCAAATTGTCCACCTTGCCAAAATTCTGATTAGCACCAGAGGTTGCTAATGATGCAGTGGACCCTGAACCCCAAACCTTTGGTGCTGCGGATTGGTTAAGCAAATTACAAGATGTCTTGGCCCAGCCTCCAGCAGAAGTCATTTCTGGAACAGTTGCCTTGCCTTCCATGGACTCAGCGGCCAACTGATCAAATTCACTGAACTCGGCACTTGGAGTAGCCTCCCAGCCACAGCCCATTGATTGAACAGAAATAGCAGCAGCTGCGGAAGATGCACTCAGATGATCTCGGTCCCTTGTCCAGACCATGCCACTTGGCTGTGGGGTAGGAGTAGGTGGATTGTGTGCATCATTCACCCATTGTCTTTTGGAATAACTCACCGGTTGGATTTGCTGGTATTGTGCAGAAACTTGATGCGAATGTTGGCCTAAAGAGCTCCAATTAGAATGTTGCTCATCGTAACCCTGGTCACTAGGTCTTGTCAGCTTGGATCTAAATGAGCTCCATGAACTTCCATGCTCCTGGTTCCTGTTCCATCCCTCAGCATTACTTGCTTGCCCCCCAGTAGCTTGGTAGGCTGGTGTATCATATGGATTCCCAGCAAATGGAACAGAAATTTTGGTGCTTGGGTTGTTATGACTTGTGTGTTGGCCATACCAAGCATTAGTATCCTTTGTTGATTCGCAAGCTCTTGGAGATATCCCGATCCTTCTTTCCTCAGTTATCATCAACTCCCTCCTTGGTTCAATGTAGTTAGGTGCCTGAGGAGCCCATCTATCAACATTTGACATTTTGTAACCAGCAATGGACATGGTAATATCATTCTGGTTTGCGCTCCAGTGGTTGTTTTGCTTGATACCTACAAATGTTGGATTAGTGTTCCCTCTTGAAACTATATCCCAGTTATGTCCTGTATTTGCTTCAGCAACAAAATTTGTGGGCTGGCTAAAATTAGTAAGTTGAGGTTCTTTCTGTTGTGTGTCTTTCAGGAACTCTGGCAGTACATCGGCCAGTAACATAGAGTCTTCTTGCTTTTGAGATTTTACCCATACCCTAAGGTCTGGTGGGAAGTAACCCGTAGAACTCCATTTGCGCAACTGTGACATTGAAAAAGGTCCCTGGATTTTTCCTGAAGGATCTTGATACTGCCACACCTTATCACTCTCGCTGACATTTGATGGCTGTGGAACTCCAGGAGAGGAGATCATAGTGTCAGGTGCAACACCGCATGGATGTTCAACACCAGTAACAAGTTTGTTACCATTCATCAGAGTTCCCGAGCTGTCTGTCCAGCCAATATTACTCTCAGTCCGTGATATTTCACATTTCCTATCACCTAGAGCAACTATGGTTTCTACCTTTTCTTCTGCACCTCCTGTTTGTGTACCTGACGTCCAACTGGTACTCAAACTTTTAGTCGCATCATTCAAATGGTAATTTGAGATGGACCCTCTTCTGCCTAGAGAAATTAACTCTTTTCCCTTCCTACGAGATAAAGACCCCCTTGACCTGTTAAAATTATCTGCAAGCATGGGAGCAATTTGCAATAATAAAAGATGAGATATTATTGTCAGACTAAAAGGTATATGAGGTGCAAGAGCAAGTGCATCCATAACCTAGAAGTAAAATACCTTCTTTTTTAGCATCCGCTTCTTCCTCTTGAGATTCATAATTTGGATCCATATGGGTGTCAACATGTATTTCTGGAACTTCTCTAATTCTACGCTGGTATTCCTCAGGTTTGTTCAGAATCTGCAACTTTTCTATGCACTCTCTAAGCGTGGGAAATAGTTAAGCTTTAACAATAAGTTTTATATGTTTTATGTTCATCAATGACAATTTATCTCACTACGAAAGCAGTCCTGAGATAATATTCTTCCAATTCAGGAAAAGAAAGCAACATTTACAACCATTTATTTGTCATATCACAGAACACAAGAGACAGAAAATGCAACTGCTATTAACATTTAGATGGTTCTTTTCTTTTCTGGATGCCTGAGAAGGTAGATTCCAAAAATACACTCATCACCTTCATTAAAAGAAACATTCAAACTACCAATGCTTAAACAGAAACAAGAAACAAGAAAAAGAGGCACCATTGTCATTCATCTCATGATTAGACAATAGATCGAAAGAAGCCCATTTGGGTAAAAGGGACTAGCTTAGGAACCTCATGTGATTATAGACTGACTCTCAAAGCTAGTCTACAGCAAGAATAAACCAGCTATGAATGTAGAAGGCAACCTTGATTGTGAGAGCTACATTGATCTCTAGGAGTTGTCAACCAACCAAGAAAACCAAGTGGTTAATAATAATAAGCATCAATGAAGTATATACTCCTGGGAAAGTCTAAAGTAACATAATTCTTATTTCCACAAATATTGACTGACTGTGGCTCTGGGAAACATAATCTTCATCCGATATTGATTTAAGACAATCCTCAAATCCTTTACTTGTGAGGATCATGATTTCAACTTCTTTTCCTTGCAATAGATGGGCAAGCTTTTTTTTCTCTGAGAATAGCACCACAGAATTCTGTTAAACAGAGGAAATCTAACCTGGATAGTAATTACGGAATAAAATGTATTCCATGTCAGCTCATAGATTCAACTATTTGAGCACAACACCACCAACAACAACAAGCCCTAATGTCCAACTATTTGGGCCTGCTACATGGGCCTTTTTCTGCAATGTGATATGTCGAGGGTAACATCCACATACAATTCTAGTTTAATCATGGATTGTATTTGTAAGATCATAAAAATCTTCATTATATACCAAAGATAATTCTTTGTGAAAATCTTTGATAGTCAGCTGCATCAAAAGTTCAATTTTGAACTCCACATTTCTAATCACTTCATGCCAGCCTAATTGACAGGCTAACTTTCCTTGCAAGAAACCAATTGAAAGCAAGACTTCAAATCCAGTTGGTACAAACTAATATTTATCAGCCTGCTAAGTACCGGTTTGAAACATTATCAACAAATAAGCTTGACATCAGTACAATAATATTCATTTTTATTTTCTTCATTGTTCTATTCAGCAATACTGAACGGTATGATTAATATACTGCCTAGCACCCAGTATACTACTATCATTATAGTCCGATAGGTTACCAAAACCAGTGTCAAACCAAGATTTCAATCCATGATTGAGAGAATTCCACATATAGAAAGTTATAAAGATCTAGACACAACTATTAGCAACAAGTCAAACTTCATAGATCATGTTAGCTGCATAGGTCAAAGTATGAACAACCAGCAGTCAATAATATTTTGCAATTGTCTAATATATCTGCACACTGATGCAAACACAACTTGAAGCAAGAAATAGCTAGCTAAAGAACAAAGTGGAATGGAATTGACCAACGAGCAATTTGATATGGATATTTTAAACCCAACAACATCTGAAGAAGAAAATAGAAGCAGCATATAATAGAGACTAATGCAGCCTAGACAACCTTCGGTTTAAGACGGCTCCACTAGTTTAAGGTTTGAGTAACTCAATCTTAAGATTAAATAATATAAGTATTTGAATTGTTTTTTTATTATTTAATGAAGTTTTTAGTTAAATTCTGTAATTATTTAAGGTAAAGCAACAAAAATTAATAAGTATTGCCATCACAGTAAATTTCAGTATGCTATCGACATGATAAATTTCAGTATGCTATGGACATGATACAAATCAACATTGTATCTCATACCACTAGTGCTAAGTGAAACAGGCCAAAAGATGGTCTTGACCATTACAAAATAGCCAGCAGGAGCAATAGCATGGCAGGGCATGACATGGCATGAATCGGCTTTCCCACAAAAGCTCTCCAAATAAGACAAAACTGCTATCATTGATGAGTTATGTAGTGGCAATTCATAATCTTCAAGTATAGTGAGTTCTAATTTGACTGACAGTATTAATGTCAGAAATCATCTAATAAGAATCATGAAACTATAGAAGGTTTTTTTTTCCTCCATTTAGAACTAGAAATATGTTGCTTACTGATTGTTGAGGAAGCTAAACAAGTGCAAAATTAGACCCAAGGAATGTTGTTTCAGGTACTGGACCCTTACTGATGACATGGTCAGACTGGTACGTACGAGTTGGTACTAGTGTATTGACACAATACACCGATACATATTGGTGACTTGAAGAGGAAGGAGGAGAAGAGAAAGGAGAAAAGAAAGAAGGAAGATAAGGAAGGACTGGAGGAAGAGGAAGAAAGAAGAGGAGGCGGTGTAGGAAGGAGCGGAAGAAGGAAGAGAAAGGAAAAAGAGACAGTAGAGTACAAAGAAGACTCGCAAATGCAAGCACTCAAGTTTTAATTAAACGGGTTGCAGAAGGACCATTTTAATGGGTCGGAGCGGACCGCCCCTAGTTGCAGTGGGACAGTTTTAATGGTTCTGCTTATGCCCAGACCAATATGTACCAAACGCCCATTTTGTACCGATACAGGCAAAACGACAATCTATGATTAGAAATATGAATTTCAAAATGTAGTTTTTCTAGTGGATCGCATGTACCTTGGCTTTTTTTTTACAAAGTTCCTACTCCAATCTACTGGTTTCTCATCCCTTTTCCAGAACATACTGTACTCAATCAGCATTAGACTACATAATGAATATTTCAGAAACAGCCAATCCCGGGGCCATTTAACTTAGCAGCAGCAGACCTTATTTAGCTAGTGCTACCTTTAGCATGCAGCCAATCTGGATTGAGTGTCAGAACCAACAAGAAATTCCTGATTTTGTTGGTCAAAGTCATAACTTGAGAATCAGAAATTTTCAGCTGATTGGACCTAAGAAATTTTTTTTATTAGTATCCCTCTCTTTCCACCTGAACTTAAAAGACCATGCCTTTCTAAAATATGTACAAAGTAGGCAATTGGATAGATCATCAAATATTTACCCCTAACCTTATCTCCAACCACAGAACACCAGGGAGATCATTCTTTCCACCAAAAATCTTCTAAATGATCAGATACTTCGGGTTCAGGCTCCTAATTACCAATTTCTCTTCAACCTTGAATAAATTAACCTACTGTTCATTTGCCAGTAATTATACACAAATTTAACTCCTACAGAACTTATATCATCATCAAGATAAAACTAAAAATCATGGTTCTTATCAATACAAGTGCATCACATATATGAGAAACAAAACAATTTAAATCCACAGTCCTGCATAGAGGTAGTCAATGTAGTCACAGAACAGAAAAAACACAGATTATATGTGCCTACCAGGACTATCATAATCATATGGAGAAATTGATCTTCATTATAATGATATTTGGAAAATCACAAGCAACATGTCTTCAGCACAAACTCAAAAGATGAATTTTTCTAGCAGGAAGATTCCAGACATCAAAAAGCCTAGGCAAATTGTAATGTACTCTTTTAAAAATTATGTTATGTAAGTGAAAAAACAAAATCACCATGGGCATCTAAGTTAAAAGGATATTCCTTTCTGCGGCCTGTTTCACTTGCTCGATCACGAAGATGACTGAGTCGTAACTTCTCATTTTCTAACCACTGCAACGATAGAGTGAGCAAAGTCAAATCCGCAACTTGTGACACTTGGAAATTTTTCATAAAGTAAATACAAGTATTAGTAATGTACTCACATCTTTAACTCTCACTTCTTGGAGAACCTGAGCTTTTTCTAAAAGATCCCCCTGACACGTTGAATATTTAAAAAAGTAGATCAGAGACTTTATCAGGAAGCCAAAAGGGGACTGAAGGATTTAGCTCGAATGTTATATCTTACCACAGTCAACCTATTAATCAAACCACATTTGATGCTCTGTCGCAAGCGTCTGCATTCCTCCTAGAAACATAAGAATTATTATCAGAATAAAAGAAAATCGCAAAGCAAAATTCCAATTGATGAAAATGTCAGAAAGAAAGCAGGTCAAGGATATTTGACAATGTAATTTGCAAGAAAGATGGCACTGTCAACATTTGAATCACTACAATTTATAGATCTCTGTGGTAGTGTTACCTAAAATCCATCACCCACCTTGCAACAAGTATGCACATATGTACCCACATGTCAGATAGCTCTTACTGCTCAATTTTACCAAAATACTGAGCTTTAAAAATGACTGACTTGCATCCAAACAATGGGTTTTAAAGTGTAGATTTCTAGTTTTAAATAACCAACCATAAGTAAAGATATTACAATGATTCCTTAAAATGCATATCTGACATCAAATAGAGAAGGGGAAATCTACTTCATATAGCCTAGAAACCAATACCGATTTACAGGGTATCCAACAAAGATTTCAAACCCACACAGATACTATTGCTGAACAAACTCGATGAGGAGAAAAACACAAAATATACCAGTTTCCCACCTCTGTAAAATCCTGATTTGAGATGGAATCAATAGATAAGATTTCCGTCTTGTTTAAATTCAATATCTCCAGTGCAATGTCTGTCGTCTTCTTGCCCAATTTATATTTTTCTGCAAGCACATGTGTGCCTGTATAGAAGAAGTATTGATTTTAGAGACATAAAGCTATGACCTGAAAGGATGCTAAAATATAGAAAAACCTTACCAATAATTTGAACAAGTCGATACATATCTTGCTTTTGACGTGCACCAGAAATCCTTATTCTCACGAAAGAGCCAACAACGTTTTTGCTGAAATTGTCATCATTAATAAGATCCTCCATTAAATTGCGACGCAGATAAATCAGATTGATGTTATGGGCATCGATTGCTGCATATTCATCAAGATTGGCCTGCAGTTCTCTCTCCCCAACTCTTTTGCGGGTCTTCAGCCGCTTATCAGAACCAATACTTGTCATGTTGTGTTCTTCGGCATCAATTTGACCAGAATCAGAATCTATAGGCCCCCCTTGGTTATCATCCATACCTATCTGTGGAGCCTCTCTGATTAAAAAGTGTGATTCCAGAAGCTTTAACATTTCAAAATGTCCGACACGTAGTTTCCCAAACATATTTTGGAGTCTTGCATCACAAATGATTTGACTTTTCCTACGAGGGTCACGAAGGTTATTTCGTTTTATGTACTCCAGCAAAAGGGCTTGAACATCAAATTGAGACAGAACAGATTTATCACCATTTTTCATGTGTGCTACAAATTCTAAGAGTACTGGTGAAGCCCATTTACTGTCTTCAGACAAAGATTTCTTATCACTATCAACATGCTGGGCCCGAACTTCAATTTCAGCAGATTTCTTAGAACGTTTTCGAACTTTTTTACGTGAGGAAATGCTACTACCTTCATGATGCCCTGAAGAGCTGTCAGAGCTAGCTTCTTGGTCATCATTAGCATTATATAACTCATCAGAAGTTTCCTCATTATACATAGAAGTATCACATCCTTTCCATGGATTTTTAGCATTATGTAGCTCTTCAATTGTCACTGATAGCTTTCCTTTAAGAGTTAACCAATACACTTTGAACAAATACTCCCAGCTACTCTTATCATCAAAATCTACCCTAACCTGTAAACGAAGACCGTATGAGATATACTTGAGTGATATCCTGGAGCAAGAAAAAGAATAATACAATACTAATATTCTTCACGATTATTTTTTCAGCTAAAGTCAGCTGCAACTTGGAAAAAAGAAAACAACATACCAGAACAAAACTCGGGACATTATTAGTAACACTAACCCAAGAACAGACTATATAAGTTGCAACAGTCATCCTTGCTCTGTTCTTTTGATTACCTAGCGGGTCTCAATCTCCTCTACCTATTTTCCCAAATCGAGAACCATCTACTAAGCCTCCGAAAGGCATAAAAACTTGTCCAAACCTTGTTCAACATTATTACAATCCTGTTTCCCCATGAAAAAGTAAACAAATTCAATCCAGGCCCAACAAGGTGTAGATACTGAGCAATCAGACCTACTGCAGTTGTCAAACTGCACCACTGTTCCGTCTTTCAACTGGTCACACTTGCTTTCTTCCAAACACAGCAAATGGTAACATTTGCATCAGGTCTATCTCAGTCTTATCTCACAACCTCAATAACTCTATTTTCAAAAACAAAAACTTAATTTCAAAACAGGCTTTCACCACTAAAACTCAGTTGTTTCACCATCTCTGGACATCAGTATTCAGATAAGATCATCACCTAATGCCTTCAATATTTCAAACATCTCATATGAATGCAGATCCAAACATCCTTCCTACATAATTAAGCTAATGATACATACTGGAAATTGATGTCCAATTCAGTTCATACTATCACCTACAAGTTACCGTATGCTAATTTGGATGCATCAAACCAGACATATGAACACCAAGTATGGACCAAAAATCCATGCTTAAAAAACAACGAAAACATAAGTGTTTGATAAAAGCAAACCTTTTCCTCATTTTCTTGTCCATTAGATTCTATCAACATTATAGTCCTATAGCAGGCCTCACAGAATCCCTTGTTGCCCCTAACACAAAAAAATCTAGCTTCTCTAATGCAAGCTTTGCACAGAGAATATGTACAGGTAAAACACATGTAAGTGGCAGCCTTTTGACAGATGCTGCATATATGCCATCCTGCAATGCACAACAAACCAACCAATTGTCAGAACTAAATCAATCTGCACGTGTTAACAACAAAACAAGATTCAACAAATAAAATAAAAGAACTGGGAGCTGTAATAACAGCAGCTACTGCTTCATTGAGGTTTCAAAACATATTTATTATTGGAAAACCACATAATACCAACTCACTATCTCCTCTAACCACTCCAAAAGATTTTTATTTTGCTCTAACCGAAGGCCCAAAAATGTAGTTCAGCCAAAACTAATGACTTCCGTCATGTGGTTGAATGGAAACAGACCAAGCTCGAAATTTAAGTTCCAAAGAGGCCTTCAGTTCAAGGATTAATAGTGTTCAAAGTCAAGCTCTAGACACTGAAGCAAGCAACAAAAAAACATGCTTGCACTTATTTATGTTGTGACAAACAGTTGAAAAAACTTGAAGGCAAACAAATATTTAAACATAATGGAACTCAAGTCGGGGGCAAACAAACATTTAAACATGACTGGAAATCATTGGGTTATGCAAAAGAAGCTTTTAGACAATTTTCACATTTGACAAAAACAAAAAAAACAAAACAAAGCTCCCAAATCTCATGCCAAATTGATACCTAAAATAAAGTCAGAATGGCAACAGCACAAGCAGAAAACAGTGTGTCATTAACCAATCAAGCATAAGTTACCCTCAGACTACGTCAAGGCAGCCACAATATACACTCAAAATTAAGCTACAAAAACCAACCTCCTAATGCATTTGAAATTGTAATCCGATCCCCCATAATTCTTTACTATCATAGCCAACAATTTGCATGATTCAAAAAAGATTTACAAAGATCAAGAGAGAAAAATCAATGAAAAAGGTGAACTTGCTTCACATGAATAAAGCACCAAGAGAAAGGTGATAAAACAAAATAAAAAATGATGCAGAAGGCTGCTGGTAACATGTTTCTCGTCTGACGGTATCTTTATGATTTTCGATGAAAAGAAAAGAAATTACCACATGCCCCGGTAAAAATAACTCGATAGCAGACCGAATATAACAGCAAATGGGTAGACTTACCACAGTTCCAGCGGGCACGCGAACGAAAGAAGGCCTCGTCCCGGTTAATGCAAGCCGGGTGATACACCTTGGGACAACCCCTACAGCATCGAGCCAGATTAAGACCGAAGAAGAATAGGAACCTCGAAACCCTAAACCGAGCACCAGGAGAGGGAAGACCAAAGCAAACCCACCTACGATCACATAGCACGAGATCACCACCATCGAAGCATATAAAACACACTTCCTCCTCCTCCTTCTTCTTCTTCGGCACCGGCGCCCTGCCGGCGCCGTGAGCCTTCGGGGGGCGGCCGCGCTTCCGCTTCACGGGGCCGGATGTCTCCACCGCCACCGCCGCCGGCTTGCTCATCGGCAGGGCCTCTTCCCCCGCGGCGTCCTCCTGGCTCGGCTCGAACGCGGACGCAAGGGCGAAGGGCGAGCCGACGAGCTGGGAGTCGTCCATCTCGTAGGCACCGGCCACCTGCGCGTCTCCCTGGTCGGCCTCCTCGTCATCCGGTGACACCGGCGGAGGTGGCGTCTGCTGGACGACGGCGTCGTCGAAAGGATGGGGGAAGTAGGCGTCCCGGAGATCCCCATCCCGGGGCTCCATGGATCGGGACCAGAATCGGGTCGAACCCTAGCTTTGTCGAACGGGAGAGGGGGCGACGGGGCGGGGTTTTACGGGAGATGCGTGAGGTGGGATTGGGTGTGATTGATAGTGAGTATTTTTCTTATTCGGTGTGTATTTTTTGTCGACCACTTTCTCCACCCATCGTGACGATGGTTGGGGCTCCGACACGTGAGACGAACATGCGACATGGGGAGTCGGACACGATCCACCGCGCGGCGTTGTAACCTTACGACCATAATTACATCATTCATTGAACCCGTGCCATTATATCTCCCGTAAATTTAATGGCAATTTCCATATATAATATTTATATTCTGGTTATTTTTATTTTTTTTAACCAGCATTCATAATTTGTTATAATGCTTTTATTAAGATATTAAAATATTATTATAAATATTGCAAGTGACATCTTGTAAACCGTCAGGGTATTTATTGTATTTTTCAGATTTATAGTTAATTTAGTTGAGATTAGAAGTTCATTTGAATTATTTACGGCGTTCTTAGCAAATTTTGTAGTGCTTTTATTGGGGCCAAAACATTGGTGCAATCCAGTTTTTTATTTCTATTTAGGTGGCATGTTCCTAAACTATTTTAAATATCGATTTGAATGATAGCATGATGTATCGAATGGTTTCTAGTATGCTTTAATTTCATTTGATTATTTATAATATTTTTAAATAAATCTTATAATATTTCTATTGTGGTGATCAAAATATTGTACTAAGACAAAACAAAATTTTGAGAAGTGGATTATTATTATTTTTTAATCAGAGGTACTTACTGTATGAAAAAAAAATAAAAGACGGGTATTGATTGAAAAATACTCATAATATGAGTATTTTCTAAGAAATTCATCCTAAATTTAAAATTATAAATTATAATTGGATAAATTCTCAACCAAAAAAAAAACTTCTTTGTTTGTTAAATTCTCAAAACATTATTAACAAGGATTTCTCTTGTTCTGAATCAAATCTACATCAAATAACAACGACATAACATAATCACCAAAAATATTATAAAATACTATTACACTTGTTAGAAAACAGGATAATATTACTTTTGTTTGATATAATTTTAGATGTTTTGTTGAGTATGTCAACTAAAAGATAGAGATAAGTTTGAATATTATTGTACTCTTATGTTAACCCTATTCCCGAGAGAATTATATTCATAGTACAACTACGTCGGTGTCTATACACGATATAAAATTTGCGTTTTGAAGGAACATAAATATATAATACTTTGAAAGCCATTATTATATTTAGAGTGCAAAAATTATGTTTAGAAAGGCTATAACTTTTTTTTTATTTTGTTTCATGAAAAAGGTATCCTCTTTGGTCGATGAAAAAAATAAATGATAAAACCTTATAGGTTAGTGATGCTGACCCAAGGAAATAATCATGTATCTTTACTAAATCAAGATCAATATTCATCGTTTTATAACGTATCGCTCGATGCGAGTAATACGTATCAATCCAATAAAAAATTAGTACGAAAGATGCATTAGTACGCCTACCCTCATTTATCATGTGTCGGTATAACTCGATATATATTGTATCAACTATTGATCAATACATTAGAACTATACGAAATGAAGTAGAGTGTCTATCGAAAAATAGATTCAAGAATAATTTTTAACAAAGCAATGAATACACTTCGAATCGGATTATTATATTGTATAAAAAAAATCCTATTTCGAGGTGATCTTAATGTCTTATATGAAGTTGTTACTATTTATAAGAAAACTAAAGATTTATGACTATGAAACATTATTCAGAAATGATATTTCATAAAGTTTTTTTGGTCATGTGGTGCATGTCTAACCGATTACATATGATACATGTATGGTACATACAATATGTATTTGGTATTTGGTGTTAATGCAGCAAGTATTTTTTGTGCCATGAAGATGACTTTAGGTGTCTTCTCGTCACAAGAGTTGCGTTAGAGATGAGGTCAAAAGATTCATCGGAATGATACATATCGAAGCCAACAAAAGTTTGAGAGGAGCTTAGTCATCGATAATAACTTGTGATCATAATCCAAAAAACCTTTCGATGTATATTTCTCGATACTTCTTATGGTTATTATATGATTTATTTATCAAGAAATCTTTTAGAATGGATAGAGAATAAAAGAGATCAACATAGAAAAATTATCATTAGATTTGCCAACTTGACGAGGAGAAAAGAATCAATGTATTGTTCTCCGATCAACTTGGCAAGGAGAAATAAGCCATTGTAGTCTTCCTCAAGAAGAGGATCGATGCCAAATGAGTTCAAGAGCATGAATTCATTTTTTGAAAAGATTTTGCGGCTTATCAATCGCCTATATGGTTGAGGTGATACGAAGACGACCAAGTTGTTTTAAGTTCAACGTAAAATAAAACAAAGACATTTAAGAATATATCGACACCTTTGCATGGAGAAATAATTAACCAAAATAAATGACCCAAATCTTGTTTGCATGGAATCATCCCGTATACTTAGAATATATTAAATTTGTGTTAAAATATATTAAAAAAATCATTATGGTAGACTCATAAAGATGAAGTTGCGCGTTTGGTCGCAAATACAATGAATTTATAGAGAATATGTATAATGAACTTATAGGAAGTCACGCACAAATACAATGAAATTATGGAGAATACAAGGGAACAATTTATAGAATGTTATTGTTGTATTTGTCGTAAAGAAAAATGAGATTGCACATTCTTTATTTATCGTCACCATGCAATATTGGAAATAAATAAGTTCAAAAATGATTGATGGTTTGGACGCATCGTTGGCTCGAAGGAATCAACCCACGATACATGAAAATAAGATTATTTTTGACTCATTTTGACTGTTATTCGATGAACGATTACTATGCAACCGCAAAAATAGTGAAAACACATTAAAATCAAACAAAAACACAAAGCTAAGTAGTTGCACAATAAATCAAAAACTTAACAAATGAAATTGTTATGAGAGTGCAATGAAAAATCGATGACCTAGTTATTCGAAAATAATTATCTTTTCCTCAATTTTCAAAGGAAAAAAAAAAAAGGTTCCGAAGCCGAATGGCCAAGCCCAACACTAAATCGGGCCAATAATGGATTGAATCGGACCATCTATGTTGATTTGGGATTTAGCCCTTCCTTTACTATTTTATCGGCACGGTTTTGTTGGAAATTAAAAAAAAAAGTCTTATATTATATTTATTATTCAATTTTTATGCACGACCTATTTTTACGAGCTTATGTAAAACATAGAAAGCTTCCTTTTCTTTCACAGAGGTAATCGGACTCGGTCGAGCTCAGCAAATGGCGAACAGTGAGATGTAGATGGAGATGGAGATGTAGAGAGAGAGAAGGTTGCATGGTCTAGCTAATGTATGCAATCATGGACGGTTCGCTCTCACTCAACGTGACACAACCGAGGATGAAACATCATGCCAAACCTTTGACAAAACAATCCAATCCTATCCATTATATGATGCCATCTCCGTAACACTATTTATGCAATTAGTGTTCAAATACAATAAAATATTTTTTTACCATAACCTTCAAATATAATTTTTTTAAAAATTATTATATATCAAATTATATTACACTTATATGTGTGTGTTGGAACGTAAAACTTATCACTCGTGTAATAATAATATATTGATCTATTCGGCTGTCTCGTTAAAGATATTTAAATATCAAAGTTATTTCAAATATATAGTAAATTTTTTTTACACTAAGATGTCGGAATCATCGTTGATTTAGAAACATTGAGAGTTGAGTTGAAAAAATAGGAATAAGAGTGAAAACTAAAACACAACATTAGATTTGATCGTCGCTACATACATCATTCATTATTTTCATAATTCATTGAGTTAGAACAAATTATTAAATCAATTTAATTTTAACAATTAGAACAATAACAATAATAAGTAAAGTTGAGCTTTTTTTTTCTTTTACTATTATTTAATTTTGAAAGAGGAGCATTCTTTTGATTATTCTAAGTTATGGCACGTGCCCGTTGAAATGTTGCTTCTCGTGTTCAACCATTACAATTAGGCTATCTCATTCACTTCCGTGCACCTCTCTCTCTCTCTCTCTCTCTCTCTCTCTCTCTCTTGCATGCATGTCGTAGAACACAAACTCGAGAGCCCAAATGGAACCGAAGACGGCGTTGCACGAGGAGAAAAGAAGAGTTGTGGCTGTCTACGTAGAAACGAAGTTGGCGATGTTGGAATCTGTTTGCGGTGGGAAGCCGTCAAAAGTGCCGACTCCGACTTTTCTTCAACACAAATTGATCGAAGATGGCGTGTCACTTTTTGTTTTTCTAATTAACTATTTTTTTTTATAGCTCTAATCATCCTTTCTTCCTTATACGATAAGAACTTGAGTAATTTAATTGATTTATATGGCAATCGATTTTTATTTTTTAATATTATAATTTTTAAACAAACGATGAAGATGATGTTTGAATCTTATGATACATTATTAAAATCCTTATCATTTTAAACTAATTATACATTAGTTATTAGTTAGTTTAAGATCTGTCTTTATATTTAAAAAATTATGTTTACGAAAGTAAAATATTTTTTATTTTTTTTTACGTCATCTACTTTGTTAAAAGAAATAATGCACTTAATAAAACGAAGCAAGATAAAGTTAATACATGCACAATGATAAACCATACTATATTTTCACTAGGATGATATGAATAAACAAAATTAAATATTTTACTTTTATAAATATATGGATCCTAATATAATTTTTAAAAAATAAAGATAGAGATTAATTTATGATCAACCTCTAACTAAAAATTCATTAAAAATTTATCAATTAAAAATATCATTAAGATAGAGAAGGTAATTATCTCTTTATTTTTTTCCATTATCATTTGGTTGTTACATTTATTAAAAAATATTTTTATGTAATTGCACTTACTAATTATACATTTACTACATTTTCGATCATATATATATATATATATATATGTGTTGTCAAAGTTTGGAGGGATAGATATAATATTTTTGATATTATACATGAGATTAATGTGATAATAACAACACCAGAAATGAAGAGGAGAGAGAGTAAAAAAGGCTGCTTTAGAGTGGTAAGAATCTGCTGCTGCTCTTCCGGCGGAGACGGCAGCCGGCGGCAGCGATACGGGTCCGGACGCGCTCGAACTTGGCGGCAGGGCAGGGGATGGTGATGCCGCCGGGGTGGTGGAACCCGAACTCCTCCTCCGCCTCCCGCAGCAGCTCCCCGAACAAAGGGTGGTTGAAGTAGATGACCGGCACCACGTACCTCCGCGGCTGCCCCCCGCCGACGTACACCGCGAGGTGCCCCTTGGGCGGCGGCCCCCACGCATCCTCCTCCAGGAGCGGCGCCCGGTCTTCGCCGCGGCGGCGGAGGCGGCGGGAGAGGCTCCGGCCCCAATCGAAGAGCCTCGTGGCCACCGCGGAGCTCTCGATCCGGCGGCGAGCGTTGGAGATGGCCGAGGAGGGGGCGGGGCCGGGGCGGAGGTGGTAGCCACCTTCGAGGCGGAAGACGCGCCGCCAAATTCTCACGAGACGGCGGCCCAACCTGAACCCTCCTCTGCATCTCTTCATCGTGACGGCCAAAGGAGTCGACTGATGTCCCAAGGACGCCGAGAAAAGACTCCGTTCACACATCCATTCCTTCTCTCTGCGAGCGTGAGGGGAGGAGGAGGAGGAGACATATAAAAGAGGCGGATTAGGGAAGGGGGCGAGTAAACGGTGGATAGATTTGGGTTTGTCGTTTGTGGTGCGGTCTTCTTTGGATTTGGTCGGGCACTGTTGATGGCGACTAATATTTCGGGATTATTTATTTATTTGTTTTTTCTTTCGCATTTGGAACAATTAGAATTTAGAGAGAGCGGGGGTCGGAAGAAAAAAAAAGGGTTGAATTTTTAATCAATCACAAAATAATTCATTTAATGTATTTTTTGTTTGGATGAGTGTCGTTCCTACATCGTTTTATTTTGGAATTAGCCTTTTCATACGTAACATAAAAAAAAAAAACTAGGGATATTGGCGATCATTATTATTTGATTTGACTTCATATAAATTCATAATTTATGTAACGTGTTAATGATAAAAGTTAATTTGATACGGCATTGTTTTTCCCAAGAATCCATGTGGATGGATTGACTTCTTCCCTACTTTGATCATCTCGGTTGTCATTATAACCTAAAGTATTTTCAATGAATAATTTTTTTATTTTTAAAATATATTTTTTTAATTATAAGCAGTTAAAAAATTTGAACTTTTTTCTCTTACGTATCTTTAATTTTTTCTATCATTTATCTCGAAACATTATTAACTTATGTATTAGAGAAACTGAATTATATCGTTCTTCCTCTATGTGCTTTAAGAGTCTCACCTTAGCATCTCAAGTTTTTCCTTGACACATCAAGAATTCTATTTTGATAACTCAATGTTTCAGTACGTTAACATTTTGATTCGAGGATTAACTTACATCTAATTTTGACTTTGTCATACTTCTAAAAGATCAATTTTAGAGATAATATCGCTTGCTAACCGGAGATTATGAAAACAAAATCACACCATAAATGACGATGGTGATGTCAGCCATAGTTGAAACACCTTACAATAAATTACAACATAACAGAAGAGCTCCATCAATGAATGAGTTTTCTCCAAAAATTTTAAATCCATCTGAAGATTGAAGTCAAAGCTCGCTATGAGATACGAAATGTCAATACAAAGAAGAAAAATAATGAGATCATTCCATGTCATTTTCCCATCGACACGATCAGCATAACTCATCCAAAACCTCAATCATACAATCCCGCTTTGCCTGGATGGATACAAATGAAAGGAGGCCATGATTGTGCTTTTGCGTGTTGCCAACCCCTCGTCCTCTCATCCACAACAAAAGCTGGCTGTCGTCGGTCAAAAAGCGAGTAAAGATAAAAGATGACGGCCTCGGTTCACACTTGCACCCAACCAAATAAAGTTAATGGAAGCGACGATGAGTTGATGCACGTACGATATATGAAAACGGAGCGACGAGTCACAGCGCACCACCGAAGGTTGTCGGCTGACACGTCGTATCCCACCGGAATCTAAACCCGGCGGCAACAAAGTGTAGCCGACAACAATGTCGGGGTCAGGTGGGCCGTACCCGACCGTACGGCTCGATGCACGTCTCCCTCGATTGCGCTGTGGACGGATCCGGCGTTGCCTGCACGTGGAATCAAATCTCAAGTAAACATAAAGACATTAGTCTTGATCTAAGAAGGATCGAGATTAATTACTTTTATTGTTTTTTTTAATCCTAGTTGATGTACGTCAGACTACTACACCAGAATTATATATAAATGTATATTATAAAAGATCTATGGAGCTGCAGTTGCACCATCCTCCTTCCATTTCACCAGAGACTTCAGAGATTCCATTACCTGCAACAGAATTCATAGCAAGCTAAACGTGATTACAATCTGCAGCAAAGTAGTGAGCTCACTCACTGCCAATTCAAAAGAATTCTGGATTCTAGAAATCACCTCGGATCGGACGGGTCTCTGAGAGAGTAGACAGAGGATGCCAAACCCCAAGGTTACTGTCCCTCGACACCTGGAATCAATCATGATTCGAGTACATGTAACGGGAGCCTACATACATCAGAAGTTCCTATGATTCATTGTCGAGTTTTACATGTACTGCAATAAAGTCAGTTACCTTAACTGCGTCCTCATCGGTTTTGTCGTCTCCCATTTGAATTGCAAGCACATTGTCACGGTTGCTGAGACCGAGGGATTTGAGTAGAAACTCAACAGCTTTCCCCTTGTTCCAATCAATCACAGGACGGATCTCTAAAACAGCAGGTTCCAATCAACAGCTTTCGTCGACCAAGTTGAGCACACGCCGAGCAACCTCAGGCCAAAGCTGCAATTTAAGAACCAATACGACAAAAAAATTTCCTTTTTGTTAGGCAGCTGACAAGAGGTTTTGTTTCCTAGCACAACATAACCATGGAGCGATGTTAGGGATTACCTTCTCATCCACGAGACGGTAATGTACAGAGATACAGTATTTATTATATTCTACTTTGGCCCCTAACATATCCTTGGTTATGTTAACCAGGGAGCTACAAACCTGTTTTGATCAGCTTAAATTATCATGTGATATATAGGGGTAGATGATGTAACAAATAAAATCTTTAACAAGTACCTCATTGATAATAGGTAGAAACTCACTTGGAGCCTGGAAGAGATGCACCCCATTACCCTAATATGCAAAGGTTTTCTCAGTAAACAGTGGTGTAACATAATATAAGCTGGTAATTTCGAAATAATTTAGATGATCAAGATAGAAACACAAAAATAGTAATTGATCCCATGCACGATGTATCATTATCATCATCATCCATTTTGATTGACAAAATGAAAAAGAAAAAAACATAGATGACAGCATCAACTTTGATAATATTGTAGGAGAGGAGGGAATATAGTATTCAACTGGATTGCTAAGTTTGCTCATGTTAACTATATCTTATATAGCTTTTGGAAAGACGATTTTCCTAATAAATCATCTCCTGAAGTTTGATCTTATGGACCTATATTACAAAGTAATATTCATTATAGTGAAGCCATCCATGGATCAGCCACCTAGCGTTTTCAGGTTACTGGATTATGCTACCAAGTGGAAAAATGAAGTTAAAAATAACTGACAACAAAAAGTTTCAAAATCCAAAAGTGGAACAAAGGGATATCCTCTCACCAGCTCATCATTTTTAAGTGTAGTTGGCTTGGCCATCACCGTAATTATGTTTTCTTGTTGGGCTCATGATATCCATACCGTGACTACCAGCATAATAGAGTTCTGTTACCTTCACAAATTTGTACACCTGAAGAATACATGGATATATATTGTGCACAAAGAGGATTGTAATGTCATAAGCATGAGAGCAAAAAACATGTATCATTATTATATACATATAATTTATCTTCAGTATTTCTCTCAAAATAATTTGTGTTCAGCAAATGAACAACTTTACCTTCTCACGAGACCTTCCGCTTATGATGGCAGTGGGGAAGTATTTAGAAGCACTTTTGACAACAGCACGCATCTGAAATAAGGTAAATCAAGAATAAAGTTGATATGACTAGATGTTTACATCAAAGTAAAGCAAAAAAAAACAAATTTACCTCGTTGGACATAATGGCAAAATCAGGGTTGTCCACAATGGTAGAAAGAGTTCTGTCATAATCCAGAAATAAAGCTATCTTCTTGCATCTAATAGAACTTAAAATCTGTTCAAATGATGTTAATGCCGACGGATACCTCATTTGAGGGTAGAGCGAACACCAGAATGAAATTTTAAGAATGTCCACATGTTTTTTACCTTAGGTTTCAATTTTATGAGTTTATCAACACAAAACTCACCATCCAAGTACAATATGCCACATTAGTTTCATCAGTTGAAGGCTCAGAAATGACGTCCATGTTCAGCTGTTTGTGAGGAGGTGAAGATGATGTCATTGCATCGACCCAAGCACTAACACGAGCATCATCAAACTTACCAAATACTCCTTTGCTTTTGGATAATGCTGGTGAGTACAAACTAGAAGAAGGTGCCTGTGCTGCTACTGAATATGGTTTTATATTTGAAGACAACGCTAACCTTGAGTTGTTTAATGGTTGCAGATTCACTAGGAATAGAGGATGAACCACACATCTTCAGATGCAATGGATCCTATTCACTTACCAAATTCAGTTCACCAGAGCTATGAAATCTAGCGGTGAGCCACCCAACGCATGATTATATATGTATTTATTATCAATGAAAAACTGCCTTTCCAACATCTGTTTTGTCACCACAGTCATGTTTGCAGTTCATCAACGAGATGCCTCCTGAAAATTGACAGATACGTGAAAAGGACCAAGTTTGCAGTACCTTCTCAATTTCACAATCATTAAGCATTTATATCAGTGAATGAGGCATCAGCTTGAATGACATTAAAATAATAGGCAGCTGCAGAAGAGGCAAGCAACAAGTGGAATAAAAAAGGGCCATTTACTAAGAAAAGCCTTCCATAATCGGTTTTTTATCTAGGAGCACCTACTCGTTTCAAATTTTATCTACGGGCACCCCTCATTTTACAAATTTCAGTTTTGCCCTCTTAATCCAACTAAATTCGTATTTTCAAAATTTAACAGAACTATTTCAGATCAATGAACCAGCCGTGCCTCATCTCTTCTCACTGTTGGTTGCACCTTGTGTCCTTCTGCCCTTACATAAATTCTTATTATTTTGAAGCCCAAAAGTAAGAGCAAATGAGGGAAAAAAAAAAAAAACAAGAGCTAATCCCCTATACTACATATCATTATCATCATCATCATAGTCCATTTAGGTTGACAAAAATGATAACATCAACTTTCATAATATCATGGGAGAGGAGTGAATAGAACAGCCAATTGGATTGCTAGGTTTGGTCATGTTTCTATATGCTATATAACTTTTGGAAAGGAAATCTTTGTCATCTCATTTCTTAAGTTTAAATCTTCTGAGCATACACTAATCAATTGGCGAAGTGATATGAATTTTTCTTTTTGGCTTAATTATACATGACAAAAGGTATCATCATATCATTGCTGTGAAGCCATCCATGAATCACTCACCCTTTTTATTTTTTCAGCTTACTGGATTATGTTGCAAAGTGGCAAAAATGAAGTTTGATCATTGAATAACAAGTATAAAGTACAAAAAAAAAGACAACAAATGGCTTCAAAATCTGTGGAGAAAAGGGATGTCTCTCACCAGTTCATCAGTTGTAATAGTGTGGTTTGGATGGCCATCTTCAATATTGTTCTTTTAGACTGGGCCAATGATATCCATAGTTCCATACCGTGACTACCAGCATAGTATAGTACTGTTAGCTTCACAAATTTGTACACCTGAAAAATATGATGGATATATTGTGCACACAGGATTATAATTAGCATGTCACAAGCAATAATATAAAAACATACAATTTTCTTATGTACAAATAATGGTCAGTATTTCTCTCAAAAATTCAGCACAACAGCAAGAAAGAATTATGAATGAATGTACCTTCTCACGGGACCTTCCATTCATTATAGCAGTCGGGAAGTATTTAGAGGCATTTTTTGCAGCAACATGCATATGAGACAAGGTAAAACAATCATAATCACAATTGTGCCTGAAAAATAATATGCAGGTTACAAAAAAGCTGATGGTTAATACAACTAGATGTTTTCATCAAAGAAAAGCAACAAACAAAGTTACCTCATTGGACATAATGGCAAAATCAGGGCTGTCCACAATGGGAGGAAGAGTTCCGTCATAATCCAGAAACAAAGCTATCTACTTGCATTCACCAGAACATATAATATGTTATATATATATATATATATATATATATATATATATTCTCTCGAGAAAACCTTTCTTTTGGGTTTTTCTATACCTATTTTTAAAATTACTTCGTAAAAAAAAAAAAGCTTAAGAGAGAGAGAGAGAGAGAGAGAGAGAGAGAGAGATGTGTGTGTATATGTGTGTGTATATATATATATATATATATATATATATATATATAAAATAAGACCATGAAGACATGCTTAAATCTGTTCCAACTTCAGCATATTATTTATGCCATCAAAAGACTGAAAATTTGTGTAAATGATCAGATCAATTTTGCTGTTTCCCAACTAATTGCAAGAGGCTAAACCATTGAAGAACCGAATTCAAATCTTTCATAAGGTAAACTTAATTGGAAGTCAGCATTCTGTTTATAACTGGTTCTCAACTGTGAAAGGCCAACCAGAACCCTGACTCAAATTGCTTTTGGGTAGTCAAACATGAGACTTTTGAGGGATTAACAATTAGCACATTACAAAGACTGGTTGACCTCCTAGATGCTACAGTGACAGGAGCCTCATTAAATAAAAATAGTTGATCGTGCTAATAATGCTTCATTATTAGGGGCCATCCCGGATTTGGCATTTGATGACACTTTCTTGTTGTTGGCCATAGTCAACAATAAGTACAAATATTATTGAAAGTTGACTTGCGTGGATAATAGATTTAATCAAAGGCAAGATGAGATCATATCCATGCTGAGATCCCACAATTTGCTGGTCAAATCTGCATCAGCGGTTCTGGAACTTGGGGTGGCAAGATTGCTGTTGCTGAAGTATTTTCCTGTCACCCCGTTTACTTGCGGGTGAAGTGCCAGGTAACATGTTGTTGCCGCTCCCTGCACAAGTATAACAATGACATACTCGGTATTAAAAGTAGCAGCAATCTTTTCACAAACATAATGAAGCAAAACACTTGCTTCAATTATGTTATCAACTATAAAGGATATATTTTTTGCAGCTAAAAATGCTTGCTTCAATTTCGGTTACAAATATAATGCAAAGATATACAATGTTTAGTTTAAAGAAGCAAAAAAAGTTCATCTTAAAAAAAGGAAAAAAAAAGAAAACATTATTCAGCCATCCAATACTCAGGCATATAACTTTTTCTGCTATTCATACAATACTTGTAGATAGACCTGATTACGATTTGGATCGAACTGGAATCAAACCGGCCCGATGGTTCACTGGTTCTGAATCGAACCAGAAATGATGCTAGGTGGTTCAGTCTCAATTCTTGATTTTGGGAAACTAGAACCGACGATTTTGGTTTCAAACCAATAGGAAAAAAAAATAAAAATACATTACATATAGGGCTTTTGGTATGGTGATTAAATATTTAACTTTAATACTAAGTAACTTAGGTTTGAATTTTCATAGAGGCACTTTTAGTTTGATTAAAAAATTTATAATTTTATTCTTTTTTTGTATCAACTTTTTTTTATGTCATTACACTCATTATAATTATGCATCTATTTTTCAAAATGTAGAAATAAAATTATATTTTTTTAAAAAAAATAATAAAAAATTAACGGTTCGAATCAAATTCGAAACTGCCCAAACCCGAACCAGAACTAAAACATGAATTGACGATTCTGATTCCAGAACCAAAACCTGGGTGATTCAGTTCTGGTTCCTGGTTTTGGGAAACCAAAATCGATGGTTCCGAAATCATCATATTTCTCGGAATAAAGACTTCCAAATTGCTTGAAATTGCTATATTTACATCAGCCATAATATACATTATACTTTGGTAATATGGAAATTTCTTGGAAGAAACTTGTGACTTCAAAATTGCTGCTGCTGTGGCCAGTTTGCCAAAAAAAGAAAAAAAAAACTAATTTTTTAGGTAGATCTAGCTTAAGAAGCCATTCATTATCAAGCCTACTGCACATACCTCAGTTTGCAAAGGCATATATTATAAACTAAAGGATTACTGTAAAGACAAATAACCTGAATAAGATATAACCGTTCGTATGGTACGCAGGCCTACTGCTCTTGAAATAGGAATTACTAAAATGGTGACTCAGAATGTTTCATGAGCACATTAACGGTCTATATGGCTTATATGAGTAGATTAAACATATGTACCATATAAAATTACAAGTAATTAGTAGTTAAAATCAGATTAACCTTATTAGCTATTCATGATGAAAAATATGCATGCAACAAACAGAATTAGGACTCACTTGATGAACATTTTTCGTCACTAACTTCCCAGCGGTACCCAAAATGGCTGCAACAGAAAAAGGGCACATTCAGTACTGGCAAGATGAGGCTTCAAAGCCAATCATGTTCATTTTTACAAACATATCTAAACTCATGCACACATCTGTCATATTGTCATTATACTGTAGAAAAATGTGTCAAAGATGTACATTACCACTGAAGAAATAAACCATGGTGACTGAAATAAAAATGCGAGCATTGTAATACTTTTTGTACAGTACCATTCACAAAACCACGATGACGGAAAAGATTAGTGACAATGATTCCTGGGTGTAGTGAATTGGCTGTTATATTCACCCCTTCTTCCTGTACAAAAATGCACTTTATGTCATATGCAAATGAAGCTTGTTAATGATGAATGCATGACCCACACAAACGGTTTATGATGCACAAATGCTAAATTCACACAAGATCCAACTAAATTTTATGATGGATTTTATCTGCCTAATACAATCCCCCTTTCCCAAAACTTAAGATCAACATTAAGAAGGATTTCACAACAAGCATGAGCTAAACTAATTGTTTGACAACTGATATTGCCCTCAATAGAACCTAATGGCGAGAGAAGATCCATGCAGCTGGCCCTAAATAGTGTTGGGACTTTGTGGCTTGTAGTAGTTGTTTTGATGCATTACTACTAAGGTGGTATAACTGTTTTATGAGAAATACAATAACAATCCATGCAGAAAAACCTTATGAATATGATGAAAATTTGAATTTTCTGTCATTATGCATGTTAAGAATGGCATAGTTTAAAATAAAGTAGGAAACTCAGGCAACAACATCATAATGCCACAACAAATACATTAAGAAACTAGAATATGAAAGAGAAAACAATGGTTTACACCAACCATTTCTGTTGCTGGCTTATTCAAAAATGGGCATTGATTGGAAAATCTTAAGAACATCGGCTTGTTATTTTTCCAGGTTGACTCATACTGCATCATGGACAATCCTTTCATAGAACATAATTATCTTCATTGAGTCAGTCAGTTGACCTTCTCTTAGCAAAAATTTCACCATGAGATCATGGCATTATAAGTGTTGAGATTTTCAAACCCACCAGTACAGGAGTAGGAATTGAATAAAACTGGAAAAATTAGAACAGCTGCTGAATGCTTGCTGCTCTTCCTTCAAAGCCATGAGAAAAGTGTTTGGAAATATCAAGACATCATCTAGTACCAACCGTGACTCACAGAAGACCTTTTTTTACTACAATCTGATGAGTTCATGATTCTATCTAGGTATATCCACTTCTATCTGAAAAGAAAAAAGATCTGCTTCCATCTAGAATATTTAAAAATTAGATTATTTAAGGTTCATATATTGGTGGAAGGGGTGTAATTTTGTCTGATCTGATTATATGAGCATTGCGTTACTGTCTTTCTCATTTGTCTAGTAAACATATGCTTCACTGTACTATTTTGTAAAATTTCTGAAGCAACTTGGATGACGAAAAGTAATCAAAATGTACTAATTCATTCATATTGGACCAACAAAGTCATCCTCTTTTATCTGATAGAGGGAATTTTATTTCAATATTCCTGTGGGCTTGCAATGTTTGGGATAGTAATTAGGTTCCTGAAATATGTTTTTGACATCACATAATTTTCTCATCTACATAATTATTCAAATATTTAATATTTTTTCAATTACTCTCCTCTAAACTATATCTGAAGCTTATCCTACCTTCTTGTACATATTAACTTTATGTTTTTCCTTTGCTGACTGTTGCAGTCTCCATGAGTAGCTTCTTCTGCTTCCTGGAAGCAACTCTACTCAAGTCAAAAAAATATTTTATGCAATAAGTACCAAAAAGAATTAAATATGCTCACTTGTACAGAAAAAGTTCTTTAAAATTTGTATGTACTCAATCAAGATATTGTGATATCCAAGAGAAATAAGGAAATACCTTTAAACGTCTAGATAGCTCAACTGCGTGCAAAATATTAGCAAGTTTTGATTGCCCATAAGCAAAATAACAATAATACCTGAAAAAAACTATATTAGTGTCACATGAATAGATATAAAAGATAAAGATACAAAAAAGATCTTAACAATTAGATAGTTGACTGAGCATAAGTCAGAAAATGGAAACTCTAAATTTACATCATTATTTGAAAAAGTTCACCCTGATTTATCATTAATCTTGTCGAAACGAATGCCTTTAAGGTAAGTCCCTCAGATGAAACATTGACTATCCTGCCCTCAACATTAAAATTGCGTGTTGTATTCTTCATCTTTTCCAATAAAAGATGAGTGAGAAGAAAATGACCTGAATAATGAGAAACACATTTTATCAATTTACCATAGTGAATTCCTTAAAGCATGTATAGGCATGTCTCAAAGATCTTGTTCTGCTAGGATTACACTTCTCATTACAAAAAGATCAAAGAGAGTAATTATAGCAGATAATTATATAAACCATACGAAAGATATAAAGAACTTTACAAAGAAGACAAGGCTATTATAAGACATATACCAACAAAAAATTCCTTTGACAACAATTAGTATTTCATCAAAGGAAATTAGCGCAACAATAGAGGTGCCAATTAATATTGCTGTAATGCTGACATCAGAACTTATTAAAAAGTTAAGATGTCATATAAAGTGGGATATGGATCAAATTCCACGTAGAAACAAACATTATTCACTTAGCATCACTAGAGTTCCATAGTTTCTGAAGATGATGGATTAGAAACATTTATGTATCGAAATCTTATAGCTATCAGTATATAATGGAAGATTCTACTACTTTTTGTATTTAAAACAGATTTCGATTCATTTTCATAAAAAGTGATATAATAACAATGTAACTCACCTATGTGGTTTGTTGCAAACTGAAGCTCGATACCATCATGTGAACACATAAAGGGAGTTGCGAGGATTCCTGCATTATTACTTGAAGAGAAAAGGCAAACATGTCATGTCATCTCCTGACATCCTAAACTGAGTTTGAGAGGTAGCAAAAAAGATCAGAAGTACACTCAAAGGAAGACCCAAAATGTACATCCGTTGTACACTTATAATTTTTTGCTTATTAGCATGAATGTTTGAGATTGCTTACATAAGGATGTTTAGTGGAAGATTTAGAGAGCCAAATTGTGAAGTGAATTTCTTTACTGATGCCATTGAGCTCAGGTCCAACTCCAAGACATCAACTTTTGCAGTGGGGATATCCTTAATGATTGCTTCTTTAACATTATGGCCCGCAGATAAATTCCTCACTCCCATAACAACGTGAACACTACGGAGTGCCAGAACACGTGCAGTTTCAGTACCAATGCCACTTGATGCTCCTGTAATTAAGATGAAATATTAATCTCACAAAATTTTTGTATAATAAGCTCACCATTTGTCTAATGAATGACCAAATTCTTCCACACATACAAATCTCTTTGAGTCAGTAATCATGAATTCCTATGTTAGTTTTCTGCAAGTTTTCCCTTCATGTTATTGTGGCCACCTTTTTTTGTCGAAGGAGTAATATCACACCATGTTTGCTGGTTCCCTACTTGTTTTAAACTTTAAAACCTTCAGTTATTTATCACATGGTTGGCATTCTATTAAGCTGGAGAAGTCTTTCCATGTCCTACCATTCTATAAAGCAGAATACCAAGTTCAAATGATTGGCATATATCACATAGTTGCCAGGTGATCAAAAGCTAGAGTCATGACGTTTACCACACACTTTTACATTGCTGAGATGATTATAAAGTTCACAGTTATATATATGTTTTGCAATATGCTAAAGGCTTACGTTTTGTTCATCATAACCAAATAGTAAAAATTAATCGTTCCAGCTGTTACTGCTCTCATAAATTTATGGTTTGTTCACAAAGAAAACATAAATTTAAGATCCCATTATTCTCTAACAAAGAGTAGAAGCCAACACGTGGTCTTCTATACCTATCATACGATGTAGTACCAAACTATGAGCTGCAGTTGAGTCGGTGACATGCAATGTCAAGCATTAGGATGGCAGAACAATCAAATTCCTATCATTACATACTTTTCATAAGGTAAGAAAAATGTACTACAATCAATAGGAAGCATTTCATATTTTTGTACATCACCAAACACACCGAATGGCCTAGTTGATGAATGCAGAAAACTTGTGAATTCGCTTATATGCTGTCACAAACATTCCAAACTAACTAAAATGAAGCATGAGATCTTATAATCCCCACTAAGTGCAGTTCTTTTCATGCTGAAGAAGAAAGGAACACCCGAAAGAGCGGTCTTCTGAAAATGAATAAGCCGACCCGTAATCCCAAATTGGCACTATTCTACAGTTGTAATCCAAGTGAACCCATTCATTCAACACCACTAAAGTTGCCCCTAAACAGAAGAAATCTTGTTAAACAAGGGTAAAAATTAACCGAGAAACAAAAGATCACCGACCAAATACTCCGTGCATCCCTTATTTCCTCGATGCACGAAGTAATAAACAGACTGGCAACTCTTCATCGCAACTAGATGATTAAGTATGCATATTTGCAACAAGTTTTACCAGCATCGGCAGTAACTCCAAGGAAGAGAAGCATAATCTTGGAGAGTAAATGGCAGGGAAGCAGAGAGCTTAAGAGAGGGATCGCGTAAACAGAGGATCACCTGTAACAATGGCAGTCAGGCCACTCCCATCGAGTCCCTCCGTCACTTCCTCGGCCGTGGAGGAGGAGGAGAAGCCGGACGGCTCTCGCCTGTGGAACGGCCACATCTCTCTCTCTCTCTCTCTCTCTCTCGCTTCTTCGCTCGCCGTTCCAATTCAACTGGACGTTACTGGACAATCAATGATTCAGGGTCCAAATTTGGACATATCCGTGTTATTACATATATGTCCTTGCAGATTTGTGAAAATAATATTTATCCTTGTATATATATATATATGCGATCCTTCTATTAAAAAAATCAAATTAACCACTTCAAATAATAGTTAATAAAAAAATATATGTAAGTAAATTAAATTTAAATTTAGGTGACTAAACATAAAATTCAATTTTGGTGGCATACCAGTAAAAGAACTCCATGCTTGACTTTTAGATCAAAGAAATGTGGAGAAGGTAAGAATCTTCCTTTCATTCATTTCATTGTTGCATCAACCCAGTTGTCATTCCATAAATGTTGGAAATAAATGTTTATTTTCAAATTCCATTGTCACGACACTACTCCATTAAATGGTCAATGTTTCCAATGGCAGACATGTCTCCATAAGTTTGAAGAGTCCAAGTTTGCACTCTCTTGTGATGCAATGATGTCAAATTTCATGCTGCCGAGTCACAAATTTATGGGAAACATTGACGTGTCACTTTTGCAGTTGACCATTATCTGACCTATTTTTAGGTGCGAGTCGAATGCGGAGCCAATTCTAATCCTTGATTGACCCAATTGACCAGATCTAATTGGGTCCAGATTCGGCTCAATTAGTTCCGACCCGGCCCATGGTCTCCGACCTCTTTTGTCGTACCAGTCGCAGATCGATCCAATTGTAATGTTTTGATGGGTCGAGTTAAGCTCATTTGTTCGGCCGCCGAGTTGATCGAACCCAATTGACCCGATCTAATTGGGCACACTAGCTGCAGACCAATCAGGTTGAGCCAGGCCCATGGTCGAGGTCGGGAGTTATATGGAGTGGGGCACCCCCATTTTGCCGCTGCGTGCGCGTAAGATTCATAGGATAGAGATCGTCTGGTTCGCCCGCCCCCAAATCGGGAAGCGAGGGGGAGAACAGGACATCCGATAATTGAAGAGGCCAATTTCTTCCAAAACCCTAGAATTCGGCTTCCCCAGTCCTAAATTTGAGATCAAATATTCATCACACTCGGTCCATTTCGTCCTCGGATCAAGTTCCTCGCTCGCAGTCGGCCGCGGTGAACCCTAGCCCGCCACTCGCTCGCTCTTGGGCGCGGTCTTGGGAGACGTTCTGGTGTCAGGTAGTGGGATCTTGTTTTGTTTTATCTTGGAATCGGGAAAATGGGACTATGAGTTGGGCGGTTCTTTGGTCCTCCATTCGTTTTTATGTGGAATATTTGTTGGGTTTCGCCTTGGTTTCTTCTTTTCTAGACCGTAGGTAGTTTGAATCTTTGCGTCTTGGGAGAATCTGTGCGGTTTTAAGATGAGAGCTTTGGGGTAAAGGTGGATCTTTCAATGTTGTTCGGTGATTGATTAGTGAATTGTGTTGTCTTTGCCAGTATTTTTCTGGATCATGTTTTGTTCTTACATTTGTAAATGGAAACAGGATGACGTTTCCACCTTTTCTTCGACCTCCCACCTGTCCTTACATGTTCCACCTTTTCTGGAAGACGTTGCCTTTGCCTAATGATGTGTGGATCTGTTGGCTAAATTGTGGTTTAGCATGTGGGTGGTTGCAACTAATGGGATTAGTCTAGATTTTGATTAATTGTTAATAGGTATAATTTTATAGCAATGATTTTCTTTTTGTTGCTTTTCCAAGGTAAGCATGATGTCATTTCAAATACTCATTGTTACTAACATGGTTGGGAAAGTAAATTTGCTTTGCTGCTATGTTTTGTTTCCTGCACCAAAAGCTTGTTCAGGCAACGTCAAACTTGTGTTGAAGTTGGTAAAAGTTGGCATGTCTAATGGTGTCTATCGTAAATTTGTACATTCATCTGATCATCATAACATCATTGTTCTCACCTGAAAACCTTGAAAGTGAGAGTTGTGGACTTATTCTACAGCATTGTGCCACATTACTAGTCATTGTTGGGCTCCTGTGGTTCTTTTAGAGTCTGATATAATGTTGTCCTGCTTTGTGCTGCCAACTCTTTGATGATGGACCTTGTATGATTCTACTGCATTATAAATACAATATTTGTGGTGTACACAAGGTGTGATTCATGGATTTCAAAGAATTTCTTTCTATTAAAACTAAGGGTGTTAAATAAGGAACTGAATTTAGAATAGAGTGAACTTTGCTGTAGATGATTGGCAAGTTTTTAATGTTTCCTATGTACTTTGTGTCCATTTTTATTATTACTTTCTGGCAGACCTTATCCATCTTTCTAACTGTTATTTCTTTTCTCTTGATAGGCCAAACAAGTGATTGAAGAATCTATTTAATCAGCATGGTTTTTTCCTATTGGTCACCTTTTTGATGATTAAAGAGTATATCTGTGCAAGTTATGCAGAGTTATATGTCCTTGAAGTTATATATTGTATTGTGTGGGGTTATTTTTGTAAACAATTACTATCTACTCTATTATCAAAGGTCTTGTTGCTGGGGTAAATCATTCATTAATGCCCAATATTGGAGTTCTGAACTTGGTGGATCAGTTTTGTGACTTTGTTGTCATTCATTTTTCTCTCTCTTCTCATTTGCAAAGAGGTTTCCACCGATGTCAGAGAGCGAAAAGGCTATAATAAAGCCAGAGGTATATTTGACATTGTCATGAATTTTTCTAGTAAAAGAATAGATTTCTTTTGTCTTATTGTCATAACTATTTTTTGGGGGTCCCTGTTCTTTGGAAGTTTTCACTGGTGCTCCATGGTCACTGAATCAACAGCTTTTATTGTGTTCCTTGGAATCAATATTTGACACTCTGAATTTTTAGTTCCATCGATTTTCTTGTATTCTTTTTTGTCTATGTCCAGTTTTAGTCACATTCTATATCATGTTAGTGACATCTGACACTTCCTATGAAGTAATTATTTAAATATTAGTTTGTTCATCAAGCTAATTAATGTGAAGACAAAAAATAACAAGATTAACAATTTTTGTAATAACAGGTCATGAAGTCATTTATCTGGCTCCAATGTGCTGGTGGGTCTATTCAACAAGTTGAAGAGGAGGTTGCAATGTTTTGTCCTATGATATACCGTGAGATCCTCCAGACAGGGATGGGATCTTCTAAGAACTATGCTATATCTTTACCTGAACGTGTCAACCCGGCAATTCTCAGCTTGATATTTGATTATTGCCGATTTCATCAAGTTCCAGGCCGCTCAAATAAGGTTTTTGTCATATTATTTCTTTTTTCACTGGCTACACCGAATTTCCCTGTCAGTGTTTCTAAATACATTTCCCACAAAAGGCATTAATAATGGCTATACTTCTCAAATCTTTGGTTTTACATGCATATCCCTGTTAAACCACAAAAATCATAATTGGCCCTAAATTCAGATATCATCTCTGAGCTGCTAGAAGTCTGCCATAATTGGACACAAGGACTATGATTTCCCTTTTCGAATATGCCCCTACATCAAATAGGACACATGTAATCTAAACAGGAACAAATCCAGGGATTAGGTTGGGTTGGGTAGGTGTTGGGGATAATTAGGTGTCATATAGCTTTCTAACTGTTGCTACATGATGTGTAGGAACGGAAATCCTTTGATGAGAAATTCATCAGGATGGACACAAAACGACTATGTGAGTTGACTTCTGCAGCAGACAGCCTCCAACTAAAGCCATTGGTCGATCTTACTAGTCGAGCACTTGCTCGAATGATAGAAGGGAAGACACCAGAAGAGATTCGGGAGACGTTTCATTTGCCAGATGATCTTACTGAGGTAAATTTTTTCTCTTTTAATTACATGTTCTTATTTCTTCTTGCACTTAGTCTGTGTATGGGGTTCCTATATCAGGAAGAGAAGCTGGAGCCATTGAAAAATGTGAATGATGATCCACGAATTCGGTTGCTCAATCGATTGTATGCTAAAAAACGAAAAGAATTAAAAGAGCGGCAGAAATTGAAGGTAGTTTAGCACCTGGATTTGATTATTCTTTTAATTCAGAAATGCCTGATCTTCTCACTGGAGATGTGTTTTAGATATTTTGCTGTCAAAACTTCTGTGTGAATTGTTATATGGCTTTTTTTTACACTTTAAAATTTATCACTAAAGGGTACTTAAACTTGTTTCAGAACACCGAAGTAAAGGAAGAGAAGAAAGATGAGCGTTCAGTTGATGAAATCTTATCTTTTATAAATGGAGATGAAGGTGTTTCCAGAGACTGATCTCTAGTTTCATTATATTTTTGTTTCTAATGCCACAATTTATGACTCGCTTGTGCTTTTGAATTAGAACCCTATCTGCTTCAGTTTCACTTTATAAATTTTTGAACTTGTCTCTTACTATTTTTTGGTTTTTTAAATGGCTTATCTGTCTCCTGTTATGGTATCTAAGTTTTTTTATCAAGGAACCTTTAATTGCACCAAAGTCGAAAACCACATCTCTTCTCGATTTTATTATCCATATTTCATACTGGTCTTTTAGATGCATGTTCAGGGGCTTTTTGCAAATCCTCTTTCTTAAACTTGTCTTGGTTGGGGGTTTAGTCGCCAACTTTTGGGGAACGTTAGGTTGATCAAGTCATACAGTTCTTTCTTTTTTTTTTCTTGATGCGTGTTTTTTGCTTTGATTTCTGTTCTATAAAGTTTCTGATGATGGTGATGATGCACTTACTCAGAGTTCAGTCATGTTTAAACATAAATATTCCTTGGGATTCTAGTTATTGTCATCTCATAACCTATCCATTTTAATAAAAAGGGCTTGGTTATTGGTTTTATTGTGAGCTCTGGTGGAAACCTTTATATCTAACCTTTTTTTTTCTACATAAACTGGTTGTTTGCTTGCTAGAACATAGTGGTTTAGGTCGGAGGGATGGTAACTGCACCTTGTTAAATCTAATTCTTTGAAATGCTTTGTTATGTGGCTTCTTTCTCCCCTGAAGTCCCAATAATTACTGAAATTGATTTCATTTGTGCAAAACATGTTTGAGGTTAACATTTGAAGTGTGATGTTGATGACTTCTTCAGATCAAGTGTTAAAAATGCTGTCTTATGACCTTTTCATTTTTGGCAGATTCTAAAGGAGTCAAAGCTATTAAGAATAAGAAAAAGAACAGGAAGAAGAAAGATCTACCAAAAGATATTTCCAGAAATGACCCTGCCAAAGTGCACAAGAAGGTTACTGGTTTTCTTTGCTTTCTTTTGATGATGAGATATACAATTATCATTTAATAGTTTTAATCTATTATTTTATTGATGTTTGGAATATTGAAGGATGCTACTTTTTCTCCGAGTCCAAGTCAAAGTTCAGAAGCACAGGAGAACGATGAAGATGCTTTTGCATCAAATGGTGAATTTGAAGATGGTGATATTGATGATGAGTTAGATCCTGCAGTGAAGGAAGAACTTGATAGGCGAGTGCTGTTTGTCCTTTTGCATGATTGCTGATGTTTCATTTCTTATTTTATTTAACAGGCTATGTTTATGAAAACTAGTTTATGTTAAACTGATTTATACATTTTGTTTGTTGGTTTACTTCCGAAGATAATTTGATTGATCCATATTTTCTGTTGTGTTATGTTGGTGAATTTTTAGTATGAAATTGATATTTAATTCTAAACTGCCTTATATAAGCATATTTATATCTGTGCCTTTTCATGGTCAGATACTTATTCTTATTAACATGGTATTATTTATAATGCTGAGAAGAAAGTGCCTTTTCCATTGCAAAATTGTTAATGTTTTAACATACTGCTAGTTATTTTCTTGAAAAGGTCATTGAGAAGTGGATACATTTTTTTGAATATTTATAAAGATTGTCATTAGGATGTGGGTATAAAAAATTTTCAAGTGTTTATTTCACCTTGTCTTGGTATTAAAATCCATCTTCACATATCAAGACCATTTAAGCTGGTTGTCTAGATTTTACAAATTTAGGTTATCCTAGAAAGAGCCGACAGGAACCCAGCCTGGTAAAGTGGTTCCTTGTCATTGTAGTTCTGGTCACTTGGACATTTGAAAAATACTAAAGTTGAAGCCCTAGGATCTGTTCCACTGGTTGTTTTGACCAAATAGGCAATCTTAATATATACATTCTTGGATAAAAATTCCATTTCTGGCTTGGGAGTAATATTTTTTTTTTATAAAACTAGGTTGCAAGTGAGATTTTGGCATCCGTGTCCCTGAAACCTGGTTTCCAGAAGGTTTCATAAGCACATTTGAGGTGGTGATGCTCTGTCTCTCTCTATCTCATATATTACCTAATATAAAAAACAAGAAGCTTTTGGGATGTCTTTATCAGCCGCCTTTTATCACTTTTTTTTTGTAATTCAATGTACAAGCTGAGCTAACTTTATAGTTCCCAACCTAGATTGGATGTATCAGACGGAGATGAGCCCTACATAATACAAATTATGAAACATGTAAAGTTCCACCTTTCTCGCAGGCTTAACCTGTAAAGTTACAACAAATATGTAATTGAAACTTATCAAAAGCATAGTGATCCTTTTGCCGATGGTTCATCTTTAGAATGACATATTTTATTAAAGTCAATAATATGATATTTTCTTGTGGGAAAAGTCTGCTGTATGACTATCCTATGCTTTCAATTTTTTCTTTTTCCTCAATAATGTGTAAAGCTTATTATCTGTTTTGTTTTATGCAGAGAAGTGGAAGATTTTGCCAGGAGACTAAATTCTGATTGGCCCGAAAGAATGCAAGAAATTTTGTCTTTTGGACAAGATAGAAGGCTCGTTCCAAATTTGATGAACTCTAATGGTTCACTTAAGAAGTTCACAGGTCTTGTTAAATTCTTTGTGCTTCATGTTATGTGTAATTAGGGGATTGTTATTCTTCGTTTGTCTTATGTTGTAGCAGGACAGACATACCTGCCATGCTATCGTAACTATATTTTTTCAGTTTTTCTACTTTTGATTTTGCTCTCTTTTATCTTTGTATTCTTTTTATTTCTTTAGAAGTCTGCTTTTATATTCCTTATAACTTAGAGACTTAATGGAAAGGGAAAAAGGGAGAAAAGCCCTGAAGTTAAGGTTCCTTTCCATCATGCTTTTGTGCTCAGTGACCAGCAGGGACCATCTAGCTCGTCTCTCTCAGTCTAGTGACATTTATGCTCTTGCATTTCAAAATAAAAAATAAAATCTTAAAATGAAAATGTTTACTTTTTCATTCTTTCCCAAAGATAACTGAAAATTCAACATATTAGTGGATGCATATTTTTCCTTTTATCCTTTTTTTTTTATTTTCAAATCATGTTTTTGGCTGATCCCAATTCCCTGATTCTATCTAGTGTACCCAAATCCTGGACCTCTTATTTGATCCTAGTCGCTACCTTACAAGCTTTGGTTTATGTTCTAGGCTATCATTTGAGGGGCTAATTACAAATTACCTCTTGTAGTTAGACCTTTTTAGTATTTTGATCTTTAAATTTAAAAAATTTACATTGGAATCTTTATACTTATGAATGTGAAATATCTAGATTTATTTACTCAAACCTTGTCGGTCTTATCAATGGAAACGTAAAAACAATGGGCAAAAAGGTAATTTTGATGTTTCAGTTGGTGATGGCGGATGGCGTCGATGGTAGCAGACGATGGCATCGCTGGGAGCCATAGGTGGTTGCTGTAGATGAGAAGAGTGGTGGCGAGAGATGAGGGTCACTCTGCATCTGTGTTGATGTCGACGTAGTTGTCAAGCGACAAAAGGACCACTTTCCTCATCCACAATAGTCACTCGTGGCTCTCAGCAGTGTCATTGTCTGCTACCACCGACGTCATCTGTCACCACTGCCTAGAACGTTGAAAAGATCTTTTTACCCATTGTTGTCGTGTTTCCGTCAGTAAAGCTGATAGCATTAAGGTAAATAGACTTAGATGTTTTACTTTCATAACTATAGGGATTTCAATGTAATTTTTTTAAGGAAAGAAGTTTAATTACATGGGATAATATGTAATTCGCCCATCATTGGAGGCATGGGTAGAACTTGAGCTTCTCACCTTGATTGCCTAGAAAATAGAAGAAAATAAATCATTGAACAGGAGTTAAAAGTCCATGAAACTTGCACTATGCAGAACCTTAAGAGGGTTCCATGATTTGAACCACTGATTCCTAGGTCTCTAAAGAGCAATGTCACTGTGGAAGCAGGACTCACCCTTAACAGCACACAAAAAGTTGAGTTACAAAAAAACACAGTGAAGATATTTAATTGAATTTGTAAAGATGGTTCTGCAAGAAGTTGTGTGGACAAACACTGAAAGTTATTGAGCAACCATTTATGCCCCATCCAAATAATTTTCCAAGTTTTATAGGTCCATATCTTTCTTAACAGCTTAAACTTTTGGGGTTTGTGGTAATTTAATATAAAATCATTTTCATGATACCAGAGCAAGTTGTGAATTTGAATCGGTATCTGTCCCTCTTTATTTAACTTGATGTTCAATTAATATTTCAGCAATGTCCTTCCCTTTGATTGGCTTGCAGCATTTAGTTGGGTTTAATTTTACGTGCTAATTCTAATCTAACTTGCTTGTGAGAGAGATCAATTAAGGCTCTTTCTTGGCAGCTTAAGCATTTGAGATCTGTGGTAACCCAATGTAAGACGTTTATCAATACATGAGAAGAGAAATTGGTAGGATTTTGATGATGGGAAATGCACTTAAGTATTTCACAAAGCCAACTAGGACGGGTGCATGGATCATCACTAAAAACCTATATGGATGAAAGCCTCATGCATTGGGTTCATCCTTTTTAAATTGATACGCTTAAGTATTGTTATTTCTTGTGCATATGAGCTTCTAAGAACGTGTGTTATGAAAAAGGTACTTGCATCAGTATTTTCTTTCAAGTGTTGTTCCTAAAAGTTCTCTTTGGCAGGAAAGTTTTTTGTTTTCCATCTTTTCTGGATATAAATGTCAGCTTCTTTGACAAGTGGATGCTTTTTTTTTCTGTGTATTCCAGGATTGGACAGGAGATAGTTGTTCTGCATAAATTCTACGCAAGGGTATCTCCTTTTCCGGAAGAGTTGAAGGACCAACTTGGCCCATACTTGCATTGCTTGCCAAAACCATCTCATGGGGAAGCAGGTGGCCTAGTTGATGGATGCGACAATTGCTTATGTGAGAGCTTCTTGCAAGCATATGAGCCTTGCCCTCTACCAGAAGACGGAAATGGCTTTTGTTGCCCCCTTTGGACCTTCTTTGAATCGACCTAGTTTAAAATTTTGCTTGGCCTTTTTCTTTTCAATGGGTGTATAACATTTTTAGATGATAGCTGATGCCGTCAGTCTGATCTGCCTAACTTGCTGCAGCTCAGTTTTATTTAAGCTCTTGTGGAGTGCTCCATTTTGCCGAGACTCTAAACCAACCACAGCCGGAGTCCAGTTAAAGTGCTGCTGCAAGGGGCACGATCCACCAAGGTGCCTTCAAGAGGATGAGTGACCATCCCCGGTAAATGTTCAACCTTTAGGTGATATAATTTGTTCCACGAGTTATATACATGAAAGCCACCCTGTTCCAATCTTGTATAATTTGCTATGTTGTTGGATATTATTATTTCTTCTATGGTAATTTTGTTTTGTTCTGGTCCAATTTGTAGTTTCCCAGGCCGCATGTGAAAGACTTGGCAGTGTATGTTCTGTCGAGTCCTCGATTTGTGATGACCTTTTTATTTCCCCACTTCTTATACCACATAATTATCATAGATGGCAGTCACCCCTTTTCATGTTCTCTTTCTTCAACAAAACTTTATATCAGACAATAATGGGCTGAACAAGTAGGAGGATTGAGCAATCTATGAGCATCACAGCTGTCTTTGTTATTTTCTTCAGATTATATCAGATGGTATTGTCTGGTACATCGATATCATGGAAATGTCATTCTCACCATTTATGATTTATTATTATTTGTAGAAAAGACTCTGAGGATTCGAAATTTTTAAATGATATATTTTTATCAGATCTGTGTAGGATCCTGAAATCAAAACATGTTTTCATATAAACATTCTAAACTGTCAGTTACCATTCAGGTCTGGATAGGAAGCACAGTTCTTTGAAGGATAAACAAACGGGTAGAGCAACAGAGAGGAGGAACCAAAAGGAGCTGTGTGCGTGGAACATATCACATTGCCTCTGGAACAAAACCCGTAAGTAACGATTAGATACGGGCAACAGCAAGTGATGCTCTGATGAAAATTTTGCTGCATCGCTTGGATCTAGCAGTCAGGCATGGATAGGAACAATGAGATCTAGCGAAAGCAAATAATAATAATAATAATAAAGAACATTTATTATCTTTGCCGGAGTATGGAAAACTGGCACATGGTGGAAAGAATGCTCATAGGAGTAGAGAAGACATAGGATTGGACGACGTTTTCAGAAACAAAGGAATTGTGGTGATGACCAAGAACAAGTTCAACAGCCATTGGTACTTATTAAGACGATCCCACTGCCATCAAGCCAATTCCGATTCCAGAAACAAGGCTCGGCGTCCTTTTGTCATTAACTTCCATCAACGATGACCTATCGATCGAGGTTTCCCTCTGATTTTATTTCATATGCAAACCAATTCCAGTGCTTGATGCAGTTAAAACCATCGGGTTTCAGATGCGAGGCCTGGTGACCCGTCTTCCACACCATCACCATCATCATGCTCGATGGTCATCTATCAGGACTGCCTCTGATTTAATTCCCCAGAAACAAGTCCATCAATGGAGGATCCTTCACTAGCCAAGGCCGAAGAAGTCCGACTCAGATCTGCAGTCTGTTCATCGCTTACGTGGAATTGTCAGCTCTTTGTTTGTTGTGAATCACCTGAGCAGGTAATTGAGGAGCTTCCAAAGCAAAAACCGCCTTGAGGAACTCGTACGACGCAAAGAATATAGCTCCTTGGGAGACATACATAGCTAATCTCGGAGTCAAGCCTCTGAAAAAATGAGAAGAAAAACTTGATCAGATTTAAATGAAGAGCCAACATGTCAACCAAACATATCTAGACCACCAACACTACCACGCCATTTGCAGCGGACAAGAAAATAGGGTTCATATGCGAGGATGACTTGTGCTATATACTTGGAGAAAATTCCATGCGCCACGCAAGCATGAACTAGGGAATTAACACACATCGTCCTACCTGTAAAGGCCTTGCAAGCCTTCTTGTCTAGCTATTTCTTGAAGCGCATGACCAACCCCATTATATTTCCGAAGAGTTCCAGGAGCCTGAACGAAGACAACGCATCAGAAGTGCAAAAATCGTCATGCAGATTTCTCCAAGTTCGGCATATCGTACATGCAAATGATCTGTGACTAAGGTCGACATCAATTATCATGGAGAACTCACTTGCGTCTGCAATTTTGTCTTCACCACATCGAAGGGTGTCGTAAAAAGAGCAGCAGTAGATCCAGCAAGTCCCCCGCATAATAGCTGTAAAGATGACAAAGTTCCAGCAGTCAGATAGACTCCTCAAATCATCGAATTACAAGAACAATTGAATACACAGTAGAGAGTTGCATAAAAGGGGTGATACTTAAATTGAAGTTGAGCTCTAGATACGGAGCCTGGTCAGAAAGAACAGACTAACAGTAGTGTTAAAAGTGTAAAAAATTATAAATCAAGATCAAGTCTCATATACTGGCTTAAGCTTTCAAATGCAATGAGTGGTAAAAAAATAAAGATGGTGTTGAAGCAAAAGTTCATAATTTCAAATCTTCACCAGGTTACGTTTATAAAAATATATCCTTGATTAATATTCCACTGTGTTGGGTTGAGCTTTTATCATCCACACACGAGAGTGTCAAAAATATGAATCAAGATAATGTATTATTACCTGGCCGAAACCTGTAGATGCAATGGTATTGATAAAAAAAAAAAAAGTAGAACTGCAAATTCCTCTATGGTTATGGTAAGTTGCTCAGGCTTGTAGTTTCTAGGCCAAGGTTCATAATTTTGTGTCCTGATAACGTACCAATCAGGGCTCAAATCGACATCATACTGGATTTTACCATTAGACCGAGTGTCGAGTGTCAGTGAGCGGCAATGTACCAAGTTTTGGAAAAAGAAAAGCTAAAAAATGAAAGAAAAAAAAAAGAAGCTACAACTCGGTATAGGCCTTGTACGAGATGGTACAACTCTTACACCAGATATACTATCCAATTGATGTCGGTCCACATACCGATAGGTTGTAAGTTAGGGAAATACCCACCCGTATTGTACGGTACCAGGTAATATTGCAAACGTTGCTATAGGTTAGGTTGGGTCGTCACTCCTTTCATGTAAGAAGCATGAATCCAATTATGTGTTTGAGATCCTTGATCAAAATCTCAATCTATATTTAGTAAACAAGCAACGAGTCATATAACCTTTTTTTCCCTATATTCTAAATTGATACTCACACTTCCGGTTTTTATATTTCTTAGTATTGGAGCAACGAGGGCATCCATAGGTAGCCCTCGTTAGCAATTAAGATAAACTTGTGATATTTAATGTTGTGTTCATCATTCGAAATTTATGCAATATGTTTTTGTTGCTTTTATAAGAGTGCTTTCTTTAGTTGGTTCGGAGCATGTATGAAACCCTAAAAATCAAGTTCCCTCTTAGTTTGTTTGAACATTCTTTCAAACCCCTTTAGATCAATTAACTTTAGACAATGCCGACAGCTTAGAAGTTATAAATTCCATTGGAGTTGGATCAAATAAATAACACAAGCCTTCCAGAAGGTTTTGAGGGAAATATAAAATTAAGTTTGAAACTAGTAAAGCCTCTTATTATTAGTTCCACAGGTAAGTTACATGAGTATTTGTATAATGCTAGAAAAAGGAATGTGATATAACTAACAGTTTGCAATGTGCTAAGACCTCCTTCAGGCTTTGCAGTGAGCTGCTTCAAACTTTCGTAGGTATAAAACTGCAATTTTAAGGCCTGAACTTGTTATTTGAGTAGAAAAAACAATAAACATTTTTTATGTTTCTAGTTGAGTTGCAAGGATAACCGAATGGGAGAACACACCTTGATAATGGAGTGTGGAATGTTTCTACAAAGAACTGCCCTCCACCCGGCATATAATGAAGGCAGCCCACCCTTCTCAAGGCAGCCAACAAAGGCACTCCTGTGAAAACAATCTCTAGTTGAAGTTTGATAAAGAGAAAATCTTAGAATTATGAGTCTATAAGACATATCAGACTCTTTGGCCCTGTGGACATCAAAATTCTGAAGCTAAAACACCATCGTTTGCTTTAATAAGGTCAACTAATGGAAGATAAATTACTGTAACGATCAAATTGTAAGAAAAATTGTGATTTATTTGCTGGTAGGTATCAATTTTTTATTTTGACGTAATAGCTGTGGCATGTTATCTTGTCATCCCCTATCAAACTCAATAACCCGTTTCTGATCAAAAAGAAATTAAGTTTCAGTTGTTTCTATATGGAATTTCCGAGTTTCGAACACAAAAGATTTACAAGTAACAAAAGAAGAAGGATCCAAAATATGATTCAGAAGTAAATAGTAAAAACAATAACCTTTTTGTAACTCTGCGCAACTAATACGTTATGTTGTGTGTTCTAAGATATATAGGGCCATATTCTGAGTTCCAAACACAAAATATTTACACGTAACAAAAGGAGGAGGATCTGAATATGATTCAGAAATAAATAGTCAAAACAATGACCTTTTTGTAACTCTGTGCAACTAATACATTGTATCGTGTGTTCTAAGATATATAGGGCCATATTTCACATCCTTCAGGACATATCATTTAGTAATTCATAGCAGAATTGAGTATTACAGATCTAAAATTTATTATACCAGCATAATGAGCCTGGAACCTAATCATCTAGAATTGTTTCAGCTTTAAAATTTTAGCATGAAGAAAAAACAAGGGAACCCAACTACGAAATGGGTCTCAGTAAATAAATGACCAGATCTAGTTGGATATTCTTGATGAACATCATATTAATTGGTTCCATTTTAGCAGTGTCTTAGAAGATTCGATGAAGATTAATTTACTTAACTCAAATCTATGTAATCTGTAAGGTTTGGAACCATATGTATAATCTGAATGACCATTAATTTTTTCTTTTATTCTTTTGTCCTTAATCTTTAAAAAGTCTATGTACCATTTTTATTGAGTAACATGAATGGCATACTTGCTTTAATAGCAGCCAAAGGACAAACTTGCACCATTATATGTTGAATCAGGTTAACCTTCAAAAGTAAATGCTTCATTAGTAATCTTTGTCATGCTGGAAAAGAATGAGGCTGGAGATAAAGGAAACTAATTCTTCATAACACCTCTTTTAAAACACAGAATCCAAGAGTCAAGATAACATGTAAAGGTACTTCTTCATTACCAACTTAAAACTGTGGGATATGGCTAAACAAATTACCAGCAATTTTGATACTGTGAACCCACTTGCATCTGTTGCTTTATACGTTCACTGGGAGTAAAGACAAAAGAAGTAGCTATACTTGAGCAGCCACCTGCAAAGCAGTGAGCAAAAGAATGGTACTCCTGGATATGGATAAGCAGTTAGAGTATAGAAACAAATAACCATTATGTGTAAAAATTAAGAAAATATAACAGTTAACAAAAGAAAAAAGAAGTGTCACCTTTGGCAGAATAGGTAGAAGAGTTCCCTTAACTGATTCGTATGTGAAGGTATAAATGGCAGAAATTGGGGCTGAGGAAGCAATATTGGCAGCTATCCCACGGTATAGCCCTGATAAACCTGTCGGGAAAGTCTACAAGCAGTTTCAGGAAGATTCTATCTACAATCCTCAAACCCATAGAATGTAAAACATCCAATGTTAGATACTTGATATTTTGAACCCAAATGCACAGAATGATTAAAATTTTGGCTATTAACATTACCTTTTTCTGATATGATTCTCTTGAGTGTGCAATAGACCGACTTTTGACCCATGCTGTCGGCCTGAATGATAGTCTTAACTGTGTCAACAGGATGAAGACAAAGACTAACCATGATTCCAGCCAATGCTCCTGCTATTGCATGTCTGTTCTTGGCAAATACCTTTTTCAGTTTATCTTGTATTGTGATCCAATCGTTCATTGTATACTCTTGTTCATGTATAAGTTCCCGAGGAAAGCTTTTATCATTCTTGTGAATGTTATGATCATTGGGGATAGAAAGGACTTCTGAAACCTCAGTAAGTGAAGAAGAGACAACTCTGATAGCTTGTTGACATTGTTTACATGTGCAATCAGTTGAAATTAGGAAATCAAAGTTGTAGCCCAAATGAAGGTTAGAATCATAGTTTCTTAATCCAACAACCGCTTCTTTTCTAATTGTCATTGGCATAAGTGAATATGTTGAACAATGAGAACCCTGAATTTGCAGATCTTTCTCGACTGTGTTCGATGAATGATCAGAAGAAGTATCATTACATTCGGCAATAACATAATTTCCTTTATCCTGACTGGCGGATATTTGAACTGGAGTTTTCTCGCCTTTTCCAATAGAACTGCAGCCTGTAACATCTTTCAGATCCTCCAAAGCAGAGTTCTTATTTATCCTTTCATATAATTTGGCTTTAACAGTAGGAGTCATGCTCCATGACATCTTATCATTTCCTACATGTGGAAGAAAACCACTTAACCAGAAATGTTTTGGAATGAAAGAATGACCTACATATCTATTACATGCAGGAAGCAGTAACTGTTTCTTAATCCATTTTAATTCCTCAAAATTTGATCTTACTGCAGATGATGAAGAGCTAAAAGATTTGGGTCCATAGCAAAAGCTTTCACTTTTTGCAGTTGCTGGTTTATGATTTCTTTGCCTGTCCACGTAGCATATGATATTCTCTTTCTGATGAATGTTATGATGTTTCAAGCTTTCATCACTGTAGAAAACCGCCGGATCTGCAACGTAATCCCAGATTCCAGCAACAGCTGATATGAACTCAGATGTACTTACTCGTTGGATGGGAGATCTGGTCTCAGATCGGGCATTGCCCTTTGCACGAGCTCTGGAGGCATCTTTCTGATGAGAAATTTTATTTGGCACATAAGATTGAACATCCAGAGCAGCCCGCCGATATCTGCTTGAAGATTTATCATTTTTTGCACATCCATGAGAACATGCCATTATTAGCACCTTAAGCAGAAGCCATCTTGATGAGTAACGGGTAGCAGAATCAAATCAGATTAATCTCTGGACAGGTTTGACGACTTCAGAAACCACTAGGGACACCAACAACTGCAAACAAAACGTGTATACCAAATTAGCATGAACAACAGAGTCTGCACAATTGAGCAAATCCTGTAGATTAGGCATTTTGGTAAAGAAGGCAATGTCCTCCACATTCTGATGCTACATTTCAGGAGAAAAAGGTAAAGTCTCTAGCTCACAACAAATCTCAGTAGAGCTACCTGAACTACCACAAAGGTGAGCTTGCTTCAACCGTGACCCAGCAATTAAAGTTGCCGACTTGATTAAATCTTCGGCCTACACCAAAAGAAAACCCACGGAAACCAGTCGAGTAATGCATGCTGCTGTAAGAGTCATTTGATCAAACAGAAACAGGGCACAATTTTCAACTCAAAGAAACGAAATGAAGCACCGTGCAACAAGAATGGGGGAAAAACTTCCATGTTGTCCCGTAGTTCCACGGAGACATTCATTAAAGACTTGATCTTTTTGTAGATAACAGAAATCCAAGAGCAGGACCAAGTCGGAGAGGAGAAGGCCGACGTACCTTGAGACATGCAACAGCGTTGTGTAGAACAGATTGTCTCAAGCAAGCGAAGACGGATTTATTCTGCAGTTTCTTGTGGAAATTCGGCGAGATTCTGGCAATGTATGAGTGGAGATGTCACTGGTAGCGGATTGGAAGGATGCGAAATTATATGACGGCGAAGTACTCTAAGGATCAAAGAGAATACTACTACACCAGCATCGTCGATTCGGATTGCAGAGGCTTTGCGTGTGTGGTTGTGCGAGCGACTGCGTGTTCTTCTTCGTATACAACACAAAAGTAACGTGGTTTGGCCGGCTCCGCTGCCGCCGCACATGAAATATACGTACATATATATATATTTTTTCAAAAAAAAAAAAAGGCCACTTGAGAAGTTTACTGTTAGCGCCCTTTTTTTTAAATAAAATTTCTATAAAATAATTTTATCTGCACCATCGTTGATTACTAATTCGTTTTTATTTGGTATGAAACTCTTACAATATTATAGAAAAATCTTAATTGCGCAGATGGGATCTAATTGATTGGTGGTCAAGTCCAAATCAAAAGTCAACGATCTTCAGCTGGTCAACGCCTCCGGGTCGGGTTAGGACTCGAACCCGTATCCGATAGTTTCCGATACGCGTCGGGTTACTCGTAAAGGTCAGTCCGTTAAGACCCTAACTAAACCCCCCGCTTCGCTCAGCGACGTCTCGCCGACATACTCCAAAGAGAGAGAGAGAGAGAGAGGAGGGGGAAGATGGTGAGCAAGAGGCAAAAGGAGGCCAAGAAGCGGTTCAAGGAGGCGAACCCCCAACTCTCCTCCGATCCGAAGCCGGAACACTCATCTGTCTCGATCTCGAAGGAGGAGGAGGAGAAGGAGAAGAAGAAGAAGGGGGAGGCAACCTTCAAGAAAGGGAAGAAGACCGGGGGCGCCGCTGCGAGGAAGCACCCCCTCAGGGTACCCGGGATGCGCCCTGGCGAGAGCTGCTTTATCTGCAAGGCCACCGATCACATCGCCAAGCTCTGCCCCGAGAAAGCCATGTGGGAGAAGAAAAAGGTCCTGTTTTGCTTCTTGATTGCTCGCCCTCCCTTTTGTGTCTTTCGTTGTTTTCATCGCGGTGACTTTGGGATAGCGTTTTTCTCGTGGTCGTCTTCATGTTCGTAGATTTTGGAACATGGAAATGGAGATATGGCCTGTAATCGATCGTATGATGGTTTCTTTTGTTTTTATCCAATAGTTCTTGTTCTGATGTTATTGTTGGAATCGAGGTTCAGTTTTGGGGTTTTGGTCTTTCGTGCTTTTTGTCTTCTGTTTTTGATAGGGAGTTATTAAGTTACAGTTGAAAAAAAAAAAAGTTCTTTAGTAGCACATATCTTTGCTTGTGGTTGGCACTCATAAATACAAAATCGTAATTCGGCAAAATGTCTGAAAGTTGATGGCAGTGACATTATGTACCAACTCTCCTGTTACTAATAATCAAAGGCATGGGTGGTTAAAAAGACCCAGAATTCATCAAAATGTCTACCCTTATTCAGGTTTCATTATTAAGTACGAAAACAGATGCAAGTAGCATACGTATACCAAATCAGTCATATAGATACAGCCACAAATTATTTGGCATAAGGACACACTTACTTTAGTAGGCTGGTTTATATCCATGTCCATACGTGTCATATGCAGACAATGTTTTCAACCATATGTTTGCCCGCATATCCTTTAATTTATGGTGAACTGGATTAGCTTTGACTTCTCTGGTGTTTTATGATGCTGGAGCTGAGATAGGTGGTGTATATTCTTACTATGTGACTAGCTTCTGGAAAAAGTGTTGAACAGGTTAACCCAACTTGTTGCTTTTGGAACTTGTTTTTTTGTGGATTCTGCATAAATTTCATGTTAGTAAATCATGAAAACCATACTGCCCTTCTATGAATTTGAACATTAATAATTTCGATAATGCACTGGCCAGCGTGTTTGACTAATAGTGGCTTCTATGGTTTTAATCATATTCGGTGGCTTGATTTGAGAAATAATTCTCATGTGCACTTTCAAATAAGATTTATTGTGGTTCTGTACCTTTTCTGGCTTATAGCCTGTCAGAAATTATAAATTCCAGTTGTTCTTCAGATTTGCTTGCTTTGCCGGCAGCGTGGTCATAGTCTTAAGAATTGTCCAGAGAAAAGTGTTGATACCAATAAGAAGAAGTTGTGCTACAATTGTGGAGAGGTTGGGCATTCGCTTTCTAGGTGTTCACTACCACTTAAAGATGGTAATCCGCTGACTGTTTCTTTGCATATTCCATGTGCATGCTTTAACATGCCACAAAGGAACTATAGAACATTGTTCATGCTTTAACTTAATCCAATATGCATAAAGTTTATGTGATTTACTATAGTGACTGTGCAGTCAAACTTGAAACCTTCTAGAGAAATTGACAATCATTCATTTCAGATTACAAGCAAAAATTTCTTTGGTTTATCATTTCAGGTGTTCCAGGAATATAATGAGTAGTCCTTATGGTTGGACAACACTTTTATTTTAGTTGATGATTACGAATGTAATGCTGGATTTATGTCATTGCTCATTGGATTACAAGCAAAAATTTGTTGTTATATCTAGCGAAATATGTTGTCATCTTTTTCACTTATCCTAGCAGTATTGAACAAGCCGCAGTTGGACCAACAAATGAGGTTTTTGTTGGGAAATCCAAGGGGGCGACATCTCATGCGCAGCGGAAGAACAAAAAATAAAAATCATGGGATTTCCACAAAAGGTTCTATCGTCGTGCGAAGGTCGGTGCGTCAAAAATAAATCTGCGAATCCAAAAACTGCGTGTATAAAAAGAAAGTACCTAGGAAGATCGTATATCCCTAAATCCCTATAGATCTGTAGGACTAGATGAAGGAGTTCAAATGTCCACCTCTCTAGCGATAATCCACACGGCAAAGACTGCAACGATGCTCCTCTCTTGGGGAGAGGAGAATAGAAGGTGGCTACTAAGAGAACCCGAGCCTATGGGCCTTTTTGTTCTCTCATATTTATAGAGGTCCCTTATCAACTTAACCCTAATGGATCTTGCCCTGTTGGGTATTGGATCTCCATCCAATTACCCAAGCCTCTTGGATTAGTGAGTCTCTACCCAATAATCTCTTATTAGCTCTTATTGGATCTCATCTTAGGATCCAATAATTCAGGGGCTTAACAGATATCTAATAAGTTAGGAGCTCCGACGGATATCTCATATCTGAACCTCTACTCGTCGTGACACCTACTATATGTGTGTGATCCTCTAGGCCCAATATCGAGCTGACCGTGAGTCATACTTGTCAGAACTCTTTCTGTCTTAGTCAGGGTATGCATTATCGTATGCACCGTGCAGGAGTTTCGACGCGTTTCTGCAGTGCGATGCGATGCACGTCTTAAATGGTGCGTTCGACGTCGCTGCAGTTAGGTATATATATTTATAATTATAAATATTATATATATATATATATAAAATAGATATATATTTTTTCTTTCCTCGGCGACGTCGCACTCGGCAACGTCGCCGAGATATTAACGGCGACGTCGCTCCGGCGACGTCGTCCAAAAGTTAAAAAATCTATTAAAAAATAGCCTCGACGACGCCGAGCCTCGGGACGACGCCGTCTTCGACGTTGCGAGGCTTCTGACGCCGAGCCTCGGAGCGCGCGAGTCTTCGGTCGCCGACGCGACGTCGCTGAGCCTTCGCGACGTCGCTGAGTATTAAAAATTAATTTTTTATTTAAAAATAAAAAAATTCATACCGACCGATGCGGGTGGTCCGCGTCACGGCATCTGTCGGACGATGCGTCGCCTGCATCAAGCAGAGCGATGCTGACTTCGATTGCATACCTTGGTCTTAGTGAATTATTATCCCCATAATAATTCACCCGACTCATCGACTGCGGACGTACTAGGCCATTACGCCGTAGTTCCCAGATGATACAGGGGAATCCAATCATTTGGACCTATCTGTCCTCAGTTACCATGTAACTATAGTTCATCATTCATCTAATATCTCAGAGATTCTATACCGGACATTGTGCTGTTAGGCCCATACGGTCTCTCCTTGAGTCTCGCTTTGAACGGATTCTCCCGGAGAACTCTTTCTCTCTCAATTTGAATAACCTTGGCCAAGGATTTGTTTGAGCAAGAATATATGAGATATTCCTCTCATGATACCGATAGCGGATGATCTTCTATTGACACTCAATAACCCTCATAAGGTTGGCTACCACTCCCAATAACTGGTTGTACTAGATCTGGAACTTCCAAACATATAAGTTCGGTATCAAAGAGTGAAGTACTCATACAGGACATCCTTGGTGTCTCAAGTTTAAGGACCAGATACACTACTGGGACTATGGAATCGCTGCCTGACGTGAGGTATCAATAACCATCTAGCATTCCGTAAGCGGATCAATCAGTGAACTCATTCTTTAATGAGCACCTGTACCGTATCATTAGTGTCTCCACACAAGTAGCTATGAGACCAGCCACCTCCATCATATGAACGGGTATACAGCACACCAATCTATCCGGTTATCTTGATGTCCCTCTCGAGTAACTTATGACCGGGATTATTTATGATATGTGTTTAAAGGTGAATTGGTCTCATTATCGTAATCTCATCACGATCCGATTTCCATTGCACAGATCCAAGAACATCACAATATATGCAACACGGAAGATAAAATGATAAAATACCTACTAATAATAAGCAAAAGAAAGAGTACATATCAAGTCACAAGTGTCATCACTCATATGATTGGCTTACAGGGCACATATGACTAGCAGCTTTGTGGTCCATATTCCTTGAATATGATTCTTTTCTCTTCTTTGGCTAGGATATCAAATTATTCTGGGGACTTTCCTCTTTCAGTTAGTTTACCTCATTCTACTGGGGCTTTCATAGGTCGTCTTTGAATATGTCTTACCCACTTCTTGTAGCTCCTCCTCTGTTGTTGTTAAATTGGTAACAATTCTGTTTTCTAATCTAGATGGTTTCTTAAAAGTAACTAATCAGCTGAGTTACCCTTTAATTTTGCAAGCACTTTAAACTTAAATATTTACCATAAGGTCCTGCAAATGAACTATTTTTAATTTTCTGTCCTTTGCTTCCCTTGTCCATGTTTTTTGCTTTTTTATTTACTAAGCTATCTACAAAATGTCAAGTAATTGTAAAATTTACTTCTTTGTATTTCTTTAATCCTACTATGTTTTGTAAGAACACTTCGTTTTTTACCTAGATTTTTATTCGTTTTTAATTTCTGGGAACTAAACAACATTTTTATTCCTTTTTTCTTGTTAAATTAAACATTTAAGTATCTCGTTGTTTTTACATGTTGACTAAACTTTATGGCATGTTCTTTTTGCTGCATATATGTATTTTATTTGAACTTCATAACTTCCATCTAGAGAGTGAGGCACAGCAGAATGATAAGATTGCTCCTGTGCAACTTAAGTTACTAGCATTCAAGCTATGGAAAGAACCATTCAAGTTGCATGATTAAGACAATGCACATTGACCTTCCCTAACTTGTGCGATTAAGCTGTCCTAACTTTTATCCACTCCTTGAAATTTCCTCCTTGATTAGTCATTATTTATGTGTCCATTTAACTTTCTGTATCACTCTATTCAAATCTTACCAATATTCATATCTGATCTGGTCATCATATCCTATCGGAGTAGTTTTTGGTGATAACATGTTGAGCTTCTACTTTTCCCCAGAGATTTTAATAATAATTTGACACAATATTTTTATTTCTATATATATTTATAATTTTTATCGACAAAGATATTTAATGCTGTTCCTATATCTTTTTTTTTCTTTCTCTGCAGACCAAAGTTTGTATTTAATATGTTTAATTTTCATGTGACTCCTCTGCTATCCAAATTATTTCTTGTAATCAAATTGTGATAACCTTCTTTTTACTTGTCGTATAAAGGAATTCTAATCCCTTAATTAAAAGAATTCCTGTTTCCTGAGTTAGTACAAGCCTATGATATTAAAGGTAAGCCTGCACAATATAGAACAATATGAAATTATTGCTTAATTATCACCATGTATGGATGTCAATGCGACAGACCACTTTCAATTGGCTTATCAGTTATTAACCCACTTTGTTATCATAGCATTTGGCTGCATTGGTTTTATTAGGTGCTGACCTAGCTTTGACATGTATTGAGCAAGATCTATGTTTATATTTGTTTTGACAGAATTTTATGTTGGCTGTTATATACAACCCTGAAAGTCATCTATGTTCTCTTTATTTATTTAGTTAAAAATATGGAAAGACTTGAATGTCATAGGAATTTGTCCATGGCTATATTATATTAATAGTACCTCCATTTTTCATTTAGTGTTCTTTCTTTGGAATTCTTGAAATTGCAGGGGGAACTAAATTTGCAAGCTGCTTTATCTGTAAAGAACTTGGACACTTAAGTAAGAATTGTCCAAATAACACACATGGAGTCTATCCAAAGGTATGTTTACTCTTTTATGGAAGGGAAAAATAAATACTTTTTTACCATTATTGTGTCACATGCTATCACGTAATGACATTTTAACCATTGATTTTCACAAGTTTGGTCATATTGTGGTGGAGAATGATTTGTTTTGCTTTACAAGTCTTGCAAACACAGGATAACACATCAGTTTCTTAACTAAAAGAATTAACTATCTTGTTTGTGATTTGTGGCTTCGAGCTTTCAACTTTCAAGTACTGAAAATCTATCACGGAATTGACCTTGATAACTTCTTAAATCTTCATATTTTTTGCCTGACTGAACTGTAACAGAAATTGGATCTAAGTATCTTTCCATGTTGTTGCAGTAATTATTTCCTATGTGGATATTATTAAAAAAAATTGGCTTTCTTTTAAAATAATTACATTCAGATATGCTAGCATGCCTTTGAAATTGTGTGATGATGATTCACCAAACTGTGATTTTGAGCAACATATTGTATTTTCATGTCCTACCACTTATTGGTTTCTAAATCTTGGGGTGTTAGTAATTGTATACATGGATTCTCTAGATTCTTAGAGGCCTATGAGAGCATGAACATTCTTTATGAAAACTAGACCTTAAGCTGCTATTGTGTTATGTGATTCATGATGGATGGACCTTTCACATGTAATGAAAGACTGACCTAACTAGCTGAGTGAGAAATTAAATATTTTAACACAGTAGGGTCATTGTGACTCAAGTCAATTTGGCAGCAGAATTCATATTATATTTTTGCCAGAGATTCGTGCATTGGTGACCATTTACAAAGAAGATCATGTCATCATGAGCACTCTTTCCTCAAAAAAATTTTGATGACCTTTGTTGCACTAAAAAATTATGAACATAATTTTCTCTTGAGCACTCTCTCTGCACCACTATACCATGGAAACCAACTTTTACATATTCGTTTTCATCAAGTTATCCCCTTATTCTTACAGCAAAACTATCACATTGACATTGATGCTGTTGTGTATAATTTTCTGTGGCATTTGCTGATGACAGTAACAGAATATCTTAAGAAAGAACTAAATTTGTTATTCAAAATAGTCTGTTCTCATAGTCATTCATTTGTTTCATTCATCTTATTCAGTATGTTTATGAGTGTAAGTGTTTCTTAACTACCAAGTTTTTGTTTGGTGGATTCTTGTTCGGCTCTTGTTTTTATTTTTAATTTCTCTGTGATATTCTAGCAAAATATTTTGTCTTATTGCCATATATTCGAGTTTATTCTTCCCATTCTGTTTTTGGATTTTGGGAATGCATTTGGATACAGGAAACTGGTGGTCTTGGTCATGATTCTTCACAACTTCTGGTTCACCTTTTGTTGGCTCCTCTAGAGTACCAATTTCCATGTTTTCCAAAATCTTACAAGTCATTTCTTGTTATGTGTTCCCTCTTTCGATAATTTTTGTTGCCCAAATTTTTTGTTTAATTATAATTTAGACCCTTCTTATTTACATGCATATAGTGACAGTCATGTACGTCTACATCTTTTACACGTGTGATATCGTCACAGATGTTTGCTTACCTTTAGCAACTTAGTTGGTCTTTGTCAATTTTATTGTTCATAAAAGAGAACAAATTTTGTCAACCGTGTATTGAAGATTCATTAGATGGATGGAAGTCAAAGCCCGTGGATGGAATCACATTTCAGTTTAAGAAAGAACGTATGTTAAACATTAGTTGTTAAAACTTGATGTTGTGAAATTTAGGTGGTGTTAAGCAAGCTCGGTTTATCATGTCCGAAGTGTAGTCACTCGCAAGGCTTTCCTAGAAGTTATATTCCACATGCATTTTAATGTTTTTTGAGAAAAAAGACATTTTCTGGTTCATTGTTTGGCTATTTTCTTTTCTTTGCAGAAAATGTGCACAATTTGGTATTGTTTGAACGCTTTGGTTGTTGAAGTTCTTGATTTCATTATCTGCTGCTGAAATTCAATAAATTTAGTGATTTATGTTGGATAGAAGAGGGCATATATGTTTAAGCAGCGTAGAAGCTATGTGTGTCCTTTCAACATAATTGTGGCATCTTCTTTTTAGAGATTTATGCACGTTTTACTCTTTTGGTTATCTTTTGATGCTTCTTCTTGTTGTTTCATGTAGCACAACGTATTTTCTTTATTTTTAATTATTCATGGTAGATTCCAAGTTGATTAGTGTTGGTTTACTTTTTATTAGGGTGGTTCATGTAGGATATGTGGTGAAGTAACCCATTTAGCCAAGCACTGTCCAAACAAAGGCAGTAAAACTTTGGACACTTCCACAGGACAGCAGAAATTTTGTAAGTCCTGTTGTTCACTTACTCTATGCTAAAATATCCTACAATAACAGAACTTTAGATGCCTTTTTGTTCCTTCTATGAAATGAAATCTCTATACCTTTCTCTATATCCTACTATTTGGAGAACTCTACTGCTTTTGATTGTAACCGGAATTTCTTAGGTATCCTATAGTTTTGGAGTATCATATGTCACTGCATGTTTTCAATATTATACATGTGCCTCATGACATGGTCATTATTCCTTCTATTGTTTTCATGAATGATACTGTGATATCATATATTCTCAAAGGTCAAATGAGTATTTTACAATATTTCAAGGAGAGAATATGTTATATTTGCAACTTCAAAGTGTTAATTGCAAGGTTTTTAAACTTTACAGCATATGTATCCATTCTTGTTTTTTTTTCTAGGTTGTTAATTTAATGTAAATTTCTTGTGGTTGAGGCCTTTTTAACTTATTATAGTTACATCGGCATTTATCTCCAAAAGGTTGTTGGTGTTTGCTTTCTGATATTATGAAATTTGCACATTTTTTAGGGATAAAAAAATACACATGAAACTTAGCAACAAGCTGCTCTATTGGTGAAGATATCATAGTACACATTTTGAGGTTTAGGCAAACACTTCTATGTGCTGTCTGATGGACATCTCCGTACCTTCAACATTCTCCCCTATGGATGGTATGGGAATTTAGGATATTAACTTAATCATCATCTGGTACTATAAAAGAAGAAATTTGGGAAGGAATTGACATTCCTATATGATAAGGAGTTTGTGCAGACAAGATACTGATTTGTCACGGTTGGCTCTGTGATAGGAAATCAATTGACCTTTACTTAACGGAGAGATGATAACGATTTACGAGAGCAACCAACGTTTTCAGGAATATCTCAGTTGCTTCATGCATACATGATACAAGGGATATTATGCTCTAGGTCAGATATCTTGTTTTGTAGGTTGTTGGTGTACCTATACATGCAACAGCAAGACTCCGGTGGTGATTGAATCACACATAAGATCTAATTTTCTTACTGTCGATCAAGTCCAGTGTATTTGATCATGCTCTGTGAGTCAGCTAGTTAGGCCTATTTGATACCTGCACATAAATGTTGTCTTTATTAGAACGTACATAAGTTTGTTAAGAATTGAAATAGTAGCCTATGTACAACATTGTTCACAAAATGAAGGTGATCATGCTGAATTTGGTGAAGATGCTGTTATCATCTATTTACATCTGAATTTACTGACAGCGCTCCTCATTCATTAGTTTCAGTGGGCAAACCCAACGAACATCAAAAAATTCGTTTCAGTGGAGATGATCTTGACGATGATTTTATGGAAGAAAGTATCTTAGGCGGCAAGAAGGATGACATCTCCAATGCAAACTCAGCGTCTGGTGTAGGGACGGGCAAGACTCTAAAGAGCACACATGCCAAACCAAAGAAGCAGGGTCCCAAAATTGTTAATTTTTTCGGATGACTGATTCTATCTGGGTGCTAATGGATTGACTTGGTATTCTTCTTCTTCGAGGTGGTGATATCGTAAAACCAAAGAAGCAGGTTCCTGATGACAGCGATGCAATCCAGATGCTGATGGATCGACATGGAACTGTCACATTTTTGGGTGGCGTCATGATATTGAGGTCGTCGTTATAGATATCGAATACCTTTGCGGTGAGCGAAAATTTTGGTTATGCTTGTGCAATGTATCCTCAACCGTCTTACTACTTGTATTCTTATCCCTCTCAATGCAACCAAATTAATCAAGGTCAGTCGACGCAACGGTTTCGGCACTAACAAGCAACTTAATTCAAATATGTTGTCTCATTGATATATTTCACTCATGTTCTTGTCTGATGAGAAATGCTTTTGGAGTAGGAATTCTTCCAATATGTTCAGTTAGACATTATGTTGAGCTGTATTGATCGAGGAGATTGTCCTGAAGATATATAGAATGTTAATAAAAAGTATTAATAGTTTAGTCATTTAGTAGCAATGGAAAAAAGTATAAATAATATTCTAAAATTATAAAATGCTGAATCAAGGCATGGCTTCAGTTGATGTTTTACTCCTTTACCCAACGTTGTGGTGGATATCGAATGAGGCAAACTTTGAGATGAGGAGTGGATTCAATGGAATCAGAAATGGAAATTAAAAGGAATTAGAATTGCTGGGTCAAAGGGCCGAAAAACCAAAATTAAGCGATACGTACGACGTGTCGGCATGCAAGTGCTTTGATGAGGTCGTCGGCCCCTCGAGGCTCCGTCAAATCCTCTCCTCCCTCCCGTGTCCCCCTCACAAGCTTCGAGGCCTCCTCGTTACAAGGACAACTCTCCTTCCTCTCCTCCCCCTTTAATCCCTTTCACCTTCCTTTTTCCTCCTCCTTTCTCAATCTTCACTGGCCAGCTCTCTCCTCTCCTCTCCAGCCAAGAGAAGCCATGGTGAGCCCCCTCCTCTGTCTCTGTCTCTCTGAATTGTATGTGCATACAGTCTTTAGATCTTTAGATGTTTGCTGTGTAATATGTCTTGATCCATCTTGTCTTCCTCGACGGTGATTAATGTGTGCGGCGGGTGGGATGCAAAGGCGAATTCGGCCTCGGGAATGGCGGTGCACGACGAGTGCAAGCTCAAGTTCTTGGACCTGAAGGCGAAGAGGAACTACCGGTTCATCGTCTTCAAGATCGACGAGAAGATACAGCAGGTGATGGTGGAGAAGCTGGGCCAACCCGACGAGACCTACGACGACTTCACCGCCTCCTTGCCGGCCGACGAATGCCGCTATGCCGTCTTCGACTTCGACTTCGTCACCGACGAGCACTGCCAGAAGAGCAAGATCTTCTTCATATCCTGGTAATCGACGAGACCTCACTCCGCTCATCCCAGAGGCAGGGAGCTCCACCATTCCGATAACCCATTGCTTGCGCGCAGGGCACCTGATACCTCGAGGGTGAGGAGCAAGATGCTCTACGCCAGCTCCAAGGACAGGTTCAAGAGGGAGCTTGATGGGATACAGGTGGAGCTGCAAGCGACCGACCCCAGTGAGATGAGCCTCGACATTGTCAAAGGCCGAGCTCTATAAGCGCCAACTTTGCTTCCTGCTCTCCGCACTTGCTATCATGCTTTGCCTATTATTATGCTGCTGCAATTAGCCTCTCTCTCTCTCTCTCTCTCTCTCTCTCTCTCTCTCTCTCTCTCTCTATATATATATATATATATATATATATATATATATATATATATATATATATATATATATATATATATATATATATATATATGTGTGTGTGTGTGTGTGTGTGTGATGGACTATTATTACCTCTTTATGGAAGTATCGAGGAATCGTAAAAGCCGAGTTTTGGTTATTATTTCATATGTAAATTAGAGGTTAAAAATCAACAGAATTGTTGCTCTCTTCCATGGGAAAGAATGAATGAGTTCACTGCTTGTGTTTGCTGCAGCTGTTCGTTCTCAAAATTACTGCTGTGTGTTATCTAAAGAAATGAGAGAATTCTTTACGTAATTTGAGATCGGTCGAGTAATGAACCAGCCGGGTTGGTTCGTTTGGTTGTGAATTGAACCCACATAGAGCAAACCAAGCTGGTCTGGGCCGGAATCCGCATCTTCGGTTCGGAAACGGTTGAGCCGGCCCAACCCATCAAAATGTGGGTACAAATACTTTCGGTACCCTTACCGTCGACCTGTCTCTTCGCAAAATGGCCCGAAAATAATTTTTTGGCTCCAAAACCGTCCGATATCTCCGTCCTTATTTCCACCTGCGGTGACCGGCATCTAGAGCGGATCTAAGCATAGTTATATCGGGCCCAGCTCGATGACCATGACCCGGCCCGATCCAACCCACGAAAACGCGGGTACCGATACCGGCAGGTGAGCTTACTATGTACCCATTCGATGACGAATTGGTCACAAAAAATTTATTTTGGCCTCAAACTTCTTAAATAAGCCGACCTTACCCTCACCGACGGTGACCAGAAACTAGCCACCCCCCAGGCTGGCGGAAACTGGCGAGATCGCCAGCTCACGAATCTTAAAGCTTCTAGCCATCCCCATCATCCACGCCACCTCGTCTTCGTCTCCCACCGCGGATCTAAATATAGTTATATCGGGCCCAGCTCGATGACCATGACCCGGCCCGATCCAACAAACGAATACGTGGGTACCGATACCGTCAGGTGTGCTTACCATGTACCCATTCGATGACGAATTGGCCACAAAAAATTTATTTTGGCCTCAAACTTCTTAAACAACCGGACCTTACCCTCACCGACGGTGACCAGAAACTAGCCCCCTTCGAAACTGGCGAGGTCGTCAGCAGACGAATCTTAAAGCTTCTTGCCATCACCAACCTCCACGCCACCTCCTCTTCGTCTCCCACGGCGCCACCACCCGTCGGCTGCTTCCCACCTCTCTCATGCATGACGTGGAAACCACGCCTCCACCCTTGTCGGCGCGGCTCGTCACCGACGGCGCCATGGCCTCCACCTTGCTGCTGCTGCTGCTGCCTCCTCTAAGGAAGCGTAGCATTGATGGCTTCATGGTGTGAGTTCATCCACGAGGAAACGTTGCTGAGAACGACAAACTCCGTCCGACGATTAGCAGGAAGGAGAAGCATCGGCTGGCCTACCGAAGGCTGAGATCAACGAGTCGGAAGCGTGTCTGCCTGCAAAAGATTGAGCCCTTCGCTTCCATCGCACAAAAACGTTGCGGAAATCGAAGCAGAAGGCGACAATGCCCACATAGTTTCCTTTGCAAATGCCGCAGATAGCAAAACGAAATTATATGCAGCTTCTCTTTCATGCAAAATATAATTGTATTTTAGAACACAAATCGAACCATAGGATTTGAAGCATAAACATAGTGGTGCTCCTCCTCCTCTCTCACATGTTCCTCACGATTGACCCACAAAAGCTCTCGTTGTGCTTGAAAATGAAGTGAACTCATTCACATAATCTATCAAAATAATAATAATAACGAGTTGATATAAAATTATGTTACATTTATTTTAAAATTTAAAAATTAATATTTTTAAAATTAAAATTATGTTCTAATGGAATCGTGAAAGTTTAAGATCGTTTAGAAGGTATATGAATTTTACAGTCGAGTGTATTTTAGTTCGAATTGAATATATCACGGTAAACTTTGTCTAAAATAGTTCAAACATATACATTCGTGCTTATGTATGAAGCATTTGAAAGATTTTAGAAGTATTAGTTTTTAAATTTACATGTTTCGAAATGTAAGTTTAAAATTGAGTATATTATGATGAACTTTGTCCAAAATACTTTATGCTTATAAACCCACACCCACACATAATTTGTAAACATGCTCGTATTTTTTTGAACTTTTGAAATATTTTAAAAAGACTATTTGTTTTTTATTTTCAAAAAAATATAAGAGGAAACAAGACGAAAGAATGAAACGATAAATGAGGAGGAGGAGGCGGTGTTTTATGGAATCAGATTAGATCAGTTCAAAAAGAGAAGAAAAAAAAATAGAACAAGAGAGAGAGAGAGAGAGAGAGAGAGAGAGAGAGAGAGAGAGAGAGAGAGATTTAAGCTTCCCTTCTATCAGGCAATTAATTCTTGAGTGGTTGTCGACTTCTTCCCACGTACTCGGCGTCGACAGCGTGGATTACGAGGACGCCCCCGCCCTTGCCTCACCGGCTTGACTTGATCCTGTGGATTTAAGCTTACAGCCCTCCGCTTTACTCTCCTGGCTTTCCTCCCCTGCTCCCACGTTTCGGTGTAAATTAGCCCTCAACCGCCTCCTCCTCCTCTCGCGGCTCGTTGGCCCGTCTTCTTATCATCTTCATCCGAGAACGAGAGGGACGCAGAAGCTCCTCCACCACCCACATCCATGTTCTAGTCCACCCGTCTTTCTTACAAGATTAATGCATTCAGGGTGATCTCTAGTTCATCGGTGTTGGGTGGCCGCGTCTTCTCCTTCTCTCCTCCTCCTCCTTTGCCTACCTTCGCGGTTCCCAGGTTTGGACTTTTGGGCTCTTCAGAATGTCTTTCAGCGGCACCCTCGACAAGTGCAAGGCATGCGAGAAGACCGTCCATTTCATAGACCTCTTGTCCGCCGATGGAGTCATCTATCACAAGTCCTGCTTCAGATGCAGCCACTGCAATGGGACTCTCTCGGTACGCACACTCTCCTTCGATGTCCGCAAAACATAATGTGTATGCACACATACGTACTGTTCCAATGACCCTTCTCTTCTCCGTGTCATGGAATGCCGCCGTGCCTTACCTCCCTCCGTGCGTAGATGTGCAACTACTCTTCCATGGAGGGCGTCCTCTACTGCAAGCCTCATTTCGAGCAGCTGTTCAAGGAGACCGGCACCTTCACCAAAAAGTTCCCCACAGGTAGGTGATTGCCATTGTTATTCTCGGATCCGAAAAGTCCAGCGCTGATTGCTTCGTGATCCTCAGGGACGAAGGGTGGAGAGAGGAATGAACTGGTAGGCCGACATAGATGTTTTTTTTTTTTTCTTCTTTCCTCGCTGATGTTTGAACCAAGTATTATGATATGGGCCATGTCTTATTATTGCCAGTCTAAAACGCCAAGCAAGTTCTCCTCCATGTTCAGCGGAACTCAGGACAAATGTGCAAGCTGCAAGAAAACAGCATACCCCCTGGAGACGGTCTGATCCCTGCCCCCCCCTCGATCGCCGAGTGTTGATGACGAGAGAGAGACGTTGGGCCTTCTAACCATACGTACTGCTTGTTGTGGCAGCTGACCATGGAGGGAGAGTCGTACCACAAGACCTGCTTCAAGTGCTCCGTGGGAGGCTGCACCCTCACGCCTTCGTCCTGTGCGGCGCTCAACGGCATCCTTTACTGCAAGCACCATTTTGCTCGGTTGTTCATGGAGAAGGGGAGCTACAGCCACGTGATCCAGGCGGCTCTGATGAAGCAGAACGCGGCGGAGCAGCCCATCTGACCCCGCGCAGGAGCGAGCGAGCGAGCGAGCGAGAAATAAAAAAAGGCGGACTTGTTCCAGGTCCATTCTGGTTCTTTGTTTGACTTCTTCACCTGGGACGACTGGTATCAAGAGGAATTGAATTGTGCGCTTTGATTTCTGATGTTTTCCCGATGTGCTCCATCCTTTTTGTCTTCTTCTTCCTTCTTCTTTTCTCATAAACCAGTGAATCAAAAAGGCCTAAAAGATTAATTATCTTAACACCACCACCAGTTTCTCCACATCCATTAAACCTCATCAAACATGCCACTTTTTTATTTTGCCCAATTTGGTGCATGCAGAAAACAAACCAAATGGAGGAACACAAGTTTTTGCGAGCAACAGTGCTGTTTAGGCATCCAGATTTCCTGACCTGATAAAAGATAGTTGCTAGGAAAACAAAAACAAATAATTGAGCAAAATAAAAAGGAAAAAAGGAAGCAATACTTGCTATGCATGTTCTAATTTCTGTTTCTTCAGTAATAACTTTTCCCACTAACATTTACATCAGGCTGGCAAAGTAAGCCCTATTGTTTCTCTATCAAAGCTTGCAGATGTTAACTTGATTTTAGTATTGGTTAAATTTTACAAAGTTGATTAGCAAAAATTCTAGGGTAGGATTGGAATTTGCCTATAGCTCATCCACTTCGGTTTATAAACTTACCCCTGCATATGCTGTAAATCCTGCTTTTCTAGCAGGCAGATTACACTAACAAAGAACAGAAGTATAAAAAATAAAAAAAAAAACCCCCACTATAAAGAAAATACAATCAACTAAAATTTACAGAATTAAGAAAAAACTTTTTTTTTTTCGGGGAGCTTGGGGCATGTTTACACACCAATAATGGTTGTGTAGCTGGATTCCTCACAAGAAATGCTCCTTAATGATCTTGATTTGTATTAAAGAAGAAGAAATGATGAACAGAAAATAGATGTGAATATCTATAGCAAAGGCCATGTCTAAGTGAAACAACTAGGCCAGTATTTAACTTCAGAACAATATTGAAGTTATAATGGGCATAAAATGAAACTAAAGGTTTCGCATTCTGTTATTTGTGGAAAATGATATCAACTAGCAGCAATCCATTGTCTCAGCTACAACAACTAATGAGTGTCTCCTCTTTTTCTTAACAAGTTTGTTTCACAGAAAGTTCGATTATGGTAACAATAGCAAGCTCTTCAATACTGTTCCAGCAAACCCAACTTTCTTGACGGTTCCCATGAAACCTTACCAAACCCTGCAACCAGCTCAAACATACCGGTGCCAGTGATTCAGCCAAGGATTCATACTGTTTGATCTTTTCCATTTGGTACAAGAAAGTCAAAATGATGTGGCAAAAAAATAATATCGATTGGCTTTGATTTTCTCATACCAAATAGAAAAAAATATTGTAGCATCCCAAGTAGTTCCACATAGGAAGTCGATAAAACCAAGATTTACTTATTAAGTTGATAAAAGTCTGATGTGGGTGTTATCATTAAGTTCAATTAAGCATTTTGAGCTAATGGTTCAAGTTCAACGAAGTTAGTAGGACAGTTCCCCCATCAGGCGAGATCGTGACATTTGATATCAAGGCCAATCCAGTATTGTGGCATGGTGAGTGGGTTCAAACATTTTGGCTAGTGACTTGGACCAAACAAAGTTGATAGGCAAGTTATGCCATGTCGTGACACAAGCGGTGCATAATAGCAATAAATAAGAAAAATAATAATAAAACATTACTAAATTTAGCAACTAAATATCAAACTAGGAAAAGCCCCCTTTACCCTAAATTCATATTAAATTTCATGATCCCTAGTAAAAAAGGGATGCCTCCTACATTACTCGTAATATGTGGAAGTATCAACGTAATTCTTTTTGTATCCATAAATAAAATTCCACATTAGATGTGGAGAGATAAATTGACTTGATGATTCTGCTACCATTAACTTGTACTTGAGAATTTTGGACCCTATGATTTCAAAACCATCAAATTAATTAGTGGATTAATTCTCCCATTGGATTACAATACTTGCAGAAGAATATTGATTCTCACATTCTGGATTCCGCATCGGTTTGGACCATACCGATGAAGATTTAGTCCCACATCAGATGTGGGGGGATAAATGAATGATTGTCTATGACTATTAATCAGGGTTTCTATCAAATGAATGAGTCAGTCTCCAAAACAAAAAAATGTCATACTTACATGACACCAAAAAACCAAATTTGGCATTCCTTCTTGTTTACTTGTTTGATAGAAATCATTTGTTACTTATATTTTTGTGGCTATGCCTAAATCATGTTCTTTTGAGTATTGTTACTTTTACTGCTATGGCTGTTCCTAGATCATGCTCTTCTGGTTATTTGTTGACCTACGGCAAATTAAAGTTAATGGAACATAAAGATGTATCACAAAGTTAATGGAAGCAAAATTAAAGTCAACCATTCAGTCCCCTGCTCCAGTCCTCCAAAGCATTCTTGAAATAGAGGGAGAAGAAGTTTACTTGGTATTCTAAGAGTCAAAGATGATCTGCACTTCACCATGGAGAGGAAGAATAGATCTAAGGTACGGTCCCAAGGTGCATCACGCTAAATCCCAGCAATGCATTTGTCTCGTTTTCCTATAATCTAATACAAAAAAAGCAAACATCAAGCAGCCATTCGACCAAGAAATCAGGATTCTTGTTTCAGGGAAAATGAAATGCACACACCAAGAAGAACTGCAAGAAATCAAATCAGAGCAACATCGGCAAAACATACGCTTTGTTTCAGCTGAATCTTGATCCAAAACATTTGGATCGGCATCTTCCTAAAAATCTGACACCGGGAAGAAGTAGTGTTTGGACAAGCTCTACGTGCATATGCAACAAGAATCACAAGAAATCAAAACCTGGCCATGACAAGATGAGCAAGAAAGCATCGAGGCACCGTATCACGACAAGGAAACACAATATTTTGATGATCGTCACTTCCAAAGATCAGGTTTCTAAGGCGAACTCAGATCTACACTGGTACGAAAGAAACGCATGGATCAACACACGGAGAGCTAAAAAGAGCAAACACACGACACGAGAGAGAAACAAGAAACATATCGAGATCGACGATGCCACGAACCGACCGATTTCAAGGATTTAGGGTTCCACGGTGATGACGAGGGAGTTGACTGGATCAGAGGGAGGAAGGTTTGGGATTCTCCTCGTCGTGGAGGACGGGCTTTGTGAGCATGAGGGGGCGGTCCTTGGCCTCCTCGAGGTCGTCGCCGTCGTCCTCGGTGGTGCTGAGGTTGATGCAGGAGCAGCGCTCGAGGGAGGCGAAGAAGGCGGACACCACGCTCGCGCCTACCCACATCGCCACCCCTTCCAGCTTCCCGTAGGTCGACACCATGCTCCGGGAGTCATCCTCCGACGCCATCTGCGCCGCCCGCTCCCGGATCTCACGACGCCGGGTTTCGTCTCGCGCTGCCGGTCGTGCCGCTACAGGAGCAATTGGAAGAGAAGCCAAAAAGAAAGCCTCGAGTCGGAGAAAGGACGCGCACTACAAGAAAAGGGCAGCCGAAACGGAGTCGCTGTGGGTTGCCATAAAGCTCCTATTTTAATATCACTGTTGTTATTATCAACGTCATTACAACTCTTATTACTATTATCAGAATCGTTATACTTCAGCCTCAAGAAAGAGTTCCAAGAAGACAATCTGGTGTTCTACGCATTGTCGAAGTGGCTTCTTGCCACTGGTTGAAAGTACAGATACCGACAATGCCCACTTCAACAATGCGTCGAACACCTGAGCGGCAGCTCCACCACACCCGGCTACGACAGATCCACAATGGCCACCACCTTGACATGAGAGTTCTTTGAATGCTGACCTTAAACATGCAGCTTTCAATTTCCAGCTGCGCCTTCATCTTCCTCACCACCAATTTACCATGTAATACCACTCACTGCAAACGACAGGTTCCTTGATCATACAAGACAACTGAAACCATCTATATCAATCCACAATGAAGACAAGAAAAATAACCTCGCGCAACTCCCTTCTAAAGCTGCAACATACCACTTCGATATGTAGCGACAGCAAATGCAGCACAACAGCATTACAGATGACCATTTATCCCAGACCAGAATGTTCTCTTTTAACTGAGAAGAGTTGCCATCCACGATGCGAGCCACATACTACAATAGCTAGAAATAGCTTAAGCACTGGCATTGGCACCAGTTAGTGCTTACTGTGCTGACACTGAAATGGTTCATAACTTTCAAGTTGACTAACTGTACAGACATTTACATAGTGCTGAAGTTGCTCGATGGATGCCTCCCAACATAGCTTCTGAAGTCCATAGGCCGCTTAAAAATTAGCAGCAGCTCCCAACCATGAATCAGAATGATATGATATCCAAAGCACAAATTAATTAAGCTAATTGAGCAAACAGCTGGCGGAGTTAAGGAATCCGTGGAAGCTGACCACATGCTTTTCCACATCACCTAACGTGAGAATCGTAAGCATCGATGACGGACTCCGGAACGACCACTGGCAACTTTTTTATGTACATGATTAGGCGTCTGATGTTGTCACGCAACAGCATTGCCATGTCAACTACATCTCTGTGATCCACGTATACCCATAAATCGCCAGAGTCTACTCTCTTGAGGCTATCACGACAGAAGGGACATGACTGTGATCTTGAGTTCCTGCAATGACAAATCATTTCCTTAGGTCTTCATATGACCTCATAATTGAGAACTAAGACAGCAGAAAAACCTCAAGGTCCACATTTAAGCCCAATGATAGGAAGTGCACTTGTGAGATATAAGAGTTGTTCATACAAGTGAATAAACAGGTATAACATTCATCGTTACTGTAATTAGTTCACAAGGAGGACCAATTGCTGCTGACACCATTTCAAACCTTTAAACCTCATGCTTGAACTACTATTGTCTCTTTATTTTTGCTTAAGTGAAGTTAAATTAAATAAGTTAAACAGCTCTTCGATAGCACCTTCTTTACGTTGAATCCGAAAAACATGCATTAGTGGTGACACTCTTTAACTGTTCACCCGACCTTATCATGCCAAACAATCCTGTGAATGTAAAAAGACTTGCTGCAGTCTATCCGCATTTACCTTGAGTTGCAGGCATATGAAGTGACCATGTAAAACCCCCAGAAGCACTACTTCCCATTTCATTCATTCAACCAAACAAATGACACATCCTCTTATCATGTTCTAGTAAGATAGATACTTTATGAATCTGTCTAACATGATTACCTTTTGACATCTGTAATCCACCAGAGCTAACCAACTGCCACTTTAATACCTGATCCAGCTTAAATCTGAATCCTAATTTACAAAGTTAAGCTGCTTAACGAGTACATCATACATTTGGTGTTACAATTTTCTGATTGAGCTCCTTCTCAATTGAGTTATCAAACTTCAAGGTTTGCATAAAGTGTTACAATGGCATGTCTACTAAACAAGAAATAGTCAGGTTACTTATCCATAATTCCTCACTTTGATTCAACAGCTGACCTTGCAATGTGATTCGTTTACATTACACTAGGACATCGACTAGTCACAATGCTGCACAACTGATTATTTTCTAAAAAAGCCACTAAGCTTAGTAGAGGAAGCATTTGAAACCCTTCCACGTTATAAAGTTCCATTTCTTACTGCCAAGCAATCGAAGATTAGATCCTCCCTGGAAAATTACCTAATATTTTTTTCTTCTTTTTCTTGCAGTGTCAACTAGAACACTTAAGGCATGTGTTTTTTTCTTTTTTGCATTTACCATCAATTATGTCCCGCAAAGTTAAGTTCACAAACATCCTAGAGGCAATTTAAAGGCTTCACATTATTGGATCGTTTTGCAGGCTCAAGTTGAAATAGAAAAGGCGTTTATTGATGGAACAATAGACACCACAACAAAACATAAGCTTACAGCAAAAAACTAGTAAAATTCTGAATAGAAAAGATTTGTACCATTCTCTGTAGCATTTCATACACATCACGTGGCTGCAATTGGGCAATACAATTTTGCTGTTCATCTCCATGCAAATCCCACATTCCTCTTCTCTTTCAGCATCTATTTCAGAGAACTGCTTCCGTTCATTGTCATCTCTTCGTCTGTATCTCTCCAAGCATACTGCCTTTTGTTTTTTGTCTTCCATATCAGATATACCTTTTTGTAGTTGAAGCAAGGAGGGAAAAATTACAGCTGCAGATGAGTACGAAAAGGGAGAAAAAAAAAACAAGAAAATTAACAATCACCGATGAGAGAAGAGCAATTGCCAAACTTCAGCGCAATGAACCTACCATAGAACTCTTTAATGCTAGCTTTTCTTTCATGAGTTGACATGGTTGTTGATCCATCAATGTGAACCTGCACAACTCAGAGTTCTCTAATGAACAAAAGAAATCCCAGTGGCACGTCTACAGCATTTGCAAAACACTTAGATACCTTATATATCATAATTCTGAGGAGCCCAAGTGCCCCAGCAAGACTACAATCTGTCCATTGCACAAGAAAAAGAAACAAATGGGCAGCTGGACTGTATGACATTCGCATTTGAAGGCATGCACCATCATAGTCTGTAGGGAAATCTGAAGCCCTGCAAATCGCGATGAAGGATTCGGAATGCATCAAAATAACAAAAACCACGACAGACCTGCTTCATCCTACTTAACTAGAAAATAGTTATTCCAATCGACAAGCATCGGACAGATATGAGAGGAGGAACATAACATGATAGCAAAAAAGTAGCTTAAACAATCCTGGCCTCTTAAATCTTCTTCTCAATAAAGTATGAAGAAGATGAACTGGTAAATCAACCCGCTTTTCCTGATTACTAGACCACATTTAAGTCTCAATCACACAATTACAACAAAAAATAGTAACCCTTTCCACTCTGCTTTTCTTATTTAAGATAGCAATTGCATAACCCCAAAAGCCAAATTTGTATAAACTACAAGCATAAAAAGGCCCCCTCAAGAAATCACACCACAAAAGACTATCTGTAACACCAAACCCTGATAAAAAGTTCTTCAGTTACCAATCGCTAAACCATGATAAAAAGAAAAGACAAGAAAATTTGGCAAGCTCTTAAAGTCAATTAAATGTACCTGATAGAAAAAATTATCCTTTTTCTAATTCTCAGACCATCATCAGGAACATCAAAAGCCCACAGATTACTCTAACACCCAATAGTCTATCAGAAACCCAATTCAACCACAGCACAACGAAACGCTGATTAAGAAATGAAATCCCCAGTACCCTATCAAAAGAACTTAGAAAAAGAAGAGAGTAGCAGCACATACAAAGTGTTTGCGTGCTGTATGTCAGCTTCAAGAACCTTCAGTGAGTCCTTGAATGATTTCCGCATGGAACCGCCGGACAACATCTCCTCCTTCCAATCATCCAAAGGAATCGAAACCCTAAAAGTTCCTCCTCTAAAACCCCGAATCCTAAACCTCCTCCTCTTCTTCTTCTTATTCTTCTTCTCTTTTCCTCATCCTCCTCCTCCTCCTCCTCTCTACCCCCCCACCTTCCTCTTCTCTTTGGAAGCCGTAAGAAGACAAAAAAGGAAAGTTGCCTCCTTTGATCACTCTGCTGCACTCTGCAAGCGTTGATCTGTAGGTTGCTTAGAAGAGACGAGAGAGGGAGAGAGGGGGAAGGGGGTAAAAGGAGGGCAGGACGACGGACAAGCGCCACGTGGACGGGGACGGACGCCCGTGGGCGCTTCTGGATTCGGGCAATGGCGATAAATTCGGCGTAATGGGTAGACTCGAGACGCTCCCGCGAATGGTCGACAGACGTGGGGCCCGCAAGGTTGTTGCAGCCGGCCCCGCGGCGGGTGCGGGTTTATGGGTGATGCAAGGAAACGGTGCCGTGTCCTTATCCACTGACAACAGATATTTTAGTGCGCCACCCTCTTCGTTATTTTATGTTGGTTGACCACAAAACAGAGAAACATACGGACCTAAGCATCTCAGTTTTCAACCTGCCTTTTTATTGGACACAGAGACCCGGACCCGCATCTCGCCCCCACAGCAACCAATCGCAAGGCAAGTAAACCAGCTAGTGTTTCCCAAAACGTGGAAAAAATATTCGCGTTGAGTGATTTAGCCACGGGTGGGGTCCGCCGTAAGGTGGGACGGCGGCCACCGGTAGAGTGGGTGAGTCGGATAATGGAATATAATTTTTTCCTATTTTTAATACAGATAAATGGTCTTAATAATAGAAAATAATGTGCTCGATTTGCTCGGAATAGATGCAGAATTTTCTCGTGCAATTGGAACTCGGCGATGCTACGCAATCGTCTCCGTCACGGCTCTGTACTCTTATCTAATGGAGAGAATTGGACCCTGGAAAAGGACGGAAACCACGAAAATGCCACGGCGTGGGGCCTCGGAAACGCGGTGCCCAAAACCGGGTGCCTTCAATCGGTGGATTCGGGTTTCCCCCGACCCCACGGTGGACTTCCGAACCCTGACACGTGGGGCCTGCTGCTCCAGGCCAAGTCACCCTGGACACTTTCACGGGCGATCCCGTCCATTACCAATTTTTTATAACGTTTGAAGTTAATTAAATATAGGCTACATTTTCCATAAGATTTGAATTTAAGGTTTAAGATCTCAATTTGATATTGATTTCAATACATTATCCGATCAACACAAGTTGGTGGGAGGTAGGCCCACATTGCCCACGTGGCATTTTGATGCACCTCATTGTATACTTCTGCCATTTAAATAAAAGGGTGCAGATCAAATGTTAATGTATGATGTGTTGGACAAACCTACCTTACTATTTATATCCAAAATGATTTAATAAAATATATAGTAATATTTATTTTTTTTTTGTTTGTGAGAGTAAGTGATGATGATGAAATTTGATCTTTGTTGATATTTTTTTTAAAATTTTATAGGATAAAAATATTGAGTTTTCATAATGTATAATCATCAAATTAATTAATTAAGTAATTATACACAGCTTGCATATGTTATGTGAAATCAACATGTAGTTGTCAATGAGATTGAATGAGAGGTGAAGAATCATTTGGAGACAAAGATATTCTTCATGGAAAACCAAGTTGAGTTGGCAGAAGGAGAGTGTTGGAGAAGCAAAAGATGTGTTGGGTCCCATCCATGGTGGATAAGAAGATTCTAGTAGATTAGCCAAGCTCTTCCACTGACCTCTGTGGAAGGATTAAGGCAGGCTTTGCCTCCTCTTCCACCCCAATATTATATATCTTTCTTGAACTCCTTAAAGTAATCATTAGAAGCTCACAGCTAATATTGTCTCCAATTTGTCACTTATTTTATTTTTCAATTGACCAATGCCATCACCATATGATCCAAGCATGATAACCATTATTATTTATTTGGTTGTTCTAGAAATAGCACAATTGTCCTTACATGTAGTATTCTGTGTTCTTACCTAATTCATTTTTGTTGTGTATGAACACTTCCAAGTTTATTTTGATGCTAATAGGTGGCTCAAGTGATTGACAATTTGTTTTGGAGCTATTACAAATGTTGAATAATATTTTCAGGCATGATGATCTTGGGATCCCTTAATATCCCTCAGTGTTTATGGTCTACTTTCTTTAATCAAAATAGCATATCAAAATTTTCTGTTGTGCTTTATCTTCCTCATCTTGCTCATGGAAACCTGTGGGATGTCTCTTTCACCCATTTTTGGTTGACAAAACTATGCAAATTCTTTTAGGATGACAAATAGGTTTGGATTCTCAATCCTTTGGGTTCTGTCACTCTAAATAGTGTTCATCAATTCATACAACATGAATAAAAAACAAAAGCAGAATTTGTTTGGTTGGAAAATGATTTTAATATTTAAATATCTAATTAAAGATTTTTTTTTCTCCTTTGAAAACTTTGCTGAAATAGACTATTTGCTTCTAATTTGCCAAAACAAATTTTTGAAAAGAAAAATAAATCTCTCTTTTTGATTTTTTTTTTTTTTGTCAAATGTCTTCATTTCTAGAATTCTCTAATAGCACCCCTTTTTTTTATCTAATACATAGAATATTATTGATTTGATAATTAGCAACTTATATTTTTTCCCTCACTTTTTCTTCCTTTTGCTCATAGCTCCAATCTGTTGGCATCGAGAACTATTCCACCGTGTGCAATGGCACCATCCTACTGTAACCAAGAGGCAAGTTTTCTTAAATTATTTTTTACATTGTGTTATAATATTTTCATTAATATTAAAAAATACTAGGTTGTCACGACGATCGTCGTGCAACCATAACATCCATGTCGACGGAATGTTTGTTGTTTTTGTTTACTTGTACATATGTTTGGTATCATGTTTTATCTTGTTTTTGCTTGAAAATTATGAGCATAAATAGTTTATAGGATTGCAGAGTGATCGCCCACAAACATGAGCAAAATTATTGTAGAATGACCTGTTTACAACGTGTTGTGGTGCAAAATAAAACATCAACCATCTTAGCACCCATAACCCTTCGAGTGGCATACGATTGGATGGAGGTTTGTAGTAGTGTCGAGTGTCGATCGGATTCATAAGTTTGCATATCAAGTTTATAGAAACTTGTCAATGCGCTCAACGCTTGGCGAGCAATTGTTTGCGGACTTGCGACTATTCGTTTGCCTTCGAAAATCCTTATTTTCTCATTTATTTCTTTTCTCTCTTGGGTACCAAGTATTTGTTGAATTGCTTGTAAAGTTGTCCTCTTCACGAGACGTCAGAACTTGTGCATCACTCATTTTTGAACTAATCAATTTGCTCTTTTAAAGTCCTTTGGAATTTAAGCAATGTCGCAACTAGCCTAACCCGATGAATAACGCAAGGGTGTCTCAAAACTTAGACAATTCCAGCTAACTTTGTGATAAGGTGAATTTATGTCTCTCAAGATCTTGTAATCGCTCTCTGTAGTAATCTCCAATGTTCTTGCCCACAAAATGCTTGTTGATTTGCCTCAACAATAGCCCCTATGGAAGGATTAAGGTTTGGTTGCAATAGGAGGTTATAAACATGATTATATGCTACAACAAAGTTGTCAACCAGCTTAGTTGGTAAACATCTTGACTGTTGATAGCAAAATCTGAGACAAAATCTAATATTCGTCACTTACCTAAAGCTAAAATGGTCTCGCTGCATACTTTACCCAAGATGGACAATGTGATTTCAAAATGAAAGCAACGGAGACAAGTATTGGATGGATCGTGGCCAAATCTCATTTAAGCTACAAGTATTGGATGGATTGTGGCCAAACATTGAATTCAAGCTGAAACTGATCCATACGAGTCAAAACCATGTAGCTAAAACAGCCTTGTGCACATTAAGATGTAGTGGACAATTACGAGTGCTGGATCATGACATCTATTCTTTTGTAATAATCTTCTAATTATGAACGGCCTTTTGAGGATATATTTGCGAGTTTGGGTCTAATTTGAATCATCGATTTCCGAATGCTTTGAACCATTAAATTTTGTTGTGGTGTGCAGTCCAAGTAGTGCATACTTCTTTTCCATCAGCCGATGGGTCAATGCTTTGGCGAGGCGCATGTTCTTAGTTTTACGTGCGTGTGAATTTGACTGCAACGTTAAGATTCAAAACTCTATCTGCCATTAGACTCTTGTGGTTTCTTTTGATCTTTGTTCTCCCTCCAGCGAGCAGCACACTGCATGCTGCTCTCCTTTAAACAAACAATGCAGCAGGCTGTCATCTTCCCACGGAGATGGACGCACACATTTCCATCGACTGCTTCTTTTTTTTTATTCTAGCTTGTGAGCTTTTGGATCTATGGCGTTTACCTGCTTTCTTTCCTCTCTGTCTGTGATGCAGCACAGTAACAGCTGATGGTTATGAAGGGTCGATATGGTGGGCTCTTATGGCCTTCGTCTCAGAAAGGACTGGCAACATCAGATACAGCAAGCATCCTTCACCATTTCGGATGCGTGAAATGGCTGGAAGGATCTGCAGAGATGCATCTCAGGTGAAGCAACGATCACATACACAGGCAGAACGAAGAAGCGACAGTCTAAAGTCCAACGACAGACTCGATACATTCAAAGCACAAAGGTAAACAGCATGCAACTCCTAAACACCTCTGGAGATCTTAGACAGATGGCTGCAGCTGCTCTCGGAAAACCCTCAGCATGTCGGCAAACGTGACGATGCCGATGAGGCTATAGTCGTCTTCGCCGACGACCCACAGATAGCTCACCCGGCGCGCCAGCGCCTGGACTATCGCGGCCACCAGCGAGTTCCCGGGGTGGCACACCTCCGGCTCCCCCGATCTCCTCCCCATGGAGAAGCTCCTCGACCTCAGCCTCCGCGGCCGCCTTCCCCCGCTCGACTCCTCGTCGGAGGACGAGGACGAGGAGGAGGAGGCCGACGGCGACGAGGGCGAGTGGGAGAACGAGGACAACACGTCTTCCATTAGTTCAAGCATCTCCTGCAACCCCTTCTCCTTCAGTCCTGCTCTAATTGCGCGGACGAGGGACTCCGGTGGCGAGCCATAGTGGTCCACGAAGGCCATGAGGTCGCCTGCCGTGAGGGTTGCGACGCCGGCAGCCAAGGTCGCGGCCATGAGGTCGCAGGCAGAAAGAGCCAAGGGGGAGATCTCGCCCAGCAGTCGGCCGTCGTCGGTGACAACGGCGACCGCGGCCTGTTCGGAGAGAGCGCGGCGGAGGACGGGGAGGAGGGCGAGTCCGGGCTCGTCGTGGCGGACGGTGAGGGCGGCGGCGGAGCGGACGAGGCCGACGGCATCGATGGAGAGCGTGGCAACGGGGGAGAAGACGGCGATGGAGTTAAGGAAGTAGCGGACGAAGTCCTCATGTGTCAGCCAGCAGTGTTCGACGGTGGCGCCGCCACCGCCGTGGTGGAGCTTCTTCCGGCCGACGGAGCCAATGGGGACCACAAGGTTCTGCGCTCCGTCGAGGATCAAATCGAGAGCTTCCAATACGCTGCGAATGAAGTTCCCCAAAAAGGTAAAAATCGAATCTTTGGTATTCATACTGCAGAAAGGTGACGGCTTTCTCTCGATTTCTTATTTACAACACCACGAAAACTGACAAAGATTCAAGTTTTTTTTTTGGTACGACAGGAAGGAGGTTTCTAAATCAACCCAAAGAAGAAGGCGTTTTAAGAGGGACAAAAGGGTACCTGAACTGCGGCTCAACGCGGCGGACGAGGCCGGCGTCCTTGGAAAGGAGGACGGAGAAGGGCCGCTCGAGCGCAACGGTCGGCGACTCGAGGTTGCCGTCGGAGCAGAGGTAGCAGATGACGTCCGCGACGCAGAGCTTCCCGGTGACGGCCTTCTTGTCCGGCGCGTCCCGGTCTGCGGAGAGCACGGCAAGGTGGGGCTCGCCGCTTCTCCTGAGGGCGAAGAGGGCGTCGCCGACGACGGCGGCGGAGAGCGGCAGCGATTTCAACGCTGGCTTCCCGATGCAGAGGTCCGACACCTCATTCGACACCAAGCTCACTGCCATGCACTAGAAAAACCGAACCCCAACCCAAATGTAACCCCCAAGCCAGCAGTCCGAAGCAAGGCGAAGAGAAGCGATCGGTGATGGGAGGAAGGGGAGAGGACGCGAGTTCCATAAATAGGAGATGGGGGTGACCGGCTGGGGCCGGGATCCGTCCTACGTAACACGGGTTGCCCCCGGTCTCCGATCGGATCCCCACGAAACGTACAAAGTCTCGTTTCCCACCATCTACTTATATATCTATTTACAAAAGCAAATCGACACCTCAAACATAGCGATGCAGTGATCGCATAAGATTGAAACCAAGGGAGGAAAGGAGACGATGATGATGGTGCAGCAGCGGAAACGCTTCCAGAATCCTCTTCGGAGGAGGATCCATTAGCACAGGAATAACTCGACAAGAAGGAAGAAGACTGTTCGAAAGATCTGCAGGAATGTAGCTCGGAAAAGGTTGCATGCTTACTCGACAAGCTACGTATAGATAGCATAGATGGCGCAGAAGAGTTGGCTTGTAGCTCAAAAGAGGCCGCATGCTTACAGGGACTCGACGGAGCTTTGCTCCAGCAGCATCTCAATGATTCGAGCCTGCTTCGGAGCATGGACGGCTGGCCGAGAAAGAGGGCAGCCTGCAGAAGAAACCAAGCATGCGTGTCTCTCCATCTGCTGAGCTTTAGGAGTCGCTTCATGTCACAGAAGAAGACGGTGATGGCACCGGACGACCACCAGCTTCTTGTTTTATTTAGTAGCCAACGCAAGAGTTCAAACGCTTCGAGGATGGGGCCCCCCTTTTTATGCGTATTTTTTTTCTTATTTTTATTTGTACACAACAACAAAGAAAGAGTGGGGGGTAGGCAATCTCATAAGTTAGATCTGTCCCTTTCGAAGCGGGCCCCATCTCACATGAGTGCGCGTCGAGCCGTACCCCAACGCCACGGCCGCAATGCAACGCCATCACATCATTAAAGCGGCGGCCCCACATGCGTCCTCCAACTCGGACACTTCACTTTAATGCTCGAGCTACCGTCCCACGTCACTGCTTGTTTGCTCGGTGCGGCGTCGACTCGATGCTCTTCCACATTTCGAAGGAGCAAAAGCGTTGCACAGGTGGACGGCTCCGACCGAGTTCTTCCGGAGTCGACCGGTTGATTCTATCGAATTTAGAATTAGAATTTAAATAGGGGATTTGTTTCGGTTCCGAACCCATCTATTTTAGTTTTTTTAATTTTTTTGTCAAAACAATCCTCTGAGTAATTCTTTATTAAGTTGTCGAGAGCAACAAATTCATCGTTTGAAGGGATGTTTGATCTTTTATTTTTTCTTAATCAATTCGAAATTAAATCGAAGGGCTAACGAGACCGACGCAGTGGTGCGGCCCACCACCACGTGATGCGATGACACCGCACCGTTGACGCCAGTGCGAGAGGTCGCCGTCGTCCGTGGTGAAGGTGGGGGCCCGCCGGTGGGCTCCTCCTCGTCCTCCGCTGCGCCGTTGGGATGTTTACGCGCCTAAAGACCATTTTAAATATACTCAATTGTATTCATAATTACACCCATTTTTTTCCACACACACAAAAAAAAAATTAGATCGATGAGAGTGGCATCGATCATGGCCGTCCAAAGTAAAATCGACGGATACCTCAACATAAGAAACGACGGTGTCACCTGATAAGTCGGGCGTCGTATACATTTCGGTCGCTCCGTGTTAAGAAGACGTGCACGTGGTGATCAACTCTACATTCCAAATTACATGTGCACGCATCACGTGTGCTGTACAGCTGTTTTCACGAATGATGATGATGATGATAATAATAATAATAATAATAATAAAAGAGAAGGTACCACATGCAACCACTGCGCGAGAGAGAGAGAGGCGGAGGAGCCGAAGGTGCGCTTATCGTGCCGTCACGTTTACGGTGGATAAGAGAAGGCAGTGTGGCTCTCGTTGTCGCACTGATAGAGTCTGTGTGTCACCCAACCCACGACGCCGACGTGTATGTGTCAGAAATAACGTCGAATGCCAATCTCAACCCGACATTGCATGCGTCCATCCCACGTGCCTGTACAATTTGAGACAGGATTCTATATAATAACAATATGGGATGATGTGAATACGATCGATCACTATAGAAATCATTAGCCAAACCTTGGGTGGGATCTGGCCGGGCACTTTACACGAAGCTCATCAAATAGGATTTACGAACGATGTTGATTTCAAATCATTATCGACGAGCTGCTTACATTGTGTATTTTAGTTAGTTTTTGTTCATCTTAGGAAAAATAAAAATCCTACCCATGCAAGATTTAACAAGGATAAATGCACATCATCTTATCCTCAATCATACATCGTAGCTTCAAATATCGTAAAAGAGGAACATGGTACCGATATATTTTCTTTTTCACTCAAGCGAACAAATGTCGTAAAGAAATAAAAAAAAAACAAAATAACATGGTCAAAACACTATACCAAGAAAACATATAGACGAGCATTATCTCACGGCTTAAAATATATTCATTTGTCACAGGCAAATTCGTATTGAGACAGAAACATTGATACATGGGTGAATGCATCCTTCAAGAACCGGGATTAGTAATCAAAGGGTAACAATCTCCAGAACCCGCTGCCTTTACATCAGATTACAAATCGAACAGGCTAACGATGTGTCCAATGCTTAAATTGGGTGTGAAGCCATAAAGAAAAAGAAAACTCATCGTGAACAATGGTCAAGGACCTCAAGGTATAAGGAAGATTGCTGATGTTACACATGACCGTATTTTACCCCCTCCGGATTGACACGAACAATGGCGCAGTTTTGGTGCATCAGTTAGCCAGGCAGAACAGGCGAAAAGAAGGAAGCTTCCCGAACTATACTACTCGGACCCATGTGCCACCGCACATCGGACAGCCGTGAGCCCAACGGCTGATCCACCATGCTTCACGTTCGTTCTGAGGATTGGGATCACCAGGTTGCGCAAATGCACAGGTCTGACGCAAACATCTTATGCACTGCAAGAGCGATCATAATTGTATGGCAAGCAAAGAAACCAGAATGCAGGAATGCGATACCAACAAAGGGTATTTGCTACATTTAATTATACTGAAAATAACAGATAAATCATTCACTTCAAGATTGTTTTTATTTAAAAGACCAACCGCTAGATTTTGATTAGAGATGATGAATACTGAATTATGTGTTCATCAATACTAGCTTCCCTTCTCCCGTAGAACTTACAATGCATGTTCTATGTTGCACAGTTACCTCTAGACAAAGAAACAGAACATTGACTACCTTTTTGGAAAAAAATGCATCCCTCGTATTCAGATTTTTACCATCAAAAGCAACGCTACAATAACAATAAACATGGTTTACTAAAATAAAGGCATATTCCATCAAGGAAAACCTACTGCCATAGAGGAAGATAGAGAGGGATTTGTTTCTTGATGACACAAGGGAAAACGAGGTTCCAAAAATCCTCAAAAAACATGCAGATAATTTTGTTAATTTATGCTGGTAGATGAACAAAACTTTTGCGTTTAAAGTTGCCCAAACGAGCACAATAGTAGAGGAGGAACAAAAGCAAATTGCAAAGAGAGGAATGCGAAAAACAAACCTTGTACCATGCTCCTCCAAGACCGGTTTTCCAAACAGCTGTAATGACATCCCTTCGAGATCCCATAATACCCAGATAAGATCCAAGGCCCACGGAGGTCTTCAATCCAAATGCTGCATCCCTCTCGGAGGACCTACGCTTCCTCGGCCAGAGGCCCTGGGCTCCGGAATAGTCATTGTGACCTTCTATGAAATTAGTTACAGAGGAGCTCAAAGAGCCACCTAGCTTAGGTTTCAGTGTGTTATCCAAAGGACCAAGATCATCTGGATCTGACCAGGGACCACCAAACATATTCCGTCTATGCCAGTCTTCAGCTGGAGGGTGTAATTCTAGCTCACGGAGTAATAGCCCAGCAGCATCAGCTCCCCTGGGACGAGGCATATTCTACAAATTGCAAGCACATAAATTACAGTGTGGGCCCGATTTTGCAGCTATAGCATAGAGGTACAGGAAAAAGAACTACAAAGACAAAAGACAATTCTGTAGAATTCCTCTGCCTAAGAACAGTGCGACTGTGGTATCTGCAGTGAGCCATAACCTTAAATTAACAGACAGATCTCCTAGGTTTGGCAAATATAGTGTATAGCAAGTCGCAACAAGATATGCCATCCGCCTATAAACAGTAAAGGCACAGACAAAGAACCTCGTTCCCATATCTATGACGCACCTGCATGTGTGGGCCAAGTGATGCTTCAACAACTTCAGGTAGCACAGTATAGTTCCCATCAATATAGTGTAACCGTATGATTATATTGCTTGCACCAACCTGAGAAGCAGGCAGTGGGTGCTGAAGGGCAGCTGTTCTTCGACAGAGATCTACCAGAATGAGAAAGAGTACCTTCACCTGCAGGAAAGTGCTTTAATCAAGGCAATCACACATGGTACATCTTTAACTCGAAAAACTGGAAGAGAATAGCCTTCACTTCTTTCCTGATAGACTCTAATCGGTCATTGATTTCGCTAATCCATTTCTGGGATTTCATGTTTTTAATTAAAAATTTTAGGGGAAGATAAGGAAAATGAAGGTGGTAGCATATGGAGGTCTGCTGACAACAGTTATACCTCAAATGCTTGCTTCATATGGCATTAATAAGTAACATAGCGTTTTTGAAGAAAAAACGTAAAATAAAGCTTTCAATGTTCATCAAGGTCAAAGAAGGCATCTGTTTCCTCTAGTTTTAACTCGTGTAGTAACGACAAATTCAGCAGGTCAAGTGATTCATGCTACATATTATAACTGCAACACATTCACATTATCTACATTCGACAACCTAGAATTGCCCACGGAAAATGATACCTATCCAGATGGTAAATAATTGCATACAAAAACACACATTTATATATACCTCCTCCGATGTGTAGCCTTGCCCTGCATTACCAGAACCAAACCTTACAGACTTGTTGGTAGAGACTTCTTCAAGCCCCTTTGCTCCAACAATCAATTGTCCGGACCTAACTGCCTGGCCTTCTTCAGTTTTTGCAACTCCAATAGTTGGTCTGGAGATTGCACTGCTATCATCTACTTTTCCATTAAAAACAGGCTGAGCTTTCTGCAAGCTAGAGTCTAGGTTCTTCTGAAAGTTTCCTATAAAACGTGGTGACTGCCTTCGGCGGAATATTAGACAGAAAAGCAACAACTGGCACAGCCTGTGAAGAAAATGGCAGTCTCCAATAAGCCTGACGGCAGGTGTTCCAGGAAAAGTCCCAGTATTGATGCTAATGGGCATGAAGGAAGATGGCCCACTGATCGGATTTTGAGCAGTCGAGGATCCTCCATCAGCATTGTTGCTGATTTTAGCAATGGCACCTTGAACCCATGCTTGCATTTGAGAATTTCCACTTGCACTTGGAACTCCACTTTGGGAGCCTAGATTATATGGCATTGGAACATGCAGAAATTTGTCAAAAAAGATACATTATAGATTTGGCATAGAACAGAAGAGTCAAGAATACAACTTCAGCTCATTCTAAAAGATAGGGAAAAAAAATCATATTCCACAAAATTTAAAACATATATCATGTGCAGCTCATGCGAAACATAATACTAATGAAGATCTGAAATGCATCCTTCGGCAAAAATCACTTCACCAGTAGCAGCACACTGAAGAAACATGCAACTTATCCTTCATGATTAAAGTGTAAAAGACACTGATAATCATGATAGATTATAGATTTGGCATGCAGAAATTTGTCAAAAAAAGATTATAGATTTGGCATAGAACAGAAGAGTCAAGAATACAACTTCAGCTAGTTCTAAGAGACAAAAAAAAATCATATTTCACAAAATTTAAAACACATCATATACAGTTCATGAGAAACATAATACTAATGAAGATCTGAAATGCATCCTTAGCAAAAATCACTTCACTAGCAGCACACTGCAGGAATATGCAACTTATCCTTCATGATTATCAGTGTAAAAGACAGTTAAAAACAAACTGAATGCAAATCATCAATCAACAGAAGCAGCCTTGGACCATCAAATATAATTTTGAATATGTCCAAAATAAGTTGTTATAACATCTCAGTAAGAAATCCTAATTTCTCTAGAAGCAAAGTGCAACATCTTTACAGAGATACAGGTGGATGTCGTAGATTACACAATGTAAATATGGATAATGTAGAGACACTCATCAACTGTTGCACCCATAGCACCACGCTAAGCTAATGCAGAAGTTGCCTGTACACATGGTTCATATTTCAGCAGTGTGGTAATGAATCCTACCTCTATATAACGCATGCCAGTGGAGATCAAAAGCTCAACAAAGTGAAACATGTATTGGAGCAAGTCAACATTGCGAACAGATTTTAACACAACTGAGTTGTTACAGAAGAGCAAAGAAAATACCATGCACTACAAAAATCAGTTGCATCATTGTGCTGCAGAACATGATTTTTTTGTGCAGATACATTTTCTAGTTTCTGGTTGCACTAGTGCTAGATAAGAATAACTACAAAAAGAAGATGCTAGCGTGATGAGACTTCAGGTTATTTAATATGCATAACCCTATAAAGTCTATCAACTATATCAAAATTTAGCAAACTGACCCTGACTTGTTGCAGAGGTAGAACTGTGGGTGGGACTTGCCACCATACTACGTGCACCACTAGCACCAGAGGAAGCTCCAACTGCATGACTAGCCAAAGTACGACAAAAACTAGCATAACGACGCAAGCGTGTGATGAAATGTGAAGCTAGATCAAGGACAGCATCGACATATGCCTGGAACATGTAATGGCACAAAAACAAAAAGTGTACAGTAACCATTAGCTCTAGGTTATATCAAGCTGAAATCGACGACAACAAGATAGAGATGTTCACCACTTCTACAGCTGAAAAATTCCTGTTTAAAAATAAACAATTCCTCAACAAGCATTTTAACATACTCGAGATTTAAAAAAAAAAAAAAACGGTTGGCTATGAAAGTAGAAATTTGCTAGCATTCACAGAATCACAACCGAGCATCCTTTTTACTATGCCCCATATATACTATTTTAAGAATTTCTCGGTTAAGAAAACACCAAACTGTTACCAGAAGATGCCATGAGGCATGAAGTACCAATAATGGGATTATCCAGGGACTATACTATCATAAAATCTATAATCAACTCCTGAAGTATGAGAAAATTGAAAAAGCAACAGAATGGTGAAAAAGAGAATGCCAACAAAGGGAGAAAAAAAAACTCAAAGTGAAAAAGTAAACACTAGCATTCTTAAAAGAGAGGTTGGATAGAAATCTCATTTGTGGTCCCTGTCCTCTCTCTTCTCACTCTCCTTTTTGTGCAAAGAGGCACCAACGCTATATCATATCCATGAAATAGCATAATTTTGCCTCCATTGATCTGCTTATTCTCCTACTTATGACACCTTGCACATGACACAGCAGCTCATAAATGCCATTGAGCAACTAGGATCTTGTGGACACATACTGTAACCTAGTAAAGTTGAAAAAACAATATGTTGGAATACTAGTATAAACAATGCAACTACTGAGTCTTAACAGAAAATAACTCAAAATCCTACGGCCAGTTAGTGTGGTAAACTTCACCCAGTTTGTTGACTAGCATGATTAGATAAGTCAGTAAGCCCACATGTATACATAGTGATGATTTAGCTGCACAAAAAAATGCCATAGAAATAGGAGCAAGTGGGGTAAACACTTCAGAAAATACCACCAATATATCTTCACTACCAGGCACTCAATAATTATCTTGAACAGATAATCCTGTGTATATATACACATGCTTATATTTTTGCAAGGACCATCATCCTTCTGTTTTTCTTATAATTTCTCTATTCAGAACTAAAATATAGACAATAAATTGGCAGGAGAGCAGGTCCATCAGAAAGCCAAAATTATCAATTGGTAAGGTCCCTGAGCATAATTTTTCCAAAAAAGTATCGAATTAAAAGGATATTACACAACCTAATCTCAACTTGGGCACACATGAACAAGACCCTCATCACACTAAGGTACACAGGCTCACCAGTGATTTTTCTTTTTTCTTCTTTATGTTTCTTTTGTTTTCCCCAATATTTAAGTTCTGGACAAATTGACCAGGACTGGACGAGACCGAGCTTAACCAAGGTTAAAACTCAGAAATTGCTTCAATTTAACAGGCCAGCAGACCCATCCTAAAGGGATCAGCATAAAGGAAAAAAAACAAAAACAAAAATAAAAATAAAAGTTGCAGTTGTCAGGTTAAAACAAGGCCCAAAAGGAAATGGTCCAAGATCTTCAATACATAGGAAACAATTTGAGGGAGAGAGACGCATAAAATCGCTAGCAACACGTGCAAACATGACTATCCTTCCTGTCAGCCCCAAACTGGAAAAAAGTTGATGAGGATATAAAATAGAAGAGCAAGTATCATGTAAAAGATAGGATAACAAATCTTTGCAGGATGAATTGGGAAACTCTGACCCAAAATTTGAATGAAGGCATGCAATTTCCTTAGATCTACAGGAAAGAACAATATACTAGGCTGAATCACTGGCGTACATGACATCCCTTCAAAATATCAGGGTTTCAGCTTTTGTCAAAATCTGTTTTCTTTTTGAAGCAAGCAAAACCATGATCTTCGAAAATTCATGGAGACTCTCAAGAACAAGGCAAACCTGTATGCTTGGAACCAAAGCTTGCTCAACAACCATTTTGTCAGCATCAATGCCAGATAATGTCTCACCGGATGCTTGCCAAGGCTCAGGTAACAAGGTTGCAGGATTTATAAGAGCAGATTCAATTCCCTTACCCAACATGTCCAGTAATAATCTTGCTTGCATATCCAATACAAGTGCTCTAACATCTTGAGCATTTGTACCTTCCAAAAGCCTGCATTTTATCCTATCAAGGTTCTGCAAAATAATAGATACTGATCAAGAGGCAAAGACTATTTCACATCTCAATATGGCCAAAATCAAGGTGACAATGAGATTAAAGCATTAAACACAACACACTTGATTGCATAACTAATCTGCACATTTAGATGACAACTAAAACATAGTTTACATCAACCAGTTTGTTGCATCGATCTCAGGCTTCCTCATTCCTATGTATAAAGGAGATTGTTTCACAGTTGAATCCAATCATCTCAGAATGGTAATTCAAGAAATCCATACTAATGTAACAAATCTGAAAGACTTATAAACCATACAGCTAATTCTTCAAGCAATATTTCCAAGTTGGTGCGCTAGCCCCTCTCGCATGCCAGAAAAGCCAATATATAGTCATTCAAAGAGCCAAAGAAAACTAAATTTCAACTGTCCTCAAATTTTTAGAAAGTAGAAACAACAAAACAATTGAGATATTAGCACAGCTGGTATGCTCCAGTTAATTATTTCAAGTTTAAGTTGGCAATCAGACAGGTCAAGGTGTTAAGTGTTAACCAAGGCAGACTTCAAACAATCCCACTGGCTAAGCCAATGGCCTTAAATATATAAGGGTTTTGTAAATCCACAGATATAAATACCAACAGATGCAGGTTCAACAAGCCATGTCAGCTGGAGCAGATTTCAAAACTTTGTTCAAAGATGACAAAAAAAGTTCAATGGATTCAGGAACAAGATATTAGCTAATAATGTCATCTAAAAATTTACTTATGACAAAGTAAAGAATACATACAGGACCATGTTGCTGCCTGTGTTGAATAGATGGTAGAGAATGGAAGTCCGCATCCAAGACAGCGATCACACTATTAAGAGACACTTAAACACAGGAAAGATCATCATAAGGCTTTTGTTGAATATTAAGCATTACAAGGAAGTGTGAATGTGCTTTGAATCATTTGTGCTCGACAAAGGAAAGAGAAGTTGCCTACCAATACCATCCTCAGCAGCACTTTGTGTGCAGCCAACAGCATCCCACCAATCAACCCCGACTAAAAGACTCCACCAAAACCTGCACAAGATAAAGTTAGTGATAAAACATACGTAGTTCACATTTAAGCAATAGAAAAATTGCTAGAATGAGAAAACTACTGCCTCATCTACCTATCAGCAATAGCTCGTTCCCAAGTAGCTGAGTTGACTTTAGATTGTGAGCTACCAATAGCAGGGGGAAGAACACGAATTATCTTCAGTATTGTCCGGTCCTTGATTGCGTCATGCCAAACAGAGGCTAAACAGCAGCTGGTGGATGAGAAAGCAGGTGCAGCAATGGTTGAACCCACATTTATATGATAACTATCAACAGGATTGAAGTTTGCACCAGAAAATACGTGTACTCCACCCCTAAGAAAAGCAACAGCAACCTCTCCACCATGAGCAGAATACACAATTTGAGCTAACTGTCTAACATCATTTGGGAGATCATAGGGATCAAAGCTGAGCCTATTCGCTCTCTCAACACTAGAGTCTGACGAGTTTAGTTCATCAGATATCGTTGGCTTGCCAGAACAGGTTTGAGGGTTCCTTAAATCGTCTGTTGGTGGAATGCTTTTATTAACTCTAGTTAACCACACTGTCTGCATAGGTGGTTGCCCACCAAAACTAGAAGCAGGATTTCCAAATATTGGATGAAGAACAACAGGTTGAAGTGAAGATTCCCAACACTGGACCCTCCATCCTGTAATTGAAGGCCCTTCATCTGGATCATAAGGTGACATATACTGCCCTACAAGAAAATTATTTATTAAATAAACTCACATATTGGAGACAATAAAAAAGAATAAGTGCAGTCATTTGCTAGGGAAAAAGGATGTGTAGAGTCTGTAGACTAAATCTAACTGCCCACTTAAACCACAAATACCAGAAAAAAGAATGCCAAAGTCTAAGCAAACCAAAATTCTTTTAAAATGGACAATCAAAAAACAATAAAAGAATATGTTTTAATTGTTGTAACCATGTACCCAGATGAGTGTGACTTGTAGTTATTCTGGTCATTTTGCACTATCGTAGTAAAAAATTGTTTACTGCAAAGTCTTTTTGCAGTATCTAACAAGCAAAAGATTTGAATCATTTTCTAGAAATCTTGTATTTAACGCCAAAGGGTAATAGGAAATTACCTTCAACAATTACCACAGTGATGACAGATCCTCCCCGAGTGGGGTCAAAAGCAACTGCAGTAACTCCGGATCCCCATGTAGTGGTTGCAGCAGACTGTGCTGCAGCCTCGGGACTCACATAGGCAGAAAAGTTTGAAACAGGTGAGCAATGAAGTGAGGCAACCTCATTGATCTCATGATCTGTTAGCCTTTTTCCCTGTTTTTCTTCAGAAATAAAATACTCCTGCAAACTAAACAAGTATGCAGATAAAGGTGCATAACCTTTCCAAGATGGGGGGTTTAAAGATGGAGGAACAGCACACCCAGTATTTATCTTTGCCGTAGCTTGGAAACCATTTCCAGGGCCTGGCATAACCTCCCAGACAACAACTGTAGATGGATTTACAAGTGGGACTCCAGCCACATGCATAGTTCCAGATTCTGTAATAATAGCATCAGCAGCCATTATGCCACTGGGTCCTGCTCCTAACAGCCCTTTGCTTGTAGAAAACCATTTTGGTTCTGCATCATTTTGTGCAGGAGGCCACTGTGCCCAGTGAAGTTGGATAGAGCCAGATGAAAAAACTGAGCAAACACAAAGAAAAGATGGCCACCTCACTGCAACAAAAAGTGAAAATAAGAGAAATTCAAAAGACAGTTCAAACATCTATTCAACTTATAGTTGTAACCTGAATTTTGAGACTGTTGTGAAAGAAACTTTTCCTCAAAGGTTGACTTTGTGCTGGCCAAGGTACTTGAATTTGAAGGAAGTGATCGATACTGAAACCAAGGAACCAACACTCAGACAAACCAAGCAGAAGAAGAGTTATTCTTATTCATTTAATTGAGAGTTCATTTAACTAATCACAAGTGATAAGCCAGCAAAATTAGTAAGAATAAGACAAAAAAATCCTGAAAGTTGTTATGACAAGTTATCTTCCAATAAAGAAGCAGGTAAACCTTATGAAAAATAAAAAAAACACTCGAAAGTAAAGAACAGCGAGGCAACCTAAACCATGTATTCATTATCGAAACTACATGTCAGTGCTGATAGTATGGGATGATATTTGTTGGTGATGGTGACATGTAGGCAGAATTATTTCAGTATCAACATATCAATGTCACTTTGTCTCTGCATGATCAAATAATATGATTTTGCTCAAAGGAACCAGGAAAAGGATATCAAGGGGGCCACCAAACTGTGTGTAGTAGGATATAGTACACGCCACAAATACTTTAGCCTGTACCACAATGTCATGTTGTTTAAACCCTTTTTCCGGAAGAACTAACAACATAACCATGCATGCCTCTATGGGCATGCGATGGGCGCAAACCATATGTACCACATCAGTACGTTGCCGGAACATCACAAAACATCTGACAAAGAACGGCACAGACAGATTTCGCACTTGCTTTGTGGAGGTATTTGTGGCAACAGTATGATCTGGCATACGTAGAAAGTCTCATCCATTCAGTGGACTTATTTACAGGATTTATGAGACAGTTCATATATTTTGCAGGAGTCATCAGAACAGGTGTACTCATAACATTGTATCAAGTCATTGAATTTAGCCCCTTACCAAAAACAGCACAGTTAACTCTAGCATTGTATCAAATAGTTGGACTTAGTCCCTTACCAGAAAACTGTTGCATGTGCAGCAGCACCAACTATAAAAAATATGCAAATCTGCATTTGATATGTGAATGAGGAAAGATGAGCACCATAATCAAAAGCTAGGTAAGAATCAGCAGTCTATGTGTGTGCCAAAGATTCCCCACACAAGCTGTCCTCCAACAAACTATGAAAGGGATAGATGTTTGTTGTCCCGATCATTCTGTTTGCTCCCATATCAACAAGAAAAATGATAAGTTGAGCAGAATTTTTCCCAAAAGGTAGCAGAGGGTTGCACAGGCTTCCTTAGACAGATTTCAGACTTGGAATGCCAAAAGGGCAAAGGAGGTTGGCTGCAAAACCACATATAATGGAGAATTTCAAGCAAAATCATGCCTTTCTTCTTTCTGACCATGTAGGAGCTAAGACAGCATCGGAGGATACTACCTGTGATGTTCAAAAACTCTCCTATCATATATGACAATTTAATTACAACCATTTTCTTTAAGCTCGTGCTTGATACATAGATGAGCGATTAAGGAGACCAAATTGACAGTAAAAGACACCACCAAGATACGTTAAAAGTGCAATGATTTACTTTTGATTTTAACAAAAATATCAAATTATTTAAGCTTGGCTTCAATTCAATGACAATTTAACAATTGTCAACAGTCATGATCAGGCTAGATTTTTATTAATGCAGACTTAAAAAAAAATGCCTAACCAGGCAGATTATCACATGAACCGGGTCACAGCCACTTAATGTCTACAACATTTTATAGCATGTTAATAGTCAGCTATCAGGTTTCTTTTCTTTTGTTTACCATTAATCTGTATCTCCAGAAATGCAATAAGTATGATACTAACCCAAACATCATGCTGTCCTAATTACATACACAAAAAATGGCCGATATTTCTTCCACAAGTCTCCTCCATCAAAGTGTGTATCACGTGATAGCCATCAGTGTTCAAAGGATAACCTTTGCTATGATCATTTAGCTAAAATAACTAATAATAGCAACCTGTAATCCATAATGCGTGATCATAACTAATAACAACAATGAAAAATGAACCAGGTATCATAGTTAAAATGCAAAACAATCAAAGGAGAATATATGAGCCACACACTGGATTCAGCCCTGACAACCATTTGGTTACAACAGCATGATCTTGTTTCCATTCATAGCCACAATGCCAACAACTAGCATCTCGTACAAGGTTCACTGGGCCCTGTAATATTGAACAAAACATTATACAAAAAACCATAGAAACAAAAATATGATGAAGTAAGCTAATAAACAAATGGACACAAAGTACAAATTTTCATTTTCAAATAAAAAACAATTTTCATCCTGTAACAATAACAAGAATGCAAGGTTTCAGCAGTTAAAGGAAAAGAAAAAAATAAATGCAATTTTATATGTTGCAATTATACTACACATCTTGAATTCACTTATAAAAAGGAGAGAAGACACAGAGGAAGCATTTGCACAAAGGCTATTGGTTTTATTTTACATTCATAGAAGTACCAGGAGGATAATAACAGTGCTGGTCTAAGTCCTTACTTGAGAAGGTTGAGTCCATATTGTGATCCTTCCATGAAAATTTGCCACCAATAAGGCACGAGGGCAGGATCTAGGAGACCATTCAATAAACTGAACTGAATCCCGTGGAGAATCTGTCAATAAACAATATACACCAAGATAGACCAATATCATTGCCTCAAGATTGGTACCAGCTTAGTGCATACATGTATACAAAATTTTCTTTGGAGAACTAACGAACAATTAAAATGGCATAAACTAAATAACATTGATAATTTCATTAAATTCTGCCAGCAACAAATAAAAAAATAAAGATGCAAGAAATCATGAAGTAAATTTTCTTAATTTGCTATTTAATTGAGAGATTGGTGTTGTTGGTATTTGCTTCTGTAGCACCCACTTGAGATGTGGCAAGTGGCAACTTGGAAAAATAAGTTACCCAGGTCTATTCAGCATCACAATCTTTATTTGGGTTTTTTTAAAAATTAATAATACCCACAACCCCATGGAAAGAAACATGTCTGATAGTTATTTTCATAATTAGTAAAGAATGTTTTTTTAATCTATTGTTCTCCATTATTTTTTTCAGTATTATCTTTTATAATTAATTTACCTTCTTTATTAAAAGCCTATGGAACAACAAAAGTAAAGAAATATTGTGGCATATATAATGTTTATTTTCACTTTTTTCTAATTTTAGCTATTTTATGATTTTTAACTGTCTTATTGCTAAAGTATTTCTCAGCTGATTCAGTGCTGCCAATCCCAAATGTCTCACCCTATGTCCAATCTAGATTTGTGAACCTTATGACAGACTGACATATGAAGTGATGATCATGTGATAGTAAAATTTAAATTTTTAACTCGGCATAAGATCCTCTTGCATTCTTCCTAACATGTGCCATAGTTGTATTGGAGCACCATCCACATGACAATGACCCTCATGATACTGTATAACTATGATACAACACAATCGGAACTCAAACTAGTAACCATGCTTCTGAGGAATTTTAGAATCCTCTTAAAACCAAAATTCTGAAAGCAAAAAAACCATGTCACACAAAATATGGTTTTGTCCACAAACTCCAATAAGAAAAGAAGGCCCAGGCACATCTGCACATAATTCTTCGGAAACATTCTGTTGGTCAAAATTATTTTCCTGTTTTAACAAATTCTGTATCAGGATTTTCAATATTAAAATCCTATGAAAATTCTAGATACCTCCATTCTCTGTGGAAGTTGTCTATCACAGTAATCAAAAGTCCCTCTTTTATCACTTCATGACAACAAAACAAAGAAGATCAAAACTTATAAGAATGTCATATATCCCTATACGTAGTTGTGTTAATAGCACACTAGAAACTCAGCATCAACAGTAACCAGTGTAGCACTGTGTACACAATTTTAAAAGAAAATTCTCATTATAAATGTCAAATCTTTGCTATTTCATGGTAACCTGTAATATATCAATGAATACATCGAAAGACTCAGGGGTTCAAAAAAATAAAATTTAAAAAACAAATACAAATATGTATCAGCCCACCAAACAAGATACATAATTGTGCTAGCTAAGATTAATGCAAAACAGTTTTCATCACTCTAAGTGAGAGCCAAGCCTTTTACTAAATGAAAAATATGAAAGTATGAAAGAAGTGAAACATCAAAAATGAAGGAAACAAAGAAAAATAAAGAACACAAATGTGTATGTTAGATGTGAGAATGTGAGAGTCAAAAGGAGACAAAAGAAAATGTTTGATCACAAATTTGAATTACACAAACAATCTTCAAATTTCAAGGTTTCATGCAGCAATTCAGCAAGTATCTTTTAGATACAAAGAAGTCACGAGTTTATGGTAATCTATCGGTCCCTCAATATCATTATTCTGAACCATAATCAAAACACTACGGATATTCCGGAAGTACAGAGTGATAGTACCATTTACCAGCTTTGACATTGAAAACAGCACATTCTGTGGGTCGCTCAGGGTTGACAATGTGTATTGGAATCCAAAATGGAGGATTTGTAGTAGAACTGAAATAGATAACAACCAGTAAAATGATGGCAGAATAACTTTGGATAAGAGAGAGTATATTAACGAGTTAAATACAAAGACAGCATATGTTAGGACAAGAAACAGGTTAGTGTCTACATGAAGATAATTTGACATGAAAGTTAAAAGTAGTAACTGACGTCTATATATAAATCAAAACATGAAGAAGAAATATAAATTATTAATTGAAGCTTTCTGATTAAATACTAAATAACAATAATAAAAGTGAAAAAATAAACAAATAATTCCAGAATAACAGCTCGTGCAGTTATATGTATGCTTATGCCTAGCATTCCACAATAACCCCTTACTTCCCATTCATCCATGTGATTCCGGAGTGGTCTCACATCATAAGTTGATCAGCTAGCTAGGTGAGTAAGGCTGCTTCCTACTAGTTACCTAAGGTCAAGGAATGTTTTGTACTCGTTACTTGGCTAGTGAGTTTTTTGCTGAAAAACAAAGTACCATAAAGAACGAATTATGTAAAGCTTGTTAAACAAGACATTCTTTGAAGAACTTGTACAGTATGTAAAGAGGAAACACTTTGCAGTAGCTACCAGCACAAATGGTGTTGAAGGATGAAGCAGAAATTGCAAGCAAAGTGTAGAAGCATACAAGGGTATGGCAGAAATAGATGCATTTCCACCAATCTACTATTGACAGATCATGACCAGATGAAACTCATGAGGCAACACAATTTTAAACCACCGAAAAAAAAGGAGTAAAATAAGAAACTTTTCTGGAGTCTTCAATTAAACTTAGACTAAAATTTAGGATTCGACTAACAATTTTTGACACATTACAAGCCTGATTGGATGGTTTGCATCCACGACAGACAATAATTCTTAGGAGACCTTTTGATGCTGGAGTCCATCTTAGGCCTTTAAAAATCCAACGAGCACTTCAAACTAGTTCCACATGGCATGACAGAAATGAAAACTTGAATCATTGGTAACTAAAAGAGAAAGATGACCTTGGTATTCTAGCGCATGTCTCCGATGCGCAAGCAATAGCATTCAGATGCCCGCACCAAGCAACTGCACTGTCCAACAAAACCAAAAGAAACGTAACAACTTAGGCTCGTGATAATGCTTTTTCGAGGCTAAATTCCATAGAAGAATGTGTATGCATATATGCAGCAGAAGCAAAAAACCCCGCATCAATTATCGAGACTAGGCAGCGAACGATCTACGGTCCCTAATGGAACCAAAATTTCCGCTAGAAAACCAACCAAGTATTCGATTCTTTCCACCAAAAAGCTTCAAACACTTTGTGGGATTCCATTGTTCGCCTCGAATTAAGATTCCAAGAAGGATGGGCACAGAACTGAAGGATGAAAGCACACCTGAAGTTGCGGCAGAGCTCCGGGACGCTCATCTTATGACGAAGGCTGGACGGGGGCTGCTTGAGCCTAATCCGGAACACGGTCGCAGGGGGAGGCGGCGGGGGCGCGTCTCCGCCGTCCATCGGGTGATCTCCCTCCTCGGCCTTCTTCTCTACTCCACTCTCCACCTCGACACCCGCATCGCCCTCGGAAGCCCGGCCCTCTCTCGCGCCGCCGGCTCCAGCGGCGCCGCCATCCTTCGGCGGGGTCTGGTCCGTCTCCGGCGGCGGGTCTTTGAGCAGCGAAGGAAGAGGAGGAGGAGGAGGAGGTGGTGGAGGGGCGGGGAGGGGTTGATGCGGGGGTGCTCATGCGGGATAGAGGAGGCGGTGAGGGGAACGCTTAGGTCATTTATTATAGCGTTTGGAGGGAGAAGGGGGGAGGGGGGTGGAGAAAGTCTTGGGGCGTGAGGTAGACAGGAATCACCGTGGTGGAGACGGCGGCGGCTTCCAAGATCTGGACCTTGTGGGCGTATAGTTGTAGGGAAATGGGACGGTTTTGGGTGGATAAAGAAGGAAAGAGACCGCCAAACCAACGACGAAGACGGCAAGAGGGATGAGTCGGACTTCTTTCTTGGTTAATATCGTGAGTGAAAAGAGGTAAGTGGTGGCTTTTTGTCTGCGAATATATATATTAGGCTTATTTCTCGGAAAACGAATCCCTATAGCACTATTTATTATCATAATTCATTTTTCACTTAAATGACCTTAAAAATATATAAATTCTCAAAAAAATATTTAATTTTGATAAATTGAGCTCCTATTTTTAAAAAATTTCATGCAGTATTTTTTTTCCATAAAAAAATTATTTTCCCATAAAAATTATTTATATATATATACTCCATAAAAAAATTTGAAAACGAGTTATAATGTATTTTTTCATCATATCAATTGTAATATTTTTTTTAGTAAAGATTATAATGTTTTGATCCAATAATAAAAAATACAAATTCTTTCAAAAATATTATAATTGGATAATATCACACCATTATCTATTATTTTTTTAATATATATATATATATATATATATATATCAATAACAAAATATGCTCAATGAGAGTGTCGTCCATGTTTAAAGGGTGAAAGAAAAGACGAGATAAGAAATATAATAATGGGGTAACAAAAACACTTTATTAAATAATTATAACGGTAATTTGATCCACACGTCACTTGGTGATTGATGCCTATCTTCTCACATCTGTCTTGTTCGGTCGAAAGAAACATCGTTTGGCAACATGATAGATTGCGATATCTAATCTTGGAAAGGCTTCCGGTTCTCCCTCGCTTTAACTCGGTTGGACTTCAAGCCTTTTTACTCCCACAACGAGTACTAGGACTCGAACGTTCAGCTCTTTTGCTAACAGCAGCCAGTATGCATGGTCTAATTAGATATTACAGACCACAAATTGCACTGCCATCACCAGAACTCCATTGCAACCGCGGCAGGTCCAACTTGATAAGAACCTGAGACAGAAAAGCCGACGGTTGAAAGTTTATCAACATATCTGATGAGCAATGTATGACAAACCTGATTCCCCGTGAACCGGTTTAGCAAAAGGTAGGACAACCGACGGAGTGCAGTACTACTCACCGATACTAATGGATGCCGGTGTGGTCGGAAATCATTCGACGTATAAATATCGAATAGTTGCATGCGAGGATCAAGCAGTTGCAGCTACCTCTGGTTTGACTGGTTGCCCTTCTGTCACAGAGATCTCATCAGCTGCAGCAACAACTTTGGCTGGTGAAGAGGCAGGTGGTGTGGGAGTGTGCTTCAACTTTACCAAAATCTGGCACATCGTCGAGAGATCAGTGGGCTTTCCAGGCTTTGGTCCGTGGATCACAACAAATGAAGGCTTCTGCTCCTCTTTCTTCCCTCTCTTCTCGATGTTGGCCATCTCATTGGTTAAAGCTTAGCCGGTTGGAGAGGTATAGCTAGCAATAAACAAAAGTGGTATTGCTTAAAGGAAGATTTTGTATCACAAGTTTTTGATGCAAGTCGATGCAATGCATGACAGGGCCGATTAGAATTAGTTACCTTCTCTCTTTCTCTGTTTTGCAACTTGTTTGTCTCACAGTTCAATTTCCCTCTCTCATAGAAAGCTTGCTTGTATTGTTCAGCTTCAGCAATAATTTGATTTCGACATTCCTTTTCCTTCCTCTCCTCAAGGAGATCGGCATTTTGGCTGCATGTGCAACAAATCATTTAAAACTGTCAAGCTTTACCAACAGGAAAAACTAAGACAGATCACAATAAGGAGTACCAACTCTTCACACAACACAACCTCAGCATGAGATTTTTGGTTTAAGTTAGGACCATGTTTAGGGAATTGACATGATGACCCAAGTTGAGATGATTATAATGATCAGGTTAAACCTGTCATTGTCCAATTAGAGTCTATCATATCATATCAAGTCTTAACCATGTCATTACTAGATTACTTTTATTGTTGTCCATGTCGAGCTCAGAGTGCAAGTAGGTTGATGGGGACAGGTTAGCCATGTCATCATCCTTAGTACAATCCGACCTGATTAAATGGGTATTACGTGTTTTTTTCCAATTACATGTGAATTAGATGGTTTGTGTGTCCTTAGCCCTAGGCTGATCGAGATCTGGATTATTCCAAACAAAATGTATTATTTGGATCACTAATCAGTTCTTATATACTTAAAAAGTAAGCGTCACAGGAAAGTAAATATATCTAACTTAAGTGGTAAACTTCAAAGTAATGACAGCCTTATTAACAGGATGATGAGGTTTTAGGTTATCAAATTATGCAAGCCAACTGTGATCCTAAAACTACAAAAAGTCTTACAATGGTAAGAAACACATTTTCTTGAAGAAAAAAAAAAAAACTTTATGATGGTTCTAGCAAGAGGTAGCCTGATGGCACCAGTATTTCAGAGAACTAGTCAAAGAGGAATCACATACTAACCAAAAGAAAATGAGTGCAAACACAACAATAAAAAACAGTTCCAAATTCTAAACTTTTTCAGTAGACAATGGAAATCAAAATAACTCGGTTCTTTTTTTTTTTTTGTCTCTGTAATTGTATCCTTTCAAGGTCCTACACGACTCTTACCAGAAAATTTATGGACAATGGACTCCTAAATCTTGTTGATCAAAGAAATAAAAATGAAGAGAAAGGGTAAAAGGGCACATCTTGATAACTTCTTTCATCAATACATCATATACTCCACACCACATTTTAGAATCTCAACAACCATGTCATTATCCTTCAGTATTATATCTCGAAAAACATCTACATTATACATGACTCATATTCCTGCCAATGTTGTAGGAAGTTGCCTTGGTGGTGCCTAAGAGGCAAATCAAGTTATCGTCAAATGTAAACATGTGTATCCTTACACTGTAGCATATGTTCATATATCATGAGGACCTACATATCAACGGAGCTAGGACAGATTTTACAATCTACAGTACCTTGTAAAATAGTTATGCTAATCTCATAAAATTATGAAACATAAAAACCCTCATTATTCGATAAGCTATGGATCTAACAACGTATGTTCATTGGCTAACTCAATATGCAACTGACATAATATAAAGACATTGTTCAAGATACTAAACAGGAGAGTGGGCTATTGCCTTGGGTTATCAAGATTACTCCACCATCTACTGCCACCAAGGATATTTGATAACCATGATGCTCACTATCTCCAACAACCCAAAGAGGTCCAAGAATAGGTTTGCGTACCAAATTGTCATTGTTGCTCATAAATTGCAATGAACTTTTGGGCTAATTATATATTTTTTATTGTACTTGACCCTTTTTAGCATTAGGGTCTTTGGACTTTTAAAGGTTACAATGGGATCTCTATCGTTTCAAAATTGATACAATTTATTATTTCATTCTTAACAACACAGCATGTTTCTTTCACAGAATCCTCTGCACGTGACATCACGTGCTGAATTGACAATTATGTTAAGGGCAATACTGTCATTTCACCTGTTAAACCGTTGGTTGGCTTTGAATGACCCACGGTGGAGTTCAGGACCACGGAGTTTGTACAAACCTGGACAAAGCATGCCATCTTCATCTCTTAGCTTCATGAACACTATCAACAGGTCGGACCTTGCTGTCTGCCTTTGTTTCGAGGACAAGAGCTCCTCCTTCCTGGCCCAAATTACCTTGTAGGTAGTCTCATCGGTGACCTCGATGGACCTCCAGAGCCATCCCTCGCTCCCAAGGTTGAGGTAGCGCAGCACCTTCCACGTGCCCATCTCTTATTTCATGTTTGTTTTCTTCTTCATCTTCCGTTTGTGTTCTTCTTCCTTCTGCTCATGCTGCAGACCACCTCAAATTAAGCTAATTTACAGCGAAAGCTTCCAAGTCTCCAAAGCTTACAGATCTAATCATTTGAAGCCCCTTCTTTCATCTAAAGACAACCCACAATCCCAGCTGCAAGCCTGTGTTCCCTTTCAATCACAAACACACAACGCTAGTTTCATCATCCATAGCTACTCTCTCTCTCTCTCTCTCTCTCAATGCTGGCATCATCCATACCTACGAGCTGGTACTGACAGTGAACTAAAGACCTCTCTCTCTCACACTCACTCACTCTCCTTTGTCCTGTCTCTTCTCCAACACAAACACAACGTTAGTATCATCCATTCCTACAAGCTGGCATTGGCATTGACAGTGAAGTGAAGGCCTCTCTTCTCTCTCCGTGTGATCATCACGTTGCCAAAAGATCATATGATCGCATCTCACATTACGGGGTAAAACAATACAGAAAAAGCTTTAAGTGGAGTGCTCACGGATCAGATCTCCGGTTGATGGACCCCAACCGGTGTCGGCGATCGCCACCACCACGCCCGTCGTGGGCATGTGCCTTTGGTGGCCTCACCGTTGCCCCCAGGGGCCATTCAAAGCGAACCGATAGCTTAAGAAGTGAAATAATGGTTTTACTCTTCACATAATCATCAATTCGGCAAGCGATCTCACGTGTAGAGGATTCCGTCAAAGAAATAGATGATGTTGTTCAAAATGAAATAAATTGTAGCAATTTCAAAACTATAGGGATTCCAAACTTTAAAAAGTTGGGCACTAATGCTAAAAGGGGCCAACTAGTACTTAGCCAAGAACTTTTCAATGGGTGCACATTTCTTTTCACAGTCCTTGCTGCCGATCAAGCAATATATTGACCCACCAAAAGCTAAGATCAATTGACCTTCAAAGAATAACTAGAAAGGGAGATATAGTATGCGAATCAAAGAGACGAGATCTCAACAAAATGACGCGAGGAAGGGCAATACCGAATCGACTTATGATCGGATCTAGAAGGAAATCCCATCGCCGGCGCCACTCCCAAAGGATGAATCCCTCCTCGCGCTGCATCTGGTCGGGGTCAGGGTGAAGAATTCGCCCTTCTCCTCAACCCCGTGAGCCGGAATACTGCCGCCGCCGGGGGCGACGCCGACGGAAAACCCGGGGGAGAAGGAGGAGAAGCGCTGGAGGTAGCCGTCATCGAAGGGGCGGGTGGTGGCGGAAAGATCTGTGCCGACTGCCACCGCCGCGTCGTCGTTGCCAAAGGCGGCCGACATCTAGTGATATGGATCGCCCTCCCCATCCTCAGAAAACTGTGCTCCTTAATGGAGTTATAAACTCTATTCCCTTACATCGAGCATTTGTTCGATGAACTCTTACATCTCGGACAAGACCATTCCGAGCATCAACAGGATTTGAAAAGGGTTGCGACCTCAACTTGTCTGTTGCACGGTCGTGACCAAGAGGCAGCAGCCTATCTTTTTTTTTTTTTTTAATCTTGGGAGAATGCCATAGATTTGGTTAAATATACTTAGTGATTGCCTGTTTTATTTTGATCGTGTTTCATATAGATTCGAATCTAAGACTTATCACTAGTGCAATTAGAAATAAATGATTGAATATTTTATTCTACGTTCGATCACAGTAATAATTAAAAAAATCAATATTGTGATACTGTGAGAGTAAAAGAAAGCAAAAAATAATGCAAAACTTTAAATAAAGAGGAACACAATGTTGATTAAAATACATCTGGGAAATGAAAGGCGGCTGTCATGAGAGCTTTGAGAAGAATTTTTTTCTCTAAAACGTAATCCAACAACAATAAGCACTCGAATCTGCGTGACATGAATAAATATATAGAACTTACAGATGAATGCCATATGAGAACTTTCTAAAATCTTCCTCTGCTTGTGAAATTAAATGGTCGTCGTCCCATTCATCGCGATAGCTCTCTGGGCGGGCTACTCTGTTCTTCCCTGCCGCTTCATACATCAGGTTCCTCCATTCTGCCACAGGAGGCAACTCGCATTGCTTCGCAAGCCAATCATGATACTCAAACTGCAGAATCCAGACCGAAACATTCGTTAGACCTGATGAGAAGTGATAGGCTTTCCTGCTCTGCCTTTTTCTGATGCTCACAAGATCACTTTGTTGTGGCCAATTGCAACTTGTAGCTATAATTTCTCATTTATTTCCAATGTAATCAACAACAACAGTAATAATAAGTCTTGATGTCATGACGATTTGGGGTTAATGACGGGCAGCTCTGCCTATGTTAATTCATGGAATGACCAAAAATTCGACGAAGGCTGCTAATAGAATGTGAGATTTATTAGATGGCATGAGAATTTTAATGCTTTACAACAACTTCTTCATATAAAGGAAAATAAGATTAGAGTCGATTAGTTTCTTCTCATGACATTTTACATATCTTTTTTTTTTCTTTCCGTTCGGAAGGCAAAATTTGGTAAATGAACAAATGAAGTACCTGTTTGTTTGACATGTTATGAGTGTATCTCTTGGGCCATCCAGCAGATTCGAGTTCTGAGTACCAGGCTTTGACATCTTCCAACATTTCCTCTTTGGTTGGAAGTGCGATTCGTCCTGATAGAACGCCTGCTACCCACTTGCTTTGAAGCTCAAACATCAGGAAAGGAGCTACCTGGTTTTACGGTTATGAGTACGCTAAAGCAAGATAGCATCTCAAATCGAAGTTATTGAGGAAAAAGAACAACTTATGGAAACAAACCTTCCAAGGTATTCCAATGAAGGCGAGGCTTGGAGCATGTGATGGTGGGAAAACATGCTTATATAGCGGGCCGACACAGTTGTCATCGACGGTGATGATACCATTTGTTTTAAGAAATGGAAAATCGTAATTGTACCTGAAAAACATTGTTGTTGCCGAACATGTCACATTTTCACAATGCATTTGACAAAGACCTCATGGAATTGCTTGAAGATACAGAAATTGAGTTCAAGTTACATGGTCAGTTCATCTATGAAGTATGAACATGTAATTTAGATAAAACCAGGCAAATTTTCGTTACTTCAGACCGCTCTCCGAGTATATGAGTTCTGTACCTTATACGCAGTTCAGATGTTCCGTTTACCACTGGAAGTTTTAGTTTCTCCTAGGTTATTTTGCACATCAAAGCAAGCATACATGTCCCTGCAGCTTGTACACATAACTTCAGAAGAACAGAAATTGAAAATAAGAAGACAGTTATTGGAACTGTCAACATCATCTTTTCTGTAACAACAACTCGGAGCAAAACAATGAAAGCACACGACTTGATCCTTTTTACGCATGAATTTCCTCTAATATTTTTTCAAACAAAAAAGACAGTTATTTCATAAAAATAATTTCTAAAGATAAATATCAAAATTATTCCAGCAGCATGCATGCATGCATAAACTACGGATGGAAAGAATGAGAATAAACAAAGAAACAACAAAGATCATCTCTCGCTTCTTGCAAAACGATATAAACAAAAAAAAATCCAAATTATGAATTTCTATATAACATATATGCTTGAAAACTCTTCTGGTGTTGTGAAATGTTAAAGATATTTCACAGCCATTGTCTGATTGACAAAAATGATGCTCAAAATATACAGTGGTAGTTGATATGCATACCCTGTACAGTGTATAATGACATCAACTTGGACAGAGCTCCCATCTCGAAATGCCACGGTGCCATCACTATGGGTGCTTGCAATCTGTAACAAAATTTCCTGATGTTAGTACTTTATTTAGATGTAAATCTCGGTCTATTCTTGTTTCATCAAGAAGAAAGAGCTTCTACCATAGAATGAAGCCACATGTTGTCATGGCCAGGCTGCTTTCTTGGAGGTTCATCGGGCAGGGATCTATTTGAAATATGAACTTCTTTAGCATATCTAACAATATCCCTTGAAATGTCGACAGCACTAGCAGCACTCCCAATTATCAACACCACCTGTACAAGACCAGAAGACTCTAAATTAGATCAGAGCAATTAATTTGACAGCTAGAACTTTGCAAGAATTATTAGTGACATTTTTTAAAAAAAGATTCTGCTCAACAAACATATAAGAAATATTAACTAAATGCATACTTGATCAGTAAATGGCTCGGGGACACGATAATTATGGCTGTGCAATTGCTTCCCAGGCCATGCATCGATGCCTGAAACATATACATACACAATCAACAGCCAGCAGAAACAGGAAATTGCAACAATAAAAAGAAATTGTAATGGAAGAAGACAATCGCTGCTCAAAGATTAGAAAGTTAAGAACTATTTGAGAAGATAACCATGTTTCTAAAATTCAACATTTTTTGTAATCCAAACAATCAAAGCATCATAATCATCCTGACTCATCTACTTGGAAGAGATACATCACCATAAAAAACTTCCTACACAAAATCAGGAAGATTTATTTAGAAAGTAAAATAGATCATGACACATTGAATCCTAGAGCTAGAGGACAATGCGTATGGATGGATAAACAAATGTATGCCAAAAGAACCTTCACATTAGACATTACACTTACCGTGAAATGTGACAGAAGTTACAAAACAAAAAAAAAAAAGGTCAAGGCAAGGAAAAGGCAGATATTTACTTTGGTCATGGCAATTTTACTTTGGAACTAATTTCGTTAACAACCTTAAAACAAGGACTGCATGAATCCAGTACATAAATTACAAATTGTCATTCCTCTATGCAAAGATATTCAAGATGCGGAAGGAACCAGGAAAAATTTATTTAAGAAATGTGTCCTCACTAGAATGACAATTTCCAAAGTAATTTAATATGAAAACTGAATTTAACCAAATCAAGCACTACCCACTTCATACCATTCAAATGTGACTTCATGAGGATGCATATTTAATATAATAACAGTATGATTTATGAAGACTGTATATGCAGGCCCATGTAGCTCTGAAACACATAATGACACATGCAAAGCATTAACAGTCACTTGAACATCATTTTAATGTGTGGCCTTGATATAGGAAGGCAACTAAATACTTAAATTTTTAGTAATACGCATAAAAGAAAAGCTGATGAGTTCTGATAAAGTGTTTTAGCAATCAATGAACACGGTAAACCAAGTTTTAGTGTGGATATACCAACTAAAGTATTTATAAGGTTAGCAAAATGTTAGGCCGCTACCAAAATACATCTGGTGAAATTGGACATGTTGCATGCCTCAGAGAAATGCAGCATATCCTGCTGCTTTCTTTTCTGATTCTTGATATGAGGTGTTGAGTTGTTGTTCCAAAATTCTAATTATAAGATAAGAATTTAGGGTCTCTTGGATGTTAAACTAGAACTTTTGGTCAGTGGCAGCCATGATTAATGCAACGAGAAGAAGAGTACGATGATGACGACGACGACAACGACCACGACCACGACGAAGAAGAAGAAGACGACGATGACAATGAAGCGGAAGAACAATTGTCTTCTCTGCCTCAGGTCAATTATGTTTCTTTCATTTATCCAACCCTTCACAACACTTTTTTTCTGTCTTCTTAATTAACAATCACGAACTCTGTAATGCATAGGAAATCAAATAGTTTATCTGTCTGCATTCTCAAGAGAAGGAAGCAAGCACGAAAACAGAGTAAGACGGTTGCACTTAGGCAACCAAAATTACTGTGATGCTGCATGTGGAGTTGCTGACAACAAAATATATCCCAGTTGCATCCTTGAACTTGATCTTAGTTGCAATACATTTTTTTTCTAAATTGAGCATGCCATTTGTTCAAAGATTTTGGAGAAGAGACAATGTCTGCCTCACATTCAAGAATTCACCAAATTTACCAATATTTATAGTCTAGTGCATCCCCATAGAAGTTCGATAGTTAGGAGATTCAAATCAACAATGAGCTCTAAGTCATAAAGGCAGCAATGCAATGTTTTTAACTGTCAAGTCAAGTTTACAAGATGAACAATGATCACACTCATATAACAAAGAAGATTATCTAAAAATATGATGAAGCCATCCGCTGATCCTATTAGCACCAAGAACCCTAACTGAAGTAAAGCAACATCCAAGATTGGTATTGTAGGGAAAAAGAATTATTAAATGATTAGGTTGAGATCTAGAGATTTTTTTTTCCTTAAAGCCATTAGCCATTCAATTAATTAAGCTTCTAAGTCAAAAGAAAAATAAAAATTCATACATGTTAGGAATCAAAAGCCCACAAAGCTTTGAAATGAGACTATAACGCCGAGATATAGGTACATAAGGATAATAAATACCGGGAATCTCCGCGATACGCGGCTCGGTGAAGTGACCATTGCAAACAACCACGCCATCAAAGACCTCACTTTCGTCGCCCCCATCGCCACCTGCTTCGTCAACGCTCCTCGAATCCACTTGCCACCTCCCATCACGATCCCTCTCCACCCTCTCCACCTCCCTGTGGAACCGGATTAGCCCGTAGAGGTCGAAATCCCTAACAAAATCCTGGAGGTATCGGAGCACCTCGCGGTGTCCAGGGAACCGCCGGGTGTCGCCGCCATCGGGGGCGCGGCGGGAGGAGAAGGGGTAGTCGAGGAAGCCCATGCACTCGCGGGGGAGGTTGGTGCGGAGCGATTCGTAGAGGCTGGTCTGGACGATGCCGCGGCCGGGGTCGAGGCCCAAGGGGTCGGACTCGGTGGCGGGGGTGTACACCCAGGTGCCCCCGATGGCGGCGTCGCGCTCGAAGACGACGACGCGGAGACCCTCACGGCGGAGCTCGCGAGCGGCAACGAGACCGGCAGCTCCGGCGCCGATGACGGCCACGCGGCTGAAAGTCGCCGGCGCGGCAGCGACGGAGGGGGGCATGGAAGCGAGGCTACGGGTGGCGACGGTGTGCTTGGTGGCAATTGCGTGTGCTTGTCGCCCTCCCGAGCGCGAATTTATAGAAAAAATCTTATTTTTTATTTTTTAACATATACCTTTTTGATATTTCTCCAAAACATCTCGTAAGTCCTAATTATCCTAACTCTTATAACACTTGACGTTGCTCGAAAAAAAAATAATATATATATATATAATTATTATATATATAATATTTATAATTATAAATATATATATCGAAAGGTACGATAAAATATACCGTTCGGTATTCGATATCATATCGTATCAAAGAAGTGTCGAAACTCTAGTACGATATGATATTGCTGATTCATAATATAAATTGATCTAAACTTATTTTCAAATATACTAAAATCTTACACTAAGATATACTTTTTGATCTTTCTAAAAAATATCTCCTAATTATCATAAAATAGATTTGTAGATCAATTCATGGTATAAACTGATCTAATCCCTCTATTATATTTTCACTATCAGTTATAATATTTTTGATATCTAAGTAAGGTAAATTGACTATGAACGCGATATATCTCAGCTCATCTACAATGTATGATTTGAAATATGTATCCTTATTAGATTAGAAACAAAAATAATTAAATAAAAATACAGTAATTTTGTTACCTTCATCAGAATATCTCATCATTGTGCATTTTTAGGATTACAGTAAATGAGAATGCCCTTTAGAAAATATGAAAAAGCAGCCAAAAAAAAAGAAGAAAAGAACTTCTACAATAATTTCTGATCGAAACCCAACTACACTTAACTATACCATATACATTATTTTTAGATAGAATTATAGTGTAATTTGATTCGAGAATATTATAATACCTCACTGGTATCTCCTTTTTTTATTTTTATTTTTTATTTTTTGATTAAAAGTTACAAAAAATATGTTTTAAATAATATATTAAAAATTATAATTGAGTCTCTAATATTTTCATCTTCTCTCTAATATTTTCATCAACGACGACATTACATCATCGATTTTTAATACTATTGTTGATGTGTTTTTCAAAACTTTTTAAGATTGACAAATTAAATTAATTAAATAAAATTATTTAAATTCTTGAAACTATTTAAATTATTTCATTTACTTGGTTGAGATCAACGTAAATGAGCATGCAAATAAAGAGACTGGTATATAAATATAAGCATAGTTATCAATATTATACATTGGTGCAAACATAGATGTCAAAACATGATTATATATCATGGTCTATGATTTACAATAATTGATATCCTGCTGAGCGTCCAAATCTTCAGAAATATTAGATGAACAGTAACTTAGGGTCTTATACTTTTAGAAATAATGTGATAGTTATAAAAAAAAATCCCCTATTTGACCACTTATTGACTTAAAATAAAAAAATAAATTAATAAAATCATGTTAGAACATGATATTATAGAGTTGAAAAAGTTTAAGTTTGAGAATAATTGGATGTATTCAAACTTGAGTTACACTTGAGTTATACTATATCATAGATTTAATATCGAATCCTCATTTTCATTAATTAATTATTCAAAAAAATAGCTATTAAAAATATATTATTATAATTTTAAAAAAGTTTGAGTATGTTTGAAGAAAATGAAAGATATTTATACCTGAGTTATTCTCAAGTTATACTCGAGGTATATGGATCACAAATTTAATATAAGAATATCTTATTTCATCCATTAATAACTCAAAAAATCTAAAAAAATTATATAAAGTGACACTAAATATATCAGGATTTTTTTTTTTTTTTGAATCCAGTGTTGAGAGTCGAGTTGACTTGATTTCCATTTCCCACAAGGTTTATTATTGTTGTGTTGAACACCTTTTCATCATCTAACTAATATCCTTGGAATTTTTAACTGTTAATCTATTTTGTATTATTGGATAGAAATATTCATTTTTACATTTAGTAGTATTATACTCAAGTTTAACCCAGTGATGTTACTTTAATTTTGGGAGATTTCAACTACAAAGAATTTATATATGTTGAAGCTATAACTCCGAATTGTATTTTTGAGATGTTCTTTATGGATTAGTTTTATAATAGATAAAATATAGAAATTTTGATATCTAAGTTCGTTAATAGCGTTGTTGATGTTGACGTTATCGACTATTATTGATTATAATTTTGTATATATTTATTTATATTTTATTTTATCAAATTAACTATATATCACCCCTCACATTGTCTTATATCAATAATATGGATTCGTCGACTAATACAATTGGAACATGACTATTAATTCTTACATCGCCTTTAATAATTCGTAAACACTTCATTTAGGATATCACTTGCGTGTTAATTTATGATGTTTTATTTTTCAAATAAGTTATTTTAGGTTATATCTATCATCGAGTATAATCCAAATATAACTTAAGTGTAAATAAAGAAAATTGATTATTAGGTTACATTATCAAATTGATTATTAGGTTACATTATAATAACTTAAGTGTAAAAATTGATTATTTTTCAAATAAATTGATTATAATAACAGATGTTACATGGGCTGCCACTACTGCAACGACGTGGCCCACTTTATCGAGATTGAACAGCGCCGGTGTCGCTTCCGTCTCTCCTCGGTGCCATTCCATGGGGGTAGGGAGGCGATGGCATCGATGAGCCCGCGGCTCATCTTCCATGGGTGGATGATCGATCCAGTTCAATCGCGCAGATTTCATATCCGATCGCAGCAAGCCCACTCGTGGATCACGAGCCGACGTCGCAGTCAGAGTCGAACAGCCTGACGCCATCGACTTGCTCCAACAGTCCCATGCTTGTTGTGTAGCTCGCTGAGTTCGCTTTTAACAGCTGGCTGCTCTTGCTCTGGCCGTCGTCGTCTTCTTCTTGCATGCTCTGATGGACAGATGAGAGTTGGCGTTGTGTTATGGCGTCCGAGGCATCTGCTGTAAGCCCTTTGCCAGTTTGCCTGCTAACTGTTTGTATGATTGTATCAGACCCAATAATTGGCTCGTATTATTAGGAGTGATGCATCGGAGTCATAAAGTTGTATCAGTGAGCTCCGTGGTTTGCTTTTCTACAAGGTTCCATGGATGATCATGCCATTGTACTACAACCGGAGCATTCGATCTAAGTCGCATTCGATCTTCTCAAGGAGGCCAAGTCATCAAGACAAGAAGATCTCCTTCGATGCTTGAATCAGATTGGTGAGGTAAGAAAGAAGCACTGAATCTGTATTGATTGCATACATCGAGCATTTAAGCATATCGCTACTCATTCTTCCTTTCAAGTACATAGCATGCACATATTCGATAGATGTCGAGCAATGATAGTTTCTTGATCATGTATGTTTTCCTTCCGCTTCTGTACAAATACTTACCTTTGTTTTGTCTACTGATTAAATCTTACATATGACATGATAGATTGTTCTAGTTTTCTATCTCCTTAGGCAATAGAGAAACAAGAACCTGGGACCTGTAGAATTCATGCAACCTAATGTTGGACTCAGAAGGTTGCTGTCTCCAATTTCATCGATCATGTATCCATTGTTTTGGTGGTGATGGGACATGAACAATGTGACAAACTGGAGTTGTGGTGCATAGAAAAATATCTTTGGATGTCGGATGGAACTCGGAAGACCCAATGCAAAACGACACACTTGGTTCCGTGGTATAAGAGGTCGAAGGCAGCGGCCAAGTTTGATTAGCTCTCCTAGCATCTGCATCACATCATCCGCCGAACAGCACTCACTGACTCGTCCTTCTCGGATGAGGAGATTAGGCTGCCAGGCTTTGTCATCACCTCCTGTCATCAAGTCGAAGAAAATATATTTAGGCATGCTCTCGAGGATCTAAACTAGATGTTGCCGTATCTTGTCCACCTTCCTTTTCCTCTAACTCCAAAGTTGTCCTTGTCTTTTTGAGATGCTTTCGAAGCTTTTGCGGCGCTCATTGCAATTGTCTACCGAACAATAACTGTTCATACTACTTATGGAACAGAGAGGAGGTTTTGCTGATTCCTGAAGTGTGTTACTTTACTGCCTTTAACTTCATGTTTACACCTCCAGCTTCATTCTTGCTATGTTTTCCTGACAGTGATTAGTAGTAGTAAGGCAAGTAAGATATAGTAGGAGTGTCTTGTCCTTTTGGTGGACAGTTGGTACCAAAGGAGGATTTGGTCCCCAAGGCAAATCCAGAGGGTCAACTGCTGACACATGGCCCACTCTGCATTGGTGGCACTCAGGTTCTGGCTCTGTTCCTGGAAAATGCGCTGTGTTGGTGCTTGGCAAGGGACCAAGGTGCCAGGTAAGGGTGCAGGTCATGGGGTAACATGAGCAGATAGGTGGATTGCAAGATGGGGTGTTCCCTAGAGGATCAGCCCTTGTTCCCTAGGGTTGAAACTTGAAACTGCAGTTTATGGGAGTTGAATTTGTACATGGGTGCCTTTGAGAGAGATTTAGGTTGATAGATGCAGAGAGAGAGAGAGAGAGAGGGTGATGGTTTTTCTTTCTTCCATTTATTTTCAGGTGTCTTGTATAATTTTTTTTTGGTGTCTGGTTAACTGTGGTAATAACTTGGTTTTTTTGGATCCTAATTACAATGAGTTTAAATATCCTTTTATTGAATTGGAAAGAAAGTGGATAGAAATGCAAGCATTGGATCCAGATCAAATAGGATGAAATTTATGAGTAACTTATTTGTTTCTATCCCATTGTTAAATAACAATGATTATGAGTTATGTTTTTACTACAAGTTTGAGTGGTGGAATTTTTTTGGGTTCAACTCCATCAAATCAAAATTTCTGAGGGTTTGATGCAATCCACTGAGAATTATTAGCAAGCAATCCAATATTTAAATCAAATGCATGGATGTGTCTTCCCAGCTCCAGTTGTTATTGTTGAACATGAAAAAAACTAGTTCAATGGTACATTATTTGGACAAAATATGGACAAAGCATCAACATTTGATGACTGTTATGATGATGTTAAATTGGTCCACCACCTCAATGACAGTAACTCACACTCTAGCTTAATATGAGACCAATAATATCATGGCTATCATTGCCACCATGGCAACATTCTCATCCTTCATCTGTGTTTGTCTTCTCTGACACCATATTTATGACAACCTGAGGTTGAAAAATTATATGGGCCAAACTGCAAAAAGGAGAAATAAATGTTTCTAGACTTAATTAAGTATCTAAACCTATCTTAAATCTGAATCAAATGATCGTAAATATTAGACTCATTGTCATCCTTATATTGATCATGAATTATACTCCATAAGGTACTATATATATATATAGTTGTAGAAGGATAATAATAATTGTATATTTGATATAGGATGTATTTCGAAAAAAACCATTGGTTTTTATTTTTTTTCAAAAAATATTTTTTTTAGTTTTTCTCATTCAATGCCCATACTTTTTAAATTCGAAAGAACATCTATACTTAACAATCTTTCATCCTATATATATATATATATATATATATATTTAAAATTGATCTTTTCTTTGGTCGAGTTAAATGCAATAAGAATTGGTCTAATGAATTAAACCAGACCAAATTAATGAAAAAATATAATAATAATATAAAAATTAAATATAAATTATATAAATATTATAGAAGGCAAAAAATGTATAATTCAAGTACATATTCTAAAAATAGTATCTAAGTATATATAAATATTTTTAAAAATATTAGTTAAAAATGTTGTATATATATTGTTATAAAATATTGTATTAAAATAGCAATATCTAAAGTTTATGTTCACATGTATTTCATTTATTTCACACGTTTATATTTATAATAAATTTAAAAATTATCACATTAAAAATTTTAGAGCTGCTTTGAATTTATTTGAATCGATCTAAAGTGACCAAACCAAGCCAAGAATAAAAATAAAAAAATAAAAATGTGCGAATAAGTTCATCTTTTCATGAGTAAAAAAAAATGAAAAGTTAAAAAAGTGTTTCGCAAAAAAAAAAAACAAGAAGAAAAACCAAAACTAACCATTTTGTTGGGAAATTCATCCATATTAATTTTGGATGATTTTTCTAGAAAATACCCATACTTTGGATTTTTCTAAAAGATATATCATCGTTTGATTTTTCTTAATAATACCCTTAATTTTAAAATACCCAAAATTCCCCTCAAGAAGTTTTTTTACTAAAACTTTCCGTTCGTTTTTAAAAAAAATCAATTTTCAAACTTTTCAATAGAGTTTATAATGTTTTATTGAAGTACTAAAAATACAATAAATATCATAGCTCATAGATCATTATACTATTATATTTTTAAGCCTATAATTTATTTGATTGATATTATATTTATTTTTATCTAGATTATTTATAATATATTACAACAAGCCTGATAATATTTTTATTGTGATGATCAAAATATTATAATAGATAAATTTTTTTTTTGAGAGACGGTTTGAGTATTTTCTAAATTTAAATTATTATTAAAAATAAAATAAGAGGCATCGATTGTGAAATACTTAAAATATATTTTTTTAAAAAAAATCGTTCAATAATTTATATATTTAACATATGGGCAATAAATACTAAGTGCGATATCACGAGACCCGAAACGGGAGCTTTTGAATGAATAGGTAGTGCTCACATCGAGAAAAGTTGGAACGGAGAGCGAACAGAGTGATCTGTGAGAGAGAGAGAGAGAGAGAGAGATTGAGACAGAGGAGAGGGAGTAGAGAGAGAGAGAGAGAGAGAGAGAGAGAGAGAGAGAGAGAGGAGAGGAGTAGAGAGAGCGAGAGAGAGAGAGAGAGAGAAGGAAACAGAGCGAGAGATTGAGACAGAGGAGAGGGAGTAGAGAGAGACGGGGGGAGATCTCCCTCGTGATACCCTCTCGATTACGGCCTATAGAGCATAGCGAGTGAGAGAGACGAGGAGGAGGAGAAGGCCAACAAAAAGGCACGGCGAGCACGTATAAAGTCCCAACCAAATCTCTCTTCTTACTTCTCGAGACGATTCCCTCCACCTCTCATTTGCTTTAAGCGACTCTTTTTCTCGTGCGGCGCGCTTCTTCCCTTTCAACAACTCTTCCGCTCCCTCCTTGCATATATATACATATATATATATATATACAACACACACACACACTATAGTGTTCTCGGCTCTGCCTTGTTCTCGGCCGTCTCTCTTACTTGTCTTCTGAATCATTGTTCCTCTTAGAGATAAGAGATTGGAGCTCGAAGGGATGGCGTGTGGCGAGGATAAGGAGCAGGACCCTCGCATCCAAGGAATAGCCGCATCCATCCGCGTCGTCCCCGATTTCCCCAAGAAAGGTCCCTCCTTTTTTTCGTTCCAAGTTTCCTGCTTGCTCCTCCTCTCATGTTTTCTTTCGCCTTTCGCTTTTTCTTGATTCTTTTACTGATTCTTGAGAAAATAATCTGATCTTTATGAAAAAAGATCGCCGAGCCCACTTCCCCTCGCGCGCTCGATCTCTCCCGCTGGATCCATGCTCGTCTATTTCTTCGTATGTGATTTCCTTGCTACCGTATTCGTCGTAAAGATATGATTTTTTTTTTATGCCAATGCTTCTTGCTCTCAGCCCCCTGACCCACAAAAGCAAGAGTTTGGATGCTTATACTCTCGTCAACCCTCCCCGCATCCCTCCTTGTTTTAGTTATCTGCTTCTTTTCTTCCAACAAGCTCAAATTTTGATGAGCAATTGCCTTTTCTTCTCCCTTTCTTAATCTTACTGCAACTGTCGCATGAACAAATCGTAGGAATTATGTTTCAAGACATCACGACGCTGCTGCTCGATCCAAAAGCGTTCAAGAACACGGTGGACTTGTTCGTGGAGCGGTACTCGGGGAAGAATATCTCCGTTGTGGCTGGTGAGTTCTTCCAACAATGACAAATGCATCCTTCTAATCTTTGAATTTTGTTACCAATATGTGTATATTCTCTCTACGGTGGATTGTTCTCGGCTTCATTCTTTTCTCGCGTCGATGCTTGTTGTGAACGTGTCGGTTGTGGGGCCTTCATCTTTTAACCAATTACAGTATGGTAGACTTTGGAACAGAAACGTCTTCTCCGTTTCATCATTTCCATTAGAGAAATTAGGTAAGGCTTTTTGTTTCCTTGGGCACCTTTTTGCAGTGGGTAGGGATTCATTCTTTGACTGCATTGCCTTCTCAGTGGCCATGTTATCATGGGCTATCTGTAAGCCGCGGTCTACCATGAGTCTCTTTTTCCAAATATTTCGTTGAGGTCCTCGCCATGACGACAACATTGGTCCAATCTCTGTTGTAATTTTGTGAAACAATGACTATTGTTTGAACTTTGACGGGCCTATACATTCTGTTTCTCTGTTCTGTATGTGCGTTTCCTTTACTGTTTTGATTTGGTTTATATGGCTATGATTGCAGAAATGAACAGAATTTATTGTCTCCCTGATGAATTTGGAGTATATTGGTTTAAAACGACCTGGAAATCTTGGTTTTTTCTGTTTCTGAATTTATTTCATATTGGTCTGCAGTTGCAGGACATGGAGATTTAACATGAGCTCCATTTTATGATGAAATTTTGATGAGGTCTTATATGTTCATCTGTTGGTGATTGTTAGTGAGCTGTTATGCTTTTACCTTCCATGAAACTGATAAATGAAACATATTAAGATTTGTGTACACATCGGAGAACGACAATGATAAAGTTTCTACCAGGCCCCTATTATTTGGGATTGGTTTTGTGGTCAATTTCCTTCAGTGAGCCCTATTTGAGTTCAACACAATTAGAGCAATTTAATACCTTTTCTTGTTTCAAATATATCTATTAGTTTTAGTTAAATATATCTAGTGATAGTTATTTTCCTTTTATTGTTTCATTTTGTGCACTGCTAATCTGATAACCTCATTTAATCCCACTAGTGTGCTTCATGCTCTCTTAAGCATATTTTATGTTTCAATTGATAGACTATCAGAAATATCAAAGCTAACAGATAAATTACAAAACATATTGCTAGTTCTTTAACATATTGTACATTCATGTCTTGATGTTAAAAAATATCTATGAAATTTTGACAATTGATCTTTTTTCTTGTGTAAATATATAATGTTATGACCAAGGATTGCCTTTTTGGGTACTAGACTTGTTTTGACAATTTGATGGAATGGTACATACTGGTCTATACCAGTGCATACTAGAGATTTCGCAAGGAAAAAAAAGAAGGAGAGGAAAGGGTGGTGGAGGAACATAGGAGGAAGGAAGGAAGACGTAAGAAGAGGAAGAAGTGGAAGAAAGGAGAGGAGGAAAAGATTAGTGGTAGCATACCTGGGAAGCGGTGGTAGCGGTAACGCAGCAGTGGCGAGGCAACAGTAATGTTGAAGTGGCAGCGGCAATGGTGATGATGAGGTGTTGGCATCTTTTGTGTGAAGAAGGCTCGTGTTTGTGATAATGAGGTGATGACATCTTATGTGATGGTGAAGCCGCAATGACGAGGCGGTTGCATCTTATGCGATAAGAGGGCTCGTGTTCATGAGTCCTAATTTTCTTTTTTTTTCTTTTTAACACTGATTTGGACAGGGGCCCCATCATTTCTTTGAATTTTTTATTAATTTAATAGGACCGTTTAAAACGAGGTGGTCCGTGTATTGACCCTCGCCTGGACTAGTATGTACCTCCCGTACCATACTGTTTTTGGGTGGTATAGCAAATGTTGATTATGACATAATCAGGTCACACTGGTGGAACTGCTTTTGTCAGGTTTGGTTATCTAATAGAAAACAGCTTATAAATGACTTGATATGACTTGCTTGAATTTTATGTTCTCTGCACTTTTGAACATGATATGCAACTTTATGTGGTGAAGACCCTGCATGGGCATAACTTTGTGGTTAAGACTGGCTTGAATTTGGTGTTTTATGCACTTTTGAAGAAGATATGAAACTTTATGTGGTCAAGACCATGGGCATCCATTTCATGATGACCGGTGGTATTTGTCCTTCAACGAATCGGTATAGGTCAAATATTGACTGGTATTGACTCTTGTCAGTTGATACAACATGAGGGATACATAAGTTTTACTGGTTGATACTTGACCTATCATTCAGCTAGGAAACTGGTATGTACTCGTTTCATACTGTTTTGGATGGTATATTAAGCACTTTTATATTTAATGTGTTAACCACTGATGTAGGTAAATAAAAATGAGAAAATAACATGACTGGGAAGGACTTTTATATAATAACTTGATCAATTGTATTAGTATGTATACCCTTTCTTAAGGGTTACATAGCAGCAAGTTACATAGTAGCCAATTGTTGTACTACTGAAATTGCCATTAATTTTTGTGTGAACTTTTAAACAGTGTTAAATTTTTTTCTAATTTTGCTATATATTTATATCTTGACTTACCTATTTTCGACCCCTTTGATCTATGCCTTTGGTCTTCGTCTTGTACATTGTGGGGTCTTTTGCTCGTTTAATGATATATTTGCTTCAATGGAAGATTGCAAAGGGTGACTTTTAGATTTAATCATTGTTGACTTAACATCTAATTGCTTTTCCTTTACTATAATTTTTTGTTTTATTTTTTTTAAGCATTCCGTTGGATTTTGATACATGCTATTTGATTTTTCATTGTACATAGGACATCTTATTGGTAAATTTTACAGTTCTCCAGTGTCATTGTGATGGAAGGTTTTCTCCATTTTGACAGGAATTGAAGCCAGAGGCTTTATTTTTGGTCCACCAATTGCTTTAGCGATTGGAGCAAAATTTGTTCCATTGAGAAAGCCAAGAAAATTACCAGGTACTTCATTCTCTCAGTTAATCAAACATATTTTACTATCAGTTTTGACAAGTGAAATACATGTGAAGTGTTAAGTAAACAAAATCCATCTATTTGAATTCTTCTTGATTACAAATTTGGTAATAATGTGTTAATATAACATATTGTGAACAGAAAAAAAGTTAATCTCAATGCCATTTCTTGGCAGTAGAAAATTATGGCAGTGAAACAAAATCGAAGATGTATTAAATGGAAAAGAGATTTTAATATTATTTAGTGTTTATGTTCTGTAATTATTATTTCTTTGCAGTGATATAAAATTTGATTGTTGTATAATGACACCAATGTTTGATGGAATGTTTTTTGTGCCATTCATAAACTATTAATAAGAACTAATGTATTAGATAATGAGTTGTATAGCATCCAGTGAACAAAAAAGGATAAAAAGCTCAATTGTATTTCTTGGAAGTAGAAAAAGAGAACGGTGAAATGAAATGCAAGATCCGATGGATTTGAGATTTTGGGAATAGTTAGTTCTAATGATCTGTGTTTCTTTTGTTTCTTTTTGTGGGATATCAAATTTGATTGTTGAATACATTCACCAGTATCTGACAGAATGGTTTTCTTGCCATTATAAATCATACTTTGTTAAAACTAAATCCAAACTAGCTCAATTATTTGCCCCAGATCCCCAGATGGGACCATGACACATAAGGTATGCAACCACACTTATCTTGGTATGGGAGCAGCTAGATCATGCATACATGTTCACATTCTCGCTATTTATTTATTTTGGCATTGCTAATTTGTAACATTCTTACATAATCAAATTTATGACATTCTCCTTTCTTGGAAATGGATTGCATTGCAGAAATAAACTTCTCAAGTTTTTTTTTGGGTTAAATTTATAATTTATGGCCATCAGGTAATGGATTGAATTTATCCTAAGCTCTTATATGGGTTGGCTCAGTTTCTCCATATGCAAATGTGTAGGTGAAGTCATTTCGGAAAAGTATGTTCTGGAATATGGAACTGACTGTCTTGAAATGCATGTCGGGGCAATCCAACCTTGTGATCGTGCTTTGGTTGTTGATGATTTGGTAGCAACTGGAGGAACTCTTCGTGCTGCTATGAATTTACTTGGTTTGTACAAATTTGAATTAGTCAGTTTTTATTACTTATGTCCTATCTACATATTTAACCTTGTCATTCAGTATAATTCTGGTTTTCATTTTATGCAGCCATAAATATGATTGCACTTTGGTTTTATGCAATATGTTTGCACTTTGCAGTGTTTTCACATTTTGATTTTACATCAAAATGATGCTGATCTGATCATATTTCTATCCAACATTTAGATTCTCGTAATAATCTAATTAAGAGGACTATTTGTAGGATGTCTGAATCTTGTAATTTCCTTGATCAACCTTAGAAAAATTAGCACATATTATAAATAATTCTTGTCCCATCTATCTGTTTCATCTTTTAGATGGATTGACAGAGTTAAAGATTTGATAACAATTGGACTATAAATGATAAAGACAATGAGAATGCTATATCTTGGAGACATGCTATATCTTTTTAGACAAATAGATAAACTTGGTACAAAAAGTTGGGTCATTAATAAGCACAATCTTAGTTGTCTTTGTTAGATGATATCTGTTGTACGAGTGGTTTAGAGGTCTGCATGTCTGGTGAGTTCCTTTGGCAGATGGCGCCTAAGATACAGTATTTCTATCCATATGATGTAATCCGCAATAGTTTGATGTCTATCCCTTGTGGTTCCTTGTTGGAATTATTTCCTAACTAGCGGCGTTTAGTGATCTTAACCTCTTGGGCCAGTTTAGTGATTGTACCAAGATCCAATTAGCAGATGATGATAGCAAAGGTAAAAATGTATGTCGAACAATTCTCTATCTTTTGCAGTTTTCTGTTGCACTGTCTGGTACAATGCATTTACCCTCAATTTTCATGAGAATAGTGATATTTGTTGGTGCCGAACACTACTTCATTTTCGTATCGGTATTGCTTCTTCTACTGTCCTTGGTTTTTTTTTTAATTGTTCTTGATTCCTTTCTTCTTAACCTTAGAGCGGGCTGGGGCTGAGGTGGTCGAATGCGCATGCGTTATTGAACTACCAGAATTGAAGGTGTGTGTGACATGTTATCGCTTTTCAACATGGGCGTGCTTTTAAATATCGGTACCTGCTTCAAGTTTTTGGTTCTTATTTGTTCCTCCCAATTGTTTTTACCATTGAATTCCATTATAGGATCTTGATCTTTTTAGTGACTTTTTTTGGCTGCAATCCTAGCCAAAAACATTGCAGGGGCATGCCGGTTTTACCCTGATGGTCAACCCCTGATGTTAAATTTTTTATCATATTATTGCAGCACATAACACTGTTTTCTCCTGCTTTTTGACAATTTATGGTAGAATTTTCTTTCTTTTCGATAAAAAAAGAAAAAGAAAATTCAAGAACTATTTTTGGATGCTTTTATGATGAATTAATCAATATATTTATCAGTATTTACAACTACAGTTAAGATTAATGGAAATAAACCATGGAAATAATCGCATTTAACTGATGCAGCTTTGTAGATGAACTGAGCTCTTACCTAGCATTGGATTGACTGTGGAAATGTGTGACATATATGTGCAGGGCCGCGAAAGGTTGAATGGCAAGCCCCTCTACGTACTGATGGAGTCCAGATGATGGTGATCTTCTTGGCTGATGCCTCCGCTGCTTCTTCTCTGTTCTTCTTCCCAATATGTAGCCATGAGAGAACCATTTGTTGTTCCATAAATGTTATCTCTTTCTTCTGTGCTGCATTGTCATCAATGGGAACTACAAAATGGCAACTACATCAAGCTTTTCTGTTTCCTATTCTTACATATGCTATTGACCAGAAAGCACAGCGGTATGTAATTAGCAGCTTGAATTCTCAGTTTTGATCGATACTTCACTGTTGTGATGACTGTACATGCACATAATGTGTTTGCATTAATGCTCTCGAGAACAGGAGGTAGGAATGGATGCATCTATCCCCCATGGCTGCACAGCAGTGCAACAACGAAGCAACGTTGACTTGAACCGCGGCACGTAAACCTCCAAAGCGGGCCGCCGTCTCATCTTCTCCCCGGCCGTCACCCTGTCCACTTGCCGAGCATGCGCTTCTCCACTTCCACAACCATACAAACCCCCTCAACGACCCGCCTTCAATCATGGCCTTCCTCTGACGCCCCTTCACGTATAAACAGTACCGCAGCGGTGCCATGAGCTAGCAACGCGCTCCACGCTCCGCTTCCCCCTCGCGAAGCCATGGCCTCGAAGCTCTCGGTGTCTCTCGCCCTCCTCCTCACCCTCAACCTTCTCTTCTCCCACCTCGCCACGGCCGCCAGCAACGGCAAGCCACCGGAGCATCGGCCTCGCCCGCTGCCGCGCCACCAGCTGACGGTGCCGCAGGAGCAGAACCTACCGTCGCTGACGGGGGCCAAGTGCCCGAGGGATGCGCTGAAGCTCGGCATCTGCGCCGACGTCCTCCGCGGCTTGCTCAACGTGACGCTGGGCACGCCGCCCAAGCAGCCCTGCTGCTCGCTGCTGCAGGGTGTCGTCGACCTCGAGGCCGCCGTGTGCCTGTGCACCGCCCTCAAGGGCAACGTTCTGGGGCTCAAGCTCAACATCCCCATCAGCCTCAGCTTGCTCCTCAACTACTGTGGCAAGAAGGTCCCCAAAGGCTTCCTCTGCTATTAGAGAAGACCTTTGGGTGGTGCGCCGGTGCCATCTGCAGCCCAACACTGGTCATGGAGGAGGAGGAGGAGGAGGAGGAGAAAGTGAAGTGAAGCATGTCAGAAACGTTTCCTGTTCGTACAATAACATGGCACAATAAATCGGACTTCAACTACATGAACACCACTAGCAATCTCAAAACAATCATCCAAGCAAATGCTACAGATTTTACAGCGAAAAAATAACAGTGGGCTAATAATCTTAAAGACCAACAAATTCTGAACACAGAATCTTTTGATCAAGAAAAAGGTTGAGTAGATGTTTGTGATCTCATGAAGCTTCATGGGATTTGCTCACAAACAAGAAGAGAACCAATGAAAAGCTCACAATGACAATGAACATGAAGTCAGCGTAATATTGCATCAAAAATAATCTTTCCCAATGAGCATAATAATCTCAATAAAGATTTATGTTATATATGTATATATATATATATATATCTCGTATTTATTCCATTTAGACCGCGCACGGCCTCCGGTTCAAATTTTAGTTGGACCGGAAGCCCATATAAAACCACAGGGAGGAGTGGTCGATGGAGAGCCACTGGCAGAGGATAGCGGAGTCGTGTCCCGGTCCATAGAGCGAAGCATCTAAAGATGATGGCCGCAGCGGCGTCCCTCGCCCCTGCCGCCTCGTCCTCCCTCCTCCGCCGCAGATCGGCCGCCCGCCTCCTCCTCCTGCGCCGCCCGGGAAACCCTATCGCGGCCGCCGCCAACTCAAGAACCATCCGACCCAATTGTCCTCCCCCTCCGCCGCAGCCCTTCGGCCGCCCTTTCGCTGTCGATCCTTCCGCCGACGTTCTTGGCTCCAGATGGAGGCGATTCTGTAGCGCGGCGGTCTCAGCCGACGCCGAGGCCTGCGAGAAGGTTGCCACGACGGAGGCTGGGGAGAAGGTCCGTGAGTTCCGGAAGCGCTTGAGGATCGCCGACGTGAAGGGCGGACCCGACGAGGGGGTGGACCGGCTGGGGGAGGTGCTGGTGGTCAGGGGCTGGGTCCGGACTTGTCGGGTTCAGAGCACGGTCACGTTCATTGAGGTGATGACATTACTCCATTAGGCTTCTTGATTTGAGAGAGTTGAATCTCGTAGTTATCCTCTTTGGACCCGAGGAACACCATTAGAAGGTCATATTTGTTCGAGCTGCTAGAAAAAGTGAAACCTCGTTTCTGCCACTCTCTTATGGAGTACCTGCGTATTCGGTGACTTCATATGTCCTTGCATAGCCGTCTTAATCGAGCAACCATTGTCATGGTTTAACATGAGCCAGACATCGACAATCTTGCATCATCTTCCGATGTCATCTTGATGTTTGATTTGTTAAGTAGTCTTTTCCACATATATAACATTGTTATCAAATGTAAACTAATTCTGCTATAGATGCATGATCCGATAATACCTAGCGGGAATGCATAATGCTGTTTGTCTCCTTGTGAATCAATGGTCAAAGTATCAATACATTTTATCTTAATTGCAGATAAATGATGGTTCCTGTTTATCCAACATGCAATGTGTGATGAGTTCTGACGCCGAAGGCTACGATCAGGTATATTTTCTTGTAATTTAATATTTCCTGGTTTATGTAACTAGAATTTTTCAAGTGTCACACGGTGACTTTTAATGGAGTAATGTAATTAGAAATTCTCAAGTATGTCAGATGGTGACTTTTAGACACTTTCTTATAGTGATTAACTATTCTCTTGATACGTATTTTGGAGAGAAATTAGAAATATTTGACAAAGTTGAATGTCATACCATCATTCTAGTAAATAATATCATTGAAAAGGCAATACAAAATCCTGATCATTGCAATCAATTGCCATGTCAAATTTTTTACTGTAGATGAATTTCTCAGGTGCACTATATTTTTCAATTTAAGACTATCTGAAAAATTGTAAACATGGCCCTGCTAAAGAAAATGAAACTTATGACCTTGTCAATGTGTCATTAGAGACTAGGAATATGTGTGTTGCCTTTGTACTTATACCTTGACATATGTCATGGCTAAACTACTCCTGGAAGTAACTGTCTTCAAGCTGACTAGATGGAACAACTTATTCCAAACATTTATCTTGCAGTTCCGAAATCACATTGTTCAGTAATTTTAAGGTACACTGCTTGCTAGATGCTTAACTCTTCTTCTTTTGACTATATCTTGGAAAAGTTGTATATTTCTGGTTTTGTTGTCAGGTAGAATCAGGTTTTCTCACAACCGGGACTTCTGTACTAATAGAAGGCACTGTAGTTAGCAGCCAAGGATCGAAGCAAAAGGTGGAGCTAAAGGTGGCAAGACTTATCTTGGTAAGTGAACTTATGTTAAGGCTTTCTTTTGTGAAATATTAAAATAATATTAGCTAAAGCAAACACTTGTAATTAAAACTCTTCTAATTGTGGCACTGGATTTTCTCATTTAAAAGTTTTGGGCAGGCATATCAAACTTGTACATTCAGTTATTTTCAAGCAAAAGCAAAAGTAAAAAATAAGAGGAAAGAGGGAGTGAAGTTGTATTTCTCAGTGCATATAAAAGATTGTACAAATTCAGTGGTACAAATGACTCCATGTTAAAGAATGACAAAAAGTAAACTGGTATTTGCTAGCCTTGTAAGACCTTTTTTTAGTGGGTATCCATGTTAATTTGTGGAACTTATCATTCCTTTCTGGGTGTTCTTTTTTTTTTATTATAGAAGGATTTATTTTCATAAAGCTTCTTCTCATGCCGTAAAATATCCTGGGGTAGCCTTGGGGTCTAAATATAGGAAGATTTATTTTTGGAAAGACTTCTACTGACACATGTCCATGAGGGTTAGAATACCTTCTGCCATGTATGTCTCAGCATGTATACTGAGATTTACTGACAGCATCTTAAACAAGCATAAAATTTTATGCATGATAGTGTGTTCTATCCTTGGATTAAATTTACGATATATAGAATGGTGTGGAACCCTAAACCTGGAATTGCAAATAGAATTTTCATGCTTAACTTTCTCTATTTTGTTGACTTCATTTGCATTTCTCTTGTTTCCTTCTTGGCACAGATAGGGAAAAGTGATCCATCAACTTATCCTATCCAGAAAAAGAGAGCAACTAGAGAATTTTTGAGAACCATAGCTCATCTCCGTCCCCGAACAAATACATTTGGTGCAGTATGGACATGCTTCTTTCTTTTTTATTATATTTCAACAGTTCTATCACTTGTATATGGGCACATCAAAATGATATTTTAAGTGCAGTATTATATTAATTTTTGTTATTTATGTAATTCTGATATAATCTTATTCTGTAGGAATCGTATCTTAATGCTTCAATAAGGGGGTTAATTACAAATTACCCCTTGCAATTAGCTACCTTTAGCATTCCGGTTCCTATACTTTCAAAAGTTACATTGATATCTCTATAGTTGTGGAAGTGAAACATCTAGGCACATTTACCCTAACGCCGTTGGTTTTACTTATAGAAACACGAAAACAAAGGGTAAAAGGATAATCTTAACGTTCTAGTTGATGGTGACAGACGACATCGGTGGTGGCGGATGACTTCGCCGTTGGGGGTCACGGGTAGCTGTTTTGGATGAGAGCGTGGCGAGAGGTGAGAGTCACTCTCCATGCGTCAACACCGACGCAATTCTCGAGTGGCGAAAGGATCGTGAATGAGGCAGTGGCTCTCCCCAAGGCCGTCCAGGGTCACCTGTAGTCGATCCAGGAGCTTCGTATGGAGCTGGAGGAGGATAGGAGTGCGACAACCTCAGCTGCGATAGAGGCCATGTTAATGATCCTCTGACTCCAGCGTGAGAAGGTCGAGGTCCAGATGGAGGTGCGCCGGTTCAAGCGCTTTGTCGAGGAGAAGATGGCGCACGACCAGCAAGAGATCGCCGCCCTCGAGGACCTCCTCCTGAAGTACCTACGAGATCGAAACCTATCGCCACCACCTCTTCAATTCCGACATTGGTGTTTCCAATGCCCCTGAATCTGAGCCAAAGTCTCCAGATGAGGCCACCATTACCAACGCCCAATTTGACTTTTCATGCCAGCCACCATTGCATGACCAACAAGAGATCGTTGGCATCTCTTGCTAGTCGTCTAGTGATGGCCGACATGGGAAGTCGAATTGGGCATCGACAATGGTGGCCTTATTTGGAGACCCTGGTTTGGATACAGGTGCATCAAAAACACCAATGTTGGAGCTGAAGAGGCCGTGGCGGTAGGTTTCAACCTTATAGGAGAGGGAGAGAATGGTCTCGTCATACTTCAGGAGGAGGTCCTCGAGGGCGGCGATCTCTTGCTGGTTGTGTGCCATCTTCTCCTCGGCGAAGCTCTTGAGGGATCATCAACATGGCCTCCATCGCGGTTGACGTTGTCGCGCTCCTCTCCTCTAGCTCCATATGCAGCTCCTAGATCGACTACAGGTGGCCATAGACGGCCTTAGGGAGAGTCACCGCCTCGTCTGCTATCCTTTCGTCGTTCAGCAATTGCGTCGTCGTTGACGCAGGAAATGCAACCCTCACCTCTCGCAATCACTCTCCTCAGCCACCTGCGGCCCTTAGCAGCGCCATTGTCTGCCATCCTCAGCTGGAATATTAAAATTATTTTTTTGTCTTTTGTCTTCGTGTTTCCGTTGGTAACACCAACAACGTTAGGGTAAATGGTTCTAAATGTTTCTCTTTCGTAACTATAGAGATGTCAATATAACTTATTAAGGTGTAGTGATCGGGATGTTAAAGGTAGTTAACTACAGGAGGTAATTCATAATTAGCCCTCAATAAGGCTATATAGAAATTTAATTTCTTACATTAGAAGCGATCTTCTTTGGTGGATGAAGAGTCATTTCCATGCAATTCATTTAAGAGTTGTTCCAAATATATGTCATATGACCCTCAAGGATCTCTGAAGTTGTATAAAGAAGTTCTTGCCAATGGCCAAGAGAACTTATAGAAGTTGTAAAGAAATGCTTATATAATAACTTTGTACAAACTCAAGATGGACTACCATATCTAAATATAGAAGACTGTGGAAATTTACACTGAGAAGGACTTGTTATAAACAAAAAAAATCAATTGTATTGTTCCTGCTTAGGTTACCGCTTATATCACAGTAACATGAACAGAATGGTCCTTCCTTTTTCCATCCTCTTTGCTTTGCCATTAAACAACTTTGGTTCATTGAATCTAGATACGTACTGAAGCTCAAAATTATTATATTGCTCTATCTACAGTATAAATAAAAAACTGAAATAAGAAATGACACTTGGCTTATTAACCTAGTCAGTTCTTAGGGACTGGGAAATCTGCTGCCAAAAAGGGGCTGCAAGTCCCTGTTAAATAAGATTCCTTTGTTTATCCATTGGGTCAGATCCTTGTCCATTTTATTCTTCCTTCTTTTTCTAAATAAGATGAACTTCTGCCTTGCTTCCTAGTATTCATAGAACTCTATGGATCCTCTTTCCTTTTTTTATCTCATATGAATCAACACAGTTTCTAACTTTATTAATCTATTGTGTGCATGTCATGGCACCTCCTAGGCCCCATCTTCTAGAGTTGAGTTAGTCTTTGCTTGATTGACTTGGGGGCACAGTTCAAGTCAAGTCTGGTCTGCTCTATAACAATTGAGTACCTATTTTAATGGGCCATAAAAACTTCAAATCTTTGCAATTCAGTATACTCTCCTGCAAGTGATATTCTAGTAGTTGATTATTCCTGTAAAGCAATGTTTGAGGAACCATACTTGGGAACCTTGGTAATAATTATTTGGAGAAGGTATAGCAATCTAAAACTGACAACCCAGAAGTTCCTTGTTTAGCGCACACAAAATCTGTTAAGATCCTTTGCCCACAAATAAGTATGTTTATAAGGGATGATTTGTAGGTGAAATTAATTTGTCCAGATGTCTTCTGTTTTCATGTTATTTTAGCTATATAATATAAAATACCTAGCTGGTAGTATGCAATCGTCAATAAATACCTAAGATGAAATATGTTTTTTTGGGTTTTCTCATGTTTTTTTTTTTCATTTTACTTGCCATCTTATGGCACATAATCAGTTTGGAGTCTTTATCTTCAGTTTCTACATATATCTCCATTTTATATATATTTGAGCTGTTATTGATTTTGGGTTTCTTCATAGTGGTATCAACAAATCCTTGCTCTTTTTTTTAGTTTAGTACCAAGAAAGAGAGTCATTTTTGTAACTGTTCATTGTTAAACCCCAAAAATGGGCTTACTTTGTTTGTGGATGCTTGTTTAGGTCACTAGGGTGAGGAATGCATTGGCGTATGCAACACACAGGTTTTTTCAGGAAAATGGATTTGTTTGGATCTCAAGTCCCATTATCACTGCTTCAGATTGTGAAGGAGCTGGGGAACAATTCTGCGTGACAACATTGGTATGTTGAAATCAAATATCATTAAGTTTTAAGCAAATCATTTGGAACAAATCTACATATTTATGACTTGCTGTCTGAATGGCTACTATTTTCATCCTTGTATCTTTTCCTTTGTAATTGGCCATTGACCAGTGTGCTGCTGGAACAGGAAAGAAAAGAAATTTTAAAAAAGAAGACCAAGAGCCTCATTCAATGTTGAAACAGATTGTTAGGTGTGGACTCCACATTTCTGCCTCCCTCTTGGTTGCTATACTTTCCGCATCACATGTGTCAAGAAGGACCCGTGGCACTGAGTCCCATGATTTGATGGGGTTGATCTCTCCTCCATCTCTTGCCTTCTTCCCCTGTTTCTCTCTCCCTTCCTGTAATCTTTCTCCCCTTAACCTGATTACTGTTCTTAACCTGATTACTGTTCTGTCTTTTCTCCTTTACTCACTGCCACCCAAGAGGCAGAGAAGGGTGATGAAATGAGGCGAAGGACTGGAATGGTCTTTTGTTATAAAAGCTGTTTCTGTTCTTTAAGCTTGATCATTTTACTTATGGGGCAGAAGAGCCCATTTCTAAAGGCTTAGATCAGCCATCTGGTAGTCATTTGTCAGGGTCCACAGGCCCTGCACCTATAACGAGTTTCAAAGACCTAGTTCTGGTTATTGGGCCTGCAGTTGCTCAATCTGTTTCAACTGATGTGGCTGAAAAAGGCGGAAACATATTGGTTTCTGCTATAATTTATGTCTACTTTCTTTTTCATTTGATACCTTTTATTCTACAAATATTGGTCTTTTACTTAAGCTTTTATGTGTTTTTTTTTCTGAGGCAATTGAAGTTAGTCTACGCTTAAAACATGTAAGGGATATGTTTCTAACCTGTCAAATATCTATCAGGATTTCATGAGCGTCTAATTCCTTGCCTAAAGCTTCTTTGATAGGACATAAAAAAATGTAGTTAAAAAGGAGGGAGACTAGCCTTTTAGAGTTCTTCACTTTGATGTGTGGATAGTGAAAATGTTTAAATATTTTATTTTATTATATTAACTTTGATGATGTTACTTTGGCAGATATCAAATGCTGGAGAAAGTGATTGTCCACTCAAAAGCATCCCCACTACCGAGGAAGGGAATGTTGATTGGTCACAGGTTATTGTCTTCTTAGCTTGGCAGAGATATTAAATAATCTATTCTTTGTCTATACAAGTTTGCTACAAATAATGAGCAAGCAGAATGTAGTTTTTTTTTCTAATAAGCCCTTCATATTGTAATATAGCGACAGTAAAGAAGCAGTTATTTCTGTACACAATGGCTTATTAGCCCCACATTTCCTTCAAATTGAATCAAAATTCTAACGAAAAATGAAAAAGGTCATACAAGTCATGGTTCTTGAGGGGTTTTTTCTGGCTTATCTGTTTTCATGTAGGAGCCTTATTGTATGCTGCTCTATAACCAAAAAAACTTTACATTTCATTATTGCATGCTAGATTACCGAAAAAACTTCTGATTTCTGATATGGTTTTTCCTATTGGTTTCTTGTGCATTTGAACAGTTAATAACAAATTCTCTTTTGAATCATTGAATGAACAAACAATTACACTTGCTTGTCACCTCAACATTCATTCGATAATTGTGTGGGGATATGATATATTTGTTTTTCCATGTGGAAATTCTTTGATGCATGTCTTATGAACAATTAATCATACAACTGCTTGAGAATAAATTGGACAAAACTATTAAGGTGGACTGAACATGTCCTAAGGGAACAGATAACTTCTTAAGAGTTGATTATTAGTAGTTCAAGAAGAAAGAGAAGAAGACATGAGAAGATTTTATAACAGAAACAGAAAGGGACCGGGTAGCCCTTAGTTTGACTGGTGATATTGTACTCCTGAATGAAGCCTAATGGTGGGTGCTTATTCCACATCCATAGATGGGTTGTGGAAAGGTTCCATGTAGCTCACTTGAAATTGTAATATCTAACATTTGAAGAAATCTCTTTAAAATAACTTAACTGGATATCATACTTGTGAGTTATCTTGCTTACAAAAGTTGATGAGTTCTGTTTTTGGGTGAGATTTGTACATATAACATGGTACTACAAATACAGAATAAGTTTTTAAGGTGGGCATGTACAATTGCTGTCTGTTTCTTGTGTCAACAGTACTTTGTATTTGGTTTTCTTTTTGTCATATGCAAATACAATTGTTCTTGTATTCCCTAAAATCTGGCACTAATGGACTTTCTTCTTTTGCTGTCAGGATTTCTTTGGGAAACCTGCATTTTTGACAGTTTCTGGCCAACTCAATGCTGAGACATATGCTTCTGCTTTCTCTGATGTAGTAGTTCCTTCCTCCATAACACCTTGATAACATGCTTGAGTTGCAATTACATGATCAGGTTCTTTGATGATTTGTACATCATTGATTGTGAATGGTCTTGATTGCTTAGGTGTACACATTTGGTCCTACTTTCAGAGCCGAAAATTCAAACACTTCAAGACATTTGGCAGAATTTTGGGTACTTGAGGCACCTTGTTTTGATTATGATGTTCAAGCCTCATAATTATTAACATATTTCCATATAGAATTTCTGAACTTTATTTTTTTTCGTAAACCTAGATGATCGAACCTGAACTTGCGTTTGCGGACCTGAACGATGACATGGCCTGTGCTACTGCATATCTCCAGTATGTAGTAGGTTTCTTCTTCAAATCCAGTAAATCTGCTTTCTATTTACACTGTAGCTTGTGTTATTTTTGTCTGCAACAAGCCTAAACATTGCCTTTTCTTGTTCCTTATGTTCATCTGCAGTATTCCATTCTTTATCCATTTTGCAGGTGAAGTATATTCTTGAGAATTGTAAAGAAGACATGGATTTTTTTAACACGTGGATTGAGAAAGGAATTATTAATAGATTGAAAGTATACTCTCTATCTTACCCTTTTGATTGTTTATTTTTATAAGAGCAGTTAATATTTTCCTTTTCATTTCGTATTTAATTAGCATCATAGAATTCCACATGGAACTTTTCATCTAATCTACTATTTTTTCTGCTTCTTCTCTTTCAACATTTGTCAGGCTGTGGTCGAGAAAGATTTCATTCAGTTGACCTATTCTGATGCTGTTGAACTACTTCTTAAATCTAAAAAGAAATTTGAATTCCCGGTAACGTATCCCTATAAATTTTTCTCTAGCATATTGTATTGTTGGTAAAAAATACCATTTGGTTTAAATGGCTATGACATCCATGAGTCTTTCTTAACATATATCTTTTGAGCTATTCATAACTTTGCTTTATATCTCGATTTGCAATAATTCCTTATCATTTTTGGTTATGCAAGTTGACATCATTATTCTGACAATTTATTTTCCACATGAAAACAATTGAATTGTTTATCTTCAGTTTTCTTCTATATGCTGGTTGAACCAAAATTTTTTATTCCCACTCATGTTTTGTCATGTATTGTTATTCTGTGAAATGGATCAGTTTAGATTCTGCCCTTTGACTTTATAACTTTATAGCTGCTGATCTATGTATGAATAGTTCTGCAAAGTAAAAGAATAAATATGCTTCAGTATAACACATTACGATCAAGATGATTTCATGGCCACCATCTTTGCTTACTTTGGACCTCTGCAAATGCTTGGCATAATGATCAGTTATTGTAGTTATAACAAGAGCAAAGCATTGGAAGTTGTCTAGTTGACCTATCTTACTATATTCCATGTTCCATGATAATAGCTCTACAAGCACATAACATTAGCATATACTGACATCAAGTTTATCAGTCGGCTTGTTTTAACTAGTCATGATTGTCTTTTAATGATCAAGCCTCAGCACTGTTGAATTATCTGTAAAAAAAGCTTCTCCAGCAATAATTTGGTGTCAAATCTTATTTCTACTACAGTGAGGTTTTTTTAACCCAATTATAATTTTAGGATGCTATGATGTCTCGTTTACCGCCAATAATCTACAGAAAAGTTTCAGTGCTTTTGTATAATTTTAAGTGGATAACTTTGACACATTCCGTGCAAATATCTTATAAATCTGGTATGTAAAAGTTAATGATGATATCTATTATCTAGTGTCCACTTCTGCTTCTCTAGATACATCATGATCTTTTTATCTGAAAAGTCTGGCAATTCATGTATTCTTTAACTTCGATAGGTAAAATGGGGTTTGGACCTGCAAAGCGAGCATGAAAGATACATCACTGAAATTGCTTTTGGTGGCCGCCCAGTGATAATTAGAGATTATCCCAAGGTGTGTCTCAAATAGGGCCTCTCATGTCTGCATGTCAAGATGAAATTTGGCAATTAAACTTCTTTTTTCCCCCTTTGCTTTCATCCTTTAGGAAATTAAAGCATTCTATATGCGTCAAAATGATGATGGGAAGACAGTTGCTGCTATGGATCTGCTGGTTCCCAGGGTAAGACATTTCTATAGCTGATGTTCCATGTACTTGAGCTTGAGATCCAGGTTCATCTTTTTGAGACTGTAAGAGCATGAAATTTCCGACAAATCCTCTGAGTAATGCATGAAACTGCACATATGCCTTTCTAAAAGAGTCAATTTGACATCCTTTAGCGCATGCATATACAGTTGATACAATTTAGAATGCCAATTGAAATACCAAGGATAATGGACAAATTTGATATTGATGTTATATAAGAAAGGTGTACTGAGCATTAAAAATTATAAGGAAGTTAGCTCAATTTACTTTAGAACTTATATCGACTTGCAACATTTAAGAGAGGTAAAGCCAATATAGTCTTGTTAAGCCTAAGTCGAGGATTTCATCTGCCAGCTGCACTGAACTGTCGTAATTGGTGCATATACTGTCGGCATGATTTGATAAATACCTTGCTTGCTCTCTCCTTTCCTTCCTCCTATCATCATGGTGCCAGTTAACCTTGCTTCATTATTGGCCACTATTGTGCCATCATCTGCTGGGACAGCATAAGCTTTGTTGTCAATTCACTCATACTAATCCTTTTTAAACTTTGCCCCTCACCCCCAAAAAATGACAATCTCCTCTGATGATACATGCCCTGTAGGCATGAATCGTTAAAGAACTTTCCTCACCCACGCCTTCTATTCCTCCTATCATCATGGCTCCGATTAACCATGCCACACTATTGGTTATTTTGACATCACATGCTGGTGCAGCATCACAACCTATCTTGTCAATCCGCTTATGTCCATACTTCTTCAATTGTTTTTTCTGTATCAATCTAAAACTGGTTCCTGAGTGGATTGGTATTAGTACACATGGTATGTACTGACCTTTTTCTGATCAGGACAAGCCAGACAAACTGCCAAAGGTGTATTACTACTCTGACACTAACTTAGTGGTACAGTCTGATCAGCATAATCAGTATGACTTAGCATGATACTTTAGCTGAGTTTTGGTCTGAAATCTCAGATCATTGTGCACTAAACTTGTTTATGCTTTATACGTGCATCTTGATCACTGCACTTATAGTGTCAATGTGATTTCTGTCACTTATCTGTTGTTCTTCACATGTTATATATAATGCAACCTGGTGATGCTGTTCCTTTCATGTGTGAAGATGGGAATTTCTTTTGGTGCACGACTAATGCCACATGTATTCAGAACCTATAATGCCTAATGTGATCCTCATAAGCAAAATAATTGACTCCAAAGTCCATAAGATTTGCTTCAGACGGTCTCAAAATCTTCTATTCTTTGCAATTTCATATTCTTTTCATGAGTTCTTAATATGGTAAGACTGTTTTATGTACCCCATGTGTACTTTGCTACTATTTGTTGTGAAAAGTTTAGGTTCTCTGCTTGCACTTCTCATGTAATTTCCTAGAATTCAATGTATTAAGATATATGTTTCAAAAAGGAGGGTCATGTCTCTATTGGGAAATTTTGCTAATCTGTGTTTGTCAATGTGACTCGGTGACCAACAAGGTATCAATAGATTAGATATCTGAAGAATTCTTGGAAGCTTCATAATTTATTAAAAAAACACTAAATAGAAATGGCATTTTTGACATCACCATAGTTTTTGTTTTGGCGTAATGTTATACGATATCAAAAAGGCTTATCATCAAAGATCAGACACAAACATTGGCGAGCCGGACATCAGCTTTGATACTGTTGGACTAAAAGGTGTGCTACATATATGCTATAGCATGCTAAAATAAAGGCACATGAATATGTCGTAAGTAGATCTACAACCTCTGGCTTTATACATCATTCAATTTGCATGTTGCCTACACTTTTGCTCTACATAACTGTGAGATGCTTGTTCATGTTTGTTCTTTATAGAAATCATGAAGGTGATGGATTTACGGTAAAGTCTATATTTATCCTATCTATCAGGTCGGTGAGCTTATTGGTGGAAGTCAAAGAGAAGAACGCCTTGATTATCTTGAAAGCCGCTTGGATGAGTTAAAGCTTAACAAGAATAGCTACTGGTGGTATCTTGATCTTCGACGTTTTGGATCAGGTTGGGAAACTCTTGCTTGTATATTAAACTACTGGTGGTTTCTGTATTCAATCATCTGCTTTCCCTTAAAAAGAAACTCTCTCTCTCTCTCTCCAGCTATAGGTAATTAACTATGACAGTCAGCGAAAGCTTTCTTCTATTGTGCATCAAAGCTTTGCTTTGAGAACAAAATAGTCTCCTGTTCGGTTGCCTATGTTTTCTGCTAGACACCAACAACTCTTCCCATATAACTATGGCAAGAGGGCATACGAAGAATAAATGGTTGGCTATTTGATGCAAAAGGCAATTTGAACTTCGCAGTCAACACTTCTCCATCAACTTGCCTTAAGTAAAATGTTTCCCCTTGATTACTAGGCACAAAACAAGATCAAATCTGGGAAATCTCTGACTTGTACAAATCAACTTTAGGAATTCCTTCCTGTTCTGGTTACATGCATAAACAGTAAAAACTTGATTGGTATCAGGAATGCAAAACCCCATGTTGTTGTTCGTAAAAGGCATCCGTCTGATTTCATTCCAAATACTCTGTTTCAAGGTTAATAGCTGGAGGCAAATGCAAGTTACTGGTCACAGTGATATCATTTACTCTGTTAGTGTCAAATTGAGATTGTTCACTTAGGTAGCTTCAATTTATGATGCAACAGGACCTTTTATCAACAAATTATTAAACCAGAAAGAAGCTTTTTTCCAATTCCTATCTGATTGACAAACAATTTTGAAGTTCTTAGTTTTAACACATTACTTCACTCCTAACGAGTATCAAATGTTGGGTTAATGCTCCCTATTCATCTATTTCTAAGCTGAAAATTATGTATCAGTATACGTGCTAGTATCTGACATTATGTGGCATGGAGGCGACAACCATTTTCAAGTTTTATGCTTCATAGTATGGCCATTAAATTCATAAAGTTAGATGAATTATTATCCCTATTTTGTTACAGTTTTTTTATCACCTTGATATTAATTTGGTTTGCACGTATAACTCAGCCTGATGATATACCTTATAATACATCCTGCCATCCCCATGTAACAAACTCCTAGCCATTGCTAACCTTTGAGAGTCCATATATGTGAAACTCACCTTTTTTTTGTTTGAATTTTATTTATGACATCCTTTTGAAAGTTTCTTCAGTTTTTTAACAGTTAGAGTTAATAATTCTTGCTTTCTCCTGCTTGTTTCAGTTCCACATGCTGGATTTGGTCTGGGATTTGAGAGGCTCGTGCAGTTTGCGACCGGGATTGAGAACATAAGGGATGCCATTCCTTTCCCACGCTCTCCTGGCTCTGCAGACTTCTAATGAACCGTGAGCAGTGCCTATTAATGTTATCCCTTTTAACCCTTATCGAAATTTAGCAGATATCAGCCATACAATTTAGCAGATATCTCACATTACAGGCCATATATCTATCATTCATTACCAAAATGAAAGGAGATTCCAAATTCACAACGATGGGACTGAAAGCTTGTTGTCGCGATTTTGGTTAAGTAATGGAGTGTCAGTGGACATAAATGTTTCTGATGAAGAGCAGTAGTTCTTCTACCTTTTATGCTTTACCTTGTGACCGGAGGCAGCGATAGGGCGAACATGCGACCCGCTCCATTGGCGCAGTCAATCACAACAGGCAAGTCTTAAACAGATAAGAAAAGTATTGTTGTCTCGGCGAACAGGGCTTCCATTTCCTTCCTTTGAAGTTGTAATATTTATCGGAGGATAACTGTAAATTGTCAATCCAAATATTGTCAAATTAGCACACTATAAGTTACAGAACAAGCCTATGTCTGTATTTGTATCTTCATGTTTCTTGAGCCAAAACTTGTCAAACTGCTGGTCTGCCTCCCAGGAAGCACCCTCATTGTGTCAAGGCTGTCTAAATCTTGTTGCAAGCGCATGCCAAGTGCCGCTTCATAATGAGGGATCCTTTTTGTGTCTGTTTACAGGCTCTTTACAGCCTCATGAAACGCTGTTGGACTCTCCTTTTCCTTACAAATCGACAGTAGTTGGGTGTCGGCTGGGCCGGCAGCTCGACGTCCACAAGAAGCATACAAAGAAAAGTAAGCTTCGTTGATGCCTTTCTATCCAATTATGGCTTATTCATCGGTGCTAACTGTGGCTCCGCAGATGGGTGCCATCTCATGGCAGGCAAGCAATAACCTGGAACTAAAAAGACCTCCATGCCGTACGTCACATCTCAGCCGTCCAGTGCAGATCGGACGAACCACCCGAAGGAATCGATGGTTCCACGAGAGAGAGAGCCAGTCAACACGGCTGCATGCAATTAAAGGCCCACCATCATTGGCCGTGCCACTGTTGTCCTCCGCCGTATCGATGGATCGGAGACAGCACCTACCCCCGAATAATTAGGCACCAGCCTTGAGGTAAAAGAACAGATCCATTCAAAAGTTTGACCTTGCTTGCCGATGTTGCTGTGGTGCAAACACCACTTCGACGGTGGTAACACTGCTCACTTACCTAATCATGTGGAAAACGAGGCTGTGCGCGTCAAGTACGTTACTGGTGCCGCGCACAGGGCCGAAGGAAGCGGAGATGAAGGTGAAGAAGGAGCTTTGCAAGTGGCGAGTCGAAAGCCAGGAAGAATCATTCAGCAAGAAGAACTGGAAATCAATAGCAACGAACTCGAGCAGCGGTGAATTAACATGCTTAATTCTGGAGCAAGGTTTCAGATCTCTGTCGGAGGAAGTCATAGGTTACAAAATGAATCACCAGATCATTATTTCTACATTAAAAAAAAAGTTGATTTTGTTTCCTCTAAAATTCATATGTAACCTCGAACTAACTGTAACTATTTGCTTCATGTACAGCTCCCGAGTTGGGATGCATGAAGAATGAAATCTCAGCTCACCGTGTGGTTGGCGACGAACTCTGTATCCGAAGCAGCAGACAGAGCCGCATCGTCGTCCGCCCGCGCAGGCAAGTTGAGATCAATTACTCCGAGAGCACGGTTGAATTTGGCGTGATCGCTTGCGGTGGTCATGGTGGTGGCCGCGGAGGATGTTGAGTGTGATCGCTTGTGGCCGCCGAGAGCCTGGCCGGAGGCGAAGACTCTGAGGCAGAAGGGGCACTCGTAGACCTTGGCGTCCGCGTCGGCCTCGAAGTCGTCGTCGCCGCCGTCGGTCCGCTGTCCGACGGCCGGCATACAGCTCCTGGGCTTGTGGTTGTGGCGGCTCGCCCGGTGGCCGCCTAGCGCTTGGTACGACCGGAACACTTTCTTGCACTTCCCGCACTGGTACCTGCTCCGCCTCCTCCGCGGCGGCCGCGAACGGGAGGTGATCCGACGGACATTCCCCTCCTCCTCATCGCCGCTGGTCCAGGAGTCGCGTGAGAGCATCATGAGGCAGAGTGCGACGTCCTCCTCCGTCGTGACGTCCGATGCCGAGCTCGCCGGCTCCGGCCGCGAGTGACCGCGGCGGGCTCGCTTGGATCGGCAACGGTGATTGGCGTCGGTCTCGCTCTCGCCGTCCTCGACGACAACGTAGGTGGACCCGACGGCGGCGAAGGCGGAGGAAGACTCCGGGCCCTCGACGCGGGACCTCTTCCGACCCTTCACCCTGAGGCCACAGGAAGCTTGTTCGGTAAGCTCCCCCTCCGCCACCGCGTAGCCGGCGGGGCAGTGATGGCCATGGAGCTTGGGCGGAGGGGTGGCAGAGCTTACGTGGGAGCGCATGTGGCCGCCGAGAGCGCGACCGCTGGGGAAGCGGCGGAAGCATATGCGACACTCGTGCTTCTCCATACGAAGCAAACAAAAGAGCAACCAAAGCGACGGAAGGAGTAGGAAGAGACGTCTTTGGAAGTGTGAAAGCTTTTCTTTACTTAAATATTAAGTAGGCGACAAGCATTCCTCCACCGAAAGATTACACGCAGCTCCACATGAACCAGAGAGAATTATGGGGAGCATTTAGAGAGAGAGAGAGGGAGAGACAAAGGCAAAGAGGTAAGTGGTTGTTTCTCTAATTAAAGCAGGGCACAGGGAATATATAAGCGTTTCGGAAAGGTTTATTCCCAAACTCATGCATCTTTATACCCTCCCTCATGTGTTTGGTACTCAACTCAGGTGCTTGAGGTCTTCGTCCCAACTTATCTCCACAGCTGACAACATTAGAAAAGGTGGGGAGGGGGAGGAATCATATGAAGAGCACAACACAGAACATTTTAATTACAAATTATATTTTTTTAGTTAGAACATTTTAATTTTTAAACTTAACAAATTTATATTAAAATTTTTATAATTATAAAAATAAAATATCTAGCTTTATTTACTTTAACGATGTTGGTTTTACCAATCACAATATGAAAACGGTGAGCAAAGGATCATTTCTACGTCTCACTCACGTATGTTTTTGATAGTGACAGATGATGGCATCATTGGGATCGTATGTAATTATTGTAGACGAAGAGGAATAACGATGATAAAAGGTGAGGCGATGAAATAAATGTCGACGTCCCACATCAGCATCAGCATTGATACAGCTGTCGAGTGGCATCGACATAAATGTAGAGTATTGGTATTACGTTGTCACCTCATCTTTTATCATCGCTTTTTCTTCTCATCTACAATAGTCTCCTGTAACTCTAACGATATCGTCTATCACTATTGAAAATGTAATTATGATGTTAAAATTATTATTTTACTTATCGTTTTCATACTTTTTTATTTTCATAACTATAGAGATTTTAATATTTTATTTTTTTAAAATTAAAAATTAAAAATACCAAATAGGTCGAACTATAAAAATAAATTATAATTACTCCTGATAGGTAAGCAAGAATTCTAGTTTCGCCCAACATTACAGCGAGAATGAGCGAAACAGAGTAAAAGATAAATTAACCAAATTGTTATAATGGCAGGTTGAAGATTGAAGATTAAAGATTGAAGAAATAAAAAATGGTAGGGATGTTCTTACAAAAACATGTACCCTCGATAATTTTAAGATCGATTCGATCCGTCTTTACTTGTTTTAAAATCATTCATGTATTTTTGTGCTCTTCTTCGTTCATCGAATTAACTAATAAAGAACTCATTTGCAGTTTTCTTTTCCGAGAAATAAAAAAAGGGAAACGTTGCGTGGCTTCTTCTTCCGCTGCGGTCTCTGAAGAAGAAGAATGGATATCCAAGAAAAAACAAGCAAACAATTGCAGCTTTGCTATCTCACATACAGACCACAATTCATCCTCCCACCCTTGCTCTGCAAACAGACCACCGCGACCTACGAGTGGACGGGGCATCTGAGGGCGGGGAACGTCGCGCCGTGGGCCGTCGCTCGAAAGCCGATGGGCCAGAGAAGTAAAGCCCGCATGATACACGATCGATGATTCTAGGGTTGATCGGGACGGCTTTCTCTTCTCCTCGACCCGGCCGCCGGAAAGGGGCTGGTCAGGCCCTCCTGCTCCTCCCGCTCTCCGAAGAATCGAAGCAGCAAGTATGGACTACGAGGGCGACGACGATGATGGGTAAGCTGGTTACCCTCTCGATCCCTTTCTTTCGTTTTACTACTGTCGTTTCCTTTACGATTTAAGACTTCATCCCCAAGAGAATCGAAGGTCGATTTCCCGAGTTTGTATTAGATGTGTGTTTCTGTGATCGTGAGGCTGTGTCACGAGGGTAACAAAGTCACAGATCCATCTGTGCCTTTATTAGCCGGTTGCTGATTGACTTCTACTGTAAAATGTCCTTGTTCTTGGATTTTTACCTTGCTAAAGTGATTTCATAATTTACTGATTTGTCGACTTCACCTAAGCAGGACATGCGAAGCGATAATTCCTGGTCTGCCTGATGATTTGGCCTTGAGGTGTTTGGCAAAGATCTCGCATGGATATCATGGCTTGCTAGAATGTGTGTCAAAGAAATGGAAACGAGCGATCAGGAGCGTGGATTATGCTCATGTAAAGGCCAGGGAGGGGTGGTGTGGGGATTGGCTGTTTGTTTTGGGAGCCGACAGCCCAACTCTGTGGCATGCTTATGATCCTGATGCAGATCGTTGGCACCCTTTGCCAAGAATGCCAGGATTCACTGATGATGATGAACTTTGCAGGTTTTCATGTGTAAGTGTGGGCAACAAGTTCCTGGTGATTGGTGGCTGCCACATATCACATTCAGAAAAGAGGTGCTGGGAGACGAGATCGTTGATGGTGTTCGATCCGTTCAAGAAGCAGTGGAAGGGTGGAGCTTGCATGCAAACAGCACGAACTGATTTTGCTTGTGCTGTTATCTCTGACAAGGTTTATGTGGCTGGTGGAAGCAATTCCAGCAGTTCTGAAGGGCTTGCTACCGCTGAAGTTTATGATCCTGATGCAGATAAGTAAGGTTCTTATGGATATCTTGTTAAGAATATGATTTTTTATATGTCTCAATGGCGAAAAAAAAGATCCATCTAGCTTACCTAAAATAGTTTTAACATTATGACTTTGTTGATGTTGGTTTCTTATGTAGGGGTCACACGTAACAAATAGCTATAAACATTTTCAGGTGGGAAGATTTACCATCAATGCCTTTCCCCCTAATCGAGGGCTTCAGCATATCCCATGGAGGCCAATTTCATGTTGTCGGCAAGAGAATCAGCAATTTTCAGCATGATACTTATGTTATCTTCAATCCGTCGGAGCAGAAGTGGCATGTTATGGAAGATTTGCCGCCAGTTTGTAAATTGACACGTGACACTACAACCATTATCGAAAGTGACATCTACAGCATGCTTCCGGATGGCACTGTTACCATGGTGATGCCTGATCAAAAGGGTTGGCATGCTTTGGGTGTATATCCTGCAGTGGTTCTACCAGACCATGATAGACCATTGAGTCCATTCGGGTTTGGTTTTATCGCACTTGGGAGCTGCATATATGTTGTTGGAGGTATGGTTCTCAAGTATAACACAAGCAATCATACGTATGCATTTGTGAAGCTAGATGCAACTAAATTCTGTGATCCAAGAACTTCACCACTAGAATGGAAGGATGCTAAACCTATGCCAGTACAAGCTTGTCGTATTTTAGGATGTGCTTCGATGGAGGAATAGAGTTCGTCCCGCTTTATATTGTATCCATCTTTGTAAGATGTTGTCACAAAAAGAAAGATCTGAATGGAAACCTCAATGGCTTCCAGCATGATATGATGTTTATTCAGAGAAGTGGTACGACCAATTACCTTGCAACCTTTGTATTGTATCCATCTTTGTAAAATGATGTTACAAAAGGAAAGATGTTTTGATTATTCAGAGAAATAGCAAGACCAATTACCTTACGATCTTTGAATTCTTTGTTATTAAATGGCTTATGCCTTGCTAGCTGGATTGGGAATAACATGCTGATTCTTGGTTTTCCATCCCGATCTATGTTTCCTTATGATTCCACAAAGGTGGATATTGACTCAGGGTACATAGTTCTGCATAAAGCTTATCTCTTTGGGTTTCAAGAAAGAAGGTGAGCATTTTTTTTTTTTACTTGGGCTTTTGATGTTGTAGCTTTGGATGCAATTTTTTATTAGCATATCTTTATAAGATGATGGCAATTATTGCTGCATTTTCAGGTAGATTGTTATAAGAACTTTAATTTTGTCAAATATCAGTTCTCAAATATTTCCATCATGTTGGCATGGATGGCACCATCTGCCTATGGTGGATGCCGACCGTGAAGGATTTTTGTGATCCTATAGTTGATGCTCCCAGAACTGGACTCAGCAACTTGGAGGCTAGCCTTGCCTTGGGCAGCATTTGTTCAAAACCGATGTCCTGGTATCTTTCCTCATGCATGTGTTTACAAGATATTGCTGCAAAAAAATTAGAAAAATACTATAGGATTTAGGAGGTGAACTTTTCTTTTCAGAGTCATTGTTTACGTAATGGTTAACCCTGTTAAATCTTGTACCCTCCAGTGTTCTCCTAGTCTTCTGCTCACCGAATGTCTTACCCTAGAAGAACTACCAGGAACTTATTCTGAGAGAGCTAACAGAGTACCGCTGAAGAGGACAAAGGCAAAGGAAAGAGAACAGAAGCAAACAAAGAAAGCCTGTTAAACACAAAGAATACGGAGTAAGAAACAAGAAGTCTGCCAAGGTATACTGTTCTATGTGCTCGTTAATTATGCCGAACATATTGTTCAGACTTTTCTCTTTGCTGCAAATGCACAACTATTGGCATGGTATCTCTGTTCATAATTAAGTTGATTGAATTGTATCACTTGCCAGCTTGACTTGAAAGGCACAATCAAACAGCAACTCCCAACAACAGGACACGAGTCCTGCAGGGACACATGGTATGTCTGTATGTTGTATTCTTGTCGGTTCATCGACCACTAAGGAATGTTAACATAAGCCTAGTGATCTCTACAATCTACTTGCAGGTCATTACCAACACTGTTTCCAAGGATCCGAAGATAACAACACAGAGCTCCTATGGCCGATGGCACAGAAAGAAGAAACCAACAGTGCTATCAGATTGTAGCCAACCAGATTAATGCCCACATCGAGCCCCTGTTATTGAGAGGTAAGGCGGAGGAGAAGCTGTAGAAAGCTCTGTTGGTATGCAGGAGTAGTGACCAGTAAGCCATGCATGGATGATGGCTGCAATCATTCTGATTTGAAACAAAGATCAAGTAACATGGTTGTACCTGAAAAAGGTTTCTGGCCCACTTTGAAAGGGGAAGCTTAATTGATTTGTATATCTACCTGCTTGTCGGCAGAGCATTATTAAGATGCCCCCTCAATTAATTAAATGCTTAAGGCTTCATCTTCTTGCCTTTTATCATCAGGAAAAAAGCAAGTCATGCAGAAAACCTGATTTCTGGAGTGTGCCTAGTTATACTTCCACAACCATTCTTTCTTTCCATGAGGATTGATGTGGATGAGTTGCATGTAGGAAACATCCATTGGCAGATTGTAATTACTTGATTAATCTTTTATCAGATCTTTTCAGGTGTACATTACCACAGGAAGCTTTTTGAAAGGAAATGATTCCTTCAATTATTAGTGAGTATTTTTGGCAACATCCAATTGCTTGATTAATCGTTTTTATCAGAATTCTCATGCATACATCACTCTAGGAAACTTTTCGAAAGGAAATTATTTCCTCAGTTTTACTGGGTTATTTCATGTAATGATCTCATTAGGTCCTTTTGTAGAACCCTACAGTCTTAGCATGACCTAATGCCAGTAGTCCCCACTGAAAACCAAGGGACCAAAATGTATCATGAATCAGTGGCAGCTCAAAAAGCTACATGTCAAGAGAAGCAATGCAGTCGGCTTTCCTTCTAATGTCCCACGCAAACAGGCGCTTTATTCCTTGTCCACTTGCCCGATGGGTGGTCTCCTTTCCCTGCAAGCAATGCTGCTGTGGTGGACTTTGGTTCCTTCTTCCCACCCCGGTAATCTCCACTCCCAGCTAATGTTCTTTCTACGAGACTGCTAATGTGCTACGAACAGCTAACATTAACTGCGTGGCACACGAAAGCAGATCGATCGCACGGCATTCGCAGCTTGCTTCTCTTTGGATTTTAACTGAACTAGCCGACAACGAGACGCAGGAATCCCGTATAGCACAAATCTACTCACCACCAAACTCCAAAGTAGTCAAAACAACACGCTGCTTTCACTTCTACCGCTCGAGCAGTCATGAGATTAATAGCATTCTCCTCTCCGCGTATTTGGTGTCGTGTGATGCTTTTGTCCTCTATATATCACTGTTGGGCTGTGCTTAGTGTTCTCTTTAGCTGCTCTCTTAGATCTGCCTCCCAATCTATCTTCTCCTGTGAGGAGAGACGACGAGAGGAAAGAGCAAGGAGAGGTGGCGGAGGTTCCCCATGAGTCTTCTGTGGGTTGCTGGCTTCCTTCTGTGGGTGAGATGGGCTCGTGGGACTGAGTACTGGAATGCGAGTGAAGTGGCCTCTGTGAACGATGGAGGTGGAGGCAGCAGCCCTCTGCTTGTGGGTCTGACTCTCATACAGTCGGCTGCAGCTAAGCATGCTGGTAATTCTCATGTTTTGCCTCCTCTCATCTGTTTCTTGGTTTTATCTGATCCGTGCACACTGTATGGTTTTTAGCATTTAGCATCTCGGTTCAAGATTGAAATTTAACAGGTTTCCATTAGGGTTTGTGATCCTCCTCTTGTGCTATTGTTTGTGGAATGATAGCTGTTCTCCCCCATCATTGTGCGTGGCATATTTGACTGGGGTTATAGTGTATGCACAAGTCTAAAGATCCATGTTGTTGAGCCTTCAAAATCATTTTGGTGATGATGTCTTTCCATTGGCACTCATGGCAATACTTTTATGAGGTCATATAATGATTGCCATTACAGTAATGTCATTCTTCTCCTTTATGCTTCCTATTTTTTGCCCCAGCCAGTTGTATTCTTAGCGGTTGGCCACTTTACTGTAAGGATGACTTTCAATTTTGTTGCCAAAATTTTCTTAATATGAATCATTTTTTCTGGAGTCTGATTAAAAGAAAACACCGAGACATGATGGTGCACAAACAGAAAGCTTTGGTTTTATGTCCAAGAACTAAATGGATTCTTTCAATTTTCCTTGGTATTCCATGTTTGTCATCCATTGAAGCCTCTCTCTGACCTTAAATAGTTCATCTTTGCCCCCTGATATACTAGGATATCTTTTCATCATATGAAACTCCTGTTATCGTAGTCTGAGGGTTTACTCTAATTAATTACAACTAATATAAATATTTGTACCGATCCAAATACATTATATCTGAGTAATGACTGGGTGATACTTGAAAACACTCGTATGAAATTTGTAACTTGACTCGGATAACAGGAAAGCAAAATGAAATAGTAGTCATATTAGACTGTCATATGTCTATTCATCTTATTTTATGAAAGGAACCTTTGGAATTTGATGCAAGTTTGTTTTCCTTAAACAACACATCTCATGTATTTTGTTAATTTTTTTATTTGTTTTACTAAGATTTATGCATCCTAATAAGCTATTTGGAAGAAAACTGGTCAGTTTATGAATAATTTGTTTTTGCCGAATCCAGTGTGTTTGGATGGGAGCTTACCTGGCTACCACTTACATCGTGGCTATGGATCTGGAGCAAATAGCTGGATCGTCAATCTAGAGGTGACTTGCTAAATCTACAGATTGCATAATCTTAACTCTGGTTTTGATTCAGAAAATCTGGTCTTGCATCATAATATTGGAAATCGTTGAAACTAAATTTTTTCCTGTACTAACACATTCCATATGGTCTCTGCAACATCACATTTTTGTCCCATGTTGCTACTGATGGGCTTCAAACTGAATGCAACTCAGGGAGGAGGCTGGTGCAATGACATCAAATCATGTGCTTTCCGAAAGACAGGTCACCATGGTTCGTCCTACTACATGGAGAAACAGATACAATTTTCCGGAATACTCAGCAACAAGCCTGAAGAAAATCCTGGTTTGCCTCGATCCGGCACCCCTATTCACGATAACTTCTATAGTATATGCACCTAAACAGAATGACTTGCAATGTTTCGTTAATATACTAAATTCCACTATTTGCAGACTTCTATAACTGGAACAGAGTCAAGATTCGCTACTGTGATGGTGGATCATTTTTGGGTGAAAGTTATAATGAGGTTGGTTTAATGGCTCTTCCATTTGGTCACTGGTCTTACACGGAAAATAATAACATAAAATTGTGATTTCAATGCCACAAATCATCAGCTCATCGTGGCTGCTAATGTTATTTTAGGTTAGCTAGTTGTGCCACCAGTGTGTGAATTCTGTTGTTGCTCTGATATGTTAAATAGTTTATATAGTTTTTGCCAATGAATATGAAGTTTCTGTTTGATACATTCAGTGGTTCAGTTGTAAGTTAAGTGAAAATTGTGTTCCACAACGAAATTATGCTGGAAAAAGTGATTACTCCTAGTTATGGAATATTATATAGCAGTGATGTGTACACGATAAAGTTAGGTAGAACGAAACCTAGTCTTTTGTTTCATTTCTTTTGAGAAGTGCATTTGTTCTTGCAACAATAGCAATTACAAACTTCATTACAGGCTTATAGCATAGTTAAATTGTTTAGGCTGCAGGCCTTTATTTTAGAGGACAGCGTATTTGGCTAGCCGCTATGGAAGAACTACTGTCAAATGGAATGCGTGATGCCAGTCAGGTATTCATTTCCTGTACATCGAGGTTTCCCCATGCCCATAATTTACATGCTTTATATATTTCCAGGCCCTTCTTTCTGGATGTTCTGCTGGTGGTCTATCAACCATATTCCACTGTGATAAGTTCCGAGCATTATTTTCAAGAAGTACCAACGTCAAGTGCCTTGCTGATGCTGGCTTGTTCCTTGATTCGTAAGGCTTCATGCTCCATCAGCTTGATAAATATGGCCTAAACAACTATACAATCATATATAAATAAACTTGTTTTTGTTTTGTACATATAGCTTCAAATTATTATTGATTTTTATTATAAGTTACATATGATTTCTTCACAAATCATAGTGTCGATGTCGCTGGTGGGCACACCATGAGATCCTTCTTTGGAGATGTAGTAAGTTTGCAGGTAATGATCACTTCCTATGCATTTTGATGCATGAAGATTGTGCTTAAAAGATCGTCATTTTCTCAGTCGCTAGATGCTTCTAATCAAGTATCTCTAAATTTCATGTCATTGTTCTTATGATAAAATTTGTCACCTCAAGGGTGCCGGGAAGTACTTGCCCAGGACTTGTACAGCACGCATGGATGCAACTTCGGTAATGTTACTTTTGTCACAGAGGCGTATGACGGAGAATAACAGTCCTGATTACCGATGATTAAGCTTTCTTGATTTTCCGGTGCAGTGCTTCTTCCCACAGAATGTGGTCGGCAATATTCAGACTCCACTTTTTCTGTTGAACACGGCGTATGATGTATGGCAGGTATATTCATAATTTTGAGGAATTTTTATATTGTTTCCATTGATCACATATCAACGACCTATGTAAGTGTGCATAGATCTATGACAATCCATAGATGGTGAGAGCTTCATCGAGTGTGAAGCTACCGGTTCTTTTCTGTGACAAATTGCGTTTATTGGATTTTCAGTTACAGCAAAGCTTAGCCCCCAAAACAGCTGATCCACAGGGTTATTGGAAAGAATGTAAAATGAACCATGCAAATTGCAATTCATATCAACTCCAGTTTTTGCAAGGTTTTCTCTCCCATCTGCACTTTCTCTTGATACTAGATGCATCGGTTTTGGTAAATTAATTACATGCATATGGATCTTCGTATTATGCAGGGTTCAGAGATCAAATGATTAATGCCGTTAAAGAGTTCTCCAGTTCTGGTAAAAATGGGTTATACATAAATTCATGTTTCGCGCATTGCCAAAGCGAGAGACAGGACACATGGTATGCGAGTAATTCCCCACTTATCGGGAATAAGGTATGGTTCATCATATTGCTCTCAATCAATTTATGCCCAAATACTTTGTAAGCCACTTGCATGCTATGATTTTAGAAGTTTTAATGGATCTCTATTTATGGGTACAGACTGCATCTATCAAGTGAAGTGTTAATCTACCTAGATACAACTTTTGGTTTAAAGTAGTAAAACATTGGATGAATAAGAACAAAGGCTTGAAGCCATTTGTACTTCTCCAGTAGGATCAACTATTAAGATGGATTGCCTAAAACCACAGTTTCTTTTGCATTTCATCCCTTCTCTTATCTGTCTATATATTCATCTCTTGTCATCAGTCTACCATGCAATATGAAAAAATGATACCAGCTGAAAACTGGTCAACAATCAAGAAAGAAATAAGTACAAGGTTCATAGGATTCAAATCATATGTTGTCCTAATTTTAAGCCGATTTTGCCACATGGATGTTTGCGTTTCCCTGTTGATCGCCTTCGAATGCTAAATGTTCTCCATGCATACTTCTGATTTGGAATTTATCTTTTCAACTTGTTTTTCTTTCAACATTTTATTCATTGAGGAAAACACTTACGGTTTCCTGCTGCCTTGGTACACAGACTAACTCAAAAGACCACAAAGAGAATGTGTAAATAAATCAATGGAACATCAAGTTGTTCCATCACAGATAATCTGACCGATCAAACTAGTACTTATCTGTGCTCATAGCTAAAGATTCATCTAAAAATCTTATCACGGCTAAACCTTGTCCAAGCATCTGAATGTGTCACCCACTCATGCAAATGCCGAGGAATTAAATTACTTACAAAAAGCTGGTATTTCATTGCTTTGCTCTGCTATTCTTCTTTTGGCTCAAGCGGTTTTTATGTCATTGCTTTCCCTGCCATTCAATGTTCCCTTTTTTCTTTTGGCTCGAGAGGTTTTTGTACCATGTAACATTATTGTTTCCATGTAAAGTTTCACTAATAGTTTGATGTCAACTCTCAGTAATGTTTTTTCGCTTGATTGATACATTAAACATGTTGTTGCTTCCTGTTTTACTAATATGACTTCTCTCATCAAAGTTTTTTAGTAATTGACATTATTATATATAGTCATTCTTCGTGAAGCAATCTTGAGAATCGGACTTGACCAAAACATTTTGTTGTGCAGAGAATCGCAACAGCTGTCGGTGACTGGTTCTTCGATCGGAGCCAAGTGGATGCAGTAGACTGTGCATACCCTTGTGACAGCACCTGTCATCACATTGTTTTTAGGGGAAGGGTCTAACATTATTTGTTCCAGATCTATTTTCTCTTCATCAACCAATTCTTACTCGATTTGGTGAGCATATCAAAGTCATATGAAGGTGAAAGAACAACAATGGTAGAAGCAAGTGATACAAAGATGCGCAAGTATCTCACTTGCCATTAAATCTGTGTCAAAACTCTGTATTCCTTGTGACAGATTATTTATCCAATAGTATTTATGGAGGAAGAAAAACTAAATTAAATGAACTTGAGTGCTATGATTAAGATGTCAGTTTAGATTTGAGCATCAACATGTCTTACACCCCCAGTCATCAGATGGCATCATTTTGAAGATTCTTGTACACATGGATCTATGAATGCTGCTGTGTTTCTTTTTTCTTTGTTCTATTGCAACATGCTGCTGTGTTTTTTTTTTTTATATAGCTCACGAAGCTTCATAAGAAGATCTAAAATCATGCAAAATATTTATTAGCAAGATTAGAATATGTAAGAAAAAGATTTATATGCCATCGTTACTCTCTTACATCTCTGCTCTCGATCTAGTCTTATGAAACTGTAGATCTTCGTTTTCACTTTCCATATGAGATTAAATTGAAGTGTAATTGGCATGGCAACGCGAGCTCTCCCATCTGTGACCATAAAACTATAATACTAAAAATTTAATATCAAAATCGAAATCATAAATAAAAAATAAATTATGCACGTATCTAAAGATCAAACAAGATATCTCGTATGACGTGAAACAGTGTATCATCGATCTATTGATCGATCTGCAAGATGAAGAAATTAGACTTCTCATGTCTTCCTATTTTTCACAGAAACCTTGCTATTGATAGAACATAGATTTATTATAGAGTTCATTATATAGGCGAAACAAAAGATTTAGGAAAAAATTACTTAGGATTTATCTTTATTGATGGATAACCTTAATCAAATCTAATTAAATATTTAATATATCTTAGATTAGATTAATTGGATCGCGATAATGTAACACAGTCATTTCTTCTGCCGGCGCCTCTTCATCCGCCGGCTTGCTCCGGCCATCTCTTCCACCGACGCCGGCACGTCCTGCTACAGAAGTCGTCGATCACAGGATAACACTTAGAAACTGATGTTTGATTCTCTAAAATCCTGTCATGTTCTGCGCTCTATACAACGATCGATGCTCTCGCGTGCTATCGTTTCCTGCACCTGTTCAGTTGCAGATAGGGGAGTGAGATCATCAACTGTTTGGAAGTAAGAGGTCTTGGATTGTTGGTTGTGGCATCGATGTTTTCCTGTTCGGATTAGCCTCCTGCTACTATTTGCTGACCAAGTTCATCCGAATGACATATATTAATCCAGAAGAAAAAAAAACCCTGCATTTGTGTACCCTGACATTGAATGTTACACTGTACTTTGCTTCTCCTCCATATCATCAACAGGCTCACTTTGGTCTTTCCTTGCATTGCCTCCGTCTCGTTGCAGAACAAGACTGGTGATATCCTCTACAGATGGCATCTTCTACAGATTGTGGGAGTCAAATCCTACAGTGCTCATTAAACTCTGTTTCGATTGATGTCTTCTTTCACCACTGTTCACTAACATCTGTAGCTGATGAGGAGCTGAGACCAACTATGCTGCTGCATGACATGTCTGCCCGCTCTTCATATGTACACGATTTCTGGCCTTCGATCGCTGTCTGCCAACATCTAAAACGATGCTTGGGGGTGGGTTTCTTCCATCCGACATCACTTTGTTCATTTGATTAGCTGAGTTTGACATCCATCTTCCTTCTACTTCCGCTGCAGTTTACATCATGTGATTGGAACAAACATGCACAGCAAAAAGTGAAAGAAAAAAGATTAATTATTGACGATGGTCCCTTGCTTAACACAGGAAAAGAAGTCCAGCAGTGTTTCATGTTCCCCGCCATTTGCAACTCGATGTAACAATGAATCTAAGCCACGATTTATCGGTCGAATGAGCAGCCCTGCATATGTTTCAGGCTGTTCCTCCGGTCGTGCTAAGGTGGCATTTAAGATGATGCTTTGATCGTGTCTTCAGAAGTACAGCAGTAGGTGATTCGTACAGAAGGTGATAGATTTGCATCTCATTGTTACCATGGCGCGAGAAAAAGGAGAATGCAAGAAGGTAGACATTCTGGTTACAAGATAGAACAGTTCTGTCCTCCAAGTGATTGCAGAGCCACGAAGGAAGAACACAGAAGAACAAAGGGAAAAGACTCGAGACTGGCACAAGCTTTTGTTCTTGACACTGCACAAAGTATACAAAGATGAAGAGCTGGTAGAGGTCCTGTATCATCAGCTCGACATGAATGAGGGAGTGTATGACGCACACACTTGTGTGACTTTGAAGAATTTGTTGCTTGAGCCTTTTTCCGATCTTAATTTGGGCCTCTTGGCGATCTATATATGCTCGAAGCCCAGAGGCACGGATTGGAAATCCTTGCCGTAGATGTCTGAAGCTTGCAGCTGCTGCTGCAGCTGCTGGTTCTGGTGCCAAGTGCTGAAACAGTTCATGGGGAATTGGCTTCCCGTCTTGATGTCACCATACAGAGGTTGGATTGGGGGTGGTGGCGCTGCTGACGCCACGAATGCGCCATGAAGGTACTCTGACCATTTGAGGTCCTCGGTCTCCCCTCCGAGCTGGACCTGCACATCTTTGTCGGGCGCCAGATCCGGCCATGGGAAGATGCAGCTGTCGGAGGAGCAAGTGCTCTGCAGCACGATGCGGCCGCTGTCTTCTACGCTGCTCCGACGGCTGCTGTTGCCGTCGCCGCCGTACCAGTTCGGGAGAGCATCGTCTGCTGCACAGCTCGGTGCGGGAACCATGGAAGTCGAGAGAATTGTGCTGGAAAGGGACGGCGCGATGGTGGATATTGCGTCGCCGTTTGTCACGTCCAAATGCCGTAACGTCTGGCTGAACCAGAGGAGGGGATTCGAGCTGATCGGTGGAGCGCTCGAGGTTGTCCGGCCGCCGCCGTAGTCAGGAGCAAAGCTCGCCTGCGCAAAAGGGAAGTATCCCATCGAATTGGAAGAGCGGCAGCTCGATGAGCTCTCATGGTTCGCAAGAAACGGGTCCAAGAAGAGTTCTCTGGTGGGCGTGGCCGAGCTCTTCGACGTCGCGCTCTCATCCACCGACTTCTCGATAGCCGACACCGATGGAGTCGGCTCCTGCAACGCCAGCTGAGGGGTGACCAGGATTTGGAGGTCGCTGGTGCCGGAGTTCTTCCCGCTGTTGCTCTGGGTGTTGTCATCGCCGCCGTCGACCTCGGCGAGCGGCTTGTGGGTGCCGGGGTCGATCCCACTCTGTCTCAGCTTCTTCTTGATGCAAGAATTCCACAGGTTCTTGATCTCGTTGTCCGTCCTGCCCGGCAAATGTGCTGCAATCTTTGACCACCTGACGACGTCACCAGAAGGAAGAGATGAATCAGCGACCACAAAAGGCCTGGCGGCGGAGCACATGGATGGAGTTAAGAGGTGGAAAGGACGGGGGGCCTGCACCTGTTCCCGAGGACCGCATGGAGGTCGACGATGAGGTCCTCTTCCTGCTGCGAGAATGTACCTCTCTTGAGGTCAGGCCTCAGGTAGTTTATCCACCTCAACCGGCAGCTCTTCCCACACCTCTGGAGACCTGCCATTTGTCGTTGGCGTTGAGGATGATGAAGGTTACAACGTTCAAGGCTGATAAAACTGGTAGAGTACCTGCTTGCTTAGGGACAGAGCTCCAACACCCATGGCCGTACTTGGTAATGTGCTTTATGAGCTTCTCGTCTTCCTCGGGAGACCAGAGGCCCTTCCTCAGCTTCTGCTTGTAGCAGCAGGAGTGCCCTCCCATTTCTCAGGGTAACCGCAGGGCCAAACTCGTTGCAGAGAAGGATATAGCTGGAGATTTCGTGAGAGAGAGAGAGAGGAGGAGGAGGAGGAGCAGGAGGAGGGAGGTCACAGTCAAGTGGATTAGGTTTGAGCTGAGGTTTCCTCTGCCCTCCCTCCCCCTTCCCTCTTCCTCTTCCTTTTAAAGTCGTGAAGAAGCAGAGAGGTTGAATTGTCGGAGTTGCACGTCTCATCACCTTCTCAGAATCGAGGTCTAATGTGTCATAGGTGGGGCAGCGGGTCTGATGTTAACCGAAGAAACCTTGGAAGCTTTACAGTCACTCCAGCAGAAGTAAGAAGGTGAAGTACAAAAAGGAAATCGACATGAATTCCTGCTCTTCCTAGAAACGAAGACACCATCTGAATTCCAACAGGATCTTGTGTCATATGCAGCAGTGAACTGTTTGGTCTTTGGGTAAATCTCCAAGTCCATGATCACCAGGAGAGCGAGGAGTCCATCATTTGGCGGTAGAGAGAGAGAGAGAGAGAGAGAGAAAGCGCAACAGAACCTCCTCCCTGTGTACTTTTGTACAAGAATCGGCATCTTCCTTCGGTCTAACAGTATCCCTGTGCTCCCGGAAACTTCCAGGAAAAGCACAGTGGTCTTCCATCCCGCGGAATAAATGTCATTGACCCACCACGGTCTTCGGTGCATGACATTGTGAACCCACTCATAAACGCGAGGCAACATCATCTGTTTCAGCTACAGCTTCCATGTTACTAGATTTCTCCGCACTCTCATTTTCCACGACCAATTACCTATGTGTTGGTCAAACCTTCTGCTTCTGCCGGAGGGATGGCTACAGTGGCACCTACTGCTCGTGATGGTGGCTTCCGATCCATCAGTGAAAGTTTGTTGTTTCCACTGCTTGTGACGATGACATGCTTGCCATCACAGCGTCGAGAATGCATGGCGCACCAAACTGCACCGCATGGCGGCCGACAGTGAAAGTAATCTGAGATGAACCCAACGCTGCAAGGTTGAGGTCGTGTGAGGCTCTGCAGTCCTTCGTCAATCAAAGAGAGAAGGAAGATGCCAATGGCTAGTATGCGTGCTATAATAAATAATTCTGGATTCTGGCCATATCATCTTTTTTGTGGTGTTCCGTGCCTGCAATCCTCGCTGTTTCCAGCGATTGCGAGCGACCCAAATGCGTGTCAAACTTAAATGTGCATAAGAATCCAATGCATTACGAACATGACCCACGTAATTGCCATGGTTTTGATGTGTAATAACAAGGTGGAGGCGGAGGCCATCAGCGACCGATGGACCACCGAGCAATTGTGTTGCCAATCGTAGCCACGGCGGAACCCGTACGACGCTCGGTTTCGGACACGTGCCATTTCCTGATTCGGGTCAAACCTTAGGAGACTTTTCCGCGACGGGAAATGCAAATGAATCACTGCTAGATATGTACCAACAGGCGGGTGAGATAAAACATATACCGTAATTGTCCGTCTAAATTTGTGCAATCTAGTAAACTCTTGATCTCCTAACTTTGTTTTGATCCACAAAATTGTTCGAACATTTTATTATTATTGTATATTTATGATTATGTCAATTTTAACTCGATCCGAGTTCTTCAAAAAATAATAAAATTGAGTTTCCCCGACCCTCGCCTTCGGTGCAGTATTTGAATGTTAAATTAAACTATATGATTTTTTTTTTGCCGTAATCAAAGTGGAAATCTTGGATTTAATCCCCTTGTAAATAGAGGACTAATATAACAACTTGGATAAAATAGGAGGAGAGAGAAAGTAGAGCAAAAAAAAAGGTATATATCGCTCTCCTTGTTTTTTCTCTTCTATCACTCTCCATATATGATTTCTTGAAACCGACTGTCTTTCTAAAAAAATCGCAAAAGAATATAACTTGTCGATAAAGTGTTAGGATGTCACGATCATGCTGTCACAATAATTTTTTTCCTATTGTCTTACAAGAGCCCTGTACTTATTTTGTGAGTGATATACATATATATATATATATATATATATATATATATATATATATATATATATATATATAAAACAAAAGAAATTGTCAGGTTGACCGTATGCCATCAACTTGGCAATAATGTATACTTTAATGGAAAAAGGACTGTAAATTTGCTTAACATTCCAGCCATGAAATGGGATTATATATGAAGTTAATGCAGTGAAAAATCTGCTGACAGCTCAGCCCTAGCAATTATTTCCGAAGGCAATGCTTGGCTACGCCAAATTGATTGCTAGAGAGAGAGAGAGAGACGACCATGTTACCTGGCTCACGTCCACAGCTATGTCTCCTTCACAAGGAATAGCTGTGTGTGGCTATCACTGCCTAATCTTAGTATTCTGCTAAGACATCTCTTCCTCCGGTCTATCACAATTAATGTCGATGTCATCCGAGCCAATCTATCATAGTCCAAGTCCTAAAATCACACTAGTCAAGTCCCAAAAAGATCTGATAGCAATTCATACACCGATCAAACATTAGGATTATATATATATATTATATTCTACAATCGACTTGGGACCGACTGCCCTCCTGAAATCTTCGTCGGTTATCGTTCATTTCTATCATCGAATTAAAGCCTTCTTCCACAATTTAGTGTTAAGATATGGATAGATATATACACGCATATCGTCGCTGAACCATTAGCATTAAACGCACGATTGATTGTTTAGTCGATTACGGGAAGGAGCGGTACCGAACAATCTACTGCTTGGGTCTAATACATTGCTATCTCGAAGCACGGATTAGTGGCTGAGGAAGAACGCCTTCTCTTCGTGTATCATCGTCTTCACCAACTTCATCTGTGCGCGGTGGCATTTGTACGGTCACCGGTTTCTCATCCCGGAAGCAATACAAGCGAATTGACGTCAGAGCCATACAAAGCAGTGGCACAGTAGCTCCTTGGATCTTTATTGTGCGTGTACTCCTCCGCCGACAGTGGAGGAAGAGAAAGGTCTCGGTGGAATGGCCACCGAGGCCCACTTCCATGTCTTGTAGTACTCCCACTATCTCTCTCACTCCGCCTCTGTCTGGTGCTTAGTTATCTCTCTTCTCCTCTCACGGCTGCACGCGTCTCTTGACGCCCGAAGGTGAGGGTAAATTGCTGTAGTAGCAAATCTTTCGAAAGAGGCTTCGATAAATCACTGTCGAAGGGGAAATTATTGCATGATTATTGTACCAGGATGCCCACGACGAAAGGCACTTCCTTCGTATATAGATGACGATATCTCCCATATGCTAAGTCAGATGAGCAAGAATCTTCCTTTTATTTTTCGTCGACGTAAAATGGATTGTCCCCCGACATATGCAGATCTTTTACGTGGTTAGGTAGAAAGAAAGAGACCAGTTCGACAAAAATATGGGGCTATCGACTTGGTTACAAGCAATCAATTCACCAAACCGTCACATGTAGAAAGGCAAATACTCTTAGCAAGGCTGTGCGGTGCAGCATCTTCCTCTCTTGTTTCCACATATTCCTTATCATCTAAACGATCTCATCGAGAATTTTATACTCTTTTGTGTCTCCATTTTGTGAACCAGTTGAACTCCATTGTCCTCACCGATGTCGCAGGCGTCAACTCGTCTGTTACATCACGAACCTTTTAGGTCCCACCCATGCAATATTGTGGTGGCCTGTTTAGGATCAAAATTAAGATGCAGAGTTGAAAATTCGGCATATCATGTTGTTTGATTCCATGTAAGCCGTCTACCCTACATTTTTTGCAGAACATATCTTCCTTCCAGGTCAAAAAACATGTAATGTAGATGCCCATGCAGCTTCTTATCTTCTTCCTCCGAGTCAATCATAGATAATGTACTTACCACCAGACCAGCTTCACTGCTTCGCAGGCCCTGCAGCTAATCATCTCCTTCCTCGACTCGGTATCCATTAATTATCGGTGGCGAATTATCAGCAGAATGGTCTGGTCACGATCGAGTTGCCGTCTGCTAGGCGATGATGATGATTTTGACCCCTCCGGTGGTCCTCTCTTCAAAAGCCATGACACAACAAAGTTTCAGTTCAGCCTTCATCGTCGAGCTTCAGTGCCTGGATCCCATTCCTCCTCAACAAATCCATCACCAAGTTCTGTCGAGGCAGCCGAAGGAGACGATGGCCCAACGTGCAGGGGCCCCTGCGGTAAAGTCCAGCGGTGTTGGCATCTTGACGGCGCTTGCCACCGAACCTCCGTCGCGGTTTCCATGCATGCATGCGTGCATGTCTGCACATTACTGTTGGAGGATATAGAATCAGCTTTGTTGTATATCTGCCACTGATTCAAGCATGCGTGTCATGCACAGAGGCAAAATAATGGAGGAGAAGGATCACCGAAAGGACTTGCTGAATCCGTATTAGGACGCGCTACCCTACTGAATGCATGTCGGTCCATATTATATGCTAATATCGGTGACCTCGTCCATCATTAATAGTATTTAAAGCCTGTGTGCATGCATGTCAGGCACAGTCGCAAAGCAATGGAGGACAAGAAGCTCGTTGAATGTGCAGCAAGACGTGATAGACTACTTACTGCATATTGCATCTTCTCATGACCGTATGTGCATATGCATCATCTAGAAAATAAGTACTCCTCTCATCTGCCTTCAATAATATCTAAACCTTGCGTGCATGCATGTCATGCACACAGGCAAAATAATGGAGGATAAAGACCTCCAAAATGGCTTGTTGAATGTGTAGTAGGACACGATGCCCTACGTAGGGACTCCCACATCCTCTTCGTGACTCGAAGAGGAGCCATCAATGATGAATCGATCGTGGAAGCGACAAAGAAGATGCCATTCTGCGGCTGGGAATGCATAGCCAACTCCACTAAGCGGGCAAGACCGAACGAAAGCATGCACAGGTCGTGGCCGGGGAGAGGGACTTGGGGAGGAGAGACATCCGCCACGATACAAAGGCCACTGTCCCAACTCCTCGTAGGGTCATCGTCTCGTGGAACTGCTCACGAAAAGAGAGGAGAGGCCCATCGACGTCCCAGTTTTTAAGGTAATGTTCCCTTCTCAATAAGGACAGTGCCCGCGAGGAATGGCACTCGGCGAAGATGGCAAGAGCTTCAATAATTGCGCTGTTCAAGCCGCGCCCGGGAGCCTCCACGCTTGCATGGATTTATAGCCTCTTTCCGTTTCCCTTTACCATTTCACTATCTACATATACTTCTTCTTCTTCTTTATATTTTTCTCGGCAACAACATTGGACAAATCTCGAATAATTTCGGGTATCATATGGTGCATAATGAAATTAAATCAACCGTGAAGAACTATATTCATCATCTTAGCTGTTTATCCATAGCAATGATATGCAGCAGTTTGATGATTTGCCCACCTATAAAGCACCGATTCATCGTACAAAACGCTCGGTAACCCTGTAATTTCTGTCCTTGGAAATTAATCGAGCACCTCTTAATCAACCGGCCACAAAAGCATTTAATTGTCCGATGCCCGACATTAGTCTGAGTTTTATCGTAAACTTAATGCCTCGAGATGAGTGGGTTTGAAAAATCCTGTAAAATACTATCGGCCCCTTCGATATTAAGTTAGTAAAGAATCGGAAGAAATTTAGATCTAAATGATGTGCTTAGGAACCTTCTCATAGTGAGATATATGATTCTTGCATTTGAGGTCGTTGTCAAAAGTTTGGAACGATTACTACGTCTTTCCTCCGACCATGAAAAAAACATGAGGTAACAATTAGTCGAGAACGAGACTGGATTCATTGCTGCATGAAAAATAGCAGTGAGGCGTTGGCCACAAGCTGGTGAGACATCCGGAGTCTTCCACGTACCATCATCTCAATCCTCGATCCAAATACAGGCAGTGATGCTGAGTGGATTGGTGACAGTATATCATAAATAGCTGCATGTAAGAAAAAAGACATCGTAGGATTCCACCATCTCCATCATCTGGATGAACATCGAGTAAAAAGTGAGCCGCATGAAAAAGTTGTGACATTTCCGCACCTACCATTCACAGCGCATGCTTCGCGTACGTTAAATCTATCTCCATCCGACGCACAAAAAGATAAATTTCATGAACACGTCAATCTACTAATGGCAGTGGATGACATGCACACACGCCGCTACCAATCGTTACACGATGCGTCAAATATCTTTACGGTCCTCGTCGCGAGCCTACGAGTTGTTGTCCTCCAATGGCGGAGACAAATTTGTAGCGGTGGCTATGAATACGAGCAAGGAGATGGTCACGGCGGACGAGAGCTGGCGGGCGGCCGTCGGTTTCGTTCGAACTCGGAGCGGCTCCGCTCCGGGACCGCACGTAATTTTCGCGCGACTTCCCACGTCGCGGTCGGAGGGCGACGCCGCAACGGCAACGAGCAACCGCACCCGCACCCGCACCCGCACCCCGAAGCCGGCCGCGCGACACGTGCGTGTGGCCGACGGGGACGCGGTCCCCGGTTTCTTAGACCTTTTTCCCGACGGCCGGGGGCCCGGCAACGCGTATGGCCGCGTCACCCTGCCGCCCTCCTCCACGGACGTCGGTGGCGGCTAGCTGTCAGGCGTCGGTCGCGGCCCCGCTCCACTCGAGACGGGCCCCGGACCGCTCCCCTTCCTGCACGTGGCAGTTGTAGGGCCCCGGGGAATTATTCCCCCGGAGAGATCGATCGCGGGTTCGAATTCCGGAAGTATATTCCAACGAGCTGACCTGTGTCCACCCTCAGCTCCACGTCAGAAATTGATTTAAGCATCATTCATTTCATCTTTATCATAAGGTAAATTATTTAAAAAATAATAAGATAATTTGGAGGATAATGAACTTATGTAAAGAAAAAAACTTTAAATACCAGGATTGATTATTGTACAAGTACTTTATGCAGATGGACATATTTGAAAAAAAAATATTCTATGGATCCAAATTATTTTAGTTTTTTATCTGTAAATATAAGTAAAGAATATCTAACCACCTAAATCCTATGTTTATGGTTGAGTCTTTATTTTTGGAGGATTAATACCAAATGATCCATTGGAAATCAATGATATCAGGATAAGAACATGGCTGAATGGGAGGTGATCGTTGATCGCATGATCCCTGCCCATCATTCCGTAAGCTCCAAAACAAAACCACCCTTACATTAAAGAGGACGAACAACTGACAAGAAAGGGCAACCAACCTAACACTTGCAGAAGAAGAAGAAGAAGAAGATGATGATGATGCTCTAATCTTACTCCAGCTGTTAGTGGGCTTTTGTATTAAAGCAATGACAGGCACATCATGCCAACAACAGCCTGCCGAATGATTCATCTCTTGCAATGGAAATGATCAAGTTTACTGGATTTCATGGGGGAGCAAACACAGCGCCACAGAAATCTTCTGACCACTTGGATGGACGTGAAACTGTCCATTTCTCTTCCATCTTTCTCTCTTTCTTTCTGCATCTCTTTCAACCCACGCCCACAACTGGGATGCACCGTTGAAGTGAAAGCGTAATCCTGTCCGAGAACGGAGGAATCATAACCACAATTCCCAACCCTTTTCTTTCTGCCACGACTTTTTGGGAGCTTGTCACCTGCGTCCGCATGAGAAGAGAGACGAGAGAAGAAAAGCCACCACCTTTTACTTTTGATTCGAGAAAACTACATCTGCAAAAAGGTTTACAGGTATTCGGAAGCAGGTGATTGCTACTCTCGTCACATTGAGGTTGGAACTGATGAACTACTATGAAATCCCAGTATTCCTCTTCTCCTTCTCCATGGACAATTTTATGTGTCATCAATTCACAGGAGAATTGAAGCAACCAGATGCAGATATCAGATGAGTAGCTAGTTGTATTTTAGTTCATGATAAAGAGAGATTCAAAACAGCAAAACCCAATTTATTTGACAATGATTGTACTTTGACAAGTGCGACATGAAATTGGATATGACTCTCAAATTTGGAATACAGAATATATGATTTTTTATCTCAAGAGAAGAAGGGCTGATGCAAGGAGGCTGTATGTAAGAAATGCGAAGGATTCAAGTGATTGGATGCAATCCACCCATTCGATTGATAACATATTAATCACCTAAATCAAAATACTTACCTGATAATTTTATCATGTCTGAGTTTATAGTAATAGATAGGCTCATCTGATCTCATAAATTTTGTAACATCTGTGAATAATTATTTTCTATTCGAGTCTCATTTTCAAGATTGATATTATATCTAAAACTATGCTCTGAATTGACTATTTATGTTAAAATAATAAAAATTCCTCTAGATTTTATATTTATTGAATTTTCAATTGCGTTTCATTCTACCTAAAAGCTTAATCTATGACTAACACATGAAACATGAACTCAAATTGCTTGGTCTACAAAATAGAGGTGGTAGATGGGCTTTTAATGGGCCGGCCCGTGGACTTGATGGGCTCTCATTGTTCACATATAATTATTATGTTTCTTAAATTTGTTTTTATCGTTTCTTCTTTTGTCTTCTCCTTCCCCTCTTCGTTTCCTCTCTCCCTTTGCTTTCGTCTTCCTCTTCGCCTTCACCTCAAGAAAAGTTGCAGCGTGGAGGCGATCCGGTAGACGCGCCACCGACACTACCGAGGTGCCGTCGGCCGCCCACGTTGACAGCAACGTGATGTAGTTTACCAACTCGTGTCAATGAATGGAGCCACCGGATAACGATTCCAGGGAAGCATGACGTCCATTAAAGCGGCACATGGCATCCTCGCCCTCCCACCGCTTCGACATGGATGTGACATGAAACATATAGCGATTATTAACGCTGTGATTTAGGTTCCATCATGATACATCACGCTGACAATTCTGATCCGAGCTGTTGTGTGCTGGCTCTCGTGCGAATAATACTGTGTATTGTAGACTAAAGAATCGGCAACTCGAACATGTCTTTGATTCATTGGCTGTCGAGTTGACGAAGAAGAGTCCGGCCCACCACAGTGGAAGGGACGGGACGGCACATGGGAAGAAGGAGAGGTCGGCAATGTCGCGTAGGTTTACGCTTTACTGAAGAAAAGAGAGAAGAAGATAGAGACGAAGACAGCGAAGCGAACATGGAGAAGTAAAAGAATGATGCTCACGTGATCTGCACGTGTGGTTTTTGTCTATTTAGTGACTGGGTTCTTCTTCTTCTCCCACATCCGCTTGCTTTGCTGTTGACGTCGTTGTCTTCTTCTTCTTCTTCTTCTTGTCGCTGTGCTTGCTTGAGATCGAGTTAATGGCGGACGAGGGCGCAGCCACCTGCATCGATATCCTTCTGGCCATCATCCTCCCTCCCCTCGGTGTCTTCCTCAAGTTCGGATGCAAGGTGCGTATGTGCAGTGCCGTTGTATGCATGCGTGTCCCTCTTCTTCTTCTCATGAGCAAATCAGCTAATTATCGTTCTTGCGCAGGCGGAGTTCTGGATCTGCCTGTTGTTGACGATTCTGGGCTACATCCCCGGGATCATCTACGCGGTGTACGCCATAACCAAGTAAAATTGTTCCTCGGAGCTCCTCTGTGAGGTACCAAACTCTTTTGGCCTTTTCCTTCCTTTACTTCTGGCACATCCTTATGCTTTCTATCTTTTTATCTTCTTTGTTCTGAAGGAAAGAGTTGTTCAGAGTTACCTTATTGGCTCTTCTGCAGGATGTGGTGATGCGACGGTGGCGCTGCTCTGTGATTGATTCGTTCGTCTGTACAAATGATTTCTTCTACTTGTTGTTGAGTGTTCTGTGAACTCTAGCTTTGCTTTCGACTGTTGTGTTACTGTATTGGTTGATTGGTCGTCGTCGTCAATAAATGAAGCACTAAGTTTGGATGAGGACGCCGAGTGTCTTGTTTCTTTCGTCTTCTTTACTTTTGTGGGTGTTCTGATAACACGCCGCGTCCGCTGCAAGCCACAGCCTCTTTCGCAGCGATCGTATAAATGGTTAGGTGCAGCGTTTCTTTCCGAGGACATCTACCTGCTCCACCTGCACGCCTAGCTTGGCTGGCAATGAGTGCACCCGACACATGTTCATCATCGGATGGTCCAAAAAAACCAGGAAACTTGCAGCACTCCATACGAACCACCATCTCGCCTGTGCAATCGCAGTGCTACGATTTGGCTAACGGTGCACTGATGGCTTGGATTTCCACGTTAATATAGATGCTAATATATTGCATTCATCCTATGGCGGAAGGATGAAAGAAAAGGAAGGAAAAGAGCCCTCTGTTTTATCAGGAGCTTCGATGTTATGAGCTCTGACTCGTATGCGAATATAGTGACGAAACAGAGATCTACAGAGACCATAGCATATCCAAGCTGCTGCGAGTAAGCTCTTTCTTCTATCGTGTGGCGTCACCGATGTGGAATTCTTAACCAGAGTTGTAGTCCTGCGGCTACCCGACACTTGCAAGTCGCGTAGTAGTAATATACTTGAGATACAGACACGCTTCGTCCACTCCGTAAGTTCCAAGGAATACTGCAAGATCACGGAGATCGGCGTCACGGCGATCGCTTGTGATGGTTGTGCAAATAAAAGAAATCATAGGCAATCAGTAGTAGCTTTTATAGGAAAGGCATAAATTGGATGGGATTTGAATGGGAAGAGATTATGTAATTTGGTTTACATCGAGAAATCTAGGGTTGGAATATGATGGGATTTGAAGGAAAGAATATATTCTTGAAGGAAGAAATGACGAGATTCAAGCAATTGTTTCCTGTTTCCATGTTCTTTAATTGATAGGATCTTTGGGATTCTGCCATCCGATCCGACCTATTAAAGACGGCTCTCGGTGCAATTAAGGATTTCTATTCGCAGAGGTGGGAACACAGATGGCGAGGAAGAAGGTGAACCTGGCATGGATTGCCAACGACTCCACGCGGCGGGCGACCTTCAAGAAGCGGAAGAAGGGGTTGATGAAGAAGGTGAGCGAGCTGGCGACGCTGTGCAACGTGAAGGCGTGCATGATCATCTACGGGCCGCAGGAGCAGCAGCCGGAGGTGTGGCCGTCGGCGCAGGAGGCAGCGCGGTTGCTGGAGCGGTTCAAGAACATGCCGGAGATGGAGAAGTGCCGGAAGATGATGGACCAGGAAGGGTTCCTCCGGCAACGGGCCGCCAAGCTGCAGGAGCAGCTCCGGCGGCAGGAGCGCGACAACCGCGAGCTCGAGGTGAGCCTCCTGATGCACCAGGCGGTGGCGGGACGGAGCCTATACGACGTCAACATCGAGGACGCGACGAGCCTCGCGTGGATGGTGGACGCCAAGCTGAAGTCGGTGCAGGATCGGATCAACCAGCAGACGACGCAGCTGGCGCTGCGTTCCGCGGCGGAGGCGTCGGCGACCGCCCAGGTCACTGCGAAGAACCCGATGGAGATGGCCATGGATTCGCTTCAGCGGCAGAACTGGCTGCTCGATGCCATGCATCCCAGCGAGAACGTAATATTTGGCGGCGGTGGCGGGGAAGAAATCATGCCAATTTCTTGCGTCGAACACAACAGCTCATGGCTGGATCTCTACTTCCCCTTCAATTGAACACGACGGATTTCCATCACGTTGGTGCTCTTGGCAACCTCTGTTAATAAGCAGCGATTGGGTTCGGTTACTCTCTTGATTTGTAGTTCTGCAGCGTCTTTTTCTTTACCTGTTATCAATGATTTCAATTACGATCTAATCAGCGTTTCTTTCCGATTCCCCTTTTCCTCTTGATCTCAAGAATTCGGCAACATCACAATTCATCTGCTACACCTTAAATTCTGAAAGAAACGTATCATCTCGTACACCATGAAACCTTTCTATGGTTAAAGCAGAGTTCTTTATCGTGATGCTTGCACTGGGTACTGTTGGTATTGAACTGCAACTGACACTCTTCAATCTCTCTCTCTCTCTCTCCTTTTTCGTGTTCTTCTTCTCAAAAACAAAGCGTGAATCACAAATCAAAAGGGAAGCGAAGTTGCATAGACCTTGGTGCATAACATCAGGCGTCGCGAGCTTGGTATGTGTTCTATAGACCTTGATCTGTCAAGCATCGACCACATCACTCGCACATACTCGTACGTGCAAGCCAGCACTTCTCCATGAAGCTCCAGTCCATGGTGGCGATCGTGTCCTGCTCCAAATCGCAGAAAGATACATGCATAACACTGTTCGTGACCCCTGCATACATACAGGCCGTGAGAAAGAACCATGAGAAGCCATCACTGCAGAAAGCAAACAACGTACTCTGCTGTTTCATTGCCTCCATCGCATGATTGCCATTAGTCAAAGATCAGCAAAGTCCTCCATGTGACATGCCTGTCACCTCCAAAGATTCCCGGCGAGGAGATGGGGGATGAATTAGCTGAAGACGTAATTAGCACTACAAGTTGGCCAAAGTTCTTGGCACCGAAGGAAGGCTGGTCTCTGGTGGCACCTGGTTGCAGGTGGTGATTTAAAACTCGACGAAGGTACAATTTGCTGTACTCCTACGGCACTCAAGGTTGCGATCTGATTCATTGATCGTAACTTGTTCCTGTACTTGTAATTCCGAATGGTAGCTTTGAGGACCCAACCCATCCATGGGTTGTTCATGATATTAGTTCATGAAATGAACTGCCTATATGGGACTTGCAGAAAACTGTGCAGCTTGACTATGGTAGGAGTTAAGCTTGGCCAGGAAACAGATTGTCGCATGCAATCTCCTGTTTTGAATTGAAGCAGGAGAAACCGATCTCACTGCCTCAGGTTGACAGAAATGTCAGGGCTTCAAGATGAAGACGGCATTGTGCCATCTGCTTGCAGGATAGGAAAGGATAGTGTCTTTAACATGTCTACAGCTGCTCGTAACATGTCTAAAGTCGGCCATGGATTATGTTGGCAAAAAAATTTGTTAATGCGGAATAATTCTTTTTCTCCTTGTGTATCAAAATGAGTTCCTCATCAAAAATATCAAATTGATATTATAAGTAAATATTAACCAGAACAATATAAATAACAGAACAACTGATCAAACATGAGTGAGATCGAATTTTTAATATGAAAAATCCAATATGGGAAAAATCATGGGACCGTGGTCCACTTCGAACTTCCACTGTCACTAATAATGATAACAGGTTTACAATATGTCTTCTATAAAATAATAAGAGGATCATAATAACATCAAGATCAGATATCTTGGTTCAACAATAATGCATCATCGTCGTATAGATGGATCTCATCTAAGAAAAGCTTTAGATCTTATCAAAATAGGTATATCAGGAAAGCACCTTAGAAAGGATAAACCATAGATCGGTACTGTTAGGATTGTAGAGTTTACTACAAGGATTCTTCACGTCAAATTTGACCAAAACCGACGAAGTTTGACTACTGATTGTAAGCAAAAAACTCAGAAACCTAGCTTTTCTCTCTCTCCTCTTTCTTTCTCTCACTATGCCGCCGCACGCTGCACACTGCACGCTGCACGTTCTGCTGCTTTTACTCCATTGCCCTATCTCTGCCCACCTATATTTTTCTTTCTAATTAACTGATTTGGGCTCAAAAGCTCAATTATCTGATCCAAGCCCACATATGGGCTGGACCCAATAATTCTCCCCCTCCAGCTCATATGGTGGGATGTACTAAGCCCGTTCTTCGCCTACAAGCTTCAAGCTTCTCCTTAGGCAAAGACTTTGTCAACATATCTGATCCATTCTCATTGGTATGCACCTTTTCCAACTATAATTCTTTCATCTCAAGCACATCACGAATCCAAAGGTATCTCACATTAATATGCTTGGATATAAAACGGTATGTTGAATTCTTGGAGAGGTGAATGGCACTCTGACTGTCACAGTAAACAGTATATTCTTCCTATTTCAAGCCCAATTCATGTAGAAACTTTTTCATCCATAAAGCTTCCTTACAGGCTTCAGTAATAGCTATGTATTATGCTTCTGTGGTTAATAGAGCAACACATTTCTGTAACTTAGATTGCCAAGAGACTGCTCCCCATGCAAATGTCATCAAGAATCCCAAAGTGGTCTTCTTGGAATCAGTATCACCAGTCATGTCTGCATCTGTGTACCCTTCTAACACAGGTTTACCACTACCAAAACATAAACACAACCTAGAAGTACCTCTTAGATATCTTAATATCCATTTTATTGCTGCCCAATATTCTTTTCCAGGATTAGAGAGAAATCAGCTAACAACTCTACTGCATGAGCTATATCTGGCCTAGTACAAACCATATCATACATCAAACTGCCCACTGCAGATGAGTAAGGCACTCTGGACATTTCTTTTTTTTTCTTTCTCACTTGTCGGATATTGTTTTGAGTTGAGCTTAAAATGACTGGAGAACAAACTGCTTTGGCTTTACTCATATTAAATCTTTCAAGAACCTTCTCAATGTAGGTCTCCTGAGATAGCCAAATCTTTCCTTTCTTCCTATCACGAAGAATCTTCATGCCAAGTATTTGTTTCACCGATCCCAAGTCTTTCATAGCAAAAGACTTAACTCTCTTTTAAGTTTTTCAATTTTATCAGCATCATGACCAACAATCAGCATATCATCAACATATAGCAGGAGAATAATGAAATCATCATTTGAAAACTTCTTTGTAAACACACAATGATCAGATGTGATTCTATTATACCCTTGGCTTATCATAAAGGAATCAAACTTCTTGTACCACTGTCTGGGTACCTATTTAAGACCATATAAACTTTTTCTTAGCTTGTACACTAGATTTTCTTTTTCATTGACTTTGAAGCCTTCTGGTTGCTCTATGTAAATTTCTTCTTTTAGATCACCATGAAGAAATACAGTTTTCACATCAAGTTGCTCAACTTCTAAATCCAAGCGGGCAGCTAAACCAAGAACAACTCAGATAGATGACATTTTCACCACAGTAGAAAATATTTCTTCAAAGTTAATACCTTTCTTCTGACTGAATCCCTTCACAACTAATCGTGTCTTACATCTTTGTTGTGAGCTATTGTTTTCAGTCTTCAATCTGTAAACCCATTTATTCTTGAGAGCTTTCTTCTCTTTAGGCAACTTTACCAAGTTATAGGTGTGGTTCTCAAGGAAGGATCTCATCTCTTCTTACATTGCTTTAACCCACTCATTCTTGTGCTCATGTAGAATAACTTCTTGGTAAGTTTCTGGCTCTTCCCTATCAGTAAACATAACATAGTCATGTGGAGGATATCTTGTAGATAGTTGTCGCTCTCTTGTGGATCTTCCCAATGGAATCTCAACTGGTGGTGGAGGTGCTTACTCAGTTGGTTCAACTTCATCAACTATAGGAGTATCATCACTAATATTCTCACCACATTCTTCTTCATTATCTCCCCCATGATCATCATGAACTATAGGTGGAGGAACTGAACCCAAACTCCAAGAAATATAACAGAGGTTTCTGGCTTCTCAACATTATCACCATTATCAAACAATTGGTCTTCAAGAAACACAACATCCCTGCTTCTAACAATCTTCTTGTTCACTGGATCTCATAATCTGTACCCAAACTCTTCATGACCATATCCTAAGAAAATATATGCATTTGCCTTATTATCAAGCTTTGATCTCTCATCTTTGGGAATATGTATAAATGCTTTGCACCCAAAGACTCTCAAATGATCATAAGATATATCTTTCTCTTTCCATACTCTCTCTGAAACATCACCTTGCAGAGGAACTGATGGAGAAAGATTTATCATGTCAATTGTAGTTCTCATAGCCTCCCCCCAAAATGACTTAGGTAACTTAGCATGGGAAAGCATATACCTAATCCTTTCTTCAATGGTTCTGTTCATCCTTTCTGTCACACCGTTTTGCTGAGGAGTTTTTAGAACTGTTTTCTCAAGCCTGATACCATGAAACCTACAATAATTCTCAAAAGGACACATGTACTCACCACCATTATCTGCTCGAACACTCTTCAGTTTTCTACTAGTTTCTCTTTCAACACTGACATGAAATTCTTTGAAGACATTGAGTACCTGATCTTTAGATTTCAAGGTAAAAGTCCAAACTTTTCTAAAATGATCATCAATAAAAGTAACAAAATAAAGAGCACCTCTAAGAGTTCTAGTTTGTATAGTACAGACATCAGTATGAACTAAATCAATAATATTTGATCTTCTAGATGACAGATAAGTATGAAATGCAACTCTATGTGTTTTTCTAACTAAGCAATGATTGTAATATTTAAGAGATATACCTTGCAACTCTGGTAAGAACTGCTTTCTAGCAAGAGTTTGAAGTCTCTTCTCGCTAATATATGACCAAGCCTCTTATGCCAAATATCTATGCTTTCACCCTTTTGAATTGCATTAATCTCTCCTTTGTGTAGCTTAGCTTCCATAATATAAAAAGAGTTCAACTTCTTTCCTCTCGCCACAACTAAGAACCTTTAGTGAGCTTTCATTTGCTTTCACCAAAATAATGTGTAAATCCATGTCTAACATCATCATCAAGTCTATCTCTAATACTATAATCTTGGATAGATATCAAATTGTGTAGGATCCAAGAAATCACCATGAATATCATCGAAACATGTCTAACATCTTTGAGTATCAATTTGCTCTTTTTTCATTTTTCTTTCTTTCATTCATTCTGATGACCTGGTCTCCAAACAAATATCTCTCTAGACTTGGATCTTCCTCTCGCACCTATAATCTTGGATATACAATTGTTTCTCATTCTAACATTGCCAAAATCATCAAAGAGTGAGTAGGATCTGAAGAAATCACCATGAGAAATAGTAACATGGAATGAAGCATTTCCCACTCGAGTCAATTACCCAATTGCTCATGCAGATTTATCCATCCATCTTTTAATATAAGCAATAGCTTTCTGTGTTGGACCTTCCAAGACTAACACATCCATCAAATCTTTTAAAGTAAGTCTTCCATCATGATATCACCTTCCATTTCAATCACAAAGAGAATTAGTTGGTCTCTTTTTGAGAAAAAACATTAATGCGAATAATTTTTCCCTCTTTTCTCATTCATTTATAAGCAAATATTAACCAGAATAATATAAATAACAGAACAACTATTCAAACACAAGTGAGACTTTTTTAACGTGGTAAACCCAGAAGTGGGAAAAACCACGGCTTCCACTATCAAAAATGATAACAGTTTACTACACTTTTCTTATCTTGGTTCAACATATTGACTCATCTAAAAAACTTTAGATCTCACCAAAATAGATATATCATGAAAGTGAAAACACATGATATCTCTTCTAGACTTGGATTTCCCTGAAATTTGAATCAAAGCAGGCGAAGTTTGACCACGATTATAAAAGAAAACTCTGCTGTCAACCATGTGATTTGGATTCAATTATCTATTGTGACTTACCCAACAGACGCCTTTTGAAAATCTAGATAGGAAGAAGGGATTTAGGAGAAGAGTAACTTTCTATTTTTCTCTCAACACACAATCTAGTGCACGAACCAACATATGGGGTTTATAAAAAGATACATCATATTGATTTTTCATGTTCTTTCCTTAGACTTCTAATCATCTTCTTTTCATAAACTATCTTTAACCATACCTATAATTAGAGTCCCTTTATGGAGTGGAGTTTATTTTCAAATTGTCACCACACTATGTTTCCCAACTTTCCTTCAAATTGTAAGTATTTAGCGAAAATTTTCCATTTCATTTGAAGTAGCAATTCTTACTATTTTATGATCTATATTCATTTTCATAACCAATCGTGCTTTGTAACTCTATCTTCCCTTGTGCATTGTTTTGCAAGACTTTAAATAGGCTTATGTAGTAAGCTCAATCAATGTTGTCAATTGCACGAATCTTTTTATACTTCGCCATTTTTCTTCATTACACTTCTTCAAGGTTAATGGATCATATCCTACAAAAAGACAAAATAAAGAAAGTTCAATTCTATTTCCTTCTTATAATCGGACTTCTTGAATCATGTGATCTAGCTGATCTAGGTTTTCCAAAGCCTCTTCGGTGTTTCTTTGTATTATAGAGTTTCTAACCTTTGCCAAACAATATCGACCTTGTTTCATCAAACTTAACATCTCTTGAAATATTTGCTGATGCATTGTAGATTTATATCCATCCATCTTTTAATATAAGCAATAACTTTCCTGTGTTGGACCTTTCCCTCGTTCCTCCTCTTCCATAAAGAGGGTTTTTCTTCTTACGGTGTTTTCCAACTTTGATGGGCCTATACAAATCTCCCAAAATGCAATAGAGCAAGTCTTCCATCATTTTGTTGAGGTCTCCAAGTGGAATAATTTGATGAGTTCAATTTAATCATACTATCTCTTTCATTTCAATCACACAAGAGAATTAGTAGCAAATAACAACCTCCTGAGTGTACCAAATCAAGCCGATGCCATGCTCTTATATCACTTGTTGGGAAAAACATACTTCACATAGTTTTGATGGGTGATCAATTCTTGGCATTCCTGTCACCATATTATACTTCTCTAGAATAATTCTTTTCCCTCTTTGTATATCAAAATAGATTCCTCATCAAAAAATATCAACTTAATATTATAAGCAAATATTAACAATATTATAACCTTTTTTCAAGTAATTGTCCCAAACTCAAAATATAAATAACATAACAAACATCAAACACAAGTGAGACCTTTGAATTTTATAACATGGAAAATTTCCCAATGTTTGTATCTATTTCTGAAAAAACCACAGGATCGTAGTCCACGTCAAACTTCCACTATCACCAATAATGATAACAGGTTTACAATGTCTTCTCTAAAATAATAAGAGGATCATAATAACATCAAGATCAGATATCTTGGTTCAACAATAATACATCATCATTGTATAGATGGATCTCATCTAAAAAAACTTTAGATCTCACCAAAATAGATATATCATGAAAGCATCTTAGAAAGGATAAACCACAGATCGGTACCGTTAGGATTGTAGAGTCTCAATATTTTTCTATTACTAATTTGAATTCTCCATTTGATTAAATCCTTCGAACCAAAGTTTCGTAGTAGTTGTAATTTTTAAAGTCGAAGTTTGGCCTTATCAACACCACCAAATGCTTTTGAAGCATTATAAGCGATTTGTCTGGGCGACTCACAAATCTAGCTTTTCTCTCTCTCTCCTCTTTCTTTCTCTCACTGCACCGTCGCACGCTGCACGTTTTACTGTTTTACTCCACAGCCCTATCTCTGCTCATCTATATTTTTCTTTCTAATTAATTGATTTAGGCTCAAAAGCCTAATTATCTGATAAGCCCACGTATGGGCTGGACCCAACAGATTATGGACTGCACAACTCTCAGCAGCCTCGATAACTTTGTCTGATCCATAGGCGTGTTGGATATTGATCGCACAGTAGTGAGAGCTGAAAAGTGCAAGGTTATGACCAAATGCAATGGTGTTCTCCTGTTGGTGTCAAGTTCTTGTTGGAGGGAAGGTGGTGCAGTATCTAGGAGAAGGACAACTCGTCACCTGCATACAGATGAATAGAAGTCATCATCATTCCAATGGAAGGTAGGGAAGGGGAGACGTGGATCACGAAGGACTGCAAGTCTCCTTCCAGCCTACTCCAATTCTCGCTTGTGCTTTACTTCCTTGCAAAGGCTAGTGACCTTTTGACAGTCCTTGGCACACACATTTAATGGGCCATGGGAAATGGCTTCTTCCATTGTTGGTCTCTCCTATGTTCATCAGCACATCCTTCTCCAACCTGATTCCATTCAGCATACTTTGTTGTGCTTGTCTTCTTGGAAAAAATGTGGCTAATGAATTCTGATGCAGTTACTGTGTGGTCTTACATGCAGTTACTGTGTCAATGATTTATGCCTTACAGGCAAAACTCACTATTCCTTTGAGGTGAGCAGCTTATCTATATAAATAGTATTAATATCATTTCTGAAAGCTACACTCATAGTCAAAAATGAATTTTAATCAAGTTTGGGACCCTCATCAATAATATTTCTCTAATTTATCTTAACATTAATACTCGATATATTTAAAATGATTATTATAAGTCTGTAAGGTTTTGTCATACATGATCTTGACATTTGTGTCCCACCTTCACCTCTACAGCTTCTTGGAATACCTACCACATCTGTCAAGACTCCAAAGGAACTGCCGAAAGAGAGACCTTCAATATTGGCTCCTCTCCCATTCCATGTATGAACAACTTGGGCATCTCCCTTTCTGAAGTAGCTTCCACGTAGTGCTGGATCAACGGTGCCTTCATCTTGGCGCTCCACATCTCAAAGATCGTTCTCTCACCCCTGACTCGGTGTTGCTCCAACGCCCTCGTCTTATCAATGGCGTACTTTCATGAGATTACCGAAATAACACCCTAGTCTTATCATTACTGGAGGATCGAGGAGGGTGCCGCAGAACTCCGTGACATGAAAGGAGGTGGTGTGTTGGTTTGCAGTGGCCAGACTTCAACATGCTTTGACACTTCCAGCCAAGGCAGTGGTCGGTCCACGTCCTTCTTAGCATGATAACCAATGGAAAAGGAAAGGGAACCACCGAGTCCAAAGAGGGTTTCGAAGTCTCGCCAGAGAGAGATGATCGAGGAGTAGTTCCTTTCCTGCTAACCAATGGAAAGAGAAAGGGAACCACTGGGTCCAAAGAGGGCTTCGAAGTCTCGTCAGAGAAAGAGGAGGGAGGAGTAGTTCCTTTCCATGGTCACTCCCACTTCAAACACCAAAGAAACTTTGTGGGCCTCGTGGGACAAGCAGAGTGTCACCTCTCCTTGTATTGTTCCTGTTTTTTTATTAGTGTTCTAGAAACCATATCCTACTGATTTGTTCTCATGCATGAGTACAATGAAGTAGTATGTAGGCAGAAGCAACTCCTCTTGTCACTGAACTGTGTACTACAGTCTCTGTACTCCTATGAATGATTAAAAGGCCTCAGCAGTCTATCCTAATTGTTTCACATCTACCACATATCCTGCTAATGATTATTTCTCTCATGTGACATGGAATTCTCACCCTCTTTTATCATCTTTTTTGACATTTGGGAAATATTGTGAGATTTGGAAGGTGAACCTAACTTGGTAATTGACCATTGGAAGCTTATTTATGTGTGATTCATATACTGCTAAAGTTCATTTTTAGTACTGATTGAGTCTCCAAGTAATATTTGACCCATCAAATATCTTCTCTGTTATTATTTTCATTTATGCTGCAATTTATTGTATATTTTAGCTAAGAAAGTTTAAATCAATGGATTTCTACTATGATTTTAAAGCTTCCAGGCTTTTCACAAAGACAAAATAATAAAAAATTCATCACCCAATCAACAGAAGTTGTGGTATCCCATTAAATAATCTACATTAGGGAAAAGAAAATATTACTTGAGGAATATTATAACCAGTCCTTGCAAGTTGATGATGGCACCATGTATGTAAGAGAAAGATAAGAACACAAGAAAGGTACTAATGACCAAAATTTCTCATAAGGATGAGTATGTGTGTGTGTATAACTTTATCCACAAGGTCAGATATCTCCAAATATGCCTCCCACCTAATGATGCTAAGCCATTTTTGGACACTATGTAATTTATCTCCACTTGCCCATCTAATTGTCCTGCTTTGCTTGTCCATGCAAGTCATCAACAGATGAGGCCAGTGACTATAAATACATACGTTATATTATATTATATATATATATATATATTAGAGAGAGAGAGAGAGAGAGAGAGAGAGAGAGAGATGGGTGGTCCAAATGACTCACAAGAAGTCAAAGGCTCAGCCAAAGCCTCTCACTTTCATTGATAAGGTGTGACCTTTAGATTCTTTTGTTCTTTAGTGTTAGCTCCGGCGTCGCTTTCATTTACTAGAACCTCTCTCTCTCGCTCTTCTTCTCGTCATCTAGTTTGCTTGCGTTTCCTTTAGCCTTTCATGAGTCTCTTATTCCTCTCTTTTTCTTCTTTTCTTTTGCTTGCGTTTCTATAGCCATTCACGAGTCTCTCTCTCTCTCTCTCTCTCTCTCTCTTCTTCGGATCTTTTGATATGCTTGCTAACCTTTTAACCTGATTGCTTGACTCGACTGGGTTGCATGTGACACTCCAAGAGGACCATCGATCACACACCATAGTTTGGTCTTCTCTCCTTTGTTAGAAAAGCCACGATTTCTTTTGCAAGATGGTAGGTTGACGTCTTTATCCCCATATCCGTCGACCATAACATGTCTATTCTACATAGATCACGTAAAGGCTCTGTCAATAGCCTATTGGAAGGGGCGTCGAAGAATGAAGAAGGAAAACCTTTGCTCGCAAGCTTCCACACCTCACTTCTGCCGACATGGACAGCTAGTCATGTCTTATGCTATTTTTATTTAGTTCATATTACCTTGGAACGATCCAACGAGTGTCTACGATACTAATTGCATCGTTACGAGACAAAGTTTTGGCTCATATTATATATTAGAATTCGATCCAAAAAAGAACATGTGTTCACCTCTTAAAAGTTTTGATTCATGTCAACTTATTCAAACAACACAGCTCATCGACTGCCACCACATGGACGCTGTAGTCTCCTCCTTTTTTGCCCAGTCCACGAGCGAAGTTTCCACGTTTTGGTCCCCCAGTAATGGCATCTGTAGCAATGAAAACATGCTGATCGGTAGAAGATAGAGCAGTGCAAGTCCATGCATGCATTACTGTCACGACTTGTCTTCCAACAGCAACTGAGATTTCTTAATTTTTTGTGATCAGTATTCTGAGAGTCGTAATTCTCACACTCACATTTCTTCTTCTTCTTCTTCTTCTTCTTCTTTTTCCTGCCCACAGAATCCTTTTCTGCTTAATGCATGATATTTTATGTAATTCTTTAGGATATTCCACTGCTTGTGTACACAGATGAAAACTCTCCTGAAAACTATCATGGCCTTTTGTTTCATTAGCATAGTTAGCACAACTAGAGGATCTACATGGATTCATGGCCACCTAAACATTAATTTGTTTATCATATTGCCAGACCATGTAAAAGAGTGGCGGAGTCTGGTGAATAAGTAGCATATGAATAAGCTTTGGTGGACAATGATTTGATACTCACATTTCCATGCGATGCAAAACTCATTTTATGATCAGTTGTCAACTTGAAAGAACAAGTGCACCAAATTTCTTCCGGTCACAATCTAATTTTTTGGACCTTCTTTGAAGCTTACGCAGAGCAATATAGCTGGCGTGTATTCTCCGGCTTCTTTGGATTCTCAGTCATACGTAAAATGATAAAAACTTCTATTTCAGCATCACCTAATGTTATCCAAAGACTTTTGACATTAATTTATCTATGTTTTCACTCAATATATCGTGACGATTTCCATTCGGTTGTGATCTATCACTTCTTCCAGTGATAATTACTTGAAAATGATCGATGATTCAGAGGAATATTACCACGATTATCTCTTGAGACGTGAAAATAATATTACAAGTTACATATATTCATACAGCTGAAAATAATATTTTCCAGACGCATCTCAACGTCACAAAGACGTATTAATTCAGAATGATTTATTTCTCATGGACATGAATTAATTTACCTTCTTTTTAATTTCTGTAAACCGTGTGTCCACACGGCACCGGTTTTAAAGCGTTGATTAAGAAACGATGGGGGCCCAACGAGGTCAAGTCCAAAGGATGACGCGGCGTGGGCGCGGAGTCAAGTTGCGCTATTACGTGGCCCGCCAAAGTCAAATCCGATGGGTCCCGGTTGTGGTGACCAACGGTGCCACACTGCGAGGGAGAGAGAGCCGTGCCGTCCACCTCGTTGACCGGGGCGCGACCTCCGCCACGTGGGATCCCGCCCCTCGCCGTCGGCCCGGTACCGGCGGATCCAACGGCCCTTCCACGGGAACCGGGAAACCGGAAACGTCTCCGCCTATTCCCGCGTCCTCTCCGCGCCCCTGTGGCCACCACCTGTCACGCTGACGCCAAAAGTGACGCCGTCTCTCTCTCTCTCTCTCTCTCTCTCTCTCTCTCTACAAATTGGACCAAGGGTCCCGAAACTGTCCGGGATGGGACGCGTCCCTTCTGCTTCACATGCCCCCCTTCCTGTTGCCCTTCTCGCTTTTGTTTTGTTCCCTTTCGAGGCCCTCGAACAACCGACGCTTCTCTCCTTCCTGTATCGCTTACCTTCATCTTCTTCGTCCTTCCGATGGACAGGCCACAAGACATGGCGCTTTTGCGCCTCCGGAACCCGATCAAGGAGGTCGACTTCTTCTCCCAGAACGGTCGGCAAGATGTCACTGAAGCTGGAGCCGGCCTTGCGTCACCTAAGGGCCATCAGGAAGAGGAGGCAGACGCGCTGGCTCGTGGAGGCGCCTCTGTCAACGTAAGCTAACAGAGTGTTGGATCGAGGTCATGGAGGTCTTAGGGATCCTGCTCTGCCATTACTTGCACTCGTTTAGCTTCTAGAAATAGATAGAGATTATAAGATCCGCGTACAAAGTAACTGCATGGTTAATTATATGAGGGTTATTATCGAAAGTCTAGAATTGATGATGAGGGCTTCTCTTTGCTGCTGTCCAGACTGGATTGTATCTTCTAACAGTGAATTCTCAGGCCAGCCAAACCGTCGTCGAGGAGCAGAAATCAAAACACAAGGTGAGTTGTTAGCTTTTCTTAGACCGATATGGGTTTCCTGCCTTGTGCACCGTAGGGGTCAACTCTTAAGTTGACTTTCCTGCATCCATAAGGTATAGAGGATCTTTGTTTCGTGTTAGAGGAATTTGATTCTTTGAATCTGCATGTACTTATCTTAACACCACAGTCGCAGTTTTCTGCGCTTCGGATCGAGCTAAACCGAGTCAGGGATGAGAACCGGAGATTAAGAAGCATGCTGGATCAGCTCACGGAAAGTTACACTGCCCTACACAGTCAGCTTCTTCCAGCGGTGCAACAGAAAGAACACGAGATCTACCGATGGCAGGTTTTTTTCTTGTCATCCTCTCTTTTGGAACCCTATTCCTATCGTTTACCATGTTGTGTTGTCTGAATCTTGTCGACCAAAATCCTAAAAGAATCCGCATCATAAAGAACCAAGAGAATCCATCCCAGCAAATTCATCTTTGTCCATCACTTGAGGCGTTTGATTCCTTCTCAAAAGGATGGCAAGACCAGTGTGGCAAGACGAGGAGAATCATCAGCGCACCAAATCATGGAACATGGACCGGCTCGCATGCGGATGATCCACGGAAACTCCGAGGACGGCGTGGGAGAACACTCCTCTTCGCTCAACATAATCTCCGGTGATCGAGGCATCATTCCATCCGCAGAAACACAGCTCTCTCAGGTTGATGGCTCCTCAGAGAACCCCAATCTAACGCAAGAAACAAGCAGCACTGCTGCACCATCTGACCTCTCAAACCGGAGAGCGAGAGTCTCGGTGCGTGCTCGATCGGATGCACCAATGGTAACACATACACAGACCGATCGATCTCAGTAGCGTTGTTGAACCGTGGTTTTGTAGAACTAAAGAGATTGTTGTGGTTTCCAGATCAGTGACGGCTGTCAGTGGAGGAAGTATGGTCAGAAGATGGCTAAGGGCAATCCCTGTCCTCGGGCCTACTATCGCTGTACCATGGCTACCGGATGCCAAGTTAGGAAGCAGGTAGGGCAAGCAATTCTGAGTTCATGATCTCATCCAGAGAAGGGTCATGGCCACTTACAAGCTTATCGTTTGTCTTATTGCACTTTGATGGTTCTGCCTACTAGTGACATAAGAAGAAAAGAAGAAGAAGAAGAAGAAGAACGAATCATGTGATTGATCAAATGCTTCCGCAGAATAGCTTGTCGATCAATGCCCATTTCACGCTTTTAGTCAACATGCAAGGCCATTAATTCTACTGATGGTTGTCTGCATGAATGTAATAGGTGCAGAGATGTGCCGAGGACAAGGCGGTACTTATAACCACCTATGAAGGCAAGCACAACCATCCTCTCCCTCCCGCCGCCAAAGCCATGGCGAACACCACGTCGGCGGCCGCGGCCATGCTACTCTCCGGCTCCACCACCAGCAAGGACTCGCTCGTCGCCTCCGCCAACGGCTTTCTGCACCCTCACATACTCTATGATTCCACCATGGCTACTCTCTCCGCCTCCACCTCCTTTCCCACCATCACCCTCGACCTGACGCAGCCCGGGAACCCGATCCAGCGGCTGCTGCAGCGGGCCCACCCTACGGTGTCCCCGCTCCAGATGCCCTTCCCCATATACGGCCTCCCGCAGAAGCTACCGAGCATGGTCGGGCCGCTGAAGTTGCAGCACGGTCCGCGGCAGCAAGCGGTGGTCGATAGGGTTACTTCCGCGATCACCACCGATCCAAACTTCACCGCGGCCTTGACCGCCGCCATCACGTCCATTATGGGAGCTCCAACAAGTACAACCGGAGTTGGCGGTAACAACGTGTCCTCTGCCGGGGCTCACATGGTGCCCGGATCTCCTCAGCTCCCCAAGCCCTGCACCACCTTCTCTCTTAATTAGAAGGGCATGCAGGCTCTTCAAGTGTCATCGACAGCCTCAGCTTGGATAGGCTAAGCTTTCTTGGTGTTTCATTCGACATAGTCGGATGCAGCAAACAGAGAATAATGGTAGGAACAGATGCATATAATATTTTGTGCATAGATATTATAGCAGTGGAATAATGCAAGAGAAAATGAAATATCATTTTTGATAAAGAGTTCTGAAACACATTATATACTTCTTCTTCATGCAATGAATTTGAGTGCTTCAGAAAATATTATGTTCTTAAGCTCATAATGGCTTTCTCATACTCCTCACAGGTATCACAGCTATGAAATAATACAATATTGTCATAACAATACTATTAATTTCGAGATATATAAAAAACATATTACATCACAGATAACATGATGTATCACAGCTATAGGCATAAAAGAATAACTATACAACACACCAAATTAAATTGTACGATATACTTGGATGATATGAATATGCAAAAGGTGTAAAGCGATTTAATCACTCAAATTACGAGTGGATTAAACAACATACCAAGGATTTTATCGTCATAATTCCAATTGCAGCTAACCAATTCTAATCCTAAGGATTTGAATCATTGTAATTTCAATCCAAGTGAACGTCCGTTTCTAACGTCCGACCGTTCTAATTCGATTTAGTTTGAAATTTAGTTTGAAATTCGAGGGGATTATAAATCATTTGATTGTTTTATTTCAATTGATGGATAGCTTTGTTTGTTGATGAATATAATATTTTAAATATCGAACTCTAATCGATTGAGAAAATTTGAGTGATAAACAATGAACTATAAGTAAACAGGATCAGTTTGTTTAAGAAGGCTACTATTTAAAACCTCCTTTTTACTATTTATAATCGTCTTTATTGTTTATTTATTTTTAACATAGAATAAAAAATAATTTATTATTTATAATCCCTCTATTTTTATTTTTTTCTCCACAGACCCTTTGTATTGTCAACACTCCCCACTGTCTAAAATATGATATATTTAAATTTTTTTTTACTCACCACACAAAATATCATAATTTGAGTATTTTATGAGTGCTCGAAAAATAATATTATCAGTAGTTTGTAATAGCCCAAGACATTACATTTTTTTGGGCTAATACATCTGACTTAAAACATGAAGTTTTTTAGGTTATTATAGAATGCATAACCCTAAAACTATAACAAATATTATGAGTTGAACATTTATATCATTAATTTCTACTAACATCTGAATGGGAAAAAATAGTTAATATTATACTTTCAGGTGTTAAGATATAGAATACCCAAAATATTAATACGAATATTTGACTTCTTATAATTACCTAAAAAGTGATATATTCTGTAAATTTTTGACTCATATTAAAAAATAATAATCATATTTTAATTATTTTATAAATATTCAAAAGATAAGAATTTGAATATCTTGAAGAGGCTCGAAACATTATCACTTCTAAGTCATTTTAATTGACTCAAATGTCTTCTGAGTTATTTCAGAATCTATCTTAAAAATTTTAAATTATTTAAATATAAAATATATTTTTACTCTCATCCTCTTTGATATTTAGATCATTTTATTTTCTTATTTATTTTTTAGTATTTTATATCATCTTTGGTGATTAGGAGGAAGAAGAGGAGGAGAAAAAGAAGAAGAAGGAGAAGAAAAAAAGGTTATAGGAAAGAAGTGAAAATAATTTTATCGGTATTAGATTATAAAATAAAAAGTATATATATATGTCCATATTTATAAAGTGATAACTTACAAATATTTAAAGTTCAGATTATAAATAGCAAAAATGAGGCAAGGTATTATGTCCCGGCCGGTTCTACAAACATACCTTAGTGTGCAAATAAGCATATGTGAAGGGTACTTTTGCAAAACATAAAACACACCCTTTTCAAACTTTGCAAATAACCCCCCGTCGTTTCCTGATTTATGTCTAACGCTTCAAACCTTCCCATATTTCGCCCCCAAAAGCCACGGCGAGAGGGTTTTCGTGGAGCGGCGGCGAGATGGAGGAGTTGGACGATTGGGGCCTCAGCGCCGAGGAGCTCAACTTCTTGGAGGAGGACGCCATCAAGAAGATCTCCGAGAGGAAAGCCTCCTCCTCCTCCGCATCCGTCAGCGTCGCCCCCTCCACCTCCTCTTCTTCTCCCCTGCCGTCCAAAGCCTCAGCCGCTAGCCACATGAACCCACCTTCCATGTCCCCCGAGCAGCCTTTCTCGAGAAATTCCTCGGAATCACGATACCAAAAGGTAATGATTCGATTATTTATTCTCTTTCTTGCGTTTTCCTTTCCTCGTCGAGGGAATTTTCATGATTCTGCAATGTTCTCAATAGCCTCTTTGGTGTCTTGGTCGACAAAGAAGCAAAAATGTAAGTTTGGGTGCCCCCAGTGTTATGCACTCGGTGCTGTATTGGTTACTTCCTGCTCTAACTGAATCTGAAAGTTCAGCAGAACGATGAATGAGGCAGGGATAGGAGGTTCTTGCGATTGCATGATTTGTTATTATTTTGCTCTCTTTTTCCTAGCATTCGAGTTTCTTTGATTGTTCTGCTTGAACTGAATGGTTTCTTTGTCGACAAGGATACATAAATGTTATATTATCGGTTGGATCGCCACATTTGCACATCAAGAATCAAACGGTTTGCATGCCTGCCCTTAGGGTTGCAAACTCGTTGCTGTATAGATTGCTTCATCTACAATTTCTTTTTTGTTTTTTGCTCTATTTTGATCTGAATGTTCGGCAGAATGATAAATGGAGGAGGGGAAGGTTCATCCGATGAATATTCTGACACCAATTGCATGATCTGTTAGTCTTTTATTTTCTTTTCCTTTTCCTAATTGATGAAAATTTTAGTTTCTTTAGTGTTCTGCTTGACCTGCTTGGTTTTTTGGTTGACAAGGAAGCTAAATTGTCAGTTGAATAGCTTACATATTCATATCAAGAATCAAATGGTCTGCGAACTTGGTGCTACATAGGTTACTTCATCCACAAATTTGTTGACTTGTGCTTTATCTTGTTATGAAAGGTCAGCATAATAATAAAGAAGGGAGGGCTAAAAGGTTCATGTGATGAAGATTCTATCAACGATTGCATTGCTGACTGAAATATGCACCGTGGAACAGGAAATGCACGTATTATTTTGCTAATAATGATATACCTTTCATCTAAGATAGTATACTTGTTTTTCCCTCAATACATTTGATGAGGATGCTCTGTTCTCATCAGCTTTGCATCTGACTTGATTAATGAAATTTTGGGAAGTTTTTTATTGTGTATTGTTAAGAGAACTATTGGACATCTTGTTCTTTTGTGTGTGAAGTATATATTCAACCACAAGTAAAGGTCATCCCTGCAATTATAACACTAAGGCTTATTTTCCCTGCTAGAGAAGAATAAGAAATATGAAGGTAACAGTTTGAGGTTGGTTGATTTCTTTTTTGTTTTTAGAGAATGTTGCTGTGCTGGCCACACGATAAATATTGGTTCAAAGATGGATCACCGATATGGTGGGGCGATACGAAATGAGTTTTGAGAGAAGAAAAGTCGAGGGGATAATGGTATTCGCTGGAATAAAAATTCTTTCGGACAAAAAAAGAACAATCTCACAAAAAATACTTAAACACAATAATAAAACAGTTCACCACCAGGTTTAAATTCACGAAGGGATACAGAAAATTCACCACCCCAGGAAAATTAAACGAGGATACAGAACTGAAATCAAAATACTCACCACTCAAGGTAACATCCAAGAGATACAAAGTTTTCGAGAACACTCCAAGAGAGCTTCTGTCAATATCTTCAGTTTCTAAACCCCTCTCTAACCCCAAAACACCAAAATAAATAGTTGTGCATGAAACAACCCTTCATGCATAGGGAATTTCGAGATTAAATGTTTTACAACTGTTAACCACCTCCATTAATATGTTTCTTAGTCATGAAGAAAAGTGTAGTGAAACAGCTTTAACATAGTGTAGAGAATATGCTCATGAGCTGTCATGGGCTGAGTTGAAGACTTTGAAGGCAACATTATGGGCTGAAAATATACCATAGCATTAGCAAGGTCAACATGAATAGATTGTAGTAAATTAGACACTCCCGTGTCAATCACAGAGTCCAAGGATTTCTTCATTTTTTATGTTTAGATGCTTTCATTGGGAAAGGACTTAGCTGCTTCCTTTTGCAGCTAGCAAATGGGTCCTTCAATAGTCTTGCTTGATGGCTTTCTCCTGTCTATCATTTTATTCCATATATAATTTTTCTTTAGATTTGTATATTCTTTACCTTCATAAAGTTTTCACGATGGATTTCCTATTTGTTGAAGTCATGGTACTAAGATCTCTGCAGGAGATATACAATACCCACTTTGTAGTCCCCATGGTTTGTAGTTTTGGTTACCGGACCCATGCCGGTCTATAGTTGGACCAATAGAAGTTTGGTCCATGCTGACGTACTAACACATGGTGTGTTGGTATGTACCATGGTACCAGATCGCTTGTGGGGTTACAGGAAGGAGGAATAATAATAATAGTCAGCATCTTGATTCACGCTCGAACCATAAGTATTGACTGGTGCGAACCAGTCAATCTTTTGAGTTGCACATCTGCATCAGACCATCAGAAACAGAATAGTCAGTATCTTGATTCACGCTCGAACCGTAAGTATTGACTGGTACGAACCGGTCGATCTTTTTAGTCGCACGTCTGCGACTCTGTGTGACAAACCCTAGCAAACTTTAGGTGCAAGTTTTTCTTCTTAAATATAAATCGGATCAGACCATCAGAAATGGAATAATCAGCATCTTGATTCATGCTCGAACCAGAAGTATTGACTGGTACAAACCAGTCCAAGTGAGATTGCATTCCTCGGTAGTCACCAAAATTCATAGACACTAGAGAAATCACAACACCTAATATTTTGGTTAATGACCCAAAATATTTATTATCGTGAATCGTGATTACATTTGTCCTATGCCACATTCTCCCACATATTAATAGATATAGCATCTCATTATAGAATCTTGCATAAACCCTACTCTCCTGTTTTTGAATATCCACTAGAAGCTTTATAAAAATCGTGATACCTAATATCTAGGATAATGCCTTAAGGCCCTTAACATAGAAGAATCATGATTGCAATTTTTCTGAACCCATCTTGCATATGGAGAAATAGGGTAGCTTGTTATCTTTGACAGATCTTGCAGAAGTATAGTTCAAAACTTTTTTTTTTTAATTTCTATGGATGTTAATTTGGAAAAAAGAGAAATTAGTGTAAATGTATATTATTTGATTTTTCCCTCCCCTCCTAAGCAATAATGTGTTTTGCGCTTGATGAAACACAGAGACCTTTAAACATAATTTGATGCTTCATAGCCCCTCCACCTGTTTTATTTTGAAGAATATCAAATTAAAACTATGGTGGTTAATCATGATGGGAGATGTTGCTTGCCCCTATTTGACATCAAATTTTTTTAATTTCCAAAAGTTACTCATGGAATGATCACTTCTGATTGTTGGCTAATTTGAAGAGCCTTAGCTGTTGAAGGAAACTAGCTAAATTAGAATATAAAGGCAACATGTAGCCAATGCAGACAGATATTCTGTTTTGTTTTTTGGAGTATGACATGAAAGTCCAATTTTTTTAAGAAATGAAGAGTCCAGGAAAGGCTACAGATGAAGGAACTCCAAATTTGTATGATGCTTTATAAATTTAAATTACAAAAACTATTCTCAATTGCTTCAATTTGTAATATATTTGGAGAAAAGATAATATATTATCTCTCTTTATTGATGTCTGTAACTCTGTTACGACAGTAATATATTCTCCTGATATACCACCATCAATGCCAAGTTCCGTAACTAATTCGTGAGTTGCTTAGTTTGCCTAATTCCTCTTATCTAGGTTGAAACCTTTCCTCCGCTAGGTCTATCCTCAACGGATGCATCCAGAGAAACTGGTATGTGAATCTGTTTGACCACTATCTCAAGAGTTTTATCTTGAGCTTTTAGATACTTCTTTGCTCCTCTTCAGTTAAGTCTCATGATTATGACTTGCTTTGGTTTGTCTTTCCAGGGAAAGATACCACTTTTGCTCTGTCCAAGCTCTGTGTCAGACTTTGTCTTCATGCTAGTGGTGTTATTGCGGCAAAGTTCAATTATCATCCGGTATTGTATTGGCATATCACTTGAAGTCTTTGATGTATATTCAAAAGACAATTCATTAGAACTATTTGTTATTGTTATGGGTTCATTCTAGTTACTTGTAGATGCATTTCATAAGATCCCAAAGGCTAACTGGCATGGGAAGGAAAGGTATTGACACATTCATGATTTTTTCATGGAGTTTGATTGGGTTCATTAAGTTAGGTGGGATTACTAATTGTCTTTACATTTTATGTTCCTTCAAATGGTAAACATTAGACTATGGATGTTCCCGCCATCATCCTTGGCAGTGGCTGAGGAAGTTCTTAATGTGGTAACTGGTGTGGATGTTGAGGTAATATTCCTGTCATTTCAAAAAGTTGCTCCTCATGTTGTAGTTCTTTGCTTTTGATATTGGTTCTGTAATACATTTAATCAATGAAATAATATCAAACAGGATAAATTGTTTCAATTATGGTCCATCTTGTGGTCTTTCACCTTTTGAATCAGTGACATATCACATGGATAGGAATACATAATTAACATTAGTTTTTTTCAAATAAGCAATAATTAATTCATTTAAGCACCATGTCTTCCAGGTTCAAACACTAGATCCATTAGTCCGACGTGCCCTTGCTGCTGCATCTTCTGTTCCAGATCTACGAGGTACATGTAAACAAGAGTTCCATTAAGAATATGGATTACATGTGCACAAGAGGTGTTGGATTATATCTGTACTATTCTTGCATTTGAAGCAAAATTTAAGCTTTGAATGAAAAATGCAATGATGTAATAATCTTTTTAAGTTACTTTTCTATACCACAGATTTGTCAAGCATGTTTGTTTCGTAACGAAAATGACATTTCTCAAGCATGCATAGAAGATAAATTGAAACTTCAATCTTCAGGTTACAAATTAGAATTGGTCCTTCGTTCCGTTGGTTCCTTCTTTTTTTAATTACATTAATATTTTGGTGTTTGTATTTTGACCCATTTGTCGTCGTCAGAGAGCCTTTTTAAAGTGTGTATCATGGCATCATTTTTATTTCTGTGGACATGATGCATAATGTTCAAAATTCATTATTATTATTTATTTGTATAATTATTATTTTTTAAAAAACAGCTTTGAAAGTCCTTCACATATAGCTACTGAAGTTGTTGAATATGACCGTCACTCTTCATTTCTTGTCATGTTGCTCTCATATGATATTCTCTGTCTCAATACTAACTTGTCTTTTAAGAAGATCTATATGACAGGATGCCAAGCTATGTTGAATCAAAACTTCTACCTTTCCAACGAGAAGGAATTAGGTACGAAGTGACAAGTCTTTCTGTTGGGTTTTCAAAATAATATATTTTTAATGAAATTATGTATCTGACTTTAGCATGGTGCATGCAGAATCTAGTTGGTGAATACCTTCCATCTGTGTATATACGTCTATAGTAAAATGTAGATAGGTCTCTATTTCAATGCATATATATACATCTATATTCTATAGTAATAATGGATCTGTTTGCTGATATCACATTTCTCCTGATGGGCATCTAATACGGTGACATTATTGAATGAAAGTTCTATGTTTGAAAATAACAATGTGAAGATGGCAATTGTAGTGAAATTATTCCTTCCAGACCCTAGCACCTCTGTCTAAATTTGATTATGTGACCTGTAACTTAAATTTTATCAGCAATGCCCATGTCTGGTCAACAGAATGGCATGTGCAGGCTTGCCTATGCCAAAACTCAGTAAACAGTTGTCTGTTGGTGCATAAAACAAAAAAATTATAGGCACTAATTTTTGGGTACACAAAATGGCATATCTGTTCCTCTGGGGGAAATCCTCTCATTTGGTGGCTACTTCGTGCCTCTTCTTTTTTTTAGCTACTCTATGGCATTTCTTAACTGAGGTAGAGGGAAATGATGGAGAAGGGAACTTAGACTGCTGTAGGAGACACTAGGAGCTCATGCCACATCGTGAATCCATGAGAGAACCGTGTAGTTACCTTTTATAAAGGGCAGCACTGAACTTGATCGATCTGGTTCTCAACCAGAATGTCTGCAAAAGAAGATCTGAGATAAAATACATTTTAGTTACAATTCCACAAAAAACTGGTCTAGTCCTATTGGTTTCACCCAACTCTTGTGTGGAGCAAAAAGGGGAAAGAGCCAATCACAGTGATATTATTTTGTTTCACAAACATTGTGATAAGTTCTTTTCATTTGGTTTTCTCCCGTTATATTTCTAGTTCACAAATTCTAACATTGAGATAAGTTCTTTTGCTTCACAAAATCTGTATTTCGGAATTGTGAACTAAATTAATGTTAGGATCCTTTTTATTTTCTGAGTTTTAAATAATGTTTTATTGAGTTTTGTCTAGTTCAGTAAGAGTCGGATAGAGACTTATTTATTTATTAGGAGTCCAAGTCCTGATGGACTCAGGGGTGGAACTCTATAAATATGGATGAATCTATTTCTTTTCATCATCTATGACATATTATTCCAGTCTTTTAACAAACCCTAAGAGATCGATCCCCTCGAAGTGATCAAAGAGGCCGATCCCCTCGAAGCGATTATCCCTTTTTCTCCCTTTTCTTCTATGATAAAACCATAGGGGTCTTATCTCTGGTATCGGAGCAATGATCCTCGGCGTTCTCGTTGCAATTTCTCACATCACTTCGGCACAGCCATCATCCTCAAAAAAAAAAAAAAGAAAGAAGAAAAAGAGAGAAGAAGGTCATTGGCAGCCGCGCCCCATCTCGCTCGAGTAAGAGAGGGCCATAGCTGTTGCTTCCCAGCTAGCGGTCCACTCCTCGCTGCCCTTAGCCTCGGCGACCCTTTGCTGCTTCTAGCCTTCGGCAACGCTGCTCCCAGCCGCGCCACCATCGTTGCCTCCAAGCCGCGGCAGCAACCTTCGCTACACACAAGAACCGAAACAAGGCAACTCCCCATGCCCATCACTACTGTTTCCTCCATCTCCTCCACCGGCATCGACAATAACCACCGCAGCCTCAGCCCTCGACTGCTTGCGATCCCTGGCGCCACCGGTGTCTCACCCCACACAATGACAGAAATAAGGCAAACCCCCGCCGCCTCCTCACACATTCTGCCGCAACTGCTTTTCGTTGCTGTTTCCTTCTTCGCTACCGATATCGATAGCAACCGTCGCAGCCTCAGCCCTCAACCGCTCGCGATCCCTCGGCATCGCCAGCGTCTCCTCCTACGATGTGATAGAAACAGAGCAACCTCTACACCGATCGCCACTGTTTCCCAGCCGCGCCGCCTTCGTTGCTCTTAGCCCTTGGCAACGTTGCTCCCAGCTGCATGACCATCACTGCCTCCTAGCCACGCCCGACGCCAGCCTCCTAGCCTCGGCAGCAGCCTCGGTGACTACTCTCAACTGCACCATCGTGCGACCATTACTGCGTCCCAGCTATGTCCTTAATGTTGCCTCTGGCCGACACTAGCCTCCCAGCCTCGGCAGCAGCCTCAGTAGCTACTCTCAGTCGTGCAGCCGCGCGACCATCACTGGTTCCTAGCCACGCCCTTAGCGCTGCCTTGGGCCGACGTCACTGAAAATTGCATTGAATAGGGCAGCGCTGATTCCCTTGACCAAACATCAGCAACAAAAACTGGGGATCATAGATTTGCCATCTTACGCAATGGCTACTGACAACTCAGCGAAAGCCCAATTGGAAGCCTTGAAAACCAGAATTGAGAATCGATTGCAAGAAGCCCTTAACGATTTTAAAAAGAGTCTATTGAAGAGCTTCTGCAAGTTTCAACAAGACGAAAGTTCAAGTCTTACATTGAACCGATCTGGAGATACAGAAAAAAGGAATCGAGAACTAGACACAAGCTACCTACGCATGAAGGTGGAATTCCTAAGATGGGAAGATGGAGATCCGACGAGTTGGATCTCTAGGGTAGAAACATTTTTTCATTTTCACAGAACTTCCAGAAGAATCCAAGGTGGAAATAGCTTTAATCCAACAAGATGAAGATGTAATGCAATGGTATGTTGGTACGAAACTTGCCATCAGGTCCTCTTGTGGGAGTAATTCAAGAGAGGGCTTCTCGTTCGTTTTGGACCATCTGAATACGTGAATGTTGATGGGCAGCTCGCTAAAATTTGTTAGACATCTACAGTGCTAGAATATTAGAGCAGATTTGAACGATTGTCAAATCAAGCTATAGATTGGTTCGAACGACAACTGGTGGGAATATTTATTGTAGGATTTAATCTAGATATCCGGTGTGAAGTCAAAGCTTGCCAACCCCGCACAATGACTCATTTCCAGGTCTCCATGAGGAAAAAATCAGCAGGGAGAATCGTCGAAACAGAAGTGATAGCAAACAATTGATCAGCAAGCCACTAGCCCCATCTATTTCTAGCTAAAACCCTAACACCCAAAGACTAACCCAAGAACTCAAGGAAAGATCAGTGAAGGGTTTATGCTGGCACTATGATGAAAAGTGTAGTAAGGAGCATTGATGTAAACAAGGGTAACTTCTGATGATTGAACCAATTGGGGAGGAACCGGAAGCTAACAATGTGGACTCCGATCATGAAGGTATAGATTTTGATGAAGATGTTGGACCTATCATACATACATTGCATGCATTAGCCGACTACTCTAACCCACACACTAAGAAAGTTGGAGGAACTTTGGAACATCAGCCTGTTACAGTTTTGATTGATACCGGTGGCACTAACAATTTTATAGACATTAAGATTGTTGACCAATTGGCCTACCACATTGAAGGTTATGATAAATTTGAAGTAAAGGTCGTTGATGGATGAATTTTAACTTGTGACAGCAAGTGTTCGAAGATAAAACTGATTATGCAGGGTCAAGAATTGCTGGTGGATTTTTTTTTGCTACCCTTGGAAGATTTCAAAGTGGTGTTTGAAATTGAACGGCTATCAACCCTGGGTGATGTTTTTTGGAATTTTTATAAACTAATTATGAAGTTTTTTATTAATGGAAAGCAGGTGATCCTAAAGAGAATACGTGGAAATGAGGTCATAACCGCCACTAGCCATCGGATGGAGAGGGTTCTTCAGAAGATTGCAATGACTACTACACCGGAAGGTCGGCTCATTACTTATACTATCATGAAGTGGAAACCCTACTTATTTGATCAACAGGTTGTGATGCTTCGCAGATATCCTATAACTGAAGTGTTGAAAGAGAAGCTCCCAAAGTTTGATGCTGCCTAGCCTTGAGGACGAGACTGATTTGAAGGGGGAGGAATTGTTAGGATCCTTTATATTTTCAGAGTTTTGAATAATGTTTTCTTGAGTTTTGTCTAGTTTAGTAAGAGTCGGATAGAGGCTTATTTGAGATTTATTTATTTATTAGGAGTCCAAGTACTGATGGACTCAGGGGTGGAACTATATAAATATGGATGTATCTATTTCTTTTCATCATCTATGACATATTATTCCAGTCTTTTAACAAACCCTAGGAGGCCGATCCCCTCGAAGCGATTATCCCTTTTCTTCCTTTTCTTCTATGATAAAACCCTAGGGGTCTTATCAATTAACTAGAACAAATCGGTATATTAGAACAAATTAACTAGTAGCTTTAGGTGGCCGACTAATCTGCATTTCAGATTTGTGAACTAAAAATCTTTTTCCTAATTATGTGTAACTTGAAGCTTCTTTTCTCATGTGCATGATCCTAAAACATTCATGTTGTTACTTATTAGTGATTAGTAAAATATTATTATATGCTAACTTCATATCCACTTAATAGTAGAAAGTTTTTAGTATTTAAAAAGTGATTTTTAATAGGGTTAAAGTTCATTTTAGCTCTTATGATTTTAGCCATGGACCACTTAAGCCCTTATGGTTTACTCGGGTCTAGAATAATCCATATATTTTTAAAAACGTTGCATATAAGCCCTTTCTATCAAGTCCGAGTTAACAGATATTAGAGTCTGTTTACGTGGCATGCTGACTTATAATAAACTATTAATGTAATGACATGTGTAATTTAAGTAAAAAAAGGATTCATTTTAGCCATTGTGGTTTTGGTCATGAACCACTTAAGCCCTTATGGTTTTGTTTGTGTCTAAAATAACCTTTATATTTTTCAAAACATAGCATATAAGCCCCTCCCGTTAACTCTGAGTTGATAGACGTTAAAGTCTGCTTATGTGGTTTGCTGATTCATAATAAATTATTAATATAATGATGTGTAATTTAAGTTGAAAGAAAGTTCTATCTTATCGAGGAAGAGGAAGCGACGGAGGCCGTAGTGGCGGGCGAAGACGGAAAGGCAGAGGTAGAAGAGATCGGAGACGAAGGTAAGGGTGAGCTGGACCACCACATCGTAGGCGCAATGGGTGGGGGTGCAAGAGAGGGTGAAGTGGGAGGCGATGAGGATGAAGACGCCTATGAGGAGGAAGAATGACTAGGAGACTATTGAATGCCTAGCGTCGGATTGGTCAACGCACATCCACTTAAGGTAGGGCCGGAAGCTCCTGAGCTTATCGTTAGCGCAGGAGAGGTTGCGTGCGTACGACACTCTCCTAGGCAGCAACGGCTCGGTGCTGCTGCTGGTGGTCGCTTTCATGACGACTCCTCTTCCTGCTATTGATGATGGTCTTAATTTTTGTTAATTTAAATTACATATATTATTATATTAATGGTTTATTGTGAGTCAGCATGTAACGTAAGTAGACTCTAATGTTATCAACTCAAACTTGATGGGAGGGGCTTATATGCTATGTTTTTAAAAATATGTGTTATTTGAGATACAAACAAAACCATAAGAGCTTAAATGGTCCATGACCAAAACCACAAGGGCTAAAATAATTTTTTTAATTTAAATTATATGACTAATTATATTATTAGTTTATTATGAGTTGGCATGCCATGTAAGCAAACCCTAACATCTGTTAACTTAGACTTGATTGGAGGGACTTATATGCTACGTTTTTGAAAATGTAGGGGTTATTTTAGACATGAGTAAATCATAGAGGCTTAAGTGATCTATGGCCCTCGGCCGTAGCGGGCGTATTTTTTTAATAGATTTTTTTATTACGCCTCGCAGGTGGAAAGGTGTTCGATCAAAACATTTTTCTCGGCGTAACTAAAGTAGTACCGCCGAGGAAAGAAAAAAATATATCTATATATATAATATCTATAATTAAATTTTTAACATTCCTGAGTTTTTTGGGTACCTAAATACTAGGGTTTTTAGTTTCGAATAATACCGCTTCTCATACAAGCGAAACGCATACGCTTGCACGGTTTAATGACATGCACCCTGGTTTATAGTGCCCGATACTAGGTGGAACACTCGTAAATCTCTAATGTTTGATCAACTGTGGTATATTGGGAGGGGCTTATATGCTACGTTTTTAAAAATATGTGTTATTTGAGATACAAACAAAACCATAAGGGCTTAAATGGTCCATGACCAAAACCACAAGAACTAAAATAATTTTTGGAGCATGGCTAATTATATTATTAGTTTTTATGAGTTAGCATGCCGAAGTTTCACTCCATTTCACTCACACTCTCTTAAAGTTCTTGACTCAATTTTCTTAGGGATTTATGCACTCTCTTTTTAAAATGTAGGGAAACGATTTTTTGAATCGAGGTAAATTTAGAGAAGATTAAGAGGAAAACCATTTTATCAAGATGTATTACGATGTGAAAGGTGTCCATCCAAAACATTTTTACTAATTTACTATTGATTTTTAAATGTTATACTATTACTATATTTATTTCTAACTTAAAAAATTTTTATCAATTTTTTTCAGTTTTTGGGTATGCCTAAATTACTGGGTTTTAGTTCATGGCATATTGCTCGGTACGATAGTAGCATGATACCTGATCGACAAAGATACCGTACGTGGAGTTTCGCCCAATACCGGAGTGGAACACTCGATATCACCCATGTCGGACGATACGGTGGTATATTGGGTGGATAACCATCGGTATATATCGTTTATAAATTATAAATATTATATATATATATCAACCATATATTTCTCTATAACGGTGCGCCAATGGTCAAAATGATCGTTGGAGCCCTTTCTCAAGTGGTTTTTAACTCATCTTCTCTCCTATTTCACTCCATTTCACTCTCACACTCTCTTAAAGTTCTTTAAACTCAATTTTCTTACATTTGCACTCTCTTAAACTATACAAAGCAACGATTTGTGAATTGAATTGAGGTTAATTTGAGAAGATTAAGAGGAAGAACTTTTCGGCAAGATGTACGCCGAGCTTTAAAAAAAAAATGTGATACTATTTTACCTTAAAAATAATTTTTTGTTTAAAAATACTATTACTATATTTATTTCTAACTTAAAAAATTCTATCCTATTTTTTTTTATTTTCAGGTATTTTCGGAGAATTTTATGCCTAAATTAGGTGTACTGATTGGTACGTCGTGGCATTTTGCTTAGTACATAGTAGTACCGTACCATACATACCGAGTGACGCTCGAAATTTTGGTACGGTACGAAATTTCAATCCTTGCTAAATATAACTTTTTGACACCTCCATCATAACCAAGATCGTAAAGAGTATCTCGTGTCCACCAAAATGATCCTGAGCAGAATCTTGCATGACAAATTTGAAATGTAATAGAAGTTGTTGGTGTTCTCTTTCATCTATAGGATTTACTTTGATAAATTCTACAGTAATCTCTGCTTGGAATTGTTTAGCGGAATATCTGAGGACTTCATTCATCAAAATGGACATTTCTTTTTAGTTTCCTTTCAGAATTCTTCAGTGTAATCTAAACTGCAATTTATTTTTCTATGTTAGATTCATGCTACAGCATGGTGGACGTGCTCTGTTAGCTGATGAAATGGGTCTTGGAAAGACATTACAGGCATTGGATTTTGGGCCCAGATCTTGTATTGAGCTTCTAAGTTCTTCATTGCTTATAATATTCAAGTTGGATCATCTTATATATGTTTATTTATAGGATTGGTTTTGCATTTAGTTTCCCATCATTTAGTGGTGTCTATTCAGTTTTTTTTCCCATAATTATTCTCTTAGCATCTTGTGAACATATTCATAAGTTCTTTGTAAAACTTGCTGTTTGCTATTTAAACTTTAAGATTATCATACTATCCTTATGTTTTAGATAAATTCTGAAATGAAGTAGGGTTTGCCATAAACAATTCGTAAGATGACAAAAAGCATGAGCAAGCCAAATGAACAAGGCTGCTTAGGATTTGGAAAATTTGCAAGATCTTATGAGCTATGGCTTGGCTTAGAAGTTAAAACCTGAAAGTGTCTGCATGGTAATGATGTATGACATTATATAAACCCTTCAGCAAGCAAGCAAGCAAGCTGGATGAGCAAGACTGCATAGGACTGGGAGGCACTATAACAAGACATATCATGCTAAACTTAAACTTCTGGAGACCTATAAAGAAGATTGTTCAAATTGTAGATAATGTATCTTAATTATATAAAATTAGAGCAACCTAAAATGTAGATTTGCAGTCTCTCATGAGAATACTCTCTCATTCAGCATTCTCCAATGACTTACAGTCTCTAACAATGAAAATATTTTCTCATTCAGCATTCTCCAATGACTTGCAGTCTCTAACGATGAAAATATTTTCTGATTCAGCATTCTCCAACTCCTTTATGTTTATCTAGGGTTCATTTTCTTCTCTATTGCAGATTAGGTTGAAATTGTTTGACATAAAGCTCACACTAGCAAGTAATATTCATTATTGTAGCATTGTTGTTGTGACATTAATAAGTTTTATTTTCAAGATGATAAATTTCATTGTGTACCAACTGGATATTCATCTTGTTGTTTACAAGAACTGGTTGCTTTGTTCTACAGGCAATTGCTGTTGCTGCTTGCATTCCGGATGCATGGCCTGTTCTTGTTGTCACCCCGTCTTCCTTGCGTTTACAATGGGCTTCTGTGAATACTAGACCCTACTTCTCTTTGATTATTCATATCAAATCACTGTCTCTTAACCTACTCTGTGCCCCTCGGTAATCATTAAATTTGTTTTGCAGATGATTCAGCAGTGGCTTAATATACCTTCTGCGGATATTCTGGTATGTAATGAAAGCTTTTGCCTTTGATCTTAAATTAGAAGTCCTTATTTTTTTGTTTTAACTCAAAATTTACTTCGTTTGTATTTGAATTTTCTCGTCAATTGAATGTTATGTCTTAGTCATTGGTATCTAAAATTGGACTTCGCATGAAAGCTTATCCTTATGTTGGATTCATATTACATTCTCTTATTTTGAAAGTAGTTTTATTTCTTATCATTTTTTCTTTGCAATTGTTCTTATGATGTCCTTCACTTATAATTAATGTCCTAGTCCTATTGTAAAAACATGATGTTATACGTTTTCTCTTTTTTTTTTTTGTTTATGATTGGTTCCTTTTTAAGGTGGTTACATTGCATACTAGGCTTCATGGGTTTGAATCATCAGGCTAGCCTTTTTCTAAAGGGTCTGGATTGCTTATATCTGGTCCTACACCTGACCTTGCTGTGGTGGAATTCTCATGCCACGATTCCCCTCTTTTGTCATGAATTAGAAAGTAGAAACTTACATATCCTTTTCTCATCTTCCAATATCGTCACACAGTAGTGTCATTAGGGGCATTTCCTATAATGACTTGCTGAAAATATATTGACAATATGGTACACAGTGCACTGTGGTACCTGATTGTCAAGTATATTCTTTTCTTTCTAAAAGTTTAAAAATGAACATGATAAACACATTCTTCATTTTCAAAGAAATATTCTTGCACTTTCTTCATTTTCTGATTGTTTTATTCCTAAGAAAGTTGTGCACAATATTGTATTGATAGAAATTATTTGACTTAATTTTGATTTATTACCAACAAAGAGACAAGTTAAGGAAATTGTGGCACAATTTGTAAACTTCTTTTAGTTTTCAGTCTCCATTTTTCAGTTCAGACAATTTATTGAATTTTCTAATAAAATAATAAATGCTTAGAAAGTGAAAAAAAAACTCACATATCATCGTTTGTACTTCTAGGGCTCGGTCTATACATTAACCTTTTCAAGATCAGCATTGGTGGGAACCTTGTGAACTTTTGACCTTTTTGATGGTAGTAGCAAGTTAGCAACATATGATAATTGTATTAATCTGGTGGAATTTGAATTTTCAAATGGATATCATACCTAAATTGGAGTTCATAATTTAATTAAAATCTTTAGCTAGTAATGTCTAGAGACTGTAGTGTTCATAAAAATCCAATTTGTTTATATGCTGCTATTGCAAAATGGTTCTTTCGTATCTTTGGTGGCTTCTTGATGCTGGACATGTAATGATGGTCTTATTTTTGTTTATATTTGAAATTTTGATTTTATTTAATTCAATTTAACACTTTCTACATTTTCCTTGTTTTGGATCGATTGGCTTGTAATGCATCTTGAAGTAGAAAATCTGAGTTCATGCTAGAACTCAGGACACTGATCAAACAACATGAACTATCCTATCAAGTATGAACATTAGTTGTACTTGTTGTTGAATACCTATTAATTGTGTTTGACTGTCTTTGAAGGTAGTTCTATCTCAACATGGAGGCTCTAACAAGGCTGGATTCAAGATAGTGTTCTCAAATTTGAAGTCAAATATCCATTTAGATGGTGTTTTCAACATAGTTTCTTATGATGTAGTTCCTAAGATACAAGATATACTTCTGGCTTCTGAGTTTAAGGTAATCGAAACATTTTTTTCTTAATGTCTGTCTCATTTCAATCTCTTATTTGCTTTATTTGTATTATCATTCATTTTATCAGAAAAATGGGCTGCCCTGAGTGACCCTATTACTTGGCCAGTCCAAGTACCTTGATTCAAATTGAATTAACAAAGCATTTTTTTTATTTTAGGCATAACAAATGATAAGAAAGGAGGTTTGAAAGGTTGTAGTCCTTTATTTAAATAATTTCACTTGCTAAAATGCTGAACACAGTCAGTTTTTGAAACAAGGAGAATTTTATGTTTGAAATAATAGGAATTATTTTGTTTCTAGGGTTTTAAATATGCCCCAAACTTTTTTAATCTTAGAAAGAAATTGCAGTCTGTAACCACAATGATAGAAATTTACACTTCTTTTCCCAGCTATATGGTACATAAATATTTTTTTTTGCGTATATTTTATGTTTTCAAGTAATAATTTAATTTGACCAGCACTATACTGTGACAAATACTATAGAATTACACATATTTTCATACATAATGGTATTTGACTATTATAAAACTAAAATTTATAAAATTTTTAATGACTTTTGCGATTCAGGAGTAAAGGCATAACTGAGCGTCTGAGCCCACTTGGAATGAACAGTCTTCACCTTTTGTGCTCACTTGAATGGAGCCCTGGTTTATGTTGGTCTTAGACTCGATCATGGCTGGATCATAAAGGTTTTAGCTTGCTTGTGTTGACTTTGAGATGAGAGTGCTGGAGTAAAAGGTATAGGCAGTAGAATGACAACATCAAGGCATCTGTGCTGTGTTCGAGGTCTCGAGTAGGTGACAGCAGCCAAGTTGGCATCAACAATAATTGTATTGGTAGAGGTGGAGAGGGAAAAATCTATGAGGGGAGCAGTGGAAAGTAGGTTGGTCCATTTTTGGGTCCATGTGACCTCCACCGGGTGAACCAAAGAAGAAAGTAGAATAGAGTGAGAATGACACAAAAGTGTTGGGTTCTAAAATCTCAATTCATAATACTTACAGGACTTGAATTTGATTTCAGTGGCTTGATCAAATGATTGGTGGAGATTATGCTCAACTGTACGCTAAGAAGAATGGCTTGAAACAACACAAATGAACTAGTCCTGTTCAACTTGTTAATCCGTCAAACAAAAGTAGATTGTTTGGGCTTGACTCATGCTTCACAAACAAGTTGAGCTTGATCTGTTTCCAAACATTGATCTAAACTTACAACCCTGTTTAATGAGCATCATAATAAGCTTTCATCTTTAACTGCTGTTTCAAGGCCTTCAATTAAAAAATTATTCTAGTTTTGCAAGATGTGAATAGCTCCAATCACTGTGTTAAGATAGTTGTAAGTTGACTCAAGCATACCACACATTAAAAAAACACGATATATGGAGTTATGGAGTATGGGCATAACTTCTGTCTGGACGATTTCCATTTTCAAATTTCTGGAGCATGGAATTTAATAAAGGAAGCTCCAATTCTTTGCCAAACATTCAATGAACCTAATTTATCACCCACGATAACATTAACTATAATGCTAACACTATCACAATCATGGTTGGATGAATTTTGTTTCACATTAAACCAATAAATTGAGAAGAAAGAAATTGTAACATTAAGAGAGAAGGAAGTCCATGAAACAATTGTTATACATAATGCAGTCCCAGAACTGGTGAATCCAAACATGAAATTTTTTGGAATGAGAAGAATGGCTATGAATTGAGAAGGTATGGGAGAGAAGGGAAAAAATAAAACAGAAAAGAGAAGGTAAAAAGGGTGATTGGGTTCTTAAGATGCCAGCTCTGAACACTCCCAGAGTCATCCTGAACATGTATGGTTGGATACATGGTGCAGACTGTGGCACCGAGCTATACTTACTGTGGTTATCACAGGTAAAGGTAGAGACTATAGTAACTTAATTTTCCAACAAATCTAGTTTCAAACAACATATGGCGTGTACTGTGGTATACAGCATGGTACAAGAGGATATTTTACTGTATGAGGCATGTACTGGCTGGATAGGGGCATGATCCATCCTGAAAAGTAACTTCCGTAATGATTAAATGATAACTTTGGTGCTGCATCTTGCATTCTTTTCAGCACAATGAGGGAAACATTTACGTTCTTCCGAGTCTTGGTGACTCGGTAGTTGGTATCAATATGATGTAATTTTGTCCCCTAAAACATGTTAGGATCAAGTAGACTTTCTTGAAGGATAATCTCTCAGCAACCTGACTGGCCCTGCCAAGTTACTGGCTCAAATGGGTCTTGTGTATCTTTTGGTTCAACTAAGATACAAAATAGAGCCTATTCTTTGTAATTTAAAAGATTTGACTGTGGTATGTAGTTGATCAAATTAATTTAGAAATTATTTATGTCAAATGCTTTGATAAGACAAACCCACATTTTTTGCATGCAATTGGTTCAGTCGATGTGCTTAACAGAGCTCCAGCTGTAGTTGGATCAGTTGCAATTTACTGGTTACGCCTCTCAAAGAAAATATCTAAGGAGAACTCAGTCAACTTTTTCAGGGTTAGAGGGTTTATATGTGGCTCTTTTGTGCCACAAATTGGTGAAGTCATCATGTTACTTTCTGTTTTTCAACTGACATCTCATAGTTTGTTTTCTTTTTCTATCAAATCTTGATAACCCACATAGTTGGATGGTTTTATGTTTGTAAGCCACTAGTTATGCCTCTGAAAGGAAAGAAAAAGGAAGTTTCCAAGATTAGAAAAAAACTGTTAATCGAGATGACAATAAGAACACTTTATATAGTTTTGTTAATTCAAGTAAACTATTGCCAAGCATGTTGGTTTGAAACTTTTACCTAAGATTTTCTTGCAGATTTCTCTTTGGCTTTTGCTGTTAAGATTTTCACACCATTGTAAACCAGATGGTTAAAAAATTAAATTTGACATTCATTTTGTTTGCTGTAATTGTGATCTTCTTCCTATTCTTCTTCTTTTTCGAATATAAAAAATTCATGCCCTATTCTGGTTTTCAATTGTAGCAGATGTATTCATCTAGTGACCTTGTATCTTCTATTTTCTCATAGAATCCTTGGAATGGCTACTATGGTTTTAGTTTTGATTGTACCTGCTCAGATTGTCATTGCAGATGAATCACATTTTATGAAGAATGCTCAGGCTAAGCGAACAAATGCTTGTCTTCCAGTTCTTCAGGTCTGACATAGAATAACAGTTCTTAGTATTAGTGTGTACTATTTTTATCTTAAAAACATTATTTGCTATTTCCATTGCCGATGAAATGTGATAGAACTTATGATGCTTGACGTCAAAAATGGGTCTCTATGATAAGGAAGCTCTCTTGTAGTTGTATCGATCATATTACCAACAAAATGAAGAGAACATGGTTTTCATGCTATTCATGCATATTTGGTATATACACGTGTTGTTATGCATTGGAGTATTTACTATTCTGAGGATGCAAAGTAACCTAACATAGTTTATACTTTATAATTTGTATAACACTTTATAACCAGAGTTCCTTTTGATGTCCATATATTATACTTTGTGTGGGCACATTTTACTCCAAATTGGCATATAAATTTTATCATCAATATTTCCAACTTGTGGATGCATGTCAGACACAATATATGCAGCGTCACAGACTCACATGTAAGTATCAAATAACATTATTTTATACTTCTTTGGTCAAACTAATTTATCATCACCTTGGACATATAATCAATGTTAAAGGAATACCAAATGGTCCAATATTCATTTAGATCAATTTTATCAATTAATTTAAGAAAATATTTAGTGCTTTCTCAGAATTAAAACTAAATTAGGAAAGTTCAGTGTTCCTGCTTAATCCAATTTGTCACCCAGTATCTGATGTTTATTATTAGATATTTAGATTAGTGTCAAAACTTTAAGAAATGGTAATGCAAGAAAAAATTCAGCTTCCTTCCAGTCCATGATAACCTAAATGGAGTCTGAAACTTATCTAAAATTGTTTTGCATTCATGGTGTTCCTGCTCAGACTTTGTCACCCAAACTTCCTCATTTAACTTGAGATCAGTGATGAAACTTAAGAAACGGGAAAACAAGATATTTAGAGCTTCTTCCAGGACACAAGTGGACCTATCTGAAATGGAGTAGCTAAACATATAATGTGATAAAAAATGTTTGATTTTATTTCTCTCTTTTACGGAGATCTATAGAAAATGAAACAGGTCATTTTATATATTTTCAAGCTAATTTGGAAACATGTCAAAATTAAAAATTGCAGTATTTGTAGTATAATCCCCATGAATTTTATGGTTACCCAAGTCCCGAATAAATAACATGACATGTAATATTAAATTGAGAATGTTTTATGGTTATTTTGAGGTTCATATTGATTGTGATTCATTTAAAATCTTGGTTCAATGCCGACACTGGTTGATGTTTGGACCAGTAAATAGTACCGATATGAATTGCAATATTGACACTTTGTATGAGCCACTACTGACTAGACTAGTGTGAAAGACACTTGGTATGAGTCACTACTGGACTGGAGAGAAAGAGAGAAGAATGGAGGAGAAGAAGGAGACCGCAAGGCGGAGGAGAGAATGAAGATGAATCGGAGGTCATGATGTCTATCAAAGGAGGTAGTAAAAGCAGAGGAGGATGAGGATGACGAGGAGATGGTGACATGTACTGGAGGAGGCAACAGCAGTGGCCCGGGGAGGATGAGGAGGAGACAGTGATGTGTACTGAAGGAGGTGTCAGCAGTGGCACTAAGGGGCAACATTAGTTACGGGAGGAGGTGGATGTTGAGGTGGTCGCGGCAACCAGGAGGCAAATAGCTATTGAAGAGGAGGAAAGAAAGGGGAGGCAGACATGCAATGATTATTTTCAGTAGTTTCAACAGCTGTCAACAACTTCCAATGCACGGTGTTCTTTTTGCCATTGGAGTATCCAGTTGATTTTTTAAGGTGAACTGGACCATTACGCATAGAATATAAATCTTCTAAGGCTCCTTTTGACATCTCTATACTTCCTAACAAAAAGGCGACATCGCTCAATTTTTGCCTGCAGGCGGGAGAAGAAATCGAGGTTTCCTTCTCACGCAAGAAAGGGTGACGAGTTGACGTCGCCTTATATATATATATATATATATATATATAGCTGTCAAAACTTCCAATGCGATGTTGTTCGTTTTTTGCCATGGGAGAAACCGATCCAGTTCCTCGATTTTTAAGGTGAACTGGACACCGCCTCAACATATAAGTTTCTTCTCCCCGCGACATCGTTGGGGCAGCTTCTCTCCCCGCGCGGATGAGAAGTTGTATACTGGCCTTGTCGCCTAACGAGGAAGCGACATCATCTCGATTTTTTCCTCTAGCGGGAGAAGAAATCGAGGTTCGGGATCGTTGAGGGAGAGCGGCATTGGATCTCCAGAGTCTTCCTTTTCTTCTCCCTCTTCTTTATTCTATATATATATATATATTATATATAAGTACGAAAAAACTCGGTCGAAATCGATCGTCACCGACCGATTTAGGGTGGTGGGGGGTGGAAACAACCAAGATCGATGCTATCGCCTGCCTGCGGGGAAATAAAACCTTGATTTTATCTATTGTTGTTTCTTCTTTTTTGATTTCTTCTTATGTAGTAGTTAAACCTTTTTTTGCACATTAAACATTGTGAGTTTCCTTTTATAAGTGCTGACACTAGTCAATCAAGACTTTATCAACACATGGTTCGCTTTACTAGTCCGTAACAATATACCGATCGGTCGTTGGTATGGTACATACCGACACATGGAATCGTGGGGTGTATCGACAAACCGATATGTACCACCCATATTGATCCCATATTAGATTGGTACATATTGTCAGTACCGAGCGGTATGTTTTGAAACGGTGAACCTTGTATCGACCTTCTAGCTTTGCTACATACAAATTGTTAAATCAAGAAATATTTCTTTAGGCATTGCACATTGTTAAGTACAACTGCTTTTAACTGCTCTTTTTCTTTGGTCATCAAACCATACCTGCTTCTTGGTTACAAATGGGAAGTTGCACTATTATTTCATAAGCATTGCTAATTTAATATTTCAGAAAGCTCAATACGCAATTCTGCTGAGTGGAACTCCTGCTTTATCCAGACCTATCGAGTTGTTCAAGCAGGTGCAACTTTACCCAACTTATGAATTTTGCCTCTTGCTTTTTTCCCCTAGTTTATGATGCATTAACAATGTTTTATTCCGGTTTCTATTCTTTTCCAGCTCGAGGCCTTGTATCCTGGTGTTTACAAAAATGTTCATGAGTATGGGAATCGTTACTGCAAGGGTGTAAGATTTGCTTAACTTTCGTTTTCAAATTATATGTCATCAAATGCAGTTGTCTATTTTGTCATGAGGTCTAACTTCTGAAATTTATCTTTATAGGGTATCTTTGGATTGTATCAAGGTGCAAGCAACCATGAAGAGCTACATAGTCTAATGAAAGCAACTGTCATGATTCGCAGATTAAAAAAAGATGTCCTCTCACAGCTGCCAGTGAAGCGTAGGCAACAAGTAAATTTCTCCATGCCAAATACACCAATTATATCATGACAAGCTATTATCTAATAAATTTTACACAAATCAGCCTGGATCCTCCTTTGTTCTGTTAGCGCTGTTGGTAGTTACAGTGTTGCATAGGATCAAGTTCCTTTATGAGATTCCATAAAGAAAAATTCTACAATGTTGTAACTATGGTTGGGGTCACATCATAAATTGGTGGACCATAGGTTCAATCTGATTATGAATCAAATAGTGTTTCAAAAGATCTTTCTAAGTTTTTTAAACCTTAAACACTTGAAAAATGATGAAAACAATCTGAAAATATGAATTCCAACCTAAAGTTTGTTTGTATAACCTTATGCTTATGTGTTTTTGAAGAATAAACATGAGTGTTTCATTAAATGAGCCAGTATAATGTCCTTTTTTTGGGCATAGTTTTGGAAAATATTTTTAGTGCAGACTTTAAATTTATCTGTAAAAGTAATAAAGTTTAGTCTTCACTACACTTATGATAAATGAGATGTTATACAAAGACATATACCCACTCAGACCCATACTGGTATGGGCTAGGATCGGTATGGGTCTGTGTCCAAGATTGAATTCCTTAGAGAGCTCCTACCACTAAAATGAATGATGTGAGTTGACAATGGGTGAATCCAAATCCTTGATTTGACGAAATTGTTTATGGATATGGTGTGTCTATAAGACCCATGCATAAAACTGAGTCCACTGCATTTGATACTAGTACATAGTGTGCCATTGATGCAATAATGTGGTAGCAGTCATTGCCTCATTATCGTTGACGACCCTTGTGGTGGGAGGTTCCTGTGGCAACATGTATGTTTTCTTATTGTATTGCCTCGGTGAGGAAACAAGATGGATGTGGGGGGTCTCCCACAAGAATAAATATAAACTCTAAAACACTTAATGAGAGTAGGTTTGGAATTACCTTGTTTTGAAGAAGAAATGGTTCGTATCTTGATTTTTACTCCCCTTGTGGAAATCAACCTCTCCTAATTATCTTAAATGAGTTTGGAAGGGAGTTTTGAGGGAATTAAGCGAACTTTGAGAGTGATTAGAGAGAAAAAGAAAGTGAGAGAGTGTATGAAGGAGAAGAATGGGGTGTGAGGGGCCTTTTTATAGCCTCCCATGGAAGGACGAATGATTAGTTGGACAACCGTACACCCAACCAATCTTACTGACTGGTAGAGACCTGCACCAGATGGTACCAAGCCCATTCCAAGCAGTACCTATTATCCCGGTCATGTATCAATTGATTTTGGTTGCTTCGCATTTGGTCTTTCGTCGGTTTGTTATGCCTGTACTGAGTGGTATAGCGAACCTTGCTTATGGTGTACAACATTATCAATATCTTTTGATGTCTAAAGAACTTATTGTCATAATAAATTTTTTCTGAAAAACATAAGAATGATTTAGAAAATGACAACACAAGAATTAATTCTAATATAAGATTCTCAAGTAAGATCTTGCCATTTAAGCTATAATTTCACCGTTAACATATACCTATTTGTTATAATCCTATTATAGAATTGGAATCCTATGATAAAACCAAGATTATTGATTCTACGAATTATTGGTTGTAGCAAAATGATCAATATGGAACTTAATTTACAAAATTGTTACTTCATTCTTTGCTTTGTTTGTGCTCTGATGGTTTTGTTTTAAAATTAAGGTGCACTAGATTGCATTGGGCTGTTAAAAATTGCACAACCTGTTAAACTGCTGCATCATCAGGACAGATTTTAAACAGGCTCATTAAATTGTTGAAGTGTTTTCTTTTCATACACTGCCATGTTGTATGCCATCTGAGCCTCTTAATTATATGCCTCTGTGAAACATGCAAACTTTTTCCAAAGAGCATAGGGCTTGGTGTGAAAATAACTGACATTTTGTGTTTGTGAATAACAGACTTCATGAAAGTAAAAAAAGTTGGCCTCAAAAGGCATATTTATGTTTAACCTCTTTTTTGACTAAATACCTTCTTGAATTAAGAGAAGCTTGGAAGTTGATGTATCAAGGAAGTGTTCCTCATTTGTGGTTCTGAGCTGTTACATAATATATTCCACGAAAAAGGCTTATCAAAACAAAGGGATTGTATCATTGTTCTTGAGCAATATGTTATTTTGGTTTCTGAAAGAAAGAAAAAACAAATAAGCCAAATGTTGAAAGGGTAACTATAATATTGTATAAAACTGATTTATGGCTTCCTCATCTTTTTGTCAAAAAATCTAAAAGATCATTAAAAATCGATAATACTCTGCAGATCATGCTAGAATGTTTTGGGCAAGGATGTTACTTGAAATCATATTATACTAATGGCTTATGTGGAAGTTATCTTAATTGTTTTTCCCTTGATTTGATTTTTCGTTGGACTTCATCCCTATTCGTACACAAATGTTATCATTTCTTATTTTATCTTTTCTAATAACCCTATACTTTTGTCTCAAGATATTTTTAACATGAGATATTCTTTTGGATTATTTATATTTAAGCTATTCATTAATATTTTAATATATAGTTTTATTCGAACTAATCATAACTTTTGTAAATTTCCTTCTTCATTCGGTTCATAGGAATTTGGTCTCATAATTGGTTGCCACTATTTTCAGGTTTTCCTAGATTTGAAAGAGAAAGATGTGAAACAAATTAGAATTCTGTTTCGTGAGGTAATCCTGATGCCTACCTACTGATCTTTCATGTTCTGATACCTGAAATAGTCATTTCTAGTCCTATATTTGTATTTTAACTTTAGCATGTGTTTATTGATCACACTGATTTTCTTTAATTGGGGACATTACGGCTTTTTGTTGTTGTATAACATTTCTGTATTCAGATTCATTTGGAACTTATAAGTGAGTCTGATTCATTGTAGTTGTATATGATGTGATTTAGGTGAAAGTCCACATATTAAATTATGATGTCATTTGATGAATGAGAAAACTGTATTGTCTATGACAGTTATGTAAGTCATATGTCATACTGATGAAATTAAGATTTAATTTGCCCCTACTTCTTATTGTATTTGTTAAAATTAACATAATAAGTATTGAATGTGAAAGAGATGTATCAACTTCACATTCTAGATCTTATACAAAATTACAAGATTTTTCTTTTGTAATCACTTGGTACTATTGGTCCTTGTTTTTTACACCACATTTTGTGTCTAATATGGAATTACATTAGTTGCTCATTCTTGATCATCAACTCTTCTTGTTTGTACATTTCATGTATATTTATGTGTATGTTCTTTATCTTCACTTGCATATATTATATTTTAAATTTGTGTGGCTGCATTTTAAATCCTTTATATGCAATTTTATTCATTCATTAAAAAGTGAAGTTGGAATTCAAATGAGCATGTTTGGAACGTGGATAAATTGCTCGTTGGGGGATCTGAAAATTAGATATGAGTTTGTAACAAGGTTCATGTGGGTCCCAACAAACAGAGCTCCTAGGTCAAAATGAATAGCTTTATTATTTTAATTTAAATAGCTTCCATTTTCTTTGACAAGCTAATAATAGAAATTGGGCATGACATGTCTGCATGTGCTAAGTTCTAGTGTTTTGTTTTCATGTACCTCAATAATTACTAAAATTCTTGATTTTGATTTTCTTTTCCTTATTGCCTGAAAATGTTAAAATTACCTGTTTGAGGAAGGAGGTGTTTGTGTAATATTTATAGTTGTTCCTAAATGAGTTTTTTACTTCGTTTTTCTCGGTGTCATATTTAAAAGAGACAAGAGGAAGATACCTTATTGTATCACAGAAATTCTTATGTAGGTATTGAAACTTGTTTTTGCTTACAATCTCTGTGTTTTTGGTGGTAAAACATATCTGAAAAATAAAAACTGAATGATGGCTTGTTTATGGCCACATATGGCATGTGGTTTACCATATTATTCTTATATTTATGTGACCTGAGTTGTTCCATTTTTGTTTTTCAGTTGGAGGTAGTGAAGATGAACATTCAGGCTTGTGATTCCCCTGAGAAGATTGAGTCTTTAAAATTTATGCAAAAGAATCTTATTAACAAGGTATCTGAACTCTTTGTTCCATGTTAGTCTATCTGTGGGATCAAATATACTGCGTTTTCAAAAAATGGTATGGAAGTGTGCTTACATGATAGAAGTGATTAATATGGAAAAATAATGAGCTAGAAAATAGTCAAATTCTTCATTTTTAAAAATAATTAATGTCTGAAATGTATAGAGATCTAGAAGCAGCAACATTTAGATAATTTTAGGTTGAATATTATTTTTTCTTGATTATTTATAGATTAATCTCTGTTGTTGACATGACACAATCTCTATGTAATGATAATTTAAAATAGTAGTTCATCTCTTTTGATGAGAGTATTTATTATAAAGCAAATTTTCTATACATTTCATGTGTACTGTCGACTTAGTACTTAAGAGAATTGACCTTGAGACTCATGATTAAGGTTTACTACAACAACTACCTTATTTATAGTAGGGTGCTTTCTTCATGCCTTATTCTAGTTTGGGAGGATGTGTGTTACATGAAGAACCTCATGTTCGGCATGGTAAATGCATTAAAAATGGACAGATTTTAGCTCTGAATATTCTCATTTACTTGTAGTAAAGTTCATAATGTTGTATGTGGAGTGTTCATTACTCTTATGTCAATATAAGCATTTAATCTTTGGAGTTGTGTACTGTGCATTTCAAATTGTGTTCCCCACCAATTTATGATACTTGAGGTTCCGATTTGTAGCTTGCTTCAGATCTTTTCCACTTAAAATTCTATATCTTTCGGAATGAGGCTTGCTCTTGCCATCAAGAGCTCAGGCATTCTACACTTTTAACTCTTTTGCTTTTCAAAGTTTGATCGTATGTTGGCTTATTTCTGTTTATATTAGTTATTCCAGATACATGTGCTTAGTTGTGTATCTAACAAGAAATGCTTTTGTTCCTGCACAATAACGTTAGAAGATCCACAGTTGTTCTGCCTTGAAATTCTCGGATTAGGGATGTTCCACAGTTATGAGAGAAATACTGCAGTATCTTAACCAGTAAGGAGTCTGTTTATGTCATCAGGATTATATTTGATCCATGTGCTGAAACAGAAAAGATGGTGTCCTTGTAGACCTTGGTCAGGTTTAAGTTTTGGCCAATAGTACATGTATAGTGGATCACTTGTTCTTCATTTCTCTTTTTACATCATCTTTCTGTGTACAGAAAAAAGATTTGATTATGATTCTATGAAATTAAGGATTTAAATTTCTAATAATATCGCAATCTTGGTTTTCGGTTCGTTAGCGCATCTCGTGGATTGCCCACTTCTGGCTAACATCGATTGAGTTCTTAATTACCATCCTAAATCAATAATATCACCGTCGTCGTCCGCTATTGGATGATATAGTCAAGGGAGAAGAAAGAAGAGGAAGAAGAAAAGAGAAATCCTAGAGATCCGGTGTTGTTCTCCCTCGACGAACCCGATTTGTCGCCGCCCTCCCTCGTCGGACTTCGCAGATGACGTCGCCTCCTCGTCTGAGATGACAACGCCTCGACGTTGAGCAACGTTGCTTTTTTTTTTTCATTTTTTTCGCATGGGGAGAAGGAAATGGTTTCTTCTCCCCACGCGGGCAGAAACTAGGCGACGTCGCCTTGCCCTCCTTTTTTTTTCGTGCGGGAAAACCGAGCGATATCGCCTTTCCCTTTTTTTTTCGCTCAGGGAAATCGAGTGACGTTGCCTTTCTTTCTTTTTTTTTCGTGGGGAGAAGAAACCCCACGTAGGCAGAAACCGACCCTCTTTTTTTTTTTTTTTGGCGTGGAGAAGGAAACCTCCTCCTCACGCCGCAGAGTGTATTTGCTCAGTATACTTATACCGTGCACGTCTTTTACCAACTGAGTTCAAACTTGATTTGGTTAAAACCTTGTGTGAAACTAACAATCTTGGGTTTCTTTTTCTCTTTTATTACTGGCTATTTTGGTTCTTAATCGGTTTCCTCTTATTTAAACTGCAGATCTATAATGATTCAGCAGAAGCTAAAATTCCTGCAGTTCTAGATTACCTGAGTACTGTTATTGAGGTAACCAGAACTAATTACTTGGTCATGTGGTTTTATTAGATATAACTATTGCCAGACATCATGTTAATTCAATTATTTCAGCTGACGTACATCTTTTTCAATTATCTCTTTTGGTTAATCTGTATCTTGTTCCTTTTACCCTTTTGTGAATGGCTATGTTTTAGTTATTGACTTTTATAACTTTTAGCACGTATGGTGCTTCATGTATGTTCTCATCCTCACTTTTCAGGCAGACTGCAAATTCTTGATATTTGCTCACCATCAGCCCATGATTGATGCGATACATCAGTTTCTTCTTGTAAGTAACTTAACATTGCCATATTGTAAGTAGTCAACAGTTCACCATCATAATCGCCCATGAATGATCAATTTATTGCAGAAAAAGAAAGTTGGCTGTATAAGAATAGATGGCGGTACCCCGACATCTATGAGGCAAGCTTTAGTGAATGAATTTCAGGAGAACATTGAAATAAAGGCTGCAGTTGTAGGCTTCTTTCTTCTTTCAATTGGATTTGTTATATCTCTCTGCGCAGACTAATGTGTTTTTATGCTATATGTGAAAACAAATCCCATGTTCCTTGCTTTCTGAAGTTTATTGTTGGTGATGCCCATTTGTAGCTTTCGATCAAAGCCGGAGGTGTTGGATTGAACCTGACCGCAGCAAGTACAATCTTTTTTGCTGAGTTGACCTGGACTCCTGGTGATATAATTCAGGCAGAAGATCGTGCTCACCGGATTGGCCAGGTAATGATTCGTGGCATTGATACAATTTATAGTGCACCTAGTTGTATTCTACTCTTTCCTGGCTTGGATGCAAATGCTTCTTTTTTATAGTAATATCGCCTGTACATATTAAAACTTAACTAGTCATTGCCAAGCTTGGTGTCACTAAATTACTGATCAGAACAGTGGGTCAAAGGGTCCATTGTGTCAAAAAAGTTGAATTACAGGTTTAATTAATAATACAATTTTAAAATATGTATAATAAAATATAAAGTAGTAATCTTGCTCTTCTTTTGTTTTTTCTACTCTCTTTTATTTTTCTTCTCTTTTTGCTAAACTAAAAGTTTTGTTCTCTGTTTCTTCCTCTTATTTTATCCTCTTATTTTTTTTCTGCTTTTTCTTTCCTTAATCAGTCTTCTTTGCCATTTTTCTCCTAAATTCCTTCCTCTTCTTTGTCTTCCTCTCCTCGTCTCTCTTTGTTCCTTGTCTTCTGTACCTCTGCTGTGCCCTCTCCTTTTCCTGTTATTCCTCGTGGCTTTTTTCTGGTAGCCCTTCGCTTCTGGATCTTCTTTGGTGATGGAGCATCCAAGCGAGAATTGGTGATGTTACCTTGGAGTTGGTGGTAGCTAGGGGCAGCTGATCAAATCATACAAAAGAGATATGCTAACCAAATTAGAAGGGAGTTGGAATTTGAAATCGATGTCTGTTTTAAAGCGACAAAGGATAAATTAACTCCTAGATTTATTTGTCCCTTTACAATTTTGTAAACGATTGGATCGATGGCTTTCCAATTAGCATTGTCCCCTGAACTCTCTGCTACACATGATTGTGTTTCGTATCTCCTTGTTCTTAAGTATATCAAGGATCCATATCACTTTCTTGGAGCAGCCGATCTAGATCTTGCAGGGGAATGAGTTGTCCTTATTAACAAGTTTATATATCTCCGTTGACTGCATCATTCAGGTCGGGATGCAGACATAAACGAGCATTATCTATATCTATTCCACTAACGTAGAATCAAATTTGAGGATCATATTTATTAAATAGGGGGAGGAATGTAACTGTCAAGTAATATTTTAGATTTATATTGCAATTAGGATATTAATTTGCTATTTGAGTGGATTTAAATTAGAGGATTTTTAAAAAAAGAATTTGAATCCTAATCTAGATCTGAAGTTGATAAATTTAATTATTTAATAATAGTTTCGAGATTCTCCCTATTGTAAAATTTAAAATATCCTCTTATGTAAATTCACTGAAACAAGAAATAAATATCCTAACTGCAATAGAAATATAACCTATTCTATTTTTAATTTGATATAATGTGAATTTAATGTATCCGGTGGTTAAAGAACTTGTTCAACAAAAGCCAAAGGTGGGTTGATTATTTGGCATTTGGTTTCTTGAGCACTAGTATCTTTATATATAGAGCCTTGAGATGAACTTTCTCTATGTTTAAGTGGAAATTGTTGGTTGCTCGGTCAATGTATACTATAGAATCATATTAACAAATAAATGTAATTGTCAATGTCTGCAGAGTCTACTATATTGAATTATTAGAATCAAACAAATAATTTAAGGAAGAATCCCTCTTTCCTTAGTTTGTGGCCACATTGAGATTCTATCAGTTTACAGTGTGGTGCAAGTTTTTCATCTAATTAAGTATTCATGACTTGAGTACCCTTTAGCAATTCCACTATGAATGTAGCTCATGTGTACTTATTGTAATACTATCTCTTGTCAGTTAACACTTATGTAGAACATGCTAACAATGTCTCTTCATCAATATTTAAATATCATAACGTAGTTCTGTTTTGCTCTCACAAGGTACTAGGCTTGACTCCACTTAGCACACTATTTGGGGCATAAGTTGCTGCAGTAATCGACTTTAACCAAGACAAACTATATTTCATGTTGACCATTGACGCATTATAAGATTCAGTTTTCCTTTGCTTTGCTAGGTGTCATCGGTCAATATATATTACCTTCTCTCAAACGACACAGTTGATGACATTATCTGGTATGTCTGTGCCTTTAGTGTAAGTATTATCTCCATTCTTGGGTTACCCATGGTTTTTGCTGATGCCAGTCCTGTTCAGGGATGTTGTTCGAAGCAAATTGGAAACTTTGAGCCAGGTTCTTCTTAACCCTTCCTCTTCATTTGTTGTGTTTCTGGAAATGTCACATACTCCATATAGATAAATGATTTATATTTCTTATGATTGGATAAAGTTTCTGTTCATCCTGATTTGGTAATGAGCTGCCTAATTTATAAATTGAAGAGTATTTTCAAGTCTTCTGCATCAGGTGTCAATACACATTGGGTGAGAATATATTACAAAACACTATTATCAGTTGCACACTCCACTACACTGGATTCTAGTAACATCTTTACTGCCTCGTTGCCACTTTTATGAATCAAAAGTCATGCTTCTCATATTTTTGCTCTTGTAGTGGAAATCGTGTATGTAAGAGATAACTCTGATTCCTTTTAGCTTAGTTCTTAAATTTGTGGTTTGTATTCAATAGAAATCTAATTGTTTCATTAGACACATAGTAACTTTGCACCCTCCCTTTTGTCTACCACCCTGACTGTTTTTTCTCTGAGAGAGTTTCTTTCAAATTGCTGCTTCAGGAGTGCATAGTTGCCTTTCACTTAACACACACAATTCTTCTTTTAATTACTGTTGGTGCTTTTCTTTTTTTTTTGCTATTAGATGCTCGATGGCGAAGAAAATACATTAGAAGTGTCTTCCAGTCAAACAAGCAAAAGTCCTCAAAAGCAAGCAACTTTAGACTCCTTCATAAAACGCTGTCATGGCGCTGGGGATGCTCAGCACATTGCAAAAATCCCCAAATTTTGATACACATTTTGTTGTTGTTGTGTAACATTCTATGTGTGTGTGTCTATATATATATATACACACATATCCCCTTGTGTCTATTTTTTTTGGTTTTGGACAAGTTCTCGTGAAGCCTGTAATCTATTGTAATTGACGAACAACTTGCAAATGCCAGAATGAACTGACCAATATAGAAAAAAATACTAGTGACGCACAATGTGCTTGTGACAGTTTACTCGGCTCTTTAGGGGCCATTAGATCCACTTGCCTGCAAAGTATTTGATATATTATTAAAGATCTGGATACTCATTCTTTTGGCTTGAACAGGTTCCTAGTGCTCTCGAACTACTGTCTCCGTTCTATTGGTGCAAAGATCAAAAAGGCCGTCCTTCACTTCAGGTATTTTGTTTTTTTCTCTGTTTTTCCAATAACATATGTACTACTAACTAAAAAAAGTGCAGAAGTCACCTCTTAACTTTGTAGCGTAGCAACAAAAGGGAATTGCTACTCTTAGATATGTACCAATTAGTTATTCTGTGACCTTCCAAGCATGAGTGCGATGTTTTATTCGTTACAAAAAGTATTTCAAAAGAAAAAAACAATGGCCTTGTTTTAATTTAGAATTTTTCCAGGGTGACAAGCCTTTCTTTGATAATGCCTTGGAATCAGAAGCAATATTTATATTTTGTAATACTTACCAGAGTTCTAAGATCTTCCCGAGTCTCATAGTAGAGTAATTCCTTGCCTAATTAGTAAACAATACTAGTTTAAGGTTTGTAATTTTACTTTTATAATTGTATTTGAAATAGAGATTAATTTGTAATTTTTTTAATAACTAAAAATAAAAATATTCTAAAAATTAAATAAATTAATATTTGATTTCAGATATATTTTTTGCTGTGGCTAAGTGTCAATGACATGTTTGTTATTTTGTAGCCTGTTTTTTATTTCATAGGTCCTTCCATAAATTATGAATAGACATACATGGGGCGATGTATAACTTAGATAAATCTAACTCAAGTCTTAATATCTTTCATATTCGTGAGTTTCACATAAATTATTTTGATTGTCGAGCCTCATCCCTTGCTAAGCATGCTGTTTGCATCGAGCATTGTAAGTTATGTTGATGATGTTGAATCATAACTCGAACTTCATCATCATAATTTTTATTAGTACACACGTTTTTCCAAACTCAGTTTGTCCTTAGAATGTTTACAAAAAATTAAATAAAATAAAAATATTTAATTTAGGATATAAATTTAATATATTAGAAAAAACCAAATGTCCGATAAAGATGCAAACCTAAGACTTTTTGAGCATGTCACATTCAAGTTGCCAGATGAGCTATTAAAATATCATGGCAGTGGCTTTGAATTAAACTTATTTAGCTGGATATAAAAATCATGGCCATCCAACTGAATCAGTTGGAGGTCCGGTTCTCGGGTTTTCCGGTCCGACTAACCGGTCCAGGCCGGGTTTAATAACTACGACCGCTTTTCTTCGCGCCAGGAGACGGTAGGGCTTTCTTCCCACCACGTTCTCCTTCCTCGCCGTCCGCCGTCCGCCGTCGCCGCTCCCACAACCCAACCATCCGACCCACGTTGTGTTCTCCTCCTCCTCCTCCTCCTCATTTTCTTTTTGCCGGCACCGCCAACTCCGACGCGCCTCATCGTCGTATTTCCTTCCCTCTTCTTTTGTGCTGTGGTCTTCTTGGGAGGGAGAGAGCAAGGAGACAGTGGATGGCGCTGAGGCGGGCGTTGGGATGGTCGGATGGGGAACCGATGCGGTCGGACGCGAAGCCGTGCACCCGCCTGATGCGCCACACCGCCGGCATCTTGAAAGTCGGTGGGGCCCTTGCTTTCTGGGTCCTCTGTCGGCGCCACTATGGTACCAACACTTTATATCCTCTTGTTCGTCAGCCTGGTGCATTTCCTAACCTAACTTGTCCGTTAGGTCACGGGTGGGGGTAGTGCCGGTGGTTGTGAAAGGGAGAAGAGGGTAGGGGGGAAGAGAGAGGGGGTATGTGTGCCATTCGGTGGCTGTTGGGAAAGGGGGAAGAGGTTTCACGGGGCACATCGATTGCTGGGAAAGGGCGAAAGGTGGCCGCTGATCATTGACTGGGAGGAGTCAGTGGTGAAGGGCTGGGGGAGCTAGGGGTTGTGCACGGTGAGAAAGGGGGTGCGTTTGGAGGAAGTTAAGTTATCTTGGTTGAACCGAATCAATAAATTTGGGTTCAACTCGAGCTCAATCAGTTTGATTTGGACTAGGCATGCCTGAGCAGTGCCCAATTGAATTTGCCTGCCCGAACAATTTAAAGGTGCTCGTTTGCCTCGCGTTGCTTGGGACCTAGGTGTAAATTCGCCAATCCAACAATTTAGAGGTACTCGTGCCTTGCCTCACCTTGCCTGGGGCCCAAGTGTGAATTTGCCTGCCCAACAATAACAATTTAGAGACGTTCGGGCCTTACCTCAGTATGCCTCGTCGGGGCGTGAGTTCGCATGTTCTAACAACTTAGAGGCGCTTGGGCTTTACCTCACCTGGGTGTGAATTTGCATGTTCAAACAATTTAGAGGCATTCAGGCCTTGTCTCGCCTGAGCATGAATTTGTATGTTCGAACAATTTAGAGGCACTCAGGCCTTGCCTCGCCTCCTCCCGCCTTTCCTGGGTGTGAATTTGCTTTACCTTGTGTTGCTTTACCTAGGGGTGGAGTTGCCTGCTCGAACAATTTAGAGGTGCTCGGGCCTTGCCTTGCTCGGGTGTGAATTTGTCTGGTTGAATAATTTAGAGGTGTTTGAGCCTTTTCTTGCCTTGCCCAGGTTTTAATTTCCTTATCTTTAAAATTTAGGATACATTTGGGAACACATTTGCATTTTTAATGTGCATTTTGAGAAATATGCTTGAGTGAATGTGCAATTGTGAAATGCTTTGAGTGTTGGTAAATAATAGATTAAAATTATATTTTAAATGTGCATTGGTGTAAGTGTTGTTTGATAAAATTGTATTTCAAAAGTTCATTTAATAATAATTTTAATATTTATTCAAAAGTGAATACATAATTTTTTAATAAATAAATAAATATAATCTTTGAAAAAAATTTTGTATGGTATAGAAATATAATAAATAAAAGAATACAATCATATAAATCAATGTAAAATAATCTTTGGAAATAAGTAAATAAAATTTCATGTTGGTTTCTAGAGAAGGGGAGAGGGAATGAGCGTTAGGGTTTCCATTATATAATGACAATCTTTTGATTTTAGAGAATGTCATAAGGTACTATATGAAATTCAAAAAATTTCATTAGCATCCCACAAATGCTGAAATGTTAATACTTGCCTAAGATAGCATCAACGTTTAAGCATTTGTAATGCAGTATCGAGGCCAAATGCAATTTGAAAAAAATTTATCAAACATCAATTCATATTTAAAATTTAAAATATGCATTGACCCTCAATCCACATATCAAATGTGTTCCCAAACACACCTTTAGACATGCTTGGACCTTGCCTCTCTCATTTCTCTGCCTCTGCAAGCCCTTGAGGCTCCCCTGACTCATCTGCTCATATCATTTTAAAAATGCACCAATACATGTTTATAACATTCTGTTATTAGATCCTTGTATCTAAACTCTTACATTTACTAAAGCATGCTTCTTTTATTCCAATAGAAAGGACAAGAGCTGAAGAAGGTTCTATATTTCATGTTTTTTCTTCTTGAGATAGTACATAATTATAAACCATCTTTTTCTGTCAGAATTGGTTATCACTGTCATCATCAACATGTTTTGTGTAAATCATTTTGAACATGAGAAATAATTACAGTAGTGCTGATGCAGGTCTGAGGATACCAGTCCCACGGAGTCTACACCGGGCTTCATATGGAGCAATAGCAGTGAGCTCCACTTCAGCTTTACTTGTTCGGCTTTTTTTAGTTCGGAATGTGAGCCTCAAAATATAGATTAACTCATTTAAGGACCATGTCTTTCAGGTTCAAAAGGTTCATCCATTAGTCCGACGTGCCCTTGCTGCTGCATCTGCTGTTCCAGATCTACGAGGTACATGTAAACAAGAGTTCCATTAAGAATATGGATTACATGTGCACAAGAGGTGTGGATTATGTCTGTAGTATTCTTGCATTTGAAGCAAAATTTAAGCTCTGAATGAAAAATGCAATGATGTAATGATCTTTTTAAGTTACTTTTCGATACAACAGATTTCTCTAGCATGCATAGAAGATAAACTGAAACTAAAACTTCAATCTTCAAGTTACAAATTAGAATTGGTTCTTTGTTCTGTTGGTTCCTTCTTTTTTTAATTACATTAATATTTTGGTGTTTGTTTTTTGACCCATTTCTTGTCATCAGAGAACCTTTTTAAAGTGTGTATCATGGCATCATTTTTATTTCTGTGGACATGATGCATAATGTTCAAAATTCATTATTATTATTTATTAGTATAATTATTATTTTTTTTAAAAATAGCTTTTAAAGTCTTTCACATATTGGTACTGAAGTTGTTGAATATAGCCTTCACTCTTCATTTCTTGTTATGTTGCTCTCATATAATATTTTCTGTCTCAATACTAACTTGTCTTTTAAGAAGATTTATATGACAGGATGCCAAGCTATGTTGAATCAAAACTTCTACCTTTCCAACGAGAAGGAATTAGGTATGAAGTGACAAGTCTTTCTGTTGGGTTTTCAAAATAATGTATTTTTAATGAAATTATGTATCTGACTTATGTGTGGTGCGTGCAGTATCTAGTTGGCGAATACCTTCCATCTGTGTATATACGTCTATAGTAAAATGTAGATAGGTCTCTATTGCAATGCATATATACATCTTTAGTAATAATGGATGGATCTGTTTGCTGGTATCACATTTCTCCTGATGGGCATGTAATACAGTGACATTATTGAGTGAAAATTCTATGTTTGAAAATAACTATGTTAAGATGGCAATTGTAGTGAAATTATTCCTTCCAGACCCCAACACCTCTATCTAAATTTGATTATGAACCTGAAACTTAAAAATTTATCAGCAATGCCCATGTCTGGTCAACATAATGGCATGTTCAGGCTTGCCCATGCCAAAACTTAATAAACAGTTGTCTGTGGTGCATAAAATAAAAAATTATGGGCACTAATTTTTGGGTACACAAACTGGCATATCTGTTGCTCTGGGGAAATCCTCTCATATGGTGGCTACTTCTTGCCTCTTCTTTTTTCTAGCTACTCCTCTATGAAATTTCTTAACTGAGGTAGTGGGAAATGATGGAGAAGGGAACTTAGACTGCTGCAGGAGACACTAGGAGCTCATGCCACATTGTAAATCCAAGAGAGAACTTTGTTGTTACTTTTTATAAAGAGTAGCACCGAGCTTAATTGATCTGGTTCTCAACCAGAATGTCTGCAAAAGAAGATCCGATATAAAATACATTTTAGGTACAATTCCATAAAAACTGATCCAGTCCTATTGGGTTCACTTAAACTCTGGTATGGAGCAAAAAGGGGAAAGAGCCAATCACAGTGATTTTTTTTTTTTGCTTCACAAACATTGTGATAAGTTCTTTTCATTTGGTTTTCTGCGGTTATATTTCTAGTTCATAAATTCTAACATTGAGATAAGTTCTTTTGCTTCACAAAATCTGCGTTTCGGATTTGTGAACTAAATTAACTAGAACAAATTGGTATATTAGAACAAATTAACTAGTAGCTTTAGGTGGCCGACTAATCTTCATTTCAGATTTGTGAACTAAAAATCTTTTTCCTAATTATGTGTTACTTGAAGCTTCTTTTCTCATGTGCTTGATCCTAAAACATTCATGTTGTTACTTATTACTTATTAGTGATCAGTAAAATATTATTATTTGCTAACTTCATATCCACTCAATAGTAGAAGGTTTTTAGTATTTACAAAGAGGTTTTTTAATATCTAGAGTAAGTTGTGGAACTTTTCTTGTTGCGTCTCTGGGATAATTACCAATGTGGAATGGTGTCCAATCCAAAACATTTTTTTCATAACTAAAGCAGTACCTTTACATGTTCGTACTTTATATATTGTTATCTATTAACCAAGATCGTAAGAGTATCTCTTGTGTCCAGAAAAATGATCCTGAGCAGAATCTTGCATGACAAATTTCAAATGTAATAGAAGTTGTTGGTGTTCTCTTTCATCCATAGGATTTACTTTTGATAAATTCTACAATAAATTCTGCTTGGAATTGTTTTAGTCGAATATCTGAGGACTTCATTCATCAAAATGGACATTTCTTTTTAGTTTCCTTTCAGAATTCTTCAGTGTAATCGAAACTGCAATTTATTTTTCTATGTTAGGTTCATGCTGCAGCATGGTGGACGTGCTCTTTTAGCTGATGATATGGGTCTTGGGAAGACATTACAGGCATTGGATTTTCGGCCCAGATCTTTTATTGAGCTTTTAATTTCTTCATTGCTTATATTATTCAAGTTGGATCATCTTATATATGTTTATATATAGGATTGGTTTTGCATTTAGTTTCCCATCATTTAGTGTTGTCTATTCAGTTTTTATTTTCATAATTATTCTCTTAGCATTCTCATAGGCTATTTGTAAAACTTGCTGTTTGCTATTTAAACTTTAAGATTATCATACCATCCTTATGTTTTAGATAAATTCTGAAATTAAGTAGGGTTTGCCAAAAAGCAATTCGTACGATGACAAGAAGCATGAGCAAGCCAAATGAGCAAGGCTACTTAGGATTTAATAAATTTGCATGATCTTATGAGCTATGACTTGGCTTAGAAGTTAAAACCTGAAAGTGTCTGCCACTGTAATGATGTATGACATTATATAAACCCTTCAGCAAGCAAGCAAGCAAGCTGGATGAGCAAGAATGCATAGGACTGGGAGGCACTAGAACAAGACACTCATATCATGCTAAAGTTGAACTTCCAGAGACCTATAAAAAAGATTGTTCAAATTGTAGATTATGTATCTTAATATATAAAATTAGAGCAATCTAAAATGTAGATTTGCAGTCTCTCCTGAGAGTACTTTCTCATTCAGAATTCTCCAATGGCTTACAGTCTCTAACGATGAGAATACTTTCTGATTCAGCATTCTCCAACTCCTTTATGTTTATCTAGGGTTCATTTTCTTCTCTATTGCAGATTAGGTTGAAATTGTTTGACATAAAGCTCACACTAGCAAGTAATATTCATTATTGTAGCATTGTTGTTGTGACATTAATAAGTTTTATTTTCAAGATGATAAATTTCATTGTGTACCAACTGGATATTCATCTTGTTGTTTACAAGAACTGGTTGCTTTGTTCTACAGGCAATTGCTGTTGCTGCTTGCATTCCGGATGCATGGCCTGTTCTTGTTGTCACCCCATCTTCCTTGCGTTTACAATGGGCTTCTGTGAATACTAGACCCTACTTCTCTTTGATTATTCATATCAAATCACTGTCTCTTAACCTACTCTGTGCCCCTCGGTAATCATTAAATTTGTTTTGCAGATGATTCAGCAGTGGCTTAATATACCTTCTGCGGATATTCTGGTATGTAATGAAAGCTTTTGCCTTTGATCTTAAATTAGAAGTCCTTATTTTTTTGTTTTAACTCAAAATTTACTTCGTTTGTATTTGAATTTTCTCGTCAATTGAATGTTATGTCTTAGTCATTGGTATCTAAAATTGGACTTCGCATGAAAGCTTATCCTTATGTTGGATTCATATTACATTCTCTTATTTTGAAAGTAGTTTTATTTCTTATCATTTTTTCTTTGCAATTGTTCTTATGATGTGCTTCACTTATAATTAATGTCCTAGTCCTATTGTAAAAACAGGATGTTATACGTTTTCTCTTTGCTTTTGTTATGATTGGTGCCTTTTTAAGGTGGTTACATTGCGTACTAGGCTTCATGGGTTTGAATCATCAGGCTAGCCTTTTGCGGGTAAGGGTTGCTTATAGTTGGTCCTACACCTGACCTTGCTGTGGTGGAATTCTCATGCCAGGATGCGCCTCTTTTGTCATGAATTAGCAACTTACATATCCTTTTCTCATCTTCCAATATAGTCACACAGTAGTGTCATTAGGGGCATTTCCTATAATGACTTGCTGAGAATATATTGACAATATGTTGTACACAGTGCACTGTGGTACCTGATTGTCAAGTATATTCTTTTCTTTCTAAAAGTTTAATAATGAACATGGTAAACAGACAAGAAAATATTTTTGCAGTTTCTTCATTTTTTGATTGTTTTATTCCTAAGAAAGTTGTGCACAATATTGTATTGATAGAAATTATTTGACTTAATTTTGATTTATTACCAACAAAAAGAGGAGTTCACAATATTGTATTGATAGAAATTATTTGACTTAATTTTGATTTATTACCAACAAAGAGAGGAGTTAAGGAAATTGTGGCACTATTTGTAAACTTATTTTAGTTTTCAGTCTCCATTTGTCAGGTCAGACAATTTAATGAATTTTCTAATAAAATAATACATGCTTAGAAAGTGAATAAAACTCACATATTACTGTTTGTACTTCTAGGGTTATGGCTATACATTAACCTTTTCTAGATCAGCATTGGTGGGAACTTTCGAACTTTTCACCTTTTTGATGGTGGTAGCAACATATGATAATTGTATTAATCTGGTGGAATTTGAATTTGCAAATGGATATCATACCTAAATTGAAGTTCTTAATTTAGTTGTAATCTTTAGCTAGTAATGTCTAGAGACTGTAGTGTTCATAAAAACCCAGTTTGTTTATATGGTACTATTGCAAAGTGGTTCTTTCGTATCTTTGGTGGCTTCTTGATGCTGGACATGTAAAGATGGTCTTATTTTTGTTTATATTTGAACTTTTGATTTTATTTATTTCAATTTAACACTTTCTACATTTTCCTTGTTTCGGACTGGTGGGCTTATAATGCATCTTGAAGTGGAAAATCTGAGTTCGTGCTAGAACTAAGGACACTGATTAAACAACATGAACTATCCTATCAAGTGTGAACATTAGTTGTACTTGTTGTTGAATACCTATTGATCGTGTTTGATTGTCTTTGAAGGTAGTTCTATCTCAACATGAAGGCTCTAACAAGGCTGGATTCAAGATAGCATTCTCGAATTTGAAGTCAAATATCCATTTAGATGGTGTTTTCAACATAGTTTCTTATGATATAGTTCCTAAGATACAAGATATACTTCTGGCTTCTGAGTTTAAGGTAATTGAAACATTTTTTTTTCTTAATGTCTATGTCTCATTTCAATCTCTTATTTTCTTTATTTGTATTATCATTCGTTTTATCGATAAAATAGGCTACCCCGAGAGACCCTCTTACTTGGGTGGTCCAAGTACCTTGATTCAAATTGAATTAACAAAGCATTTTTTTTATTTTAGACATAACAAATGATAAGAAAGGAGGTTTGAAAGGTTGTAGTCCTTTATTTAAATAATTTTCACTTGCTTCTATGCTGAACACACTCAGTTTTTGAAACATGGTGAATTTTATGTTTGAAATAATAGGAATTATTTTGTTTCTAGGGTTTTAAATATGCCACAAGCATTTTTAATCTTAGAAAGAAAATTGCTGTTTGTAATGGTACATTTCTAAGCACCACATCGGTAGAAATTTACACTTCTTTTCCCAACTATAATGTACATTTTTTTAGAATATTTTATGTTTTCAAGTAATAATTTAATTTGACCAACATTATACTGTGACAAATGCTATATAATTGCACATATTTTCATACATAATGGTATTTGACTATTTTAAAACTAAAATTTATAAAATTTGTAATGACTTTTGCGATTTAGGAGTAGAGGCATAACTTTGCCCACTTGGAACGAACAGTTTTCGTCGTGTGTGCTCACTTGAATGGGGCCCCTGTTTTTTGTTGGTCATAGGCTCAATTATGGTTGGATCATAAAGGTTTTAGCTTGCTTGTGTTGACTTTGAGATGAGAGTGCTGGAGTAAAAGGTATAGGGAGTAGAATGACAACATCAAGGCATCTGTGCTGTGTTCGAGGTCTCGAGTAGGTGACAGCAGCCAAGTTGGCATCAACAATAATTGTATTGGTAGAGGTGGAGAGGGAAAAATGTATGAGGAGAGCAGTGGAAAGTAGGTTGGTCCATTTTGGGTCCATGTGACCACCACCGGGAGAACCAAAGAAGAAAGTAGAATAGAGTGAAAATGGCACAAAAGCGTTGGGTTCTAAAATCTCCATTCATAATACTTGCAGGACTTGAATTTGATTTCAGTGGCCTGATCAAATGATTGGTGGAGATTATGCTCAACTGTAGGCTAAGAAGAATGGCTTGAAACAACACAAATGAACTAGTCCTGTTCAACTTGTTAATCCGTCAAACAAAAGTAGATTGTTTGGGCTTGACTCATGCTTCACCCTGTTTAATGAGCATCATAATAAGCTTTCATCTTTAACTGTTGTTGCAAGGCCTTCAATTCAAAAATTATTCTAGTTTTGCAAGATGTGAATAGCTCCAATCACTGTGTTAAGATAGTTGTAAGTCGACTCAATCATACCACACATTAAAAAAACACGATATATGGAGTTATGGAGTATGGGCATAACTTCTGTCCGGGCGATTTCCATTTTCAAATTTCTGGAGCATGGAATTTAATAAAGGAAGCTCCAATTCTTTGCCAAACATTCAATGAACCTAATTTATCACCCACGATAACATTAACTATATTGCTAACACTATCACAATCATGGTTGGATGAATTTTGTTTCACATTAAACCAATAAATTGAGAAGAAAGAAATTGTAACATTAAGAGAGAAGGAAGTCCATGAAACGATTGTTATACATAATGCAGTCCCAGAACTGGTGAATCCAAACATGAAATTTTTTGGAATGAGAAGAATGGCTATGAATGGAGAAGGTAATGGGAGAGAAGGGAAAAAATAAAACATAAAAGAGAAGGAGTTATGGAGTATGGGCATAACTTCTGTCCGGGCGATTTCCATTTTCAAATTTCTGGAGCATGGAATTTAATAAAGGAAGCTCCAATTCTTTGCCAAACATTCAATGAACCTAATTTATCACCCAAGATAACATTAACTATATTGCTAACACTATCACAATCATGGTTGGATGATTTTTGTTTCACATTAAACCAATAAATTGAGAAGAAAGAAATTGTAACATTAAGAGAGAAGGAAGTCCATGAAACGATTGTTATACATAATGTAGTCCCAGAACTGGTGAATCCAAACATGAAATTTTTTGGAATGAGAAGAATGGCTATGAATGGAGAAGGTAATGGGAGAGAAGGGAAAAAATAAAACAGAAAAGAGAAGGTAAAAAGGGTGATTGGGTTCTTAAGATGCCAGCTCTGAACACTCCCAGAGTCATCCTGAACATGTATGGTTGGATACATGGTACAGACTGTGGCACATAGCTATTCCATTAGGGCATGAAATAGTACATCAACACTGACCTTGTTCACTTTCATGTTATACTTACTGTAGTTATCACAGGGAAAAGTAGAGTAACTTTATTTTTCAACAAAACTAGTTTTAAACAACATATGGCGGGTACTGTGGTATACAGCATGGTACAAGAGGATGTTTTACCGTATGAGGCATGTACTGGCTGGATAGGAGCATGATCCATCTAGAAAAATAACTTCCATAATGATTAAACCATAACTTGGTGCTGCGTCTTGCATTCTGTTCAGCACAACGATGGAAACATTTATGTTCTTCGTAGTCTTGGTGACTCAGTATTCAATATTATGTAATTTTGTCCCCCTAAAACATGTTAGGATCAACTAGACTTTCTTGAATGATAATCTCTCGGCAACCTGACTGGCCTTGCCAAGTTGCTGGCTCAAATGGGTTTTGTGTATCTTTTGGTTCAACTAAGATACAAAATAGTGCCTATTCTTTGGAATTTAATAGATTTGACTGTGGTATGTAGTTGATAAAATTAGTTTATAAATTATTTCTGTCAAATGCTTTGATAAGACAAGCCAACATTTTTGCATGCAATTGGTTCAGTCAATGTGCTTAACAGAGCTCCATCTCTTGTGCCACAAATTGATTAAGTCATCATGTTACTTTCCTTTTTTCACCTGACATCTCATAGTTTGTTTTCTTTTTCTGTTAAATCTTGATAACCCACATAGTTGGATGGTTTTAAGTTTGAAAGCCACTAGTTATGCCTCTGAAAGGAAAGAAAAAGGAAGCTCATTAAGAGTATTTGCGTTTCCAAGATTAAAACAATACTGTTAATCGAGATGACAACAAGAACACTTTTTGTGGTTTTGTTAATGCAAGTAAACTATCGCCAAGCATGTTGGTTTGAAACTTTTACCTAAGATTTTCTTGCAGATTTTTTTTTTCTTTTGCTGTTAAGATTTTTGCACCATTGTAAATCAGATGGTTAAAAAATTAAATTGGACATTCATTTTGTTTGCTATAATTGTGATCTTCTTCCTCTTCTTTTTTGAATATAAGAAATTCATGCACTATTCTGGTTTTCAATTGTAGCAGATATATTCGTCTAGTGACCTTGTATCTTCTATTTTTACATAGAATCCTTGGAATGGCTACTATGGTTTTAGTTCTGATTGTACCTTCTCAGATTGTCATTGCAGATGAATCACATTTTATGAAGAATGCTCAGGCTAAGCGAACAAATGCTTGTCTTCCAGTTCTTCAGGTCTGACATAGAATAACGGCCCTTAGGATGAGTGTGAACTATTTTTTAATATTAAAATCATTCTTTGGTATTTCCATTGCCGATGAAATGTCCTAGAACTTATGATGCTTGACATAAAAAATGGGTCTCTATGATAACGAAGTTCTCCTATAGCTGTATAGATCATATTACCAACAAAATGAAGAGAACATGGTTTTCATGCTATTCATGCATATTTGGTGTATACACGTGTTGTTATGCATTGAAGTTTTTACTATTGTAAGGATCAAAGGATGCAAAATAACATAACATAGTTTATAATTTATATAACACTTTATAACCAGAGTTCCTTTTTGATATCCATATATTATACTTTGTATGGGCGCATTTTACTCCAAATTGGCATTTAAATTCTATCATCAATATCTCCAACTCGTGGATGTATATCAGACACAATTTATGCAGCTTCACATGGAAGTATCAAATAACATTATTTTATACTTCTTTAGTCAAACTAATTTATCATCACCTTCTACATATTATCGATGTTAAAGGAATACCAAATGGGGCCCAATATGCAATTAGATCAATTTTATCGATTAATTTAAGATAATACTTAGTGCTTTCTCAGATTTAAAACTAAATTAGGAAAGTTCATGGTGTTCCTGCTTAATCAAATTTGTTACCCAGGATCTGATGTTTATTATTAGATTAGTGTCAAAGCTTTAAGAAATGTTAATGCAAGAAAAATCTCCACTTCCTTCCAGTACATGATAACCTAAATGGAGTCTGAAACTTATCTAAAGTTGTTTTGCATTCATGGTGTTCCTGATCTGACTTTGTCACCCAAGTTTACTCATTTAACTTGAGATCAATGATAAAACTTAAGAAACGGGAAAACAAGATATTTAGAGCTTCTTCCAGGGCACAAGTGGACCTATCTGAAATGGAGTAGTTAAACATATGGTGTGATAACAAATGTTCGATTTTATTTCTCTCTTTTACAGATATCTACAGAAAATGAAACAGGTCATTTTGTATATTTTCAAGCTAATCTTGAAACTTGTCAAAATTAAAAATTGCAGTATTTTATAGTATAATCTCCATGAAATTTATGGTTACCTAAGTCCCTAATAAACAACATGACATGTAATATTAAATTGAGCATGTTTTATGGTTATTTTGAAGTTCATATTGATTGTGATTCATTCAAAATCTTGTTGATGTGTGGACCAGTAAATAGTACCAATATGAATTGCAATATTGACACTTTGTATGAGTTACTACTGACTAGATTAGAGAGAATGACACTTGGTATGAGTCACTACTGACTGGACTAGAGAGAGAGAGATGAATGGAGGAGGAGAAGGAGACCCCAAGACGGAGGTGGAGAGAATGAAGATGAATAGGAGGTTATGATGTCTATCAATGGAGGAAGTAAAAGCACAGGAGGATGAGGATGAAGATGAGATGGTGACGTGCTAGAGGAAGCAACGGCAGTGGTCTGAGGAGGATAAGTGGAGGATGAGGAGGAGACAGTGACGTGTGCTGAAGGAGGTGTCAGCGGTGGCATGAGGATGCAACATTAGTAATGGAAGGAAGTGGATGTTGAGGTGGTCGCAGCAACCAGGAGGCAAATAGCTGATGAAGAGGAGAGAAAGGGGAGGCAGACATGCAATGATTTTTTTCAGCAGTTTCAACAGCTGTCAACAACTTCCAACATGTGGTGTTGAGGTGTTCTTTTTGCTATTGGAGCATCCAGTTGATTTTATAAGGTGAACTGGACCATTACACATAGAATATAACTCTTCTAAGGCTCCTTCTGACGTCTTTGAACTTCCTAATGTCGCCATGAACCTTGACATCCTATCTCAGAAATGTAATTCCAGTTCTGTGCTGAAGTTCACATGCTGACATGTTCTCTAGCGAGCTTCCCGTGTAACGTAAGATTGGTTAATCATGTGGAAATGACATTCATATGGAACTTTGCCCTTATTTTTCCTTTAAAGTTCTGCTTTAGTTCCTACCACTACCAAGGTTTGCAGTTATAGCCAGATTTATCAACTGAAAATTTCTTCAGCACTTGAGTCACTTCCCATCCATGCTAACTGGCTTCATGTACACCATTGATATATTTGATTGACCTTCAAAACTGCCAAATCCATCTCTGGGAATGGCTCTGATGCATTTGTTTGCTCATAATATTTTTATCTTATTAATGACATCAAATTTTATTGTGATAAAGTAAATACAAAAAAAGTGGTTGGCTATTTTATCTATTGTTGTTTCTTCTTTTTGATTTCTCCTTATGTAGTTGTTAAACATTTTTTTACACATTGAACATTGTGAGATTCCTTTTATAAGTGTTGACACTAGTAAGTCAAAATTTTATCGATCCGTGGTTCGCCTTACTAGTCTCTTCTACTAGTGTACCATTCTGTCACGGACAAAACTATAAACGGGGTGTTCGTTGTAATGCTTATGAAACGTCCATGCCTTTTGGTTTGTTCATGCTTTGCACAGCATGTAGAGGGCTGATCGAAGGCTTAATAATCTCATTTTCGTTGGGTTTGATGATCGTTTTAGGCTTGTAAATAAAGGATGTGTCATGTGGACACTAGTGAGGGATTTCGGTCTGTAGTGGACCATTTTGTACCGTTGTTGTGCAACCGTTCAGAGCTTGTGAAATCTATAGTTATAATTTGCATTGGCAATAAAGTGTTTGCTAAAATGGTTGCTTGTGGATCCCGAGTAAAGCTCTGTCGCTAACCCGTATTCTCTTTTGTAGGTCCTAAGGGATCATAAAAGGTTTCGGGGACGTTGACCTTTACGAACGAACATGCAAGGGTGTTGCACAACTTAGGCAAAACTAGCAAAGTCCATGACGGATGGTATCAGAGCGGGACATGCACACATGGAAACACTTAGCATGCAAACGTGGGGGACCTAGCGGGGTTGTATTGAGGGCAGTCAGCACGCGCGATCGTTTGGGGTAAACAGACATGGAGATGTAGGGAAAGAAGTCGTTTAGAGGAGCGGGCATCTAAGAATGACATTTAGAGGAATGACTAACTCTTTGCGCAAGAGGCACCACGACGATAAGTAAGCTAGGAAGAATGCGTAGCGCACAAAGGTTGGGATGGTTGAGTTCGAGTAATGACTCAACGTTGGCAACTAAACTTGACGGTGCTCAGAGCTTTGCACAACTCTTTCGATGGGAGCCACTTGGTAAGGACAAGACCGTGCTAGATGGGATGGGTTGCTCGTGGTGCCCAAGGTTGCTAAAGAAGTTGTCCCGCTCGAAAGCTCACGGACTTAGAGGGTTTACCTAGGGGCACCAATGCGACTCAAGGAATTCGACCTACTCATGGCCAATGCACATTCCAACAATGGATATCACAAGCTCGTAATCAGCTTGCACAACAAAGGTATAGATTTGCACTAAGGACAATTCTATTACAAGTATTCCTCGACGCGTACTTTATGTATCTGAAAACTCATGGATTGTCCTGGCCATCCCTTTAAGCGTCGAAACTTGGCGCCATGGAGCATCAAACTTTTTGTCCGTGTCTTGGGAAGGATAGGATCAACGTGGAAGAGAAGTGAAGTGAGGTGGTCGCAAGTTCAACTAGGCTTCTGATGAGGGATGAAAGGGGAGTTGTATTGGAGAAGAGTTGCAATCTAGCAAGTGCGCCTGTTCTTTTTGCTATTGGAGCATCCAGTTGATTTTATAAGGTGCCATTAACATAGAATGCATCTTCTAAGGTTTGTTTACTTAGAACTTCCGTAGTCCAAGGGGATCGTGGTCTTTGAAACTTCAAAGAATTCCATGTTCTGTGCTGAAGAGAGAAGTTGTTCTTCCGTGTAACGTAAGATTGGTTAATCATGTGGAAATGTCCAGGAACTGATAAGTCTGCTTTAGTTCTCTGGTTTGCAGGAGAATCATGTATCCATGCTAACTGGCTGGATCGCATATTTGAGGAGTACCTCAAGACAACTCTTTGCTTCATGGCACCATGATATATTTGATTGACTCCATTTGTTTGCTCAATATTTTTATCTTATTAATGCATCAAATTTTATTGTGATAAAGTATTGATCGATTTTATCTATTGTTGTTTCTTCTTTTGAGTGGCGTTAGGAGTCGTCGCACTAGTAAGTCAAAATGATTTCAAGAGGTAATGCATTGGTGGATGCATTGTGATAAACGCCCATGCCTTTTGGTTTGTTCATGCTTTACAAGTGGGGAATGACCCAAGGCAACAATCAAAATGAAGATCGCTTGTAAATAAAGGATGCCGACACTATGAGATTTCCTCAGAGACCATTTTGCACCGGTTGTGCAACCCGGGAATGGTGGGTGTGAGGCCACCATCAACTAATCTGAGGTCCTAAGGGATCATAAAGGTTTCGGGACGTTGACCTTACGCACCTGGGTGTAAATTGGTGAAGTACCAAGGTATCGTAGAGCGGACACGAACACGCCCAGGACCTAGGGGGTTGTTGTCATAGAAGATGGAACATGAAGTAGAGGCATGAAGCTTTCCTTGGATAGAGGTCAAGGACATGAATTTTTGTAGAGACGAGTAGGATCATGTCGTTTCATGGGTCCCTCATTCTGATGGAGCAGACTCATCTTGCATAGTGCCAAAGACGAAGTGAGCTTCGAGGGACATGCACCTTATCTTGAAGAAGCATTTGACGGAGGAACTAAAGCGACTTAACTTGTGGGAGGTGAAGTAGGTGTTACAAGACCTTAGCATAAGGGCAAAAGGATCTGGCGATACTCTTAAAGAATATGCTTATGGTCCAAGCTGGTGTCTGTTCGAGAGAAGCCATGAGAGAAGCACCCAATCTTGACAGTCGGAGATTATGGTCTTGTGGATCGTGGTGGAGTGATTTCAGAGGTAATTCGAGGTGGATACGATCAAGTGGGGACACACAAGACAAGTCCTATGAGGACTAGGTCATCGGACTAACGAGGTATGATTGGGACCTCACTCAATGAGAGCTCCATTTTAGTGAACAACACAAGACGCAAGAAGGGCCATGGATTCGAAGGAGGGAATGCCATTTCCTCGTATGCATGAATGAATTTTTGCTTCGTTCGTGGCCTCATTCTCACGAGCATTGACTTTTGCATCGGATGAAAGCCTTGGGCATCGACATATTAACTTGGGAGGTGAAGTAGGTGTTCCATCGCATAAGGGCAAAGTAAAGTTTAATGCAAGTACTTATGAGTCCAGGGGGAATACGGACAAGTCCTATGAGGACTAGACTTGATCGTGCGGGCCATGGAGTATGATCGGCGGCTTCTTCAGTTGGGCGCTAGCCTCGGGCCGGCTCATATTCGCTTTAAGGGAGCTCGGCAATCGGAGGACAAGGTCGAGTAAGCGAAGCGTTGCTATCGCTTAAGGAAGCTAAGGAGAAAGGTCGAGAAGCCGAACGCGCAAGCTAAGGAGAACAGAATCGGCGCAAGCACTGCAACATGATGGCGGAGGCCATGCATGAGAGTTGCAGTCTATCTTTTCATCGACTAGTAGTGCTATGGTACCGCAGAGGCGGGATTTCCGTGGAGTCATCGATCCCTTGCTCTCATGGAGGGAGAGCGCTTGGTTGTGAGATGGGCCGAGGAGGTAGAGAATGCAGAGGCAAACTCCAAGTACTAAGACAAGGCTGAAGGGTAGAGGCCAGAGAATTTCGTAAGATCCATGTCAATGCTTCTCATCAAGATAGCCGAAAGTGAAGGACTTCGGGTCGATGCAAGAATGCACGACTAGGGAACAAAGTAGGCAGTACGCGATGTTGTGCCTTTGCTACTCAGAGTAGGTGATAGAAATGATGGTGAAGACGGTATAATCTCAAAGGCGACAAAAAGTATTAGAGAATTGCTCCAAGTTGGAGTGAAAACTTCTTGTATTCCAAAAGTTCAATGGCATTGAGAAAGTGAATCACAGTAGCTAACTCAACGTAAGGAGTGCAACACTTCAAGTGCTTCGAAAGTGTGAGCTAAGAGCAGGCGAAGGCTAGTAACCAGCTCGATGCACGAAGTACAATCCTCGAGATGGCGGGTGAAGTCAAGTAACCTTTGTCTTCTCAACTCTCAAGAGAATGGGCGAAATTGAATACCCCAGTTCTCTTATTTATCCAACAGAGGAGTTTTGCACAAGTTCAAAGACCGTTCAAAGAAACCTAATGGAAGACAACTGTTGTCAAATCCTCACCAATGGTGATTAGTACTACTGAGAGTAGATTGTCCGTTTTATTTCCCAACAGAATGTCAATCGAAAGCATAAGTGATGTAAACCTACTTGGACATAGCAACTAAGTGGAACAAGATTCGATGGGCAAATTTTACGGAGGAAGGACCTGAAAACTTCAAAGTTTGCGAGGCAATGCTCGTTAAAGTTCCAACAAGCATCCACTCAGTTCAAGCGACATGAGACATTTGAGAGACTGACACGTACCAAGGATGGTCTTTTCCTTCACCTACAGAATCCGCAAGAATCAACAGGGATTAGCACAACTCAGTCGACCCCACACCAGAGTTAGAGTCATTGGCGAGTTGAAGCAACAGGGCGGATCAACGTTCGATTACTCAACAACAGCGACGGAGAGCAATTGGGAGACAAGGGGCATATTACGCGGGGAGCGAAGATCGAAGATTCAGCAACGGCGAGGAGTTGCAACGTCAGCAAAGGCTTCGACGAGGACGTCGAAGGAATAAGTGGGAGAGAATGTCATAGACAAAACTATAAACGAGGTGTTCGATGTAATGCTTATGTGCATCCGTATCTTTTGGTTTGTTCATGCTTTGCACAACATGTAGAGGGCTGGTCGAAGACTTAACAGCCCCATTTTAGTTGGGTTTGGTGGTCATTTTAGATTTGCAAATAAAGGATGTGTCATGTGGACACTTGGGGATTTCGGTCTGTAGAGGATCATTTTGTACTTTTGTTGTGTAACCGTTCAAAGTTTGTGAAGTCCATGGTTGTAATTTGCATTGACAATAAAATGTTTGCTAAAATGGTTGCTTGTGGATTGTGAGTCAACCGTTTTCTCTAAATCGCCTTCTCTTTTGCAGGTCTCAAGGGATCATATGAGATTTCGGGGAGGCTGACCTTTGCGGATGGACACGCAAGGGTGCCGCATGACTTAGGCAAAATCAGCTAAGTCCGTGATAGATCGACCATTGGTACGATATGTATTGACATACCGACACATGGTATGGTGGGGTGTATCGACAAATTAGTATGTACCACCCATATCGGTCCCCTATCGGACTGGTACATATCGCTTAAACCAGGCAGTATGTCACGGAACGGCAAACCTTAGATTGACCTTCTAGCATTGCTGCATACAAATTGTTAAATCAGGAAATATTTCTTTAGGCATTGCACATTGTTAAGTACAACTGCTTTTAACTGCTCTTTTTCTTTGGTCATCAAACCATACCTGCTTCTTGGTTACAAATGGGAAGTTGCACTATTATTTCATAAGCATTGCTAATTTAATATTTCAGAAAGCTCAATACGCAATTCTGCTGAGTGGAACTCCTGCGTTATCCAGACCTATCGAGTTGTTCAAGCAGGTGCAACTTTACCCAACTTATGGATTTTGCCTCTTGCTTTTCCCCCTAGTTTATGATGCATTAACAATGTTTCTCTGATTTCTGTTTTTTTCCAGCTCGAGGCCTTGTATCCTGGTGTTTACAAAAATGTTCACGAGTATGGGAATCGTTACTGCAAGGGTGTAAGATTTGCTTAACTTTCTTTTTCAAATTATATGTCATCAAATGCAGTTGTCTATTTGATCGGGAGGTCTAACTTCTAAAATTTATCTTTATAGGGTTTCTTCGGATTGTATCAAGGTGCAAGCAACCATGAAGAGCTACATAGCCTAATGAAAGCAACTGTCATGATTCGTAGATTAAAAAAAGATGTCCTCTCACAGCTGCCAGTGAAGCGTAGGCAACAAGTAAATTTCTTCATGCCAAATACACCAATTATATCATGCCAAAATATTATCTAATAAGTTTTACACAAATCAGCCTGAATCCTTCTTTGTTTCGTTAGCGATGTTGGTAGTTATGGTGTTGCCAAGGATCAAGTTCCTCTCTGAGATTCCATAAAGAAAAATTATACAATGTTATAACGATGGTTGGGGTCACATCATAAATTGGTGGACCATAGGTGGGATTTGATTATGAATCAAATAGTGTTTCAAAAGATCTTTCTAAGTTTTTTAAATCTTAAACACTTGAAAAATGCTGAAAATAATCTGAAAATATGAATTCCAACCTAAAGTTTGTTTTTATAACCTTATGCTTGTGTGTTTTTGAAGAATAAACATCATTGTTTCATTAAATGAGCTAGTAAAATGCCCTTTTTCTGGCATGGTTTTGGAAACTATTTTCAATGTAGAATTTAAATTTATCTGTAAAAGGAATAAATTTGGGCGAGGATGTTGCTTGGAATCATATTATACTAATGGTTTATGTGGAAATTCTCTTAATTTTTTTCCTTTCAGTGATTTAAAAAGTGTTAGGCTCTAAGGTCTAAAATCGTCCGAGGCGTTAGGCGCTCGCCCAGGCACTAGCTCGAACGAAGCGAGTCGCTAAAATATAAAAATATATAAATATAATTAAAAAATAATTATTTAAATAAAATATACTATTAAATGAAGAAAATCTAAGGTACAAACTCACAATGTCACATTACTAATAAGTCTCAAAAACCAAAACAATAAAATTTTATATCAAAGTCATTCATCATAATCAATATTATCGCTCGTTTTATATAAATCATCTTCATTGAATTCATCCTCTTCATCTTGTCCTTTCTCTTCAACAAAATATGTTTCATTCTCAATGTCTTCAACAATAACAGGAGCCGAGCTTGATGTTTTTGCACTCATTTTTCTCTTTGTCATCTATATTGTATATGTTTGTAATTTTCCAACACCTGAAGCTCTTGTCACATCTCCCCATGTCAATCTATCATCTTCAAATACAAGCTCGTCTTCGACATCTTGCAAGTTGGCACCCATTTCTCTCATCAACCACTCATTTGAATCATCAATATCTTGTAATGAGATTGGATCAATTGTATTTCATAAATTATGATGAGCCTTCAAATCTTGATTATACTTAATATAAACAAGATCATGTAATCGTTGTTGTTTCAATCAGTTCTTTCTCTTTGAGTGAATTTGTCATGTCAGATAATTTAAATATATATTAATATATCTATCTAAATAAATAAATCAATTCAAACAAAAATATTTATTGATTCTTACAAGCTCAAAGACACTTCAGTTTCGCTCACAACCCGAAGCACTATATGTCAAACTAAGTACTTTGATAGCAAATTGCTATAAGTTCGGGATAGAATTTCCAAATAGACTCCACCATTCAACTACAAAATTTATATTATTATTAGCAATAACTTAATAATATACTATCGATGAAATTAATTATCTTAAATTATTAATACCTGGAGACGTAGTTATCCTGATTCGAATTGCCATTGGAATTCTAAAAAGACTTTCGGCATTTTTATACATAGATAATTCACGAATAATCTTATCTTGCACCTCAAGGCTTGGAACTAATCTTGTAGCGCACTGATATAACTCATCTAAAACTTCTGCATTAAACCCAATAGATTTAATCGTATAAAAGAATTCAAGGTTCAAATAATATCCTGCTGCATGTAAGGGACGATGAAGTTGACAATTCTATCTTTCGTCAATGATTGTAAAAAATTTCTCATATTTTTCTTTATTTTCATTAAAAGACCTTTTAATCGTCTCCTTTCCTTTATCCATAGCCTCATAAATATATCTCATTTACGAGCTTATTTTCATTATTCACCAATCGAAGGACTTAAACAAGAGGGTCCATTACCTTTAATATATAAGCCACGATTCCAAAAGGATGGCATTAAGATGATATCAGTAGCCCTCTTGCCTTTTGTTTATTTTGTCCATTTGCTTGTTACTCATTTCTCAGAAGTAAATATGTTTATCAGATTATGTTTTTATGATGCACACTCTGTAATGTCAAGAATGAATTGGCAAATCGGGTGACACCATATCTCACTAATTCTTTGTTGTCTGTGAATTCTCTCATCATATTAAAATCCCCATATGAATATAAAGAAATCCAACAATAAAAATTTTCTTTTAAAGTTTTCTTGATATTTGAGATCTTTCCAATATCTTCCAACATTAAATCAATACAACGATGTCGCATTCGAGTTCAATATAAGTGTTGTCTTTTTGTTTCAAGTAATTTATCCAAACAAAGGATAACAAAATGATAAGACTTACAATTAATAATTAAAATAATTAAAATTTTAAAAAATTTAAAATTAATAAGATTTACAATTAAAATTAATAAGACTTACAATTAAAGATAAAATAATTAAAATTTTAAAAATTCAAAAGATGAATATTATCACTAATACATAGTTGCTTTCATTGTTTGCATGACTTGAACAACATTTTGTTCTCAATTTCTTCCACAAACATATCAAGTCAATCATATATCTTATCTTCGATTTTACAAAAGATTTAAGCATCTATGACTTCACAAACATAGTCCCTAAAGAACAATTAACTATAAAATTAATTATACTCCTGCGTTTCCTATCACCCAAGCATATGACATAATAGAGTAACCATATGTTGCCTATGATTCTTTATGACCCTTTAGTAAGTCATTTATATAATTCAACTCTTTTTGCAATAATAGAACTCGCGATCTCATAATAACTTGAGGTTTTAATCCCGCACCATATCTTCTAATAGCTTCAATCATTTCCTTAAAACTGCTAAACGAGTAGTACTAAGAGGAAGACCAACCTGATCTTGAATTGTTCTTCCTCTTATTTTTTATCACAAGCATCACTTATATTTGTTTGTCTAAATTTTGAGCCTCCCCTTGCCCTTGTTGCTTCGGATCCTCAAAACATATACGCATCCATCGATCCTTTTTAGCCTTCTTAGTACTTCATATACATTTTTCCCACTTGGGTTAATACTCATAGAATAATCTTTTTTCGTCCCTGAGATGCTCAACATCATCTTCTGGTAAATTCCCATAAGATTCATTCTTTTGTATCTTCTTTTCATTCATATAACTCAGCAACTCTTCTTTTACCTCAGGTGGACACTTTTTGTAAGCTGTTGTATTCTTGAAATTTCCTACTATAAGTTGTTTTGCACGAAAAATACCACCTTTAGTATTGTCGCAGAACATACAGGTCACTGCATTAGGATCTTTCGGATCATTTAAATAATTATACTTCCATGCAGGATCTTTTTTTGATATCATCGTAGAATCAATTGAGTTGCTCTGAACACTTGTCATTTATCCTGAAACCTAACAATAATTTCAAATAAATAAAAATTAACATTATTAAAATCAAAATAATATATTATTTATTTAATAAATAAAAAATTCTGTTAATAGTATCTTTGTTAATATCGCATTATTATACGACATCAAGTAATGTATGTAGTATATTGTCGAGTGTCGAAGCGTATGAAATCGCTTTGAGTAAGAAGGAAGACCGAGTCATTACAATGGCGATGGCGCGGCGGCGGCAGCGATGCGTAGCGAAAAGTGGTAAAAGCATGAGTAAGCCGAGCGAAGCGGCGACGGTGAGGCGAGCTACGAGCGATAGGCGGAGCGAAGCGGCGGCGGCGAAACGAGCGAGCAGAGGCCAATCGCGAGGGTTAAGTTGTTATTGGTGATTTAGTTGGTTCAATCGAACTAACTAAATCACCGAGAGACCGAACCTATCCTAAAATTCTGGTTCGGTCACTGGTTTAACTTTCGGCGCCGCTCAAGCGCGTGACGCCTGTTTCGCTCGAAGGTCTGCGAGCGCCTGCGCCTTTTTAAATTACTGCTTCCTCTAATTTTATTTTTCGTTGGAGTTCATCCCTATTTGTACACAAATGATATCATTTCTTATTTTATCTTTTCTAATAACCCTATACATTTGTCTCGAGATATTTGTAACATCAGATATTGTTTTGTTTATATTTTAGGTGTTCAATAATCTTTTAGTATATAGTTTTATTTGTACCAATCATAACTTTTGTAAATTTCCTTCTTCATTCAGTTCATAGGAATTTGATCTCATAATTGGTTGCTACTATTTTCAGGTCTTCCTAGATTTGAATGAGAAAGATTTGAAACAAATTAGAATTATGTTTCGTGAGGTAATCCTGATACCTATATGTTGATCTTTCATGCTCTGATATCTGAAATAGTCATTTCTAGTCCTATATTAGTATTTGAACTTTAGCATGTGCTTATTGATCACACTGATTTTCTTTAGTTAGGTCATTATGGCTTGTTGTTGTTGTTATAACATTTCTGTATTTAGATTCATTTGCAACTTATAAGTGAGTCTGATCCATTGTAGTTGTATCTGATGTGATTTAGATGGAAGTCCACAAATTAAATTATGATGTGATTTGATGAATGAGAAAACTGTATGGTCATGACAGTTATGTAAGTCATATGTCATACTGATGAAATTAAGATTTAATTTGCCCCTACTTCTTATTGTTTTAGTGAAAATTATCATAATAAGTAATAAATGTGAAAGAGATTTATCAACTTCACATTCTAGATCTTATACGCAATTACAAGATTTTTCTTTTGTAATCATTTGGTAGTATTGGTCCTTGTTTTTTACTTCACATTTTGTGTCTAATATGGAATTACATTACTTGCTCATTCTTTCTCATCAACTCTTTCTGTTTGTGCATTTCATGTATATTTATGTGTATGTTCTTTTTCTTCACTTGCATATATTATATTTTAAATTTGTGTGGCTGCATTTTAAATCCTTTATATGCAATTTTATTCATTCATTAAAAGGTGAACTTGGAGTTCAAATGAGCATGTTAGCAACGTGGATAAATTGCTCATTGGGGGATCTGAAAATAAGCTGAAAATTGGATATGAGTTTGTAACAAGTTTCATGTTGGTCCCAACAAACAGAGCTCCTAGGTCAAAATGAATAGCTTTATGGGTTATTATTTTAATTTAAATGGTTTCCATTTTCTGTGACAAACTAATAATAGAATTTGGGCATGACATGTCCGCATGTGCTAAGCTATAGTGTTTTGTTTTCGTGTACCTCAATAATCACTAAAATTCTTGATTTTGATTTTGGTTACCTTATTGCCTGAAAATGTTAAAATTGCCTTATTTGAGGAAGGAGGTGTTTGTGTAATATTTATAGTTGTTCCTAAAGAAGTTTTTACTTCCTTTTTTCTTTGTGACTTATTAAAAAGAGATGAGGAAGATACCTTAATTGTTTCACGGAATTTCATGTGTAGGTATTTAAACTTGTTTTAGCTGACAATCTCTGTTTTTTTGTGGTAAAACATATCTGAAAAATAAAAAACTGAATGATGGCTTGTTTATAGCCACGTATGGCATGTGGTTTGCTATATTATTCTTATATTTATGTGACCTAAGTTGTTCCATTTTCGTTTTTCAGTTGGAGGTATTGAAGATGAACATTCAGGCTTGTGATTCCCCTGAGAAGATGGAGTCATTAAAATTTACGCAAAAGAATCTTATTAACAAGGTGGTCATTAAAATTTTTGCAAAAGAATCTTATTAACAAGGTATCTGAACTCTTTGTTCCATGTTAGTGTACCTGTGGGATCAAATATACTTCATTTTCTGAAAATGGTATGGGATTGTGCTTACATGATGGAAGTGATTAATATGGAAAATAATGAGCTACAAAATAGTCAAATGCTTCATTTTTAAAAATAATTAATGTCTGAAATGTATAGAGATCTAGAAGCAGCAGCATTAGCTAGTTTGAGGTTGAATGTTGTTTTTTCTTGATTATTTGTAGATTAATCTCTGTTGTTGACATGACATCATCTCTATGTAATGATAATTTCAAATGGTAGTTCGTCTCTTTTGATGAGAATATTTATTACAAAGCAAGTTTTCTATACATTTCAGGTGTACTGTCAAGTGTCAACTTACTACTTGAGAGAATTGACCTTGAGACTCATTTTTAATGTTTACTAAAACTACTACCTTATTTGTAGTAGGTGCTTTCTTCATGCCTTATTCTAGTTTGGGAGGATGTATGTTACATCAAAAACCTCAGGTTCGGCATGTAAATGCATTAGAAATGGACAAATTTTAGCTCTGAATATTCTCATTTACTAATAGTAAAGTTCATAATGCTGTATGTGGAGCTGCATTCCTCTTATGTCAATATAAGCATTTAATCTTTGGAGTTGTGTACTGTGCCTTTCAAATTGTGTTCCCTACTGATTGACAGTCAAATTTATGATACTTAAGGTTCTGATTCTTTGCTTGCTTCAGATCTTTTCCACTTAAAATTCTATATCTTTAGGAATGTGGCTTCTTCTGGCCATCAGTAGCTCAGGCATTCTACACTTTAACTCTTTTGCTTTTCAAACTTTGATCATACGTGGCATATTTCTGTTTATATTAGTTATCCCAGATACATGTGCTTAATTGTGTATCTAACAAGAAATTCTTTTGTTCCTGCACGATAACGTTAGAAGATCCATGGTTATTCTGCCTTGAAATTCTCAGAATAGGGATGTTTCACAGTTACTACGAGAGAAATACTGCAGTATCTTAACCAGTGGAGTCTGTTTATGTCATCAGGATTATATTTGATTCATGTGCTGAAACAGAAAAGACGGTATCCTTGTAGACCTTGGTCAGGTTTAAGATTTGGCCAATACTACATATATAGTGGATCACTTGTTCTGCATTTCTCTTTTCACATCGTTTTCTGTGTACAGAAAAAGATATGATCATGATCCTGTGAAACTAACAATCTTGGTTTTCTTTTTCTCTTTTATTACTGGCTATTTTGGTTCTTAATCGGCTTCCTCTTATTTAAACTGCAGATCTATAATGATTCAGCAGAAGTTAAAATTCCTGCAGTTCTAGATTACCTGAGTACTGTTATTGAGGTAACCAGAACTAATTACTTGGTCCTGTGGTTTTATTAGATATAACTATTGCCAGACATCATGTTGATGGTCTGTGAACCAATTAGTTGCATAATTCAATTATTTCAGCTGTCGTGACATCTTTTTCAATTATCTCATTTGGTTAATCTGTATCATGTTCCGTATACCCTTTTGTGAATGGCTATGTTTTAGTTAATTGACTTTTATAACTTTTAGCATGTTGCTTCATGTATGTTCTCATCCTCACTTTTCAGGCAGACTGCAAATTCTTGATATTTGCTCACCATCAGCCCATGATTGATGCGATACATCAGTTTCTTCTTGTAAGTAACTTAACATTGCCTTCTTTCTAAGGTAGATTTTATGTTCATATAAATAGTAGTCAAGAGTTCACTTCTCATAATCGCCTCCTCTAATGATCAATTTATTGCAGAAAAGAAAGTTGGCTGTATAAGAATAGATGGCGTACTTCGACATCAATGAGGCAAGCTTTAGTGAATGAATTTCAGGAGAACATTGAAATAAAGGCTGCTTGTAGGCTTCTTTCTGCTTTCAATTGGATTTGTTATATCTCTCTGCATGCAGACTAATGTGTTTTTATGCTATATGTGAAAACAAACCCCATGTTCCTTGCTTTCTGAAGTTTATTGTTGGTGATGCCCATTTGTAGCTTTCGATCAAAGCCGGAGGTGTTGGATTGAACCTGACCGCAGCTAGTACAATCTTTTTTGCTGAGTTGACCTGGACTCCTGGTGATATAATTCAGGCAGAAGATCGTGCTCACCGGATTGGCCAGGTAATGATTCGTGGCATTGATACAATTTATAGTGCACCTAGTTGTATTCTACTCTTTCCTGGCTTGGATGCAAATGCTTCTTTTTTATAGTAATATCATCTGTACATATTAAAACTTAACCAGTCATTGCCAAGCTTGGTGTCACTAAATTACTGATCAGAACAGTGGGTCAAAGGGTCCATTGTGTCAAAAAAGTTGAATTACAGGTTTAATTAATAATACAAGTTTAAAATATGTATAAAATAGTAATCTCGCTTCTTCTTTTGTTTTTCTACTCTCTTTATTTTTCTTCTCTTTTGCTAAACTAAAAGTTTTGTTCTCTGTTTCTTCCTCTTATTTTATCCTCTTATTTTTTTCTGCTTTTCTTTCGTTAATCAGTCTTCTTTGCCATTTTTCTCCTAAATTCTTTCCTCTTCTTTGTCTTCTGTCTGTTCCTTGTCTTCTGTACCTCTGCTGTGCCCTCTCCTTTCCTGTTATTCCTTGTGGTTTTTCTGGTAGCCCTTCGCTTCTGGATCTTCTTTAGTGATGGAGCATCCAAGCGAGGGTGATGTTACCTTGGAGTTGGTGGTAGCTAGGGGCAGCTGATCAAATCATACAAAAGAGATATGCTAATCAAATTAGAAGCGTGTTGGAATTCAAATCAATGTCTTTTTAAGACAAAGGATAAATTTATTTGTCCTTTACAATTTTAAAACTTGATGGCTTTCCAATTAGCATTGTCCCTGAACTCTCTGCTACACATGATTGTGTTTCTCAGTATCTCCTTGTTCTTGAGTATATCAAGGATCCATATCACTTTCTTGGAGCAGCCGATCTAGATCTTGCAAATGAGCTTGATTAACAAGTTTATATTCGAATAGACTGTTTCAGGTCAAATGCAGATCTTTAAGTTTTTAAATCTTAAACATCAAGTAATATTTTAGAAAAAGGCTGAAAATAATGACAATCTAGATCTGAAATTGATAAATTTAATTATTTAAGTAATAGTTTGTTTTAATGATAACCTTATGCACTGTGTAAATATCTAATTGAAGAAATATAACCTATTCTATTTTTTTAATTTGATATAATGGTATCCGTGGTTAAAGAACTTGTTCATGGGTTGAGGCATTTGCTTTCCACTTTTATAAGCCTTGAGTGAACTTTCTATATGTTTAGGTGGAAATTGATGGTTGCTCGATCATGAATTGTAATATGTACAAATGAGAGTCTACTATATAATTAATTGCCATTTTTCGTAATTAAGCGATTCATGACTTGAGTAAGCAAATGAATGAAAATATAATACTCTCTTGTCATTAACACTTAATGGAACATTAAATAATTCTGTTTCAAAGGTAATAAAAATTATGGGGCATAAGGCTGCAGCAAATTACAAACTATGGAATTGATAATAATTAGCGTTTGCTTGAGGATGGTTGAGAACGATGGATGCCTGTCCTTTAGCAATTTTTTTCCTGTTCAGGCGGTTGTTCGAAGCAAAATATAAATGTCGGACAAAATTTGAATGGCGCCTGGATAATTTTCTATTCTTATTAAGGGAAGTAAAATCTACGTGGAAATCAAAAGTGATAGTTGAACGTAAGATTTGATAGCTTAGCTCTTAAAATATCAAAAAATCGGAATTTCGAAAATCACCCTTAATCTTTGAGAATTTCATGCTTCAGTACATAGTGATATGGTTTTTTTTTTCTTAGATGCTATTTGAAAAAATACATTGAAACTTCGTCAAATCTGCTATCAAATACTTTGGGACACACATTTTTGGATACATAGTCGGGATTAATACGAAATATGTCGTCTTGAAGCAAAATCAGTATCGGAGGGATGCGTGATGATGTTTCTTGGCAGTCTCAGAAAATTCTATTCCAAATAAAATTCATTTGATAATATAAAGTTAGTAAATCTATCCAAGAATCTGAGAAGCCTCTTTGTCAACATTTAAATATGTTAGAGGTACCTTGCTCGTGGCTTCAAGGAGATCTTTGAATGACTCAAGGATGCAAACTCAAGATCTTCAGTTGGAAGTCCGGATGCAACTCATATCCTCATTGAGTTGATAACATCTTAATATTCATGTGGTGAGATGCATGTTCTGGCCTTGATTTCACCTTGCTGGAAAACTCTGGCTTCGATTCTCGATGAGTGGCGAATCTGTATGATTTTGAATCATGTGAATTCGTCTCAAGACAGCTTGCCTAAGAAATTGTTTAATGACCGATCGGTGATCGCAAATAAGAAATCATATCTAGCTTGAGATGAATGGAATCAAGGCATTTGAATTACGATGAGCCTGGAATGGTGGAATCGGATAATTTAAATATGCAACAATTCAAACAAAAATATTTATTGATTCTTACAAGCTCAAAGATCGTGAAATTGAGTCATTGTTTCAAAAGCGAGCACCTTTGAACTAAGTGAACTTTATATTGTCAAGAAGAATATATTAATATATCTTGTAAATAGAAATCAAAGAGTTGAAGCTTTCCTTGGATAGAGGTCAAGGACATGAATTTTTGTAGAGACGAGTAGGATCATGTCGTTTCATGGGTCCCTCATTCTGATGGAGCAGACTCATCTTGCATAGTGCCAAAGACGAAGTGAGCTTCGAGGGACATGCACCTTATCTTGAAGAAGCATTTGACGGAGGAACTAAAGCGACTTAACTTGTGGAGGTGAAGTAGGTGTTACAAGACCTTAGCATAAGGGCAAAAGGATACGAAGGCGGATACTCTTAAAGAATATGCTATGGTGCCGTCGTTCGAGTTGCCATGAGGGAAGCAGTGCGCAACGGAGATTATGGTGCTGTGGATCGTGGTGGAACAGTTCGAGGCAATACGACACACACAAGACAAGTCCTATGAGGGACTAGGTCATACGGAGGTATGATTGGGACCTACCGAGAGCTCCATTTTAGTGAACAACACAACTGCAAGAAGGGCCATGGATTCAAGGAGGGAATGCCATAGTACTGTTGAGGCGGGTCTTCCGTGCGTGCATTGACTTTTGCATCGGATGAAAGCCTTGGGCATCAGCATATGGGGGCTGTGTTCCATCGAAGTAGAAGTTTAATGCAAGTACCAGTGAGTCCCATAGGGGGGGGGAGACTTGATCATGCAGAAGTATGATCAGAGCGGCTTGAGAGTTGGACTGCTTCAGAGCTCATATTCGCTTAAGGGAGCTCGGCAAATCGGAGGACAAGGTCGAGTAAGCGAACGTTGCTATCAAGGAAGCTAAGGAGAACAGAATCGGCGCAAGCACTGCAACATGATGGCGGAGGCCATGCATGAGAGTTGCAGTCTATCTTTTCATCGACTAGTAGTGCTATGGTACCGCAGAGGCGGGATTTCCGTGGAGTCATCGATCCCTTGCTCGTGGAGGGAGAGCGCTTGGTTGTGAGATGGGCCGAGGAGGTAGAGAATGCAGAGGCAAACTCCAAGTACTAAGACAAGGCTGAAGGGTAGAGGCCAGAGAATTTCGTAAGATCCATGTCAATGCTTCTCATCAAGATAGCCGAAAGTGAAGGACTTCGGGTCGATGCAAGAATGCACGACTAGGGAACAAAGTAGGCAGTACGCGATGTTGTGCCTTTGCTACTCAGAGGAGTAGGTGATAGAAATGATGGAGAAGACGGTATAATCTCAAAGGCGACAAAAAGTATTAGAGAATTGCTCCAAGTTGGAGTGAAAACTTCTTGTATTCCAAAAGTTCAATGGCATTGAGAAAGTGAATCACAGTAGCTAACTCAACGTAAGGAGTGCAACACTTCAAGTGCTTCGAAAGTGTGAGCTAAGAGCAGGCGAAGGCTAGTAACCAGCTCGATGCACGAAGTACAATCCTCGAGATGGCGGGTGAAGTCAAGTAACCTTTGTCTTCTCAACTCTCAAGAGAATGGGCGAAATTGAATACCCCAGTTCTCTTATTTATCCAACAGAGGAGTTTTGCACAAGTTCAAAGACCGTTCAAAGAAACCTAATGGAAGACAACTGTTGTCAAATCCTCACCAATGGTGATTAGTACTACTGAGAGTAGATTGTCCGTTTTATTTCCCAACGAATGTCAATCGAAAGCGTAAGTGATGTAAACCTACTTGGACATAGCAACTAAGTGGAACAAGATTCGATGGGCAAATTTTACGGAGGAAGGACCTGAAAACTTCAAAGTTTGCGAGGCAATGCTCGTTAAAGTTCCAACAAGCATCCACTCAGTTCAAGCGACATGAGACATTTGAGAGACTGACACGTACCAAGGATGGTCTTTTCCTTCACCTACAGAATCCGCAAGAATCAACAGGGATTAGCACAACTCAGCCGACCCCACACCAGAGTTAGAGTCATTGGCGAGTTGAAGCAACAGGGCGGATCAACGTTCGATTACTCAACAACAGCGACGGAGAGCAATTGGGAGACAAGGGGCATATTACCGCAGGAGCAGAAGATCGAAGATTCAGCAACGGCGAGGAGTTGCAACGTCAGCAAAGGCTTCGACGAGGACGTCGAAGGAATAAGTGGGAGAGAATGTCATAGACAAAACTATAAACGAGGTGTTCGATGTAATGCTTATGTGCATCCGTATCTTTTGGTTTGTTCATGCTTTGCACAACATGTAGAGGGCTGGTCGAAGACTTAACAGCCCCATTTTAGTTGGGTTTGGTGGTCATTTTAGATTTGCAAATAAAGGATGTGTCATGTGGACACTTGGGGATTTCGGTCTGTAGAGGATCATTTTGTACTTTTGTTGTGTAACCGTTCAAAGTTTGTGAAGTCCATGGTTGTAATTTGCATTGACAATAAAATGTTTGCTAAAATGGTTGCTTGTGGATTGTGAGTCAACCGTTTTCTCTAAATCGCCTTCTCTTTTGCAGGTCTCAAGGGATCATATGAGATTTCGGGAGGTGACCTTTCGGATGGACACGCAAAGGTGCCGCATGACTTAGGCAAAATCAGCTAAGTCCGTGATAGATCGACCATTGGTACGATATGTATTGACATACCGACACATGGTATGGTGGGGTGTATCGACAAATTAGTATGTACCACCCATATCGGTCCCCTATCAGACTGGTACATATCGCTTAAACCAGGCAGTATGTCACGGAACGGCAAACCTTAGATTGACCTTCTAGCATTGCTGCATACAAATTGTTAAATCAGGAAATATTTCTTTAGGCATTGCACATTGTTAAGTACAACTGCTTTTAACTGCTCTTTTTCTTTGGTCATCAAACCATACCTGCTTCTTGGTTACAAATGGGAAGTTGCACTATTATTTCATAAGCATTGCTAATTTAATATTTCAGAAAGCTCAATACGCAATTCTGCTGAGTGGAACTCCTGCGTTATCCAGACCTATCGAGTTGTTCAAGCAGGTGCAACTTTACCCAACTTATGGATTTTGCCTCTTGCTTTTTCCCCTAGTTTATGATGCATTAACAATGTTTCTCTGATTTCTGTTTTTTTCCAGCTCGAGGCCTTGTATCCTGGTGTTTACAAAAATGTTCACGAGTATGGGAATCGTTACTGCAAGGGTGTAAGATTTGCTTAACTTTCTTTTTCAAATTATATGTCATCAAATGCAGTTGTCTATTTGATCGGGAGGTCTAACTTCTAAAATTTATCTTTATAGGGTTTCTTGGATTGTATCAGGTGCAAGCAACCATGAAGAGCTACATAGCCTAATGAAAGCAACTGTCATGATTCGTAGATTAAAAAAGATGTCCTCTCACAAATTTGCCAAAGGTGAAGCGTAGGCAACAAGTAAATTTCTTCATGCCAAATACACCAATTATATCATGCCAAAATATTATCTAATAAGTTTTACACAAATCAGCCTGAATCCTTCTTTGTTTCGTTAGCGATGTTGGTAGTTATGGTGTTGCCAAGGATCAAGTTCCTCTCTGAGATTCCATAAAGAAAAATTCTACAATGTTATAACGATGGTTGGGGTCACATCATAAATTGGTGGACCATAGGTGGGATTTGATTATGAATCAAATAGTGTTTCAAAAGATCTTTCTAAGTTTTTTAAATCTTAAACACTTGAAAAATGCTGAAAATAATCTGAAAATATGAATTCCAACCTAAAGTTTGTTTTTATAACCTTATGCTTGTGTGTTTTTGAAGAATAAACATCATTGTTTCATTAAATGAGCTAGTAAAATGCCCTTTTCCGCATGGTTTTGGAAACTATTTTCATGTAGAATTTAAATTTATCTCAGTAAAAGGAATAAATTTGGGCGAGGATGTTGCTTGGAATCATATTATACTAATGGTTTATGTGGAAATTCTCTTAATTTTTTTCCTTTCAGTGATTTAAAAAGTGTTAGGCTCTAAGGTCTAAAATCGTCCGAGGCGTTAGGCGCTCGCCCAGGCACTAGCTCGAACGAAGCGAGTCGCTAAAATATAAAAATATATAAATATAATTAAAAAATAATTATTTAAATAAAATATACTATTAAATGAAGAAAATCTAAGGTACAAACTCACAATGTCACATTACTAATAAGTCTCAAAAACCAAAACAATAAAATTTTATATCAAAGTCATTCATCATAATCAATATTATCGTCATTTTTATATAAATCATCTTCATTGAATTCATCCTCTTCATCTTGTCCTTTCTCTTCAACAAAATATGTTTCATTCTCAATGTCTTTAACAATAACAGGAGCCGAGCTTGATGTTTTTGCACTCATTTTTCTTTTTGTCATCTATATTGTATATGTTTGTAATTTTCCAACACCTGAAGCTCTTGTCACATCTCCTCATGTCAATCTATCATCTTCAAATACAAGCTCGTCTTCGACATCTTGCAAGTTGGCACCCATTTCTCTCATCAACCACTCATTTGAATCATCAATATCTTGTAATGAGATTGGATCAATTGTATTTCATAAATTATGATGAGCCTTCAAATCTTGATTATACTTAATATAAACAAGATCATGTAATCGTTGTTGTTTCAATCAGTTCTTTCTCTTTGAGTGAATTTGTCATGTCAGATAATTTAAAAATATATTAATATATCTATCTAAATAAATAAATCAATTCAAACAAAAATGTTTATTGATTCTTACAAGCTCAAAGACACTTCAGTTTCGCTCACAACCCGAAGCACTATATGTCAAACTAAGTACTTTGATAGCAAATTGCTATAAGTTCGGGATAGAATTTCCAAATAGACTCCACCATTCAACTACAAAATTTATATTATTATTAGCAATAACTTAATAATATACTATCGATGAAATTAATTATCTTAAATTATTAATACCTGGAGACGTAGTTATCCTGATTCGAATTGCCATTGGAATTCTAAAAAGACCTTCGGCATTTTTATACATAGATAATTCACGAATAATCTTATCTTGCACCTCAAGGCTTGGAACTAATCTTGTAGCGCACTGATATAACTCATCTAAAACTTCTGCATTAAACCCAATAGATTTAATCGTATAAAAGAATTCAAGGTTCAAATAATATCCTGCTGCATGTAAGGGACGATGAAGTTGACAATTCTATCTTTCGTCAATGATTGTAAAAAATTTCTCATATTTTTCTTTATTTTCATTAAAAGACCTTTTAATCGTCTCCTTTCCTTTATCCATAGCCTCATAAATATATCTCATTGCAGGCTTATTTTCATTATTCACCAATCGAAGGACTTAAACAAGAGGGTCCATTACCTTTAATATATAAGCCACATGATTCCAAAAGGATGGCATTAAGATGATATCAGTAGCCCTCTTGCCTTTTGTTTATTTTGTCCATTTGCTTGTTACTCATTTCTCAGAAGTAAATATGTTTATCAGATTATGTTTTTTATGATGCACACTCTGTAATGTCAAGAATGAATTGGCAAATCGGGTGACACCATATCTCACTAATTCTTTGTTGTCTGTGAATTCTCTCATCATATTAAAATCCCCAATATGAATATAAAGAAATCCAACAATAAAAATTTTTCTTTTTAAAGTTTTCTTGATATTTGAGATCTTTCCAATATCTTCCAACATTAAATCAATACAATGTGCCGCACATTGAGTTCAATATAAGTGTTGTCTTTTTGTTTCAAGTAATTTATCTGAAACAAAGGATAACAAAAATGATAAGACTTACAATTAATAATTAAAATAATTAAAATTTTAAAAAAATTTAAAATTAATAAGATTTACAATTAAAATTAATAAGACTTACAATTAAAGATAAAATAATTAAAATTTTAAAAAATTCAAAAGATGAATATTATCAGCTAATACATAGTTGCTTTCATTGTCGGTTATGACTTGAACAACATTTTGTTCTCCAATTTCTTCCACAAACATGTCAAGTCAATCATATATCTTATCTTCAGATTTTACAAAAGATGAAGCATCTATGGACTTCACAAACATAGTCCCTAAAGAACAATTAACTATAAAATTAATTATACTCCTGCGTTTCCTATCAGTCCAAGCATATGACATAATAGAGTAACCATATGTTGCCTATGATTCTTTATGACCCTTTAGTAAGTCATTTATATAATTCAACTCTTTTTGCAATAATAGAACTCGCATCTCATAATAACTTGGAGGTTTTAATCCCGCACCATATCTTCTAATAGCTTCAATCATTTCCTTAAAACTGTCTAAACGAGTAGTACTAAGAGGAAGACCAACCTGATGCTGAATTGTTCTTCCTCTTATTTGTTTATCACAAGCATCACTTATATTTGTTTGTCTAAATTTTGAGCCTCCTGCTTGCCCTTGTTGCTTCTATGATCCTTGAAACATATACAGATCCATCGATCCTTTTTTAGCCTTCTTAGTACTCATAATTTCTTTTTCTTTTTTGTCATATACATTTTTCCCACTTGGGTTAATACTCATAGAATAATCTTTTTCGTCCCTGAGATGCTCAACATCATCTTCTGGTAAATTCCCATAAGATTCATTCTTTTGTATCTTCTTTTCATTCATATAACTCAGCAACTCTTCTTTTACCTCAGGTGGACACTTTTTGTAAGCTGTTGTATTCTTGAAATTTCCTACTATAAGTTGTTTTGCACGAAAAATACCACCTTTAGTATTGTCGCAGAACATACAGGTCACTGCATTAGGATCTTTCGGATCATTTAAATAATTATACTTCCATGCAGGATCTTTTTTTGATATCATCGTAGAATCAATTGAGTTGCTCTGAACACTTGTCATTTATCCTGAAACCTAACAATAATTTCAAATAAATAAAAATTAACATTATTAAAATCAAAATAATATATTATTTATTTAATAAATAAAAAATTCTGTTAATAGTATACTGTTAATATACTGTTAACATTATACGTATTACTGTTAACAGTATGTAGTATACTGTCGAGTGTCGAAGCAGAAGGAAACTGTCGAGTAAGAAGGAAGACCGAGTGCATGGCTTACAATGGCAATGAGGGCGATACGGCAATGCGCACGGCAACAGCTGGTAGCGGCGACGATGAGTAGCCGGAGCGAAGCGGCGAGCGACGGTAGGCGCGAGAGCTACGAGCGATGGCTGGAGCGGAAGCGGCGAGCGGCGGCGAGAGCAACGAGCGGTAGCAGAGGCCAATCGCGAGGGTTAAGCTGTTATTGGTGATTTAGTTGGTTCAATCGAACCAACTAAATCACCGGAGACCGAACCTATCCTAAAATTCTGGTTCGGTCACCTGGTTTAACTCGGGCGCTCGCTCGAAGCGCCCGACGCCTGTGCTCGCCCGAGCGTCTAAGCGAGCGCCCGAGCGCCTTTTTAAATTACTGCTTCCTCTAATTTTATTTTTCGTTGGAGTTCATCCCTATTTGTACACAAATGATATCATTTCTTATTTTATCTTTTCTAATAACCCTATACATTTGTCTCGAGATATTTGTAACATCAGATATTGTTTTGTTTTTTTTTATATTTTAGGTGTTCATTAATCTTTTAGTATATAGTTTTATTTGTACCAATCATAACTTTTGTAAATTTCCTTCTTCATTCAGTTCATAGGAATTTGATCTCATAATTGGTTGCTACTATTTTCAGGTCTTCCTAGATTTGAATGAGAAAGATTTGAAACAAATTAGAATTATGTTTCGTGAGGTAATCCTGATACCTATATGTTGATCTTTCATGCTCTGATATCTGAAATAGTCATTTCTAGTCCTATATTAGTATTTGAACTTTAGCATGTGCTTATTGATCACACTGATTTTCTTTAGTTAGGTCATTATGGCTTGTTGTTGTTGTTATAACATTTCTGTATTTAGATTCATTTGCAACTTATAAGTGAGTCTGATCCATTGTAGTTGTATCTGATGTGATTTAGATGGAAGTCCACAAATTAAATTATGATGTGATTTGATGAATGAGAAAACTGTATGGTCATGACAGTTATGTAAGTCATATGTCATACTGATGAAATTAAGATTTAATTTGCCCCTACTTCTTATTGTTTTAGTGAAAATTATCATAATAAGTAATAAATGTGAAAGAGATTTATCAACTTCACATTCTAGATCTTATACTTGCAATTACAAGATTTTTCTTTTGTAATCATTTGGTAGTATTGGTCCTTGTTTTTTACTTCACATTTTGTGTCTAATATGGAATTACATTACTTGCTCATTCTTTCTCATCAACTCTTTCTGTTTGTGCATTTCATGTATATTTATGTGTATGTTCTTTTTCTTCACTTGCATATATTATATTTTAAATTTGTGTGGCTGCATTTTAAATCCTTTATATGCAATTTTATTCATTCATTAAAAGGTGAACTTGGAGTTCAAATGAGCATGTTAGCAACGTGGATAAATTGCTCATTGGGGGATCTGAAAATAAGCTGAAAATTGGATATGAGTTTGTAACAAGTTTCATGTTGGTCCCAACAAACAGAGCTCCTAGGTCAAAATGAATAGCTTTATGGGTTATTATTTTAATTTAAATGGTTTCCATTTTCTGTGACAAACTAATAATAGAATTTGGGCATGACATGTCCGCATGTGCTAAGCTATAGTGTTTTGTTTTCGTGTACCTCAATAATCACTAAAATTCTTGATTTTGATTTTGGTTACCTTATTGCCTGAAAATGTTAAAATTGCCTTATTTGAGGAAGGAGGTGTTTGTGTAATATTTATAGTTGTTCCTAAAGAAGTTTTTACTTCCTTTTTCTTTGTGACTTATTAAAAGAGATGAGGAAGATACCTTAATTGTTTCACGGAATTTCATGTGTAGGTATTTAAACTTGTTTTAGCTGACAATCTCTGTTTTTTTGTGGTAAAACATATCTGAAAAATAAAAAACTGAATGATGGCTTGTTTATAGCCACGTATGGCATGTGGTTTGCTATATTATTCTTATATTTATGTGACCTAAGTTGTTCCATTTTCGTTTTTCAGTTGGAGGTATTGAAGATGAACATTCAGGCTTGTGATTCCCCTGAGAAGATGGAGTCATTAAAATTTACGCAAAAGAATCTTATTAACAAGGTGGTCATTAAAATTTTTGCAAAAGAATCTTATTAACAAGGTATCTGAACTCTTTGTTCCATGTTAGTGTACCTGTGGGATCAAATATACTTCATTTTCTGAAAATGGTATGGGATTGTGCTTACATGATGGAAGTGATTAATATGGAAAATAATGAGCTACAAAATAGTCAAATGCTTCATTTTTAAAAATAATTAATGTCTGAAATGTATAGAGATCTAGAAGCAGCAGCATTAGCTAGTTTGAGGTTGAATGTTGTTTTTTCTTGATTATTTGTAGATTAATCTCTGTTGTTGACATGACATCATCTCTATGTAATGATAATTTCAAATGGTAGTTCGTCTCTTTTGATGAGAATATTTATTACAAAGCAAGTTTTCTATACATTTCAGGTGTACTGTCAAGTGTCAACTTACTACTTGAGAGAATTGACCTTGAGACTCATTTTTAATGTTTACTAAAACTACTACCTTATTTGTAGTAGGGTGCTTTCTTCATGCCTTATTCTAGTTTGGGAGGATGTATGTTACATCAAAAACCTCAGGTTCGGCATGGTAAATGCATTAGAAATGGACAAATTTTAGCTCTGAATATTCTCATTTACTAATAGTAAAGTTCATAATGCTGTATGTGGAGCGTTCATTCCTCTTATGTCAATATAAGCATTTAATCTTTGGAGTTGTGTACTGTGCCTTTCAAATTGTGTTCCCTACTGATTGACAGTCAAATTTATGATACTTAAGGTTCTGATTCTTTGCTTGCTTCAGATCTTTTCCACTTAAAATTCTATATCTTTAGGAATGTGGCTTCTTCTGGCCATCAGTAGCTCAGGCATTCTACACTTTAACTCTTTTGCTTTTCAAACTTTGATCATACGTTGGCTTATTTCTGTTTATATTAGTTATCCCAGATACATGTGCTTAATTGTGTATCTAACAAGAAATTCTTTTGTTCCTGCACGATAACGTTAGAAGATCCATGGTTATTCTGCCTTGAAATTCTCAGAATAGGGATGTTTCACAGTTACGAGAGAAATACTGCAGTATCTTAACCAGTACGGAGTCTGTTTATGTCGTCAGGATTATATTTGATTCATGTGCTGAAACAGAAAAGACGGTATCCTTGTAGACCTTGGTCAGGTTTAAGATTTGGCCAATACTACATATATAGTGGATCACTTGTTCTGCATTTCTCTTTTCACATCGTCTTTCTGTGTACAGAAAAAAGATATGATCATGATCCTGTGAAACTAACAATCTTGGTTTTCTTTTTCTCTTTTATTACTGGCTATTTTGGTTCTTAATCGGCTTCCTCTTATTTAAACTGCAGATCTATAATGATTCAGCAGAAGTTAAAATTCCTGCAGTTCTAGATTACCTGAGTACTGTTATTGAGGTAACCAGAACTAATTACTTGGTCCTGTGGTTTTATTAGATATAACTATTGCCAGACATCATGTTGATGGTCTGTGAACCAATTAGTTGCATAATTCAATTATTTCAGCTGTCGTACATCTTTTTCAATTATCTCATTTGGTTAATCTGTATCATGTTCCGTATACCCTTTTGTGAATGGCTATGTTTTAGTTAATTGACTTTTATAACTTTTAGCATGTATGGTGCTTCATGTATGTTCTCATCCTCACTTTTCAGGCAGACTGCAAATTCTTGATATTTGCTCACCATCAGCCCATGATTGATGCGATACATCAGTTTCTTCTTGTAAGTAACTTAACATTGCCTTCTTTCTAAGGTAGATTTTATGTTCATATAAATAGTAGTCAAGAGTTCACCATCATAATCGCCCACGAATGATCAATTTATTGCAGAAAAAGAAAGTTGGCTGTATAAGAATAGATGGCGGTACCCCGACATCAATGAGGCAAGCTTTAGTGAATGAATTTCAGGAGAACATTGAAATAAAGGCTGCAGTTGTAGGCTTCTTTCTGCTTTCAATTGGATTTGTTATATCTCTCTGCGCAGACTAATGTGTTTTTATGCTATATGTGAAAACAAACCCCATGTTCCTTGCTTTCTGAAGTTTATTGTTGGTGATGCCCATTTGTAGCTTTCGATCAAAGCCGGAGGTGTTGGATTGAACCTGACCGCAGCTAGTACAATCTTTTTTGCTGAGTTGACCTGGACTCCTGGTGATATAATTCAGGCAGAAGATCGTGCTCACCGGATTGGCCAGGTAATGATTCGTGGCATTGATACAATTTATAGTGCACCTAGTTGTATTCTACTCTTTCCTGGCTTGGATGCAAATGCTTCTTTTTTATAGTAATATCATCTGTACATATTAAAACTTAACTAGTCATTGCCAAGCTTGGTGTCACTAAATTACTGATCAGAACAGTGGGTCAAAGGGTCCATTGTGTCAAAAAAGTTGAATTACAGGTTTAATTAATAATACAAGTTTAAAATATGTATAATAAAATATAAAATAGTAATCTCGCTCTTCTTTTGTTTTTTCTACTCTCTTTTATTTTTCTTCTCTTTTTGCTAAACTAAAAGTTTTGTTCTCTGTTTCTTCCTCTTATTTTATCCTCTTATTTTTTTCTGCTTTTTCTTTCGTTAATCAGTCTTCTTTGCCATTTTTCTCCTAAATTCTTTCCTCTTCTTTGTCTTCCTCTCCTCGTCTCTCTTTGTTCCTTGTCTTCTGTACCTCTGCTGTGCCCTCTCCTTTTCCTGTTATTCCTTGTGGCTTTTTTCTGGTAGCCCTTCGCTTCTGGATCTTCTTTGGTGATGGAGCATCCAAGCGAGAATTGGTGATGTTACCTTGGAGTTGGTGGTAGCTAGGGGCAGCTGATCAAATCATACAAAAGAGATATGCTAATCAAATTAGAAGCGTGTTGGAATTCGAAATCAATGTCTGTTTTAAAGCGACAAAGGATAAATTAACTCCTAGATTTATTTGTCCCTTTACAATTTTGTAAACGATTGGATCGATGGCTTTCCAATTAGCATTGTCCCCTGAACTCTCTGCTACACATGATTGTGTTTCGTATCTCCTTGTTCTTGAGTATATCAAGGATCCATATCACTTTCTTGGAGCAGCCGATCTAGATCTTGCAGGGGAATGAGCTTGTCCTTATTAACAAGTTTATATATCTCCGTTGACTGCATCATTCAGGTCAGGATGCAGACATAAACGAGCATTATCTATATCTATTCCACTAACGTAGAATCAAATTTGAGGATCATATTTATTAAATAGGGGGAGGAATGTAACTATCAAGTAATATTTTAGATTTATATTGCAATTAGGATATTAATTTGCTATTTGAGTGGATTTAAATTAGAGGATTTTTAAAAAAAGAATTTGAATCCTAATCTAGATCTGAAATTGATAAATTTAATTATTTAAGTAATAGTTTCGAGATTCTCCCTAATGTGAAATTTAAAATATCCTCTTATGTAAATTCACTGAAACAAGAAATAAATATCCTAATTGCAATAGAAATATAACCTATTCTATTTTTAATTTGATATAATGTGAATTTAATGTATCCGGTGGTTAAAGAACTTGTTCAACAAAAGCCAAAGGTGGGTTGATTATTTGGCATTTGCTTTCTTGAGCACTAGTATCTGTATATATAGAGCCTTGAGATGAACTTTCTATATGTTTAGGTGGAAATTGATGGTTGCTCGATCAATGTATGCTGTAGTTTCATATTAACAAATAAGTGTCATTGTCAATGTCTGCAGAGTCTACTATATTGAATTATTTGAATCAAACAAACAAGTTTTTCATCTAATTAAGTATTCATGACTTGAGTACCCTTTAGCAATTCCGCTATGAATGTAGCTCATGTGTACTTATTATAATACTATCTCTTGTCAGTTAACACTTATGTAGAACATGCTAACAATGTCTCTTCATCAATATTTAAATATCATAACGTAGTTCTGTTTTGCTCTCACAAGGTAATAGGCTTGACTGCACTTAGCACACTATTTGGGGCATAAGTTGCTGCAGCAATCGACTTTAACCAAGACAAACTATATTTCATGTTGACCATTGACGCATTATAAGATTCAGTTTTCCTTTGCTTTGCTAGGTGTCATCGGTCAATATATATTATCTTCTCTCAAACGACACCGTTGATGACATTATCTGGTATGCCTGTGCCTTTAGTTTAAGTATTATCTCCATTCTTGGGTTACCCATGGTTTTTGCTGATGCGAGTCCTGTTCAGGGATGTTGTTCGAAGCAAATTGGAAACTTTGAGCCAGGTTCTGCTTAACCCTACCTCTTCATTTGTTGTGTTTCTGGAAATGTCACATACTCCATATAGATAAATGATTTATATTTCTTATGATTGGATAAAGTTTCTGTTCATCCTGATTTGGTAATGAGCTGCCTAATTTATAAATTGAAGAGTATTTTCAAGTCTTCTGCATCAGGTGTCAATACACATTGGGTGAGAATATATTACAAAACACTATTATCAGTTGCACACTCCACTACACTGGATTCTAGTAACATCTTTACTGCCTCGTTGCCACTTTTATGAATCAAAAGTCATGCTTCTCATATTTTTCCTCCTGTAGTGGAAATCGTGTTTGTAAGAGATAACTCTGATTCCTTTCAGCTTAGCTCTTAAATTTGTGGTTTGTATTCAATAGAAATCTAATTGTTTCATTAGACACATAATAACTTTGCACCCTCCCTTTTGTCTACCACCCTGACTGTTTTATCTTTGAGAGTTTCTTTCAAATTGCTGCTTCAGTAGTACATAGTTGCCTTTAATTTAACACACAATTCTTCTTTTAATTACTGTTGGTGCTGTTTTTTTTTTTTTTTTTGCTATTAGATGCTCGATGGCGAAGAAAATACATTAGAAGTGTCTTCCAGTCAAACAAGCAAAAGTCCTCAAGATCAAGGGGATACTCGACACATTGCAAAAGCTCCCAAATTTTGACACACATTTTGTTCTGTAACATACCATAGTGATGTGTAATTTAGATAAAACCTACTAAAGTTGTGATATCTTTCACCTTCGTCAGCTTTACACATGTTATTTTGATTGTCGAGCAATTCATTTGATTTATATGATCTCATCCCTTCCTAGTCATATTGTTTGCATCGAGCATTGTATGTTACGTTGATGATGTCAAATCATAGTTCGAACTTCATCATCACATTTTTTATTAATATACCCGTTTTTCTAAACTTATTTATCCTTAACATATTTTATAAAAAAAATAAATAAAATAAAAGTAAAAAATATTTAATATAGGATATAAATTTAATATATTAAAAAAAACCAAATATCCGATAAAGATGCAAACCTGAGACTTTTTAAGCAGATCACGTTCAAGTTACCAGATGAGCTATAAAATATCATATTAGTGGCTTTGAAATAAACTTATTTTGTTAGTCATAAATATTATGGCCATCCAACTGAATCAGTTGGAGGTCCGGTTCGCGGGTTTCCGGTCCGACTAACCGGTCCAGTCCGGCTTTAATAACTACGACCCCTTGGCGTCAGGAGACGGTAGGGCTTTCTTCTCACCACGTCCTCCCTTACCTCTGCCCGTCCGCCGTCGCGGCCGCCGCGTCCACAACCCAACCATCCGACCCACGTTGAGTTCTCCTCCTCCTCCTCCTCATTTTCTTGTTGCCGGCACCGCCAACTCCGACCCGCCTCATCGTCGGATTTCCTTCCCTCTTATTTTGTGCTGTGGTCTTCTTGGGAGCGAGAGCGAGAGAGAGAGCAGACAGGGGATGGCGCTGAGGCGGGCGTTGGGATGGTCGGATGGGGAACTGATGCGGTCGGACGCGAAGCCGTGCACCCGCCTGATGCGCCACACCGCCGGCATCTTCAGCGTCGGTGGGGCCCTTGCTTTCTGGGTCCTCTGTCGCCTCCACTATGGTACCAACTCTTTATATCCTCTTGTTCTTCAGCCTGGTGCATTTCCTAACCTAACTTGTCCGTTAGGTCAGGGGTGGGGGTAGTGCTGGTGGTCGTGAAAGGGTGAAGAGGGGGAGGGGGGGAAGAGAGAGGGGGTATGTGTGCCATTCGGTGGCTGTTGGGAAAGGGGGAAGAGGTTTCACGGGGCACATCGATTGCTGGGAAAGGGAGAAAGGTGGCCGCTGATCATTGACTGGGAGGAGTCAGTGGTGAAGGGCTGGGGAGCTAGGGTTTGTGCACGGTGAGAAAGGGGGTGCGTTTGGAGGAAGTTAAGTTATCTTGGTTGAACCGAATCAATAAATTTGGGTTCAACTCGAGCTCGATCAGATTGATTTCGACTAGGCTTGCCTAAGCAGTGGCCAATTGAATTTGCCTACCCGAACAATTTAAAGGTGCTCGTTTCCCTCGAGTTGCCCGGGACCTAGGTGTAAATTCGCCAGCCCAACAATTTAGAGGTACTTGTGCCTTGCCTCACCTCGCCTGGGGCCCAAGTGTGAATTTGCCTGCCCAATAAGAACAATTTAGAGACGTTCGGGCCTTGCCTCGTACGCCTCGTCGGGGCGTGAATTTGCATGTTCTAACAATTTAGATGCACTTGGGCTTTACCTCGCCTGGGTGTGAATTTGCATGTTCAAACAATTTAGAGGTGTTTGAGATTTGTCTCGTCTGAGCATGAATTTGTATGTTCGAACAATTTAGAGGCACTCGGGCCTTGCCTCGCGCCTCGCCTCGCCTTTCTTGGGTGTGAATTTGCCTGCTCGAACAATTTAGAGGTGCTCGGGCCTTGCCTTGTCTCACGGTGCTCGGGCCTTGCCTTGTCTCACCTTGCTCGGGTGTGAAGTCGCTTGGTTGAATAAATTCGAGGTGTTTGAGCCTTTCCTTGCCTTGCCTAGGTGTTAATTCGCTTATCTTTAAAATCTAGGATACATTTGGGAACACATTTGCATTTTTAATGTGCATTTTGAGAAATATGCTTGAGTGAATGTGCAATTGTGAACTGCTTTGAGTGTTGGTAAATAATAGATTAAAATTATATTTTAAATGTGCATTGGCGTAAGTGTTGTTTGATAAAATTGTATTTCAAAAGTTCATTTAATAATATTTTTAATATTTATTCAAAAGTGAATACATAATTTTTATTTTAATAATTGAATAAATAAAATCTTTCAAAAGAAATTTGTATGGTATAGAAATATAATAAATAAAAGAATGCAATCATATAAATGAATGTCAAATAATCTTTTGAAATAAGTAAATAAAATTTCATGTTGGTTTCGAGAGAAGAGGAGAAAAAATGAGGGTTAGGGTTTCCATTATATAATGACAATCTTTTGATTTTAGAAAATGTCGTAAGGTACTATATGAAATTAAAAAAAATTCATTAGCATCCCACGAATGCTGAAATGTTAATACTAGCCTAAGATAACATCAACATTTAAGCATTTGTAATGTAGTATCGAAGCCAAATGCAATTTGAAAAAAAATTATCAAACATCAATTCATATTTAAAATTTAAAATATGCCTTTGGACCCTCAATCCACATATCAAATGTGTTCCCAAACACACTTTTAGACACGCTTGGACCTTGCCTCTCTCATCTCGCTGCCTATGCAAGCCCTTGAGGCTCCCTTGACTTGTCTGCTCGTATCATGTTAAAAATGCACCAAAACATGTTTATAACAAACTGTTATTAGATCCTTGTATCTAAATTCATTACATTTACTAAAGCATGTTTCTTTTATTTCAATAGAAAGGACAAGACCTGAAGAAGGTTCTATATTTGGTGTTTTTTCTTCTTGAGATAGTACATATTATTATGAACCATCTTTTTTCTGTCAGAGTTGGTTATCACTGTCGTCATCAACATGTTTTGTCTAAATCTTTTTGAACATGAGAAATAGTTACAGTAGTGCTGATGCAGGGCCGAGGATAACAGTTCCACGGAGTCTACGCTGGGCTTCATGTGGAGCGATATCAGTGAGCTCCTCTTCTGCTTTACTTGTCCGGCTTTTTAGTCCGGAATGTGAGCCCCAAAATATAGCTGCTTTTGACAAGCCCAAATGAGTATCTGCCATCTCTTTGGTATCTGGAGTGTTTATGTGCTTGAGGAAACTTGTAGATGGTTGTGTTTTTGGCCATTCTGTATGAGGTCAACAATTACTCTTTAAAGATGTCTTCTTGTCATAAGGCCACGCTTATATGAACTTGTTTACTTTTTGATTGAATCCAGTCAAATCTGATTACAAGCTTTTGTTGTAAATATTTAAGTCAATGCTTTTTAATTTGCTGAACTCCTCTGGCGTTTTTCATGTTATCGTGTGAGCTTTGTCTGCAGATTTGATGCTCAAACTGCTATCAGGAAAATATTTTTGTGATTCAACCTGAAGCTCTCATCAAGGGGCTGACTTGAAATATAACTAAGAACAAAGTAGAAGACTATGGGCGTGTGACACACTACCAAGCTTTGACAATTACAGCCCTTGGCCGCCTGAACGTGAATATTAAATCAAAGGTTGGTTGTAGTTATTCTTCTTTAGCATTTTGAATCCTATATTTTAAAAAATAAAAATTTAAAAAATTTATATTAAAACTTTTATAATTATGAAAGTAAAATATTTAATATCATTTACTCTAACGTCGTCAAGTTATATTTTTAATATAACTAGGAATGGTACAAAAATGATGAAAAAAATAATTTTAATATTTTAATTATATTTTTTTGTTATGTCATAATTAAAAATTTTCATTTAATTATCTTGATAGTGCCAGACGATCGTATCGTCGAGGGTCACAAGTGATTATTGTGATGGTAGTCAACGAGAATAATGTAATGGTTAACTTTATCGATGTTGATCTGAACATTGACGATTGAGGTGAGAGCGATGGTCATAATAGTGATAAGAGTTTAATGATAGTGGTGGTGGATTTTAGGGATGTCATTGAAGGCAGACGGGGTGAAGTCTTGGAGATGGAGTTTGAGGGATTTCTATAGCTTCTTGCAAGGGGAGGAGGAAAAGGAGGGAGAGTGACAACGGGAGGTGAGGCAAAAGAAGAGAAAGAATACGATAAGGATAATGGTTGCTCTGCATTATCTTGCATGTGCATCAACGTTGCTTGTTGTGTGGCAAAAATGAGAGGAGGAAAAGGACGAGGCAATGGCAATGCCATTGCAGATGCAAAGCATCGTCGATGTAGATGCATGATGATGTAGAGCGACAATCGTAATCTTCCTCTCTTTATCTCACCTTTCATCATCGCTCTCCCTCCTCTTCTTCCTCCCTATGTAAGAAGTCATAAAAGTCCCTCAAGCTCCACCATTAGGACTCCATCCCCGTTGGTCTCCAATGACATTCTTGAGATCTACTATCAATCTGTTGTCACTGCCATGGTCGTTGCCTTTGCTTGGATTATCAATGTTCAAATCAATATGATTGACCATCGTATCATTTTTGTTGACCATTACCACCTACAATCCTCGACAACGTTACCATCTGCTACCATCATAACAATCGCCTAAGAAATTTTAATTTGAGTATAATAAAAATTAATTAAAATATTAAAATGATCTTTTTATTAATTATTTTCATACTATTCTTACACGTGCTGTCATATTCGGTATCTTTCATCGATGAAGCCGACGATATTAGAGTAAATAGAGTTAAATATTTTATTTTTATAATTATAAAAATTTTAATATAAAATTTTTAAATCTTAATATTAGAATATTTAAAAAAATCTAATTACGTATAATATGTGAGTACCTTGCTTACACATCTCTGTGTATCTCCTATTTTCTTCATCATCATGCTGTTATTAAATATCTCAACATCTTTCCTGATCTAACTACCGTCGGTATGAACATGGACATTGCGAGTCAAGCGCTCGACAAAATGCCCGGCAGCCACTCAAACCGAAAGCTTTGGATCATCGGGAGCCGTGTCTTCCTACCCTTTCAATTAATTTTATTTTACTCAATTTAGTAACAACCATATGGCATTATATTTAATTTTCCTCTTCGTGGTATTATTATATTAGGTTATATATATATATATATATATCCCTTCAAAAAGTTGTTGATTTTGATATTTATCTTTTTTGACTTTAATCTCAGCATCTATAGATATACCTTCAAGTACTTAGTTATATGTGTCATTATAGTTAACTTCTTAGTTATTATAAGTGAATTATATGTTGAAACTCCAATTCGTATTAATTCTCATGAAACTATTATGATGTAAAAATATTAGGGTTATTCCAGGTATTATAGACATATATTTTTCATTCAAATAGTTTAATTTTTTATCATTGTTAGAGATGACCATCAACCTGAGTTTTTTGAATGGCTATTAATGATGGTGGTATGCATATATAAAGTTCTTAGTACTTGAAGGACTAATTAAGATTATAATGTTAAATATGTTGTTTCAAAGTTGCTAAGATTATATATACGGTAAATTTTATTGAAAAAAAAAGACCCTTTTTCGTTTTTTTAAGATATCATCCTTGATTTTTATAATCCCGAAAATATCCTTCACTTCCCTTCCCCTCCCCGCGGTCGACTCCGTGGCCTTCGCCCCGCCGGCGCTGCCATTCGTCGCGCCCGCCGCCTCCGCCCCTTCCTCTGCCTCCACCACGAGGCCTCTGCCGCGCCGCCTCCATTGCGAGGCCTCGGCCCCATCGAGTAGAATTAGGGCGAAGGCGGCGGGCGCGAAGGGTGGGGAAAGACGGGTACGACGGGCAGGGAAGGGGCTGAGGCGGCGAGATGGAGGCGTCGTCTCCGCCCCACGGAGCAGAGAAAGGGCGGAGGCAGCGGGCGCGACGGGCGGAGTGAAGGCAGCGGATTATTTCGGGATGGAGAAAAATGAAAACAAGGGCACTATCCAAAAAAAGAAAAAGAAAGGAGAGCTTTTTCAGAAAAATCGCCATTCTGGCAAAGTTCCGTGACCGCTCCTTTGCCCCTTCGCCGCCCAAACCCTAAACGTAGCCCTTTTTGTGTTGATCAGATCTCCTCCTCGGCGCCATTCCGATGGGTGCCCACCACCGCGACGACTGCGCCGAAAACGGTGGCGACGACAACGGCCATCTGGCGAAGCGGCCGCGCCCGGCATCTTGCCCCATCTCCGCTGCCGAGATCGCGGAGGAGTTCGCCCACCACGACCCCTCCGTCGCCCGCATCAACAACGGCAGCTTCGGCAGCTGTCCGGCCTCCGTCCTCGCTGCCCAGCTCCGGTGGCAGCGGCTCTTCCTCCGCCAGCCCGACGAGTTCTACTTCCACCGCCTCCAGCCTGCACTTCTCCGCTCCCGCATCCTCGTCAAGGAGCTCATCAACGCCGCTGACCTCGACGAGGTATCCCTCGTCGACAACGCCACCACCGCCGCCGCTATCGTCCTCCAGCACGCCTCCTGGGCCTTCGCCGAAGGCGGCTTCCGCAAGGGCGACGCCGTCGTCATGCTCCACTACGCCTATGGCGCCGTCAAGAAGTCCATCCACGCCTACGTCGCCCGCGCCGGTGGCCACATCATCGAGGTGCCCCTCCCCTTCCCCGTCTCCTCCAACGAGGAGATCGTCCAGGAGTTCCGAAAGGCCCTGGAGCTCGGGAAGGCCAACGGCCGAAGAGTCCGCCTCGCCGTGATCGACCACGTCACGTCCATGCCCAGCGTCGTGATCCCCGTCAAGGAGCTCACGAGGATCTGCCGCGAGGAGGGCGTCGATCAGGTGTTCGTCGACGCTGCCCACGCCATTGGTAGTGTCGAGGTCGACGTGCAGGACATCGGGGCCGATTTCTACACGAGCAATCTCCACAAGTGGTTCTTTTGCCCCCCGTCCGTGGCGTTCCTATACACCAAGAAGTGTTCCGCCTCCTCCCGTTTGCACCACCCGGTGGTCTCCCATGAGTACGGCAATGGCCTCCCTTTGGAGAGCGCATGGATCGGCACCAGGGACTACAGTTCTCAGCTTGTGGTGCCCTCGGTGATGGATTTCATCGGTAGGTTTGAGGGTGGAATCGAAGGGATCAGGAAGAGGAACCATGAGAAGGTGGTGGAGATGGGAAAGATGCTGGCTGATGCATGGGGGACGTTTCTTGGATCTCCCCCGGAGATGTGCTGCAGCATGATCATGGTTGGTTTGCCTGGATGTTTGAGGATTTCGAGCGAGAAGGATGCATTGAAACTAAGGAGCTTGTTAAGAAAGGAATTCGAGGTCGAAGTCCCAATTCACTATCAGCTGCCCAAGGATGGTGAGGATGCCGCAAAGGATGGGAGCAGTACTGTCACTGGGTACGTAAGGATTTCTCATCAGGTGTACAATGTGGAAGGTGACTACCATAAACTTACAGATGCAGTCCACAAGCTGGTAAATGATGGATTTAACTGCACAATGCTTCCATCCTAATGAGAAGGTGTGGTTACTTCTACCATGTTAACTTCCAAGTTAATTGATAATAAATTATGTGGCATGCATTGCACTTTAAAGTTTTGGTCCATGATTGCCTAAAACCATGAGATATCTGCTAGCTTTGGTTGAACTATCTAATGTCGAAGGAAAATGCTTTGCATGTGAAACTTGATAGTTGTGACATAGGCCGGAACACAATGACTAAATTGCCAAAACTGCCATGACTCTGCATGTGAAACCCAACAATATTGACCAAAGGTTGTAATGTCTTGGGTAAATGACTTCTTGGTTCGTCACGAACATGTAAACTGAAAGACGGTTTATAGCATTGTTAATTTCATTTAGTCAACTGAGAATGTAAAGATACGAACACCAAAAGCATATCACAGGTAAAAGCATGGTTGAATTGATTGCTTAAAGTTCTATAAATTGATGGAGATTGAGGCACTTTTTGGGACTACATTAGATGCAAGAAGAAGAGAGACCAACCCAAATCCCTAGAGATTGACATTGAACTCAGGTTCAGTTAAGGTAACTTATTTATCAAAAATAATAATCAAACCCTTTTTTTTTAGCCTATATTTTTAGTTTGGTTTTTCTTTTGGAAGTTTCTGTGCAATCCATGAATATTTCCTGAGAAGTAAAAGAAAAAGGAAGATGGGGAATAATGTGTGTGATTGGGGATCTTGTCGAAGGATGAATTTCAATGTTAATCAATAATGAAAAATGGAAGATTATATATGCTAAATACACTTGAAAGTAGATCTTCAGAAAGAAAAGATGGGCTATTGATATCCTTGACTTGAGATTTTCATAAATATATAATACTCTTTATAGTTTTTTTCTTGTGCTTGGGAAATTTATTCAAAGGGAAGAGATGTTGTAACCAAGGACAAAGCTGAATGAATGAAAATTCATCTTTTTTTACATTATGTATGAACAATGCCAGGTCATTTTTATTCCCTTGGTGTAAGCTTGAAGGATGAAAAAGGTGGAGGGTCGTGTTAGGTCACGGACAACCAACGTAAAACCATGTTTGATCTCATGAACATGGATTTGAATCGATTTTAGTATAAAGCTACGTAATCACCCGGAAGTGATGCGAGGCACTTTCACGAGATAGGTGTCCTGAATTGCAAACGATAGGTTAGGAGGTCGTCGGCAGCGGCCCATCACATCGGCACCCAGATGTGTTGTGAAGTAAGCAAGAGTTTTATCATTGTTTTGAACCAATGAGAGGAAAGAAGTTAGTCCAAGAACAGAGGGTTAAGTAAGCAACTTAGAATATATGAACACTTTCAAAGAAGGGATTAGAGTTGGTAAACACTATGATTAGAAGAAGAATAATATTATTAGCTTAAAATAGAAAGAAATTAGTCCAAGAATAAAGGGTTAAGTAAGCAACTATATGAACACTTTAAGGGAAGGGATTAGAATTGATAGACACTATGAGTGGAGGAAGAATAAATATCATTTGCTTAAAATAGGAAAAAATCTAGAGAGACTGATAGTACTAGATTTAAAATTTGGTGTACTGGAAAAATTAAACATAAAAATAATATATGAATTGTTGTTGATAAGGATCTTGAGAACAATGTTGCAGATGTAAAAAGATTTGGAGATAGAATTATAGTTCTAAGATTTGTGAAAGGACAAGAAGAATTATTCTTTTAAGATTTGTGAAAGGACAAGATGTTTTGAATATCATTTTTACTTATGCCCCACAAGTCAAATTGGATGATCAAAGATAATACTCTTAATTTACCTAAAGGTAATGTTTTGAACATCGGTTGGCGCAATGCATACCAATTGGTATTTGTTGGTTCAATCAAGTTTTGATATCAAAACTTATGGATTGATATCCATAGATATCGGTTTATTTTTATTGTTTTATTCATAAAAAAAGCACTACTATGTTATAGTACTATGTTACATTATGTTGATGAATCAACACAGGTTGATGATTTTAGATATTTACTGTAGAAAATGAAATAAGAAAAAAATAATAAAAAAAATTACTAGGAGTAGATGGTGGAATTTTAAAGATGATAATGTAAACACTTTTAAGAATAAGATAAAAAGGGAGACGATTTGAAACTTAGATGAGGATAATATTAAATATTATTTGGATTACGATGACTAACAAAATTATGAGCTTAACAAAAAGGATTCTTGACGAAACTGAAGGTAGAGGTGTAACTTTAAGAGAGAGTTGATGGTGGTGTGGGGAAGTTCAAAAAATAATTTTTACTAAAAGATTGTGTTTTAAAGATTGACAAAATTATAAAAATGAGAAAAAATATAAAAGATATAAAGAATCTAAAAATGAGGCTTAAAAAGAGGTTAGTATGGCAACATATAAAGCTTATGATATTTTTATAATAAATTAGTACTAAAAATGGTGAAAAAGATAAATATCGAATTACTAAAGCTAAGGAAAGAAAGTGTAAGGATATAGGTAACATTAGATGGATTAAAGACGAAGATCAAAGAATACTTATTAATGATAACAAGATTAAATAAAGATGAAAAAATTATTTTTATAAATTATTTAATGAATATTCCACACATGACTTAGATTTAATGATAAATAATAGTAGTGGATAAAATAATCATAGATTTATTTGTAAAATTAGAGCTAATGAAGTAAAAGATATATAAAAAAAGATGAAAATAACTAAGATTGTGAGGCTTGATGGTTTCCCTATTGAGGTATGGACAAGTTTAGGGGACAAGGGAGCAGTTTGGTTAATCATAAGAATCAGAAAGATGTTTGATGAATGGAAAAAGAGTTTTTTAGTGTTAATTTACAAAAGTAAGGGGTGACATACAAAATTATTCAAATTATAGAGGAATTAAAATCATGAGCTATACTATGAAACTTTGGGAAAGAATTATTGAAAGTATGATAAGGCTTGAAAAAATATCTCCGAAAATCAATTTGGTTTTATGATTGAAAGATCAACCATAGATGTTATTTATTAAGATACTTAATGAAAAAGTATAGGGAGAAAAAGAAAGATTTACATTTGGTCTTTATTAACTTAGTAAAAATCTATGATAAGATTCATAGAGATTTATTATTGGTGGGTTTTAGAAAAGAAAGGTGTATTCCCCACTAATTATATTGATGTTATTAAAAATATCTATCTAATGAGTTTCCTATTAGCATAGGATTACGAGCTAATTACATATTACTCCATATAGTTAGCGATCTTTAGCATTATGGTCCCTACAATTTAAAAGGTTGCATTGACATTCCTATAGTTACCAAAGTAAAATATTTAAATCTATTTATCCTAGCGTCATCGATTTTACTAACGGAAACATGAAAACAAAGGGCAAAAATATAATTTTAACATTCTAATTGGTAGTGACGAACGACGGCATCGCTAGGAGCCGCGGGTGGCTATTGTGGATGAGGAGAGCAACGACTAGAGGTAAGAGTCGCTCTGCATTTGCGTCGACGCCAATGCAAATGGAGAGCGGCATTGTTCGACAACTACGTCGGTGTCGATGCAGATGCAACAAGGCCCTCACCTCTCATTGTTATTCTCCTCATCCACAACAGCCACTTGCAGCTCCCAACAGCGTTGTTGTCCGCCATCACTGACGTTGTTTGTCACCACCAACTGGAACTTTAAAATTATACTTTTGCTCTTTATTTTTGTGTTTTCGTTAGTAAAACCGACGACGTTAGGGTAAATGGATTTAGATGTTTCACTTTAGCAATTATAAGGGAGTCAATGTAGCTTTTTAAAATACAAGGATCATAATACTAAATGTAACTAAACTCCAGGAGATAATATGTAATTAGTCATATAGTTACACCAAGGATCTACATTAAGTTTTTATTTTTTCACATTAATAATGGATGAACTCATTAGTCACTTATATGATATACCTCCCTGGTGTATATTATTTACTAATGATATTGTTTTAGTTGATGGGAGTTTAATTAGAATTAATTATAATCTTGAGCTATGGAGGTAAGCCTTAGAAACTTAATGTTTTAGATTAAGTAGAACTAAAATTGAATATATAAAATATAATTTTAGTGATTCCAGAAATAGTTAAGAGAATATAGTTGAATTGGATGGACAATAAGTCTCTTTAAGTAAAAGCTTTAGGTATTTTTGATTAATTATTTAATAAGATGGAGAGATTGATGAAGATGTTATTCATAGAGTAAAAACAAGACAGTTAAAATGACAAGGGGTGTTAGGAATCTTGTATGATTATCGGATATCTTTGAGATTAAAAATATATATATAAGATATATATAAGATAGTTGTGAGATTAACAATGTTTTATGGATTTGAGTGTTGGGTAGTTTAAAAAAAAGAACATATACAGAAAGTTTGTGTTACTGAGATAAGAATATTGAGATGGATGTGTAGAGTTACTAAGAAAAATAAAAAAAATATACTTTTAGTCGTAACTAAATAACTATAGTTTTGATAGAGGATAAGATAAGAGAAAATTATTTAAGATGGTATGAGCATGTACTGTGGAAACCTTCGGATATGGTAGTTAGAATGGGTAAAATAATTAATCTTAATGGTACAAGAAGAAATAAAGGAAGACCTAAAAATACTTTAATATAAATTATAAATAAAGATTTAAATATTTTGAGTTTAACTAAGCATATGATTTTTTACATATCTAAATGGCAATAAAAGATCAAAGCAACCGGCTCTAAATGGTTGGCATTTTTGGCTTTGTCGTTGTTGTTGTAGTAGTGTAAGCTTGAAGGACTTGGAATAAAATTGGAACTTGTGATCAAAGCTATGAGTCTCTTTCATTCTTTCTGTGATTGATTGCAGATTTTTTTCACGAGAACACTGATTTGCTTATGCATACCATAAACTAATTTTTCATTTGTTTACTGAGATGTTAAGGATAATGAATCATTTATCCACTTTTAAGTTTCTTCCTTGGTCTACCACTGGCTATAGCTGACATTCATTATTAATCCAAAATACACTGAGTGCGCAATTCAGTGATGAATGATGGAGGTGGTATGTTATATGTTGTACCTTTCCATGATTAGCTCCTAAAGGACTTGATACCTTTGGTAACTTCCATACAAACTAATTGTTCATGTCACTGAAAAGATGCAACTCTCCTGTGTAAGTGTGAGTGTAGGGTTTTGTTCACTTATTAGTTACTAATTGGTTAAAGTTTTTGTATCCCGTTGGCTTTTGTGCTAATTCCTCGCTTGTCCATGGGAAGGACTGCACATCGGTGATTGTTGGTTTGTCGCCAATTCTTATCCTTTTCTTCCCAAATCTCCCTGACAATTCTTATCCTTTTCTTCCCAAATCGCCAATTGTTGACAGTTAATTTTACTTCCACCTTATTGGTAACTTGTTACTTGAGAAACTTGTAGGGTCAATCTTATGATAGACACCTATTTGTCCCCTTTTTTATGTGTTTTTTTTTTTTTTCTTCTACGGAGTCTGTTAGGTAACTTTGGTTGCTTGCAAATAAACTGTCTAAAAGTCATTCTGTGACAGATAGTTTATTTGCAGATTTGCAAGTTAGTCACTTGCAAGATGTGTACATGTAACTTGACCCCTCCATGTTGCAGCAGGATTACAGTTTCCCATGCCTGGGTTGCAAGGTAGAATTTGGATTCAGGTCTCCTTTGGATCCTCTTTTAAGTTTGGTTGCACAAATGTCACCACCTCCTCTGTGTTAGTTGAAACTGCATGTAGCGGCTACACATGCGTGTGCTTTTTTGCCTGCATTTGCCGTATGCAAATATTTCCGGTTGCAGGCAACCACCAATACCCAATACTGAAGTCACATTAGATATTTTTTTGTCCGAAGAAATGATTGTGCATTATTCCAATGACAAGGCCACATGAGATCCAGCAATGTTGATTTGGTTCTTATAATTAATACTGTTGAAATGCTAAAAAAAAAACTCCATAACAATGGCAGGTCGTTTTTCTTCCTTTTAACATAATCATAGGATGGGATTTTGTGTTATTTCTATGAGCCTCTCGCGAGTCAGAGATAGAATTACAAAAGATCTGAAGTCCCATGTCTGTCTGAGTATTGCAAGATCAAGAGCTGAGGAGTCGGCCAAACACCCAACTCGGTACACGCTTAATAACCAGGACAAAGAATGGACTAATGATTCACAGTTCCAAAGAAGAGTAGTAGGAGTAGTTGCTACATGCCAGCCGGTCAAAAGACTTAGGAAGAAGAGCAGCAGGAGCTCTTTTGGTTGACAGGTTGTCCACGTATTTGCACTGTTGGTGGTCTGGAACTGTTCATGGCTGGTTGGCTGGCCATCCTGCATATTCTCTTACACTACTCAATACAACCTGCTCAAAACACATGGAATATCGTAGAGTTGTGATACCTGTCCTTGATGGCAGCGGTCATGGCCATGAATGCCTGCTCCACGTTCGTAGCGTTCTTCGCGCTGGTTTCCATGAAGGGGATACCAATTTCATCAGCAAAGGCCTGACCGATACGGGAAAACCACATCAGTAATCCACAGTATTTGTCATCAGCAAAAGCTACGTGATGATAAATCGAGGGCTGCAATTTATATTTCCTGGTCAAACCATGATCTCACATTTCTTGGTCGGTCATACTAAATATCCATCTATTATATAACACACAGGTTCTTTTTTATAGGCATGCTATTGAGAATGCCAGTGATCTTTGGTTCTAGAGTTCTGGAAACTGATGGCCACCGAGGACTCTACATGAGAAAGGCTGATGATGGTTTCAACTTTTACCTTAGCCGTCTCATGTGACACAACTTTGTTCGCCGTCAGATCGCACTTATTCCCCACCAAAAGCTTATTCACGCTGTCACTCGCATATCGATCAATCTCATTCAACCACTGCTTTACGTTGTTAAAACTCTCCTGATCCGTCACGTCATATACCACCTGCAACTCAAGGTGCAGATAGTGAGCAGCCACTTCGATGCAAATAACTAATAACTTGTACTGACAATTAGATCAAGAAATGGGCTTGAATTATTGACAAAATAGAACAGCATAAATCTGGTTTAGATTCACAAAATGATACAGTTGAGAAAGCAACGACTAGGCTTACAATGATACCATGGGCACCACGGTAATAGCTGCTCGTGATTGTTCTGAAACGCTCTTGCCCTGCAGTATCCCACTGCAACCACAAGAAAAAATTGGTACCTCAAAGCCTAATTACACTTAACATCTAGTTTCTTGAGAGAGAACTGTCTCGACATGAAATCTGCTGCTGGAATTCTCAGATTATGACATAACTACAGACAGTTGACATTCCGAACCTCCATGAGAACATTCAATAGCAAATATATATATATAATATATATGATGTTGTTCTGCTATCACTGATCTAGTGCATTAGATAAATAATCTCATGGTCATAGATACACGATAAAAACATCATATTAATAAACTCACGATTTGAAGCTTAATGGTCTTCCCGTCTTGCTCAACAGTGCGAATTTTCTAGACAAGAAAAGAGACATCTTTGTAAGATGATTTAGTCCAAAACATTACATTGTCCCTGAATAGAAGATGTAGCTCACTTACAAAGTCAACTCCAATAGTGCTAATGTAACTTTCCAGGTAAGAGTCATCCTACAAAAGTAAATAAAAGAGGTCATGCCATAAATTCTGCAAGTATGAAAGTCTTGTGCAGTCCAGATCTAGCACCTTTGCATGTATTACACCTCGTCCCAAATATGCCAACTTTAATACTACAATATTATAACATTTCTCGAAGGCCACCTCAAGTGTAGATGTTTCGTCCTAGTGTTTGATGCCAGAGCAATATTTTAAATAAAAGCTTTTTTTGTTTTAGAAGCTACTCAAGAAAGATATACTAAGTCAGCAGCCAGTAATCATAAAATTAACAATGAAAAATAGTGGTGCTTCAATTTGCAAGCATGTTATCAAGATACACATTTCCAAGGTTTTTATCCTACTTCAGATTAATCGGATCCATGTATCATTCAAGTTGGGAAGACTTGTTGCCATGAAATCAAAACTCCACAGAACTCCCACATACAGCCAAAGATTTCATGGTTAATAAATGACAGAATAAAACAGATACTAAATGAGGTTTAGATTTCATGGATATCATTTTGTAACCATGTTTTCAAATAAGAAGGCAACCGAACCACCTAATATCAATCACAGAAAAAGTGGTTCAAAAATCATGTAATTGAACTATGAGAACCAGAATTGTTGATGTTTCTAAAATACAAAGACATTATCAAGCAAAAGACATGCTTGCTCCTTACTGCAAATCTTAGGAGGAGGCATGATTTTCCAACACCCGAATCTCCAATGAGCAAAAGTTTGAATAAATAGTCACTGCAAAGAAACATACCTTCGAGTTAGTTCCATCCCAAAAGTCACCAAGAATCGCAGAACAATTTACACATTGTGACCTATATTAACTAAACCACATACAATTCATCTGCAGTAAAAATTCTATTTTGCAAATCAATTACTAAGACCAGCCCATCATCTCTGCAACACCACAACGAGTACTGCTGTCCAGAAGGGAGCAAATGACCAAGCAATTGTCAAAATGTCAAGGAAACACCTTTCAGCAGGCCACCATGCTACCCTATCGTACTCACGTATCGAAGCAATATCAAGGAATTGTCAATAAGACAAATGGCTCAGCTGTCGAGTTCTTCATAAGGAATACAACTACTGCGACAGAAAGGGAATGCCCATCGATTTATACATAAAATCTCAAGAAATTCTACTGGATTTGTCTCTGTAAAGCAAAAAGCAGAGCAACTCCCTCAACCACCTGTCGCACAAAACCAAACGATCATTTCCCATGGATGACCCCGATCCACTTTGCCACAACCATCAAATGGGTCCATTACTTGATTACGCTGATCGATATATAACTCGGGCACACGAAATCAAGCAGCGCCAAGGATGGAGGAAAAGACTATGATCTAGACGTATCAGAATCACCGGATCTCATACCACACCACCAGATCCGACGAATACACCCGGTCAACATCGCCGATCTAAAGCACGAATGCGATTTCGTGATCGACAGCCATGCCGGTAAAACCCGACCTACACAGCCGAGAGAGAATTTTCCGATCCATCAGAAACCCCGACACCTGACTCCGCACGAATCAAACTCAGACCCTAAGCGCCGGATCCGTGACCGAACGGAGGATAAGTTTGAGATTCGAACGACAGCAATTCAATTGCCGGCATCAACGCTAGCCTCGAGATCGGGGCACTTACTACTCCGGATTCATGGCGAAGACTGGAGCCGGTGGCTGAGGTCGTCCGGGTGTGCTTCGCCGTGGGGCTTCGCGCGACAACGGTGGAGGGTCTGAGATCGAAGACGATGGATCCCTGCTCCTCCCCTTGGCGCACGAGAGAGGAGAAGAAACGGGGGAAAGCCGAGCAGCTAGGCGTGAACAAATAGGGGGCGTGATGGGGACAGCGCGATGAAGGTGCGATGGACGGCTGAGATCGTATTTGGTTCGTCGTGGACCAATAAGCCGCGCCCACGTGGAGGAGCGGCAAGACCGGGCGCGTTTCGGTCCTGGATCTTAAATCTGTACCGTCCATCGATCCTCTTCCCTCGATCCAGTCGTCCGTTAACGGTGGACGCGAAACGCTTTGCTCTTCATCAGAACTTAGTGACTAATTTTCTACTGGATGGAGCAAAAAAATATAATACCAGATTCAACTAATATAAGGATTATAAAAGTTCTTTTTCCTCATCCGGTGATGAATACATTAATTATATTTATGATATGGTAGATAAAAATTTATATACAATTATTGAGAAATTGTTTTGGATATTTTATCAAAAAAATTTATTTGTTTATGAATAATAAAAAAATATAAGGATTATAAAAAAATATAAGGATTATAATACCAGATTCAACTAATATAAGGATTATAAAAGTTCTTTTTCCTCATCCGGTGATGAATACATTAATTATATTTATGATGTGGTAGATAAAAATTTATATACAATTATTGAGAAATTGTTTTGGATATTTTATAAAAAAAATGTATTTGTTTATGAAAAATAAAAAAATATAAGGATTATAAAAATATAAGGATTATAAAAAAATATAAGGATTATAATACCAGATTCAACTAATATAAGGATAATAAAAGTTCTTTTTCCTCATCCGGTGATGAATACATTAATTATATTTATGATATGGTAGATAAAAATCTATATACAATTATTGAGAAATTGTTTCGGATATTTTATAAAAAAAATTATTTGTTTATGAACAATAAAAAAACTCGTGAATCACAGCTAATTAAAATTGAAAACTTTTTGTATATATTCATTTCATGATTGAGTATAACTTAGTTTAATTTCATGTATAACCATATCAACTTTTACTAAGCCAACCCAAGCTTCCACAAAACCACTAGGATATGTTCTTAAGATGAGTAGTATAATTTTTTTATTTTTTAAAAAATATGATAATTATTTATGAAATTTAAATTTTTTTAATGTGTTTTATGATCGAGTGTTAATTCAATTTCGAGTGCAACTCAATCAATGTCCACTAAGACAACTCAAAATTTTACCCAACTACTTGGTCATTCTAAGATAATTAGTGTAATTTTTTATAAACTTTTATGATAAATTAATTGTCAAATTTATAAAATTTTTGAATATATTTTGTGACCGAGTGCAATTTAGCCGATTTCAAGTGTCATTTGGTCAACTTTTACTAAGCCCCAAAGTTTTATAAAATCACTCAGACATGATATTAATATGGTTAGTACTATTTTTTAAAAAAAATTATGATAATTAATTATTAAAATTTAGAATTTTTTAAACCTAAAATATAATCAAGTATAACTTAGTGTATTCTCAAGTATCACATGGTCAACTTCCACTGAATCAAGTCAAACATTTACAAAATCATTAGAACATGATCATAAGATGATTAATTTTTTTAAATAAATAAATAAATAAATATATATATATCCTAAGGTCATATCAATTGCAGTGGTTGACCACTCGACTCTCTCTCTCTCTCTCTCTCTCTCTCTCTCTCTCTCTCTCTCTATTATTCTTTTCTTGCGGCTCGCGCGCGGCATCAGTTCCTCGTCTACGGTGATCTTTTCTTTTGCCATCTGCACCACCGATGGAGACCACGCGCTGTCGTCAGAGAATCCCTCCTCCCTCAAGGTTGCTCACGTCTTTACGGGTGTCGGCATCGGCGTTGGCCGACCCATATATGTAGGTAATGCCTCCCCTTCCATACCCCCGTCTCCCACCGTCGCTGCACCTGTGTCGTTTTCGTGATGGATCTGAGAAGGTTCTTGGAAGCCAGGAACGGACAACGTTCGATTCGTTCTCGTAGGGTTTGATTTGTTGATCTTTTGTTGTCTGTGAACTCTCTCGGGAAAGTTTACGAACGTGTTGCGTGCATTATGGATGGCATGATTTCCGAATGTCGGATCGTTATGCCGCAGTGTGGGATTACCGGTTCTTAATTTTTACCGGTTGTTTCGTGGTTTTCCGTGAAATTCTACTTTGTTTCAGTGAAGGAAATGTTGTTCTTTGTATTGATATTGATAAGATAGTTCAAGGATTTCAATAAGCTATATGTATGCTTGCATGAATGTATGGTTGATGTAAGTAAGCATTTTCATTTCTCTCTATGGTATAGGTAATAAGCTTGAAAATGCTAATCTACAGTGTTTTTTCTTTCTGAAAATGAGAGAAATTCTCAAGTATGAACAATGTGATATTGCATATATTTTTCTTTTCAAAATTACTGTTACTATCAAAATTGCAAATCCTATAAACTATTGATTTGTTTTACTTTATGTAATATTTATATAACATCTGAATTCCTCTTTTATTCTGGTGCTTATGCTTATTCGTCATTCTTTTAAGTGTCAAATTTCTGACTTACTTTTGATCCTCCGGCTGAAACCTGTGGGATGTTAATTCGCAAATATGGTTAGCATCATATATAGACAAATACGGAATGCAATACATGGACTTTTGATAGTTCAGTAGGGCTGCTTGTGTGGAATTCGTTTGGCAGAGTCTTATGCACGCATGGGGCAGATGCTGAATTCATATGTAAAAGTCTATTACATATGTTCCTTGGAAGAAATGGCATACTAAATTGACCAAGGAATTCTTGTTTTTGTACTTTTGGTGTTCATGACTAGTTGCTGTTATGTCGATATTTATCCAAACAAACAGATAAACCTTTGTAATGCAGGTGTGATACCAGCAGTTCAGAAAGTCCTGACTGCTGCTAGAGGTGCAACTGATGCTTTTTCTGGAGTTGGGAGACATGTCAACAGTTCTGTAAGAGCAGATTGTGATTTTAAACTGTTAAGATCTCTTGTATAATGAACTCTATTCATTCTCGTTATTGTTTGTTTTCTCAATTAGCTAAAGAAGTTGGGCTTTAAGAACATTGAAGTTGATATTGGATGCAGGGTTGGTTTAGGCCACGGTTTTGGTGTAGGTATGGATTTCTGAGCAATCAGCAGCTTATGACATGCTTAAAACCTTGTTCTTATCTGTCTTCTATGACACGATGTGGTTTTTATCAAAGTTGAATGTATAATAATATGATATTTTTTTCAGATCTTAACCATATGCTTTTATCTCCATTCAATGTTTGCTTGTTTTTAACATATTTATTGTATTTTTCTGCTCTACTGACACATATTTTTCTACTGACATCCACTTAAGATTTAATTGATGAACGTGTTTTTTCCAGCTTCTCAACAGACAAGGCTATTTCCAATGATCTCAATGGACAAACTTTTTTGTGTTGAAGTATTCAATGAATTTGTGACTTTAGTAATTTTTTTCATCCTTTTATGACCAAAATAGCATACTGGCTAGTTTTTTCTCTTAAATCTTAGCTACAGATATATTGTCAAATGTTCTTATGACATTTGTTGTAAGGTGAATTTTCCTTGGATTTCACAAGATGGTTGCATGTAATTTTTTGCTGTTCCCAGTTTAGAATGATGAGACAAAGTTCTTGAGTGTCAATGGTTTGAAGTGCAACCAGTATATGCTGACACTTTGGACCGGACGAACCAGCTACACTTCCTATATTCATCATGATCTTCTCCATCCCAGGTCCTGGTCAGAGCGGCACCAAGGTGCTAAATGGAACTCCTGTTGAAATTGCACAACTCTCAAGTGAGAATGTTATGGATTTGAAATCTGGAAGTACTGGCAGCAGCTATGGATATTTGATGAATGATGAAAGACCTGCTGAAGAAGCTAGACATAGTCCTTATGCATCAAAAGAGACACCTTTAGAGAAGTCAGTTGCCAGCCATACTGAAAAAGTTATCAACAGTTTCTTGCAGGATCCACTTTTCAAGGATGCTGAGGTCAAACTTAATGAAGTGGTATATGACATATTTTAAATACTGCAGTCAACCTAAACTACTAAGTTTGTAGTTGATTTATAGTTGATAACTCTACTTGCTTACTTCTATGTTTCCCTAAATATATTTCCAATAGTAGAAAAATGACTAACATATCACAACATAATGTCATATTCTTGTTTCGTCCATCGATGAAGATCAAGAAGCAACTTTCTTCTTCACCTTCCATGCTTAGCTTATCTTAAAATATTTCTAGCAGAATTACTCTAGCAAGAATTTTACAATTTATGCCTTGTGTTGCATATCCATTTATCTCAACATAGAACAAGAAATAGCAAAAACATTATATGTTAATATCTGATAGTAAGAAAGATTATAATGCACATATATCATCTATATGTCTGCTGAATAATTATGTCAGCATCATGATAACCGTCAATATGAAACAGTATCCATCAACTTAATGGCAAATGCCTCTTTAATTCTTATTGGCCATGGACTTCACTAATAAGAGCTGGTTTTCTATTTGATAACTTGACCATCCATGTTGGTTAACTAAAATGAATATTGTGAAATGAATTCAAATGGCCGAGGCATTTAATTCTTTCATATATAAAATACACAGATAAACTTTAAAAGGATTGACAAAATCTGGTATACTATCCCTCCCAAATACTTAGGTGAAAATCAGGAGGGACAGAGCCTTTCTTTCTTGTCTGGTTTGTCCAATTATATTTAGATGCCAAGTGTGCTACACCTCATGACCTTGTTTCTTATATTTCTTTCTTCTAATGGTTAGTCTCTCCAAAATTTCCTACTGCCCTTGAATTATTAGAATCTTTTTTTAGGTTTTATTATTTTTTTATCCAGAATTCTTATGAGTCTAATTTATTTTAGAAGTTTTATGATCTCTATGATACCGTAAAGGAAAATAAGTTCAGACCAAATCAGTAAAGCGGATATGCCATTGCTTATATTGATGTTGGATATGGATTAGTTATTTCCAATCAGATGCTTGGTTCTCTGTGTTCTTCAATTAGAAATTGATCAGAATTTATAGAGTTTCAGAATGTATCTAACATTTCCTCTATCACATCCACTTGGCCATTTTCTGGTTGATAAGTTGAATTACCAGTGGAAATAAATAAGATGATGCTATCCTGTAGTTCTTTTTTTTTTTTTCTTCTAATTTGTGTTGTTTTGCAGGCTGGAAACTTGTGCACAGAGAACGATATACTTCAAATGGTAAGTCATTCTTTTTACATAGTCTCAGTTGCCTCAGAACCTGATATATGCAGCTGGTTGTTTGACACTTCACGTAATCACAAGGACTTTGCTTTGCCTTTCGTTTAATGTTTGTTTTGTTTATGTTTTACATTCGATATCAACAATCTAATGAATATAACTTAGGTGAACATGCCTAATAAGGTAGCATTATTAGATAGTGTTATTCATTCTAATCGACTGGAAAGTTTAGCTTTTCAACAAGAACTTTGTTGAAAGCATGCCTGATAAGGTAGCATGCTTAGATGTGCTATTCATTCTAACTAAATTCAAACGTTTAGCTTTTCAACAAGAACCTTGTTGGAAGGATGCCTGACAAGCATGATTAGATGTGTAATTCATTATAATTGAATTCAAAGGTTTAGCTTTTCAAGAACAAGTTTGCTGAAAGTATGCCTGATAAGGTAGCATCATTAATGTACTATTCATTCTAATCGAACTCGAAAGTTTAACTCTTCAAGGAGAACCTCGTTGAAAAGATACATCTTTCCATAATTTCACTGAGAAAAGCAAGTTTCTTTCAATACAAACATGTGGTTGTATTTGCAACTCAATCTGTGTGCTTTTATGTGATCAGCTGCTGAAGCATCAGCGAGCGATCGAAGAATTGATCGAGGAGAATCGGAAGCTGCGACAAATACTCATAGAGGATTTTAAGGTTTCACCTTGCAGGCTTCAAACAATGGATGTCAGTAGAACAGAAGTCTATTACCCATGTTCCGACTGTTTCAAATGCCGTAGAAGAAGAAGAAAGGCAGCAAGATAGCATTTAAATCTTAATATGCACCCCATGCCCACTCCAGCATCATTATCTCACCGGGTTTGGTAGCTCATATCTCACATATTATTACCGTCAGCTAGGAAGATGCAAAGGAATTGCCCAGATTCTTTATGTTTTGAGCTTCTTATTTAACCTTTGAAACTTCGATTAAGTGTTTCTTCTGTCATAAAATTGTTTCTTGCAAGTTGCAACCATATTCCAATTTTTTTTTTACGTTTAGGGTCAGAGCAAATCAATTGGTTGAATTGGAAAAAATCAGAAATTGGACTCTCTAACGGTCCGGTTCACTAATTAAATCATTTTGAGCCCTTGAAATGATTGAAACATCTTTACTTTTTATTGTTCTCGACGATGTTTAATTTTTTTAAAAAAAATTTGAAGCCTTTTTATTGTAAGAACAAAATTTATTATATTCATTATTCTTTCATTGTCTCAATGTATTTGCTCCGTCTTTATCATCTTCTTTCATTATATTATTTAAAAAATATTTTTTATAATATTGTAGACACGCTTTACATTTTTAACATAATATATATGTATATATTTGACTTCTTTAAGAAAAAAATATTAAATCTACAGCCTGATTAGTTAATCCATTGGTTCAATCAATGACTGGGTGACCCAAGGTTTAATTAGATGAGTCATCTTGTCTTCTGCCCTTTCTTCTCATCTTTGCATTGTTGTAATTGAGAGCAATCATAGTCAAGACAAATTTACTTGTAAGCATTGTGCCAAAGGCCAAGAAATTATGGTTGTAGTATATTATAGCATATAAGATTGAACTGTCTTGTGAGATAACTTTTTCTCACTAGTTTGAGATGTTGATGTGGTTCAGCTAATATATTTCCTATATTGTTTGATTGTATATGGTCCATGCTACTGAAAATTTCCTGTAACATGAAGTTATTTTTCCTAGTATTCTTGATTAGTCATTTATATATGTCCCCCCAGGGGGTATATGTATCCAGTTGCATTTAACCTTCTCCTATTTATGGCGTCCTCATTGACTCATGTTGACACCTGCAAACTTTTGAAGATATTTGAAGGCTGCCTCATGTTTACACCTGTGTCTTGTGGTCCATTGTTGGACCAACAGCTTGTGGATATATGTGACAATTACACCACCTGCAGATGGATTCCCTGATTAAAGGAGTCTTTTACAGTGGAGCCAAGCCAACCAAGAAAGGGAAGTGAAGTTTTCTTATGGTCCATGCAAGCTTATCTTTTTGTCAAACAGCAGAGAGAGAGAGAGAGAGAGAGAGAGAGAGAGAGAGAGAGAGCATTGGGGCAGGTTTCAATGGACCTCACTTGGTCTTGGAGATTTGGTGTGCTCCAAAATGAAGCCTTATCCTCTCTGCATCAATTGTTTTCTCCATGCTGTAATTTCTTTTCCTTTTTGGTTGGTGGGATGCCATCCTCATGTCGCTGGTCCCACCACCCATGTTGTTTGGATTCTCCTGTTGGATTCATTTTTAGAAAAACTTCAAATTTTATGAAAAATCCTTTAGGATATTATGCTACCCACCCTCCTTAAAAGGAGATGTGCATTGCACCATGCATTTTTAATTTTTAGGGTATTTTTTAAGCTCTACAATTAGAGTTCTAAATAATCACTATTATTTTTTTTGCTGATTGTGTTCTTAATTTGTTTTAATTATTTGATCTGTTAAAAGAGATTAAGTCGATCAGGTTGCATCTTAACACAAAGTCTTTTCCTTCTTTCTTAAGCTGTATACTTTTAATTTGTTATTTTAATATTTTATTATTTTTAATCGAAATTCATATTCCCCAATTTTTCTCAACATTTCACATTTCTTCATCCTCAAATTACTCTATTTCATTGCAAATACAAACCGGCAATCTAATTTGATATTTCATTGCAAATATCAACGTGGACATTTGGAGTCTGACGTAATAATCTTAGTAAAGCAAGTATAAAATAAAGCCGAAAAGCCTATAAAAAATCAAATGATCGTCCACGATATATTCGATGGAATCGTCGTCGTCCGCTCGACGGAATGATCAAATTTATTTTATCATTTTTTCATTAAATTGAATTATTTTTTAATATCATATATATATATATTATTTTTTTAGGTTCACTTTATACCGGAGGTCCCCGCGCCACGGGCCCCATCAAAACCTTCTCTTTTACGTGGCGCGTGTTGCCACCACACTTTTTACAGAAGTGGTCGCACAGAAAGCCACCTAAAGACGGAACAAACTGAGCTCCATGCGCGGCCCATCGGGCCCCGCATGAATCGGGTCGAGCTGATACAAGTCGTTCGGCGGGACCCGCGTCGTCCCCATTTAACCGACACAAAATTGACTCGGAATCAAAGTGGTGTGCGTTTGGTGGCATCCGATTCGGCCCTCATTTACTTTGGAGGCGACAGAAGAAGCCAACGGAGAAATAAAATCCCCAAGCAAACTGTACTTTGGCTTCGCAAATGTCAGACGCTCATTTCCAATTCCGCACGTTAATACTTTCTTAATGGTTTGTTTTCGAAGGCCGCTTGGCATTAAATTGGGGACTCGCCAACTCCAGCTGCGTGCGAGCGGGGGAGCGGCGGCGGAAGGGAGAAACCACCGCAGAGCTGCATCTCGAAAGAGGGGAAGAAGGCTGCGGCTGCGAGAGAGCGAGAGGCCGCAAGGGTTGAAGGGGAAGAGAGCTCCGACGCTCGCCACTCTTCTCTCCTCGCCTGTTCTCGCCGGCGGTCTCACAGGCGCTACGCCTCCTCTCTTGCTTTCGATTTCTCCTCGCCGGATGCGGTGCCGAAGCCTCGCTGGGGAATTTGAATCGCCGTCTTTGGAGCGGGTTTTTGCCCCTTTTTTTGTTTCTTCCCACCGGCGCTTCCTTTTAATCGTGTTCGGTGTACTTGTGCTGGAGTAGCCCTAGTTCTGTGTCGCCGTGTGGTTCTCGAAAGAGCTTACGGGGAGAATTGAGGGCTGGGTGGAGGTTCGGGTTGAGATGAGGCGTTGTTTGGTGGGTTAGGGGAGGTGGCCGAGAGGGGAGATGGATGAGAATGGCGGGTCCTTTTTGGAGGTCAGAAGAATATCTCAGGGGCCGGACCGAGGGAGCGTCTACCATTCCACACCGGGTATGTGGCAAACTGCTTCTCTTACCTCCCTCTCTTTCTCTTTTCGGGAAAATATTGAAGTTGATGGTCTTGGAGTAGCCTGCTACCGGTGGGCGGACGCACTCAGCAACTAGTTTCTGAACCATCTTTGTTGATGCTTGGACCTCTGAATGCGGATGTATTTCTGAGTCTTTGATTGCAAGTTTACGTTGCCCAATTTTCTCTGCTCGTCTTTCGGAATTTGATCATCTTTTGGTATTGTTTATTCTTTTACATTGTTGGTAAAGTCTTCCATTGGCATAATCTTTGGGTAACTGATTTTGCATGATCGGTGTGGATTTCATGGGAAGCTTCTTCCACCGCACATAGTTGTTCTGCATGCTTGTTTTTGTTATGCAGTTTTGAAGAAGATCGAGCAAAGGTAGAGACATTAATTTTGTTGAGTGATTTGAAATTTTATTTTTTTAAAAAAAAGCATGAAAAGATGGAAGAAGCACCTACGGTAGATGAAGATTTAATAGAGGAGCGAGGTAATGAACTTTGCTGAGTGCTTTGAATAGAAAAGAAAAGGAGAACATGTTGTAAAGTTGGAACTTGCTGGGCTAGCTTCCCTAGTGATGGTTTGAGGTCTCCTCAGAAGTGATAGATCCCATATTATGAGAATTTCATGTAAAAAAGAAAAGCATGGATCTAAATGGTATTAATTAATTGATGAGTCAACTCCTATGATCAAGCACCAAATGGTGTTATATTTTCGCCAATACAAAACAGAGGATTGGAGAATGGCTTTTACAAATATGATGTTATCCAGGTGAGATCAGCGAGTTTTTGCAAGCTCCTATGAAGAATTTTAATGTTGGTTGACCTATTGCCAATTATTGCTTGATGTCATAAAATGTAAATATTTACTTGGCTACTGAGAAACCAACATCCTGCCACAAAAGATGATAAGTTTAGAAGCAAAAAGTCCAGGAGCAAGATATTCTTTAACTTCTTTACATTAATTTTCAATTTCTAGGATCAGAGTCTTTATTCAAATCATATAATCAAACTTAGCTAGAGGGCAGGCCTTGATACAACAGTAAGTTGTTCTTTTGCGACCTAGGGTTCGAGCCACGAAAATAATCTCTCTGTATTTAGAGGGAAGGCCCTCCCTAGATCCTGTGTTTGCAGAAGCTTCGTGCACTGGGTGGTATGCCTTTTTAATCAAACTCAACTGAGTTTTGTTATGGCTTTTTTTTTTGGGTGGGGGGTTTTGGGTCACACATTATATGGATGGGAAAGATACTGACAGCTGAATTCTGGAATTAAATATGGATAGTTAGCCATATGAATAGGGTCTCAGATGTGCAGTATGACCTTTCTAGAAGAAGATCACGATCGTGATTATTGCTCGAGCTGATAGTTATTCAGATTGTCATGCTTCTCTTCGACAATGAATATGAGACTTGGTCATGCCTTCACAGGGATTTACATAACTTCTCATCTTCCTAATTCACCAAAGTTCCTTCAAGTTGAAATTTGTTGGAGCCATGCAAATTGTTTCTATTCCCTAAATTTGCACTTCATTGCTTCTTGTAATCCTTCTTTTACAAATTGTAAAGAAAATTAAAAGATTTTTCTTTTACTTAAAATGATAGTAGGTGGTGTTAAATTATATAGTTAGTGCTGAGATATTATGTAGGGTGAGCTAAGGCATTCTATAGTTATATCAATAAATATGTATATATGTTTCTTATGCATTTGCATTCATTAGCTTTTGTTCTTTATAGAGGTTGTCACAGGATCAACAGCTTGGATTGGAAAAGGTTTTTCATGTGTTTGTGCCCAAGGAAGAGAAAGTGATGCTCGTGTATCTTTTGACCTAACACCTTCTCAGGTAACCTCCTACTAATATTGATTATTTGCACATTAAGTTGTATGATATAAAAACATTCAATACAATACATTTTCTCCTTCAGTCAACTCTCTCTCTCTCTCTCTCTCTCTCTCTTCTCAATGAGGCAGATGTTGATTTTGTAAGTGCTACATGCTTTGTTAATATCATATATGGTGAATTTCTTTTTTGGCTTTCAAAATTTGAAAAGCTGAATAAAAGCTGATGATTTAACATTCTTGCAGGAGGAATGCTTGCATAGGTTACAATACCGAATTGATGTTTCTTATGATAGTTCGAAGAGAGAGCACCAGGTAGTAAGCCTAAAACATTATTGTAACATTTATGTTTTATTTCTAAATATCTACATTTGGTCTTTCTAGTTATCTAATTGATTATTTTTGTTGTCTGTTCTGTTGAACTTTTTCTGTCCATAATGTGTATCAACTTCAATATCTTCTTTTGTGACGCGTGTGATTATGTTGGTTACTTGATATCTATGTTTAAAGTGAAAAAGGGGTCAAGATGTTAGTTGTGATCATGTGGTCTCTTGTATTTGGGATACTTTAAGCAAGCGTTTAATAGTGTAATATTTACATCTATCTTGTTGGTTGAACCCACATGTGCGTATAGTCAACATCATTTCTTCTTAGTTTGTATGATCAATGAACTTTTGTTAGGAAGCCTTGTGGGGCCTCTGGTATGCTGCTTATCCTGGAATCAAACTCCATGATTTAATCTCGGAACAATGGAAGGAAATGGGATGGCAAGGAAAAGATCCTTCAACAGATTTTAGGTGCTAATACTTTGCTTACCTTTTTCAGAAAAATATTTGCTAATTACCTTTACCTTTGGTTTAATTATAAGATCTGGAAACCATCTTTGTTCTTGTGTTGCAGGGGTGGTGGTTTCATATCATTAGAAAACCTATTATTCTTTGCCAGGAATTATCCTGTAAGTCAATTTTCTATTTTTCTGCCATCTACTAGTAAAGTTTAAGTGCAGAACAATTTTAATATGTACTTGGTATTTTCAACTGTAACAAGATGTTAAATGATATTGATATGCTGCAGACTGGGATGGCCTATCACCATCACAGTTTGCATCATTCAGCTGGTCTTCTTGTTGGTAACCTGGTTGTCATTGTCTCCTTTGGCTGTCATCTGAAGTCCTACAGAATTTTCCATGCAGAAATCCTTCCAGGATCTCCTCGGGAAGCAGGATGGTGACCGAGCTCTATGGGAATACCCCTTTGCAGTAGCTGGTGTAAATATAACATTCATGCTCATACAAATGCTTGATCTTCAAGCTGGTTTGTACTTTACTCAATTATTTTATTGGTTTTGTTAGCAAACTATTTTGACTTAGATTGGTATTGATGTCTTACCTAAGCAATCTATTAAACTATAGATGTCTCAACTGTCTCCAACATATTTTATAGCTCCATTAACACCACTAACAGACTACTTTGATAATTGCAGCCAAACCAAGGTCAATCATTGGAGCTATTTTTCTGAAGCTACTCTCAGGTAAGTTTAAAAACTTAAATCGTGGCTTCATTTTTATGAGTTCATTGTCGAGAAATTAATTTAGCAATGGTAGTTGTTATAGCATGCTCCATATCTTTGTTTCTTGAGAATTGGTTACCATGTTTTAATGGCTCTCAATATTTTGTTGAATCACTTTATGTGATGAATTGTTAACCATGTAACTTTAACCTATAGACAGTCTTACTTCTAGATGAAGTTGAAGTCCTGATTATTTCTTCATTTATATTCCGATGGTTTCTAGTAGTCTCCTGGAAGTTAGGAAACCTGCATAGTCAACATTTGATTAGGTTTTCTAAGGGGAGGTCTCAAGAACATGAATTGATAATTCATAGGTAAAATGTTTAGAATTCTTCTTATATCTTTCAGTTTTGGGCCTTTTGGCTTACTACTTATATAGGAAGATTATTTGTCTGATATCTGTAGAGGTTCTTGCAAAAAAGCAGTTGATTGATTGGCTTTACGTGAAATATTTATTTGTGGCTTAGGCTGCCATGTTGTGTGGCAAATCATTACTAGGGAACACCACCAACACGCCCTTGTAGCTTAGGGCAAGTCTTGGCACCACAGTAAGGTTGCTCCTTTGCAACCTTTGTAATCAGGGTCTTTCTTTATGTGTTGGTAAGACTGTATTTATTGATCCTGATCTCCCAAACCTTGTGCATTGGGGCTTCCTTTTCTTTAGCACTATGACTTTGCAAGTTGTCCTCAAATCAGAAGTTTTTACTTAATTCCCACTAGACGACCCTGCCATTTTTTGGGTTAAATTAATAACACAAGTGATCCAGCTTGCGGATGAGTAGCTGCAAAGTTATCCCAAGGCTGGTTCAAAGACAAAAGCCAAAACATTGATAAAAATCCTCTTTATCTGCAAGGTCTTTGCATCTGTACATTGCTAGATGTTTGCCTGTGCATTGATGAAGATGTTGGGTTGTGAATATTTGAATTCAAGATGCGGGACTTAATCTTGAATGTTTGTCCTACTTGAATTCTGCGAGCTTTACACTTTTTTCCCACCAAAAAAAAAAAAAAGGAACTCTTTTTTTTACATTTTTTTTTTCATTGCTTTCGTGTTCCCTATCCTAATTTGCTTTCATGTTCTCTATGCTAATTTCTTTGTGAAACTCCAGGCAATTAAAAATTAAATATTTTGGCTTGTTTCTTCATCTGGCATCTTCATTCTCCTTTTTTATTTCCCGTCCATCAAGTGTCTCGAGTAAACTAAATTACCAAAGCATGCATTACGCCTAAGAGGAGTGCTGTTGTTTTGTTTCAGAGAATGACCGGGCATTTGACATATTGTACTGCATGACTTTCAAGTTGATGGATCAACAATGGCTCACTATGCGTGCCTCGTACATGGACTTCAATGTATGCTATGTGCCTGCTTCAAATGACATTACCCATTTTGCCTTCTGATTACTTTTGTTATTAACTCTTGCTGGTCCATCCAGACGGTCATGAAATCAACACGCCGTCAGCTGGAGCAAGAGCTACTGCTAGAAGATGTCGGTCGAATCGAGGATTTGCCTTCTTATAGTCTTCTCCGTCGTTAACAACCCCAACCTCTTAATCGATATTTCGAGTCTGATGGGCGAGAAACTTCGACGCAGTTGTTTTCTTTGTGTGCTTCGACATTCTCTTCATTTGGGGTTTTCCGGGTGCATTATAGTTGTTTGTAGCTCGAGATCAAAAGAAAGCTCTTTTCCTACTTTTTCTTTTACTGGTAATAGTTTCTCTGTTGGTGAGGATTTGTTGTAGCTTCGACCATGGAACCAAGACCAAGTGTTACACTTGAAGGAAAAGGGAGAAGTTATAGCTCCCTCGAGGGGTAAGTTTTCGACAAATGTATGTATAGGAAAAAGAGAGGAGACGTGCGTAAGGTTTGTTAAAGGCCATGAAGTCTGTACGTTGTCTGTAGCACGTCTCTCCTTTGTTTACCCTTTGTGTTATGAGTTTAGTTTTTTTCTTTTGGGATAAATAATCCGCACCACCACAATTCTCCCAAAGAAATCAGATTACACTGTTATAGTTCGAGGATCACTTGTACAATTCCCTAAGTGAGAGGATGAAGCTTTTCCAAGTTTCAGGGAAGAAGGTGGTCTTTAATCCAATCTCATATCTGTGCCAACTTAGCCAGCTAATTTTTTGCACTACAAAGTACAAACAGCAACCTAAGAAATGTCAGATATCAACAATATCAAAGATTTGCATTTACTTGTAGTCCTACGACTTCAAATTTGGTGGTCACTAGCAATGGGGGAAATCCCAACCAATAATTTCTGAATCCATACTTGTATTCTCTTTATGATGAGGACTTCTTTATATATATACATATATATATATATATATATATATATATATATATATGTATATATGTATATATTATATATATATATGTATATATGTATATATATATATGATAAAATTATAGGATATTTTTAGAATTTAAAAAATTACATTAACACATTCCACAAATGTTGAAATAAATAGGAATGTTACCGCATCTTTCAGTTCAATGTAATATCTAGGTTAGATATAATTTTAAAAAAATTATCAATGCTAATTCATATGGATCCAAATGCATATTTTAAACGTGTCCTTACTTTTATTTCAAATGTTTTCCCAATAAATCAATCACGATGTATAAAGTTAGCCCTCCATGTATTCGATTAGGCCACATGTTTATATATATATATATATATATATATATATATATATATATATATATATATATATATATATATATATATATATATATTATAAAAATAACTTACACGGTGATGTTAACATATAGTTCCTATGATCTACACTTAGTACATAATTTCTCTCTCTTTTCACCTAGAGCCCTTTAAGATTATAGCTTTCGGGATATTTCTTACTAATTTAAATGTTGAATGGGTCATCGAAGAACTTATGATATTTTTTAATTTCACAAAATTATTCGTACCGAGGAGAAGAAATGATGCATGCTAAATCCATTACCTGGTTGCACCTAACAACATCGATAGATTTTGCAACACTAATCTGATTAGCTCCATTTTGCCCAATCATATACACAACCTTCATGTGATAATAATTAAGAGACACCTATCACAATATATACACTATGTTACACATCCTTAAAAATCTACCAACTTATATATATATATATATATATCATTGTCAAGCTTCATGGATTACTTCTTTTTTTGATTGTTCATTGAAAATCTAAATAAACATTACTATCCTTTGAAAACCGATTATGATTACATGACAACTTTGGTCTTCACCATTTGGTCTAAGATTATTACACCAAGTTCAACAGACAATTGCATGAGTGTAAGGTAGCATGGAACTTTGTTGTAGTCCCCTCAACAGACACCATGAAAGAAATGTCAAACAATGTTGCACCAGTGTGTATGTAGCCATGTTGCCTCACTTGTGGAGTCACCCAACATTTTCTAAACTATTTTGTCTTGACATGGGCTGCCCCACCTGATGCCTTCACCAAATCAACTTGCAGTAAGTCCACCACATTCCACAAAATGTGAGAGAAACAAGAAGATGGAGAGGCACTTCTCTTGTCATTTTATGGGCAGTGACAAGAGTGCTTCAGAAGGATAAGAACAAGTATAATAGTTGAGCTGATGTTCTACATAAATTGTGATTTTATGTACCACACATTTTCTTCTAAAACAATGGTGATTTTACAATTGTCCTGATTTGCTTTTCACCCAGCATTTCTTCTCAAAATTTCTTATCCTATAAAACAAGGGAAGTTTATGCTTTTTTTATAAAAAAAAAAGTCTATTAAATTTTGCCTTCTGGCCCTTTCATTATTTGGCAGACAACCCATCACTCTCAAGTTGCAACAAAACCTCCAAGTTACATACAAAGTTAGAGAAAGAAGAAGATGGAGAGAAACTTCTTCTGGTAAGGATTTTGCAGTGACAAGAATGCTCAAAAGGATGAAAACAAGTATGAGCTAAAGTCCTTCTTAGAAGTTCTATTAATAAAAAGGTCTATACATTCTTTTCTTCCAAAACAGTAGTAGTAAATTCACATCAACAAATAAAACTATCATCCTGTGTATCCTGATGACTGTCTCTTCTCAAACTTCTTATCCTATAAAACAAGGGAAGTTCATGCATTTCTCTTTCTAAAAGAAAATATTCTATGTTGACATTTTCTTCAATTCTGCTTTGGCATCCACAGAGGCCTTCATGCCATATAATTCCTTGACTGTTTGGCACACAACCCACCACCAATTTGAGGCAGCTCTCACAGACTAGTGCTTTCCATTCAGGAACACTTCCTTGCCTTCTTTTTCTTCTGTGGTCCAGTCAAGAGCTTTGGGGAGGAATCATGCAGTCCATGTCACAAAACATTTTTGTTGCTAGGACCAATCATAATTTCCTGATGAATACTTCATAGTTAAGGAACTCCATCAAGTCTCAAGAGAGTTAGACAAGCAACTGCTAGTTGAACCTTTCAAACTATTAGGGTTTATCTGCTCATGGTCAGGCCTGGTGACTTTGGCTAGCCTTTTCTACTCTACAACAGTAAATGAGTCTAATTTTTTTGATGGAAAAAGTAGAATTTTGATCCCCTTTCCATTTATGAATCCAACATAAAAAATTGTAAGAACATCCCTGAGGAACAGCTGAATAGAACATGAAAGAGTACATCTCTATCCATACACATCCATCATGAGGTAAAAGCTGAGATAACTTCTCTTCTGTTCTATGTGCCTCAAAAGTTAGAAGATGTCATCCTCATTAATTGCAGTGTGGATCAAGAATTGCCACCATTAACTGAGGACTCAACTTGTTTTCATTCAAGACTTTAGATTCCCAGTGAACTCCGCTATGCTCATGTACACATAAATAGCATCTAAACCACGGATGGAAGTTGAACGTTCTCGATCAATCGATCGATCGACATCAATTGTGCATAGTTTATTGATGTATCATCTACTTAATTAATTCAGATTTATATGTCTTTTGATCATGCTTAAATAAGTTTGAATAAAAAACACAAATACTTTCAATGGTTTCGGAGTTTAATTCGAATATTTAGATGTTACTTGAAACAAGGTGAAGTTCCTTAACCGACAATAATTATACATTAAAATATTTTGGATGTTCGAGTCCATCAACTCTTTAATCGAGTTTAAGATGACTTCAAAGTAAAAATAAAAATACCAAAATGGTTTGGTGAAACTAATAAGTACTTAACTTGTTAACATTCTTAATTAGGACCATCCAACCCTGGCAAAAACGCAACCCAAGTCAAACATCCACCCCATTTTTCTACAAATATGTAATAGAAAATTATGGTCACATGTCATGATGTCAACATATATATATATCCATACCCTTTATAATAATATATAATCTATCACAACCTTTTGCTCATCGTGTCAACAACCAGTTGGTGAAGAGGCTTAGCATAAGAAAAAGTTGGAGGGTGGATGACAAAGTGGTGGGTAAACTCAAGGAGAAGGCTCCCTTTTTTTTTTTTTTTTTTTTTGGACCTATGTTTACTTGGAGTTGGAATATCCTGTTTATTGTGATCTTTATTCTTTGCAGATAAGTCTGGGATATTTGGCAATTACTGATAGGAATCTGATACCAATTAGAATTGCACTTGAGAAGATGTGACTGACTATAAACAAAAGCATTTCTCCATCTTTTGTAAACAAAAGATTTGGGAAAGAATGGAATTGTTGTGTGTTATTATTTGTTTAAGAAGCATGAGAGTTGACAAATGTATTTTTTTTTCCTCTTCCCCTTCTCTGGGAAAGGCAAGACCTTGGAATCCTCTTATTTTTATTTCTTTTTTATTACTTGAAATCAGATGCTTGGAGGTGATAAATGCTGTCTTGTTTAGTTTTTAATGTTAATAACCAAATACATCAAATGCCATCATTCTGATGTCAGCCCATGCTAGATATAATTGACAAACAATAATCATACACATCCATATAATTATAATATATACAATATTTGAGGGAACATATTTATTGCAGGTTGGGTTTTGGGATTCAATTGCATTTGTAGATTTGATGCTATTGTTGAATTGCCATTCCCCAATCAATTCTAACATTGTAATTCCAAATATTTCTTTTGCACTTATAGCATGTAGATCACATGAATATTTTTCTCTGACAAATTTCTTAATGAATCCCACTCAAATATCTTCTTGTTTTATGCTTGGCTGCTCCTTTTTAAAATTTCTTGGTTCTTTATATTTTTCCTCTATATATATATATATTCCAAATATTTCTTCTTTCTCAAATTTAGATGTACCAGGATGGAAACCTCAATAATGTTGCAAAACATTTTGATTTGGTTAATCCTTTGAACCATGTTTTTGATTCCTTCATGAGCAAGTAAATTTTGGATGGAACATCTGACTTGCATCATTTGCTTGTTTGAGATGGGATGGTGATTAAATTATTTGCATACTGATGCCATATTTTTCCAGCAAATATTTGCTCAATAAAGATCCAGCACACATAGACACTCCATCTCAATAATACACTGTTTTGTAAAGGCACTTGACTTGTACATTGCATGTTGTATTTAGACAAAATAACATTCCAATACTCTTCATTCATTCCTGTGGTTGACCCAGCTTTAGCTTGTCTGAAACCCAAGTTTGACTAGGCCTATTGGGAGAAATGACTAAGACTTTTTTTTTTTTACTACAATTATATTTCAAAAACTTAATTCATGATCTGAGTTCAAGCTTAAACCAAGTTGAAAGCCTCAACTCAGCTCTAAACTATGCTTCTTTCTCTAATAATAGCCTACAATTATGTGCTTGATCAAAAGGTTTAGATTCAAGAAGCATCTTCTCCTTTTTCCAAAGTGTATTCCCCCAAGTTTCCTCTTGAGATCTTGACCACAACATTGCCCACCAGATTGGCTTTGGTTAGGGATCCTCTCTCCCTGAGAAAAAGTCCATGGTCAAATCAAATAGTAAACCCTTCTCCCCAGTATACATAACAGAGGATAACTCACCCTCTCTTTTCATAATAATAAACATGATATATACATGACACTGAAGCAGCCTAATGCAAACAAATTTTGTAACATTATCAAATATATATATATATATATTGTATATATTGTATATAAGGAGACCAAAGCAGAGGATGGTGTGGGTGAAGTCATTTGCTCAACACCCACAGAAACCAATCCATAGTAGACAACAAATAGAAAGAGCAAGGCAAGGAAGCAAAGGAAGCCTCCTCTTCCTTCCTATTCACAGGGCATAATAGCATGGTGTGGTTAGCATTGAGTTGGTCATTTGCTTGACACCAATCTATGGTGGACGAATAGAGAAAGCAAGGCAAGGAAGAAAAGGAGGCCTCCTCTTCCTTCCTTCCTATTCACCTCCTCTCCTTTTTTTTTTTTTTTTTTTTTTTTTTCCCCACCATTTAACTCGCGTCAGCGATGGACTCCTACCTCCCCCCATTGGATTGTACAGATTCCAACCTCACCTTGTAAATTTCTTTCTTTTGGTCCCTCTCCGGTCTTCCATTCTCTCTCTCTCTCTCCCTCCCTTCACATCTTTCCTCTTTCTCCCCTCCCCCCCACCCCCTTCCTTTCCTTCCTTTCCTTTTCCCTCTCTGGTCTTCTTGGACTGGATAGAAGAATTTGTGTAGCTTTATGTTGGTGCTTATCAAAAGGAGGGCTGTGCTTGCTGTGACTTTGTTCCGAGTCTTTGAGGACTCAGTGATATTGGTTTGAAGGGGCGCAAGAAGATGTCACGGAACTCTTTCTAATTTTAGCACCAAATTCTCACATAAAAAACAGTTCTTTCCTTCTTTTTTTCTTGATTTTTTTTTGCTCTCTAATTTTGTGCTTGATCCCTACTGGGATCGAAAGGAGGAGGGGAGAGGAGAGGAAAGGAGTGGTGCATATGGGAAAGCAAGGACCTTGCTGCCATTGTGGAGTTACAAGTGAGCACTTATTCGTGTTTATGATCGGTTCTGGATCTCTGTCTTGCTTCTCTTATTAGTTTCTGCTTCTCGTCTGCTTCTTTTAGGTTCTTTTTCGACGGTTTAATTTCCTCAGGTTAACAAGTCGTTCTGGGACACATTAATTTTCTTGTTCCCATTAATTTTCTAACGAGGGCATCATTCTGTGATGCAAAGGCTTAATGTAATAGTTCTCGAATCGATTGGTTATCGGCTACTTCTTTCTGGTTCGTTCTGCATGTACCTCTTGCTCTGTGCTTTTGCTCAGTTAGGTGGGTAAAGGACCGACTTCATCCTGCGTGATATCGCCAAATGAATCCGGTTGAAGACTGTGTTTCATCTTATTAAGATTCGCCTCTGGTTTTATTGTTAATGAGCCACAATTGAGGCTTGCATATCTTTGTAGTATGTGATCCAAATTGCTTATTAAAAGCATCCCGATACCTCTGGCAAAAAAGAAAGGACTTTAAGCAGTGGCTATGTCAGAAATTTTTGAGAAATTTCGGTGAGCTTCAGAAGGAATCGCCAATTTGTGAAGGATGTGTGTTTCCTTCTCCCTGTTGTTGTAGCCAGCTAGAGAACATGGATCCGCTTGTTTAGAATGGTTTCCCTTGGTGTTTTACCTGCCTCTAGTTCCGGAACTGGTGGAGAAAGTTTAATTTACAACGATATAATTTGTCCATTGGATTTGATAGGATGAGATTATTTACCTTTTCCATTGGCAGCATAGGTTTCATAACGAAGTGATTACTCATTGATCATCAGTGGTAGATCTAGTATCAAGCTATTTGGACTTAATGTTTTCTAGGCCTTTTGTTGATGGACATTTAAACTTCGGGTGTATTGCAAAATAAAATTTGAGTTTTATGTTTTTGGATATACAGAACTTTGATAGAATGTAATTATAAGGAGAAAAACTTACACGTAGATCTTACAGGAGAGTTGGTGAATTTCTAGTATTGTATTCTCGCTCCATCCTCTTCCACAAATAGGATCTCATGTAGTACTGTCTTCTTGGAAATCCAATTTTTCAACCTCAATTCTCATTACTTAGAAGTTATGGCTAATGGCTATTCTGTCATTGGCAATGTTCTATGTTGCTCAAAGCTGAGCTATCCTTCTATTGATAAATCCCCAAAAATCTCATGTGCAATTTACGAGCATTCACTTTTTTGAAGTAGCAAATGGTATTTGTTGTTCCATTCTCTTTTATTCTATACTATTTTTTCCTTTGGAGCACCCATTGTCAGGATGACTTTTTAGAATTTGAAACCCAAAATTAGGGATTTCCATTGGCATTATCCATAAGGCTGTTTGTTTCGTTTGCTTGTCAATAAGACTTCGCTAATCGCATTGTCTATAGATTGTACAAGATATATATTGATTTACAAATCTCTTTTGTTCTCTATTTACAAATCTGACTTCAGAGTCAGATTTTAGTTACAATTCAAATAACATGGTGTTGGATAGAAATTACATACCAGGCCAAGGAAATAGTTACTTGAGAGGGTCTCGCATGCATATGGTTTTTTGAAGTACAGATTGCAGTCTAATTCTTACTTTCCTATTTCATTTACTCTCAAACTCACATTTGCCTTTTCATGAATTCATGGGAGTGGAAAACTTGGTTTTTGTTTACTTGATAACAGAATTCTGCCATCATCTTTATTTTCATTCATAAGCTTACCAATTTGGTTTGAAAGGAAGAAGACATGCTTTAGTTAATAATCTACATTTGTGTGCCTCTGTTCTATTAACAGATGTGATCTACAAGAATTTTGTTTCTAAGCAATCATATGGTCGCTGAATCTTCTGTCAAATAGGTACCCCTCTCTGGCGGAATGGACCACCTGAAAAGCCAGTTTTATGCAACGCGTGTGGTTCCAGGTGGAGAACAAAGGGTTCATTGGCAAACTATGTACCACTGCATTCTCGTGATTCTTTTAATTCAGACGAGTTAAAAGTTTCAAAAATCAAAAGCATATCCTCTAAATCCAAAGAGCAGAAGTTGCAAAAGAACAGACAAAGTAAAAGTACACTGGAAAATGAATGTGAAATTCAGTATTATGACCAGAACTTCCTTAAGATCGTTGAGGGAGATGTGAGCAATCGATCCAGTTCTGAGTCTGCTATATCTGGTTCAGAAAGCTGTGTACATTTTGGGACCACTGATGCAAGTGATATAACAGGTTATTATTCTTTCTATTTAATTGTAAACCTCAGACAATACCTTATTATTTGAATGACTAATTGCATTGGTTTTATTTTTCATATTTTATCATTCTTGAGTGGAAATGCAGAATTAGTTGTTACTCGAAGAGTGATACTGTCCTATTGACCTTGAGACAGTCTATTCAGAAACAGGATTTTAGTTTTCACATTTTTACTTCTCTGGGAACAAATTCTAAATTTACGTTGTCCAACTTGACGCACATCAGCAATCATTGAACTCATATGCAGATAGGTTTTTGCTGACCCGGACACTAATTTTCTGATTATTCACTCTTATGACACAAAATTGACATATATCTTAACCAATAATCCACCTGATGTATGTGTCACTAATGCCATATTTGCTGTGTTTTGTGTATGTCGGTTGCTGCCATTTTCCATCATTTTCCAGACAATTTAACTTTGGAATCTCTTTGGATGAGGCATGTGGTAAATGAAGGAGCTTCTTTTTTCAGTCAGATGCTTACCCCTGCATATCTGTTTTCATTCCAAGTTTTTCTTTCATTTACAAATCTGGAAAAGTAAATTAGATACACAGTTTTTCTTCTTTCCACAGAAAGATATTATGTGAAAAGAACTATAATTAGCATTGAATGAAAATGAGTAGAGATACTTCTGATTTTGGAATCAGCATAGACTTGTGCATTTGTGGTGCCAGATTCAAGTTATTCAGCATCTCGGCCTTTTGGAAATATATGAACACATTTACAGTTCTTTTCCTCATAAGATATTGGAACATGTATTTCTTTCTTCTACCCAAAATTCAAATGTTAAGCCCATTGTGCATTTGAAGATGAACTTCGATGTTCTAGAACAAGTAGTTTGATTTATGAATTGAAAAACAATATATGAATTTTTTCCCTAATTGGACTACGATTGATAATGGCAATCATACCAATAGCTATGAATATATTGTTCATTTGCTGACAACAATCAGAAAGTGGTAGAACAATCTGTAGCTAATCAGTAATCACTTACTGTGCTTCAGGAATTAGCTACGATGCTAATCATGTTTTCTTTTACCAGTGAATATTTTTCGCACGAGAAGTAGTTGTCACTAGTATATTAATGGAGAGGTTGACAGCCTCTTGGCTCCACCTCTTCTGATTCTGAATATTGTTGTCATTTTTCCTATGTGTTCTCATGCAGTCAGAGACTCTGCATTTAGAGATAACTGAGGTTGTCATATGTAATTTATTCTGGTGTCAGTGTTCTTTCTAAGGGAAGACCTATTATAAATTAGCTGACAAAACACTAAGATAAATTCACAGCATCTGAGTATTGTGTATTTCTATTCAAAATTTATAATGAATTGCCTTTTTTTTCCTTATTAGCAATTCTCAAAGTTGTACACTGGGTTCATATAATAGCTGGCTTCTTTGCACATTTCTTCTTCTTAGTATGAAGTTTCTTATTTTGGGGAAAAACAAAACAATCTAAGTTTCAAACCTCAGACTTTACATAGAAAGTATGCGTCCATTGCAGTCTTACAATACTTTGCTTGCTTTATTAAATTTGGCATTCATATTCTTTTTGTTCGTATGTGATAGATAAATGTGACACTGAAATGTGTACTCTTTTTTCTTTCTCATTCATACAATTTTGTACCCTTTTGTTACTTCTTATACTAGCATGTGCTGATCTATATGTGGATGAACTTAATGATCAACAATATTGTGTCAGTTCCAGCTACGGGCATCCATCTTTTGAAGCTTCTTATTGGAGATACATTAGGCTCTAACTTGTCACCAATATTTATTTATTTTCATCTAATAGTTTTTCCTTTTGCTTCTCAGGTTCAGTTCAGTCCAATGTAGAGGATTCATTAGTGCCATCTAAGAAGAGGACATTTACAACTCGCCCAAAACCTTCTGTTGAAAAGCTCACGAAGGATCTGTATTCCATATTGCATGAAGAACAGTCTTCTAACCTGTCCAGAATCTCAGATGACGATTTGCTTTATGAAAGTGGAACTCCACTTGGTTCTTTTGAGATCGGGTATGGAGGTGTACTCATTAGACATCCAAATTCAAAATCAGTAGAGGAGGAATCAGAAGCTAGCTCATTTCCTGTATATAAATCATGCATTACCAATGAAGATTTTTCAGGTTCAGCATCCTTATCTGTAAATACTAAAAGCAAAAAAAGAAATCTGAATTCTGGTACTGACCCAACAAAGTCAACAGCACCAGTAACCCAGGAAAATCCAAAAAGGTAATTTCCTGCATACATTTTTGAAAAAGAAGTGTAGATGCTCATATCTGAATGATGCTCTTCAGGCATAGACGCATTGAAACCAGAATATTATTCTTTGCTAAGCCCACCTTTTGGTTGCAAAATTAGCTCGATTGAAATTTTGAAGTCTCATATTTTGTCTCTGACCTTTGCAGGGACTTAATATTGAATGAAAAGTTAAATAATCTGCAAAATTGGAAGTCTTGCCTGAGTTATGCTGATTTAAATGTAAGACTGTAGTTCACTATGACTTTTAGTGGCCATATAAGTGCATTACACTGTGCTATGTGTTTGTGATGTAGTCTCAAGACTGAGATTTGATTTGACAATATCACCTTGGTAGGTTTTCCTTAACTTTGAGGTCTTCATGAAATATCTGACATATGAAGAACAACAACGATTGATGAAATATTTACCATCTACAGATGCTGCCAACCCCCCTGAAAGGTTTGTTGCATTTCAGTACTTTTGTTTAGCAAGATAAAGTTACTATCCAGTCCTCACACTATCTTCTTGCTGATTTGGTAGCCTCAAGAGCATGTTCACAAGTCCTCAGTTCTTGGAGACATTATCCTACCTTCAACAACTGTTCCAAGATGGAGTTCTTGATCTCTCCTTGTCGGGAGCAAATGCTGAAGAGTGTAAGACTGTGGAAAGGCTTGCATTACTAAATAGCACAAACCTTCAATGGTCAGAGTTCTACCAAGACATAAAGGTAAAAAGAATGGTCCACACGAGCTATGCCTTTGGAGTAAAATCAAGCTATTTGAGTGGTAATCTCTGATTGATATCTCATTTGCTGTAGGATTCATCCTCAAACAAGAAAAGAGGAAATGGAAAGCTAAGTGGACAACTCCTTCCTGGTAATTCCAATTTGGCTTCTCCCAAAAGGATTCATGCAGGCAAAATCAGAACTATCCAGCTCTGAGTCTTAATATTTCCACTGAATAGATAAAAGCATGTTGAAAAAGGGATTTTAATTTGCTTATGCCTTTTCATTCTTCTGTTAACCATGGTCAATTCTAACCATAAGTATCTTTTCTTTCTATTTGCTTGGAATTCTTCACTTTCATGACATCATGAGTGTCATACAAACAAATATTTAAATTCTCTAAAATGTTGTTTAAATTCATGAAAATGATAGTTAATACTGTTGGGCCTATTCAATGTTGACCTGAGTTATGTATGAAGTTAAACGAAATAATTATACTTAGTACTTCTAGAACTTGTTCCAAATTTGGCTTTGAAACTTACAGTAGAATGTTTTGAGGGGAATCTGGAACACTTAACTATGATAGGCACATACTCATAATCGTGTTGTCAAATTTCTGATGGCATTTCCTACCCAATTTTCTTGTTATTATCAAGTTTAGGCATTAAAGACGCAAATATCTTCCTGGAAAAAAATATTGTTTTGTACTTTGGTTGTCATAACTTGTTCTGGAAGACCTACTGACTGATGACTGACGACTTAAGTTGTATGAGCCTAAAGCCATATGGCCTAAAATGCTTATAGTTCAGATCATTTTCTGCACAGAATTGGATATAATGGACCTGAAACCAGATGACCCAAAAATACCTGTGGTATTAGTACCAGACATTTCTAGGACTAGATCATAACACCAACATGGGACTATTTGAGATATCATATTTGGCACTTCAAAAGAGGATTTTTCCCGCCTTGGTTGGAAATTACAAAAATTGACTGTCTTAAAGTATTCCAGATGTAAATATGTGCTTATAGGTAGTTGAAAATTCAATAATGAACTTGTCCCTCCTAACATAATTGGTGGTTGTGCTGTGGATTTCAGAGCAGAAGAGCAGCATGAGAAGCCCTAAAAGAGTGTGCAGGTCTGGGGGCATGAATCCTCCCTCAGGATGTTCAATTCAGCTAGAATCTAGTGTTGTTTCCAAAGCAACTGATGACACAGAAGACTTTGTAGACCATGAAGCGGCTTGCATCTATCCAAGAAAGAATTTTGCTACCGATGCTGATAGGAGCTACTTGTTAGCCCCAAAACAGTTCATCGCTGACAGCTCAGACGATGACCTGCTCCTGGATATGCCATCCAGTGCGTCATTTCCTGAAGCAGAACTCCTGTACCATCCTTGGAGGCAAATTATAAACCAAAATGATTCCCCAGCTGAGAGTGGACTTGAAGCTTCTTACCACCACGCATCTTCAAGTTTCTGCAGTAAATAGTTAAGCATCGATAACAGATTAGTATATCCGAATCGCTCATTTCCCTTTGATGCAAGGGACTCATGCTTGAATGATGGGTGTCAAAGTCTTGCCCCTTTTATTTTCCTATAAAACATTTCAGTCTACTTTTATTTTTTTTCAAGTATGCTGAAAACTGACAGTTGGCTTTGAACTCGCTCGATCTGGTTTGTTTCTTGTATAGCCTTGCAAGAAAGTTGTAATATAACCAAGTGAAATAGGTCTGTATAAAGAGTAAAATGATGGGGTTGCAGAGTTTATATGTATTGCCAATAAAAAAGGAGTGCTCATCACCATACACTGAGCTTTGATTACTTTGTTCATCTTGTTGTTCTCTTCCCAACTTTTGCCAGTCTTGTGCTTATCTAAGCCTATAATGTTTGTTCAAGCATTTGACATTGATTGTTGTATATTGGTGCTTTAAACTTTGGACATGGAGGCTCACAAGGTTTAGAATTGTTATTGGTAATTTAACCAGATGAACATGAAGAATTTCACTCTTATTCTATTTGTAATATTTCTGAGTGACAATACATAGAGTACTTGTGAATCTCATTCTTTAGTTTCGGATTTGATTAGCCATCCAAATTGAAGTCAAAATTTAATATATATATATATATATATATCTTTAATCTAATTAATAGATATTTAGCTAATGGTAAGTATATATATATATATCGAAATCGTTGTATTCTGTGTATAGTGGTCGAAAAAAGCTCAATCTTAATTGCTCTAAAAAAATAAAAAACTGGGCTGGGTTGACCGAGAATATGAGGTCAAAAGAAGAAAGCAGCGCTGGGTTGACCCACACATGTACGATGTCAACTCACCGAAGGTCGCCTTTAAAGTTGCTTGAGACGTGTTCTGCACGTGCGAGTTCTTTTCGTTGGTGCATCCGTGGGACCCTTAATTAATTAAGTATTTAATTGATTAACACCGCCCCGACTCCCGTTACGAACGCCGCCACTCCCATTTCTTTGGGTACGTGAGGGAAGGCACGAAGAGTACGCGTCGTTGCTTGTTACGTCCCTCCGCGGCCAAGCCTTCCCCAAACCAGCGACGAACTGGAGTCCACTGGCGACCTATGGCGGCGTGCTGCGGCGCTCCGCCGCGGTCGTCGAGCGCGCCCGCGACCGGAACCTCCGATCCTTCCGCCTGCACTACGCTCTCCTCCCCTGGGTCCTCTTACTCGCCTCTCTCTTCCCCCGCCGCCGCGCCACCATGCTCTTCTTCATGGCCGCTTTTTTCTACGGCGTCCTTCTCAAGGCATTCCCCAACTCCGCCCTCCTCCGCCAGGTCCTGGACCACAGGCTGGCGGCCGCGCTCGTGCTGGCCCTGATCGGCGTCGAGCTGGTTATGACGCGAGCCCTGCCGCAGTTCCTGCTCGCCATGGCCATCGGGCTGCCGGTCGTGCTCCTCCACGCTGTGTTCCGCGTGCGTGACGATCTGACGACCAGCAGCGAGGAGGCGGCGGCTGCTGCCAACGGTGGCGAACTTGGACCGATGTTGGAGGAGGAGGAAGATCTTGAATTGGGATCTGAGTGAGAGGCAGCCATAAATTTGTCCTGTTACTTTCTTCTTTTTCCTTCTTATCTCTCTACTTGTACTTCTCAAATCATCATTTCTTTACATACTACCAGATAAAAACTTGTTTTATTACGCTGACAAGAAAATTACAATCTTGATAAGCAAATTCTAGATGTTGAAATTGAAGAACTTCTAGTGGCAAAACATTTGTTGTGATCTAAGAGAGGAAGAAAGACTATACCGGCCAATGCTATGGTATTGACAATGATTGTAGCTTGCATTACATGTCCATCTATCGTTAACTTATTCTTAATTGTTAGCAGGATTAGTTCTCGTCCTACACTTGTGATTTGGTCGCCTGATGCAAACTCAAAAAGCTCCACCCGCCGTTCATTCTTCTGCGGCCGGCTGGAAACCCTTCTCCTCTCGTCGCCTCAAACCCTTGGCTTTTCGATCCTTATTCACGTCGAGGATGGTGCCGTGAACGGCACCTCTGCCGACGTCGAGCCCAAGACCGAGAGGAACGCCGCCTCCGTCGAGTAGGATCCGACCGATCAGGTACTGGCTGTGAAGGCGGAGGACGAGGATCTTTCTGATAGTAGATAAGATTTCCTCCAACTATATGAGGAAATCTCTCTAGTTGTTGAGGGAAATCCTCCCTAATCTCTCTAGTTGTTGAGGGAAATCCTCCTTCTTAATCTGTATAAATAGACCTCATATTGTATTGATCAAGATATACTTATACAATTACTTTTCATCTTATCATGGTATCAGAGCACTTGCATTAAGCAAGAGTTTTTTTTCTTTCCGCTGTCCAGCGACAACGTCGACACTCCTAACCACCTCCTCTTCTCGTTGCTGCGGCAAGACATCCTCTCGCTCCTCCGTCTCCTCCTCTGGTGCCTCTTGTCGATCCGGGCCTCCACCAAGTAGAGGAACACCTTGCCCATCGTAGCGGACACGAAGATCCACCCGCGCGTCGTGTTGAACGACCGATCTCCGTATCAATCGTCGCCACCGATAGGTACACGACGCTCATCAAGTCGAGATTCTCCGCCAGGTGAGCACCACCGTCCCTAACTCGATAGAGAGCGGGGCGCCCCAACCGCCACCCTACCTTCATGCGGATTCGCATCCCGCGTCTGTGAGATCGCCACCCGGCTGACCGCGACAGACCGTCGGATCCGCATCCGCCGTGATCTGCGAGATCGCCACCCAATGACGCGGCAAGCCCTCGGCGGCGTCGTCCACTATCGCCGCTAGCCCCTTTTCTCGGCGAAGCATAGCACTCTCGCCTCGCCGACACCACGAGATAGCCTCGCTAACATCGCCCAGCAAAGACTCCGGCCAGATCTGCGAGATCGCCACCCGGCCGATCGGCGCAGAAGCCCTCGGCGGCATCGCCCACTATCGTTGCTAGCCCCTTTTCTACGGCGAAGCGAGCACTCTCTCGCCTCGACACCACAATAGCCTCGCTAACACTTGCCCGCAAGCTTCCACCAAAGAGGTGAGGGGTAGCGTAGGTAGGCGGCTGTCCAGCATCCGGAGGATCCGCGACCTCCTTCCCCTTCTCCACCGCTGCCTCTACTAGTGACCATTGACGCTGTCGCCTCTTCAAACTGCCGCAGCGAGTGTGCGGTGTGACACAAACAGATAGCGCCATCGATCTCCGCCTCGGCGCTCTCTTCTCGACGAGAACGCTTCTCGTCGAACTCCACCGAACAAGGCGATCAGACGGCTGAGTCTTCGACGCATCGTATCATCAAATGGCTTCATCATCTACTTCCAATACTCCACCATTGTCCTGCAGGAACAATAGTAGTTCACAACCTCCAAGCCTCATCACTATCAATGCTTTGCGGCACTCATTCCTTTCAAGTTATCCAAGCGGAAATTATGCATCTTGGCGTGCCCAATTTTCTAATCTTCTATTTGGATATGACCTTATAGGTTACATCGACGGCTCTCTCCATTGTCGCTGCGGTGCTCAACAAATTCCCAGAGGATCTAGTCCAATACCAAATCTAGCTCACAAACGTGGTTACGTCAAGACCATCTCATCCTCCAAGCCATTCAAGCCTCGTCGCTTGGGTCCGTCGCCCCACTAATATCTTCATGTATGATCACTGAAGCATGGTCCAAGTTGCAAAACGACATTGGCAAATCACTCGCGTACTCGCATGCTCGACTCTTATCCAACGATGAAAGTGAACCAAGAGGGAAGTACTATTGCTGATTGACTTACAAAATATCAAAGTGATCATCGACGACTTAACTTTGATAGGTCATTCCCTCGGAAGAAGAAGTCCTCGTTCATACACTTAATGGCCTAGGGGATGAATACAAAGAATTGGCAGCCGCAATTCGAGCACGTGACTCTCCAATATCATTTAAAGAACTTTATGACAAGTTGACCGACTACGAGACATATTTGAAGCGCGACGATAGGCTGCCTGGACTAACTATCACAGCTCAAGTCAGTCATAAATCCAAGAGGAAGAGCAACCAATACAATAAGCAAGTCAATCACGGTCCGACAAAGCTACCTCCTAACCCTATGGGATCCACACCAAACCCCTCTGATCCACATTATCAACACTTTCATCCTCATCGTCAAAGTGATATCCCCTATAATCATCAAAGACTTACGCCCCGACCTCGGCGACCATCGCCGAATCATCATCGGTTGTGTGATAAGATCGGACACTCATGAAAGTCTGCCGCTCTCGACCTCGACTTCCTACTCCAACACAAAGTGGCCTCAAGCCAATCTCACAACTACTCCGACGACTAGTCAATCCAATTGGATTGTGGACTCGTGCATCACATCACATCACCTCCGATCTTGAACTTGTCTGTCACAACAACTATGGCGGCGATGAGGAGGATGTCATCATCGGTGATGGTAAAGGACTCCCTATCACTCATACTGGTTCTACGATGCTTAATTCACTCACCACAACATTCACACTTGATGATGTTTTGTGTGCACCCCACATCAAAAGAAACCTTATTTTTGTCTCTCAATTCTGCAAGCAAAATAATACCTCCATTGAATTTTTTCCTGACTCCTTTCTTGTCAAGGATTTGAGCACGGGGGCATCCTTAGTCCAAGGCCAGAACAAAGACAACATTTATGAGTGGCCATCTGCTTGAAACAACCCACCCCACTGCTCACTCCTCGATTCTTTGCTCCAGTTGATGTGTGGCATCGACGTCTTGGTCATCCTCGTCTCTTATTCAAAGAAAAGTTACTTTCCCATTATTCACTTCCTACCTCTACTAGCAACATTTTAACTTATTGTGATGCTTGTCGTAGCAATAAAAGTCATAGACTACCTTTTGGCACATCTTCTATATCTTGTTCTAAACCTTTTGAAATTATTTATATCTTGATGTTTGGGGTCCCGCCCCAACTCTTTCTTTTTTCGACAAGTTTCGTTTTATGTTATTTTTGTTGACTATTTCACTAAGTACATGGTTATATCCCCTCCGTTATAAATCTGAAGTTTCATCGTCTTTACCAACTTTAGAAAGTTGGTCGAGAATTTCTTTCAGGTCTTCCATTAAAAGCAGTTTACTTGGATGGCGAAGGTGAATATCAAGCCCTCGATCTCTGTCTTGCGACTTGTGGTATACAACACCTCAAGTCACCTCCTTATACTCCCCAATTAGTTGGTTCTGCTGAAAACATCAACATATAGTTGAAACTGGGCTCACACTTCTACATCAGGCCTCGTTGCCATCACCTTTTTGACATGAGCCTTTCAAATCATTGTCTATCTCATTAATCGTATGCTCACTCCGGTCTTACAATACAAGTCACCATTTGAGAAACTATTCCACAAGCCTCCAAACTTTCACAAACTCAAAGTTTTTGGTTGTCTATGTTACCCGTGGCTACGTCCTTATGCCTCTCATAAACTTACACCACGATCTAAGCCCTGCATTTTTATTGGATACTCTCTTGAATATAATGCTTTTCGATGCTATGAGCCACAATCCCAAAAAGTCTTTCTGTCACGTCACGTTATTTTTGTGGAGTCTTCTTTTCCTTTTCAAAATCCTGAGTACTCTACCATGCAAGCTACTCCGACAAACACATATCACTGGAGCACCTCCTCAACCCCGTCACATGAACCTCCCACAACACCATCCAATCCTAACCCTCCTGCTCAATACACTCCTCCTGTTCAACACCTCCTCCCTACCCATCCAATCCCTTCTTCACAAGTTTCTCCTATTAATGAAACAATACCCTCATCTACATCATCAAAAAGTGCTATTGAAGTCCAAAGAGACTAGTCCACTGATCTCGCCGACTCACCACCGACTATGCCAACAACCCAACCTACCACTTCCGTAGCTCCTAGCCATCATATGATAACACGCTCCAAAAGTGGTATTGTTAAACCACGTCAAGTTCTTGATCTATATGCCATCACAAACTCTTCTCTTGAAGCTAGTGAACCCACCACAATTAATCAAGCGCAAAAATCTCCACACTGGCGTAAAGCCATGTGTGAAGAATATGATGCTCTTCTTCATAACTCTACATGGACCCTAGTTCCCTCTTCTCACACACAAAACATCATCGGGTGTAAATGAGTCTTTCGAATTAAGCGAAACCCAGATGGATCTATTGCTCGATATAAAGCACGTCTAGTTGCCAAAGGGTTTCATCAACGACCTGATGTGTTTTCTCCAACTATATGAGAAAATCTCTCTAGTTGTTGAGGGAAATCCTCCCTAATCTCTCTAGTTGTTGATGGAAATCCTTCCTCTTAATTTGTATAAATAGACCTCGTATTGTATTGATCATGATATATTTGTACAATTACTTTTCATCTTATCACTTTCCGGCGGTCCCGCCGGTGAACGGCAGTGGTGCAGAGGTTAAGGAGTGGTCGGGGTGGCCTGGGTACAACGTGTTCCTACTCATCGTGTCCTTGCTGAAGGCGAGGAGCATCATCGGCCGCAAAGGGGGGAGCTTATCAAGAAGCTCTGCGAGGAGACAAGGGCTCGCGTGTGGATCTTTGATGGGCCCATCGGCGTCCATCGCATTGTGAGTTTTCCTTGTTTTAAGGTTTCTTCGGCAACATCTACTTTATTTTGTTCGATATCTTTGTTAGTCTAGCCTTTTATTTACTTCTTGCTTCATTGTTTAATTGTTGAAAGATTTTGAAGCCGATATTTGGGACTGTGAACCAACAAGTTACTGAACTTATGTTATGGAAATACAAGAAACAAACAAAAGAACAAAAGGGGCTTTTGTTTGCAGTTTTTGTGGAGATGAGTGTCTTAGGTCATCGAGTTGCCAGCCCAAAAGGTTCAGAGCATAATTGAATTTGCCTACTTGGGAATTTGACTTATGAACTCTCAATTGAAGATTTTTTTTTGTTATAATTTTGATAGTCCAGTGCATTGCATCATGGTAAGATATTTGTTAATATTTATTTGTTTACTCGTCTTGGATACAGACGAAGAGGAAGTATGCTCAATGTGTTCTCTCCTGAATTACTTTTATTCGGTAATTAAAATGTAGTAGTGTTGTAATGGTATATAACCCTCGGAGGTACACGAGATGAGAACTTTGAAGTTTATATGTTGTATTGTTTTTCTCTCACTTGCTCTTTCTTTATATATATGTATATGGCATTACAGCTAATCCAAAGAATTCAAATTTGAATTATTATGATGGGAATGGAATAAAATTGCAAGCAAATTTCCAGAACGTCAGTATCTGCTTTAATGATCATATAATGCAGGGCTGTGTAGGCATGCGAAGTTTAGGTTGCTATATTTTACATGTTGTCTTAGACAGACAGTTTGAAAAAATGGGAGGTGTTTTACGTTGTGCTAATCTGTTGAATTTGCGTACTTCTCATCATTATGTTGTTAAAAGATCATGGAGCTTCCTTGCAGTGTCTCAATATAAGACTGTGTTCGACAGTCTTATATTGTTATCCTTCTGATAAAAATATAAGAGTATTAAATACAGTGTCCTTCTATGGAAAAGGATACAGGTGAAAACATTTAGGACATTATCCTTCTATTCTGTTGTCTGTGTTCGACAGACTATAAGAGTAAAATACAGTGTCTCAATATAAAACTGAGATTGCTCAAGTAGTGATCATTAGATTCTAATGTTAGTCTTATGAAGCCTAGATAAATATATTTTCTTTAAGTATCTCATTCTTTCTGGTTCATGCTAAACTGGATTGCTTCTGTTTTAGGGTGCAGTTCTTGAGATTTAAGAAGTGGGTGAAATTAATTGGATACAAGTTCTTTTATTTCCAAAAAGCAAAAGCCTATTGGCAATCTGATTCAGATGATGAATTGCTCTTACTAACCAAATGCTCAGTGAAGTTCCTCTATGCACCTCGCCTTCCTGTTCTCTACTCCAGGTTTATCCCACAGGACAGGCATAAGTGATGGTTCCATTGTAGCGTGCAGTCTTACAGTATCTGGAGATTCAAAGAAGTCTTTTGGAACTTTCAAATGTAAACTGGTCGTATTGACTGGTAGTCCAATTATTGCCATGTTATTTCTGCTTGCTGCTGACCTGCGAAATGTTGCTCACTTGAGGATCGCCAGCTAAGGCAGTGGTCTTATTTGGGAAATATGGACTGTCATAATAGAATTGTTAACTGGGATCAGAAATAGTGAATCTCTAGCAGCTCATCAACTTTACCATCCAGGTTTATTGGAAGTCAGAATTTTCACAAAATGCACAGAGCTTGATCTCATACGGGAGAATTAAGACTGTCATCTGGGTGCTGTGGAATGGAAATGCATCAGTTGTGTTTGTACAGCACAAAAGAGTTTAATGTGTTACAATTTTCAGTCTGTTGAACAAATGTTGTTGGGAGCAAAGCTAAAGTTGGAAGCACAATTCCTGCATAAATGGTTTTCTGTTGGCTATTGGGATTTTGTCTTTGTCAAAATCTAGAAAAAGAAGAAATATTATGATTTCAATTAGACATCATGATTGTAATGACCTACCTCATGGTTTTGGTTGACAAGGTTGCAAACTTAGTAATGAGACAATTCATTTCAATGGTGAACATTCCTGCCTCCTAAAGAGAATCCAGTATGCGAAGGCCAGGTAGCATTTGATGTCCCATTGTTTGACGTCCAAGCATCAAGCACAACTGCCAGACTTGTATGCTTGGCCTTCACACTGACATGACAGTTTGAGTGCAATGTGATCACTTGACCAAAATCCTTGCTGTTTTGACAGAATCCAGTGAAGCATGTGGTGTCTAGGTACCTCACTTTCAACCCCAGCCGCCTGAAAACACCCTTCCCTCTTCATCCTCAGCAGCGCCTCTTGATCATTCATGCGTGTGAAGTTGTGTTTTGATGCATACCATTCATCAAACAGTGCTGTAGTTTTGTTGTTTGGGGTCACAAAGTAGAAGCCAGCGTTGAAGAAGTTGGAATCATCAAAAGGTCTGCCATTGTGGAAATCACTACTCATCTGCAGGTCCTCTCCTTCCTGGTTTAACTTGGTGAACGGATTCCTTAACCAAATAACATCCATATCCTGATAGCAGAGATGAAAATAATTAGATATGCTGCAGAAATGTTTCTGCATTTTCTTGAAATAAACATGCTTTGTCTTCATTAGGTCATTCGCATTCAGCCATTGCTCAGCAAGTTGAGTAGTAGAATAATTTTAGATCCTGGCGATACATTGACACAAAAATACACTTTAGTAGATGCTTACTTTTATATATGATTAAGAAGAGCAGAACATCACAAGGCATACAGGCACAGCATCTGATGCTTTCGATAGATGATCTTTTGGATTAGTTTGAACACTTAATTCGATGTAAACACACACCATACCAAACAATTCTAGATGTGAAACTTATTTGCTGCTATTTATATTTTGTGGGAGTTTAGCATCTGATGTGATATCACATTGAGAAAATGGAACGCTTCAATCATTTCAGGGGTGACTTGTGAGGATGAAGCTGTATCCGTGCTTGAGGACGTCGCCAAGGAAGAGTTTTCTTCTCCGCATCATTTCAATGAAGTCATCAGACATGTAAAACACCTCCTCAGAGAAATCAACGCCTTCCGTCACCAGCTTGTAGCAGTTGAGTCCCAGAGCGCAGCACTGGTTGAAGGACATTTGATTGACTGCAACATAGACGAGGTGTTTGATCAAGAAACATGTGCCCTCCCCTTCTCGAAAACTTTGCAGGAAGGAGGTTGAACATGCCATTTTTCTCCATATACGACTTGTTCAGTATTGCGATGATCATAGTCTTGTTCGCCATGGAAACTCTCTCCAGAGCTGCTTCTAGTTCGTCTTTTGGTGTGTTTCTTGTCTGCCCATGTACAATGCACAAACTAGTTCATGAGCTTTTCACATACTAGATAGGACGAAAATTTCTTGAAAAATTAGAATAGCCTTTTACTTATGTTTGTACTGAAGTATTGCTAACTTGATGAATGAGTTCTCGTGTTGAACTTACAGTATTTATATTGTGCAGGCGAAAGAAAGCTGTTGATCCCTCAGGCAGCCACAAGCAGGCGTAAATGACTCCCAAAACAAGAAAAGAGCTCTCGAAAGATGATCCTACACAACTGTTCTTTCTTTATATGAAGTTCAGGCTGTAACCAAGCGTGGACGCTTGATCCCTACACAACACGGATTAAAGGAATCCAACTCAACTCCCAGATTTGCTTTGGTCATGTGTGTGAAGCATGTAGGAGATTCTTCGCCTTTGCTTTATAGAACAGTCTCTCTGACCAACAATGCAAATACTGGGTATTTCATTTGGAAAGCTGCGGGGGATGCAACTCATCAGATGATGCCATTCTCGCCGTTGAACCAATCAAGGATCCGGTTTGTGCAATCCTTTAATGGAGATTGTGATTGAATTAAGCTCTGGTGAGTTCTTGAATAGTCCTTCTATTGTATGGTGGTGTCCAAGGTTCATCATCCATTCTGTGCAGAACATGGTCAACTTGAGCATTATGATCTAATGAGATCTGCTACTGTTTGCATGAACTACTAGATTCAGGATCCTTCAAAGCCACGCTCGTGGTTATTATTCCGGCGCGTTGATGTAGAGCTTAATCGATATTGGTGTTTGGTGGACACATTGGGGTTGTATCTTCCATTTTATCTTTCCCACACAAAACAGGAAGGCTTGCATGGAGGAGACACTGCACCTTGCTCGACGGTGCACGCAGGAGCACACCTTCACTGCACCGTCCTCCATTGTTCTACACGAGAATAAATGCAAATTTAAACTAAGGTATACTACGAATTCAATTAAAAGTTGAAAAGGAGACTTTTTTTGTCCCTGCAAATGATATCAGGTGACGGTATATGGTTTGCTATGCGTTCTTAGATCAGGTTAGGTTAGACGAGGATGAGGTCGAACTCAAGTTGGGCATCAGAACCCATTCAGAGTCGTGTTGGCTAATAAAAGTGGACGGTTGGTATGTGCCTCGACGACAACGCATCGGCGATTGCGATGCCCCTGATGAGGACATGTGTCGGTGGGTCGCGATGGAGAGTCCGCGGGTTGGTCGACGGCTGTGACTTGTGTTTGACGTCGAATGGTCCGACGAGTAATTGATCCCGCGGGAATTCCATAACTGTGGCGACTTCCCATCGTGACCGTCGAACTTACTACGTTCTCCCGGTTCAGGGATCCAATCCACCACGGCGAAACAACTTGTTGAAGAAGAGATCCGATGTATCTTTTCCCTTTCGTTCTCCTTTCGTCTTCCGCTGAGCCAACGAAACACGCGCCTCCACGGGACATCGTACCCACCGCGTCCCCGCCGCGACGATGTCTTTGATGCTCGTCGATTGCTCCGGTTGCAGGACGCCGCTCCAGCTTCCGCCGGGGGCCAAGTCCATCCGCTGCGCCCTCTGCCAGGCCGTCACCTACATCTCCGACCCCCGCGACGCCCCCGCCCCGGCGGCCTCCCAGGGCTACCGCCCCCCTGCAGCCCCGTCGCCCGCCGCCGGTACGCCGTGGGGCCCTCCGCCGACGCCGCACGGGAGGAAGAGGGCCGTGATCTGCGGGATCTCGTACCGTTACTCCCGGCACGAGCTCAAAGGTTGCATCAACGACGCCAAGTGTATGCGCTACCTCCTCATCAACCGCTTCGACTTCCCAGAGTCCTCGATCATCATGCTCACCGGTGCGCCCCCTTTACCCTCCTCCTCGGTTCGATCTTGCCTTTCTTGGAATCCAGCTTTCTGGTGCTTGATAGCGTAGTCTTGAAATTGTTGTCCGGTTTGGATCGGCAAGTCAGGGTTGAATAGAATCGTTTGTTGATTGCCTTGGTCGTCAAAATAGCATTGATCTTGAAAGACGTGGCCCTGCAGATAATCTATGGCTTCGTCCACAATAGACTTTCAATGGTCTCCGGATGCCTTTTTCTTTCTAATGGTATTACTCCGCACAATCTCATAACTAATATGGTTATAATTGTCTCCAGGAATGAGCCAATGCCCCTCTACTTCCTTAGGAAGAGTTGATATGTTGTTCAACCAGGTGAATGCTCCATAAGATAGTTTTAGCTCTCAAATTGCTTAACAAGAAGGGAGAAACTGCAACACACTCTTGTGTACAATATTTACTAACACCAAAAGTGTCAAAAGAAAACAAGGAAATGTGTGATCTTCTGTAGTTATTAATCAAATAGTTAACAAAGCCTCGCTCTTGTGATTTCATCTATTGTTACTTTTATCTTAGTCAGGTTCCCAGGTATTGTCAAACAAATTTCCATTTCACACGTAGATGCTGGCCTCCACTGTTTTGCGTTGTCAGTGTATGACAAGGACAGACCCTAGTGTTACATTAAGCTTGCTCCTCTGAAATATATATGACTTGGTATTTACGTTCTTAAGGTTATAATGTGTTGTTGCATCCTATAAAATGTTTGTCTACTTTGCATTTGCTGAATAAATGATGGTTTCTTGATAATATGGTCGTTCCGCCCTTGTATGTGTGGGATCTCTTTTCCTCCCTCAAGCCTAATATAAATTCTATGTTTCATGAGTTTGTTGAAACTGCATATATCATTTCACACATCATTCTATTTTGTGGCATTAAATCATCTTTCCCATATATCTGCTCTCTTAAATAAAGCGGTTCTAAGATAGATAATTAATTTGCAGAAGAAGAGACTGATCCATATAAGATCCCAACAAAACATAATATAAGGATGGCCCTATATTGGCTTGTACAAGGCTGTCAACCAGGAGACTCATTGGTATTCCATTATTCTGGTCATGGTTCGCAACAAAGGAGCTATCACTCAGATGAGGTTGATGGCTACGATGAAACCTTGTGTCCTCTGGACTTTGAATCACAAGGAATGATTGTAGATGATGAAATCAATGCAACAATTGTGAGACCGCTTCCTCATGGAGTAAAGCTTCATGCAATAATAGATGCTTGCCACAGTGGTACTGTACTGGATTTACCTTTCCTCTGCAGGATGAATAGGTAATGACCTATTTCAGATTTTTCTTTCTTTTCTCTTTTCTTTCATAATATTGTCTAAATTTTTGTTGTTTTTACTTTTTATGACATGTTCAATGATATTTGATAATCATTGCTTGTTAAATTTGCATTGAGTCTCTCCCTTTTGGCAATCTGACATTTATCTTATTAAATAATTTTTTGCAAGAATTCAATGGACAAGTTTAGCAGCCATCATATTTTTTAAACTTATAGTAGGTTGGTTGCACGTGAGCTTTGGAATATCATTGTTGTTGTTTTCAGTAAATTCAATGGCCTTTAGAATTCCTTATGTACTCAAACTAGTTAGGAAAAAAATTAAGTCCAAATGTTCACTATTGTCGAAGTTGGTTGTCCTGGTGTCCCTATCAATATACATTGGTTATTAGCTAGAGTAGACCCATACCTGTGATGCATCACTAGCCCAATATAGTCTTTGGTAAGTTTAGATGCATCTAGCTCACACTATCAAGTTTGTTCACCACACTATTTCCTGCATTAATAAGATAAAACCATCTAGTTGCCAGTGAAACACAGCATCCGAAGAACTCATCTGAGTGGTGATAATAACTCTTTCTTGGATGAAATATTGTGCTAATATTGTTGAAACACAATCAGAAGTTTTCTAGTTTTGCAAAAAAAGAAAAGATCTATGATAAGTTTCTCAAGTCCATGATCAGAAGTTTAAGTTTTAGTAATTACGATGTATTAGTTTTGTCTAATTGTTCACAAAAGTACTGAATTCCATTTGCATGAAAGTGCTACCTTTAAGAATTTCATGTATATATATGTATATATGTATATATATATGTATATATGTATGCATATATGTATATATGTATGTATATATATATCCTATGGATGTGCTTTGTGTGTTTAAGATGGCGTGAGCTCGGCGATGAACCTGTTCAGGATGAATTCCATCACCTTGGAACACACAGCATCATGTTCAGCATGTCCAGGAAACATGTGACATATACTGTTAAATGTAATGTATGTGCAGAAAATGGGATGATTCAGTTAGCTGTAGTGGTTGATTCTACAAATTAGCTTCTGTCAAGTCAGATTAGGAGAACAGCAGTCAGAAGCTTTTGTGAGCAAAATTACACTTGCTTTTTTGACTATCCATTGTCTTACCACATTGGTAATCCTTGCATCAGACTGATGGTATCCTGTTTGTGGATTTGTAGCTTTTTACTCCTGATTCTGTCTCACCAGGAAAAAGATTATTCTAAAAGAACACTAAGGAATAAGTTTGCAGTTGACTAGCTGATGTTTTTCACATTTGTTATTTTGCCATGCCAAGGACTGACGTCAGATAGTGTTTGTGTGGCACTCTCTTCATTTTGGATGAATGATTGCCTATCTCTTGAACAATTAAAAATAGTAGAATATATTTGATTATTTTTCTGTAGTTAATTGATATCATATTTATCGATGTAGGAGCGGACAATATGTATGGGAAGATCATCGCCCTCGATCTGGTGTCTGGAAAGGTACAAGCGGTGGTGAAGCCATTTCCTTCAGTGGTTGCGATGATGACCAAACCTCTGCTGATACCTCGGTAACCTCTCTCTTCTTTTGGCAACTAATCCAACTTAGGCAGAGGATGAGTTTCCTCAAAAAAGTATTCGATCCATTGTAAAAACGGTTTCAATTACCAGCCAAAAGGTACGATGTATGGACTTTTTTTTCTTTCAACAGTGAAGTAGAACTTAACATGAAAGCCACAAAAAGGTATTAAAAGCCCTCGAAACATTGGAGCTCAAAAAGTCAAAAATATCATGGCGTACTGGAAAATTGCCTGGTGCAAAGATAGCATGTATTAGGTGTCAAAGAGAAGTTCTCCATCAATAGCAGTAGCTACTAGAATTAAAGCTTTTTTAAAATGTTTGAATTTCAAATAGAGATGGCAAGTTTGTGGTAATCAACTCCTTTTGGTTTCGTATTGTACAAATTTATTGAACTGCACTCTTAGTTTGTTCACAAAGCTCCATCATATATTTGCTATTGCTTACTGGTGTTAAGAACCATTATGAGTTAAAAATTTGACGACTCTTGAGGTCTCCAACAAGCTAGTGAAGCCAGATCTTTGTACCGCTTGATCAATCCATGCAACAGCTAACGCTCCTGTTTCTTTGTGCAGGCTCTATCAAGAATCACCTCCACGGGTGCAATGACCTTCTGCTTTATCCAAGCCCTCGAGCGTGGCAATGGGGCTACCTACGGAAGCATACTGAACTCAATGCGAACAACCATCAGGAGCACCGGCGATGCCATGGGTGGAGGTCCTGTAACATCACTCCTCACCATGCTGTTGACAGGAGGCAGTGCAAGCGGTGGGCTGCGACAGGTAAATCTGGAATCCACCCTCTCTCGCTCTCTCCACCTGACCCATGCCTCGTCTCATATGTTCAAGCATCATTATTAACTGTTGCCTGCCTTACTCTGAGTTCATTAGATGACCGAAATGAGGTTGATGCTCCCACAGCACTCCAGTTGCATGGTCGATATATATAACCTTTTAAAATGTTAGCTAGCCCAGACCGAAAAAGGCTGATTTCCATGTCATTACCCCGTGCATTGTTTCTTATGTTATCCATGGGAGTCTTGATCTGTGGCGTAGTTTGAGTTCGAGTCGATCCGCTACAACAAATATCATCATTTATTACGGATATATTGCAGGAGCCACAACTGACTGCGTGGGAGCCATTCGATGTGTACACGAAGCCCTTCTCTCTATGATGCGGGAACGCGGCTTCCGCTTTTACTGTAGGGAGGGTGGTGTTGCTCTGCTGGCCTGGCAGTGTCGTATTCAGGCCGTATCTCTGCTAAGTTATCGATCTGGGTGGTGGTGGACTGCGCCAGCTGCTGATTCTCCAACACTTAACAGTACGGTACCCGAATATTTACGCGATGTAAATTTGTGTGATTCACGATTCCTAAGTAGGACTTCAATCTTTTCCGTTTCTTTTGTTGTAAGAAAGAACGTACATTCACAATTTTTAGACGACTGTGTTCACATCTTTAAATTGAAAGGAAGGCTTTTTGTGCCGCCGTCTCCGTCCTAGGAATTACAACTCGGCTACTGCACGTGAAACGACGCCTTCCTCTTTCTCCAGAAAATATGCGACAACGCTCGACGGTTTTAGCTTCTGGGCGGCCGTTGGCTCGTAGGGTTAATTATATATTATTTTCATAGTTAATTATTTTTAATATTTTGATCTTTATATTTTTAAACATATATTAATATCTTTTCATCGTCCACCACCATTATTTTTTATTTTTTATTAGTAAAATTCATACGTTATGATAAATAAATCTAAATTTTTTATTTTTATAAATATAAGGATGCTAATATAATTTTTTTAAAAAATAAAAATAGAGATACTAAAGATAATATATAATTAACTCTATCACAAATGTTTGTTATATGAAAAATGATGACAAGAAGAGTTACAAAATGAATTACCAAATGATAAATAGATTAAAAAATTAAATTAGAGAGAGAGTCGTAACGTCGAAGAACAATGCATCAAATTATACGCAATGACCGGGGCTAATGTTTCGGCCCTCGTCATTGTCGCCTAAGGAGAAGCCATACCAAGTTGCAAGAAAGAGCGATTGTTGTAAATAAAATAAATGAATATGAATTAACCAATGTTTCGGCCCTCGTCATTGTTGCCTAAGGAGAAGCCATACCAAGTTGCAAGAAAGAACGATTGTTGTAAATAAAATAAATGAATATGAATTAATCAATGTTCACAAGTCTGCCTCTCTTCCGGGTCAACCTACCCCTTTATCTACCACAGGTCAAAAAGGCTTGGGCTTTACCTCCATCACTCCCTTCTGCTAATGCCCGCTAATTAGGCAGTCGGTCATCAGGTATCCCCAACGCCAATGGCACCGACGACATTATGGCTCGCATGCATAAATAAAAACCAGTTGTGACATGTTTTCCTGGATGAAAAGCCCTAGTGAACCTAAACACCCATATGTTGCCCGGCACAAAGCATCCTTTTAGCTTTGAAGAAATGCATCCAACCTATTGGATTTGATCTGCTGCGGAGGCCGAAAATCTTCGAGCTGTAGATTGGAGCTACCCAGGATGTCATTCAAAACGGAGTCCCCTCCCTTTGACCTTACGGTCTCGAGGATGCTACCAAGAACCTCTGCTGCTAGTCCAACCTCTCTCGCACGACCTGGTTCCTCGCCTCCTTCAAGTATCAATCTCCCTAAATCTCTCAAAGGCACCACCTTCTCCATAACAATTATGGCAAATAGGCGACCAAGAAACTCTGCGGCTCTCGGGGCATCATTTACAGCATCCTCCAACAAAGAAACAACGGATTCAAACCTGACAACAACCAAGTAGTGATCAGTGAAAATGTTATCGATAATAAGACGATTGGTTTCTCCAGACCATTCGTACCCTTGGAGTAGCTGTGCTCGACTAAGCAAGCAATCTCTGGAATTGCAGAGGTTGATTATAAGCTTCGCCAGAAGATCCCTTTCCATGTCTTTTCTCTCAAAGGAGTCGCTGACCCATAATGATACCATGGTAGGATAAAAACTCGGAGCATTTAATTCCTTGATGCACAATACAACCTCGTTCTCATCCTTGGCGCTGAAGAAAAAGGTTTCACATTAGTTCCAGGCAAAGACCAAAGAACTTCTGATATAAAAAAAATTAACAGCAACATTATCTAATGCAACAAAGCAATGACCATGTAGATTAATGGGAGCTGAAAGCTAGATGTTATATAACATCTAGTAATCCGTCAATCCCATATCATAGGATGTTCAAGATTTTCATTGATCTTCAGTTTGAAAGACAATCCAACCCTAAAACCATTTCACGTTAATACTGAGATGAACAAAAGCACAAAGAGGTTGGAGATTCATATGGTGAGACGATTAATACATGTTCACAACAATAAGCTAAACTATAAATAATAAGAAAAACCAAAAGACTAATATGAAAAATATCATAAATAAGGCCGAAGATAATGTGTACTCCCATCATGCAAACCCAAACAACAGGAAAGCCTAGTCAACATGAAAACAGAGACTAGTCCCAACTATCACAACCATAACTTGCATAGTATACAAAACATGTGATAGGGAACAATACCTGTAGTACTCTTTAATTGCTGAAATTGATTTTTCTTGCAGAACTTCTGGAGATGTTCTTGTTTCGGAAACTGCAGTTAGGGTGCTACCTAAAGTGTCATTAGTTTGACCAGCAGGTAGGGCAGATGTGGCAGATCTCTCAAAAGCAGGACCTAAAACCTTAAAGTCTCTGCTGCTGTAGTTGTTACCACGATCTGGATGGCTTGGTTGATTGTATGTTGCTCCAGACATCCTATCAGCCATACCATTAGTATCATTGGGACCTGGTGTCATTCTACGAAGATCCCCAACAACCGGAGAACTTTCAGCAGCTGATACATTAGATATTGATGAATGTCCTCTGATAGACATTCCCCTGGCCAGGCTACCCTGAGGACCAAGAGTAATAGAATCATCATTAGTGCCCCTATGTGGAAGGGGAAGTGACATGGTCCTTGGTTCATACTGATGTCTATCATCCAACCGCGCATCTTGAGTTCCATGGCCACGAACATGAGGTGGCAATCCACGAGGACCACCAACCTGATGGGTACTTGAAGAAGTCGATGAAGAGGACCCACGGTGGCTATAATCAACTGCGTGACTACGTCTCGGAATATTATTGATGACAGGGCCGCGAGCCAATCTACTTGATTGAGCTTGCCTTTCTTGAGCAGCATCCCTGTGAACTTCCTCAATCTTCTTTGGCCCCTCAATTTTCCTTCTTTGTTGCCATTTGTTCTTCCTAAGATCAATTGCATCTTTCAACATAAATCTAACACGTAATGACAGCTTCTGATTTGTTGATAACTTAGTTATCATGTCAAAATATGCATCCATATGTTCCTTTGCCTTTGCATGGTCTATCATCTCGCCAATTGTACTCATCAATTTGCACAGTGCTTCGACATCCTCTTCATCAGGATTCTGATAATTTCCCAGCAGCTTCTTGATGCACTCATGCATAATTCTCTCAGTTAACATCTTCTTTTTGTATAATTCCCCGATCAACCGAATATTACCTAACATGCGCCTACGGGCCTGGAGCCTTTTCTGTTCCCTCTCCTCTTCAGACTGTTTGACATCACCTTCCTCTTCGACCTGGTTTGCTTCAGCTTGTTCTCTCTCCCCTCTTTCAAATTCCTCTTGACATTTGTTCAGGAGCAGTCTTTTGAAAGTTATTTTTTCATTGTTTTCATTGAAATCCGGTAGTGCACCAGCAAGATGAAAACAGAAATTAGCATACATTTCACAAAAGGTTGGTTCCGTCAAGGCTTTGTCAAAGATCTGCGAGATGACACCAGTAAGAGTGACAGCATTGTCAATGTTAACGTCCTTAACCTGGTCAAAGAGCTTGTCAAAATTTTGAGGAGTCAATTTGTTAAGGATGGCTTTTAGTTGTCTTTGTTTTGCCTCTTCCTGATCAGAAACTTTGTGAATTTCATACTTCTTCTCGGCTTTGTGCATTACTTGTAAGGGAGTTTGAGGAGAGGCTATTAAGCCTCTTGCATGCTGCCACCTGTCTGCACCAGGATTACCATGTGGCATGCTTCCCTGAGATTGCACCAGTCCTGATGGAATCCCTCCTCCAAACTGATTGGACGTCTTCCCACGAGGATTTCTCAAAACACCATGACTGGCACCTTGCCCAGGACGAAGACTTACATTTGCAGATCCATGCCCAGAGCCAGGGCCAGTGCCAAAAGAGACAGGTGAGCTCGTCCATTTTTCATCATCCAAAGTGCCACCTGTACGACGATCTATCCGAGAAGCACCTGATGACCGATCTATGATCCTCCCAGGACTTGAGGATGGTGATTTTCCAACTGAAATGCTCATCAACACGTCTGCTATATCGGAAGCAATCTCAAAACCCATAGGAATCTCAGTAAATTGCTGAGAGAGGGTCATTAGAAAATCCCTAGAGTATTTCTTTCGATTAGTAGCTTCAAAACCATTATCATCACATTGCTTCCTTGCTCCCACAGCTGGCTGCCCATGCACTGATGTTTTCAGTTTTCGAGATGATATGTCTGCAGCAACTTCCCAGTCATCCAATTCAGCTTTATTCTGTCCATCTTCCTTACTTGCAGCAACATCCTTACTATGAGAATTTAGATGTGCAACCTTTGTGTCAGCCGTTGAACCATCTATGCTTTCTGAGTTACTGAAATATTCATGCTTTTCCTCTGGGCACTTGTACGCATTATAAAGGTCAGAACTCCCCGCAGCATCTGCTTTACAAAGCATTTCCTTTCTCTTCTTCTTTTTTCCAGCAGTAACCTTAGGCTTCAAGGTCTCCAGCAAAGGCTTCTCCTTCTGCCCTAAGGTTGTTGCAGATGCCAATTTATCATCAAGTAAATCCAAAGCTTTCGATTCTGGCTTCTGTACCACCTCAGAAAGAGATGTATCATGGACAGTGGCTGTCTCCAAAAGTGCCACACCAGAATCACTTAAACCAACATCCTCGCCATATTTCATTTCACATTTGGTTGAAGAAGTATCAAGTTTATCATTCACATCACTGGCAGATGAAAGATTCTCATCAAATGCAGTTTCAGGATCATTTAAGTGCAAATATGTATCTATAGGCCTTTTTAGTTTATCTAGTGTCATACTTTCCTGCACTTCACGACCGACATCATCATTGGAGCCACTAAGAAGTTTGATGTCCACTTCGTCATACTTGCTAGATTTCACTTCCCAACTATTTCCTATTCCATCATTTTGTTTTGACATCATAACTTCATCTGTGATCTCAGAAGACTTTGCTAAGGCAGAAGATGGACATGCTTTAGAAATAGTGAAATCTAGTGATGGATCATTTGATGCTTCAGATTTCCCAAGTTCCTCTCTCCTATAATCCAAAATTGTGTTAACCACACTCAAGTTGGCACCCAAACTTTTAAAGTCAGTTCCATCCACCATAAGGCCTAAAGAAGTTGTAGCCTCAGCAGGAACATACTCCTTGATAGAAACATCATCAGGTGCTGCACCAAATGAGCCAACATAACCAAGTGAGGAATCGTGATGTGCTTCCCTCTCAGATATTGATCCAAATGAGTCAGATGCAGCAGGCATTATCTTACCTTCAACTGGTTCTGATGCTACTACTTTGGGAGAAATACTGTCTTCAGCTTGAGGAGAAGTCATTATTGGCATAGGTAGATTAAATGCTGAATGAGTCTGAATATTCTCAGTTTTAGTGGATGCTTCCTCAGTTCCCACGGAGCCAACCTTAGTAGCTTTTGAGGGAGACAGTCTTGCTCCTTCAGGAGAAGCTGCATCTAACTGCAAGAATTCAGATATCCGCATGTCAATTAAGAAGCCAAGAGAAAGGAAGAAAACTAAGCTCACATACCTGATGCTGCTGTTGGCAGTTTCTAACATCCTTTTTACTTGGCTTCCTCTGGTTATCCTTCAAAGAATCAGATATTCGGGCAGGTTCTCTTTTCCTGCAATCATTTCCAGTAAGCACTAATCCAGAATCACCAGCTGCTGTTTCACATGAAGCTTCAGATAGTGATATCGGTGTTGAGAGAACAGGAGCAGCAGCAGTAGAACTTGAATCTGTGACAGGCAGCTGAACACTATTTAAGGGTCCTGAACTTGATTTAGGCTGCTGTGAAGGTCCACCTGGACTGTATTCTGTGTTTCTTTGATTCAGAACAGTATCATCCGCAGAAATCTTTGCTGATTCAGGTGCTTCTGCCATGCTAGAAGGCATGCTAATTACTACAGGAGGCCTCGACAAAGATGGCCCAACTTTCTCACCTTGTAAACTAACAGGTGGCTTCATCGTTACCTGACCTGTAGTGGGCAAGGAGGAGGAAACTGGAAACACCTCCAACTTAGTCCCTCCAGAAATACTATGCCTAGGTAATGAAGATGCAAGTGTGCCACCAGGAACACTGTTCACCATAGAAGAGCTCATGAAGGTCAAGTGTTGCCCAGATTGACTAACTGGATAATTATATCTGAGAGCCTGTGAGCTTGTTGGCATCTGCCCCCTTGCTGAAGGAACACTATTAGGGAAAATAAGTTGAGACTGGCTATAAGTATTCTGCTGTATAGGCATGTAGTAATTCATCTGATGAGAGGGACTGTATGTTGGTATAGATTGAGACTGAGGAATTACATTAGAAAATGGCCTCAGCACGGTGACCACATCATCCTTAACAGAATCTTTTTTTCTTTCAAACCTCAATTCTTCATGAGTCTCTGGATGAGTTATCTTCACTGCAGTCCTATGTGGGCCACCAAATTTACCAGGCTGCTGTTGAGGGAATTGTGGAGCAATGGGGGTTCCCAAGTTACCTAACTGTGGGGTCAATTGATGACCAATTGGAGGGGCAAACCGTAAACTTTGTCCCTGGTGCATCACTGCCTGTTGTTGCACAAGATGAGGTCGGATATTAGGAACATAATTCTGCTGTACAACTCGGGTGTTATTCCCCACAGATAACGTCATTGGCATTTGCAGTGAATTGGCTGCAAGACTTGGTGATTGCATCTGTGGGTTGGGTCCAATAAATTGAGGAGGAACTTGTGCCTGCTGAGGTCGAAATGGCATGGCCATAGGCACAGGCATTCGAGGAATGGGACGAACAGATGATTTTGGTTGTGGTACAACTGGAGCAGAAGGGATCGGGGCATGAACATTCCTCTTTACCTCAGGTAAAGAATGGGACTCCCCACTGCTAGATTGATGAGCACCACTGACATCCTTTCTGTTCTGTTGCTGCAGCTGCTGTTTTGGGGAAGGAGGGGTAGGCAATGCAGGGACAGCCCTGAATGACTCGGTGCAAGCCTGAAAAGTTAAAGGAATTAAAACATCGGTAAGATAATCAAACTCAACATGACTAAGTGTCTCTAATGAAATGCAAGTCAACTGTCAATTAGATGGGGAAAAAAGATATGGCAATGAAATGCATTAAGGGGAGACTGATCCAGTTACACTTAGCTACATGCTAAATAATTTTGTGAAAAAAATGATCAAACGGAAAAATATATGTAGCAGTGTCAAAATATTCACAAACCTGTTTATGTTTCTGCTCATCCAGATTTGGCGGAGATGAGCTGGTCCTAGCAGGAACCTTCAATAATCCATAGGCAATGATCAAGTGTGAGTGAGGAAATCACAAGCAACACAAGAAACAACAAAACACCAGAATACAACTTGAGGTAGCCAAAAATCATGTTACCTGCAATCCGTTCACCATGCCAGGATTTATTGAGCCAAACTGAAGAGTAAAAGCGCTGGACGTGTCCCCTGAAGAGAGCATCAAGAAATGAGAACAGCATAAAGCAGCCAGCTTTTCTGAAGTTCTTATACGGAACAAACTTGAGGAAAATGAACACAATTAATCAAAAGGAACAATGCTGAACCTTTAGATGGTGCCGATGGTGCAGCAGAATTTGAAACTCCAGCAGCAGATTGAGAAGATGGTGCCTTAGGAATGGCTTGGGATGCATTTCTAGGGGTTGGCATATCGACTGACTTTGCCCTCCCTGAGGCTTGTGCATCTGAAAATCCTATCAGAAGCCGACATCAAAATCACTCTATAATTCCGGTAAAGACAAGGTAAAATATTTATCAGCAAATCATCACTATTACACATGAACCCTAAAAGCTAACTCGAACAGTTTCTAGATCCCGGATGCTACTGCTAGGGCTAGGAATAAATCTCTAGAAACAATAAACTTGAGTTTAAATTGAACAGAACACCATCAGAGGGCGCCGATGAGGGGCAGTGGGAACCACTCGCTTCAGAACTCGCACTCACATGATTTACCCTAGATTGACTGTCTCGCCCATTACTAGATTTTTTGAAACTACAAAGACCGACATCAAAAGGAATCCCTCGCAAACCCTAATCCCTTTTTTTTTTAATTATTCGACCCAAAACGATAGAAAACACAATTCCGTCGGGGAACAGACGGCATCAATCAGAAAGACGGATAAAACCAGGCACCTTCGGCTCGCGGACAATGATGGGGAGATTAACGAGGGAGGAACAACAGGAAGAGGAGGGGCGGAACCGCCGCCCCCGTCTACGAATCCCCTTTGCTGGCCCGAGCTACCCGATGGACGAGGTTTCTAAGTTGGCCGTCGGTCCTCTCAGCCCTAGATTGATTTACCGACATGAATCCCGACCGCACTTCTTCCTCCAAATCTAAACAAGAACCGCAGCCGGAACAAAAGACGAGACATCAAAAACCCAACGAATAAAAGACAAGCGATCGACCTCAAAAAAAAAAAAAACATTCAAATCCCACAGGTTCCGCCCTTCCTACGGACTCCGCGAGCAGTCCGATCAAGAAAGGAGAAACAACCAACCCCATTTCCTCCGGAGCGAAGAGAAACCCGAACAGAGGTGACTGGGGGCGGTAGTGCAAGGGATCCAGCCGCTGACCTGAGAGCTTGGCAGCCAAAATGCCGTGCGATTCAGGGGAGATTAGGGCTTCGCGGGACGCGAACGAAGCGGGAATCGGCAACAGCACAGCACACGATGGAGGAGTTTTTCGAAGGTGGGATTCTCGTAGTGAGGGATCGCAATCCCGTCGCTTATATATACCTGCCGTGGGTGGCGTCTGCGTATGACGTCTCCAACGGAGTTAGGGTGACGCTTCCGGCTCCTGGGCCTCAAAGCCCGGCCCAGTAGCCCATGGTATGTTTCCTAAACGAATCGGTTTTCCTACAACGATGCATGCCATGCATGCATGGATCATTTACGATCCGCTGCTGGTTTCCGAGTGACAAATGGAAGAAGGGCAGCCAAGTCTCCCTTCGGAAGAGGAGAAGACGGAATGAAATCCCCACAGCATTTATTATCTAGCGATGCTGTCGAATCCACTTCATATCCAGCAATAAAATCGAAAGTTATAAATGATTCTACTAATAATTATTAACTGAAGGCATCCAAATCTACTGGAACTGAGACAAATCATGTGGTTTTCTAACTGTGGAGTATGCTAGGATAGCATCGTCGATGCCTTCCAGTTGACCCAGAATGAGTAATTGACTTGTCTTCTCATGGAAGCAATTCTGGAGGAAAGCTATGGAGGATGTCCAGTAGAGGGCAGATGAGAAGTCTAATAATATCCACGTCTCCATTAGCAAGGCCAGAATCTGATGTAGTTTATCCGAATTAAACTGCAACTACGGCAATTTTGTGGATAAGAAAATGCGATGCATTTTTTTTTTAATGTGTGATGCGTATGTTTTTTAATGCGTTTCTAATATGATTTTCTAGAATTAATAAAAAAAATATAAGGTGTTCGACATGATCACCATGTCATTTTGTATATCATAGATCCAGCTTACCCTTTTATGTGTGATATATATGCTTGGAATCGAATTTTTATTTGCACTTAATGTGTTTATACTCGAGATAAAAGAGTATTAAAAATATCCGATGTGACTAAAACATCTTCTTGTGCACATGATGTGTACTCCAAGGAAAAAAAATTGCCCCATATGACTAATGCATTCATTTGCATATGATACATTCACCTAAGACCCAAAAAAAAAAAAAAAAAATTGTGAAGAGCCCAACACATGCATCACCTTCGTACATGATACATTCATCTAAATATTTAAAATATCTAATAAGACCGATGCATCCCTTTTGCATATGACATATTCCCCTAAAATAAGAAGCTATCTAAAACACTCATCCCCATCAACACATCCCTCCTGTGCCCAATGCGTCCGCCTAAGGAAAAAAAGCAACTAAAGTTCACTAATTAGTCAATTTCAAAAACAAGAAATAGCAATTAGATTATGTTACACAACAAACAAGTCTTTATCGTGAAAGCACAATCTGGGGCAAATAATGTAACTATTACTTTCACTAATTGAGGCTCAATACATGGAGTCTAGTCATCATTTACTACACATATCATGTCAGCTTTCAAAAAAATGACAAAAGTACCTACTACTACATAAGTGTAGCCCCTAAACAAGTCTACAAAGTAGCTTGTCTAAGTATATGTTTGATCTTAAAGCATTAATTAAATAATATTAATTTTTTTTTACGAGTTTTTGACATCCTGAATGAACGAACGAATACTACCGTGAGGTTTTGTTAATCACATCCCTGGTGTTATGTTTTTGCATGAATAGACTAAAACAAACCGCTTTCAAGGTGATTCTTGTATCATACATACTCTAAAGAAAATTTTGCATCTATTAGATGTGACAACCGGTAAATGAGCTAAGTTAGGTCAATTTTAATAGATCAATTTTGTCAAGTCAAATTAATGATAAAAAATGATCATATCAAATAGTTTTATTAGTTTATGCATCATAAAGTAACTATATGTGACACTATTAGAGTAAACTATAATGTAAAAAAAAATTAATGATAAGATTAAAATTTGATATCATAAATCAAAGATAGATCATTCGTACCTTTAGATATCATTATTGATATTTTCGGTATCGTTAAAAAACTCGTAGACCCGTAGAAAAGCTAGACTCTTTTCTTCCTATGGTAGGAAAAATATATTCCTCTTTCACTTTCTACCTTCGATATGATCACTATGATCGATGAAGTTGCGACCGATCAAAAAGATCAGAGAAAAGATCTTAAATGTGTCGATTCGATATCTATGAGGTTATGTTATTATGTAGGCAAAAATAAAGGGTCTAAAAAAATAATTAAGAAAGTTTCTCCCATTAAGGTTATCTTTTTAGATTTCCTAAGATATAAACTTTCTTTCTATTATTTATTAATTTTAATTAGAATTTAATTAAATTTCTTAATATATCTTATCCAAATTTAATTATGATACAACATTTAGTATTCTTCCACTTGGCTCATTAATTTATTTTAAAAATAATTTTACCTAATTAGATTTTTAAATTTTTGAAAAGTATTTTATGAGTGCATGAATTTAGAAAATAGATCAATAAGTCTAATAAATAAAAAATAATATTATATTAGCTTTGACTACTATATGACTTATAGTGATTATATGTCATACTTTATTTGATATAGCATAATATTGTTATTTTTTCCTAATATAATTGATATCGATTCCTATAATCTTATTATCCTATTAAGATAATCTTATTATTATATTCAATAATAATATATACATACATAAATATAAATAAGATAATAATAGTAAATAATTTTAATTATATAATTAAAAATATTTACTTAAATATGTGTCATCATATCTTTTATAGATTACTCACTTTATAGATTACACCTTCTTTGAGAATATGCACTTTAAACACATTAGACTATATATAAACTCTTAATACATAGATTAGTAATTACTAAAATAGTACTTATGTTCTCAATTAATATTTATTATTTTTGGTTCTTTTTCTAACCACAAAATATTGTATGTTAATATACTTAGAACTAAGTATTTGGCATTCTAAAAGTGTTATCACAAAATATCTTTTTGTAGTTGAGTAATTTAATTGACAATATAAGTCCTAAGATATAATTTCATATCTACAAAACTTGATTAATGGTCTCAAAACATGTTATAAATTTAATTTTCATTATTGATAATGTAATAAGAGATTATTTTATAATTTTCTAAAAATTACTCCTCAAATTAATATAAATATGAATCACAAAGTGAACTTCCTATCAAACTAATCTAATCTCTTGTATATAAGCATATAGTCGTTCGTTCCTCGTAAACTTCTTATAATTTTTTTTTAACTTTCTAATGTTTTATTCCTAAGTTACTCTGGTAAAATATTTGAACTATAAAATTGAAATCTACTATGGCATAGGTTTGAATATATAATAGGCTTCTAATTATGCATTTGTTTCCAAGTTATTTTTAGGACATTTATTTTGATTAAAGTTTTTACCTTTAGTTATAGATTTATCATTTGCCAAATAAAATTAGATATTAAATCTCTCTCAATGTATTGTTTCTAAGATAAACCTAGCAATTATTAAAATTTATTTCTAAATATCTTTATACTAACAATATAAGTTGTCTCATTCATATCAACCATCTTAAATTTTTTCTGATAATTTTTTTAGTTTTGTGCGAAAATATAATATCACTACTAATAAGTAAAATATCATTCACATACAAAATTAATATAATGAACATACTTTCATTAACATCTAGATATATACAGTGATCAATAGTATTTTTCTTAAATCTAAAATAAATAATAATATCATGAAATTTATATATTATATTATAAAATTTTATTTAAAGTTATAAATTAATTTCCTAATTTTATAAATTAAATATTTCTCTTTGTTTTCTATGAATCCTTCATGTTGTTTTATATAAATTTTTTCGTTTAGATCTTATTAAAAAAAGTTATTTATGTATTCATCTTATCTAACTCAAGATCATTTATAATAAGTTACTAATATCATAACAATTCTTGATGAATCATATATAGAAATTAAAAATATATATCTCATTATAGTCAATGTCTTGTTTTTGAAAAAAAAAATCTTTAGCCAAAAGTTTAATTTTATATTATTATTTAAGTTATATTTAGTCTTAAAGACTCATTTATAATTTTTTTATAATTATTGATAATTTGACGAGTTCTCATATACCATTTTAATCCATTAATTTTAACTCTTCTTTTATTTTATTATATTATTTTTTGAAATTATTACTTTTCATAGCTTATAAAAATGATAAGAGCTCCATACATATACATATACATATTCTGGTTGTTTGATCTAATTTTATTCCATATAAATTGAAGACTTTTATCTTTATAGGATAACTCTAAATATGTAAATGTTTCAATTACATAGGATATTTCTCTCATGATATCGAGAGTGGATGATCTTCTATTAATACTAAATTATCTTTATAAGGTTAGCTACCATTCCCGAGAACTAATTGTATTATATCTGAAACTTTCCAAACTTGTAAATCCAAAATCAAAGAATGGAGTACTCATACAAGGTATTTTTGGTGTCTCAAATCTAAATACTATACACACAATTGGGACTATGGAATCACTGTCAAACGTCAGATATTATTAACTATCCAGTATTCTATAATCAGATCAATAAGTAAACTCATTCTCTAATGAGCATCTACATTACATCCTTAATGTCCCCATACGAATAGCTATGAGACCAACCACCTCCATCATATAGACGGGTACATAGCATACTAGTCTGTCCGGTTATCTCGATGTCCTTCTCGAATAACATATGATCGGGATTATTTATGGTCTGTGTTTAAAGGTGAATTAGTCTGATTATCATGATCTCATCATGATCTGATTCCCATTACACAAATCCAAGGACATCATAATATACATCCAGATAATGTGAGAAAAATACAAGTAATCATAAGCAAAGAGATTGACGCAGCATATTACAGGTGTCATTACTCACGTGATTGGTTTGTAGGGCACCTATAACTAACAAACCTACCGATCGCAAAGAAAGAGACGCAGATGTAAGGCAATGGATAGTAAGGTCATGAGCATGACAATGCCATAGTATCATATAGGTGAGATTTTCATGGAGTCATCGATCTCTTGCTCTTATAGAGGGAGTGTATTATCGTTAAAGAGATTGAGGAGATGGAGAATGCAAAAGCAAACTCTAAGTACTAAGATAAAATTGAAGGGTAAAGGCTAAAGAATTTCATAAGACCGGTGTCGATAAGTTTCTCATTAAGATAGTTAAATATTGGGGGCTTTAGATCAATATAGGAGTACTCGACCGAGGAATAAAGTAAGCAATATGTAGTATTGTACTTCTTCTACTCAGAAGAGTAAGCAATAGAAATGATGAAGAAGATCGTATAATCCAATAGACAACCAAAACTACTAAAAACTTGTCTCAAGTTGAGGTAAAATTTTACTTTTTTTTGAGCAAAATCTCTTACATTCTAGAAGTTTGATAATAATGAAGAGGCAAATCGCAGTAGCTAACTCAATACAATAAGTGTAAATACTTTGGGTGCTTCAGAAGTATGAGCAAAGAGTAGACGATGTTGGAAAATCCTTTAGGGGAGCGACATCACATGTGCAGTGGAAGAACAGAAAAACAAAACCCCAGAGTTTCCATAGAAAATTTTCGTTGTCGTGCGAAGATCGGCGCGTCAAAAACAAATCTGTAAAACTGCACATATAAAAGAAGATATCTAGAGAGATCGTATATCCCTGAAGTCATGCAGATCTGTGGGAGAGGATGAAGGAGGTCAAGTGTCCTCCTCTCTAGCGGTATCCATACGACAAGGATTACAACGATGCACCTCTCTCTCTGAGGAGAGGAGAACAAGAGGTGGCTACCAAAAGAAACCCTCAACCTATAGAGCTTTGATTCTCTCTTATTTATAGAGGCCCCTTGAATATCCTAATGGATCTTTTGCCCTATTGGGTATTGGATCTTCATCCAATTACCCAAGCCTCTTGGATTAGTGGGTCTCTACCCAATAATCTCTTATGAGCAATTATTGGATCTCATCTCAGGATCCAATAATTCAAGGGCTTAATAGATATCCAATAAGATAGGGGGTTTAGCGGATATCTCATATCCGAACCTTTACTCGTCGCAACACCTACCATATGTGTGTGACCCTCTAGGCCCAATATTGAGCTGGCCGTGAGTCATACTTGTCAGGACTCCTTCTGACTTAGTGAATTATTATCTTTATAATAATTCACCCAACTCATCAACTACGGACATACTAGGCACTACTACGCAAATTTCTGACGATACAGAGGGAATTCAATCCTTTGGACCTATCTATCTCCGATTACCATGTATTTATAGTCCCTCATCCATATAATATCCCAGATATCCTATACCGGGCATGGTGCTGTCAGACCCATACGGTCTCTCCTCAAGTCTCGCTCTTGTCGGATTCTCCCGGAGAACACTTTCTCTCTCAATCCGAATAACCTTGGCTAAGGATTTGTTCGAGCAAGAACACATGGGATATTCCTCTCATGATACCGAGAGTGGATGATCCTCTTTTGACACTCAATAGCCCTCGTAAAGTTGGCTACCACTCCCAATGATCGGTTGTACTAGATCTGAAACTTTCCAAACCTATAAGTTCGGTATCAAAGAGTGGAGTACTCATACAGGACATCTTTGGTGTCTCAAGTCTAAGGACCAGATACACTACTGGGATTACGGAATCGCTGTCTAACGTGAGGTATCAATAACCATCCAGCATTCCGTAGGCGGATCAATCAGTGAACTCATTCCCCAATGAGCACCTGCACTATACCCTTAGTGTCCCCACACGAGTAGCTATAAGACCAGCTACCTCCATTATATGGATGGGTATATAGCACACCAGTCTATCAGGTTATCTCGATGTCCTTCTCGAGTAACCTATGATCAGGATAATTCAGGGTCTGTGTTTAAAGGTGAATCGGTTTCATTATCGTGATCTCATCACGATCCGATTCTCATTGCACAGATCCAAGGACATCACAATATATGCAACATGCAAGATAAAGTGATAAAACGCCAAATAATAAGCAAAGAGAAAAAGTGCATATCAAGTCACAAGTGACATCACTCATGTGATTGGCTTGCAGGGCACATATGACTAGTAGACGAATGCTAATAACTAGCTTGATGAAGTACAAGTCTGGAGAAAACGAACAAAAGTCAAGTACTAAAGTTCTTTTATTTATTTAGTAGAAAAGATATCTTCATGTTCAAAATCACTTCAAAGAAATTTAATGAAAGATAATAGTTTTTAAATCCTTACTAATGGTGATTAGTTCTATTAAAAATAGATTATCTGCTTTATTTTCTAACAGAACGTCAATAAAAAGTATAAGTAATATGAACTTATTTGGAGGTGACAACTAAGTAAAAAAGTAATTGATGGACAACAATTACAAAGGAAAGATCTTAAAACTTTAAAGTCTATGAGGTGATGCTCGTTAAAACTCCAACAGGCATCTAACTAGTTCAAGTGACAAGATATTTGAAAGCTTAGCACATAACAAGGAATGTCTTTTTCTTCATCCGAGGGATCTACATGAACCAACAAAAAATAGAATAATTTGACCGATCCAATACTAGAGTCAGAATTATTGACAAGTTGAAGCAACATTGACAGATTAAAGTTCGACTACTCAACGGTTGGGAGCAAAGAGGTGCATTGCAACTAATGCAAAAGATTAAAGATTCAATGGAGTCGAAGAGATATAGCATCTACAAGAGCTTTTATGAGGACGTTGAAGGAATAATTAGGAGAAAATTATCATAGACAAAGCTATAAAACAAAGTGTTTGATATACACTCATATATGTCCATATCTTTTAATTTTGTTTATGCTTTACATAGCATGTAGAGGGCTTGTAGTAGATTAGTGTTTAGGGCTATTTTGTTGTCTTGTTCCGCGGTAGTATCATATGGGCTCTTATGGGAACTTTGGTTGCGACGAATTACCTTGGAGCTTTTGTCACATAATCGTTCAGAGCTTATAAAGTTTATGTTTGTAGTTTGTATTGTTTATCACGTGTTCACTGAAATGTCTGCTTATGGTATCCCGAGTTAAACACTTTCTCTAATTCGTCTTCTTTTTTGTCGGTCCTTAAAGGATCATAAAATATTTCAAAGAGATTGACCCTTTATAAATGGGCACGTAAAGGTGTCACATGGCTTAGGTAAAACTAGCTAAGTCCATGACAATGTGGCACCAGGGTGTTGGTCGCGTGGCGTAACGGTGTTGGTTCATGAGGCACTAGAGTGCCAACGACCTGATGCTAAGTTGTCGACCTTTGCATATTACATCTATTATCTTATGATATTATCGAATTCGATCATGAAACATCTGTTATCTCCTAATTTAGTCAAATCTTTTCATAAAAGCATATGTTTATCTCATGATGTGATCAAATCTGATCACGAAGCATTCATATTATCTTTTGACGACGTTGAATCCAACCATGATGTGTTTGTTGTCTCCTCACGTAATCGAATACGGCCATAGAACATTGGTTATATCCTAACGTTATCAAACCTGACTATAAGCATCTGTTATCTTTTAGCGCAGCAGAAACCCTACAATAAAGCATCAATTATCTTCTAGCACTAACGTATTCATCTATGAAGTATAACATTACCTTTTGACATTGATGAAATATTGCATCTTATATCTTGGATTTGAATTCAGTCTTGAAACATCCTTCATCTTTCAATACAATTAAGGTGTGACATGAAACTTGATGACTAACCTATGCATCGAATGTACCTTCATTGAGCACACAATCTTGCATTGCAAGGGGTTTCGAACCCATTGGCTCCGAATCCTCCACACATCGTGCAATCGAAAACTATCACAACAATGTTAAACCCTCTTTGTCTTCTCCAGTTTTATATGAAGAATACGTTATCAGTCGTTAGCAGTTTTGTTCCCAAAACAATTTCCATATTTTCCATTTTGCTTGCCCACTTGAAATCGTGGCCATTAACCATCACTTTGTTTGCTTTTGTTCTTTTGACGCCACCACGGGCGCCATCATCCTGTGGCTACGATTCGCCGCTTGCTGCTTGGTGTTGCGTTCGCGCAACGATACTTGCGTCGAGCCCGTTCCGCTAACGCTACCCCAACTATCCGAAAGCGGTGGCCATCGGTTGGTAATGGCGTCCGCTTCCTTCTCTTTCGTCGCGCCGCCGCCGCTGCCAACGGCCAACTCTCTCCTCCACGGCCGCGCTACCCTCGCCTTCCCATCTTCCTCCCATGGCGCTTCCTGGAGGTCGAGAAGGCGCCGCGGCCACCTCCGCCTTCTCGCCCAGGGTGCCGACCTCCTCGGCGACTTCGGCGCCCGCGACCCTTTCCCGGAGGAGATCGAGAGCAACTTCTGCGAGAAGGTCCTCGGCAACACCGACACGATGCACCGCATCTTGATCCCCAACATCTCCGCCCTCTCCCTCTCCCAGATGAGCTGCGAGCCCATCTCTTCCTCTCAGCCTCCTATCTCGACTGAAGACGCCGAGAAGCTCCTCAAGAAGGTAATTCGAGAATTCTCTCTCCCAGAAATTCCACTAAAGGTTTCATCTTGAGGAAATTTTTTTTGCCTTGGCTCTCCCCGCGTGGAAGAGCCATGGGTCAAGGCAATCCAAGCCTTGAATTTGCCTTGGATACCAAGGAACTTCTCTTCTTCTGAGTCAATTTTATCGTGATCGTTTGATTTTGTTTTCCCTTTCTAAATTGGCAATTTAAGAATCGGGGGCTGATTTCTTTGGACTCGACTTTTGAGGCCGCCACCAGTCCATCTATAACACCTCGATTAGTCTCGAAAGTGAAAAAGACTAAGGTTAACCGGATCTGATGAGGGTTTTGTTAGATAAGTATTTTGAGGTAATGGTTCAAAGTTACAGGTCAGTTATCCCATCGCACTGGGTCATTACACATCACTTGAGAAATCTTGCTTGTTTCGCTTAACCCTACCTAAAGTTAGTTGCTTTACATTTCTCCGGATGCTTCAGATTTTATCTGGATTAACCAGGTGGTCGGCTGGAGGCTAGTGGATGGTGATGGAGGAAAAAGAATCCAGTGCCTATGGAAGGTGAGAGACTATGGATGTGGAGTGCAGCTTATCACTAGGATTTATCACGTTGCAGAAGCTGCAGGGCATTTCCCTAATCTTCATTTGGAACAACCCAATCAAGTTAGAGCAGAACTCTGGACAAATTCAATAGGTGGGTATACAAAATTCTCTTTCGTGCATATCGGTGTCCTATTTTCTTGTTAGTTGGTTTCTTGCGTGTTCCACTTGAAAAGGTGATTGAATCTAATTCTTGGCTGATAAATTGGCATTACGCATGCAGCATTTATTTTGAAGTATTAGTATATATTTGTAGCCCGCACTAGTAATCATCTGGACTTTTTTATACTGTCCTCTGGTAATTTAGAAACATTTGTAGTGTTGGCTAGTCTATCTAATTAACACAGCACGCTTTATATAGACTGCCACTTTTTCATCGTTCTTTTTTGTTTTGTTAGCAACAACTTTAGATGCACTTGGAAATTGTGGGTATGTTTACGTTGATCATTTTATTTGATATAATTTTCTCCAAGTAATTCATTAGATGGCTACTGGACGTAAATCATCAAATTTGTATTTGATGCCTGTTGCAGTATATGCTGCATACGACATAAAGTTTTCAATTTTTTATGTGTTCGGATAGTGTTTGCCATTGTTAGTTTTACAGAATTTACTGCTACCATCAAAATTGGCAACTTCAATCTTGGTAAATATTAGCCTTCATAGTCTGAATAATGATGAATTGGTAGATGTAATCCAAGTTCATTAGTTGGTTACTTTGTTATTTATATGAAGTAGGCAAAGTTGTTTCTTTTGTCCTTGTATGTTCGATTTTCAGGCATCATGAACTGTGCTTTTTGGTTAAGTTTGGTTTTACTACCTATATGCCATATTGGGCAGGAAGTTTGTTATGAAAATACAATACAATTGCATTTTGGAAGTGTGCACATATGAAAATAATTCTGTTTGCATATTCCTTTAGTTGTTATCTGGATTCTGCATGCTTGCGTTTATTTTTACTCTGCACACTTCAATAAAACCAATTGTAGGAAAAGTAAAACCATCGAAATAGATTATGTGCTTGTTCTCCTTTAGATTGATATCCTCTTCTCTGGCCTTCCCTTCTCCCTTCATCATTGTTGAGATGTTCGTCAGGGCTGCTGCTGCACAATGCAGGCATGAATGGTGATAGGGCTTAACTGCTGCTTAAGAGGACCAACAATGCTCTCATGAACTCTATTGCGTTATTTTTAGATTATTCTACACAACCATTTGACTGTCATGTTCATTCCCGATGTTACATAAAAAGAAAATATAATTCCCTGAGAAAGCAATTATTTTCTTTAACTCCTCAAGTCAAACTTTATTGACTCTATATTGCTTGCAGGTGGTTTGAGTATGAATGACTTTATCGTAGCAGCTAGAATAGATCAGATCAAGACACTAGATCTTCTTCCAAAGAAGAGGATATGGGCATAATCATGGAACATGTCATCGTATTCTGAGGAGTATTTGACAATTACATTTTTCCTACCACAGCAAACAATTATGAAAGATGTTTCAATTCTTATTATTGTTCAAGATGCTGCTCTGTTTCTCATGAGATTCTTGAGTTCAAGCTTCAACATCTTTCATGATACCACTTCTAATGTAAATGACGGTTAACTGTTGCGTGATAATTTTGATTTTGTGAAATTCGATATGGTTGAATCATGAGCAGAATCATAGGTTACTGGTTGTTGATGCTACGTCGTTCTCAGAAAACAGATCAAGGAAATACTAATATTGTAACATGCATTGTCCACCGTCTCTTCCTAGAAAATGAAATTCTTTTTTTTTTTCTCAATTTTTTTGGTACCTCCACTGAAGAATTATGCATTCACTCATTCTGATCACTGGCTAGCATGTTGTTTAAAACATATTGATTAGTATTCTTATGGTGAATTAATTCTTCCATGACTAAAGGAACTTTCTGTTTAGTGTCTTACTTTGGTTTCTGCATGGTACTGCTATGGTCTAACTCTTACATTATTCAACTTTGCAACTCATTGGAAGCAGCAAGTATAATATTGAATAATTTTGGCACTTGGAATAGCTACATAGACAGATGAATACTTGTTGGAATTCTAGCTTGTTATTGTCATTTGCAGACTGATCTAGCCATATTCTAAGGTTTTATTCAATCATTAGCCGGTGATAAGATTCTCTGTTGTTAGGCCAATTAGTCCATAGTAATTTTTGTCGTGAATATGATTTGAACAAATTGTTAGCCACATCCTTCTTGAAGTTTGTCTAACATTTTCATAGAGCATATAGGAGGTATGTGAGTGCAACTTTCCATGGCTTTGTAATATTTTCAATGATGCAACTTGAATTGTAGTTGATCAAATTGAAGTAATCAACATCAGCAGAACAAAGCTATCTAATTTTTGTATACAAGGATAGATTAAAAATTATGAATTAGGAAAGAAGGAAGAGAGCAATTTTTCATATTGTTCGGTGCGGCACAGGAGGACCTGTCAAAGATGAGTTGTTGTCCAAGGATGTTTAAAATGCATTATTCATAGTATTTATTGGTGATGGAAATTTGTGCAGAAGCTTAATGTGTTTATTACTGAACAAGCTTGCTAATGACATTGCAAACATATTACCAGTTTAGTAATGAAGTCATATTTGAGAATCTAATTGGACAGCGAAGAATGGTTATAAGAATATTCCACCTCAATCTAGTATGTTACTTGGTCACTCAAGTTACTCAAAATAGTAGTTGAACCATCTACAGGAAAGGTATGGAATCTATGTTTGCAAGTCATGGCCAACTCCATAGGAGAACTGACCTGTTGATACATCTAAACAATTGACACAAAATAGTCGATATTAAATTAATGATCATAGGCTCATTTAGCCTCATCAATCAATTCGATTCTCATTTAATCCAAACATAGTTTAGAATTAAACCTTCTATGGTGTCATAGGTAGACTTTCCTACTTGTCCTTCAATCCAATATTAGATCAACTCAAACACCATTTTTCATGATCCGACTTATCGTACAAATAATATATTGAATCACTAATCTAAAATGTTTAACCTACTGGCCTGTAAATCAACCTAATTCTTCTCTCATATTCAACGTAGTATTAAACTGGGACTTTATGACAAAAAAAATCCACGGAAGTTTCTACATGTTCATTGTTAATTTTCAAGTGCTCTTCTAGTCACTTCTGCTATGCATGAACAATTTTGGTTAGGTGATGTGTTGCATGCCTTTGAAGCTGTCACAGAAGTGCTTTGACCCCTTGTGATGGTAACATGAAGTAGCAGTCTTGTTCTTGCTTCTTGCCAAAGTTATATCCATGATTCTTCCTCTCTTAATACAAGGCTACTCTTAATTTTCCTAATTGACTCAGTCCTGATGACAGGTGAAGGTTAACTGTTAGCTGCTTAACTTGTCTCCACTGCTAAGTTTTTTTATGAGGCAGATGTCAGTTGCAAACCTGAGCAAGTTGCAGAGCCAGAGATCATCATTTTGAGATCTGTCTTGCTTCAGCCTATTGGATAAACTTGTTGTGATGCATCCTTTCCTCGAGATGTTTGATGTCTTCATCAGCCTGCCTCATTACAAACTGTACTTGTTCCACATCTTTATGTTTGGCATCCTTGAATTGACAGAGAAACTGTGAGCCATTTCTCATGCCCTTTTGATGCACATTGCTAATGTCTCAAATTTTTTGAGTAGTTTTAGGTCTTTGTTTTCTGAGTCTTTGAGAAATGTTGAGCTTAATTTGCTGATGATGACTTGTGATGATCTCAACAAAATAGTTGTGCATCTTCCTAATCTCAGCTGTAGGACTTACCTGCTACCTGCAAAAGAAATAGGGATTCCTGGAACTTGATCGACTGGGAAATTGATTGAGCTGATGGATCACCATCTATCTAATATACCTGTCAGCATTTGACTTGGAACTTTGGTGACATCATTCAAATGTAGAAATATATTATTATTCTTTGACACACTCTTCACAACCACTGCTGTTATTATTGTCATTATCTATCATTAACACAAATCCTGCCATCCAAAAAGCTTAAGCTTTTGGGGTTATTTGTCATCTAATAGAAAAATTTTATCATAATATATTTTATGTACTTGTGCAATGTCCTCATCTATTTAGCTTTCACAATACAACACTTGAATCTTGTTTATGAAATATATAATGTAAATATATTATTTTATTTTCTCAAGAGTCTGCCTTTGGGATTATGAATCACTCCTATCAAAGTTTTTTTTTTTTTGGTAAAAGATAAATGATACAGTGATATGATGATTTTCACCAATTAAATTAACTACCACCTTCATTATTATTAAAATAAATTATGCATTTTGATTTTATCTATAAAAACTAAATCATTACATTAAGATTCGTTAAAAAAATATTAAACCCTTTTTCTAATCATTTTAAGTTTTAGAGAGCATTTAGAACTCAGAGTGGAGGTGCTATCACCATATCATCTTCATCACAACCACCATTTTTTTTGCCTCAAGTAGCATCGATGCTGTTAATGGTCCAATGATCCTAATCCTAAGAATTGTAGTAATAGTGCCGAAAAGGAAAAGAAAAATTAGTAACAGTGCTCGTTAGGGCAATCCACGATGTGGTAAGCATAAAAGTCGTCTTATCATGTACTATTTGTGCCTTTAACTACCGACATCACATGAGAAGGGCCCCCTGCGAATTGAATGATATGTGCCGAACGGGCTTCTTGCCCTCTTGCTTGATTTGATTCAATGCAAACCACGCCATGTGCATTCCCCGTCTTTCAAGCCATGGATTGCTGCCATCAGATTCTTCTTAGTGGATCGAAGGGAGGAGAGATGTGCTCTACGGCATGCTAACATCTTAAAATCGAGAGATACACGAACCTACGGCATGATCATGGGTCGGGCCCAATGTATGTCACGTACTCTTTTTAAATTAGTACCGTATTAAACTTTGTCTCATTAATGAGTATTTTATTAACATGATAAACATATTTTTTTTATCCTAGTTTGGGATTTGCGAGACTCGGTAGATGACAACTATTTGCGGTGGCATGACACTTTTGACTGGGTTCTTGTATACTACGTTTGTTCTTTGTGATCTCCATCCGCATGCCGTGGAAATCGAGTCGATGCTCACTTCTTCCCCAAGTTAAGAACAGTGTCCGAGTTCCCATGGTTTACTTATCAGGAGATGATTGAGACGTAGGAATTGGAAGAATGGGAGATTGAGACGTCGGACTTGGAAGATTAGAAGATCGAGACTCGATAGGTGGTGGCGGTCTTGGATAGAGATCGGAAGACGTTGCTCCTCCTATTTGTGTTTGTGGCTAGAATTCATCGCGTTAAAAGTCGGGCGATGTTCTCCGTGATCCTGATCTGACGGTCACGGAAGAGACTCCACGACGGCTTTTAATTATATTACGACGACCTAAAATGACACGCAGCGACACACCTGAAATTTTTTACTGAAATGGCATCAAAAAAAATATATTTACTGTCATCAGTAAAAAAAATTGTTCATATCCAAAAATAAATTAACCGAAAAAGAGAAATCCCATCGGATATATTTAAAATATGTAGAGACTTTTTCTGGGGCGGTACTTCTTTTTTTTTTGGTTGTCTATATTATATTTTTAATTTTTGGAGTTTGGACGGTGGGTGATGCACTTAACGGTGGCGGACGGCGGTGACGGGACCCGTGGGCTCACGAGAGAACCACGTGGATGCTTCCGGTTCTGATGCTGCGGCAAACGGGGCACGACTCGGCGGTGCCGTCGCAGGCGTCGCAGAGGCAGAGGTGGCGGCACGGGAGGAGCACCGCCGAGGCTGGACGACGCCGGCACGTGCGGCACGCGTGCTCGGTCTGGGCACGGCCCGGGTCTACGTAGGCCGACTCGGCGTCCTCGGCTGGTGGGGGGTCTCCGCACCCGCCCGGATTCCCCTGGGGCGCCGTCGCCGCGGTGGCCGCGGCGTGTTGGAGTTGGGCGTGGAGTGAGGCGGCCGTCGCCTGGTCCGCCATGGCCTTGGCTTGCCACGCCATCGACTCGGTTCGAAGGCGGGCGAGGCGGTCCTCGAGCTCGGAGCTCCGCAGCGCCGCCCGCTCTACCTCCGCCTCCTTCTCCCGCAACCTCCGGGCAGCCGACTTCTCCGCCGCGCCCAACAAAACCCGGTAGTGCTTCTGCCGCGTCTCTGCCAACGTCCGCTGCAGTTGCTCTCCCTTCCTCACGAGAAAACCAAGGACCGTGAGCCGAAGGAAAACCAGGGAGTGTGAGAACAAGGAGGCCGAGAAGGAAGGGAGCGTATACCTGGGCGTGGAGGAACTGTTCGATTTCGTCCTTCTGTTGATTGATCTGTGCGGCGAGATCTTCGAAGAGGAGGGAGGAGAAGAGAGACGAGGAAGCAGGTGACGATGAACACAGAAGCGGAGTGGACTGATTCTGGCTCTGATACTGGTTTTGGTCTCCGAAAGCGAGACGGAGGCCGGTGGAGACGAGGGGACCGGGGAGGGTTCGGAGCTCGGCGAGGCTCACGAGCGTCGGTGGCGGGAGGGGTGCAGAGACGGGGAGTGGCTGCAGGGAGAAGAGGTTGACGGGGTGGCGCTGCTGCGGCATCGAAGCCATTGGAACGCTCGTGACCTCCCTGCCCCGCTTCCTCGGATTCCCATCCGCTGAACACGGAACACATCCAATCTCAGCAACCTATACAACAATCGCAGAGCAACAACGATCGAGATGACAACAGAAACGGAAGCCACCTCGGGTGGCTCACCTCCATTGGCGAAGAACACCAGGGACTGATCAAGGAAAAGGGGTTCCATTTCCTTCGCCTCCAGCTCGCTTCTGCATCGACCCGCAGGTCATAAATCACCAAAACCACCCATCAAAAACCCAACTTGGCAAAGAAACAAAAAGTCAGATGGCCAAAAGAATCATCAAAATCCGAGCTTGACGCAGAGACACCCACCCATTTAGTAGCAGAACGTTGGAACGGTATTGGGCTTGAACTGCCATTGCGGTACCAGACGATAAAGAAGGTATGCGCGGAAGGAAGCGAGCAAAGAAGGCGGATTCGCAGAGCAGAGGAGGGGAGACTAAAGCAGAAAGAAGCGGTAGGATCAGGGCAAAGGAAGGAAGGAAGGAAGGCAGGCTCTCGGCCTCTCCTCTTCTTCGCTTCACTGCGCTCCGTTGTTTCGCACCCACCCACGCTTTTAGGCGACAGCAAAAAAAAGCGAGAGAGACGCGCTCGTAGCGAACAAATCAAAGGAAGACGGTCTTCGTCCTTTTAATGCTCTCCTTCCCACGCCTCACGGCTACGCACTTCAACTTTCTTTTCTTTTCTTTCTTTCTTTCTGTGTTTTTGGGGGGGGTTAATTAGCATTAAATCATCCCGTAATCGGAGATTTAATCGACTCAGCTGTGATTCGATTCCAAATCTTAAAGGATAACGAGGCAAGTAATGGAGACGAGGGGTAATTTTTCAGATTCACCCTTTGGAAGTTTAGAAATAGCGTATTTGTCCTTCAAACGCTTAATAGAGATAATGGACGTCTTGCGTCTACATCCTTCAAATATTTAAATCCTCAGTGTACGTCACTTTCTTTAGCATCCATCCATCCATCCATCCATCCCATTAATTCGTATCGATCATTACTCATCATAGTTGCCGGTGGATTCGAAATTAAATCATTTTTTAAAATTTATAAAAGATTCATTTTCTTTGAGTATTTGATTCCTTGGAGTACAAATTTAAATTTATAAAGGCTACTTGAAAAAATCAATTTATGAATTATGGATATTATTTTTGTCACCAAAACGAGGAAGATTGGCTACAATGATATATCTCCGAGCTTTTTAATTTTATCAGGATATAGAATTTATATATTGTTTTGTTTGGATGATTAATTATAACTCGTAGATTTTCTTGATTAATTCTAGTTTTTTAAGAATTTTCAAAGATAGCATATATCATGGTTGTCAGAATCAAATCAAAGATTAAGTCGATCAGCTTTTAATGTTTTGAAGGCACTGACTAACTTAACTGATAAAAATTTGAACACGAATCCCAACTAAGCCGCTTTCACCTTAACGAGAAAAAAAAAATCAAAGCTTTGATTTATTAGAATAATATTTGTTTCAGATTCAAACGATGTAATTAGTGGATGGAGTTGGTCGATCATATAATTCTCCATCCGATAGAATGAGATAAATAGCACAATCTGTGGTTTAGGTTGGTTTCAAAAACCATTTGTTCCTAATTTTAATCTTGCTTGGCTGATAGAAGATGGGTTTTAGTTCGTGAGTGATGCCTAATCGAAAACGATGACGTCCATCTCTACTCTTGCCAAAGAAGACAAGCAATTCAAAGTGCAATTTGCGGCCACAGATGCCGATCAACGCGTGCTTTTGAATTATCAATGTCCGTATTAGTTTTCACACCAAGGATCGACCGAGTGAGTCGTCATGCATGCAAGACAATATTTTTTATCTGCCTTTTTCGGCTTTTTTTTTGAATTATTTTTGTCTGTATTAGTTTTGAATTGATTGAAGGGTTCTCGAATGCTCAAAATAATATTTTTAATGCTTCAATTATCCCAATCAAGAAAACCAATCAAATCTTTGTTTCTTTTTTATTCTTTAAAAAAATTAAATTTTATCTTCGTCGTCGCTTATCCTTTATATATATATATATATATATATATTAGTTCCCATCAAACAGCAGTATCACATCCAAAATTAGATCTTATTGGCTTCCCAAATCATGAATATGTTTAGCAATATGTTCATGCTAATGGGATTTGTCCATATCAAGCTTATGTGCTCGATCTTATCTTTAAAACACACGGACATGGATTACGGTTCAAATCTTAATTATCCAGATCACAAAAAGGCAACATACAGTGATGCTAGCTTTACTATAATAGCCGAAGGTATATTACTTGGGAATAAAGGAATAAAATTCACATTTTAGTTAACCTCTTAACATAAAAGAAGGAAGAACTCACATACAACGGAATTCTTGCACCAAGTCAAAGCATATACAACAATATTATATGGGCCCAACTCCTCGCCACCACCACCACCACCACCTGCCTCTTTCTCCACAGCCATCTTTCGATCTTTCTCCATTGTCATGTCTATCTGCACCCGACCGCCACCGCATGGCAAGGGGAGAGAAGTTGGTGGCAAGAAATTAAAAGCTGTGTTGGTGGGAGGCGAGGAGGTAAAGATCAAATCGATGGCTGTCAGGGTGGGGATTTTTGGACCCCACCACATCGGTACAAAATAGATTATTATCTGCATCCACAGAGTCTCCATCTTTCATGCTCAACTGTTGCAAATTACGTGGGGAAGCAGTCCACAACTTCGAGTCATTGTTGGTGTCAGCTTCTCAGAAATGGACCATTCAACTCTTGTGTTTGCCCTCTGGTGGCTCTCTGCCGCGACACTCTCTCTTCCTTCCTTGCTTTAGCCACCAACTCGATCATCCCACCAATGTACACATTCATGTATTCACACACTCACTATTCCATCCATCACAGCCATTATACTCGGTGCCATCGGACATCCACAGATCTCATCTGTGGATGGGAGAACAGAAGATATGAATTATGAAGTAGAGGAAGCAGTATTTTTCTCGGCCGTATTGCGATGCCCTGAGGATTCGGAGCTGCAAACCTACATGTACCATCAAGGGTAGGTGATCATGTGTCGCCACAGCCATTTGTTGTGGACAAACCAACTACTAGATTGTCGGATGCACGTATAGATCAAGTACAAAACTTGTCGTGTTCTTATCGAGCCCATTCGCATCTTCTCATGTCTCTAATCTTTAGCAGAGACACTTGATTCAAGGAACACTGGGAAGGCTCATGTTCTCTCACTGGTGGTGAAGCTGAAGAGAAATCTGAGGCTTCCATGTAACTGTTTCACCTTGTGCAACATGAAAGCAGCACTTCACAGGCGAGACTGCTCGATTCAGCCGGCCGCTCACAGAGAGAGTAAATTGGAGACGAAGGAACACAGACTTTATCACATCCATTCAACGACCTTCTGGACTCTGCACCCAGTAAAATTTAATGCCAGACGCAGCTTGAAAAAAAGAGCACCCATATCATGTGATACTGTGATCGTACTTCATTGCAGCATCTGTGTTGATGTGGGAGGAGGAAAACGATTGCCTTGTCGCTCCTTCCACCAATATTTCTCACCAGTCGGATGGATGCCCTTGCTAAAGGCTTTTGACATTCCAACAGTTAAAAAGGCAACTCCAAGGATCCTTTTTCTTTTCTCATCTTTTTTTCTTTCTCTAGTTGTCATCCAAGTTCTGATAAAGGATGCTGCCGAGTGCAGAAGTCTCATGCGACAACTTTAACCACAGACTTGCTTTACTGCCACGAGAGAAGGTGGGAGAAACAGGCTCAACCTCCACTGCACAACATACCATGAAGACCAAAACACTGGTCAGTGGTTAGAGTGAAATAAACGCCAAAGAAATAGAAGAAACCGAACATTTGTTTTTTCCTTATCTCGGGTTTTATTTTGAGGAGAAAATTTACTAAGATGTCAGCAAAGCAGTACAAGCACAAAAGCAGTAGTATTTAGCTGCCAGAAGGGGGGCGGGGGTACCAATCCGCCTTTGCTTTGCCTCCACGCTGCCTCGACTTTGGCTGGCTTCTCCCCCCTTAATGCTATCATGCTCTCCTCACCCACCTACATACTGCACACATCCCTGTTCCCTCTGACATCTCCTCCTCTCTCGAGCCACCATTAATGTAACGTTACCGAGTGAGAAGGAGAGCATCTACACTCTTCTTTTCGTTGCTTCCTCTTGGATGGTTTGATGAGCAAGGTGGCAACCGGAAGCTTTACTTTTCCACCAACTTTCTAAGAGTAATTAGTGTAGCAAGGTCTTTATCCATGGATTAAGTCTCGATCAAAATCTCTCTCTCTCTCTCTCTCTCTCGACAGTGCACAGAGGACACCAAACCAAATATTATTTATCACTGAGACTGTGGAATATCTTGAAAGTGATACCTGCACAGTGAAATGAGGTGGGGGCTTCACTTCACCGGCATCTGCTTTCTTCCCAATAGATTTATCTCAGAGAACATTTATAATGGCATGGTCAGTGTGTTGGCCACAGTAACTCTTGGTTAGAGCTGTGGACCAACGTCTGGATGCCGCCATAGACAAACCTAGAGAGCATTCATTATATGGAAGCTGGAGAGCTGGAATCATGGGGAAGGAATGAAGAAAAAGACAAGTTGATGCCGATTGCTAGGTGACAATCTAGCTATTATAATATCTGTTGATGTATCCTCAGGGAAATCAGGACTGATTTAATTCTACTCTGGCAATCCAGGCTGAAGGCAGAACAAGAAAAAAGTTAATTAAAGACCATAAAAAAAAACTTGTTTCGTCCAAGATCTTAGATCTGGCTATCTTCTAATAAATTTTGGGATTTCAACCATATATTGTCTACTCATGTAATCAAAAGTTGGGCAGCTAACTTATGATCAGAACTGAAAAATTCAGATACTGGTCTCATATCCTTTCTTCTAAAGCTATGAATTCACTTAGTGCACAAAAATGTTAATCTATCACTGTCATCCACATTAATAATATGTAGGAGTTGGTCAATCTGCACATTCATCAACTTTAGTAAAATCACTTCCACATCACAGCAAAATTAGGTTAAGCTAATCAATACGATTTCGTTGGTCACCTGTCATGAAGTGGAATCGGCTTGCTCTTGTGATGTTTGATCTAATTCTTCCTAATTGCATGTTCTTCTCATGGGATATGTTCATCTCTATCTTCTTATCTATCCCACCAAGTCCTTTTTTGGCCATTGTTGACCAAAAAAAAGGCCTTATTATCACACGTCTTTGAAGCCATAATGAAACTCAAAATGCTATGACGATTGGGCTTGGAATGTAGCAAGAGACAAGCATCCCATACCTCATTCTTCTAACCTTCCATTCCCTGACATATGACCAAATCAAAAAGATCATTTGGTGGAACATTGTTAGGCTTAAAAGGCTCTTAGACCAGATTTTGACTGAAAAGGATTCAATCCACACTCACGACAGATGTCACAGTGACAGCAAATGCAATTACTGATTAATTGGCTAAGGTTTTTGACAAGAGAAGGTGGACATCTATCATTTCAGTGCAGTCTCTTTATCTTGTATGAATGCTTGTAACTTATTTGAATATATGTGCATGATGATCAGACTGAATAATCATTTAAATATTAGATGCACAAAAAATCATAATAACAAGCAAGCTTAACAATTCATCAACTGTGTTTTTTCTAGATAGCTATCATTTCAGTACAGCCTCTTTATGGTATTGTTTGAATGCCAAAACCTATTTGAATATATATGAATGATGATACATTGAATGATCATTTACATATTAGATGCATCAAATTCATATTAAAAGAGGCAAAGCTTAGTGCCTGTCCAAATAATGTTGATAAGGGAGGCATGGCAGGCATAGTATGATTCTTCACATGTAAATCTGAAACACTCCAAAAAAAAAAAAAATAGTTAGGTGTAAATGGTAATGAGAACATATCAAGACTTCCAGACAAATGAAGAAATGCATCAGCAGTCTAAATGGCTGTATGGTTACTTTGGAAGAGTCAGAAAGTTAGGCTGCTATTTTCCATCATAATTTGCTTGTCTAAAAACTACTGTGTTCCTCATTCAGTGCACCACCAACTAGTTAGGGATGACACCACTTTGAATGTAAGGTAGGTAGCTTTGGATTTTGATGTGCAAGCAACCAGGAACTGAATGAAAGGAAAAGGAGCATCGTTGAGAGATGAAGGCACAAAGAGAAAACCATCATAAGTTTATTGCAAAAGTTGACAATCTGCAAAGTTGGAACATCTTTATTTCCATGGTTGCTTGAATTTTTATGTACTCTATGGGAGTGGAGTTGGAATACAGATGGTCACCTTCTGCAATTCCTATTTCACCTATTCCATTATAATACGTAACCATACACATGGAAAATGACACTGGATACTAATTCTTACTGGATAGCTTTTTATACCCTCAGAATAATTAATCAAAAACCTAACATGGCCTGACAATGTTTCCTTAGGTTGGCTCTCCTTGACTTCAAAAAGCTTCTCTAACATGGCTTCTCAACCACCTAAGAATCTGAAATCTAAACTTGGAAGCCTTACATCACACTGCTGTACCTAGGACCATCAAATGACAGAATGTGAACATGATTAGCCTCAGAAGTCAGACCACCAACCATCCTTTGAAACTTATCTGATCAATCATTCATTTCATGCTAATTTGTAGTGCATAATCTATGGATAAACTTGCAAAAGAAACTGATGTCATCATGACAGATAGCTTAGATACCATTATATGTTAAGCACAGCAATAAGAGCCAGTGGCCAGAATGCAATGGCCTTAATATACTCTTGATGCCACATTGGCATAGGGGTGGCATGGCAGTCCTCTTGTATGATCAAAATCATCACGAGGTATCATCACATTAACTGCTGGTTTAGGAAGTGCTACACAACTCCTGTCCTATGACAATATAACTTAAGGCTATACCAACAAGATGCAGTTTCTGCAGCCACTTGGCTGATCAAAGTGCATAGTTCCACAAACACAGTTACTAATAGTAGGATTAGAAGCCCAAAATCATAGTGTCACGGTTTTGTTAATCGGGTACGGTCCTTGTTACCATATTAAGGTGATCAAGTAATTAATTTGCTAATGACAGCAAAAGATTCAGTAATTTTACAAACATACTGTAAAAATAACAGGAACTAACCCATACCTGCAACAGCTGGAAGAGCATACCCACGGATGTACTTATAATCTAATATTTTTTGAATCAGCATAGTGAGAATTCCAAGAACAGATGCCTGCAACAATACTGTAGAATTGCATCCAACAATAGTATGCATGCCAGGTTATGCTCCTTGGCTGCAATATTCATGGCCTTTGCTACTTCATCCCTTAAAAAAAAAAAAAAAAAAAAAAAAAAAAAAAAAAAAAAAAAAAAACTGCACCAATCAAACTCAGCCTACCTATGAAGATCAACGCCTCCAGTAGCTGCAATAGATTACCAAGATATTGCACAGTGATTGAGTCCATGATATGCCATTGTGGGACCCAAGGATCCCACAACAATGACAATCAGATATTGCAAAATATGAAACGGATGCTAATGGTACAACCGTACAAGGAATTCTCAGACCTGGGGAGATTACAGGTAGGTTTTCTCTTCTTCGTTATGAACCTTCTCATGACATTGGAATTACATACGCACGATCATAAAGATCTAGTGATTGATACATGGAACAGCTAAAATAAAGAACAATGGGCATCATCCTTGGTACACTAAATTTCAATCACTTCCTAATGAACTTCTTGTAAGCAGTCAGCAACATTCGAACCAACTAGCTACGAAATTAAGGCATGTCCACAATATAATTAGAGTCATGGCTGAGGTGATATACTTAAGTCATAATTCTGAAATTTGGCTGAGAGATGAGAACTGTGCTTTAATATTCCCAAAAGTATCTTCATCAACGTAGACAGTTGCAGACATCTTAGACAGAGAATGAAAAGACAAAGTTATCACACTTTCTGATTCTTGTTTGGTCATTAACTGATTTTCACTTCTCAAATGACTAGATGCATCTGCAACAATATCCATCTGGTCTGATGGCTGAGATTTCATGTCCAAGCAAGATCTCAGATCTTCCTCACTTTCTGCTCTACTCAACTTATTAATTAAGTCAGTCATTGCTGCACTTCTTTCGTGGCGCCATTTCATGATCTTTTTCGATCTTTGACACTCTTCATGATCATCTAGGTCATCAACATATGTTGAATTATCAACATGAATAAATTTTGCATCATGCAACTTGCTCAATTTCTGATCAATAAGGTCCCATGTCCTATTTCTCAAAACAGCAACTCTTTCAGAATCAGCTTTAAGCTTCATTTTAATCTCAGATACCAAATTTTCAGAAGAACTAGGACCAAATCTGGTCGGGTGACTGGGTTCAGTTCCTTCCATGATTGAGAGTGTTTCTTCCAGCAAATTGACATTTTCCATGTACCTATCAAGTGCCTCATTTTCAGCTTCAATATTTCGTTCAAAATGCTCTCTTAACTTCATAAACCTCCATTGGTTTATATCTGTTGCATCCTGAGACATTGCCAAGATCCTGAAGTCGTCAGCAAAAAGTAACTGGAGCTTATCAGCAATTTTGAACAAATGACTGCAAACAATGACTATACCTTCCTGGTAAGAGGTCTCTTTGTCCGTAAAATATTGGCAAAATTATTAGAAAGCTGCCTGAGTGAATTAAGTCTCCAAGAAGCCCTGAACCATTAAATGATTAGACAATGCTAACAAACAGCCATGTTAATAAATATTTTTTCCATGTCCTGGATTTGCACAACTTACCCAGTTGTAGACACATCATTTGATGGTTGTTCCACTGATATGGAACTAGAAACTGGTGGTTTGTCTGGTAAAATACCATTCTGTTTCAGAACTGTTGTATTTGCCCTCAAAGCAAGATTGACAAAAGTGAATATTAGTAAGAATATCATTAATTCAACCCAGTAAGGTATTTTTATTGAAACATCATAACAGCACATAATTGTTCCATTTATTGAAATATCATAACAGTGCATAATTGTTCCATGTGGTCAGTGAGAGAAATTGTTTCATGGTGATCTCAAAGAAACAACAGTGATGCAGCTAAATAGTTAAAGAGGTTCAATTTTGTGATTCATTACTAATTTCTGCATTAATTTATCAGCGTACCATGAATATGACATGGATTTTCGGCTTTGGCACAACAACTCTTACATGATTGGAAGGGGCACCTACAAAAGCAATGTCAAGCCTCAACAAAAGTCCATGGAACAAAAAACCATACGGACACCATTATACTACCAAAAAAAAAAAAATACCAAATTCCCAATAGCTTGATGCAATGAAAATTATTAGCTTAACAAATAACACAAATTTAATGCACATTCTAAAAGGACAAGTTTAATTTGCTTGATTACTTTATCCATTGGTTGCTTCCTAATGCAAAGATGTTGTGCCCCTTCCTCTAGATTTGAGTTCAGGGATGCGTCAGAGTTTTACTCTACGGTCACATGAGATCAGACGACAACCAAAAGTTCAGGAGAAACAACAGAACAAGAAGAACAAGAAGAGAAGACTAGAAAAACAGAAAGGAGAAAAGGAAGGAGTTGAATAAAATAAAGATTTAGAGAAGAAGAAGAGAGAAAGGGAAGGCCGAACAGGTCTGATCCCAGGCTAGGTGTCCATCTCCAACAAGTGGTATTCAATGAACCCAATAATTCGAGTACTAATACAAATCCAACTCAATATCAGGGGCACAAATGCTAAAAACTGGAACCATGAAGTTATTGCATAGTATATGGATTCTCAATCCATACCTAATAAAGAAATACAAACATCCAACACTCAACCTGATATCCAATGAGAATATGATGGCTCTTGGATTAGGATCCATGTTTATATTTTCCAATTCCTTGATAGACTTGGACTCTTACTCAAACTGTATCTTGTCCTTAAAGGTTTGAGTCCATTGGAACATGACTTAGGTTATATGAAAGATGACCCAAAGATTTGTTAGACTCCAGATTAGCATCAACCCAATGGGTAGGCTTAGGTCAAAGAGAAAAGAATGAAAAAGGTAATTCAAAGCATGAGGCTCCCACTAATGCTGAAATAAGGTAGACTCAATGTACGCAAACTTTCCCCTACAAACAAAGTCTGGTCATAAAGGAATAATCTTACTGAAATGCCAAAGCTTGCACTCTCAATGCCTGAAATTTGGTCAAGCTTTAAAAAAGATCAGCATGATACCCTAGTATGTTCTGAAGTAAGAATGGAGCTTATTAGATTATACAGAAAGTGGCTACATATCAGTTATCATGTCCAGCAATTACATCCTGATGAAAGAAAGTGACCAATTGACAAACAACTCTACCAAAAAGAAATGCAACATTAGGGAATCATAAGGATTACAACCTTTCCCCATTAAAAAACAAATCTCTGATCTAATCATTGTTATTCCTCATTTTGTTTCACATGTTCTTCATCTGAAACATCTTCCTAATTTTTTTTATTACTGTCTTCAAATTATGCATGACTACATCTCTTCATTATCATACTAAGAATAATATGTTACTACCTTAACACACTTTGTAACTCAAAAAACTAAAGGAGCAAGCACATCAACCTAGAACGCGCAACATTGCCACACTTGATACACTTCGGTTTGTTGAGTCCTCGGAGGCTTGGCTTTGGCAATTCATAGGAACCAGGCTGTTGAGGTGTTGTGTCGCCATTTGTGGCTGTGATGGCGATGATAGAGTCACCAATCTTGCTAATAGAGACAGGAGATGAAGAAGCCATGTGACCGATCTCGTCCAAAATGCAGAGCTCCGAAATGAAACTGCACAGTATACAAAAAGATGAGAACAAGAACCAAATCAACACATGATATGCAACACTATTCACCAAGACCGCATACACATGCTAAGAAAGAATGACAGGACAGCAAAGTCAGGTATGCATCATGGCAACGCCCGAGTTAAGAATTAGCTTAAACCATTTGCTTGGATTGCAGTAAGCCCCAAATTCCACCATAGCGTCGCTCATGTGCCAGAAAGATTTACAAAGCTACCCTGCCTTACTACACTTAAACCTTAATAGATGAGAAGAAAACGAAAGGTCTGTTTGATTGGGGAAGAACAATGCTATAGTTCTTTCCGCAGGGCACAAACCAACATCGCGTTTAGATCAATCATTCGAGCCGTACCAACGGACTAGCCATGGAGATTCTCACTATCTAGACGAGTGCCCTGAAGGATTAGCCAGTTCTATTGAAACAGAAGGGACCCGCTCCTCGGTTCAATAAAAAAAAAAAAAAACTGAGGGGCCAACGGATCCATTATGCAGTGCGAATATCCAATTCGATCCACCGGCCGCCTGGTGACATAACTTCCACCCCTAAGCACTAAACGGGCGAAAGAACAAGAGAAGCGAGAGCGAGAGAGACGCACCGGTAGCGAAATCGAGCTTGGTTGTGCTTCTACGATCTTGGGGTCCTCATCATCACGCAGAAACCCTAACCCTAACAAAGAATAGGAGCAGTTTGGAAGGAGCGGTCCACCGCCTCCAGAAAGGATGGCCGGTGGCGGCGAGAGTCGCTGTTAAATGGAGCGCGAAACAAATTAACGGTGGATGTGGCTACTACGAATCAGGCCTTTCTGTGACCTGTCCCGAGTATGACGCGTGGCGCTCGTATCAAGATTGGGTCCGGGCAAACCGATTTGGATCCAAGCCGGACTCGAGGATCGCCATCCATCGATTGGGTTATTGCAATTCCATTACATCGACAAAGTATGATTAATTTCATCGAGGCGTTTGGACTTTGACTGATGAAAACGTTAAGCACCAGATCAAATTTAACTGCCTCGTTTATTCAGACTTAATGCGAAGCATTCCACGGCGGCGACAGGATAGAGAAGATAACGGTACAGAATTTGTCATCCGTCAATCTCCTTGGCATTCAAATGCCTACATCGTAAAAAAGAAATAATCATCAACAATTATACAAAACATTTCTTTCGGAAACCAACAAAAATTTCCTGCTACATGGTGGAGACTGCAACCGACGAGTATAATTTTACATCTTGTAGTAAATGAGGTTGTTCATCGAGTTTGAGGGCCGAACAGCAACAAGATTGGCTTCCCAAATATGAAGGCAAATGCAACGACCATATATGACCAACCAGTGAACCATGAGAGGCCAATAAACAACGCTAGATTAAATTTTAAGCTTTAACCAGCTTCCTAAGCATCCTGTCATGCTTCAGCATGGAGCTCACACTCTCGACGACCAAGACAGTCTGCAAAAGTGCAAGCGATCATGTAATGTCAAGCAAATATGGGACATAATCCATGTGAAAGTTGTCAAAACAATATCAGCACTGTATGTCATCTACTCTACATCTTTTGGTTACAGCTTGAAGGACAAAACGCCATTTAGTAAAATCAGATGATTGAGATGAAGGGATTTGATAAGCAGCAACATCGTCATACCTGCAAGCATGCATAAGCAAGACCAGTGGCAAAGTAGAAATTAGCATTTCCTGTACCCTGTTAAGATTTCAATGACCATCAGTGATAGAACGAAAAAGAAAGAACTTGTACGGTGAACAAATAGGAGAAAGAGAGAGACAGAGACCCGCCAAATCCACAGGTTGTGCATAACAGGGCTGAGAAGAGAGACCCCAATGTATCCACAAAACAGAAAGAAAGAGAAATGCATATCTGCATGCAAACTTAACTGTCATTACATGTCAAGTTTCAAGTCAGGACTAAGGAGATGCTGAATATGAACATTACCTGCTAACTCATTGCAAAAAAGTGCTAAAAGACCCAAGTAAAGAGCTGAGTCACCGACCTCCAAAGTTGAACAACGTGAAAAAGTAGAGTCAATATTCAAATGAATGAAATATGATAACACACACATGAAATTACTCCTAAATTTCAACTTCAACATTTGAGTAATATAAAGAAGAAGAAAAAAAGGGAAGAAAAAAAATGAGGAATTAGATGCAAAAATACATTGTCTTTTCACATAATAAAAACTCACTAACACCAATTGTTAGAAAAATGAACTTTTCCCCCCTTCCACCAGTATTTCTCATGAGTGTTTGTGCCTCCCTCAATATCCAAGATTTTCTAAACCAGGGCAAGAACGATACTTCAGGGCTCTCTATGCTGCATTTGTTTTATAATATATATATATTTGCACGAAATCATTTCTAGTGTTTAGCCAATTTGATCAAGCTGAAGAATGTTAGACAAAGTTGCTCAGAGGTATTGAACCACTATTCCTAGATTTAGAACTATGCCCAAGCTAATCCTTAGTGGCAAGGCTTATCTTCCCAGTCTGCACCAATGTATTGATCAACTATCGGTATAGTATATACTGAGGCAAACTAATGTACCATATGTCATAATGGTAGAGCATATTGATGGTATGATAAAATTACCAAAAAATAGCTCCAAAATTTTCTGAAAAAAATTTAGATTAGGATTTTTAAGTTGAAAATAAATATAAAATTAGTTTATTTTAGCAAAAATAATCTAAATTAGAAAAGAATAGTAACATATATCTTTTTTGGGCCTTAAGGAGTAACTTTGTGGTACGTTTCGTTATTGAATTATCTACAAAGAAATAATTTGAATTATTAGATTATTTTTTAAACAACTTGAACATTAAGATTCAAATGAATCAAGTAATCAATCGATAGATATACCTGGTTCTACCATCAAAAATGAACAACGAGACTCCGCGAGCGATGGATTGGGGTCCTCAATCCTACATATCTATATATCAATTTGATATGTTTATTGAAACTAATCCTGAAATTAATCACATGACATAGTATACTGATACACCATATGTTATTAGTGTATCAATGTGGTGATGGTCGTAGTCTGATCACCTTGAACCACATGTGTCTAAGGCGGCTCTTAAGGCAAGGACAATTGTGACATATATTGGTGCGGAGCATGGAAAATGTCAGAACTTCTACTTTCGCAACTAATTTGCTGCTCCATATTATAAGATCGATCACCATACTGTTTCTCGAAGAAGAATGACCAACTATCACCGTATTGTTGTTGGTCGTAAGATTCTTTATAATACGATGAGCTTCGCTCTGTATCTATCGTGTGGGCTATGCCGCATTTGCTTAAAATTATCCACTGTCTTCCCTTTCCCCTTCTGTGTATAAACTTGATCAATACCTCGTCGAGCTCCATAATCTAAAATCTTGGATGGCATATGTAAAATACTGCTCCTCGGTTTATACACCACCCTCAAATTATGTAGATAGGACCATCGACTCCCCAATGTCATCACCATTATCATCAGTCGAGACATTACTATCCATGTCGCTGCTATGTCTCTGGATCGAGCAAGTTATTGAATGCAATTAAGAAGGCGTCATGTCGCCCGACTCAATTGTTTCCAACAGTGCGGTTGATGCTACCGCCTTCCTCTTTGCCTTTGCCTTTGCATGTTGGGCAGACGATTGTGACGGTTGAGTGTCTTTAGTTTCTCGAGCAGTTTGACTCAATGTTGTTCGACTCCTTCCATCACATTCTGATCGATCGGGATCTTCCTCCTGTTGGGGATACACTTCCTCTTCTGTTACCGCGATGATAAAATGCGAAGGACGTAGAGGATCTCTTGCCTCATCAAGCAGAAGATCTGATGAAAATATGAGAATGAGAAAGATGTGAGTGAAAAAGAGTTTGAGGGTGTCAAAGAGATTAAAAAAGTGAAATGAGCTGAAAGAGGGGAGTGGAGAGGGTTTGAAAACCCTTTCCTATAGTTCAAATGGTCAAATTGACCATTTGAAACAGGGCAATCCCAGCCCTTGATCAATAATAGTCGGATTTCAATCATTACCGACCAAATAAAAACCTTGTATCACTCGATATGAGGTCATGTAATGTGTACCGCCCGATATAGGACAATCCGTGTACTAGTCCGAAATGGGTTGAACCCTTTCCTATAGTTCAAATGGTCAAATTGACTGTTTGAAATAGGGCAATCTTAGCCCTTGATCTGTAACAGTCAGATTTAGATTGTTACCGACAAATACAAACCTCGTATCACTTGATACAAGGTCATGTAATGTGTACTACCCCATATAGGGTGGTCCATGTACCGATCCCTAATCGGACTAGTATGTATTACCCATACCGAATGATACACCACAGTAAGGCAAACCTTCCTTGGTAGTCACATAAACATGAGTTAGTAACAACACACTCATTAAATCTCACATAAGATTGCCTTTTCAAGAGTTAGTCACATATGTATAGCATGTGAAGGCTTCTTCAGACAGGCAAGGCTGTTAATACTGCATCAATCCAAACAATTCAGTGCTGAGAGCCAAAGCCATTAGAGGAAAAGCAATCAAAGTGGAACAGAGATTTACAAATCATTTTGAAGCTATGTTAACTACGCTGATGGTGAGTCCAACACTACCATCAGACTTCTAGTTAATGGAAGCAATTATAATCAGTTAATCACCACAGTTTGAGTCCTAGTAAATCAGCTACATCTGTTAACATGCAGAACAGCCAGCTAAATATTGGACACTCCAAATAAATGCAACATTTATCATAAATGTATTACATAATTTTTTTATTGTCATACTTATGCTATACTATTGATTATCTTTTCGAAAATTCATATAAATATGGTGCATCAGTAGCTAGTATGCAATAACCAATTTTCAAAATGAAGAATAACTTACTGAGGGATAAGACTTTAGCATTGAAGAGATAGCAATATACACAAACGCAAGGAAGCACGACCGATGTTTCAAACGTATTGCCAATGGCAAAATCATGAAGAGTATATTGACATGAAAAACTATCAGGAAGAAGTTCCTGAAAAAGTCAAAGACCTCTGCAAAGAAATACCTGCATTCGTTTACTACACACATGAGCAAACATGTAATACAAACAAAGTAGGATACACATAATAAAATCTTTAATAAGCTTACCATAAAACACCTATATTTGGTGAAAGATCTTCAACAGTAAGAATAAATCCATACGTTCTGTCAAAAAAAAAGAAGAGAAAATTAAGATCTGCAGAGTGAAGACAACCATATATCAGCTATCTTTTAACAATTTATGCTAAGAGACCATCTCGTGGTAAATAGAAATCAAACCGGATTTATTAATCTCTAAAAAACAGCAGATACGATGGGACTGTCAAAGAAGTGCAAAATTAATTTATTATTCATTTTCCACCATCTGAATTGGTAGTTTTATTTCAAGAAATTAGGTACATCCCACTAAGGTGATTGACGTAAACATCTGTGATCATTGAACACTTATAAGCTTTAACTTCAAGAGCGGCAAAAAGCCCATCAACCAAGGATAGGCGAAGTGCCCAATAGCATCAACTAGTTTCTAAGGTAGTTGCAGCACCTCAATGGATGAGATAAGCTTCAAATATATTAGAAAGTAGAATATGGAACATCAAAATTAACTAGACAGCTTTTGTTTTACCTTTATTTCCTTTTTCTAGGAAAACATTTATTACTTTATAATGTGATTTGGAGTAAGAAAGAAACACCAAATTAGCCAGTTGGTTTTTGCTTTCTCAAGGAAACAGCATTGATTACTTCATACACATGGAATGTTACCAACCCTGGTGGTATATCTACTTGTAACTTCACCATCCAAGAATTTTAAAAGAAATGCCTTATACATAAACACAAAACCACCCAAATGCATTTTATTTGGTTTTCAGGCTTTTCAAACTTCAATAACAAGAACTTGGTGTGATAGCATTGCCCATTGGGATGAACAGCTCACCTTTGACTTACATATTGACAGACAGAAGTTTCTGATTAAGAGGTCAAATACTAATGAAAAGTCAATGGAGATGCATTTTGGTAATAAAATACTAATTACAAATTCATTCTCGAATTTAGTGAGCAGAATTATTGAGAAAAAATATTGCACTGTTACGTAGTCCAAGCCAAGGTAATAAGTTGTATGTCAGGAAAAAATGTACTGAGAACTGCCTAATGGATGGTGTATCTTACTTCCTGAACATTTCTGATAGGCCCCCAACATCCTTGAGTGATATACTACTCAACAATAAGACAAAGCACAACCATATGAATACCCACAATACAAAGTGAAGAACTTGAACCCATGAGAACATATGAATTGCATTATCTGTCAGCTTTGGTGCTTCAGAATTGTCAGGACTCTCATTTAGAGCACAACTACTGCTTGCATCAGAAGTTTTATGTAGGAACAACTTTGAAGGAGGAGCATCCAGACCATATCCTAATAAAAGAATGACCTGAAATAAAGTTAACCAACGAAAGAAATGGTGAGATGATTATTTTATTGAGGAAGAAATAGCCTGCAGCATAAAACTAATATGTGAACAAAAAACGAATACCGGCACAATCAGGATGATTGGATAAAGAGATAAGTGTGTTGCAAAAACCCATCCAAAGGCTGCCAATGGTGCTATTCCTGTGAAGGGCAGAGTTCTCTAATTTCCAGCAATAAGAATATGGAATTTTTTTTAATTAACCAAACAAGAGAATGATATAACAGCCAAAAGATCAGCAGTTTCAGAACCCTACGACATTTTCCCATGCATGAGAAATATAACAATGTTTTAGGCATGCATAAAAGTGAATCACAAAATTTGCATGTGCATATTGAAACAAGGAATATATCAATATTGATCAAGCATTCACTTAAACTACACAATAAAAAGAATAGGTAGCATAATCCTAATGAAACTACTCAACCAAAATTGGCATTATAATAATCAAGAAAACACAAGGATAATGCCTTTTTATCCCAAAAGGATAGCAAGAAGCAGGAGCTGAAAATTTGAGTTGTCAATTTTATTATAACCATGTTGACAAATAAAGGATCCTAAATGTATATTATATATACTTACAAATGCAAATATTCAGGATGTTTGAAGTCCACTTGACTAGGTAGGAAATCTAGTGGTGACACTAGATTAGTCAGAATATATTTATAAACAACTACTAGTTGATAGTTTCAGGTCTGAAGAAAGAGATGATAAGCTTCTAAATACCAAAATGACATAAGGAGTAATCTAGGTGTGTCAAACAAACAATAAACAGAGAGACAAACATAAATTGAGCAAAAAGTACCCACAACCAGGAAAGATCTACAGCCACATGGAGTAAGACTGCTGATATGAATAGAACCATGTATATGTAGTTCAGGGTACATGTCGGGCAAAACGTAGAGTATAGATAAAATATAACCAACAGTTTATCCCTTCAAATAAACCAACAATGATAGAATTATTGTGGAATATCATAATTCAAATTTAGGCTTAAATGAATTTAGCATCTGTTTCATATATATTACTAAAAGGTATAAAATCTTGTGCAAGGTACTAAATATGCTGTATATAAAAATATTAATATACAACTAATAAGTTGCTCAATGGATGATTGGCATGCTCTGATTATAAAAGAAACATTCACCAAATTGAAGTTTATCTTAGGATGTCGGATCTCAAGACTACAATTATTAGGGCATAAAACAGGAATTACGTGAACAAGCTCCATAGATTGCCATGACAACCATTAAATTATCAATTGGTGATGTAGACGATCCCATGCAAGTGACTATCGTTAGTGGATTCCAAAGATATACAAGAGAAGCAAAATCTCCAGGGTTCACAATTCCTGAAAGTATTAGATAAACAAAATTAGCAAAACTTAGCATTAGCTACTTATTGTGAACATCATAAAAGCTAGAATACATAAAAGCTAAAAAATAAGAAATTGGGTTTCCAAGAACATTATAATAGCTAGAATATATATTTTGTCTACCATCTGGCATCCAATGGGAGATATGTATGATTTGAATGAAAAAGTCACTGCTAGATGAAGGCCTAAATATGTGTAGAGCAAACATGCTAGGTAGCAGAATCTAATTTGAGCAGCATATTCTCTTCATCTCATAGTGTTCTCTTCATTTCATATTGTTTGCCCAGTAAAATGAACTTTTTGAATGACAACTCCCCTATATCCTTTGTTCTGTCAATTTGTTTTTTGTGATGGAATTGCTTAATTTATACACAAGGCTCATAAATCTTTCTTCTCATTAACAATTTTCATGCTGCAAGTTCTGAATAAAATTTTACTTGTCCAAGGAAAAGGGAGTATTATAACTACCACTAATCCATACAAGCACACTACTCACAAGAAGGATCATGGAGGATAAATTGACAACAATTATAAATCAGGACAGTGAACAAACTGCTCTTGCAGCAACATGACGTTTTAAACGCACCTGAAGCTTCTACCACCTTCGAGAGGTTCAGAACCTGAAAGCTCTTGTGGCGTGACAACAGAAGCTTCTGACCAGTTGCACGGATAAGTATGGCAGTAATAAAATCTACAACCACAAACATCAAACTGTTTTTGCATTGATAAGCATTAAATATCATACTTTACAATACAAAAACCACCACAAATAGAGGCTAAATGGAGAAGGCTTCTAAGAGATGTCAAAACAACAACAGTATAGCAGTTTTCAATTAGATCAAAAGATAAGGAATTATCTGCATGGATCAAACAATTGAAGAAAATATATGCTTCAGATCTTATATAGTAATATTTACATCACAGTTGATGCGACACCTATCTGATTATAAAAAGATAAAGCACATTGTATCATGATTTTCTAAACCATTCACATGCACAACCTCATGACGTAATGTTGTTTAATGGCTCCCCCGGTTCATCAAAGTAAAGGTCAGTAAACTCATTATGCCATTGGGTCATACCAGTCTAATGATGAGAAAAAAGAAATAGCCAACGCAATTAGTCATGGCAATATGCCACGATAGAAAAGGAAGCAGACTTACAAAAGCATAACACATGAGATTTCATCATTAACTAATAAAACATAAAAAAAACAAGTTTTGTAGGTATCTATATGGACAAATACATAATAATATGAAGTTATTTTAGTTAATGCACCAGACAAATTATTACTGGACCAAAATTTAAAAAAATAAATGAAATGTCACCTGCAATAAAAGTGAGGAGGTCGCCCTTCAACTCTGCAAAAGTGAATTCCAGAAGAAGAATGTTAAAGAAGACTAAATGTCTAGATGTAAATGGAATATCTAAACAAATAATGAGTAAGCCCCATTATTCCTCCAACAAGGAAGAAATGAAACCTATATATCTTCAATCATGTCTCGATGTAAATTGCTTTTTGTATGCTTCCATTTTCTTGCTTAAGTGGGAACATATAAGTTCTAGCTTATTTTGTTTTTAAAAAAGTGAAAAACATTAGTGTTTGGACAATAAAGTTTCATAGGAAAGTTTAACAGCACAGAAGCCACTTATCAAAGCAGAATCTGTACCTTCTAATAGTCAACTGCCCAAGAAATGATAATAGCAGAGGGGAACCATGGTACATTGAACCTGAAAGAAACAAAGTTGCCAGAGTAAGAGAAATGACAAATAGAGAATATGGACCACATTCTTCCTCATCCCATTAAACCCATGAAGCCTATTCTGTAAAGGGCACTTAAACAGAACAGATAACATAATCAGGTAATGACTTAAGCTCAAAATAACAAGCTATGGTGTGACAGCAATTGATCCTAGCACTAAGAGTTTATGGCCCCTAAGCGGACACAGAAAAACAGGAGAATCTAGCACACAGCAAGCAGCAAGCAGCAAGCTCCAGGTTCCAGCAGAAATCAGATAGCTAATTAAGACGCAAGAAAGATTCAAACAATTGAGTGATTTTTAAGCATTCCTTTTGTGGAGTATTTGAAATATGGGATATTAACACAGAGATCTTCAGAGTAAATACATTCCCATAAAGAATACAATGGCTTATTACAGCATTTCATGTGAAATATAACTAATAATGGTTTACCAGAATATAATAAAATAGATAATTAGATTGATTAATCTCTTGTACTGACTAAAATACAGAAAAACATCTGAATAGGTTAGCACGATGTTTGCAACATAAGATTATTGATTATAAAATGTCCACTTTAGTGACACTATTAAGGAAGCATCATGAAACACCAGCAACCAGTTAACTGCTTATCATCTTTGGATTACATAGACCTCTATTCAAGTGGTCATCTATTCTAACATCTGTTGCCCTAGGAGTGACAGAAATCCAGTAAAAGTAACCTTTTCTCAGAGGTAAATAAAAAAGAGTGTTAAAAAACTGTCCTAGAAAATATTTCTGTCAGATGTAACTTTGCTTAACATTTGCCAAATGGGATTTTCTCTTCATTTCCTGTGCATATGATAAGAATGGATAGGGTTCAATCCTACAAGATTATGATTTGTACTCATAAAACCATACAAACTTAGCTGAATATGATGATATGCTTCTCATGTTAGTAATCACTATCATTCCCTACATCAACAAAGTCTAGAATGTAAATCATTGTCTTTATCAATAACAAACAATTTCTGTCAAATATAAGACTAGCGCAAATATTTGCTTGCTCATGACCCTCATCTTTGTTGTTTTCAACAGTCATCCATTTTCATAAAAGAAAAAAAAATCATAACAGTGGCCGTCTATCTCAGATATGCTCATGACTATGAATCTTAATGTTGAAGATTGATTAGGCATTAAAAAGTTCAGAGTGGTAAAATCAAGTCCTTCATAAATAAAGAAAGCATACAAATGCATATTCCAACATTCAGTTTGATTAATCTAAAATATTCCCTAAGGAGCTATCTCATTATATTATATAGCACCTGATGAGATTTTTTTTTTTTTTTTTTTTGAAAACTATCAGGCATTCACTCATCCATGAATTGTAAATGCTTTGACCAAGGTTTTCCACTTACATTATCTGCAAAACCCACCAAAGGCAACCTAGGATGACTATTACTGAGTAGTATGCGTACTGATAGGTTCGCCTCTAGTGCTGTCATCAATATATTCTCTGATCATTCAGCTTCTTCTGCTATAACTCATCGAGTGTACTATGGACAATTAATATGTAAAATTCAGAAACATCAAATTTGATACGAACCATGCAAAATCTGTTTGCAAAACGTCACAAGTGACGATGGCACACAATAAGAAAGCTCTTATCACCAAAAAAACACCAAAATCAACCAGTGCTAACTTAAGATTAAAACTTCTTGGAACCAAAAACCCTAGGAAGGCACGGGAACCTGAGTAGGGCGACATGGACGCCTGCTTGAGCCAGTAACCTTCCGCCACTGCTAGAAAGAAACGAAAATAAGAGAATGTACGCGATGATAAACAAAAGAGAGAAACAGAAGAAATAGAGGAACGGAGATTGTGCTTCATACGGCGGCGGAGGCTGGTGAGAGGGGTGGCGACCTCAGGGCGAGAGCCGAGGTGGAGATCCTTAGGGAAACATAAGAGGAGAAGGAGGCGGAAGGCAATCGCCGCCGCCGCTAGGTTCCAATATCCTCGGATCCCCGCCATAGCTGCTCCTCTGCTCGCGATCGTTGCGAGACAAACAACAGTGGCAGTCGCCGAGCCGAGCCGACCCGTGCTCATACCCACACGCAGAATAAAAGATAACAATTAATCACGTAATTACCAATGATGCCCCGCTCATGTTGATGTGTGGCTAATGATCATTGGCTGCCAAGCAGCCCGGTCCTACTTGGCCTGAGGCCTCTAATTCACAACTCGAACCCGGTCCGGCCGATCAAAATGGGATCGAATCAGACCGACCATGTTGGCAGCGGTCCATTAAACATAGACCGTGTCATGTGGTTCTCACGGGGGCGAAGAACTATCCAGAAACGCCGGGAGAAATCCCAATATATCGGCGATCATAGAACCACTACATAACAGTGTCACTCGTGAGTTCTCGCTGCATCTGTCGTCGTCGGAGACATTTCCCCGGCCTATGGCGTTCTCTCTCCTCTCCGCCGCCAAGTCTCTCCTTCACCCCTCTCAGCCTCGAACTGCTCCTCCTCCTCGCGCTGGCCATTCTTTTCCGCTTTGGAGCCTCCATGCCTCGCGGAGGAGCGCGCTCAGAGTGTCCTCCTTGAAATGGGAACCATCCAAGGTCTGGTACAATGTCTCTTTGCAGTTCTACTAATTCGATACACTTCATCTTCCCGCACCTATTTTCTGGTCTTATTGGATGCAGGTGGCTCCGCAAGCCGATAGGGTCCTCATTCGCCTCCAGGAGCTGCCCGAGGTTGTTATAATCCTATGTTTGTTGTTGTTGCTAATATTTTCTCTGTGATTTGAGGATGCAATTGAGATAACTTATGGGACAAGAAACCGAGGGTTAATGCTGTACTTTGTGTTTTTCCGATCCCTCTATTATATGCAAGTTTTGGTTCATTCTACCGGCCAATTACACCATCGCCTCTACCCGAATTGCTTGAAATCTGATGGGTAGCTTTCGGTATTCGGATGCATTTGGTGATAATTTGGCACGTGAGACCTAGACAGAAAGTATTGTCATCCCGAATGGTCTTTTTGGGATCAGCAATTTTTTTGTTCGAAAATGTGATTGACTGCTTAGATAATTTTAAATCCATTTACTCCGTGCCTTTGTTGATAGAAATTGAAATTTTGTTTGTGTTCTTTAAACTGTTCAGGGGCCAAACTATCAAATAAATTGTATTAGTTGCATAGCAGTTCCCTATTTGAATGTTTCAGCACTTACTTCTCATTGTTTGTCATACTTTGTGATGGGTAATGAAACAGTCTAGGAGATGAAATAACTATTCCTGCTTATGCTGAAATTACCAACTACAATGTTCACTAATCTTTGAGGTAGGACTCGTATATCGTAATAGATTTTTATTTGAAAGCAGCAAGAACATAAGTTGGAAAAACTAGTGAGCAAATATGTTTCTGAAAAGAAAAACTTTAGCTACCCGGTTCTTTATTCTTACTGGAAAATATCTTTGGATCAGAAATCTGCCGGTGGAGTTCTGCTTCCAAAATCAGCTGTTAAATTTGAGCGCTATCTAATGGGCGAGGTAATGGTCAAGTGATGCTGCCATGTCATTTCTGCTAACTGTCAGTCCTTTAAATGTTGCTCTACCTCTTGGAACAGGTACTGTCAGTTGGTTCTGATATTGCCGAGGTGGAAGCAGGAAAGAAGGTACCATCTCCGAGGTTCATTCCATATAAGATTTTGGGCAATGCTTTAACTCATTGGATTACAGGTTTATTTTTAATGCAGTACTAGAAAATATATTTCCCATTATCATGAAGGTCATTTTAGTTTATGGTGTCTGTCATTCTCATAACACTTCAGTTTAGTCCCACAACCAAAGTGTGTAAAGATTTAGATTAACTTGTAAGGGTGGGTGTATTAACTTGAGCTTAAACATTTTGTGCTAGTGATTTGAACGGGTGAGTTATACATTGGACTGGGTCGAAATGGTCTTATACACACTTCTTATGGCCAAGCCTTCTACATAAAATCATTGTGTTTTCTTTGTCAATTTATTGTGGCTATTATAAGCTACTTGTTAACTGGACTTCTTTTCCAAAAAGGAAAATTTTCTTCATTGAACAAGAATAGAAACTGCCGTGAAGATCAGAGCATTGGATCTTTATGGGAAACCAAGATTTGAAATTAGAAATTTAGGAAGCTTTAAAGAAACCATGGGGTATGAGGGCAAAAAATTAATCTCGATATCCAGTGGGTCATGAATTCATGGGCAGCTCGCAAAGTTGTTTTTTAAATGTGCTTCATTATTTGTAAATCTGGTTCCCCTGTAGATGAACTAGTCTACGAAGTGGGGATGATCACTAATTTCCTTTCTTCATATGATCTTGCACTGTGTTTATTGTATGAAAATAACATATAAATTTACCTACCATTGGTGCATCTCATGACGACTCATCTGAATACCTTTACTTTTAAATAGCATACCTTGTCCATCTAGCAGGCAGATCTAGTGCAAATTATTCACCTAATTTTATATATCTTGGGTCACTAGAGAGGAAGCATTCACATTTGTGATTGTAAGTCAACTATCAAAATGTTGATCGACATCTCAAAGTACCTGTATCAGAATGCACGAGAGGCAGGTAGCAGTTTACAGATTTAATTGATTAATAGGACTGATTTTGTAAGATGATTTCATGTTCTGGAACTAAAGTATCTATGAGTAACATATTGCGGTTGTGACAACTGGGTATCAGGTGCGTGTCTATTGTGTATCTATCAAGTCACCGAGATGGACCTAACCTTGTGGAGTTAATGTAGTACGCTTGCATGTGCATGATCTCTTTTGCTTTAGAAGAATTTGTCCTCATTTAAGAAAGTTAAAGTAGTGCTATTGGATACCTTTTTATCACATAATATGGCATCATAGGTTTTTCATTTGTTTTCCTTACTGGAGATTTGTATGGTCGTATGGTGACATTAAAGTTGAGTCTTTATCCTTTTGGTTGGGCTTTCCTGACAATGCTTGGCACTCCTTTATTTTGCAGGTTATTTTTTCAGATATTAATGCTTATGAGGTATGTGGGATTACCACAAATAAAGTCATTCACCAGTTGCATATATTGTCATCTTATTTCTGGATATGCATGGATAGCAAACATGGATTTGTGTTACACGTAACCCTGAACTGATAGGCACATGACTAACATGTCTGTTATTTTTATTGTTGCATAAATGGGCTGAATACTTTTCACAGCATAGTTTACTTGAATTGTAATTTCTCCTGGTATGTTGGTGTGCAGGTGGACTTGGGGACAGAAGCTAAGCACTGTTTCTGCAAAGCTGGTGATCTGCTAGCTGTTGTTGAGTAGGTTTCTGGCAAACGAATCCTAGGTGGTCTTTTCCGATGCAGGTCATATTTTCTTGGCCACTTGGTTGACAGGAACTGATTGTCTAGTATGCTCATTTAAAATGTAATTTTTGATTTATAACTAAGTATTGGTTAAATGGGTTCAGTCATTTGTCGATTGTTCTGGTTTATGATAAACATATGACTGAAAGTGAATGGCTGGAGGTCTATAAGCTGCTCAGGATTATTACGTCTTGGAGATTAGATTGATCGTGCACTGAGGGATCAAATGTTTTGTGTCAGTCCTTGAGCCTTCATCTGGTGCTAAAAATCAAGGTTTAAATAAATGCCTAGCAGTGAGTATGATGGTTGGCATGTTAACTGTTCCAACTCTTTTGGTCTTAGATTCTCCAGGCACAATGTCTGCGCAAGAGCTTCAATGGCATCGTTGCTAATAGTGCAAAATGTAGCACCGGTTGTTCTGCAGTTATATATCGTTGTCGTGGTTATGATAATATTGGGTGAATTACTTTGAAAGTCTTATTTTTTAAAGTCTTTCTTGGGTGTTCTCCTTTTTTTGTTCTTTACCGTTTGTCATATCTGCCTCTGATAAAAAAAGAGAAAATAGATTACTCGATTGGTGCCTTGGTGGATATCATAACTTGCATAAGCCTACTCAAAAATAAGTCTCTTAGAAAAGAATTTAATTGATGCAGAAAATTTTTGTTTAATTATTTTTGTTCCTACACCATTGTCTGTTTGAAGTCTTAATTTTTAGATAGTTTTAATCGAGTTTTGAACTTGTTTGTCACTTAACATTTGAATGTACTTATAATGTTATAGTAGGTGTACATTTGAATGTACTTGTAATGTTTTAGTAAAAGTGTCAAAAACGTTACAAGTTGTTTTTAAAAAAAATATCACTGATAATATATCTTAACGTAGATTTTATACATAGGGATTGGATCAATCTATTATATTGATCGATTCAAAGGTGAATGGTATTTATTTCAATAGATTTGTCAAAGGAGTGTTTGAGAGTTTTAAGATGAATTAGAAACGTTAATTATGCTCTTGGATTAGGATATCTGTTCCAAATGGAGCAGGAATGGGAGTGTTTTTTATATTTTCCGTGTTATTCTAGATAAGGCCCTAAATATGGTGTTTGATATAATATATATATATATATATTATTTATGCTTTATAAATGACTTATAATAAGTTTAATAGTCTCATTTTGGTTAGTTTATAAACACATATTATGTGTAGTTATTATGTAGAGATAAAATTATCAAAAAATAGATCATCCAAATAGTCATTTGAGGGTTTTTGAGCTTTGCATGGAGTTTCAACTATTACAATAATAGGAGATACCTATGTCACACATAGCCTAATTAGCATTTAAAATAGTGTTTAGGGCTAGTTCGTTATCTTGTTTTGCAATAGTATTATGTGAGCACTTGTGGGGATTTTTAATCATGATGAATCACCTTAGATCCTTTATTATACAATCAATCATAATTTAGAAAATTTATATTTGTAATTTACATCGCTTATCAAGTACTTATTGAAATAGCTGCTTGTATGATCGCAAGTTAAACGTTTCCTTTAACTCATATTCTCTTGTGTAGTTTCTTAAAGGACTATAATAATTTTTAAGGAGGTTAACCATTTACGAATGAACATGTAAGGGTACTTATTACACATAAGCAAAATTAGCTAAGTCTGTGATAGATAGTATTAAAGTGAGGCATAAACATTTAAAGATACTCAGTATACAAACGTCAGACATCTAACGAGGCTATACTTATGACAACCAGCACGTGTAATTGTTTAAGAAAAATGAGCATAGAGATGTACATAAATGAATCCCTTAGAGGAGCAAGCATTCAATGTTGATATTAAAAAAAATGATCAACTCATCGTATGAGAGCACCACGAGGATAAGTTCAGAAGAACGCGTAGTGCATAAAGTTGGGATGATTGAGTTCTAGCAATGGCTTGATGTTGGCAACCAAATTTGACATTATTTAAGATAAACGAAGTGCTTAGCAAAAAATGAGACCATGCAATGATAAATAAGTTGCTTGGCAATCGAAAGAGTTGTGCAAAGTTAACAAAGGTGAGAAGAATTACTAACTCAAAGAATTTAGTATCTATACAAGGGCTTGTATACAAATAATAGATTATTCGTGACCATCTTAAGGTAATCAAAACTCAACGTCATAGAACATTGAAACTTTCTCTGTGAGATTGAAGTGTACAATAAATTTAGCATATTGTTAGGTCTTTTGAGACCAAACATAATTGTATTAGTAAAGAGTCATTATTTAGCAAATGCATTTACGGTGAACGATGACAAAACAATGTATAATTTATTTAGTAAAGTGGAATAGTCATTATCTCCACCCATCAATGTAAGGTGGAGTACTAACATTAACCACTAAATTAATATTATATATAAATTTTAATATACTTAAAAATTTTATAAATAAAATAATAAAAAAGTGAAAATTATTAATTTATAGATTTATTTAGATATATTTATATTTATTTGATTGTTGTTACATTTGAATATATTTAGTTGGACTTATATTTGGCTGTATTTATATATGAGTATTGTCATGATATATAAAATTCACAAATATTATTGTCATTGTTTGTAAATTTTAATATTATTAATTAATTTTGATAATAATTTTATTTTTAAAAAAATTAATAAAAAAATTCATGAATTTTCTGACGGGTTCCTCGTCCTGCCACTGCCTCGTCTAAATGGGAATGAAAAACGTTGACATAATCATGATAAATATATTACATACGATGTTGTTTGGAAAATATGAAAAAGTATAATACTCCCGTACTATCTATCTTATGTAATCAAGAAATATCGGATAGACTGATCGTTGACTGGTAGATATGGCAAATATCTGGTTAACAGTCACGCAAATAGGGTGTAACCCGTTAGGGGTGCATCCAAGCCCGCTCCATCATACATTCAGAATGGCCGCACTGGCCGGCGCGTTCGTAACGATTAATTATGCGGATATTCCCGTCGTGGTTACGGCGAATTTGAAAACTTTTGAAAAGAGCGACCACAGGTGGACTCGGGTGGGGGAGACGAACGCCGTTAACGGGACCCACGGTCACGTACTGGCCCGCGATCTCCCCAAACTGCCCCTTCCACAACGTTCCGGCATTGGACGCGTTAGGGGCGTAGTGGGGAGAACGGTTTAACAACCCAGTGGGCAGCGAAAGCGAACCACCGGCCATAGTAGCAGCAACTACGTCATTCCCTCTCTTTCTCTCTCTTCGCCTTGTCGGGTTCGAATTCTAGGGCGACAGTTGGGGTTCCGGAGATGACGACGATGGAGAGTTTGATCGGCCTTGTGAATCGCATCCAGAGGGCGTGCACGGTGCTGGGCGACCATGGCGGCGCCGAGGGGGCCCTGCCGACGCTCTGGGAGGCGCTCCCCTCCGTCGCCGTCGTCGGTGGACAGGTACACGTCTCCGATCTCGCTGCAACCGTGTCGTTTGCAGCTCGATGTTTTTAATCAGTTTCTTTGATGCGTCTTTCGGCGAACAGAGCTCGGGGAAATCATCGGTCTTGGAGAGCATCGTTGGGCGTGATTTCCTGCCTCGTGGATCTGGTTAGGGTTCCGAGATATTGATTGGTTTCGGTTCCTTTGAGTGCTCCGACCGTGTATTTGAATTTTCAGTGGCTGATTCAGTGGTTCAATTAATTGGGGTTTTCCCTTTTCTTGTACACTATTTTAAGGAATCGTCACGAGGAGACCCTTGGTGCTGCAGCTTCAAAAGACGGAGGAAGGGCAGCCAGAATATGCGGAGTTCCTTCACTTGCCAAAGAGGAAATTTACTGATTTCTGTATGTTAAATCCTTACGCCCTCTCTGTAAATGCTATGATTTTTAATGCTTTCTTGAATTTGTCCTTTCTATGATTTAATTGCCTTTTCCATGGATGATTCTCACGATTACATGGACGGAGGATAAGATTAAGGAATTTTTTGGCCGTGATGCAAAGGTGTTTTGGTTATTCGTAGAGCTCTGTCAGCTGCCCATGAACTATAAAAATGGTTTGCATAACTTCTTGGAGGGATTTCACTGTGGTACACTGGTTATTTACATTTTGAGTTAGTATAGAGTGTTTGGAGCTTATATAAAGCATGTTGAACTCTATCTATGACACTTTCATGTATCTAATGAGCCAGAAGTGGAATCTGTACCTGTAGTTTCTGAACCAAGCATTTCTTAGTCTTAGATTTGCTGAAGCTCAAGGTAAAAACTCTGGTTCCATAATAGAACCAAATATTATAGTTATTATGTTTTGTAAGTTATAAGCAAATATAACTTGTCAAGAAGTTAAGTAATTAATAACATATCTTTTAATTGCAAGTGTGTATTTTTCAGATTATTTATGCCCCCGTGTAATTTGAGATTAGGTTTGATCTTCATTCATTTCGATCATGTTGAACTGCAACAAACAGTGATTACCCCGATTTTACCATAGGAAGTGGTAACTTAGTTGTGGGACACTTAAAGGTAGGATACTATCCTCTGGGTAACTTAAAGGTAGGACACTATCCTAATTTGGCTATCTGTACGTTTGCCTCATGTATCTTGCTTGCTGAGTTGGGTCCATGTGGCAATGAATGTATCTAATGAACTTTCTGTGTCTTGTGTAAGCCATAGCTTCTTCATTGGATAATCATCTGTCTGATTTTATACTTTTTTAATTGATTTTAATGTTTTAGAAGAAATATTTGTGAAGTTCTATTTGGTACGACAAGTTCAAAAGCCTAAGATAATATGCCCAAAGATATCTGACTATCCTTGATTTTCATGTGTTTGATAAATTCATCGTAGCTACTGTGTGAACGCCAGGAATTTATATGCAAGGTTTATATTTCTTGTAGGGCTTATGTTATTAATCGATTATGCTTTTAACTGTTGTGTTTTTTTCTTCTGTAGCTCTTGTGCGCAAGGAAATCCAAGATGAAACTGACAGACTAACGGGGAAAACAAAACAAATTTCTCCTGTTCCAATTCATCTAAGCATTTACTCTCCATTTGGTGAAGACTTCTTTTGTTGTTTCTATTTTCAGTTTCTAATTTCATTTTTTTTTTCAATGACTTATGCCTACCAATTTTAGCAGTTTTAATGAGTTTGTTTTACGAACTAACTCATGATCTCCTTCATAAAAATATTGTTGAACTTTCTAAGACACTCTTTTACCTATATAAATTTATTTCATTCTTATTGGTAATTTTAGGTAACAATTGTTGTATATTAATTGTCGTGCATTTTTCTTTGTATTGAAATGTGTCACTTCCAAGAAATAGGGAAATGAATTTGGAAGAAAGGTTGGACACTTTGTGATAGATTTTGGGCCTCTTCAGGAGTGCACCAGTTAATAAACATGCTGAAGTGTGGATTACAGGTGCAGTTTCTCTAAAGAAAAAGAACATAAGTGGTTGCTGGAGAGTCTCTAGCAAGGGACCTTAAATAGGAATCTTAGAGCTCCGTAGTTGTGTATTTGCAGACAATGGAATGGATATGAGGGCCTGAGTCAATATGTTTAGAAGGCCACCTGTTGTGCCACATTGATTGGCTGATTTGGGAAGTGATCACCATGGCTGCATCTTGCAAGGGAGGGTATTTTCAAGTTGCAGTGTTGGCTCTTGTTGAGTATGTAAGGCTTCCCATTATCTCTCAGAGACCCTGATGATAGCAGGAGGTTTTTGGTGAGTGACCTGCTCATGTGCATTACAGGTGCATGGCGCAGAGGTGACAACTGGGCTCTCTTAGGCTGCAAACCAGTCAACTGCTTGCCCTTTGGGTAGTTGGTCTTGATCTGGGACTGATCACCATGCTGGATAGCGCGTCAGCTTGTCTCCCTAAAATATGCTATGTTGGACTAGCTGCTTTTCGCTGGTTGTTTTTGCGAATCTTGTGTTGGTAATATCTGGGAATTATAATTAAAATTTACTGCATTTATGAGCAGTTGAGGCCTGAGGGTATGGGTGTAAACTGACGGTAACCATCTTAGGTGGTTTTGACATGTCCAAAGAACATTATAAATGCACAAGATAAACTTGTGACTGTGATTGTGGTAATATTATATTCAAATTTAACTAGTAATATGATCTTTACTTGTGATTGTGGTGGTGGTGGTAATAGAGTCTTTTCATTTCTGTTGCAAATATTGACAGAAATTCTGTAACCTGACCAATAACTCGCTGAAATAATTTGAACCTGAATTTCACTTCACTGAGCCTGGTTGATGATCATATTGTGTTATTGCACGTTTCTGACATGTTTTTTAATTTATGCCTTAATTCTCTAAGTTGTTCTGTATGATTGAAAATCTATCCATCATGTTTTATGATGGAAAGTCCATCAACGATGTTATTTTTCTGCATCTTTGCATGGTCATTGCTGATATTTTAATATAGAAGTTTCAGGGTCAATATTTTACCTGGTAAATGATACTTACTCCTTTGGTTAATCACTGCAGTTGTGAACCTAACACTTGTTGATCTACCGGGTCTTACAAAGGTTGCTGTAGGTACATGCTGTTTGGGCTTTTAAGCATCAGTTCCTACTGTATTTTCTGAAGTAACAGGGTTCACTTTCTTTATTATCTTACATAGAACAATTCTGTCTTTTGCAGAGGGGCAGCCTGATAGTATTGTGCAAGACATTGAAAATATGGTTCGGACATATGTTGAGAAGGTATCCTATGCCATGCAGTTATTATTGTTTTTTGATTTGTTTCTCAGAGCACCTTTAGTTTTAAGATTGGAATGATGAGTGTTCAGATTAAAGACTGGAAATGCGGATCAGGGTCAAATCAGATTTGACTGGGTCGGTCAAATTGAATTGTTGGATCAGTTGGTTGGGATTGGCTAATTCTCGGCTTTTTGCTTATTTGCAGCCAATTCCTGATTTCTTTTAAATTTTGGTATGGTGGCCTTATTGTTGGGCTAGGCAGATCCTTAAAAGTAATACTTCTTTTTTTTGTCTATTTAGTAATATGATTTTTTTCTTAATATGTTTTTTTGACCTAATTATTCACAATGCACTGTTTATTTGTCTTAAAAGAAAACCCCCTTTTTTTTTTGCCGATATGATGTTTCTTAGCAGATATTTTTTCCTTGTCAAGATGTGTCTAAAATTAACCAATAGCTGAATAACACAGCGCCCTTCTGTCTGGGTTTACATCTCTGTACAATTCTCTGTTCTGGCTGGTTCTTTAACAGGACAGGTACATATTGTATATGTGCCTTTGCTTGTGCTTTCTTTTCCCCCTTTGCGTCAAAAGTAATGGCTTGACTGTTACTTTGATCATTTGCTTGTTTAGCACTTGCCATTCTTTTCTTGTTTGATGATATTGTGTATTCTTTTTTCTATTAGATTTTGCGCTGTTGTTCCTTAGGCAATTTCGGCAATTTCCACGTTGTCATAAGTTATATATCAGTCACCTCAATATGTGGCTAACCTTATTTATCTTCATTGTTAGCTGATAATTCATGAACAATCTTAATCAAGTACAATTGTGAAAAGATAAAGGCTAAAAGAATTTATACAAAATTCTAAATCTTTTATCATGTTTTCATTGTATGAGTCATAGATCATGAGCTTGTTATAGTCTCCTGTGTTGTTATTATTGCAAGAATTACTTTTTGCAATATAAGTTGATATTAACAATAAACTTTCATTTACCAATATGAGCTTTCTTGAGTGCTTGGTTTGGTTTTGATTTCCCCTCTATATACAAAGTGCTGACATAATTTGTTCTCATCACTGCATATGTCATCTTGCAGCCAAACTGCATAATATTGGCCATTTCTCCTGCCAATCAAGATATTGCAACATCTGATGCCATCAAACTTGCTAGAGAAGTTGACCCGACAGGTATATTGCCACATAATTAGCAGTTGTAGAAACAGTACACTATATGATTATGATGCTAATATTGTACAATTATGTTGTTTTTACAATTGGCAATGATGATTGCACAATAAATATTGTTGTATGTTAGATTATTATCTGATAATGTTGTTGACTCTTTTCATAATGAAATTATTAAAATTGATCAGGGGAAAGAACATTTGGAGTATTGACAAAGTTGGATCTAATGGATAAAGGAACAAATGCGCTTGATGTTGGTCAACTTTCTTAATGTGCTACTTTTTAAAAATACATACAGTATATGTTCACCTAACTTTGTTTATTGTATTATGTTTTGTTCCAAAGGTTCTTGAAGGAAGATCTTATAGGCTTCAGCAACCTTGGGTTGGAATTGTTAACCGTTCACAAGCAGATATTAATAAGAATGTTGACATGATTGTTGCCAGGCGAAAAGAAAGGGAGTACTTTGCAAATAGTCCGGATTACTCACATTTAGCTAGTAAAATGGGTTCAGAATATCTTGCTAAACTTCTCTCACGAGTATATAATATTTTTGTCTCCTTTAGAATTTATGAAAATTCCTTTATATGAAAGCTTAATAATCTGTTATTAATGGGTGAATTCTGTTTCAGCATCTGGAGTCTGTAATTAGGGCACGTATTCCAAGTATTTCATCTTTGATAACTAAAACCATTGATGAACTGGAATCTGAGATGGATCATCTTGGTAGACCCATTGCTTTGGATGCAGGGGTTGGTTTACAATACTGTGACTAATTTTAGGTTTTGTCTATCGTAGTTAAAGAAGGTTGTTGGTAAATTACATACATTTTTACTTTTACCAGGCACAATTGTATACGATATTGGAGCTTTGTCGTGCATTTGACAAGATATTCAAGGAGCATCTGGAGGGAGGGTAAAAGCCTTATTTTCATTGCTCTTTTTTAATGGTTGGCATCCTATTTATGGACTTGATATATTTGAGCTACCAATATAAGTAGTTGTGAAAATTATATTTAAAGCTAAATTTTGTCTGTGTGTAGGTGTCAAATTATTTACCAATATCCAAATAATAAAAGGTTATTTTGGCTCATTATTTTGGATGGTGACATTTGACTTTCACAGGAGTAGTCCAGTCTTTTTTCTTTTGTAATGATTGTTTATATACTGAGACACTAGTTTGTTTGATTGCTTTAGTGGTTAACTGCAATCTGGGTTAACTGAATTACAATTTCATGGTCAACTACGATCTCATCTGAATAAAGTTCTTACTACATGGAGCTTTGTGTCAGCTGTCAGGTCATATCTTAACATAAGCTGCTGTCAGAGCCCCACTATTTGGGATCTGCTAAATGGATTTATATTATTGATATATGCATGTGACATTAGCATATCAGTGGTCAAATTAAGAGCCTTTACAAGAAAACCAATCTATAGTTAATAATTTAAAACCAATCATCCAACTGAAATGTAACGTTAATTCAACAAAAGAATTTATTCAGACATATAATTCCAGTTTTCTGCACTGACTTGCTAATTATATCATAATACTGCTTTCCCTAGAGTGAATTTAAGCTTGATATGTGCCCTCTTATAGTTACAATATCTTTTAATATGTAAGTTTTCTTGCAACATTTAATGGTTATAATTGTTATGTCATGCTTTTGACATAACAATTATAACCATTAAATAATTGGGATTTATGATTTTGTTGTTATTGTTGTAATTGTTATGTCATGCTTTTGGCTCTTGGATTTGTGAAAATCAAGAAACCAATTACCATAGCCTGACTAAAAAAATGCTGCTATTGTATGCTCAGAAATACTTGATGCACTGTGGGCTTCATTTGACTTAATGGTTGCTGTACTATACATGTGATCTGGAATGACATTGTGAGACTCCACTTTGCCAAAAAAATAAGAAGTACAAGACGAGAAAAATCTCTCATTCAGTTTGCTTCATGGGAAGTTGTGCATATTGACCAGATCAGTGTGCATGAGTAGCCTCGTAGGGTTGTTATATGTGTATTATTTCTGTTGATACGCTGTTTGGTCTTGTATTTGCATCTTGACACCAACCATAAGTTCATTTTAACAGGCGTCCTGGTGGTGATCGAATTTATGGTGTCTTTGATAATCAACTCCCTGCTGCTTTGAAGAAACTTCCATTTGACCGGCATCTTTCGCTGCAAAACGTGAAGAAAGTGGTCTCAGAAGCTGATGGTTATCAGCCCCATTTGATTGCTCCTGAGCAAGGTTATCGTCGCTTAATCGAGAGTTCTTTGAACTATTTTAGAGGCCCAGCTGAAGCATCAGTGGATGCTGTAAGACATCATTCATATATTTTTATTTTACACTCAACTTTGAATTGTCCTTTTTTAGTTGCACTTACCGGTTATAATTGCAGGTGCATTTTGTTCTTAAAGAGTTGGTGAGGAAGTCCATAGGAGAGACCCAGGTTCGTGCTTTATAATTTTTCATGTTCTGGACTACTAAATACAAAATATCAAGGCACATATTAATCTTTTTGTTTTAGGAGTTGAAAAGATTCCCCACTCTCCAATCAGAACTAGCAGCTGCTTCTTATCAAGCCCTGGAAAGATTCCGTGAAGATAGCCGCAAGACAGTTATCCGATTGGTTGATATGGAGGCATCATATTTGACAGTAGATTTCTTCCGCAAGCTCCCTCAGGAAGTGGAGAAAGCTGGGAATCCTGCCACCCCCACCATTGATAGATACACTGATGGGCACTTCAGGAGGATAGCTTCAAATGTTTCCTCCTATATATCAATGGTGTCAGAAACACTCAAGAACTCGATCCCCAAGGCTGCAGTCTATTGTCAAGTTAGAGAAGCCAAGCGCTCTTTGCTCAATCACTTCTATACGCTAGTGGGAAAGAAAGAGGTATTTTACGCTGGCCACGTCTATGTTGAACCCTTCATGTTTTATCCATTTTCTGAGCTAGGAACCCCTTGATTGTTTTCACTCATCTTCAAATATACTTATCTCAATGCAGGGAAAGCAGCTTTCTCAGCTGTTGGACGAAGATCCTGCATTAATGGAGCGCAGGCTGCAATGTGCTAAGAGACTCGAGTTGTATAAAAATGCAAGAGATGAAATTGATGCAGTATCATGGGCCAGATAAGGCTCAGTACCATGTGTTGGTTGGAAGATCGAACCTAGGAGTTCAGTACTATATGTGGCTTTTCATCATGTACCTCATCTCCCATGATGCAATTTTTTGCATTGTTTTCTTGTCGAGCAATGTTGTTGATGGTATGCTTCGTTTGCAGAACTCCTTATTGTATTAAAACTGTCTTACTGCAATTATGTAGTTATGTGTTCATCTCTCTCTCTCTCTATACCTTTTCTCTTCCTATTCTCACGATGATTTCATCTGCTTTGTGTACTTAGGCAGTTATATAGGGATCATGGAATGCTGTGTACTGCATCGCTCACTTGCAATTGCAAATGGCACTGAAACTGGATAAATATGTTAGTATTTTAGACGAAACGTGGTCAAGTATTATTATTTTTATTCAGAGAATTTTATGTTTTTAAGAATATATCTGAGTTTTTCTTTTATGGGTAAAAGTTGGGCTTCATCTATGGCGCCGTATTTGTAGGACCTCGTTGTTTTTGGCTGTTAACTGAGAATATTTTTGCTCTCTATTGGAGGACTCAAAGATTTAGGCTGTTATCTTTTTCACCACTTATGCTGTTGTCTCCTGACTGTTTTTGGATCCTCATGTTTTCATTTCTGCAATTTTTATTGTACTGCATCTAAAATCATGTTATATTATTTTATTCTATTTTTGTAGCGCTTGATAGATCTGTCGCATAATTCAAACCGACAATTGCGATAATTTCTGTGCCTTCGAATACCGTATGTACTTGAAATATTTTGCACGAATTAAGTCTTTTTTTTGGTATTTTTGGAAAATATTTATATTTTAGATATTTCTCAATTGGTATTCTCATATTATTATTATTATTTAAATAATGTCTTAATTAAAAAATCCACGTTACCCTTTAAAATTTTTTTTGCTTGTTGCAGTATTTTGACCATCACGATAAAATATTATCAAGACTATTTTAAAATATTATAAATTATATAAATATATTCTTAACATCAGTCAAAATAATTATAAGTCTAAAAATGTAATATTATAATGATCTATAAGTAATGATAATAAAAGTAAAATAATATGATATCATTTATGGTGTTTTTTTAATAATATTTATAGTATTTTTAATATACTAATAAAATATTATAAATGTTAGTAAAAATAATATAAATGAGCTAAGTGAAAAAACAATAACAGTTGAAAACTGAAAAAAAAAACTAGTGAAAAATTTGATGGGAAGACTTTGAAGGATAGTTTGGGTATTTTAAAATTAAACATATTATTTAAAAAAATAAGAGACGGTGTATCTTTTAGGAAAAATCCAAGATTTAGATTTTTTATATAGATCTTTTTTTTTTTCCTTCCTCCTCTCTTCTTTTATAATATATTGAAAGAAGAATGACGAGCCGTTTTATTGGCTAAGGTTAGGAAACCAAAACTAAGGAGAATAACGAGATCATTATATAAATATTTGGATAAAATTTTGAAAAAAGTCTTCATTTTAAAAAATTTCTCATAAGCACTCCTATTTTAAAATCTTTTAAAATAATTTTTAAAAATTTATCATTTTACTCTTGTTGGCCATCGCTATCCACCCGTCATATGATCTTGCCTTCATCTTGAATAATCACTCGTATGTCTTATGTTTAGAGCTCTTCACTCGTAGGTTTGCGTCTTATGTTTAGAGCTCTTCACCCGTAGGTTTGCCTCCTCCACTTGTTGTCAGTTATAAGAGAGGAAGGGGACATGCTATTGACCATGGGTGAGAAAGGAAAGAGATCGACTATAAAAAAACAATGGAGGAAAGAAAAAAAAAAATGAGGGCATGTGTGTATGTGATAATTAGGCCTTTGACGTCGTTACCTTGTGTAAGAGTTGCGAGCAACACATGTGGCTGTTGGGCTGATAGGGTCAAGACAATTAATCTGCCAAAATAAGATGTAAAATATTTTTTTTTCAAATTGAGCGAGGTATACAGTATGTTTCCTGTGAAAATTTTTAAAAAGTATATATACTTTTTAAAATTTTATATGGAGAATTCACCCTAAAATTTTCAATATTTTTGAACTTTCAAATATAGATGAGCTAACTTAAAAAATAACTTAACTTAGATATCACAACACCAAATCACTCTCGTAATAAAGAGCTCGACATATGACATCCAACTTAGTAGAAAAGGATTAAAAAAACCCATTAATCATGCTCTCAACATATTAGTAAAATCCGAATAGAAAAATATTTTTTGAATATCTTTTGTCACGCAAAAACAATTTCGCTAGATGCGGTCATCGAGGTGGGAACTCTCTCTATCTCTTGACTGTGTAACTCACATCAAGCTTCGGGAGGACATCTTCCGGGACGCTCAAAATGTCAGGTGTGTCCGAGGCTTCGTGCCTACATTTGGATCTACCAAATCGAGTTGGTCAGCATCAAACTCAACTATCAATGTTCACTCCAAAAACTTTTTAATAAAAAAATATATCCTTTGCAAAAAAGAAAACACAGAGATCTTTTTTTTTTTTTTGTTTCTTTCCAAATTAGAAAGATATATTACTGAATAGATCTAGAAAAAATTACAAGCTAGTTCTGATGTCCAAGCTGATCTTTACAAATTGGAGGACTTCGAAAAAAAAAAAAACTAAAATGTGTTAACCAATTAGCATTATTGTTCCCCTCTCTAAATATATAATAAAAGAAAATCTAAATGCATTTCAAGCAATTAAGCAGACTCCATGGAGAAGCTTCTTCCTTGTTAACTTTCTCAATGATTAGTTCGACTTCGATTCCACCACCAGCTTTGAATGACCAAAAATTTCAAGGGCTACCGGTGCATCCTCAACGTCAGCTGCCAGCATAGAAAATGGAAATCCTCTCAATGCACTGCCAGTTTCTCTGCTTGCGGTTAACTGCATGAACATCACAAACCTCACCGATTCCCTGCCATCTATGTTCTTGACACCAGCTTTTGGCTGCTAATTTATTGTCTCCAGAGGTGGAGGATGTTGCCAAATCTATCTGACTGCCACATAGACCCCACGGCATTTGTCATCTCCTTATGAGCGACATGGTAGGGCTTCACTTTCAGGAGAGGGAAGCTTATCTCCACCTCTCGTTCTTGATTGAGCACGGTCTCTGCCTGCACTGTCATGCCATCAGATTTGACGATGAGAGCGCAACCATGACCTTGGTGCACACAACATGCCCAAACTTGTGGCCTCTAATGGACATGGGAACTGTGTGTGTACGATTGTGGATAGGCTTCAAGGAAGCTCCACTCAACCCTGAGGTGGATGATTGGGAACAGCATGTTTGCTCTATCTATCATTGTTAAGATTTAAGAAATAGGAGTCTCTCCAACCTTCTGCAGTAAAAGTCTCTCCGTACTCATCGTCTCAGTTCAGCCATCACTCATTTCTTGTTTCACATCTTTCCGCAATGTTGTGCGTGCAGGAACAATTAGTTTATAAGTTCAAAAAAAAAAAAGATTCATTATTAATTGAAGCTTAAAAATGAAGATCTATGCCTGTGTAGATGGAAGATTATTACTATATATATAAAAAAACCTATTGTACATTTGATTTGATACAATTTAAATCATTCTTATATATATATATATATATTATATTCAAGTTAATAAAAAGGAGATGGAACATTATAATAAATCAATCGTACATGAATTATCTTTTTACCTTGTGTATGGGTAATGCAAAGTCACTGTTATTTTTCTGATGGAATGATTTCATCGTTTACATATGTGCGAAGGTACAAGACTCTAGAGAAAATTTTTTATATTATATTTCAGTTATTATCCTTTTTTTTTCTTCTTTCTATCTCTTTATCATAGAAAATACAATGGCTTTTGTTTTTTTGCGCTTATATTTCTGATCATTAGTTTCCTTGAGACAAAAAAAATAAAAAATTGTAACGAGTACGTGTTGGCAAAAGATGAACCCATCGCTGATGTAACTCGTGAGTCCATCGCCGAGCAGACGAACTCTCGTGAGGTGGTCGTCAAGTGGCAATTGGATGGTCCCGTTGGACCCACCACCCTCTTGTTGTTCACCATGAATTCATCTACACATATATCGTTGATGGTCAATCCATCATCTTGCCAACCTTTGACACGTTCTCAAAATTATCACACGGTCGGTAATTATCTTAGAATTATGTGTGCCATGAAACGCCGAAGCAACTATTCATGGATGATATCAGCGGGGCTAAACCTTGTGGTGTGCCAAAGATGGTTGCTCCTCCAACTTATGAGCAGCAGTGGGTGATTCCATGTATGATCCAAAGAGACTTTCAAGAGAACATCTAAGATACGATCGAATCCAACTCATACATCCCAGATGTTGGCGAATATTGTTCCCAATTCCTAAGTCATAAGGTGAGTCTCACATGCCCCACAAAAGAATCATCCACATAATCCTAGTAATGTTAATTAAGTTCGGTGGCTATGAATCAGTATCACATGCACACACACACACACACAGATATTGATTCCACCATTCAAGGATGGTGACTCCAAGTTCGTTCTACGAGTCCTCAGAATCTATGATTCATCCGACACAGTCGAGGGTGAGTGTGTTAGCATCTGCTTTTGGCTTCGTGTATCAAAAGCTTTGTGAAGGTGATGAGTAAATGCGTCGAACCTTACAGAACAGAAATCTAAAGAATGAGTCATGTCGGGAAGAAACAGACAAAAAATGTCGGGAAGGGTCCAGTTTTCATAATCCTTCCATGTTCTTCCTTTTTTGGGTAATTTGTGCCATGTGAGGCAGCCATAAATTGTACGACGAAGTAAATTCGGTAGGTGACGAATTAGCTCATGGATTCACTTTTGGCGATTTGGATGGCATTACAAAGGTCGTTAATGCATAGTAAATTACGTATGGCTCAAATCAACCGAGAGCAGAGGAAGAGAAGTCGAGTCAAGAGAGAGAGAGAGAGAGAGAGAGAGATGGAAGAAAGAAGATGGATTTCCTGTCTCGTCTCCTCTTACGACAGCTCCCGTCTTTTTATTGCGCTACCCCGTCAGGTGTCAAGAGATTGGTCGAGCATGTAGGATTTGTTCTCGGAGTGTACTCTCTATATATCATCATGCACCGAGTCTTCTTTCTCCTGTACAACTGCAGCGGCTTTGATCCGTTACAGGATGAGCCCGACCTCTGATTCCCTGTGATTCTAGCTTGCTCTCGGCTCCAGTATCTGGCACGGGTAATCTTGCATTTTGTTGGTTACTTCGTTCTTTGACGGGCTGGGAATTGGTTTTCTCCCCCAAAAGGGCCTTGTACATGGATTCTTCCACAGATTGAGGGAATTTTTGTTATCGGGCCCAAGAAAAGCAGTTAATCCTTGCTGCAACAGTCGTAGATTTGCTCTTGCACAGTTGTTTCACCTTTTTCTTTCTTTTCAATTCATCCTTCCGGTGTTTGTGTTTGGTTTCGAGAATCTCAATCCTTGAACTCTGCAGAGAGGTTTACGAGTCTGGTCCTTGTGGCCTTGAGCAATTCCTGTGGTGTGCCTATTTTCCTGTTATGGACTCAAGAGCAGTGGTAGCATCTCAGTCATGTGGAGGATGGTCGTGTTGCGTGTAAGCTTTTCGAAGATGTGAAGCCAGCCATGGCCGGCTCTGCTGATGGTTTTGTTGTGTGGAAGGATTTCCCCAGGGGTCTCAGGATTCTCCTCCTCGACAAAGATGCGCCATCCGCTGTCGAAACGAAGTCGAAACTCGAAGAAATGAACTACATCGGTACTTCTCAGAGCTTATTTTAGTATCTCAGGCTGCGATTTCTCTTCGCATCTGTCATCTTATATGTAATCCAGAATTGCATTTTGCTTGAGTGCTTGATCTCTGCTTTTGTGGATTGTTACAGCGTACTAAGCATTTTTCGGTTGTTTGTAGTTTCTTTGTATCATAATGAGGAAGATGCACTGGAAGCAATTTCAAAGGAGGCTGAGGGCTTTCATGTTGCTGTTGTGGAGGTGATAACTTTGTCTACTCTTACCGCAAATTTTACTACAGAAGATAATTAGGTTTCACAAAAGCCAACTTTTGCAGGTGACAACTATTGATAGCTGTGGGAGTTTCAGGTTTCTTGAGATGGCCAAAGACATTCCTACCATTGGTAAGTGCAGCCGCAAACACTTCTACTTGCTGCTTCTACAATTAGGTTTTACACTTTTCTGGAAACAACAAAGACCTGTTCTCTCCTAAACATATAATTGATTTCTGCCTTTTTTATGTGCACTCCTGTGTTTACTTTTCAATGATTATCTGAAATTAGGTTCCGATCACATTACATCCAAGTGAAATTGGTTTAAGGCCCATGTAGGATTAATTAACTTGAAACAAGTTGTTCGTTCCAATAAGTCGAAACTCTAAGATAGGAGCAGTGCATTTCTACACTGACAATGAGGATTTTGATGATGTCTTGTCTGTTGCAGTTGTTTCAGATGTACACTGCCTGAGCACCATGATGAAATGCATAGCGGTGAGTTCAACAAATTTCATGGATTTTATAACCATGACCTAATTTGTTTCATCTAGTGCTGCACCAAATTTTCCAATCATCTCTCACATACTATAGCATGCATGTATGTCACTCTTTCTTTTCTATGTTTATATTCTTACAGTCAACATGGTAAAAAATTTTCTTCTTCGTCTTTCTCATGACATCTACACTATATTGTGCAGCTTGGTGCAGCAGAGTTTCTTCAGAAGCCAGTCTCTGAAGACAAACTCAGGAACATATGGCAACATGTGGTTCATAAGGTGCTTTTGAATCTCATGTAGTGCCTAAAATTAACAGCACTGTTTTAGAGAATAACAAGTTAATTTGTCTGAAACAGGCCTTCAATGCAGGGGGCAATGAATTATCCAAATCACTGAAGCCTATTAAGGACACCGTGGTTTCCATGCTAGAAAAACAGTCAGAAACAGACGAGCACAAAATTAAAGAAGAAGAATCAGAAAAAGACGACAAATATGGTTGTGAGAAAACAATGACAAATGACAGGTTCTCAGCACCATCAACTCCACAACCGGAACAAGGAAAAAGGTTTCCGACAAATGGAGAGTTTCAGGAAATGACACACTGCTCAATCGCTAAAGAATTGCCACAACCAAGGAAGCACAGTAGCTCTGTGTCAAAGTCTGTCGGGAATACATGTGATAATTCAGTTAGCATTGCTATCAGTAACGATGTCTTGCCTTCTAAAGCTGAAGCCGAAGAAGAGGTGAATTCGGTTGATGGTTCTAAAACTGACGAGTGCAGTGCTGTTAAAGAAGGCTTTCTACCTTCTCATTTTCATAGAGTGGATGATCTACAGAAAAACAGATTGTCCCATTCAGATGGTGCCAGAAACAACAGAAAGAAAATGAAGGTATTACTTTATAAATTCTTGCAGCAATGTCATCAAACTTCAAATGGCTGCACATTTTTTGAATTCAGATTTGAGTGCCTTGTTTCTGAGTTTCATAGTTTTTATGGCAGTGGGCATGATTGTAGTGTTTAAATTTCTCGGTATTGCAGGTAGACTGGACTCCGGAACTTCATAGGCAGTTTGTTCAGGCAGTAGAACAGCTGGGAATAGATCAGGCAATTCCCTCCAAGATTGTCGAACTGATGAAGGTGGAGGGTCTAACGAGGCATAATGTTTCTAGCCACTTGCAGGTTCACACAAAACATTCACTTTCGAGGAGAATAGGTTATACCTTCAAATGAATTTCCACATTTTTTTATGTTGGCTAGTTAAAAATATGAATAAGAGTGTTCCTGGTGCACAGATGATTGCATGAATTTTAGGATTCGTCATACTCTCATAAATAATTGTGAATAACTTATGATGTGATTGCACATTGCGGAAACTGGGTTAAGCATGAATCAGTCGTTAATTCGTCGATGCTTAGAACAAGTGGATCTGCAACCTTGAGCATCTAATCGAATGATTTGTCATACCAAATTCTGCAGACCATAATGATTAAGCAGACCAATTAAGTATGAGAGAAACATTTTAAAAAATCATCTAGAAAATGTAGGCATCTTAACCTTATTGCAATCACTGTGATTGCATTGCTACCTCAAGCAATTAAAAGACAAATCTTAAATTTTATACGGCAGAACTCTCCTCTTCATGCTCTTCATGCATTAGTAGCCGGTTCCACACTGACAACAATATGTGTTGCAGAAGTATCGGATGCATAGAAGACATGTTTTGCCAAAAGATGAAGATGGGAGATGGCAAGCAGATAAAGATCCCACTCAAAGGGGTTACATACCAAGGCCAATTTTGGCCTACCCTCCACATCATCCCAAGTGTGGTGCTCAGACAAATCAGATTTATCCCTTTTGGGTTCATCCAAATTACCACACCCATGGTGTCCAAGCGTCGGGTCAAGCTGGTTATACAAGATGGCATCCACCTCCTCAAAGTTGGCCTTGGAAGACCTATCCTGTGGTAATGGTTCTCTTCGAACTAATATACTAATTATGTTACTGTGATATGTTCTAGCCCTTTCTGACTGAAAAAACTAGTTGAAAATATTGTGAACACTGCATAGCAATGAGAAATGTTGCCTATTGCCATGTTTCAGGCTCATGCTGATGCATGGGGCTGTCCTGTTTTTGTCACCCAAGATGGCCAGTATCCGATGTCTTCACCAGTGAGTCCGTCACTTTGATTAGATTACCTTACATGTAATTGTGAGTTTAAATTGTACCTGACTTGTGTTAGATTGCACAGCTGCAGAGATCCCTGTTGTATTGGGATTTTGATACGAGCGGAGACGGCAATGAGATGTTTCAAGAATCCCATGGTGTGCATCAGGTAAAAGCACGACACCATTAACCTCTTAAACTAAGTTTTACTTGTGCCCACCTCTGCATTTATCAGGTACTGTATATTGGCTCAAGGAGATGAAAACATCAATGAATAATCAAGTAGAACTTTGTCATAATTAGCAATAAGCAAAGCCCACTAAAATATGTGGGTCGATCTAATTAGTCTGGGAAAATGAAGTAGGCATTCCATGGACATGTAAACTAATAATATTGAACAGCCATCTTCTTTACTTTTGCTTATATGTATAGTTTGAATGAGCAAAACCCGACCTGATACTTAGATGAGTGAGTGAATGTTCAAGCATTAGAATTATTATGCATGGATATCTCTAACTAGGATGAACAACTTGCTGAGAACAAAAGAGCACATTTAGCAGGTCCTGTCTATTCTATCTTGATTAGGTTATCTATAGTCAAGATCATGGTATTTATTGATCACCAAGCAAGGCAAGCACATGGAATATTTTTCTTTGATGAACAAGTTCATGCAGCCTATTTGCATTGATCTGTCAAACACATTTAAAGTATAATGTACATTGCATTCCACACACACATTAAGACTAGTTGTCCTGTGCTACGAAGCACTACAGATGTGTCTTAACACCTGGTCATCTTCCGTCCTGACAACAGTTCTCTTCTCGGCATCTTGTGATTCGAATGGCAGGTGGAAGAGGCGATCGATCGCGCCATAAAAGATGTCATGAGAAAGCCAAGGCTCCCCCTTCCCCTCGGTCTCAAATCACCATCCGCCGAGGCGGTGCTCGCGGAGCTCCGCCGGCAGGGCATCTACACCATCCCTCCCTCCGCCCCCTCTACTGATCCCCACTCCTGTGGCTGACTCGGCCGCCGGAGCTGGTGGGCTCGGCCTAATCGGTGACTACGTGGCTTAATTCATCATCTCATGAGAGCACATTGGGATTGTGGCTGTGAATAGAAGTCTGATGTTGTTAAACCAAGTCTCTTTTGTGTGACTGCTTTTATCGTTTTGGCCTCTCTCTTCAAGAATTATGTTATTTGTCAGCTTTCTGCAAGTAGTGTATTGCCACAAAGTCCATACACACCTGCAAATTTGACCACCCTCTTAGGACATGTCCTTTCCATTTGGGATGTTGGAATCATTGACCCGATTCGATTTTAATTTTGGATCGATTTATTTTTATTTGGACCAAACCATCATCACCCCTATCAATTTATCTGATTGGTAAATCTAATCAGAAGCACTACACAGAATCTGAGGATAAAAGAATTTGATCAAATTAATCAACTTTCGGTTTTATTTTTCTTTGTACACATTTGGGTATAATTTATGGATAAATAAAGAAAAATAAAGACGGGTTAAAAGGATTCTATTTTGCGGGAGTTCATTTATCGACGCCTTTTTCTTTACGCTCGACGCTTATCTTCCGTCAGTCGACTCCTCCGCCTCGTTTATGCACTCCATATCTTGCATCGGACGGCGTCGATGACAGCTTTCGTCGCCGCCCTCCCGGCGCCCCCGGGAGACTCCGCCGCCTCGTCGAGCGTCTTCCTCCCACGCTATGAAAACGGCTCCTCGCGGCTGGCCGTCTCCAGGCCTTCCTGGATCGTCCGAACGGAGGTAAATCGCCATCGCGTCTCCTTTACTTTTTCCTAAACCATTTGTGCCTTTATTCTGCGGTGTTCTCGTCGAGATTTGCTTTTGGTACGTAAAAGGAGAATCTTTACGGATCTAAAACGAGGTGACACCTCTAGGGTTCTGGTTTTTACAGCGATGTGAGTTGTAGACCTTCAAATTTTATGCCCCAGGAGTGGTATTCGATCAGAATAATTGTGTAAGGACACTTTCTTGGTTTGATATCTATTCTCTCGTGTGGTTTACATGGTTATGGCCTCATTAGTTCTCTGTCTAAAGATACTCATGTACGATGTTTAGTTTTGTGGCATAATAGAACTGCTGAATCCTGATGTTCATAAAATTAGATAGCAATCAGAGAATCTCTGATGTAAATCTGGACCTTTTTGAGTTGAATTAGAACACCTCATAGATGTGATGATTACTAGGGCAAAAATTTAACGATAAGATTTTGGATTGCTATCGTTATTATTGGGGATATTCTATCCCTTCACGACTGAACAAATCACAAAACCTGCAAATTAGTTTAACAATGACATGATTCTGGGTAATTTGGTTAGTTCTGTTGATTGGAGCTTACCACACTGATTTGAAAAATCAACAATTTTTCACTCTTATTTTCTGGGAGTGTTTGTGATGTCCCTATGTTTATGCTGTCCATTTTTATCAGATTTCTATCATTTTTTACTGATGTTTGTAGATGCATAACAATGTTGTATAGTATGAACTTTTACCCCACTTAGGAGATATGGATTAACAGCACAAACGATAACACAATGGCTCGTTGTTAACTTGATACTACTTATAACAGATTATCACTTATAAAATAACTGTTTGATGAGTAAATTATTCATCACAAATTTTCCTGACAAATGACACTTTGACCCACATTAAACCTTTTTCAGAGTATAGATCCCCCTTCTTAACAAGTACTCATTAGAAATTATGTAACCATGTTGCTTTAAAATTTTATGCCAATTATTATCTGATTAGATAAGGATAGAAAAACATGGATTTGTTTACGGGAAAACCAAGTGAAAAAAAAAGATAATCAATAAAAGATGAACAATACACAGAACTTGATATATGAGCTTTTCTGGGATTTTCACAAAATATGTAAGCTTCAAATTTTTTAACATATACATACAGTATAATAAAAAAAAGAGCAAAAAAGAAAAAGGAAAAACAATGCCTTGCTTAGATTTTTGGCATTGATTATAAACTTAGAATCCTAAACTCTTTGCTTCTTTTACCACATCCTGTTGCGCCGACCTTTCAATTTAGAAGAAAACTGAACAATCTGCTGCAATTAATTCGGACCTGTTACTGGAATCTTACGTATATTTTCAATGGATCACCAACAGATTGTTAAGTTCTGAACATGATCAGTCTTTAACCATGAGTTTGTTGCATCCTATTTCTTTCAAATAGTTCTGATCTGAATGATGCTCTATGTCAAAGAAAAGCATGCAAAGTCATCCTCCAATGCTTTGACTCTATTCAAAATTTATTGTCTTTCATGAGGAAAATAAATTTATTATTTGATTATCCTCCATTCCACAAGTCAGGTTAGTTATCCACTAGTTTCAGATCCAATTTGTAATCAACATATAATATCAAGTAAGCATGTTGATATTATTGGGCTGAGTATTAAGATCATGTCAAACTGTTTACATGTATGTTTATCTGGTCTTATTCATTCCATATTTAGAAAAAAATTGTTGTTCAAGGTACATAAAGAACAAACAAGACCACAACTAGACGCATAAGGAAGTCAAATGAAGACATTTGTGACCTTTATCATTTGACATGAAGGATTTTTCTTTTTTTTTGCAAAAGAGGAATTAAAAAGCTTTACTATGAAGTCGAAAGGACATGAAGGAATAATAGATGTTAAACATGTATTTGTTAATATTACACTTTATGCCAGTTGTTGATTACGTGAAACTATGCATTAAATATGTTAGTTGTCTTACTTGAAACTTGTCTTATTATAACTAGTGTTGCTTATATCAATAGGAACACTTTTTTTTTCAATTATATCGATAGGAAAAATTGGCTAATTTGATAGACCATGACTAACGACCCATGGGGATGGCAATGCATTGGGTTCTCACGAACTTTCATTGTGCTCTCTAATCAACTACCTACTCTATCACTTGAACCTATTCCATTTGGATTCAGTCACCCACTTTCCTACCTGACCCATCCCAAACTGATAACGAGTAGTCGAACTCTATTAAAGCTGGTTAAAAAGGTGTGGGCATCCTGGAGAAACCTGACCTGCTTAAACCAAGAAGGTTAAGCTGGTGGGTGCCCAAAAAGGAGCAAGGGGTGCCCGTAAAACTTGACCTTTTGTTCGCAATATACCTATCCAGTCAAGTGCTTATCAACTAATATATTGACAAACAAAGACCAATGTGTAGCATAATCCAACAAGTAAAACAAATCATATGCTTTGGGTTAAGCGAGGAGAGAGGATAGGGTTAAGGCATTGGAAAGGTTGTGTTGAGTAATATGAGGTGAAAAATCTACTAAACCCCCATTTGGATTCAGGTAGTGGGTACTCAATGATTAAAACCCATACTCATCAAAAACCTTGACTAATATTTACTTTGCTATCTGAACCTACTCATACCCATTAAAGGGTATCCAAACTTAGTTTAAGTGCGGTCACACAGAAGCAGGTACCTGGAAAAATCTGATCTGCTGCCATCTTTAGTGACTTGTGAGTATCTCTTGCAAGAATCACTATATTTTAGCATGAGGGCATAAGTGGGTACTTTTTCTTTTATTGCATGAGTCTATGCCTTGCTGGTCAACATGCCTCTATGCCAGTTGACACTAGTCAAAAATTTACTGTCATATATCAGCAACTTAGGGATGGTCTAATTTGGAAAATGTGGATCTCTTTGGCATGATCCATGCCAATGTGCTGACATGTGGTGATTGGCACAACCAAGGTTTGCGATTTCGAATCGAACCACCCGTACCGAGTGGTCCGCTTGATATAGCGGCCTAGCTGTGGTGAGGCTAAGGAAGAAGCATCGAAGAAGGAAGAAGAAGGAGAGGGCGTTCAAAGAAGAGGGAGAATCGGGAGAACCTCAGTGCGAACTTGTTTTCACACCCTTTCGTGATCTCGATCCAACGCCACCCTCCCTCAACGATCCCGATCCAGAAGGTAACGAAGAGGAGAGTTGTAAAGAGGAGGATATGGAGGTGCGGGAATCAGGGGAGGCGAATGTTAGAGTAGCGGAAGAGGCGATCTCCTTCATCTCCTCGTCTGTGACTCTACAACTTTCTTCTTCGCCACCTTCTTCGCCGAATGCCACAGATGAGGTGATGAGGAGAAGAGGAGGAGGCGACGTCCTCGAGGCTTCATATGCCTTTTTTCTTAATATTTTTTATATTGTTCTTATATTTTTATATATTGATTTTTATTTTTATTTTAATATTAAAATATATATTTTTTACATATTATATATATATTATAGGCATACTGTTCGGTACAACGTAGCGTACCATATGGAACAAAGCTCGATACACTGATACGGTACAAAATTTCGAACATTGGGCACACAATCTTGGTTTCTTTTGAAAAGTTTTTCTTGGGTTTCATATCACATTATTCTATTTGTTAGATTTTGTGATATCAACCTGAAGAAGAATGGGGTTCCAAATTTGGTTACGCATAACGTGGTTAAAGCAACTCTTGTAGTCGTTATCTCTGGGTTAGATGTGGCAGATACTCACTATGAAGTTTTTGGTTTCTATCAAATAATGCATCTAGCTGTCTACCCTTCAAAAGAAGACTTTTTTCTTGTGGTAGTTGGCTCAATATGGAGTGTGCCTGACATCTTAGTTTTGGAAAGCATGAGCTATGGTATTTGAAGGATCGCAACGATAGGATAGTAGTATCCATTGACATATTCAAGCCTTGAAATAGATTTGAAATCTACATTGGAGAAATGAACAGGCAGTGAAGTTAAATTTAGACCCAAATTCTGTATAACTTTTGTCTTCTTGCAATAATTCTTTTAAGATATCAAGTCCAATACTTATATAACAAGTTTTCTATTTTACCTTCTTGCAGTCAAATGTTAGGAGACAGAAAATGAAGAGACCAGATCCACCATGTGTGGTCTGTGATGGTAGTGGGAGAATTGATTGCCACTATTGTCGAGGAAGAGGTCTCTCAAATATTTCGTCCATGCTATACTTGCATAAGTAGAACAGGTTTTGACCCATCTTTTTCGTTCATTTCTCATGCTATGACTTGATTTCTGCAGGCAGGACGAACTGCCTGGATCTGATCATGCTCCCTAAAGGAGAATGGCCTAAATGGTGAGTCACCTAGTTAATATGTTTGTTTGTACACGGCTTGCTTCGGGCATGTTACATCTGATGAGCTGGTGCCGAAAAACCATTGACCTGCCACAGGTGCAAGGTCTGTGGTGGAAGCGGACTTGGCCACTGTGACCGCTGCCTCGGAACAGGAGAATACCGAGATGTAATGGGATTTCATTTTATGAAGAATACTAGGGATTCAACATATGATTAAGCAGCCAGATCAGGTACAAAACAAATGTACTAAGTCGAAAGTTTGTTGCGATGGTGTCATTTGATATAATTGTTTGGCTATATCCGAAGAGGAAGTGGCCATAATCCTTCAATAGATGGTCAATGATGTGTTGCAGGGAAAGCAGATGCGAGTAGCATCACCGGTTATCCGATATGAATTCTTCCAGTGAACCTCTGCTTTGTACACATTGAGCCTAAAGAAAATGTTGGTGGCGCAGGTGAGCTTAAACACATTGGTTGATGGTATCATAAAAATAAAATTAACAATAACTAACAAGTTAAAACATATTAAATGAATTGCTTTTTTTTTTTCTTCCAGAATATAGCTTGTACGTATTGTATTCTAAAATAGTTCACCAAAATTCTACTGTAATAAAGTCATAAGCATAATGTAATATCTGAATATTCAAGCCAAGACAAATACAAATGAAAAGTCAGATATCGACCGGAAAATTTCACACTCAAACTCGAAACACATTGACATACGGTATTGTGCACTCAGAACTGCTGGTACATAAAACTTGCAAATCTATCAAAAGCACGCGCAACAAAGAACTCTTAAAATTATTATATCAGGCTGGCTGTTTGATAGATGTGGAGGGATGGTGCATGCTTGTAGACACTTTTAACTCTACATATAAGGACGAAATATTTCAAATACGGCGTCAGGAAAGGAGAGGAGGCAAGTGAGAACTGGACAGGCGATGATCTGCAGCATGAATGTGATCTCGTGCTTTTCCTTCGCTCCCTCCACGCCATATATCTGCAGGAAAGTGTTTAATGTGAAGGCCAGCAACAGAGTCCCCAACGCCATGTTATATGTGAGGTTGGCTAAGTATAATTTGGTTGGGATGGCACTGCGGAACGCCTGCTCCTTGTACGATGATTTGACGAGGGACAAGAACACGATCAGAGATGTGGCCGCTAATGACAACCCGATCACATATGTGTATGACAAGGCCTTGAACATGGGTGAACCGCTAGTTTTTGGATCGTCCGTGTGGGAGAAGGAGGAGCTCAAGGCGAAGACCACAGCTGCCACAGCGCTTGTACGTGTCTTTGCAATCCCGACTAGTTGACGCTTGCAACTCTTGCGCGTCTTTTTGTGGTAGAAAGTAAAAGAGCTCTTGCGCTGTCTTTCCTTGCTTGTTTCGACGATGCGCTAGTTCTTTAGGAATCCTTGATGCCACCATCTGCATGCGTATAAATGCTACATGAATGGATCAACTAGATCAATATGCAACGTTATGATGATTACTATTCGTTTCACGAATTGTGCTGCTACCATCACATGGTTATCATTGCTATATTGGAATAAATTTTATACGTATATATACATCTTAGTATCTGCCAATGCAATAATTACTGTGTTTGGTTTTTTATCCTCAAGAGAGCACCGTAAGAATCACATGTTAATTAATTAAAGAGTTGCATTGTGTGGAGCAGAAAGGAAACAAAGGAAGAAATATTATTGGAACTATATAAGAGTCTTATTGATTTAGGAGATGTTAAGAAAAGAGTTTAATTATCTAGGTTTAGTGTTGAGATGAGTCCTAATTTATTCACATAAGCGAGAGAGAGAGAAAGAGAGAGAGAGAGAGAGAGAGAGAGAGAGGTTTATTTTACCAATAAAATAGTTTTTTTTTATTTTTTAAGTCATTCCATTAGTATTTGGATTCCTATCTACTCTTTTTGGATCCTGGTTCTCGCTAAGATACAAGGACCAAAGAGAGATGGGCAAAAGTATTTGTTTGTTACTTTGTATAATGCGTGAAATTGAACGGATAATACTTTCGAGAAGCATGGGGAATTGGAGGAGGATGGGAGGAAGAAAAGTTTGGCAACTTTACCTCAAACCATTCTAAATCGTAATGCAGTTGCATTGCATCCGGTTCCTCTTGCTCTTCCTTTGCTACATCAGGGCTTCCATCTGAAGCCAGATGCAGGATGGTGTTCTCGGTAGTGGGGTCGATTCTGGAAAATAACCAGGACGGTAAAATGGTTCTCATGTCCTTTATGATCTTGACAATCTCCTCGCGACGATACATGACTGCGACCTGGAGAACATTTCTGCCCTTGGCGTCCAGGTAGGTTGCCGACTGTGGGCACACCTGCAGGATCTTGCCCACGAACTCGTGAAGACCCACCTCTGCAGCTTTGATCAAGGGTGTCACCCTCTCAGACTCTGGTGACGCTGATGTTTTACGAGTCTCCCTCTCAGACTCTGGTAACGCTGATGTTTCACGAGTCGCCCTCTCATACTCTGGTGACTCTGGTGTTTCACGAAAGGAAAATTCAGAGCGTCCCCAGATCTCTTCAGGGCGAACTCCGGCGGGTTTATGTATTAGCCCAAAAAGGTCAAAGTTGCTTGGTTGGGCACAGCGCACGATGAGTTTCAAAGCTGTTCGGTGTCGTCTCTTCAGCGCCTTCAAACGTTTCATCGGAGGGTAAACTGTGAGATAAGACTAAGAGAGAGGTCAAAACCGATGTTCTCATTACTTGCCGGCCATCATCCTAATTCTCTAGCTAGCTGTAAAGTCTATCACTAATTTAAGTTGCTTAAACTATTAAAAAAAGGTTTAACAATTATGCGGGTGCATACAAGTTCATTATTTATTATTATTAGCAACACACGTGCGCAGGTACACACGTTTACGTATCTTATGGGTTGAACACTCTGAAAAAACGAGGTTGTCCGCTCCCCATCAATCTCTGTATGTAGCTTATATTCAACAAAGCCTAGCACATATATATGACCATCTACGAAAAATTATCTTTGCACCACCGCAAATAATCTACAATATTATTAGGCCATTTATGTAAAATAAGTTGGATTGAATTTTTGAAAGAAAAAAAAAATTCATTTTTAAATTTTTCGTGGGAGGTATCCTCACTTAAATATTTTTCAAAAGATAGCCTTACCTGTTATAAACCTTAAAATATCTTTTTGATAAGATAATTAGAGTGTGACTAACAACATATGGACCGGTTTATAGAGTGAATCAATTTTTGTGCTATGAACCAGTTCAATCCCTCGTGCAAAAGATTTAGTATCAGTTACGTGTTTGTCAGTAATCTTATTAGCTTTGAATAAGGTGAATAGACTTATAGTGTCGGTTAAAATCAAATATTTATTCTAGGGAGAAATCTATGTCAAATATAATATTTTTATCTTAAGAAATATTAATATATTTTAAAAATATTTTAATCAAGTAATTAGATCGATTTATGCTATGGATCAATCCATAGCATAACTTAGATATCGCTCCAATTATCTTTTCCAGGAGATGCTTTAGGTATTATGTCAAATAGAGGAAATATGGGAAAAGCAAAATATTTTTTTTTTCAAAAATTCACCAATATAAATTTGTTGAGGAACTTAATAATGAACTATAAAACTTGTTATGTAAAAAACTTTGGGAAGGTTGGTCTACATATCATCATCTATGCATGCACTCTTTGAGAACAATAACGACTTACACAGCTTTAGAAGGTGGAAAAGGCTCCATCTGGCTGCATGGACCAAAAAACATAAATCATAATATAATATGATGACGACACACTTTCATTTTAAGATGGATGTAAAAAAATTGTAGGTAGAGAAGCGAGCACCTAAGACGCAAATCAATTCCAATAGGTCCAAGAGAGTGCCATAGTGAGGTGGGAATCTTGAACGAATTCCTCTCGGCCTCTCCAGGGATTCGTAGTCACGTCGTCCATCCTGTTTTGTGGCTTCGGCTCGCTTTAGATTGCAGTTTAAGAAACATTGATGCAGATGGACAAATATATTCTTTATATATATATATATATATATATATATACATATATGCACTCATAATTATGGAAATAACCTGTCATGTAAAATAAAAATGGTTCATATATAGGGAAGCGCATACGTACTGTACGATCTTCTGCATCTTTATCGTCTATCTTGCCAAAGCCGTATGCCGATGGAACCACTGAAGTGAAAACTATTATGAGCATTCAATTTGCTGTCTTTTTATTTGATGATGAGAGTTACATAAACATCGATATCGATGGATATTTGGATGGGAATTGGTTCCATCCAAATGATTTTTATGTTCAGTAGGGTGAACAGGTTTTGTGGCATGCAGTTTTGGAGCAGATCTGAAAATTTTGTTAATAACCTTTCTGGGGAAAATAAAATTAGTGTTTGGGAACACTTACTGTCATATATGAAGGATTCGAAGAAGCCATGGAGAGTTTGGCTTCGGAATAACCCGGGAATGGTCACCATTAGATCCAACGAGGTTACACCGTGCTGATCGACGGCTGTGATCTGACCTGGATATTTCCTTGCAATCTGATATGCGAGCTCTGTACGCACCGACATAATATGTTTAAAATTTATCGGAGACAAAATCAGAGATAATACATATTAGATAAAACGACAGGATGGAGGGGTGGTGATCAATGACAACTTGCCCGGCGCATTGCCCATGATGGCACAGTGCAGCATGCTGGCACCGTCCTCCCTCCGGGCTTCCGGTGAGCTGTTCTTCCGCACCAGCACCCAGAACATGTCCTGCTGCCCGTACAGGGCCGCCTTATGTAGCGGGATCTCGTTTTTCTTGTTCCGCACATGAACGAGACCTGGCGCCCCGCAGATCAGCTCCGAGGCCACTGCTTTGTAGCCCATGGCGGCAGCTATGTGAAGCGCCGTGTCGCCGTCGTAGTTGGAGGCCACGAGCATGTCACCTGGTACTTTCGCGATGAGGCGGACGGCGAGCTTGGGCTTCTTGCAGGCGATGACGAAGCTGGGCAAGGGGTCAAGCATGAGGTTCACGCCGTTATCCCGCTCCACTAGACGCAGGAGTTCGTTCACGCCCACGTTCTCACGGTGGATGAGCGAGTTCAGGCGGCGGAAACGTGCCACGTCCAGGTCATGCGGTGGATCCTCTGATCCACCACGACCTGCGCCGTCTGCAGGCTGCGTCGACCCGGAGACAGACGGCATTTTCTCTACTTTTGTCCTTGATCCGGTGCCCGCATCAGCAGCATGCGTCGGCCTGTCGGTGCTGGAAGGAGCCGCCATATCCAAAACACGCCGAAGGGAGCCGCTCCCTTCTCCACGTTCTCACTGACCACTAAATATATAATGGCTATGGGGAGGAGGAGACGAGGTGATGGAGTTGGTCCCCATCGACCGACAGACGCCGCCACGTTCGTCATTCCCAGTTGATCGAGTAGCTTTGCTTCTCGTTGGGGAATAGCTTCAGATTCTCTACTCGAGCTTTCTTAGATCGCTATGTTAGGTAACTCTTCCGACGGGATTAAAATACAAAAAGCCGATTCTCCCCAACGTGTCCTTGTTCTTTCGTTCCCTATACAAAAGCGAAAGTAGGCAAATGCGATGGCTTTTGTTAAATTAAGCTGCAGTCTTTGAATAAATCGTAAAAGAAAAAGGAGAACTGCACACAATTCACTTTGTCTTTCACTCGTGTTAGTCGAGCTTACATAAAGAAGAGGCGTCTCAATTGAAGCTACTTTAAATTTCTTCCCAAACCTGCAATTTTCTTAAATAAACTTTTTTATTTATCATCTTATTTTAAAATTTATAATATTTCTAAAATATCCACCTCTATTCATAAATGTCTTCATCATTTTTTTTTGTCCTTTCTTCTCTTAATCATAAGCGACAATAATTGACAATAATATATCGGACAAACGTAAATATTCTTTTTGTCTTTTTCTTCTATAGCTTTTTTTTTTTTACTCTTCGAGTGATTACAAGTAGTGAAATTATATTATACTTTTTTAAGGAGTTGCTAATAGCAAGCCTTTTTTTTTATATCTATCCATTCAAAATTTAAAAATAGCTTATTTAGCATGACATCTTCGACCTTTGCTATTTATTACTTGAATCTTCATCTCAAGTAGTCAACGTCTCTGCCCAGCACAAGTAACATTTATATATTATGCATCTAAAAAGTAATCTTTTGGGTGGTATAAAGAAATCCAATTAACAATTTATCACAATCATTCGTATCATTGAATAAAGTTACCGAATTACTAGAATTTAATAGTCTCGACGTCAGGCTGCAGATTGGAAAGTGTGGACAACGATCATGACTATTTGAGTACTCCACGCCAAAGACGAAGAAAGAGCGGATCAAAATTAGAGCCACGATGGAACAACACAATGAAACAGATGAATGGAAATCCCATGAGCTCAAGCAAGAGCGGCATCAAGTCCTTCCTCTCCGATCTCTGCCCGCCATACATCTGCAAATAGATGTTGCAGGTGAATGACACCAGGAAAGCCACCAGCGCCATCCCAAACGACAAGCAAGCGAAGAAGTATTTGGTCGGGATGGCACGGCGGCACTGCTGCTCCTTGCAGGGCGAGATGACGAGGGATGAGAACAACACCAGAGAAGTAGCGGCGCATGATAGCCCAATTACGTACGCGTGTGAGAAGACCTTAAAGGGTAGTCTGTTGAAGTAGACTGGGTTTCCGGTTGTTGGATCCTTCTCGCCGGGGATGGAGAAGCTCGACGGAAACACCGCGGCCGCTACGAGGAGCAAACTAAAAAAACAGAAGAATACTAATTAAAAAATATTTTAAATCAAAAAATTGATATAGTATTAATAAAAGGTAAGATATAAAATACTTATAAAAAATTTTCAAATACGTATATTCTTTCTTGCTTCATGAACTATGATCCTATTTATAGAACCCAGTGATAATTATTTAGATCACGGGTCACTACTTGGAACATGTATATAACTATCTACAATATAACTACTATCTAGAATATGATAACTAATTAGATAACTATTATAAATCAATTCTCAACAATCTCTCTTGATTCATAATTACATACATCGATTTAAGATAAAAAATAAATATATTTCTGAATTGGAAGTGACTTAGTGAGAATATCTATAACTTATTTATTTATTCCATAATACTTTATTATTATGGCTCTACTAGCTAGAAGATCACAGATGAAATAATAGCATATCTCTATATGCTTTGTTCTTTCATAAAATGTTGGATTCTTTGTCATTGCAATTATGACTTTGTTGTCTTAAAATATTTTTGTTGTTTCTTTTTGTTTTTGATAAAAATCTTCAAGAAGTCTTTTAAGCCATATTGCTTGACAGGCTACCGATGTTGTAGCTACATATTCTACTTTCGATATCGATAACCTAGTTGTTACTTGCTTCTTTGAACTCCAAGATATAGCTCCTGATCTGAGACTAAAAATATTGCCTGAAGTACTATTTCTATCACCCAAAGCTTCTGCTCAATCACTATCAGTGAAACCAAATAATTTATATTTAAAATTATGAGAATACCAAATGCCATAATATATAGTCCTAGTAATATAACATAAAATTCTTTTAATATCTTTGAGATGATGTTTGCTTGGGCTATGTATAAACCTGGATACTACACTAATAAATAAGATAATATCTAATCGAGTATGAGTTAGAAAATTCAAACCTCCAACTAAACTTCTATAGTATCTTACATTTTTCAAACATGTACCATCTTCATGTTTCAATTTTTCATTTACATTCATAGGTGTTACTATAGTTTTTAATTAATCATGTTAGATTTTTTGAGTAGATCTATTATATATATTTTTTATAAAATAAAAATTTTATCTGATCCTCGCTTCACTTCCAATCCAAGAAAATAGTGTAGTAGACCTAGATCTGATATTTCAAACTAATTCATCATGTATTTTTTAAATTGTACCATAAAAAAAGTTAAATGAATCCACATATATAATATCATCAATATAGAGGCAAATCATAAGAATATTATATTTACCTTCCTTCTTTGGATAAAGAATAAGTTCATTATTACTCCTCTTAAATCTATTTTGATAATAATAATAATTAATTTTATTATACCATATCCTTGAAGCATGTTTAAGCCTATAAAAAACTTTTTTTAGTTTATATACCTTTTTTTCATATCTTTTAACAAAAAAACCTTCAGGTTGAGTAACAAAAATCTCTTATTGTAAATCTTCATTTAAAAATATAGATTTCATATCAAATCAATAAATAGGTTAACTCAAGTGAGAAGCTAAAGCTAAGAAAGTTCTTATGTTTTCGAATCTAGTAATTGAAGAAAAAAATATCATCAAAATCAATACCTTATTGTTGTGAATATCTTTTTGCTACAAGTTGAGTCTTATATTTTTGGATACTTCTATTTACATTATATTTTGTTTTGAACATTCATTTTAATCTACTACTAGCTTTCTTTATTTTCAATAGATCTATTAGCTCCCAGGTTTCATTCTTCTCAATTAATATGATTTTTTCCTTTATTGCCTTTCATTATTCCTCTTTTTCAATTACTTTATAAAAAATTATAGGATCTGAAATAAATAAAATAAATGATAAATCATAAATTTTTATTAGTAATCTGAATTTTCCTAAAGGAGTTTCATTTAAGGAATCATTTAATGAATTTGAACCGCTACTAGATATGGTTAATGATGAACTTGTTAGAATAAGAACTATCACTTCATTTTGTGGAGTGTCTAGTTCTATTGAAATCTAGATTTATGTTTCACTTTCATTGGACTCCAAATTCCAACTTATCCTTTCATCAAACATAATATTTTTGTTAATAATGACTTTGCTAGTAATAGGATTATAGAATCGATATGCTTTAGATTATAAGGAATAACCAATTAATATGCATTTTTCATCAAGCTTATGATTGTTTTATGAATTTACCAAAGCATAATTAATGCATTCAAAAAATTTTAGATGGCTTATGCCTGACTTTATATCATACTAAGCCTCCAAAGGAGTTCAATTCATAATAGTCTTTGTTGGTGAAATATTCAATAAATAAATTATTATTGCAACTAATTATGCCCAAAATTGATTTGAAAGATATTTTTCATTAAGCAAACTTCTTACCATTTTAATGATAGTTTGATTCTTACATTCAGCTACACTATTTTGCTATAGTGTATATGGTGTTGTCAATTCTCTATGAATACCATTTTTTTCATAAAAAAGGTTAAACTTATTATATAAAAATTCACCACCTCTATCTGTCCAAAGTATCTTTATACATCTACTACTTCGCCTTTTTTACAAGTGTTTTGATTTTTTTTTAAAATTATCAAATATTTTAAATTTTAATTTTAGAAAATATATCCAACTCATATGGCCAATCATTAGTAAATAACAGAAAATATTGACTTCTACCAAATGATTTTATATTCATAGATCCACATAAGTTAACATGAATTAATTTAAGATAATTAAATACTCTCCATATTTTCTAATAGGAAATGATTAGATAAAAAATTTACCTTTTTTACTTTGTTTGTCATAAATGTATACTTCATATATATCAAGTGTATTAATTTTGAACAATCTAAAAATTATTATTATTTATTTAAAAACTTTAAACCTTTAATGTTAAGGTGTTTATATTAAAATACAACAAGAGCATTTTTTTTGAGTTACAACAAGAACATGCTTTTTAATATTTAAAATATTAAATGAAAACATCTTGTTTTACGTCATGCAAATATTTACTATAATCAAATCAGATTTTTTATATTTATTAGTGCATGATCATTATCAAATATAGTTAAATATATGTCATCTATCAATTATCCAACACTCGACAAGTTATGTGATAAACTAGGAACAAAAAAAATATTATCATGGTATTTTTCCTTCCCTTACTTGTCTTCACCTCAATTATTCCTTTTTCTTCAACTTGAATTTGTTTATTATCTCCAAGTCTAACTTTCAACTTATGAGTTTCATCAATATCTCTAAACATTGATCTTATGATTGACATATGATTAGAATATTTAATATTCAAAAATCAAATATCATTTAAGATGTTATAAACTTATGAATGAGTCATAAACGGTTTATTATTTTCTTCATTTTCCACCAAATAGCTTGTTTGCTTTTCTCTTTTCCAATAATCTACCTTATAATAGTAACATTGAATTCCACTCTTTTATTTTTTTAATTATAATTTGATTACTTTTATTTATTATGCCCATCAAAGTATCCTTTTCCTTTTTCATTTCCGTACCACGAAATCCTCCTCTGTCATGTCATGTTCATATTGATTTTTTGTTTTCCTTTGAAGTAGAAGACTCTCTTTTAATATGAAATACTTTTTCTTCACTTTTCTCAAGTGATCTATTCAATCTTGCTTCATGTGCTTGTAAAGAATTCATTAGTTCATCAAATAAAAATATAGATAAATCTTTTGACTCTTCAACTGCGGCAATAACATGATCAAATTTTAAAGTTAAACTTCTCAAAATTTTTATAATAATTATATAATTATGAAGATGTTCACCATAAGATTTTATTTGACTAATAATTTCAATCACTCGAGAAAGAAAATCATACACTGATTCATTATTTTTCATGAATAAAATTTTAAATTCACAATGAAGGGTTTGAAGTTTTATCGTAATTACCCTCGATGAACCTTGAAATTCATTTTGAAGTATCAACTAAGGTTGCTTTAAGATTGTCGCTGTTGTAATTCTTGAAAAGATTATCTCATGTATAACTTATTGAATGAAGAATAATACCTTTAAGTCTTTCTTTTTATTCTCCCTGATTTCTTCATCTGGATATGCATATCTATTTTTTATCAGATCCCAAAGATCCTAAGACTTAAATTAAATCTTTTTCTTAATACTTAAAAATTTATATTATTTGCCCAAAAAAATGAGAATAAGAGATTGATACATAGAATTGCCATTGAAAGTCATAATGCCTAGTTCAAATTAAAACTTGACTCTGATACCATAAATGTTAGGGATGGAGGAGCAAGAAAAAAAAATACTTAATACAATTAAAAGAGAATACTTTAAATTAAAAAAATAGTATTAAACAAAAAGTAAGACTTAGAACACCTACAAGACATTTCCAAGTATACACAATCAATCTTGCTTCATGAATTATGATCATATTTATAGGACCTATTGATAATTACCTCACTTCATTATGTCGCTTGTGATTAACTTAAATATAAAAATTATCTCATAACTTTTAAATTATATATAATTATTTAAAATATATCTATAACTATTTAGAATATGACAACTATCAAAAACATAATAGCTAACTACTAACAATCAATTATCAACATTAACATATCTTTTGCATCTCCATCAGTTGATCCTTGCCGTTCTTTAAACATCTCTTGGTGACTCTCAGTAAATATCTCTTGTGCTGTCTGCTGTCTATCGTTCGATATTTGCCTCACCGTCTGCAACCGCAGTGTTGGGAAAAAACAGAGGCGGAGATAGATGAATAAAAACAGGGTTAATGTGGTTAGCAACTGGACCTCAAACCATCTCAGTTCATCTTGCGTTTGCACTGCGTCTTGGTTCTCATCAGTGCCTTTCGCGGAATGCAGGATGGTTTCTCCGGTGGTTTCATCGACGCGGGACAGTAGCCAGGATGACAAAATGGGATTGTGCCCGAGAGTCATCTCGCGTATGGTTTCTACAATCGATGACCACTTGGAGAACGCTTCTCCCATCGATGTCCAAGCAGGTTGCAGCCTGCGGAGATACCTTTAAGATCGTCCTGACGAACTCGGGAAGGCCCATTCGGGCGCCCAAGATCCAGGGCGGTTCATCCCATCGACTAGCAGACTCAGCTGAGAGTGCCCCCATGGCATCCTGCAGACAGCTCCTCTGCTGTGATTTTGTCACCGTTGCGCGGTACAAATTTGAAAACCTTTTCCGCAAACGTAATGACCAGCTGATCTCGTCGCTCTCCTCTTTCTCGGTGTCGTTCACCACGGCTTCTGGTGGGCGTTCAATACCTGCTAAAACTTGCCGATGTCATCAGTTATATGTGTGTGGCCGCCGCCTGTGTTGGTTCCCCGGGCGAAGAAATCCACGTATTCTTCTTTGTGGACCAAGTAAGTTGCAGAGCGTCTCTGTGGGTTCTCATTAGCTCCTCCAGACGTCGGATTCTTGGGAAACTGCATAATGCATTGCATTGTATTGCAGCCACAATAACATCAGAAGACCCCCAACAAATCAATGCTTTACAGTAATCAAGCAATTCTCAAATTAATTGTTTTAGGAAAATACACTAATGTATAAGTCACTCACGTTGCATTAAAATGTTGAAAAGAAACAGTTGAATCCATCTGGCTGCATACGTAAAACCATAAATCGGTGTAATCCAATTAACGTAAAGAAATTTAATCTCGTTTGGTCCTAACGTTAAGAGAGAAATTTAATGCAGCCTATGCGGTGAAGACAAGTAACGTCATCTAAAGATCCATCTCCTCTGTTGATGGTATGTATATCTTCACCACCAACGACTAGTGCAATCGGTCGCAGCATGAAGAAACTGCAACAGCTCCTACTGCAAGTGCTGCTACTGCTCCTCGGGAGCATGGCGGTTTGGTCCTCACCGTCGGAAGCCCGGGAGATCCCTGGCACCCTAAGCTTGAACCCGTGTTACGGAGAAGCACGGTGGCTGTGTCTTGGGCATGGGTGGATGGAGCCGTCGCCGGTGTCTCGCGACCTGGAGGTGAAAGCATGCTTGTCCTCCCTACGCTACGTTGGCGGATGCGCTCGTTCTGTCTTCCGTTCCAAGTCCACGGGCGCAATTAACCTGAGTCCACGGTGCTGCGGAGCTGTGCAAAGGATGGGCGAGCCCTGTTTTGCCAAAGTCTTCGGCAGCGATGACTTTGGTGATTCTTCTGCCCCAAAGATCACGGAGTTCTGCGCCTTGCAAGCTGCTGCTGCAACTAGGCATTGAAGACACGCCTTCTTTGAGCAGGAATAAAGTGAAAGGAAGTGGACTGTCAAGGAGAATTAAAGATTGAATCTTTTTTATTAGTGTTTCTTGTCATGACTTGTTGAACTTTTTGTTAAGTCTGGCCAAAAGAACATTTGGCCTCAAGATCTCTGAGAAAGTTCAGACAAACTTCCCTCTTCTCCAGGTTGATTTGAAAGGTCCAATAATTGGTAAATGGCCAGTTTTCTGTTGTCATCGATTCTGAACTTAAAGAAGTCGTATGTTGTTCGACTAAATTGATCGTTAGCTTCCTTGGTCGATCAATGACATAATAATCACATCAAAAAGAGGACCAATTAATGTTTACGATGAGTGGGATCGTTCTACGTCAAAAACAAAAACATTCTGACATAATAGTCACACACGGCGGCGGCGACATGAAGAGGCGTGTCGCCGTTGTAATTAGGGACGCCGAGCTCGTCCCCTGGTAACACCGTAATGATATCGATCGCTAGTCCAGGTCGATCTTCCAACAAGCGATGGCGATATGGAGCAGTTTCGTTCATGAGGTTGACTGGGCAGCCGCCATGCTCGCTCGTGGCCACATCCAGGAGCTCCTTTTTCCTCTGGTCATGAATAAGGGCGGACAACCAGCGCAAGCGTTTGACGTTCACGGCATGCCGTGGTTCATCCTCCTCGCAGCGATCCCATGGGCCGCCGAAGTCACTCTTCGGCTTCGTAGGAGCGCAGTCTTTGGGCGTTCCACTTGGTATCGTAATGTGTCGATGAGATGATACAGTCACAAGACGTACGTCTTCACCTTAAGTCAGATCGCCTCCCTTTATACAATGACTGGAAGGAGATCAAATGGCGCATTTGGCCCCCTGCCGTCCATCCACCGACGTACGTACGTGCGCAGCTTTGCTTCAAGTTGGGGGATAGTCTCAAGCTGGCTGAAGCTTTAAATTCCAGAACAAATCCGACCGACCCTTATTAAAGCGAGAAATAGCTTTAATTTGGTATTGCGGGAACTGACACAAAAGAAAACGGAGCTCTTCTCGTTGCTCTGCTGCTTCTTCTTCGTTTTTTTTTTTTTTTTTCTTTGGCATTTGAGTTTCTTTCCTTTTATTTCTTAACAAGTGACAAAAATTGTCCGAATCAGAGTCATGAAATTTTTTTTTAGCTTGTTAATGATATGAACAGCAGCACATATGTTATGATTTTTTATGATTGCAAACAAGAGCACAAGATATAGAGCAAAGTCAAATTTCGCATCGAAAAAGTCAAAATACGTCCAATTCATAGGAGCCTCGTAATAAATACGAGTACAATTCTGGAATTATAGAATTTAATGCCACACCCACACGCAAAAGTTCTACTGGCACGGTCCACGAAGCTGAGGAAGTATGCCCGATGCTCACTGACTCAACTCCGAAGACAGCGGAAAAAAGATGGACCAAAATTGGCACCACGGTAGAGAAGCACAAGAAAGCAGACAGTGGGGAAGACGGTAAGCTCCAGTACAAGTTGAAGGATGCCCTTCGCATGTGTTGTCTGCCCGCCATATATCTGTAGGAAGATGTTGCAAGTGAAGGCCAACAACAAAGCCGTCAGCGCCAGCCCAAACGAGAAGCAAGCGAAGAAGTACTTGGTGGGGATGGCACGGTGGAACTGCTGCTCCTTGTAAGGCGAGATGACGAGGGACAAGAACAACACCAGAGACGTGGCGGCGCACGACAACCCGATCACGTACGCATGCGTGAACACCTTAAAGGGTAGCCTGTTGGAGTACACAGGGCTGCCGGTTGCGGAATCCTTCTCGCCCGGGATGGAGAAGCTGGACGCGAAGACCACCGCCGCTACGAGGCCTGAACATGTCTTGCCCATCTCCATTAGCTGACTCTTGCAGTTCTTAAACATCTCTCTATGACTCTCGGTAAAGATCTCCCGTGCTGTCTTCTCGTCCGTGTTTCGACTGTACACGAGCTCCCTAGGCACCATCTCTTTCACCATCTGCAAGCATACGATTAATTAATGATCACATGGAATTCTACAATGACAAACATTTCTCTCATGAAACATATGATCGAACAGTGGGAGTACGTGACCTCAAACCATCGTATCTCATCTTGCATTTGGACTGCATCGTCTCCGGTATCACCGACCTTCTCAGAAGCAAAATGCAGGATGGTGTTTCTTGTTTTAGAGTCGATGCTGGACAACAACCAGGAAGGTAAAATGGGGTTGTCTCCCTGCGTCATCCTACGGATAGTTTCTACAGTCTCTCGGTTCCCAGATTCTATCGCCACTCGAAGAACATTTCTGCCCTTCGTGTCCAGGTAGGTTGCTGACTGTGGGCACACTTGCAGGATCTTGCCGACGAAATCATGAAGGCCAATTTGTGCGCCTAAGATCAAGGGTGGTTCGTTCCATCTCTCTTCCGAGCTAGGTGAGAGTGCCTTTAACACTTTCTCCACACTCTGAGCTGCCTCTTTGATTGCAGTTGAGACCGGTGTTTCCGGTTCCTCCGACACTAATTTGTAGAGCTTATCGGTCATCCTCTTAATGAGCTCTTTCACTGCAGTTGTGGGTTCCGTGTCCGATTTTGGGGCATCACCTTCTTGTCCAGTCTCCGGTGGAGAGTCTAGTGGACCAAGTATACTACCTTGGGTGGGATCTTTTCCACGCACAAAGAAATCAAAGTATCCTGCTTGGGCTAAGTATTCGATGAGGTTCATAGTTTCTGTATGGTTCTTCTTCTTCCTCTCCAAACGTTGGACTCTCGGGGACACTGCACCCATGCATTTCAGATAGCATTAATCATGTACCGTAAAACCTAATATAAATTATTTTTAATTTTTATAAGGCATACATCATTCACTAAGAAAAGTATAGGTGTAAGAACTGTTAACTCACATTGCCAGATAATGTTATAAACAAATCGATGAATCCAGCCAGCTGCAGGACAAAGTGCATGAATAAATCAACGTTATCCTACATTTAATAACCATAACATGATAGGTTAAGAACCTTTCACTTTACGATGGATATTATTAACTAGTAGAGAAGCTAGAACGAGTACCTGGGATGCTGGTCAACTCCAACAGGTCAAAGAGAGTGCTGTAGTTTGATGGGAATTTTGAGCGAAAAGCCCTTGGCGAGTGGTCACCGTCATCGTCTTGTGCTACTCCAATGCGCTTGAGATTAGATGTGCATGCCACAGAGAGACCCGAATCAGAGAGCTAAACGTAAAAGATGTACTCATGATTTGAAGCTATGTCATTCATGCATAAGTCCATACAGATCTGTTGAGTGCCACCTCTTCATCGCTTTCGTTCATTTTATTCGAGTCCTCTTGCAAAGGGATCCCTGAAATGTAAAACCAAAGAGCTCTACGAATATTCTTATGTACATTTTAATTGATTTTTTAGCCTCATCGTAGATGAGAATTGTTGATGTAAGAACAGAAAAAGGAGCGAGGTGGGTAGCACTCACAGTCGTAGATGGAGTCGAGGACCCCAAGAACTACTTGGCTTCGGAATGCCTCAGGAATAGTCACCAACAGCTGCAGCGGAGTGAGGGCGTGCTCATTCCGGGATTCGATCTGAGATGGATAATGCTTTGCAATCTGCAAGGCAAGTACTGCAGGCGTACCAATATGTTAATTGAAGTTGAACTGCGTACAACGGAAAATGGATGGAGTGATATTTACCCGGTGCATTGCCCATGATGGCACAGTGCAGCATGGTGGCGCCGTCCTCCCTCCGGGCTTCCAGTGAGCTGTTTTTGTGCACCAGCAGCCAGAACATGTCCTGCAGCCCGTACAGGGCCGCCTTATGTAGCGGTATCTCCTGTTTCACGTTCCGCTTACGAACGAGATCTGGCATCCTGCGGATCAGCTCCAAGGCCACTTTTCTGTCGTCCATGGCGGCAGCTACGTGAAGCGCAGTGTCGCCGTTGTAGTTGCTGTCCGTGAGCCTGGCATCTGATGTTTTGGCGATGAGGAGGACGGCGAGCTTGGGCTTCTTGCAGGCGATGACGACGCTGAGCAAGGGGTCGTTCATGAGGTTCACGTGATTATCCTGCTCCACTAGACGCAGGAGTTCGTTCACGTCCACGTTCTCACGGTGGATGAGCAAGTTCAGCCGGCGGAAGCGTGCAACGTCCAGGATATGCGGTGGCTCCTCTGATCCGCCACCACCGGCGCCATCTGCAGGCTGCGACGTCGTAGGGTTCAGCGGGTGGAAGCCTGCCACGTCCGGGACCTGTGGTGGCTCCTCTGGTCCACCATCACCTGCGCCATCTGCAGGCTGCGACGTCGTAAGGTTCAGCGGGTGGAAGCCTGCCACGTCCGGGACCTGTGGTGGCTCCTCTGGTCCACCATCACCTGCGCCATCTGCAGGCTGCGACGTCGTAGGGTTCAGCTGGTGGAAGCCTGCCACGTCCGGGACCTGCGGTGGCTCCTCTGGTCCACCATCACCTGCGCCATCTGCAGGCTGCGACGTCGCAGGGACAGACGGCTGTTTCTCTATTTGTCTCCCTGATCCGGCGCCTGCATCAGCCGCAGGCTTCGGCTTGTCGGTGCTGGAAGAAGCCGCCATAGCCCTCCGATTGCTTCGTTCTCACCGACCACTAAATATATAATGGCTACGTGGAGGCGGAGATGGGGTGGAGTCGGACCCCATCGACCCACGGACGCCACCTTCCTCGTTTCCAGTTGATTTAGTAGCTTTGCTTCTCGTCGGGGGATAGCTTGAGATTCTCTACTCGAGCTGGGCAATGATTAGTTAGATCGTAATGATTGGAAACAATTCCAAGGGTGTCAAAGTGCAAAAAGGCGATTCTCCCCTTCGCGTCTGGTTCTTTCGTTCTCTATGCAAAAGTAAAAGTAGACAACATGACGGCTTTTGCTAAAGCAAGCAACACAGGCTTTAAATAAATTTAAACAAAAGGGGAAAACGCCACACACTTCACTTTGTCTTGCACTCAAGTCTTACTCGAGCTTTCATGAAAAAACAGGGGGTCCCAATTGAAGCTACGAAACCTGCCGTCATCTCTGTCAACGACACCATCGCACTTATTATTATTATTATTTATTTTATTTTTACAAGACGAAATTTTAATCCAGGACTAACGATTATTTATTACAATCTTTATCTAATAAACTTATATATATATATATATATATATATATATATATATATATATATATATATATATGTTACTCACGTTGCGTTAAAATGTCGAAAAGAAACAGTTGAATCCATCTGTCAGCATAGCTAAAATCATTAATCAGTGTAATCCAATTACAATAACGGATGCAGATTTGTAAGAAGTGAGTAGTACCTGCAATGTTGATCAATTCCAATTGGCCAAAGAGAGGATTTTGAATATATATATATATATATATATATATATATATATATATATTGTATAAATGAACTAATTATAGATATTCTTATCAAGTTTCAGAATTATATTTATTTCATGTCTCAAATCGATATATGTAACTATAAATCAAGAGGATGTATTGAGAATTGATTCAATTTAGATAATTATAATTATGTTTTACCTAAATAACTTATGATGTAATGCCTAATTTGAATATGGGTGACATGATGGGATAAGATAATTGCTATTAGGTCCTATAAATATGATCATAATTTCTCTACTTGAAAATATCTTATAAGTATTTTTTACCATACCTTTTATTTAATATTACTTCAGTTTTTTTAATTTAAGACATTCTCTTTTAACCGCATTATAGTATTTTTTTTATTTTTTATTTTGCACTCCTATCCCCAACATTTGATCCTCATCTCCGACATCGAAGCTGCTTCTCCGGCCATCGATCTCAATCGCCGGCCAATCGTTGTTCTCGTTGCGGCAGCTGTCGAGAAGAGAGGAAGGGAGGTTGGCTGCGATCAACAATGGTCAACGGGGGTATTTTTAAAATTTTCTATTCTTGTTTTTGTTGTACTTAGACACGTTTGAACTGGTTTTCTTCCGGAAGTCTTCGTATTGTAACTCGCCTGTATAGTTGTACATTTCAAGCCTGTATTGAAAATTTGTTTTTCTCATATGAACGACGTTGAATCTTAATCCAAATCACGTTAAATTCTCGGTTCTTGTTTTGTATTTTTTTCTTGTCCAAATTATTCATCAACTCGATCTATATCTTGTGACCCCTTCGCCTACTACAACATATATGCCGATTACATATATAAGCAAGAAGAGACATTGTCTTCTGATTCATCACAAGTGATCCGTGTTCTTTTCTTTTTCTTTCACATTGAAAGAGGAAAAGTGGGTAAAATTACATGACGGCTTTGGTAATGTATTCTGATTCATGTTTGTTTAGGCATAAACATACTCTCCCAGTGCTCAAGCTGCTCTAGTCCTTTCTCCCACGCCTGCTCGTTGTTATAGCGAACCGCATCATCCAACGATCAGTCGATGAAGGCTCAAAGATTGTATATTTGGCAATTAAATGTTGAGATGATGAAATTACCGAACAGAATTGCCTTTTGCTTATGTTGGAAGCAGCGGTAGGACATCAATTAATTCGGTTGGCCGAATGCATTGTGTTCAGCAGCCACGAATAAAGTCATCCTTCTCAAGCTTTATAATTACCTACAAAAAAAAAAGGGAAAAAGATAAAAAGCCTGAGGATACAACAGCATCCGGCAGCGACGGTGGAGCCGCTCGATGTGCAAATGAGGTAATGGGTACATGAAGGATGTAGTGATGCCATCGGAATCAACGTGATGTGCCACAAAAGAAAGCATCTCTTGCACTTGAGCCTGTTCTTCTTTTGTCTTTAGCAAACACAACTTGTAATGAAGTGTATGTAACTCCCAGTCTATTCGTTTATATTTAATACTCCATCTTTAGGGCGAAATCGAAACTTGTTCTTGTTTAGAGCTAACGCTCGATGAGCATTTATGTGACTTACGGAAGCAAGACAAGTAACAACATCCTATGCCATTATATATATGCATATATTCCACCAACCTTGGATCCTAAAGCTCGTGTCTTCTCCGTCAACTAGCAGTATCATCATGAGGAAGCTGCAAGGGCTGCTGCTTCTGCTCCTCGTCAACGTGGCTGCCTGGGGGGCCGAAGCCGTGATCTCTCCCATTCTAGATCGGAAACCATGCGTGGGAGAAGCACAGTGGCCGTGTTATCGGCTTCCGCGGTTGGCGCCGCGCCCGGTGTTGCACGACCCGATGATCGAGACATGCTTGATCCCCCTCCGCCCCGTCGACGGATGCATTCGTTCCATCTTCCGGTCGCAGTCCACAGGCGAAATGAACCTGAGTCCGGAGTGCTGCGGAGCGGTGAAATCGATGGGGGATCCCTGCTTTAATGGCGTCTTCAAAAGTCCTTACTTCGGTGACTCCTTTGGTCCGATGGTGAAAGGGCTCTGTGCTTTGACAAACGAATGAAACCGTGTGTGTGTGTGTGTGTGTGCGAGGAGAAACACAAATAAAAGCAACTGCATTTGGTTGGCAAGTGCATATTAATTAATTCCCAGTCACGAATCCGCAAGATGTAAAAGAAAAGTAATGAATTCTACGATGAGCATGGATATAGATTTCTTTTAATTTGATCTTCATACCTTATAATACTCACATCTTGTCAAGGGCTAATATATAATTCTAATATGGGTAATGGGTGCAACTATCATAATCTAAGGTTTTAAATCAAAATAATTACGCAGAATACTCTCTTGGAAAAGGGACAACTTTGGCCTAATTTTATGTATGATGGAATCTTTCTTTTCATGCGATGAACCATTCCCTTCTATGAAATCTTTCTTTCTTTCTTTCCCAACAAATTTGTTGTGAGAGCCTTCCTTTCTTTCTTGTTGAATGGCATTCATCCCCACCATATTTGCATACACTCCATCTTTGAGGGAGAGCACTATGACTATTGGAGTCGTCAAACGCAAACCCTATTCGTCTCCCGAGACCTTTGGGATATGATTGAAGATTCATATAAAGAATCACCTCAAAATCAAGAGAACGAAGAAGAATGGACAGCAACGAAACAAAAGGAATACAAGGAGAACATCAAGAGGGATACAAGTGCTCTTCCATACATTCAACGAGGGATGAGTAGAACCATCTATCCATGAATTTTTTGTGTAAAAAAGGCAAAACAAGCATGGAAAATCTTGAAAGAAGGGTTTCAAGGGAATGACAAAGTGATCTCCGAAAAGCTATACTCACTTTGGAGAGAGTTTGAGAACATGACAAAAGAAGCGCAAGGTATGTAAGTTTCTTACAAAAGTTATTGAAATTGTCAATCAGATTAGAAGTTTTGATGATACTATTAAAGAACATGATCGTATTTCCCACCAAGGACGATCATGTTGTAGTAGTAGTGGAAGAATGAAAGAATATATATGCTTATTCTTTTCATGAATTGATGAGTTTCCTTCAAGTGCATGAGGAAAGAACGAACAGATCATCTTCCAATCAACCTGTTGAACAAGCATTTCAGTCCAAACTGAATTTTATAGAGAAGAATACAAAACCAAACTTCAAAGGAGGATCATTTAACAAAAATGACAAGGCAACCAAAGTTACCAAAAGAAAGAGTATCAGCGAAAAGGTTCAAATTCAGGTTGTAGAATTTGCAAGAAGAGTAAGCATGAGTCAAAACATTGTAGATTTAGATACAAGAGTTACAGAATTCTCAATCATTCTCAAAGAGATTGTTGGTTTCTAAAGAAGAATGAAAAGGAAGAGACAAACTTCATCAAGAATGAAATTGAACAACTCTTCTCTTGTATGAATGTTCAACAAGAAGCATAAAATGTGTGGTATTTGAACGGCTGCAGCAATCATATGACTGGGAATGAAAAGATATTTGTTATCTTTGATCACAACTTCTCTTCTCAAATAAAACTTGGAGATGGAAAACTATAAAAAAAAATTCTCTCTTTCATGCAAGGTCAAAGCACATTGAAATTCGTATCACTTCATTGGAGACTTGGTCAACAAAGAAGAGATAGTTTTGAAGTTCATCAATATAAGTGATCAGTATGGGTAGTTCAAAAAGCATCTCAAGTGATCAATAGTGCAGATTTCCTCACCAAAACAATCACATTAGAGAAATTTAAGAAGTTCAAAAAACATCTCAAAATTATAAATTAAGAAGTTGTTTCAAGGGCTAATGATAATTACAGCATAGGTAATGGATGCAACTATCCTAATCCACGGTTTTTATTCACAATAATTATGCACAATACTCTCTTAGAAAATGGGAGAACTTAGCCCTAATCTTATGTAAGCAGCAATCTTCTTTCAATGCAATGAACTATTCCCTCTTCTACGAAATCTCTCTCTCTCTCTCTCTCTCTCTCTCTCTCTCTCTCTCTCTCTCTCTCTCTCTCTCTCTCTCTCTCTCTCTTTTCTTTCCCAACACATCTATCATCATCTATCAAAGCAAAATTATTTATTTGGTGGTTCAAATCGATCACTTTTAATCACAGGGCCATAGTAATTTAGGTTTACTTTCTTAATACGATTCAAAATTTAATATATGACAAAAAAAATTAATATAAAAGAATGATAAAAGAAATCAATAATAAAATATAAATTTAAAAGGAATCAAAGCAAAGTATTTATATTTTTCACATTTCTTCATCAAAATCTTGAGGATAGCCATGCATATAGAAGTGTATTTATGCTTAAATGAGGATTGTGTGATTCGATGAATGGGAGCATTGAGTCAAAAAATGGACAAGGAAAACTATAGTAACCTTAGAGGCATTGACACTCCTATGAAGGACAATGTGTATAGCAACCGTCTCTTTAGATTTACGGTCACCTAATTTTGAAAGAGTCATTTAAATACAGATTATAAATTGATGTGACTATTTCCTCTGATTCAGCACTCGAAAATTCCATATGCAATATATACTATAATTTCACAATCCCAGAAATCATCATCGGAATAACTTGTCTCCTACCTATCCCATGTATTCGAAGGAGTGCCACTTATCTCCGTTAACTTATCAGTGATTATAATTTTTACCAGCAATATAATGAATGATATGCTTATATAAGGATGTCCTAGATGTAATTTAATGTAATAAAAATAATTTTAAAAGCTTATTATAACAGTGAAGTAGAAAAAGAAAAATGGTGAGAAATGGATACAGGATTAGAAAGTACTTGGGAAAGGGTGAGCAGCACTTGGCAGACAGAGAGAAAGGAATCAAAGGAGCCGAGCACGAACTGGGTTCGAAAGACGTACTCGGCGATGGTGACCATTCCGTGCGTGAATCAGATGTCCATAACCTCTGGCACCTCATAAATAAGCTTCTTCCTTTTTTTATGTGTTTTGTCGCGGTATTAGACTTGTGACAGGTCTTTGAAATAGACGACCATTGCTTGTCGTTAGTTTGTCTTCTTCACTCTTTGGACCACGATACATCTGTTTCTATCTTTTCTTAAATGTTTCTTATTGACTCCAGTCAATGGATGCTGCTAAGGAGCGGAGTAAAGGCCTCCACGTAGAGTTTTCTTTCCATTTTATAAAAGAAATTCTTTTTTTTTTGAAAAGCTAAATGATCTTTTTTCAATCCAAAATCGACCTCCTTCACTTCTTGAACCATCGGCTTCTATAAGCCAATCATTTCGTTTGCATGTGCAAACTTTGGTGGGACAAAACTGGACGATATGGACTATGTGATTGTTGTTGAAAATCTAGATAGGAAGAAGAGAGAGTTTTGAAACAGAGGAAGAGTAGGACAAGAGTAGCTCTCTATTTTTCTCTCAAAAGACTCTTTACAATTTCACAAAATCTATATCTTTCATGAACACATATGGGGTTTATATAGTCCCCAAAGATACATCATATTTATTGTATTCAGAATGAATACAATAACCAATGGTCATTTTGACTTGTCCTTCCATAGACATCTAATCTATCTTTTCTTCTTCTTGATAGAATGAATCTCCCTCTTGATACCATGAACCTTTCTCTTGTTGAAATTAACCTCTTTATGATATTAGAACAAGTTTATTTCCAACATTATCCCCTCTTAAACTTGTTCCATCTGTCATCCCAAGTTTCCTTCGAAGTTGTTGAAATATATACCTCTTCTTCAAGAACTCCATTAAGAAATGCTGACTTGACATCCATTTGTAAAATTTTCCATTTCATTTGAGTCTAAGGAGATAAGTAATCTTACTGTTTCCAATCGAGCAACTGGTGCAAATACTTCTTCGTAGTCAATCCCATATTGTTGTTTGTATCCCTTTGCAACCAATCGTGCTTTGTATTTCTCTATCTTCCCTTGTGCATTTCTTTTTGTTTTGAAGATCCACTTAACACCGATCGCTTGGTGGTCTTCTGGAAGTGTAGTAAGCTCCCATGTATCATTTTTGTTAATTGCACGAATCTCTTCATTCATTGCTTGTCGCCATTTTTCTTCATTATAAGCTTCTTCAAGGTTAATGGATCATATCCTGCAAAAGACAAAATAAAGAAAGTTCGTCATTGTTAGTATCAATTCTTGAGTCACATCATAGAGCTCTGAACTGGTCTTGTCCTTCTTATAATCGGACTTCTTGAATCAAGTGACCTAGTGATCTAGGTGATGATTCCTAAAAGCCTCTTCGGTGTTTCCTTGTATTATATCATCATCTTACGAAGCTATGACTTTCTTATGTCTTTGCTCATCACTTTTCCAGTTCCAAATCATTTGTTCATCAAACTCAACATCTCTTGACATCACAACTTTATTTGTGATAGGATTGTAGAGTTTATAACCACTAGAATTTTCAAAGCATAACCTAACAAAATGCATTTCGACCTTTATCCTCCAGTTTTGTTCTCTTTTCCTCTGGTATCTTAGCAAATGCAATGCTTCCAAAATCCTCAAATGATCAACTCTTGGTTTCTCAAAGCTCCATGCTTCTTACGGTGTAACATTTCCAATTAACGCTTTGTTGGAAACTGTTAAGCAAATAAACTGCAGAGGCAACAAAGATCTCCCAAAATTCTTTAGGAATTCTTCTTTCCTTTAACATGCATCGGACCATATTAAGTATAGTCCTATTTTTCCTTTCGAAACACCATTTTGTTGAGGTGTGTATGGCATAGTGAATTGATGAAAAATTCCATTGTTTCTACAAAAGCTTTCAAATTCATTTGATGTATATTCACCACCTCTATCTGTTCTTAAACATTTAATCCTACAACCACTTTGTCTTTCAACCAACTCCTTAAATTCTTTGAATTTATCAAAACTTCTTTCTTTTCTTTTAATATATAAACCCAAGTTTTTCCACTATGATCATCAGTGAATGTAAGAAAATACCTGCTTCCTCCAAGTGATATTGGACCTGATAGGACCACAAACATTCGAGTGTATCAAATCAAGCCGATGCCATGCTTTCTTGTTCTTCTGACTTTGAAAGGCTTTCTTTCTTGCTTACCCATAACACATACTTCACATAGTTTTGATGGGTGATCAATTCTAGGCATTCCTGTCACCATATTATATTTCTCTAAAAGTTTCAAAGCCTCAAAATTTAAATGAGCATATCTAAGATGCCATAATGTAGAAATGTCCTCAATATCAGTCTTAAAACAGTTTGATCGATCAAAAATACATAAATGCAGAGGAAACATTCTGTTCTTTGCCATTTTCACATGTGATATCAATATTCTATCCTTGTCACGAATTGAAAGAGTCATATCTTTCATCTCAATATTATAACCTTTTTCAAGTAATTGTCCCAAACTCAAAATATTATTTTTCATATCGGGAACATAATAAACATCCTAAATGCATAACTCTTTACCATTATTTAGTTCAAGGAGAATTTGACCTTTGCCTCTTCTTGGTCTCGAGACATATCACCTAATGTAACATTTCGAATAACTTGTATCTATTTTCGAAATAAATCTTTAATACCACACATATGATTTGAAGCTCCAAAGATCTAAATACCATGTCATAGATTGATCTTCTTTCAATTTATCATATGTCATCGCAATACTTGATTTTCATTCTTTTCTTTCTCGAACAAAATTTGCCTTATCACCTTGGTTGTTAGGATTGTAATAGCATTCAAAAGAGTAATGTCCGTACCTTTTGCAAATATAGCATTGTATTTGAGACCTTTTAAAATTTCTCGCCACGTCCACGGCCTCGGCCACGTCCTCGACTATAACCTTGGCCTCTTTGGCTAGAATTTTCTCCACGCCTTCATTGTTTGGAGATTCTGATTGGTCCGATTCGCCTCCTCTTCCTCTTTGTCCATGACCTCTTCCTCTTTGAAATTTTGATTCACCTCTGTTTTCAAGAGTAAGCTTGGTTTGTAGTGCTTGCTCCAAAGTTCTGTCTTCTCCTCTTTTGATAATCCTTTGTTCATGAACTTGAAGAGAACCCATAAGTTGTTCTAAAGACATTGTTTCCAAATCTTTAGATTCTTGAATCGCAACAATAAAAAATCAAATTTTGGATCTAAAGATCTCAATATTTTTTCTATTACTCTTTGATCACTTATTTGTTCACCATTTCGTCTCATTTGATGAACAATAGAAATGACCTTTGAGAAGTAATCAGAAATAGTTTCGAAGTACCTTGTTGTAATTTTTCAAAGTCGGCTCGTAAAACTTGCAAACGAAGTTTCTTTACCTTATCAACACCACCAAATGCTTTTTGAAGCATTTCCCAAGCCTCCTTTGAAGTATTTGCTGGAGCGATGATCTCGAACATTGTATCGTCAAGTCCTTGGTAGATCGTGAACAAAGCCTTTTTCTCCTTCTTCCTTCTATCTTTGAGTTGTTTTCTTGCTTCGCATTCATTGCTCCTTCTTCATTGGATTTGGCTCAACAAATCCATCTTCTACAAACTCCCATACATCTTGGGAGCCTGAAGAAGAACCTTCATCATTGGATGCACCATATATCATAATTTTCTTTTGTCAATCTAGGGATCTCGAATTTGGATGGTACTTGGGAAGAGGCCATTGCTCAACCTATGCTCTGATACCAAATGTTGAAAATCTAGATAGGAAGAAGGGATAGAGATTTTCAAACAGAGGAAGAGTAGGAGAAGAGTAACTCTCTATTTTTCTCTCAAAATACTCTTTACAATTTCACAAACTCTATATCTTTCATGAACACATATGGGGTTTATATAGTCCCCAAAGATACATCATATTTATTGTATTCAGAATGAATACAATAACCAATGGTCATTTTGACTTGTCCTTCCATAGACATCTAATCTATCTTTTCTTCTTCTTGATAGAATGAATCTCCCTCTTGATACCATGAACCTTTCTCTTGTTGAAATTAACCTCTTTATGATATTAGAACAAGTTTATTTCCAACAATTGTCACAGAAAGATTAAATAAGACTCGAGCCTTATCTTCTAGCCGACCTCTGGGAAGACGAAAGCAGGTCCATGAAGATCATACATGACAATACAGTCAGCGATGAGAGGATGAGATCCCATCGACCGCAAGGTCTTGTGGACATTAGTCAAAAACAATAGGCAGGGCCATCACCATTATTGGTGATCAGATCTGTTGTCTACCGTTGCGCCGATATCATCTAATTGAAGATAGAAGAAAAAAATCACATTAAAGTTACAATCAAATAGCGTCCATGCCTTCGTTGCTGCTTGTGCACAGAAGATATCAACTGTCCACTGACTACTACCACCACATACCGCTAGAACAGGCGGCATACCGCAATAGGTAGAACCCACGTACATCATGAAGCTGCAGATTCCAAAGATGTGGACGATCATGTTTGATGACTCAACGCCAAAGACGAAGAAGGATAGATAGACCGAAATCGGAGCCACGGAGGATCAACGCCAGGAAACAGATGAAAGGGAAGACGGTGAGCTCCAGTACGAATGGAGTCAAGTCCTTCGACTTCGTCTTCTGCCAGCCATATAACTGTAGGTAGATGTTGCAGGTGAACGCCACCAGAAAAGACAGCATCGCCAACCCAAACGACGAGCGGGCAAAGAAGTATTTGGTTGGGATTATACGACGGAACTGATGCTCCTTGTAAGGTGACATGGCGAGGGATAAGAACAACACCAGAGATGTGGCGGCGCATGACAACCCAATCACGTACGCATGTGAGAAGACCTTAAAAGCTGCCCTACCGAAGTAAACCGGGTTGCCGGTGGCTGGGTCCTTATCGCCGGGGATGGAGAAGCTCGACGCGAACACTACTGCTGCGACCAGCCCTGAACACATCCTGCCCGTTTCCATTAGTTGACCCGTGCAACTCTTGAACATTGCTCTGTGACTCTCAGTAAACATCTCTTCTGCTGTCATCTCTTGCGCGTTCCGACTGTACATTAATTCCTTAGGAACCATATCTCTCACCGTCTGCATTCAAATGTCAGAAAACGATCAAATTTAGCAGGCAATTCTGAGAATATAAAGATTTATTTGTAGTAAATGAAGTCAGGGACTTGACCTCAAACCGTTTTAATTCATCTTGCATTTGTAGAGCATCTTGGTTATGCTCGGGGGCATTTGCCGAGGCAAAGTGCAGGATGGTTCCTCCGGTCCCTTTGTCGACGTGGGACAGTAGCCAGGATAGTAGTATGGGATTCTTCTTCCTAGTCATCTCACATATAGTTCTCACGATCTCTAGGTTACCATGCTCTATTGCTACTTGGAGAACGCTTCGGCCACGGGTGTCCAGGTACTTCGCTGCCTCCGGAAACACTTGTAAGATGGTCCTGACGAACTCGGGAATGCCCATTTGTGCACCCAAGATCAAGGGTGTCTCGTTCCATCTTCTGGAAAACTCAGCTGGTGCATTAAGTTGATCTTGTGGCCCACCTCTTTCTGGAAGGCCGGCTGCAGGAGCTCCGCCGTCATCTTGTTTTCTTCCCAGCACGTAGAACTCCATGTTTCTCGGGTCGCGGGCTAAATATTCGATGAGTTCCAAGGCTTTTTTATGGGTTCTCTTAATCTTCTCCAGATGTCGGGTTCGAGAGCACACTGCATAACGCATTGCATCTCCAAATTAACATCAGAAGAAGTCAGCAGCATGATCATCGCATCTACTGTACTGACACATTTATGTTTTTCTTCAATTAAACTATAATTATCCATCATGTCGACTACATTGTTTTGGAGAAAAAATTACAAGTCTTTTCTATAGTACTTTCCTAATTTGCTAGAACTCGTAATGAAACAGTGGGACATGGCTCTAAATATCATCAATGTACTGTTTGGGAACAATTACTCACGTGGCTTTAAAATGTCGAAAAGAAACAGATTAACTGCAAGGACAAATAGGAAAACACATCAGCGTAATGAAACAGAACATGGATGGCTACAAAAATTGTAGACAGAGAAGCTAGTAGAAGTACCTTGGATGACTAATCTGTCAACGAGAGTCCAACAGCAAGATGGACATCTCGAACGAATTGTTCTCTGCCTCCCGGAATATTCGTGGTCATCTTGCTCTGCGGCTTCAGCTTGCTTGAGATTATATATATGTAGACGCCAAAGTGAGAAACAAATCAGAGAGACAATAGCGGACTATTGAGATTGTGATGGAAAGGATGTTAACGATTTGAATCACATATCAAGAAGCACACACAGGGGCATCGTTGGAGCTTCCAGGTGTCTCCTCTTCATCTCTTTGACGTTTCCTGTGTGAGTCCTCCAAAGGAATTACTGAAATGTAAAATCACACTTTTTAGGAGCATGTACGTTGGTATCAAAATACTTGATGTTTAAGTTTCATCATAACTATATTTTTCTGAGAACAATTATAATTTTACTTCACATCGAAAATTAAAAGTAGACAAATACTAAAATTAATTTATAGAGAATTGATGAGTATAGTATTATTAATTTGAACTTAACTATTCAGATCAATGATCCAAGTTTAATAAAGTGAATAAGTCAATTATCTGGTTAGATCGGATTCTAATATATATATATATATACAAAAAGTAATTCACTTAAAAGATTATTAGTAATTGGTTTCTATCACACCCCTCTATTCAGAAATTATTTAGGAATGTTTTTTTTGGTAAATTCAAACTTTATCCTCCAATCCCAATTAATTTCGTTTCAAATTTTTTGAAATGATTCACTAAAACAGTTTGGATGAGCGAACCAGTACGATGAACCGGTCAACCTTGTGTCGCTTCCTCTCCTCCTCCTACTCCTCCTCGTTGAAGGAGAAAGAATAAGGGTGAAAGGGTGACAACAAAAGGGCGAATTGTGGGAAGGAGGAGGAGACATGTGGAAGAATAAAGAATAGAGATCAAACCAGACTCAACCGGTTAGATTTGATTCAGTTTAACACAAAACCATATAATAAATCCAAAAAACATCAAGGGTATATGTGTTCCGAAAATGAGAAAAAACACCCCAAGGTAAATTCTCAATAAATTTGGACGTCGAACGATCGCTAAATTAAGGTAGTCGTCGGTAGGAAATGTAGTGAAAGAGAAATAGAGAAGCAGGGGGGAGGGCGGGGCGCTGCGGGCGTTGAAGGAAGAGGCGGGGGCAGCACTTACAGTCATAGAGGATGGACTCGAAGCAGCCAAGTACCATTTGGCTTCGGAATAACCCCGGAACGGTCACCATCAGCTGCAACGGGGTCACCGCCATGGTATTGCGCGACGTGATCAGCTCTGGATACTTGTCTGCAATCTCCAGTGCCAGCCCTGCATCACTCACTCACCTTGATCACACCAAAGATGCGGAAGCAGTATGATCCACATATAACACCTCAAATAAATAGGATAAAAACAAGATAAAGCCAGCTGGCCTGAGCCAGACCAACCAAACCGTTGATGATCGCTTACCCGGCGCGTTGCCCATGATGGCACAGTGCAGCATGGTGGCGCCGTCCTCCCTCCGCTCGTACGGGGAGCCCTTCCAATCGTCCACCAGGTGCCAGAACATGTCACAATGCCCGTAGAACGCTGCTCTGTGCAGTGGTGTCTCCTGCTTCAAGTTCTGTTCTCCGATGAGATCTTTGCTCTGGCCGAACAGCTCCTTGGCCACCTCGCTGTTACCCACGGCGGCAGCGACATGAAGAGCCGTGTCGCCTAACAAATTCTTGACCAGCAGCTTCTGCTCTGGCATCTGCCAGATAATTCTTTTGGCGAGGTCGGTCTTGTTGCAAGCTATAGCGACGTGGAGCGAAGTGTCCTTCATGAGGTTCACCGGGCGATTAGGTGATCCTTCCTAGCTCTCATCCATCGTCGCACGCCTCCCTCCGTTTCAGTCGATTGGAGTCGCTTAGTGTCGGAAAATGGCGTCGGATTCTTTACTCAATCCAGCTAAACCGCCCCAAGTTTAGTACAGACCAACCTACCTCCCCTCTTAAAGTGCCACTACCATGAAGATGAGCTTTCATCTTGCGTTTTCTTCTCTTCTATTTTTCCCGTTATTGTGTTTTTCTTTCACAACAAAGTAAGCACCCTCCATCTCACTCACAAAAGATTCGACAACAAATTAATCGTATGTTACAGTGGCCAACCTACCAATCAATAATTCACATACGTTAAAGCTAGACAGCGTCTACATGCCATAAACGTGGATGACCATGCGAGGGTCAACGACTATTGCTCTACAGGAAACAATAATCCGGAAGCTTGCACCCAAACCTCTACTTGTGGGTCTCCACCAATCATTCAACCTTCACCTCATAGAAAAGTGTTTGTAGATCATACTCATCGCAATTCTTTGGAGTTGACAACCCTTTGGTTGGTCTCCGATTCTTGTTATGCACCCGGGATTATGGCAACATCTCTTTATTGAATCTTTTACTCTCAACGTTATCAGCCGGCTGCAAATGGCCATCATTCATGGCTGCAAATCACGTTGCCTTCGAGTGGGTGTCTTTTGCTTTAATGACAAGCTAAAATAATTTTATCCTTCGAAACTGCGTTGGCACGATTTAATTACATCAACAATTACCGGAAACTGACATGACATCCCAAGTAAACTAATGATCTCCATCGGTCAACCAATAAATAGAAATATAATTAATAGTTTCTTCCAACATATCACTTTCAGTCTCACGTCTTGTGGCAATAATATATACCGATCAGCAAAAGGGAATCTGATAACATGGTAAAGAATATTAAAAGGCAAGAGCATTGTGGCACCAAACAGTTGTTTAAGTATCACAAATATTGACACTGACATGAAATCGAACCAAAAGAACACAAGAAATGAGTAAATAACAAAGCATCGGTTGCCGTCTCAATTATAGTATTAACAAAGAACTTCGTTTCTCAAGGTAATAGGGATTTTTGTAATTCCTCATGTTTCACATGATAATTTATCAGAAAAACACTCTAAGGGGGTGCTTTTTTTCAAAAATTTTAATAATATCCTTGAATTATATTATTTCAAGTCCGACTGATTAGTGGGTTGATTCGATCTAGGTTAGGTCGATTCGAGTTGGATCCCTTCGGATCGGGTCGAGTCGGATCAAATCATTTCGTTGGCCTCCTTCGCTTCTTGAATGATTGGCTTGTATGAGCCAGTCATTTCGTTTGCATGTGCAAACTACGGTACGATATGGACTATGTGAGTGTCACAGAAGATTAAATAAGATTCGAGCCTATCTTCTGGCCGACCACTAAGAAAACGAAAGAACGTCCAGACATCTCACTGCAGTTTGCATGTGATAGGGGAAGTCTGTCACTCGACATGTGACAGTGTACAAGACAATATAGGGAAAGATCCGATCAACAGCTGTGTCATGCTGACTTCGTCAAAAACAATAGACAGGGCCATCACCATTTATTGGTGATCAGATCTGTTGTCTGCCGTTGCGCCGATATCATCTAATTTAAGATAGAAGAACAGACCACATTAAAGTTGCAATCAAGATATGAACTGTCCGATGACTACCACCGCCAAACACCACTGAACAGGTGGCATACGTAATAAATAGGTAGAACCCACGTACATCATGAAGCTGCAGATTCCAAATATGTGGACGATCATGCTTGTTGGCTCAACGCCAAAGACGAAGAAGGAAAGATAGACCGAAATCGGAGCCACGGAAGAACAACACCAGGAAACAGATGACGGGGAAGATGGTGAGCTCCAGTACGAATGGAATCAAGTCCTTCGACTTCGCCTTCGCCTTCGCCTTCCGCCAGCCATATAATTGTAGGTAGATATTGCAGGTGAACGCCCCCAGAAAAGACAGCATCGCCAACCCAAACGACGAGCAGGCAAAAAAGTATTTGGTTGGTGATGTGGGTAATAAATGGGATGTGACATAAGCCCATACCGCTTGGATCCGGATGACGTCCCCTGACCCGTATACAACCGACTGTAGCCAAGGTTGACCGACAGATGTGAAACCGCCTGTCCCTCGCAGGCCGCACGGTCGCCGAGACACGTCACAATCCCACAGGGGTCAGGTCCTCGACGCGTTGTCAGACGCAATCAGAGGCGCAGCGCCACAAGCACGTCAACGAGCAGCCACCTGGTTCATATAAACCCTTGCAAACAAACGTAAAAAGGAGGTCTTCTCTTCTTCTCAACCAACAAACACCCTCAAAAGACTATCTTTACTGACTTGATCGTCGAAAGGGTCGGGCGGAGTTCTTCCCGACCCGATCTTTGTGCAGGAACAAAGGCAAGACATGACTGCCAGAGGAGCCCTCGCCATCGCCTCAGACTCCAAGGATGCAACCCGGAATCTCCTCCACATTCGGCTCGAACCCAGCCGCGACGGCCCCAAGGCCACGACATAAAGTTCTTTACACTAACAGATTGACGCTAGAAGGAGGGTCGATATCGAGAGGTCAACCGAGTAGCCTAGGCGAGCCCATGCTCGCGGAGTCACGCTTGGCTGGAGCCCCGGCAGGAGGCTCACTCCGTAATGATCCCCGAGCGGAGGATCCCATTGCCACTACGGAACGTTATTGGCTGCTGTTCAACAACCCGGGCTTACTCCCGCCCGGTGTCGCCGCCACCAACCCGTCACCCGTATCGGCCGAGGCCTTTCAGGACCTCGCCCGCCAAGTTCAGACTTTCGTGGGGATGATGCAAACCTTCATCCCGCCTATGTCTTTATCGGCATCGCCACCCGAGGCGGACCCGCCATTCCGGTCGGACCTGTGCCGGTCCACCTGACTTCCTCGGCACTCCCGACCCTACCTCGGACACGACAGGTTCCGTTCGAGGAGCAGGTGTTGGACGACCCGAGCAACCATCCCGATCCCGAGGTATTATCCTCGGACTCGGCCGACTCCCTCCGAGCCCAGCTGCGCCTCATCAACTAGCGGCTCGACGAGGTACAGAGGGAGGTGCGCAAGTCCAAGGAAGAGCCGGGGAAGGACATGTACGGGGGATCGTCGTTCACTCCCGAGATACAGGATCAACCGATTCCCTCGAACTTCCGTCTCCCCTCCCTTGACGCATATGACGGCGCCACTAACCCGGCGGAGCACGTGGCCACCTTCTGCGCTCAAATGGTGCTCTACGGCACCTCGGACGCCTTAATGTGCCGGGCATTCCCCACAACGCTGAGAGGGCCGGCCCAAACCTAGTACAGCGGCCTTAAGGCCAGGGCATTCTCATCCTTTGACCAGCTCGCAAAAGACTTCGAACTTAACTTTTTGGCATATGCAAGGTCGAAACCATCCGTCGCGCTGCTCCTAGGACTCAACCAAAAGGACAAGGAGCCTCTCTCCCTCTTTGTGAATCGTTTCGCCACGGAGATTCGGAAGTTGCCGGATACTCACCCCTCTTTATTGATGCAGGCGTTCATGATCGGGTTGCGACCCTCTAGATTTTTCTGGTCCCTTATGGAGTGGCCCCCGGTCACGATTCCTGAGATGCTCTAGCGAGCAAACCAATTCATTACGGCGGAAACCTGGATGGTCGGGAAGCGCAAGGAGCGCAAGAGACCTCGGCCGGAGACCCACCGGGAGCGGCCGGCTCCCACGTCAAGGAGCAGGGTGGGTTGACCCAACCCGCGGATCCCGAGGTCCCTCCACTCCCCGTTGGGTGATTCCCAGACAGAAATATTTCTCCAGATAAGGGAGAAGGGTTGCTTAAACCCCCCACCCCGATGAGGGGTCCCCTTGGACTACCAAGATCAATCCAAATATTATCGTTTCCACCGACAGCATAGACACGACATTGAGGAGTGCTATGACCTGCATCGACAAATCGAGGAGCTCATCCGCAGGTCGCCTTCTCAAATGGTCGGTGGAGCTCGACGAGTTCGACATCCAGTATGTGCCGAGGACCGCCATCAAGGCCCAAGTGGTGGCCGACCTTATCTAGGAGATGATCCAACCCGAAGGCGACAACCCCAAGCTGACTGACGCAGGATGGGTCCTACGCATAGACGGGGCATCATGCTCAAAGGCCGCGGGTGCCGGGTTAGTGTTGCAGGCTCCTGACGGGCGCCTATTCGAGCGCTCCCTCCGCTTCGGCTTCCGAGCCACGAACAACGAGGCGGATTATGAGGCTCTCCTGGCTGGACTCAGGCTAGCCACTGAGATGCAGGTAGACGCCCTACATGTCCACACCGATTCGCACCTCGTGGCCGAACATCTCAACGGCGGATACGAGGCCCGTGATCCCACCATGTCAAAGTACCTAGCGGAGGTAAAGAGCCTGATCACCAACTTCTCCAGTTTTTCATTATCTAGGATACCGAGGGGCCAGAACGAGCGGGCGGATGCGCTTGCCAAGCTGGCTTCGAGATCGGGCCCTGAGGATGAGCCCGACATCGAGGAACTCCCCTTCCACACAATCACAGTGGCCGCAGTAACTGTGGCCGATGCACCAATGATGTGGGTGCAGGAGATGCTGCAATTTATGCGGCACGGTATATTGCCCTACGATGAAGTTGTGGCTCGGCGTCTGCGACGCACCCAGGCATGGTACTGTGAGGTCAACGGCCGGCTCTATAAGAGGTTGTTCTCACGCCCCCTCTTGCGGTGCTTGGATCCCAACGAGGCGCAATTGGTGCTTGCCGAGTTCCACGAGGGGATTTACGGAGAACACGTAGGCGGTCGCACCTTGGCATTAAAGATACTTCGCCAAGGCTACTACTTGCCCACTATGTGTCGAGATGCCTGGACCTACGTCAAACGATGCGACGCGTGCCAGAGGCACGCTCGGATGGCTCGGCAGCCTGCAGTCTCGATCACACCTGTGGACTGCGCGTGGCCTTTTGCGCAGTGGGGTATGGACCTCCTTGGACCATTCCCCCCGGCCTCCGGGCAGGGGAGATATATCATCGTTGGGGTAGATTACTTCACCAAGTGTGTCGAAGCCGAGCCACTGGCGGCGATTATGGAGCGCCAGATGGAGAAGTTCGTATGGAGAAATATCGTAACTCAGTTCGGCCTGCCTAAGGCCATCATCACCGACAATGGGACTCAGTTCGCTAGTGCCCGATTCAAGGAGTTTGTGTGAGCTACAAGATTCAGCTAAGGTTCAGCTCGGTGGCCCACCCTCAAACAAACAGCCTTGCGGAGGTGACCAACAGATCCATCTTGGACGGGCTCAGGAGAAGGACCCTCGTAGCTCGCTCCGCCTGTGTAGACGAGCTCCCGAGCATTCTATGGTCTCTACGCACCACTCCCAAAATTGCGACCGAAGAATCCCCCTACAGCCTCGCGTTTGGCACCGAGGCTGTCTTACCTCCCGAGGTAGTCATCCCAACTCCTCGGACAGAGAGATACGAAGAGGGAACCTCGGCCGAGGGGCTCCGAGCAGGATTGGATCTGCTCGAGGAGCGACGAGCCGACGTGCACCTGAAGGCCCTTTCCTACAAGAGAGCCGTCGCCAGGATTTACAACCGTAGGGTGCGCCCCTTACAGGATTTACAACCGTAGGGTGCGCCCCCGACCTATCAAGCTCTGCAACCTGGTGTTGCGTAGGGCCGAGGTAAGTAACCCGACTCTTGTGAATGGCAAACTTACCCACAACTGGGAGGGACCTTATCGGGTCACAGGAGTCGTCCGAGCAGGGACTTACCGACTCGCGACCATGGACGGTCGCACCTTGCAGAACTTTAAGAAGTTCTTCGTTTAGAAAATCAGAGGAAAGCAACATGAGAAACCTTTTGGCAAAAGGATTTTTCATTAAACTTGAGTCAAGTTACAGGACTAGACGACCCGGACTTACAGACCGACTCCTTAGAAAACTTTCATGGCAGCTGACCCTTTAGGGGTTCCGGGCTGTCATCAAAAGGGACCTCCTCGGGCATCTCCACCCCTCAGTCCTCAGGGAAGGAGGCAAAGGGGTCCTCCGCCACCTCAAGGTTGGGGTGGTGTGCCCGGAACCAGGCCAAGGCAAACCGGTACCCATATTCATAGGTAACCTGCCCTGACCGGGTCAGCCCGAGTTGGAAGCCCTCGGACTTCTTGTAGTCCTCGAGCAGCTGCCTATCCCTCTCTGGCCTCTAACGGGCCTCCTCGGCCAAGGCCTCGGAAGCGGACTTCGCCTTGGCATCCGCCGCCTCTAGCTGCTTGGTCAGCTTGAGTTCCTCGGCCTTCAGTATGTGGAGCTCGGTCCGCTCCACCCAGAAGAGTCCCTGCTCTTTGGCCGCCTGAAGCTCGGCCTCGAGGTGAGTCACCTCTGCGTCCAAGTGCGACGCATGTTGTTCAGCGGCAGCTGTAGCCTCGGGAGCCACTACCGCGTGGGCCTCCTCGAGCTACCGGTGTAGCTCGACGTTGCGATCGCCCAGCCCGCTGATGATTCGACTGGCGTCCCGCACCCGGTCGATAAGCGCCACAGCATAGTGGTGGCTTTGCAAACAAGAAGTATCAGAACTGGCGCACTCCGGTGCCGGTAAGAAGCCCAAGGCGTAATACTTACCGACACTATCGACTTGGCGGATTTGCTAAGAAGAGTCTCGGAGGGCAAAGTGCATAGCTCCCCGGCCATCCCGGGGTGAAGCCCTCCTTGGAGGAATGTGGCTGCAGCATCGCTGTCAGCCCACACCCTATCCCCGACGGATAGGTTCTCCCAGCGGGCCAGCAGCGCTTCGTTCGCCTGCCCCACTGGCCGGTCTCCCACTACCTGAGCCTGAAAAGGCTCATCCTTTGCGTCGACTGGAAGCTGACACAGCTCTCGGACCGAAGGAGGCTGAGGCTCCTTTCCTGCGCCCCCTCGGCTAAGTTTGCCCTCGCCTTGCTCAGGGCCCGCCGCTTCGCCCGCACTGACCCTTCTCAGCCAGTGTCTTTCTTTGCATAGCGGTCTCTTGGAGGCAAGAACTTTGACCCTCTTCTGCGGACAATTCGCCTCGACCTCCACCGACGCCTCTTTGGTACCAGTCTTTGGTTCAGCCATCGCACGCGTAGAGGGGGTTGACGGGATCCATCCGCCACGAACCGAACTGAGGTTCACCATCCCTGCAAATGAACATCAGTTAGTACCCGCGAAAGCTCGAAAGCCCTAGATTACGCGTTTCAAGCGTACCCTAAGGCATCGGGCTAAGGCCCGCCTCGATCAGTAATGACTCAGTTATGTCTTGGTTGGCTGTGGAGGAAAGAAGGATCTCCTTCAGCCGCCGGAGGTCCCTGAGCTCGTCATCGCTCTGACCAGGAGTAATGTTGTTGATAGTGTGGGTCGACCACTGGAGCCAGAAACCCCAATCCCTCACACAACTCACAAAGGAAAACTGTCCCTTCCACCCCTTGTTACTGGAAGGGGCGTCACCTATTTTAAAGCCCGGTCGGGCGGAAAGATAATACCCCTCCTGGTCCTTTGGAGAGGGGGAAGCAAGATAAGAACAGATTCAGAGTTGGAGTGATGCCGGCATAGTGGCGTTCCCTCAGGAACGCCACCAAAGCCCGCCAGCAATTAGGTGCCATTTGCAATGGCGAGATACGCCACCTAGAGATGCAGGAGACGATGATTGGGTGTAGGGGAAAGCGCAATCGTGCTTCCAAGGCATCCACACATAGCGCGAAGCCCCCGGGAATGACGTCATACGCCCACTGTCCTGTCTTCGGGGCCACAAAGACGTAGTCCTCCGGGACAAAAAAGCGACCCCGAAGGTCGGGGAGCTGTGATCCACTCACGGTGGAGTCAATGTTGTGAGGAGATCGCATGGCCTCAAGGGCCCGCACCCCCTTCTCGACAGAAGGCAAGCCGCGACCCTGCGGTGAAAGGTTTTGACCAACAGAGGAGGTGGAGAAGCAGGAGAAGAAGACGAAGCGGGAGAAGGAGTGGAAGCAGGCGAAGAAGAAGAAGAGGCCATCTGTACTGACCTTCGGAAAGAAAATGGTTGGACTGACACAAACGGGAGCGGTTGTAGAAATCGGAGGAGACGACCGGGCAGCAAGATCAAGGAAATCTGGAAGGATTAGCTCGAGAGATAAGGGGCATGCGGTGAGGCAATCGCACGTCACTTATAGGCGAAGTCCCACCAAAAACCCCGACTCTTCGCCTGCGTGGAGTGGGCGACAGCCCACTGACGTGATAGCCCACAAGGCGCGTCGCTTCAGAAAGACCAGGGGATACCCTACCATAAATGAGGCATAACGTGGTAGCCGTAGGAAGGCGTGGGCGGTAGTAGCGTGCAGTCGCCTCGATCCCGACTCCTAAGAACCCTTCATAGACGTCTCCGGAAGGGTCCAATGACGCAAGAAACTGGCTCTTAGAGTCTCACGCAAGCCTGCAATTGAAGAATCTCCCACCCCTCAACGGGCGTGACATACGAGATCATGATCGCTCAAGTACCACCGTAGCCAACCATCTGCATGGTTCATTACTAGTTTACTGCTGCATCATCTGCATGGTTCGTTACTGCAACATCTGCATGGTTCATTGCTGGTTCATTGCTACACCATCTGCATGATTTGTTACTGCACCATCTGCATGGTTCATTGCTGGTTCACTGCTGCACCATTTCTATGGTTCGTTACTACACCATCTGCATGGTTCATTGCTGGTTAATTGCTATACCATATACATGGTTCACTGCTGTCTTATCGCAGCACCAAGTAGTTGCTTGGTCAAAAGAAACCTCGAACCTCGCCTCGGCAAGCAAGCTCGAGGCTCGCCTCGGGCAGCAAGCCCGAGCCTCGCCTCCACCAAGAAGCCCGAGCCTCGCCTCGGCTAGAAAGCCTGAGCCTCGGCCAGAATGCCTCTGCACGGTACTCTCGCCTGAGCCTGTAACTCTGCTGCAGACTTCCCGCTACGTACACCTTTGTGCGACGCTGCTCTCAAAGACGGTACGCGCCACTGAGCTGTACCCCTATGCGATGCGCCTGCTGAGCTCAGACCTCGGCCGCAGACGCCATTGCTTACACTTTACGCGATACGCCGCCTAGCGCGCGTACACCGCTGAGCTTGTACATCAGCTGTAGCCTGCCATTTGTACACCTTAGCGCGGTAACCACGCCTCTACGCGGTAACCACGCCTTTGCGCGGTAACAACGCCTTTGCGCAGTATGCACGCCTTGGTCTGCACCTCAGCTGCAGCCTCACAGCGCCCCCTTTTAGACTTGGCCCCCATAGTCAAAACACTCCAGTCACGCCTTCCCTTGGATGACAAACCGACAGACGCCCGCTACGAGCCCATGGAAAGCATCACCCCACACCGATCAGAATCCCACCTGATAATCCTCACGGCCTGAAGCCAGCCTCGGACCCCTAAATGAGCACCAATCTGTTAGTGTAAACAACTTTATTTCGTGGCCTCAGGGCCGTCGCGGCTGGGTTCGGGCCGAATGTGGAGGAGATCTCCGGGCTGCATCCTTGGACTCTAAGGCGGCGGAAAGGGCTCCTCTAGCGATCACACCTGACTTCTGATTCCTGCACAAAGGTCGGGTCGGGAAGAACTCCGCCCAACCCCTCCGACGATCAAGTCAGAAAGGATAGTTTTTTTAGGGTGTTTTTCCTTGAGAAGAAGAGAAGACCTCCTTCTTACGTTCAATTGCAGGGGTTTATATGAGCTAGATTACTGCTTGTTGACATGCTTGGAGTGCTGCGCCCCTGATTGCATCCGGCAGTGGGTCGAGGACCTGACCCCAGCGGGATGATGACGTGTCTCGGGGATCGTGCGGCCTGCGAGGGGCAGGCGGTGTCAAATCTGTCGGTCAACCTTGGTTACAGTCGTCCGTGTGCGGGACAGGGGACGTCATCCTGATGTAGGTGGCATGGGCTTACGTCACTTCCCATTTATTACCCTTATCATTATCCCCCCCTCCCCCGAAGAAAGCCCTGCCTCAGTGCTCATTCAGGGGTCCGAGGCTGGCTTCAAATAGACTTCTGATCGGTGCGGGGGATGCTTTCTATGGACCCGCAGCAGACATCTGTTAGTTTGTCATCCGAGAGAGGATGTCTGGAGCATTTGACTTTGTGGGTCAGTTCTGAGAGGAGACGCTGTGAGGCTGCAGCCAAGATACAGACTCAAACGAGAGTGTTGCATAGAGGCGGGCGAACCGCCTTGAGGCGCACGAATGGCAGGTTACGGCCGAGGTACAGGCTTAGGCGGTTGTACCGCGCAGAGGTATACGCAGCGGGCAGTCTACGACCGAGGTGCACGCTCAGGTGGGCGTACCGCGCTAGGGCGGGCGTACCGCGCTAATGGGTACAAAGGGCAGGCTACAGCCGAGGTACAGGCTCAGTCGGTCGTACCACGCTTATGCGGGCTACTGCGCAGAGGTGTATGCAACAGGCAGTCCGCGGTCGAGGTAACGACTCAGGCGGGCGTACCGCGTGAAGGCGCTCTAGCCGAGGCGAGGATCACGCTTGCTGTATGAGGCAAGGCTCGGGCTTACCTGGCCGAGGCGAGGCTCGGGCTTTGTGGCCTGTGCGAGGCTCGGGCTTTCTGGCCGAGGCGAGGCTCGGGCTTTCTGGCCGAGGCGATGCTCGGGCTTTCTGGCCGAGACGACTGCTTGGCGAAGCAATAAACCAGCAATAAACCATGAAATGAGCCATGCAGATGGTGAGGTGATAAACCAGCAATGAGCCATGCAGATGGTGCGGTAATGAACCATGAAGATGGCGTAGTAATGAGCCATGCAGACGGTTAAGGAAGTTAATACCTGGGTGATTACGATCTCGTATGTCGCGGCCACTAAGGGGGGCAGGAGATCCCTTGATCGCTGGCCTACGCGATGCTCAAGGGACGGTTTCTTGCGTCGTTTGGCCTTTTCAGAAACGACGCCTGTAAAGCGTTCTTGGGAGCTGGGATCGAGGTGGCTGCGTTTCTTCTTGCCGCGCCTTCCCACGGGCTGCCATGTTGGGGCTCATTTATGGCAAGTTGCCCCCTGGTCTTCCTGAGGTGACACGCCCTAGGGGCTATCGTGTTAGTGGGCTGTCGCCCACTATGCATAGATGAAGGGGCTTTTGGCGGGAGTTTGTCTATAAGTAATGTGCGGTTGCCTCACCGCACGTGCCTTATCTCCCAAGCTGATCCTTCCAGACTTCCTTGATTTCGCTGCCCGGTCGTCTCCTTTGATTTCTTCAGCCACTCCTGTTTGCGTCAACCCTTCCACTTTCCTTTCGAAGGTTAGTACGAATGGCCTCTTCTTCTTCTGCTCCTGCCTCTACTCCTTCTCCTGCTTCCTCTTCTTCTTCTCTGTTTTCTTCCTCCACTTCTTCTGCTAGTCAAAACCCTTCACCGTATGGTTGCGGCTCGCCTTCGACGAGAAGGCGACGCGGGCCCTTGAGGCTATGCGATCTCCCCACAATCTTGACTCCACTGTGAGTGGGTCAGAGCTCCTCGACCTTCGGGGTCGCTTTTATGTCCCGAAGGACTATGTCTTTGTGGCTCCGGAGACAGGGCAGCGGGCGTATGACGTTGAAGCGGGATTACGCTTCCCCCTACACCCGATCATTTTCTCCTGTATCTCCAGGTGGCGTATTTCGCCATCGCAAATGGCACCCAACTGATGGCGGGGTTTAGTGGCATTTCTGGGGGAATTCCACTACGCCGGCATCACCCCAACTTTAAACCTGTTCTTATCCTCCTTCCACCTCTTCCAAGGGACCGGAGGGGTATTATCTTTTCGCCCGATCGAGCTTTAGAGTAGGTGGCGGCCCTTCCAGTAACAAGGGATGGAAGGGGCGGTTCTTCTTCGTGAGTTGTGTGAGGGACTGGGGCTTCGGGCTCCAGTGGTCGACTCACACTATCGACAACACTACCCCCGGCCTGAGCGATGATGAGCTCAGGGACCTCCAACGGCTGAAGGAGATCCTTCCTTCTTCCACAGTCAACCAGGATATAACTGAGTCATGGCTGATTGAGGCGGGCCTCAGCACGATGCCTCTGGGTACGCTTGTAATGCGTAATTTAGGGCTTTCTGGGCTCTTGTAGGTACTGATCGGTGTTTGCTTACAGGGATCCCGTCAACCCCCTCTACGCGCGCGACGGTCGAACCGAAGACTGGTACCAAAGAGGCACCGGTGGAGGTCGAGGCGTATCGTCCACGGAAGAGGGTCAAGGTTCTTACCTCTAAGAGGCCTGCTGCGTTGGCAGCACAACCGGAGGAGGCCGACGCGGAGCGGACGGAGGCGGGCCCTAAGAAAGGCGAGGGCGAGCCTGGCCGAGAGGGCGCAGGAAAGGAGCCTCGGCTCCTCTCGGTCCGAGAGTTGTGTCAGCTTCCGGTCGGCATTAATGAGGAGCCTTTTCAGGCTCAGTTGGTGGGAGACCGGCTAGTGGGGGCAGCGCACGACCCCCTGTTGACCCGCTGGGAGAACCTATCCGTCGGGGATAGGGTGTGGGCTGACAGTGATGCCACAACCACATTCCTTCGAGGAGGGCTTCACCGCGGGATGGCCGGGGAGCTATACACCCTGCCCTCCGAGACTCTTCTTAGCAAATCCACCAAGTCGGTGGTGTGGGTACGTGTTGTGCCTTAGGCTTCTCATCGATACCGGAGTGCGCCCATTCTGACACTTCTTGTTTGCAGTGCCACCACTACATCGTGGCGCTGATGGACCAGGTGCGGGACGCCTGTCGGATCGTCAGTGGGCTGAGTGACCGCAACGTCGAGCTACGCCGGCAACTGGAGGAGGCCCGTGCGGCGGTGGGTCCCAGGGCTATAGTTGCTGCGGAACACCACGCGTCCAATTTGGACGCAGAGCTTCAAGCGGCTAAAGAGGCCTTAAGGCCGAGCTTCAGGCGGCTAAAGAGCAGAATGATGGACTCCAGGGACTCTACCGTAAGAAGGAGGTGACGGGCCAGGTGCCCCCTGCGGATAAGCTTCTCAATTTGCCGACGCAGGTCATAGCACTCCTCGGTGTCGTGTCCATACTGTCGGTGGAAACGATAATATCTAGACTGATCTCGTAGTCCGGGGGGATCCCTCATCGGGGTTGGCATTTTAAGCAACCCCTTCTCCCTTATTTGGAGGAATATTTCAGTCTGGGAATGGCCCAATGTGGAGTGGGGGGACCTCGGGATCCGTGGGTCGGGTCGGCCCGCCCTGCTCCTCGGCGTGGGAGCCGGCCGCTCCCGTGGGACCTCGAGCCGAGGTCTCTTGTGCTCCTCGCGCTTCCCGGCCAATGAGGTTTCCGTTACAATAAATTGGTTTGCTCGCTTGAGCATCTTGGGAACCGTGACCGGGGGTCGCTCTACAAGGGACCAGAAAAACCTGGAGGGTCGTAACCCGATCATGAACGTATGCATCAATAAAGAGGGATAAGTATCCAGCAACTTCCGAATCTCCGCGGCGAAACGATTCACAAAGAGGGAAAGAGGCTCCTTGTCCTTTTGGTTGAGTCCTAGGAGCAGCGCGACGGATAGCTTCGCCCTTGCATACGCCAAAAAATTAAGCTCGAAGTCTTTTGCGAGCTGGTCAAAGGATGAGAATGCCCCGGCCTTAAGACCGCTGTACCAGGTTCGGGCCGGTCCCCTCAGCGTCGTGGGAAATGCCCGGCACATCAAGGCGTCCGACGTGCCGTAGAGCGCCATTTGGGCGCGGAAGGTGGCCACATGCTCCGCCGGGTCGGCGGCGCCGTCATACGCATCAAGGGAGGGGAGACAAAAGTTCGAGGGAATCGGTTGATCCTGTATCTCGGGGGTGAACGACGATCCCCCGTACATGCCTTCCCCCGGCTCTTCCTTGGACCTGCGCACTTCCCTCTGTACCTCGTCGAGCCGTTGGTTGACGAGGCACAGCTGGGCTCGGAGGGAGTCGGCCGAGTCTAAGGATAATACCTCAGGATCAGGATGGTTGCTCGGGTCATCCAACATCTGCCCTTCGATCGGAACCAATCGTGTCCGAGGTAGGGTCGGGGGTGCTGAGGAAATCAGGTGGACTGACGCAGGTGGGTCCGACCGGGATGGCGGGTCCACCTCGAGTGGCGGCGCCGATAAGGGCACAAGCGGGATGAAGGCCTACATCATTCCCGCCAAAGTCTGAACTTGGCGAGCGAGGTCCTGAAAGGCCTCAGCCGATACGGGTGACGGATTGGTGGTGGCAACACCAGGCGGGAGCAGGCCCGGGTCGTTGAACAGCCGCCAATAATGTTCCGTGGTGGCAACGGGATCTGCCATTCGGGGATCATTACGGGGTGAGCCTCCTGCCGGGGCTCCAGCCAGGTGTGATTCCGGGAGCATGGGCTCGCCTGGGCTGCCCGGGTGACCTCTCGACATGGGCCCTCCTTCTAGCGCCAATCTGTTAGTGTAAACAACTTTATGTCGTGGCCTCGGGGCCGTCGCGACTGGGTTCGGGCCGAATGTGGAGGAGATCTCCGGGCTACGTCCTTAGACTCTAAGGTGGTGGAAAGGGCTCCTCTGGCGATCACGCCTGGCTTTTGGTTCCTTCACAAAGGTCGGGTCGGGAAGAACTCCGCCCGACCCCTCCGACGATCAAGTCAGGAAGGATAGTTTTTTTAGGGTGTTTTTCCTTGAGAAGAAGAGAAGACCTCCTTCTTACGTTCGATTGCAGGGGTTTATATGAGCTAGATTGCTACTTGTTGACGTGCTTGGAGTACTACGCCCCTAATTGTGTCCGACAGTGGGTCGAGGACCTGACCCCTGCGGGATGATGACATGTCTCGGGGATCGTGCGGCCTGCGAGGAGCAGGCGGTGTCAAATCTGTCAGTCAACCTTGGCTACACTCGGCCGTGTGCGGGACAGGGGACGTCATCCTGATGTGGGTGGCATGGGCTTATGTCACTTCCTATTTATTACCCTTACCATTGAACAAGCATTTCAGTCAAAACTGAATTTTATAGAGAAGAATACAAAACCAAACTTCAAAGGAGGATCATTTAGCAAAAATGACAAGGCAACCAAAGTTACCAAAAGAAAGAGTATCAGCGAAAAGGTTCAAATTCAGGTTGTAGAATTTGCAAGAAGACTAAGCATGAGTCAAAACATTGTAGATTTAGATACAAGAGTTGCAGAATTCTCAATCATGCTCAAAGAGATTGTTGGTTTCTAAAGAAGAATGAAAAGCTTCATCAAGAATGAAATTGAACAACTCTTCTCTTGTATGAATGTTCAACAAGAAGCGTAAAATGTGTGGTATTTGAACGGCTGCAGTAATCATATGACTGGGAATGAAAAGATATTTGTTAACTTTGATCACAACTTCTCTTCTCAAATAAAACTTGGAGATGGAAAACTAAAAAAAAAAAATCTCTCTTTCATGCAAGGTCAAAGCACATTGAAATTCCTCATCACTTCATTAGAGACTTGATGAACAAAGAAGAGATAGTTTTGAAGTTCACCAATACAACTGATCAATATGGTAGTTCAAAAAGCATCTCAAGTGATCAGTAGTAGTGCAGATTTCCTCGCCAAAACAATCACATTAGAGAAATTTAAGAAGTTCAAAAAGCATCTCAAAATTATAAATTAAGAAGTTGTTTCAAGGGCTAATGTATAATTACAGCATAGGTAATGGATGCAACTATCCTAATCCACGGTTTTTATTCACAATAATTATGCACAATACTCGCTTAGAAAATGGGAGAACTTGGCTCTAATCTTATGTAAGCAGCAATCTTCTTTCAATGCAATGAACTATTCCCTTCTTCTATGAAATCTCTCTTTTTTCTTTTTCTTTACCAACACATCTATCATCATCTATCAAAGCAAAATTATTTATTTGGTGGTTCAAATCGATCACTTTTAATCACAGGGCCATAGTAATTTAGGTTTACTTTCTTAATACGATTCAAAATTTAATATATGACAAAAAAAAATTAATATAAAAGAATGATAAAAGAAATCAATAATAAAATATAAATTTAAAAGGAATCAAAGCAAAGTATTTATATTTTTCACATTTCTTCATCGAAATCTTGAGGATAGCCATGCATATAGAAGTGTATTTATGCTTAAATGAGGATTGTGTGATTCGATGTCTGGGAGCATTGAGTCAAAAAAATGGACAAGGAAAGCTATATTTGCCTTGTAGAGGCATTGACACTCCTCCGAAGGACAATGTGTATAGCAACCGTCTCTTTAGATTTATGGTCACCTTAGTCTGAAAGAGTCATTTATAAACTCCACGGAGAGTTTTCTCTTTTTCTTTTTAGAAAAGCTAAATGATCTTTTTTTCAATCCAAAATCGACCTCTGTCACTTCTTGAACGATCGGCTTCTATAAGCCAATCATTTCGTTTGCATGTGGACTATGTGATTGTCGCAGAAAGATTAAATAAGACTCGAGCCGACCTCTGGGAAGACGAAAGAACGTCCATGCAGATCATGCATGACAATACAGACAGAGATGAGAGGATAAGATCCCATCGACCGCAATGTCATGTGGACATTAGTCAAAAACAATAGGGAGGGCCATCACCATTATTGGTGATCAGATCTGTTGTCTACCTTTGCGCCGATATCATCTAATTGGAGATAGAACAAAAAACAACATTAAAGTTACAATCAAATAGCGTCCATATATAACATACATGCCTTCGTTGCTGCTTGTGCACGGAAGATATCAACCTGTCCACTGACTACTACCACCACATACCGCTAGAACAGGCGGCATACCGTAATAGGTAGAACCCACGTACATCATGAAGCTGCATATACGAAAGATGTGGACGATCATGCTTGTTGACTCAACGCCAGGAACGATAAAGGAAAGATAGACCGAACTCGGAGCCACGATAGAACAACACCAGGAAACAGATGAGAGGGAAGACGGTGAGCTCCAATACGAATGGAATCAAGTCCTTCGACTTCGTCTTCTGCCAGCCATATAACTGTAGGTAGATGTTGCAGGTGAACGCCACCAGAAAAGATAGCATCGCCAACCCAAACGACGAGCCGGCAAAGAAGTATTTGGTTGGGATGATACGACGGAACTGCTGTTCCTTGTAAGGTGACATGGCGAGGGACAAGAACAACACCAGAGATGTGGCGGCGCATGACAGCCCAAACACGTACGCATGTGAGAAGACCTTAAAAGCTGCCCTACCGAAGTAAATCGGGTTGCCGGTGGCTGGGTCCTTATCGCCGGGGATGGAGAAGCTCGACGCGAACACTACTGCTGCGACCAGCCCTGAACACATCCTGCCCGTTTCCATTAGTTGAACCTTGCAACTCTTGAGCAAAGCTTGGTGACTCTCAGTAAAAATCTCTTCTGCGGTCATCTCTTGGGCGTTCCGACTGTACACCAATTCCTTAGGAACCATATCTCTCACCGTCTGCATTCAAATGTTAGAAAGCGATCAAATTTACTAGGCAACTCTGAGAATATAAAGATTTTATTTGTAGTTAATGAAGTCAGGGACTTGACCTCAAACCATCTTAATTGATCTTGCATTTGTAGAGCATCTTGGTTATGCTCGGGGGCATTTGCCGAAGCAAGGTGAAGGATGGTTCTTCCGGTCCTTTTGTCGACGCGGGACAGTAGCCAGGATGGTAGTACGGGATTCTTACCCCGACTCATCTCACGTATGGTTCTCACAATCTCTCGGTTACCATGCTCTATTGCTACTTGGAGAACGCTTCGGCCACGGGTGTCCAGGTACGTAGCTGCCTCCGGACACACTTGTAAGATGGTACTGACGTACTCGGGAATGCCCATTTGTGCACCCAAGATCAAGGGTGGCTCGTTCCATCTTCTGGTAGACGCAGCCGGTGCGTTTAGTTGATCTTGTCGCTCACCTCTTTCTCGAAAGCTTGCCGCAGAAGCTCCGCCGTCACTTTGTTTTCTTCCCAGCACGTAGAACTCCATGTATGCCGGGTCGCGGACTAAATATTCGATGAGTTCCAAGGCTTTTCTATGGGTTATCTTTATCTCCTCCAGCTGTCGGGTTCGAGGGTACACTGCATAACGCATTGCATCTCCAAATTAACATCAGAAGAAGTCAGCAGCATGATCATCCCATCTACTGTACTAACACATTTATGTGTTTCCGCAAATAAGGTGTAATCATCCATCATGTAAACTACTTTGTTTTGGAGAACAAATTACACGAAGCCTTTTCTATTGTGCTTTCCTAAGTTGCTAAACCTCGTAATGAAACAGTGGGACATGGCTCTAAATATCATCAATGTACTGTTTGGGTACAATTACTCACATGCCCTTAAAATGATGAAAGGAAACAGAAGAGCCCATTTGACTGCAAGGACAAAAAGGAATACGTCAGCGTAATGATACAGGACACGGATGACTTCAAAAATTGTAGACAGAGAAGCTGGTAGAAGTACCTGGGACTAATAATATGTCAACGAGAGTACAACAGCAAGATAGACATCTTGAACGAGTTGTTCTCTGCCTCCCGAAATATTCGTGGTCATCTTGCTCTGCGGCTTCAGCTTGCTTGAGATTATATATATGTAGACGCCAAAGTGAGAAACAAATCAGAGAGACAATAGCGGACTATTGATATTGTGATGGAACGGATGTTAATGATATAAATCACATATCAAGAAGCACACACAGGGGCATCGTTGGGGCTTCCAGGTGCCTCCTCTTCATCTCTTTGACGTGTCCTGCGTGAGTCCTTCTCCAAAGGAATTACTGAAATGTAAAATCAAAATTTTTTAGGAGCATGTACGTTGGTATCAAAATACTTTATGTTTAAGTTTCTGAGAACAATTATAATTTTACTTGACAACGAAAATTAAAAGTGGACAAATACTAAGATTAATTTATAGAGATTTGATGAATATATTATTCTTAATTTGAACTTAATTATTTAGGATCAATGATCGAAGTTCAACAAAGTTAATAAGTCAATTATTTCATTAGATCAGATTATAAATATTATATTATATTATATATATGTGGATTTAACTGATCACTTTCTTTTAATACTTCATGATTCTGTTATACGTATATCTACAAAAGGCAATTCACCTAAAAAAAAGTTAATAATTGGTTTTTATCACCCCTTCTATTCAGAAATTATTTAGGATTTTTTTAGGTAAATTCTAAATTTATCCTCCAATTCCAATCAATTTCGTTTTAAATTTTTTGAACCGATTCACTGAACCAGTTTGGATGAGTGAACTGTTTCAATGAGCCGATCAACCTTGTGTCGCTTCGCCTACTCCTCGTCTCCTCTCCTGGTAGGACAAGAAAGAAGAAGGGTGCAAGGGTGACGACAAAAAGGCGAATGAAGGAAAGGAGGAGGAGATGTGTGAAAGAATGAAGAAGAGAAATCAAACCAGACTAAACCGGTTAGATTTGATTCGGTTTAACACAAAACCATATAATAAACCTGAAAAATCAAGGTATATTTGTTCGATTATGAGAAACAAACACCCCTGCGTAAATTTTCAATAAATCTGGGTGTCGAACGATCGCTAAATTAAGGTAGTCGTTGGTAGGAAAAGTAGCGAAAGAAATAGAGGATCGGGGGAGGGCGGGGCACTGGGGGCGGTGAAGGAAGAGGCGGGCAGCACTTACAGTTATAGAGGATGGACTCGGAGGAGCCGAGTACCATTTGGCTTCGGAATAACCCCGGAATGGTCACCATCAGCTGCAACGGGGTCACCGCCATGGTATTCCGCGACGTGATCAGCAATGGAAAATGCTCTGCAATCTCCAGTGCAAGCCCTGCATCAACTCACACACCTTGATTGCACCAAAGATGCGGAAGCAGTATGATCCAACAGCATAACACTTAAAAATAAAATAAGATAAAAGCAAGATAAAGCCAGCTGGCCAGAGCCAGACCAACGAAACCGGTGATGATCGCTTACCAGGCGCGTTGCCCATGATGGCACAGTGCAGCATGGTGGCGCCGTCCTCCCTCCGCTCGTACGGGGAGCCCTGCCCCTCGTTCACCAGGCACCAGAACATGTCATGATGCCCGTAGAACGCCGCTTTGTGCAGTGGTGTCTCCTGCTTCAAGTTATGCTCTCCGATGAGATCTTCGCTCCTGCGGAACAGCTCCCTGGCCACCTCGCTGTTACCCACGGCGGCAGCGACATGAAGAGCCGTGTCGCCGTACAAATTCTTGGCCGCGAGGGTCTCCACCGGCATTTGCTGGATAATACGTTTGGCGAGGTCGGTCTCGTTGCAAGCTATAACGACGTGGAGCAAAGTGTCGTTCATGAGGTTCACCGGGCGATCAGGATCTTCCCCGGCTAGAGCCAAGAGTTCCCCGTGCTTCTTCTGACGGATATGAGACTTCACCGTGAGAAAATGTCTCCTATTGAGAACATGCAGTGGATCAGCATCCTCTGTGCCGGCGTGAATGGAATCCGTATTGGCAAGAGCGGGATCCCCCATAGCATGCAGTTGCTATATGGTGCGCACAACTCGTGCGTACGCCTTCGCCTCCAGATGCCTACACCAAAATCAAAGCAACCTGAAGGCCTGCCTGAACAACAAGATTAGGTGATCCTTTTTGGCTCTCATCCATCGTCGCACGCCTCCCTCCTTTTCAGTCGATTGGAGTCGCTTAGTGTCGGAAAATGGCGTCGGATTCTTTACTCAATCCAGGTAAACCGTCCCAAGTATAGTACGGACCCCCTTTTGACCCTTCCAACCTATCTCCCCTCTTAAAGTGGCACTACCATGACGATGAGCTCTCATCTTGCGTTTTCTTCTCTGCTATTTTTCCCGTTATTGTGTTTTTCTTTCACAACAAAGTAAGCACCCTCCATCTCACTCGCAAAAGATTCGACAACAAATTAATCGTATGTTACAGAGGCCAACTAACCAATCAATAATTCACATACGTTAAAGCTAGACGGCAGCTACATGCCATAAACGTGAATGACCATGCGAGGGTCGACGACTATTGCTCTACAGGAAACAACAATCCGGAAGCTTGCACCCAAACCTCTACTTGTGGGTCTCCACCAATCATTCAACCTGCACCTTATAGAAAAGCTTTTGTAGATCATACTCATCGCAAGTCTTTGGAGTTGACAACCCTTTGGTTGGTCTCCGGTTCTTGTTATGCACCCGGGATTACGGCAACATGTCTTTATTGAATCTTTTGCTCTCAACGTTATCAGCAGGCTGCAAAAGGCCGTCATCTGTAGCTCCAAATCACGTTATCTTCGAGTGGGTGTCTTTTGCTTTAATGACAAGCTAAAAGAATTTTATTATTCGAATCTGCGTTGGCATGATTTAATTACATCAACAATTCCCGGAAACTGACATGACATCCCAAGTAAACTAATCATCTCCATCGGTCAACCAATAAATACAAATATAATTAATAGTTTCTTCCAACACATCACTTTCGGTCTCACGTCTTATGACAATAAGATATATAGATCAGCGAAAGGGAATCAGATAACATGGTAAAGAATATTCAAAGGCAAGTGCATGGTTGTACCTAACAGTTGTTTAACTATCATAAATCTTGACACTGACATGAAATCGAACCAAAAGAAAACAAGAAATGAGTAAATAACAAAGCATCGGTTGCCGTCTCAATTATAGTATTAACAAAGAACTTGGTTTCTCAAGGTAATAAGACTCGAACCTTATCTTCTAGCCGACCTCTGGGAAAACGAAAGAGCGTCCATACGTCTCACTACAATTTGCATGTGACAGGGGAAGTCTGTCACTCGAAATGTGACAGTATACGTGACAATACAGGGTAAGATCCCATCAACAGCTATGTCATATTGACTTCGTCAAAAACAATAGACAGGGCCATCAACATTTATTGGTGATCAGATCTGTTGTCGACCGTTGCGCCGATGGCATATAATTGAAGAAAAGACCACATTAAAGTTACGATCAAATAGCGTCCACATATAACATGCCTTTGTTGCTGCTTGTACACACGAGATATTTACTGTCCGATCACCACCACCACCACACACCACTATAACAGGTGGCATATCGTAATAGGTAGAACCCACGTCATGAAGCTGCAGATTCCAAATATGTGGACGATCATGCTGGTTGACTCAACGCCAAAGACGAAGAAGGAAAGAAAGACCGAAATCGGAGCCACGGAAGAACAACACCAGGAAACAGATGACGGGGAAGACGGTGAGCTCCAATACGAATGGAATCAAGTCCTTCGACTTCGCCTTCCGCCAGCCATATAACTGTAGGTAGATGTTGCAGGTGAACGCCACCAGAAAAGACAGCATCGCCAACCCAAACGACGAGCGGGCAAAGAAGTATTTGGTTGGGATGATACGACGGAACTGCCGCTCCTTGTAAGGTGACATGGCGAGGGATAAGAACAACACCAGAGATGTGGCGGCGCATGACAACCCAATCACGTACGCATGTGAGAAGACCTTAAAAGCTGCCCTACCGAAGTAAATCGGGTTGCCGGTGGCTGGGTCCTTATCGCCGGGGATGGAGAAGCTCGACGCGAACACTACAGCTGCGACCAGCCCTGAACACGTCCTGCCCGTTTCCATTAGTTGACCCTTGCAACTCCTGAGCATCGCTTGGTGACTCTCAGTAAACATCTCTTCTGCGGTCATCTCTTGCGCGTTTCGACTGTACACTAATTCCTTAGGAACCATATCTCTCACCGTCTGCATACAATTGTCAGAAAACGATCAAATTTAGCAGGCAACTCTGAGAATATAAAGATTTTATTTGTAGTTAATGAAGTCAGGGACTTGACCTCAAACCATCTTAACTCATCTTGCATTTGTAGAGCATCTTGGTTATGCTCGGGGGTCTTTTCCGAAGCAAAGTGCAGGATGGTTCTTCCGGTCCTTTTGTCGACGCGGGACAGTAGCCAGGATGGTAGTATGGGATTCTTCCCCCGAGTCATCTCACGTATAGTTCTCACAATCTCTCGGTTACCATGCTCTATTGCTACTTGGAGAACGCTTCGGCCACGGGTGTCCAGGTACGTAGCTGCCTCCGGACACACTTGTAAGATGGTACTGACGAACTCGGGAATGCCCATTTGTGCACCCAAGATCAAGGGTGGCTCGTTCCATCTTCTTGTAGACGCAGCTGTTGCTTTAAGTTGATCTTGTGGCCCACCTCTTTCTGGAAGGCCGGCTGCAGGAGCTCCGCCGTCATCTTGTTTTCTTCCCAGCTCGTAGAACTCCATGTTTGTCTGGTCGCGGGCTAAATATCTGATGAGTTCCAACGCTTGTCTATGGGTTCTCTTAATCGTCTCCAGATGTTGGGTTCGAGGGTACCCTGCATAACGCATTGCATCTCCAAATTAACATCAGAAGAAGTCAGCAACATGATCATCCCATTTATATTTTTCCACAAATAAGCTACAATTATCCATCATGTATACTTCTTTGTTTTGGAGAACAGATTACAGGAAGCCTTTTCTGTAGCACTTTCCTAATTTGCTAAAACTCGTAATGAAACAGTGGGACATGGCTCTAAATATCATCAATGTACTGTTTGGGAACAATTACTCACAAGTCTTTAAAATGATGAAAAGAAACAGACGAACCCATTTGACTGCAAGGACAAAAAGTAATACATCAGCGTAATGAAACAGAACATCGATGACCACAAAAATTGTCGACAGAGAAACTAGTAGGAGTACCTGGGATGACTAATATGTCAACGAGAGTACAGCAGTAAGATGGAAATCTTGAACGAATTGTTCTCTGCCTCCCGAAATATTCGTGGTCATCTTGTTTTGTGGCCTCAACTTGCTTGAGATCATTTATATGTAGACGCCAAAGGGAGAAACAAATCAGAGAGGTAATAGTGGACTATTGATGTTGTGACGGAAAAGATGTCGATGATTTTAATCACAAATCAAGAAGCACGCACAGGGGCATCGTTGGAGCTTCCAGCTGCCTCCTCTTCATCTCTTCGACGTGTCCTGTCTGAGTCCTTCTCCAGAGGAATAACTGAAATGTAAAATCAAAATTTTAGGAGCATGTACACTGGTATCAAAATGCTTGATGTTAAGTTTCATCATAAGTATATTTTTCTTAGAACAATTATAATTTTACTTCACATCAACAATCAAAAGTAGACAAATATTAAAATTGATTTAGAGAGATTTGATTGGTGTATTATTATTAATTTGAACTTAACTCTTACGTCAGTGATCCAAGTTCAATGAACTTAATACGTCAAGTATCCGGTTAGATCGGATTGTAATATTATATATATATATAAAAAGTAATTCACCTAAAAGATTATTAGAAATTGGTTTCTATCACGCCCCTCTATTCAGAAATTATTTAGGAATGTTTTTTTTTTGGTAAATTATAACGTTATCCTCCAATTCCAATTAATTTCGTTTCAAATTTTTTGAAATGATTCACTAAAATAGTTTGGATGAGTGAACCGGTTCGATGAACCGGTCAATCTTGTGTCGCTTCCTCTCCTCCACCTCCTTCTGCTTCGCCTACTCTCCTCCTCCTCGAAGAAGAAAGAATAAGGGTGAAAGGGTGACAACAAAAGGGCGAATCGTGGGAAGGAGGAGACGTGAAAGAATAAAGAACAGATATAAAACCAGACTCAACCTGTTAGATTTGATTCAGTTTAACACAAAACCATATAATAAATCCAAAAAATCAAGGGCATATGTGTTCCGATATTGAGAAAAAAACACCCCTAGGTAAATTCTCAATAAATTTGGACGTCGAACGATCGCTAAATTAAGGTAGTCGTCGGTAGGAAATGTAGTGAAAGAGAAATAGAGAAGCAGGGGGGAGGGCGGGGCGCTGCGGGCGTTGAAGGAAGAGGCGGGCAGCACTTACAGTCATAGAGGATGGACTCGAAGCAGCCAAGTACCATTTGGCTTCGGAATAACCCCGGAACGGTCACCATCAGCTGCAACGGGGTCACCGCCATGGTATTCCGCGACGTGATCAGCACCGGAAATTCCTTTGCGATCTCCAGTGCCATCCCTGCATCAACTCACTCACCTTGATCACACCAAAGATGCGGAAGCGTGTGATCCACATATAACACTTCAAATAAATAGGATAAAAGCAAGATAAAGACAGCTGGCCGGAGACAGACCAACGAAACCGGTGATGATCGCTTACCCGGCGCGTTGCCCATGATGGCACAGTGCAGCATGGTGGCGCCGTCCTCCCTCCGCTCGTACGGGGAGCCCTGCCCCTCGTTCACCAGGCACCAGAACATGTCATGATGCCCGTAGAACGCCGCTTTGTGCAGTGGTGTCTCCTGCTTCAAGTTCTGTTCTCCGATGAGATCTTTGCTACTGCGGAACAGCTCCATGGCCACCTTGATGTCACCCACGGCGGCAGCGACATGAAGAGCCGTGTCGCCGTACAAATTCTTGGCCGCGACGCCGTATAAATTCTTGGCCGCGAGGGTCTCCACTCGCATCTGCTGGATAATACTTTTGGCGAGGTCGGTCTCGTTGCAAGCTATGACGACGTGGAGCAAAGTGTCATTCATGAGGTTCACCGGGCAACCAGGAACGTTCATGGCTAGATCCAAGAGTTCCTTGTGCTTCTTCTGACGGATATGAGACTTCACCGTGAGAAAATATCCCCTGTCGAATTCATGCGGTGGATCAGCATCCTCCGTGCCGTCGTGAATGGAATCCGTCTTGGCAAGAGCGGGATCCCCCATAGCATGCAGTTGCTATATGGTGCGCACAACTCGTGCTTACGCCTTCGCCTCCAGATGCCTACACCAAAATCAAAGCAACCTGAAGGCCTGCCTGAACAACAAGATTAGGTGATCCTTTTTGGCTCTCATCCATCGTCGCACGCCTCCCTCCTTTTCAGTCGATTGGAGTCGCTTAGTGTCGGAAAATGGCGTCGGATTCTTTACTCAAACCAGCTAAACCGTCCCAAGTTTACTACAGACCCCCTTTGGACCCTTCCAACCTATCTCCCCTCTTGAAGTGGCACTACCATGAGGATGAGCTATTTTTCATCTTGCGTTTTCTTCTCTGCTATTTTTCCCGTTATTGTGCTTTTCTTTCACAACAAAGCAAGCACCCTCCATCTCACTCAAAAGATTCGACAACAAATTAATCGTATGTTACAGAGGCCAACCCACCAATCAATAATTCACATTCGTTAAAGCTAGACAGCAGCTACATGCCATAATCCTGGATGATGAGGGTCAACGACTATTGCTCTACAGGAAACAACAATCCGGAAGCTTGCACCCAAACCTCTACTTGTGGGTCTCCACCAATCATTCAACCTGCACCTTATAGAAAAGGTTTTGTAGATCATACTCGTCGCAATTCTTTGGAGGTGACAACCCTTTGGTTGGTCTCCGGTTCTTGTTATGCACCCGGGATTACGGCAACATCTCTTTATTGAATCTTTTGCTCTCAACGTCATCAGCAGGCTGCAAAAGGCCATCATCTGTAGCTCCAAATCACGTTGCCTTCGAGTGGGTGTCTTTTGCTTTAATGACAAGCTACAAGAATTTTATTATTCGAATCTGCGTTGGCACGATTTAATTACATCGACAATTGCCGGAAACTGACATGACATCCCAAGTAACCTAATCATCTCCATCGGTGAACCAATAAATAGAAATCTAATTAATAGTTTCTTCCAACGTATCACTTTCAGTCTCACGTCTTCTGATAACATGGTAAAGAATATTAAAAGGCAAATGCATGGTAGTATACCTAACAGTTGTTTAACTATCATAAATCTTGACACTGCCATGAAAACGAACCAAAAGAAAACAAGAAATGAGTAAATAACAAAGAATCGGTTGCCGTCTCAATTATAGTATTAACAAAGAACTTCGTTTCCTAAGGCAATAGGGATTTAACTAGAGCTGACATGACAGGAGGTTTTTGGAGAGGGAATTTTGTAAGTCCTCATGTTTCACATGATAATTTATCCAAAAAAAAAAAAACTCTAAGGGGGGTGCTTTTTTTCAAAAAAATTAATAATATCCTTGAATCATATTATTTCAAGTCCGATTGATTAGTGGATTGATTCGATCTAGGTTAGGTCGATTCGAGTTGGATCCCTTCGGATCGGGTCGAGTCGAATCAGATCTCTTGCATTCAAATTATAATCAAATTACACTCGTTCACATAATTTATTAAGATATATTAATTTTTACATAAACTTATTATAAAATGAAAAACTAGTAAATTTTTTTTGTTAGAATCAAATTATAGTAGAATTCTCAAATTTTTATAATTAATTATCCTAAAAATATCTAAAAAATAAAAAATATTAACATTAAAATATATTAGGTAATCAAATTTAACTTATTTCAATTTCAAGTTGTAGCTAAGTCGAAATAGAAAAGAAGAGATGTAGGATTTTATGATTAGCTTTCTGATAAATTTGGAATAACTTTATATAAAAATTAATATATTTTTAACATGTTCTTTCAATGAGTGTAACTCGAATATAATAATTTTATTTTGAATAATTTAAAATATTTTATATATGAAAATAAAATATATTATATATATATAATATATTAATTTTATATAAAAAGTAGTTAGGAAAGGGAGGAATCAAAGGAGCCGAGCACCGGTTGGCTTCGGAAGAGGTAAGATCTGATCATGTGACAGTGTACATGACAATACAGGATAAGATCCGATCAACAGCTATGTCATATTGACTTGGTCAAAAACAATAGACAGGGCCATCACCATTTATTGGTGATCAGATCTGTTGTCTGCCGTTGCGCCGATATCATCTAATTTAAGATAGAAGAACAGACCACATTAAAGTTACAATCAAAGAGCGTTCGTATATAACATGCCTTTGTTGCTGATTGTGCACACAAGATATTAACTGTCCGATGACTGACTACCACCAAACATGTCACGCCCCTCGATTTTTTTTTTCTTCTTTTTTATCCCTGTTCAGGAGAACAATTCAATCCAGGATTATTCTAACAATTTGAGGATATAAAAACCATTCAAATCAATATTTAAACCCTTAAATTCATAATTCATAAACTTGTATAATTTCATAAATCATACTCCCCTTCATTCATTGATTCATAAAGTCCAAAACTAACTCAACTAAACAACATCCATATCATAAATTCATAAGTGTAGGAATCCATACAAATACCAAATCAATATTTACCACATGTTCATATCATTATACAATTTAAACTTAACATTCCAAATCCTAACCTAACATGAGAGGTCCTTTAACTTTTACAGAACACATAAGTTTAGATTTATCGTCGATATTTCTTTAAACATAAAATATAATTATACAAGAAAACATATCATTCATTAAAGCTCAAGTCAAAATCTTCTAGCATTTCCTTCCTCAACCAAATTTAAACATTCCAGAGATTGATAAGCTAGCTAGAAAAAAAAAGGTTATAGCAATCGGAGTAAGCATAACAGAGCTCTAACATATCTATGGTGAAAAATAATAGTTTTAAAAAAATATTGTAATCAAAATACAAATCAAGATACAAGAAAACGTATTTATTATCTTATCAGATACTGAATCGAAAATACCCTCTTATTCAAACCTATTTGGTTCAATAACAAATGGAGTAAAGAATAATTAGAATATATCAAAGGATGTAAATAGTATTTCGGAGCAAATCAAATGACATATAAGACATTACAGAGCATATCAATGGCATATGAAATGTTTCGGAGCAAATCAAAGTAAATGAAACATTTTGAAACATAACAATGATGTAGGAAATATTTCGAAGCAAATCAAGAACAGATGAAACATTTCTGAACATATTAAATAGCATATGAAATGGTTTCATAACATATTTTGAAGGATAATAATGACATATGAGATATCTCAGAGCATATCAGAAGAACAAATTAGAAACAAAGCTCAAATGTCATATCTGAGCTTCTGTTTCTGATTTGTTCTTCTGATATGCTCTGAGATATCTCATATGTCATTATTATCCTTCAAAATATATTATGAAACCATTTCATATGCTATTTAATATGTTCAGAAATGTTTCATCTGTTCTTGATTTGCTTCGAAATATTTCCTACATCATTGTCATATCTGACGTGCATTCATTTCATTCTCATCCAAAGCAAACATATAAACACAAGCAATGCTTTGGATATCATATCAGAAACACAGAGGGTGCAGTGAGATCTCAGACAGTATCTCCCACGTTTAAGAGCATCATACATCCACGTTTGGATGAAGCCAGAGAGGGTCAGCAGAGCATCGCAGGCTCTAAGCATACACCCTTTATCATTTCTAGCAATGGTCCAAATAATCCCTTTACCATTTCTGACAAAGGTCTAAATAATCCCTTTACCATTTCTGGCAAAGGTCCAAATAATCTCACAAGACACTAGAGTATAAAAGGGTAGTATGAACAATAACATTAGCATATATCGGAAGCACATGCGGAACAACGAAAATATGTGTTTGCCTTTACGAAACAAGGTAGTGCCAATATGAACATTACATAATAGATTTCAGGTATATAAACAATTTCAAGATGAACAATACAAAAATTTCAAAGGACCATTATAAAGCTTAATTGAAGAAGAATTTAGCAGAAATCAAATTTCCAATAGGATAAAACTTGAATAGGCAAAACTCAACAAAATTTCAATTCTGACAGAATTTGGATAGTATATTTCATAAATTATTTGAGTAACTAATTATACTCCAATTTATTTAAAATAGGTGTCATTGGAAAACTGTATCAATTTATTTCAAATAAACTTGGATTTGTAAATTTTTGAGTTCTTAACAGGAAGTTACAATAGATAGAGTAAAGTAGGGTCAGAATTTATCATCTTTGTTTTGTAGAATTGATAGAATCAATTTAAATAGATGTTTCAGTAGGAAAATATATTTTAAAATTTCCAAATCATATGTCAAAAGAAAGATATACGAATCTAGTTTCTAAAGAATTAAGTTTTGTATAATTCAGAATATTCACCAGAGAGTTATGAATAATTCAGTAATAGAAGGTCAGAAATTATAGTATCTATTTTACTGAATTTATAAGGTCTATTCATTCATAAGCTTGGGTAGTCAAACTAACTCCGAATCTTCCAATTTCTATATCAAATGAAATCTCAATAAGTTTACTTTTGTGCAAAAGATGTTTTTCCTAAATCAGAATTTGGTGCACAAAGTTATGGTCATAAGAGTACTGAAAGGTCAAAATTCAAAAAATTTCATATTCAACATTTGATATATAAACGACATAGATATCTTACATGAAGCCACAATCTTTTAATTTTCTCAGAATCAAGATGAAAACAGGAATCAAAATTTATCTCTAGGATGGGGTTAAAACACTTGTCTTACAAAAGTTTGATTCCCAACTATGGAGAGTTGATGCAAAACCTTGAGCTAAGACAAAAGTTCTTCTTCTCCTTCAATTTCTCCTCCTTCAATTGATAGCAAAGTTTCTCTTAATTGTACCTTTAATTGCTTAAGTTTGGTATCATGCAAAGATTTGTAAGGTGACAAGCATACATGATGGAAGCTTAGGTGTCATTCTTAAAATAAACACAAGTGGCTCATTCTTAGGTTAACTAATGCCACATGTCCTCTATTTTTATTTTATTTATTTATTTATTTTATTTCTTAAATTGAATATAAATCTTTCATAAATTCTATCTAAGTATTAGTATTCACATTTTGATCCCTAGCATTAAACTTTTAATATAAAAATATTTAGTGCTAAAGAATTGTTAAACATTTCTTATATTTACAAATAGATCATTAGAATTTTACAAACAAGTTCTCATATTTTATAAATAGGATTTAAGATTTATTTGGACTCATCTACAGAATTTAAGATGTGTAGTAATATTATAATTAAACTCTTATACAAAATTTAGAAATGAGAAAAAAATATGTAAAACACCACTATAACAGGTGGCATACGTAATAAATAGGTAGAACCCACGTACATCATGAAGCTGCAAATTCCAAATACGTGGACGATCATGCTTGTTGGCTCAACGCCAAAGACGAAGAAGGAAAGATAGACTGAAATCGAAGCCACGGAAGAACAACACTAGGAAACAGATGACGTGGAAGACGATGAGCTCCAATACGAATGGAATCAAGTCCTTCGACTTCGCCTTTCGCCAACCATATAACTGTAGGTAGATGTTGCAAGTGAACGCCACCAGAAAAGACAGCATCGCCAACCCAAACGACGAGCGAGCAAAGAAGTATTTTGTAATCAAATCAAATATTTGATTTAAGAATTAAATATTATTTCCTTACATACTAGTATAATTTAGGAAAGAATAATCCTATTTCCTTGTTTGTCATTACGAATTAGAAAATACTTATTAAGCATTCCAAATAAAATAAGATCATATTTATCAATATATTAAATAAAAATAATTTATATTAAATAAATATGAAAATTTAAAAAAATTTCTTTAATGAAGGCTTACCTCCTCCTATTTAAGGGGAGGGATTTCTCTCCTTCTCACAATCTCTCGTCGATGCTCTATTGCTACTTGAGAACGCTTCGGCCACGGGTGAACTCTGAAACTCAATAAGCGGGAGGAACGAGGAGTTTCATCCAACTAAAAAGAGGTAGGTTCTTCCTACTTTTCTTGAAATTAAAAGTTTTTGTTTAGATTCCATGTTAAAATTTTTTTATTGATATTAGTTTTAATTAAAATACTTTACCCTCTGATATCCTTTAAAAAATTTTATTTTTAAACATTCTGAAATTTGTATATATTTTATGATATCAAATTTTTTTAAGAATGTTATTTTATTTTATTACAGTTACCTTCTAATCTTATTTAGATTTAAATATAATATGAGTAGTTAAAAAAAATTCTTAATCCTTTAGATGTTAAAATTTTTATTAGAATATGTTATTTAAAATTTTTATCCTTTTGAGATTTAAAATATTATTATTGGATCATGTTGAAATTATTCATATGATTTCTAGTTCTTATTGAATTAAAAATATTGTTTCCTCATGTTGTAGGGATTTGAAGCTTATCTTATTATTTATTTAATCTATTGTTATGTTTTCATGATTATTATCATATATATAGTAAATATATGTTGTTGTAATTCAAATTATGAAATTGGATAGGATTGAGTTAAAAAATGATTCACTAAACCAGTTTGGCAGCCGGGCCCTATCCATGGAAGTCGAGCCTTAGCCTTAACCGGTTAGATTAATTCCAGTTTACCCAAATGTGGCGCACTCAGTCATGGGTCAAGGTTGGCCGAACCATGGTGGAATGATGCATGTCACCATCATATCACCGCCATAGTATTCCGCGACGTGCACATGATCGATATTTAAGTCGGCTCAACCTAGTCCAATAATATGTAATTATTGGATTTGAGCCCAAATATTGATCGAACTAAACCGACTTTCATTAGTCTAGATCAATTCAGTGGTGGTTCCAATTGGTTTAACTTTTAAGTCGGTTTAACCTAAATTGAACCTAATCTAGTCCAAATTATATTAGTCTAGGGTGGTTCCGGACAGGATCTTCCCCGGCTAGAGCCAAGAGTTCCTCGTGCTTCTGACGCTTAAATGAGGATTAGAGATCGGTCCAGTTAGGTTCTAGTAAATCAAGTTTGATTAGACCGATTTAACTAGGGTTCAAGTCAATTGAGGACTATTTGGTATTATTGATATTGATATTATTGAAAAGAGATGTTTTGAATGTGTTGTTTCATCCCCCTCTTAATAGAAATGATTAGTATGAGATTATATTTCCACAACAAAGCCAAGAGCAGTATGAAGAGCGATTCCTTCGAGGATTAGCATGTCGTAAGACATGACAGGTTAATCCGGAAGCTTGACCTCTACTTGTGGGTCTCCTCCAATCCATCCAACCTGTTGGGAGGAACGTGTCCCCACTGTTGATGGCTTGGCACCCGGGATGAGGAACGCTACGTCCATCCATCTGCTTCACGTTATCTTCGAGTTTCTTTTGAATATGATATGAGTTTGTCTCCATCCGTTGTTGGGAGAACACAAACTTATCTGCTATTGGGAGAGTACTTCTTCGGGTATTTGATATACGCCAATGGGATGATGAATTTTTTATTATTCATTTATTTTGAGTTGACTTTTAGAGTTCCTACTTTGACACTCACATGCGTCCAAAAGAAAACAAGAAATGAGTAAATAACAATTTTCTTTATTTTTGATTTTCAGAGCAACTTTCCACCGACCTCTGGGAAAACGAATCAAATTCCAAATTTGAGAGCTGTGATAGGGACCTTCCTCATGTGACAGTTTCCATTTGAATGATTTTTTGAATTAACATTAATATATTTTTTTTATGATTTGATAAAATAAATTGATTGTAATAAATGTTTATGATGATAAATAAAATAATGTTTAATTATTTGACTAATGTGGAAAGATATAATGTGAAAAAACAAAAAAAATTCAGGACTTTAACATATTTGGTTGGGATGATACGTCGGAACTGCCGCTCCTTGTAAGGTGACATGGCGAGGGATAAGAACAACACCAGAGATGTGGCGGCGCATGACAACACAATCACGTACGCATGTGAGAAACCTTAAAAGCTGCCCTACCGAAGTAAATCGGGTTGCTGGTGGCTGGGTCCTTATCGCCGGGGATGGAGAAGCTCGACGCGAACACTACAGCTGCGACCAGCCCTGAACGCGTCCTGCCCGTTTCCATTAGTTGACCCTTGCAACTCCTGAGCATCGCTTGGTGACTCTCAGTAAACATCTCTTCCGCGGTCATCTCTTTCGCGTTTCGACTATACACTAATTCCTTAGGAACCATATCTCTCACCGTCTGCATACAATTGTCAGAAAACGATCAAATTTAGCAGGCAACTCTGAGAATATAAAGATTTTATTTGTAGTTAATGAAGTCAGGGACTTGACCTCAAACCATCTTAACTCATCTTGCATTTGTAGAGCATCTTGGTTATGCTCGGGGGTCTTTTCCGAAGCACAGTGCAGGATGGTTCTTCCGGTCCTTTTGTCGACGCGGGAAGCCAGGATGGTAGTATGGGATTCTTCCCCCGAGTCATCTCACGTATAGTTCTCACAATCTCTCGGTTACCATGCTCTATTGCTACTTGGAGAACGCTTCGGCCACGGGTGTCCAGGTACGTAGCTGCCTCCGGACACACTTGTAAGATGGTACTGACGAACTCGGGAATGCCCATTTGTGCACCCAAGATCAAGGGTGGCTCGTTCCATCTTCTGGTCGACGCAGCTGTTGCTTTAAGTTGATCTTGTGGCCCACCTCTTTCTGGAAAGCCGGCTGCAGGAGCTCCGCCGTCATCTTGTTTTCGTCCCAGCACGTAGAACTCCATGTTTCTCGGGTCGCGGGCTAAATATTCGATGAGTTCCAAGGCTTTTTTATGGGTTCTCTTAATCGTCTCCAGATGTTGGGTTCGAGGGTACCCTGCATAACGCATTGCATCTCCAAATTAACATCAGAAGAAGTGAGCAACATAATCATCCCATCTACTGTACTAACACATTTATGTTTTTCCGCAAATAAGCTATAATTTTCCATCATGTAAACTATTTTGTTTTGGAGAACAAATTACAATACATCTTTTCTATGGTACTTTCCGTTGTTAAAACTCGTAATGAAACAGTGGGACATGGCTCTAAATATCATCAATGTACTGTTTGGGAACAATTACTCATGTCTTTAAAATGATTAAAAGAAACAGATGAACCCATTTGACTGCAAGCACAAAAAGGAATACATCAGCGTAATGAAACAGAACATGGATGACTACAAAAAATCGTAGACAGAAAGGCTAGTAGGAGTACCTGGGATGACTAACATGTCAACGAGAGTACAACAGCAAGATGGAAATCTTGAACGAATTGTTCTCTGCCTCGAGAAATATTCGTGGTCATCTTGTTTTGTGGCCTCAGCTTGCTTGAGATTATATATATGTAGACGTTAAAGGGAGAAACAAATCAGAGAGACAATAGCGGACTATTGATGTTGTGATGGAAAGGATGTTAATGATTTGAATCACATATCAAGAAGCACACACACGGGCATCGTTGAAGCTTCCAGATGCCTCCTCCTCATCTCTTCGGCGTGTCCTGTGTGAGTCCTTCTCCAAAGGAATAACTGAGATGTAAAATCAAAATTTTAGGAGCATGTACACTGGTATCAAAATGCTTCATGTTTAAGTTTCATCTTAAGTATATTTTTCTTAGAACAATTATAATTTTACTTCACATTGAAAATCAAAAATAAATTTGAGCTTATTATAAATCAAAAATGCTATAATTAATTTATAGGGATTTGATGAGTATCTTATTATTAATTTGAGCTTAACCATTCAGATCAATGGTCCAAGTTCAATAAAGTTAATAAGTCAATTATCCTTTAGATCAGATTGTAATATATATATATATATAGTAATTAATCTAAAAAAATTATTAGTAATTGGTTTCTACGACGCCCCTCTATTCAGAAATTATTTAGGAATGTGTTTTTTTGGTAAATTCTAACTTTATCCTCCTATTCCGATTAATTTCCTTTCAAATTTTTTGAAATGATTCACTAAACCAGTTTGGATGAGTGAACCGGTCAACCTTGTGCCCCTTCCTCTCCACCTCCTCCTTCGCCTACTCCTCGTCTCCTCCTCGAAGAAGAAAGAATAGGAGACATGTGAAAGAATAAAAAACACAGATCAAACCAGCCTTAACCGGTTGATTTGATTCGGTTTAACACAAAACCATATAATAAATCCGAAAAATCAAGGGTATATTTGTTCCGATAATGAGACAAAGACACCCCTCGGTAAATGGGGCGTTGAAGGAAGAGGCGGGCAGCACTTACAGTCACAGAGGATGGACTCGAGGAGCCGAGGACCATTTGGCTTCGGAATAACCCCGGAATGGTCACCATCAGCTGCAACGGGGTCACCGCCATAGCATTCCGCGACGTGATCAGCAGTGGAAAACGCTCTGCAATCTCCAGTGCAAGCCCTGCATCAACTCGATCACCTTCATCACAACAAAGATGCGGAAGCAGTATGATCTAACAATATAACACTTAAAATAAAATATGATAAAAGCAAGATAAAGCCAGCTGGCCAGAGCCAGACCAACGAAACCGGTGACGATCGCTTACCCGGCGTGTTGCCCATGATGGCACAGTGCAGCATGGTGGCGCCGTCCTCCCTCCGCTCGTACGGGGAGCCCTGCCCCTCGTTCACCAGGCACCAGAACATGTCATGATGCCCGTAGAACGCCGCTTTGTGCAGTGGCGTCTCCTGCTTCAAGTTCTGTTCTCCGATGAGTTTTTTGCTACTGCGGAGCAGCTCCATGGCCACCTCGCCGTTACCCACGGCGGCAGCGACATGAAGAGCCGTATCGCCGTACAAATTCTTGGCCGCGAGGATCTCCACTGGCATCTTCTGGATAATACGTTTGGCGAGGCGGGTCTCGTTGCAAGTTATAACGACGTGGAGCAAAGTGTCGTTCATGAGGTTCACCGGGCGACCAGGATCTTCCACGGCTAGAGCCAAGAGTTCCTTGTGCTTCTTCTGATCGATATGAGACTTCACCGTGAGAAAATGTCTCCTGTTGAGCTTATGCGGTGGATCAGCATCCTCCGTGCCGTCCTGAATGGAATCCGTATGGGCAAGAGAGGGATCCCCCATAGCATGCAGTTGCTATATGGTGCGCATAACTCGTTCGTACGCCTTCGCCTCCAGATTTCTACTGCGAAACTAAAGCAACCTGAAGGCCTGCCTTGGCAAGCAGACTAGCTGATCCTTTTGGCTCTCATCCATCGTCGTACACCTCCTCCCCCCTTGGTTTTTGTAGATCATATTCATCGCAAGTCTTCGGAGTCGAGAACCCATTGGCGGGTCTCCGATTCTTGTTATCCACCCGGATTCGGCAACATATCTTTTTTTCCGTCTCTTTGTTGAATCTTCTGCTCTCGACGTTGTCAACGGCAACATGCATTTGTACCTCCAAATCACGTTATCCTTGAGTGGGTGTCTTCAGGTGTCTTTTTCTTTACTGGCGAGATAAAAGAATTTTATTATTATGATATGATTTAATGACATCGGCAATTACGCAAGTAAACTAATCATCTCCATTGCTCGACCTATCTTTCTTTCTTTTTTTTAATAAAAAAATAATTAATAATTTCTTCCAACATATCACTTTTAGTCTCACGTCTAATGACAATAAGATAACTCGCCGAAGGGTAACAAGATAACATAATAATGAATATTGGAAGAGAAATGTCACGTTTGAAAGAGAAAGGCTACCAAACATTTCTTTCACCACCATCAATATTGACATTGACATGAAAACGATCCAAAAGAAAGCAAGAAACGAGTAAATGTCCGATGGCGAAACAACCGTTGAATCGTTTGCCGTCTCAATTAGAGTAATAACAAAGGACTTCGTTTCTCAAGGTAATAGGAATTTTACTAGAGTTGTCCCAACAGAGAGGATTCTGGAGAGGGATTTACGCCTTTAGTTTGAACTTTTGCTCTTCTATGATGCTCAAGATGAGATTTGCTCGTAATAGGGTGATCTGAGATCAGTACAGTCCCATTTAGAAGAACCGAAGGACTGCAGTTGTCAATTGCATGCAACCCAACAGAAAACAGAACTCTTCCCATTTCTCTGTTTGTTCTTCTTCTTCTTCTTCTTTATTATTGGCATTTGAGTTTCTTTCCTTTTATTTCTTAACAAGTGGTATTAGAATTTTGTTTTTCTGGTTTTTTGTTAACGATGATGAACAGCAGCACATATGCTATGATTTTTGAAGATTGCAAACGAGAGCACAAGACGTTGAGCATAGTGAAATTTCACATTCAAAAAAGTCAAAATACGCCCAATACATAGTAGCATCGTAATAAAAGCGAGTACAATTCTGGAATTATAAGAACTTAATATCACACACACGCAAGAGTTCATATGGCACAGACCACGAAGCCGAGGAAGTATGCCTGACATTAATGCTTATTGACTCAACACCAAATACGACGGAAAAAAGATGGACCAAAATTGGCGCCACGGTAGAGGAGAACAACCAAGCAGACAGTGGGGAAGACGGCAAGCTCCAGTACAAGTTGAACGATGTCCTTCGCAAGTGTTGTCTGCCCGCCATATATCTGTAGGAAGATGTTGCATATGAAGGCCAGCAGCAAAGCCGTCAGCGCCAACCCAAACGAGAAGCAAGCGAAGAAGTACTTGGTGGGGATGGCACGGCGGAACTGCTGCTCCTTGTAAGGCGAGATGACGAGGGACAAGAACAACACCAGAGACGTGGCGGCGCACGACAACCCGATCACGTAAGCATGCGTGAACACCTTAAAGGGTACCCTGTTGAAGTACACAGGGTTGCCGGTTCTGGGATCCTTCTCGCCCGGGATGGAGAAGCTGGACGCGAAGACCACCGCCGCTACGAGGCCTGAACATGTCTTGCCCATCTCCATTAGCTGACTCTTGCAGTTCTTAAACATCTCTTTGTGACTCTCGGTAAAGATCTCCCGTGCTGTCATCTCGTCCGTGTTTCGACTGTACACGAGCTCCCTAGGCACCATCTCCTTCACCATCTGCAAGCATACGATTAATTAATGATCACATGGAATACTACATTGACAAATATTTCTCTTATGAAACATATGATCGAACAATGGGAGTACGTGACCTCAAACCATCGTATCTCATCTTGCATTTGGACTGCATCGTCTCCGGTATCACCGACCTTCTCAGAAGCAAAATGCAGGATGGTGTTTCTGGTTTTAGAGTCGATGCTGGACAACAACCAGGATGGTAAAATGGGGTTGTCTCCCTGCGTCATCCCACGGATAGTTTCTACAGTCTCTCGGTTCCCAGATTCTATCGCCACTCGAAGAACATTTCTGCCCTTCGTGTCCAGGTAGGTTGCTGACTGTGGGCACACCTGCAGGATCTTGCCGACGAAATCATGAAGGCCCATTTGTGCACCTAAGATCAAGGGTGGTTCGTTCCATCTCTCTTCCGAGCTAGGTGACAGTGCCTTTAACACTTTCTCCACACTCTGAGCCGCCTCTTTGATTGCAGTTGAGACCGGTGTTTCCGGTTCCTCCGACACTAATTTGTAGAGCTTATCGGACATCCCCTGAATGAGCTCTTTCGCTGCATCTGGGGCTTCCGTGTCCTTATTATCGGCATGACCTTCTTGTACAGTCTCCGGTGGAGTTTCTGGTGGACCAAATTTGCCGTCGAGCGCTTCTGAAGCAATTGTTGTAACTTGGGTGGGATCTTTTCCACGCACAAAGAACTCGAAGTATCCTGCTTGGGCTAAGTATTCGATAAGGTGCATTGTTTTTGTATGGTTCTTCTTCTTCCTCTCCATACGTTGGACTCTCGGGGACACTGCACCCGTGCATGCATTTCAATTACCATAAATCATGCAACGTTAAAACCTAACATATATTATTTTTAATTTTTGTAAGCCATTCATCATTTGCTAAGAAAAGTACAGGTGTAAGAACTGTTAACTCACATTGCCATATAATGTTATAAACAAATCGCTGAATCCAGCCAGCTGCAGGACAAAATGCATGCATAAATCAATGTTATCCAACTTTTAATAACCGTAACATGATAGAATAAGAACCTTTCACTTTACGATGGATGTTATTAGCAAGTAGAGAAGCTAGAACGAGTACCTGGAATGTTAATAAACTCCAACAGGTCAAAGAGAGTGCTGTAGTTTGATGGGAATTTTGAGCGAAAAGCCCACGGCGAGTGGTCACCGCCATCGTCTTGTGCTACTCCAATGCTCTTTAGATTACATGTGCATGCCACAGAGAGACCCGAATCAGAGAGCTAAACGTAAACGATGTACTCATGATTTGAAGCTATGTCATGTAAAAAGTCATTCATGCATAAGCCACATACAGATCTATTGGCTGCCACCTCTTCATCCCTTTTGTTCATTTTACTCGAGTCCTCTTCCAAAGGAATCCCTGAAATGTAAAACCAAAGAGCTCTACGAATATTCTTATGCACATTTTAATTGATTTTTTAGCTCATCGTAGATGAGAATTGTTGCTGTATATACAGAAAAAGTAGTCGAGGAGGGTAGCACTCACAGTCGTAGATGAAGGAGTCGAGGGCCCCAAGAACTACTTGGCTTCGGAATGCCTCAGGAATAGTCACCAACAGCTGCAGCGGAGTGAGGGCGTGCTCATTCCGGGATTCGATCTGATGTGGATACCCCTGTGCAATCTGCAATGCGAGTACTGCAGGCGCACCAAAATGTTAATTGAGGTTGAACCGTGTACAAGGGAAAGAGGATGTAGTGATGGTTACCCGGCGCATTGCCCATGATGGCACAGTGCAGCATGGTGGCGCCGTCCTCCCTCCGGGCTTCCGGTGAGCTTTTCTTGGCCACCAGCAGCCAGAACATGTCCTGCAGCCCGTACAGGGCCGCCTTATGTAGCGGTATCTCCTGTTTCACGTTCCGCTTATGAACCAGATCTGGCATCCGGCGGATCAGCTCCAAGGCCACTTTTTTGTCGTCCATGGCGGCAGCTACGTGAAGCGCCGTGTCGCCGTTGTAGTTGTAGGCCTCGAGAATGTCATTTGATATTTTTTCGATGAGGCGGACGGCGAGCTCGGGCTTGTTGCAGGCGATGACGACGCTGAGCAGCGGGTCATTCATGAGGTTCACGTGGTTATCCTGCTCCACTAGACGCAGGAGTTCGTTCACGTCCACGTTCTCACGGTGGATGAGCGAGTTAAGCCGGCGGAAGCGGGCCACGTCCAGGGCATGCGGTGGCTCCTCTGATCCACCACGACCTGCGCCGTCTGCACGCTGCGTCGCCCCGGAGTCAGAGGAATGTTTCTCTACTTTTGTCCCTGATCGGGCGCCTGCATCAGCGCCGGCTGCAGGCTGCGGCGCCCCGGAGACAGACGGCTGTTTATCTACTTTTGTCCCTGATCCGGTGCCCGCATCAGCAGCAAGCGTCGGCTTCCATGTGCTGGTAGGAGCCGCCATATCCAAAACACGCCAAAGGGAGCTGCTCCTTTCGCTACGTCCTCACCGACCACTAAATATATAATGGCTACGGGGAGGAGGAGACGAGGTGTTGGAGTTGGTCCCCATCGACCGACAGACGCCACCTTCCTCATTCCCAGTTGATCGAGTAGCTTTGCTTCTAGTTGGGGAATAGCTTCAGATTCTCCACTCGAGCTTTCTTAAATCGCTATGTTAGGTAACCCTTCCGACGATATTAAAATACAAAAAGCCGATTCTCCCCAACGTGTCTTTGTTCTTTCGTTCCCTACACAAAAGCAAAAGTAGGCAAATGCGATGGCTTTTGTTAAATTAAGCTGCAGTCTTTGAATAAATCGTAAAAGAAAAAGGAGAACTGCACACAAGTCACTTTGTCTTTCACTCCTGTTAGTCAGGCTTACATAAAGAACAGGCGTCTCAATTGAAGCTACTTTAAATTTCTTCCCAAACCTGCAATTTTCTTAAATAAACTTTTTTTATTTATCATCTTATTTTTAAAATTTTTAATATTTCTAAAATATCCACCTCTATTTATAAATGTCTTCAGTATCTTTCTTTTGTCCCTTCTTCACCTAATCATAAGCGACAACGAGTGATGATAGCATATCGAACAAACGTAAATATCCTTTTCGTCTTCTTCTTTTATAGTTTTATTTTCTATTTATGCTTCTTTGCTCTTGGAGCGATTATAAATAGTGAAGTTATATTATACTTTTTTTAAGGAGTTGCTAATAGCAAGCTTTTTTTTTAATATCGATCCATTCAAAATTTAAAAATAGCATATTTACTCTTCAAATTTTAAAAATAGCTTATTTAGCATGACATCTTGCGACATTTGCTATTTATTACTTAAATCTTCATCTCAAGTAGTCAACGTCCCTACCCGGCACAAGTAACATTTATATATTATGCATATGAGAAGTAACCTTTTGGGTGGTATGAAGAAATCCAATTAACAATTTATCAGAATCATTCTTATCGTTGATAAAAGTTACGGAATTCAACACATCACATACTTTCCCGACATCATGCTGCAGATTGGAAGGTGTGGACAATGATCGTAATAACTATTAACTCAACGCCAAAGGCGAGCAAAAGATGGACCAAAACTCGAGCCACGATAGAGCAAAACGATGACACAGACGAATGGAAAGACCATGAGCTCAAGCAAGAGCGGAATCAAGTCCTTCCTCTCAGATCTCTGCCCGCCATAGATTTGCAGAAAGATGTTGCAGGTGAACGCCACCAGGAAAGCCACCAGGGCCACCCCAAATGACAAGCAAGCGAAGAAGTATTTGGCCGGGATGGCATGGCGGAACTGCTGCTGTTTGTAAGGCGAGATGACGAGGGATAAGAACAACACCAGCGACGTCGCGGCGCATGACAGTCCAATCACGTACGCGTGTGAGAAGATCTTAAAAGGCAGTCTGTTGAAGTAGACCGGGTTTCCGGTTGCTGGATCCTTCTCGCCGGGGATGGAGAAGCTCGACGCAAAGACCACGGCCGCCACAAGGCTCGAACATGTCTTGCCCATCTCCATTAGTTGACCCTTGCAGTTCTTGAGCATATCTTGGTGACTCTCCGTAAATATCTCCTGTGCTGTCTTCTGTCTATCGTTTCGATAGTTCACTAGTTCTTTAGGAACCATGTGTCTCACCGTCTGCAACCAAGTGCCAGTCAAAAACAGAGGAGATTTTTGATAGATGAATCAAAGCAAGGTTAATGAAGTTAGCAACTGGACCTCAAACCATCTTAGTTCATCTTGCATTTGCACCGCGTCTTGGTAATTATCAGGGCCTTTCACCGAGGCAAAATGCAGGATGGTTTCTCCGGTGGTTTCATCGACGCTGGACAGTAGCCAGGACGGCAGAATGGGATTGTGCCCCTCGGTCATCTCGCGTATGGTTTCTACGATCTCCAGGTTGCCATGCTCGATCGCCACCTGAAGAACGCTTCTCCCTTCGGTGTCCAAGTAGGTTGCAGCCTGTGGAGACACCTTTAAGATCGTCCTGACGTACTCGGGAAGGCCCATTTGGGCACCCAAGATCAATGGTGGTTCGTTCCATCTAGCAGACTCAGCCGACAGTGCCCCCATGGCGTCCTGCATGCACTTACGCAGCTCCTGTGCTGTGACTTTGTCATTGCCGTGAGACGCGAATTTGAAAAACTTTTCCGCAAACGCAATGACCAGCTGATCTCGTCGCCCTCCGCTTTCTCGGTGTCGTTCCCCAGTGACTTCCTGTGCGTGTTCATGAGCTGCTTTATCCACCCCATTGTCATTAGAAGTTTCTGCGTGGCCTTTGCCTTTGTCGGTTCCCTGGCTGAAGAAATCCACGTATTCTTTTTTGTGGACTAAATGCTCAATAAGTTGCAAAGCTTCTCTGTGGGTTCTCTTTATCTCCTCCAGACGTCGGATTCTTGGGGACACTGCATGATGCATTGCATTGCAATCACAACAACATCAGAAGAGGCCAACAGATCAAAATCAATGCTGCAGTCAAGTCAGTGTTTGGGAACAGTCACTCACGTTGCTTTAAAATGTTGAAAAGAAACACTTGAATCCATCTGGCTGCGTATATAGATAAAAGCATAAACCAGAGTAATCCAATTACAATAATGGACGCAGAACCGTGAGAAGTGAGTAGTACCTGGAATATGCATCAATTCCAATAGGTCTAATAGGGGTGTGTATTGAGATGGGAATTTTGAACGAATTCTTCTCGGCCTCTCCAAATGTTCATAGTCATCTTCTTCGATTTCTTCTGTGGCGTCCGCTCGCTTGAGATTACATACATGTGTGCACCAAAGTCAGAAAAGCATTACTCTTAACTTCAATCTGTCATGTGAAGCCAACTCATTCATTCGGAAACACATACATCCATGCTTTTAGGTGCTTCTTCATCTCCATCACGAGTCTTGGGAGCGTCCTCTTCCAAAGGAATCACTGGAATATGCCATCAAAACCAAAAAAAAAGAAAACAGAGTAGCGAAAGGAAAAGAGCATGAAAATTGAAGAGGAGGGATAGCACTTACATCTGAAGAGAAAGGATTCAAGGGAGCCAAGCACCATCTGACTTCGGAATAACTCGGGAATGGTCACCATTAGCTGCAACGGCGCCACCGCTTCTTCATTACGTGACGTGATCAGCTCTGGATATTGCCTCGCAATTTCCAATGCAAGCGCTACATGAAGCTAAAATTTGATGAGAAGCTAAGTCGACGGAGTCACGCCAAGTATACTGTGGGTTATTGGTGTTGAACTTACACGGCGCATTACCCATGATGGCACAATGCAGCACGGTGGCTCCACCCTTCCTCCGGTCCTTGAAGCGGTCGTTGTCCTCGTTAATCAGGCACCAGAACATGTCCCGGTGCCCGTACAGCGCCGCTTTGTGCAGCGGCGTCTCCAGATTCGAGTTCCGCTCCTTGATGATATCTTTGTTGTTGCGGACCAGCTCAGTGGCCACCTCGCAGTCACCCACGGCGGCAGCGACGTGAAGAGGTGTGTCGCCGTACCAACTTTTGGCCGTGAGGGCATCCGCGTTCATCTGCTTGATGAGACTTCTGGCGAGGTGGGTCTTCCCACAAGCGATGGCGATGTGGAGCAAAGTGTCTTCCATGAGGTTTACTCTTCGAAGGGGATCTTTTGTGGCCAGATTCAAGAGTTCCTCGGTCCTTCCATGACGAATGAGAGAGTTCACCTTGCGGAAGTACCGCCGGTCGAGCTTGTGCGGGGGTTCATTCTTCCCTTTGCTGTCCTCAGTCTCTTTTCTGCTCTCATTATAATCCAAAGAGGGCTCGTTCCCACTTCCCGCAAGCACAGAAAAGGCGACGCCGGGACTTCCCATAGCGCCACTGGATGACTGTTTGCACGCCTCCACCTCCACCTGCTGCTGTAGGCCTCCATTTATATTGATGATGGGCAGGAAAGCAAGCCATTGTTGATTAGCGTTGCTTCTTTTTGTGGGATTATGAGGGATTCCACAGAAATTAAAGTTCCTGCCTACCTTAAAAGTGGAACAGCTAGCCGCAGACCCACCAAGTATGCCGCGTTAAGCTTTCTTTTTCTCTTCTGGTAGAAGGGAATAAAATAATAATAAGAACCATTAATGCCCATTGCCTGCAACCAAAAACACTGAATTAATCGATCACCAGCTACCACCAGAGCTTCGAGTTTAATTTGTCAACCCAGCAATACATCTCATTCATTCATTCGCATCAAGTTCTTGAAACTACCGCGTGCAGTCGTCTTCCATCCCACAAAGGAATGGTTTGGGAAGTAATAATCGTATGGCCGACGCTTAAAGATGGAGGTCACGGCCGTACAATCTCAATTTGAAGACAGAGACGGTGTGCGAGAGAAGGAAGAACAGACATGCATGCTTGGGTGGATTATTCTCATTGCTGTCTTTTCCTTTTTCGTTTTTTCTTTCCCTTCCTTTTAGGATGTTTAATGTTCGCGTGAAGAATACGTATCTCAATTGCTGTTCTTGTCGCTGTGCCTTTTTTTTTATTTTTTACCCTTTGAAAAAGAAAAGAATTGCAGTTCACTTTGAAAAAGAAAAAAAAAGGAATTACAGTTAATTAAAGCTTCGCTTTGTCGTGCGCACTTTAGCTGATTTAATAACGTTGCTAATAATAAACGCCCTCCTAATTTTCATCCAACTTCAACTTTGATTAACAGGATCGAGTAATAATGGAAGTCTCAAACGCTTGTATACGATTGAATAACACATTATTACATAAGTAATAAGTCTCAAGTTTAAGTTTTCGTACGAGAATCTTGTATATTATTTAATATAATTTTTTTAAATTTTTTTAAAAGAAATATTGGATGTTTGACTTGTTTTTAAAAATTCTAATAAATCAAGGAAATGACTCAAGCGCATACCTAACTTTGGACGATATCCTCCTCTATATTCTATAATCTTCTTATAATTTTTATTTAAAAATTATGCATGTTGAGATGTCACAATGCTTAGTATAGTTATTACATAGTTTATAGATCTCAATATCTTATTATCGTATGATTAGTTTATAAAAAAGTCATGTAGTGCCAACTAAAAGATTTTATTTATTTACTTATTTAATTTTCTAATGGATTCTCATAAGAGGAGAAAACATATATATTTTTTAAAAAACACATATTTTGTCACGAGTATCTTGTCGACCAGAGAACACACAAATAAGAGAAGTCGAGAAAAATGATATGACCTGCCAGTACCAATACTATGTAGTTGACAAGGATCCAACAACATTCATGGAAAAGAAAAGGCATCTTAAATAAATAAGTACCCAATCACCTCAAAATCAATAGCAAGAAAAGGGAGAATAACTATAAGCTTAGTCAAACATGATCCACAATCATCGGGAAAAAAAAAAACAGAATCCTCAAGCAAAATTGCTACGAACGGAATATAATTTTAAATTCATCAAATCACTACAAAAATCAACCATTTGAATAGCGCATAAAAACAACACCAGACATCGATCGACTGGCAAAGCTCACACAACACATGCCTTCCGATAGTGACCTCAGAGCATAGCGACAAAAACTGAGTCAACGCCAGAAAGAACCGAAAGACGGAAGAAAATAGCTGCCACGACAGAAAAGAATGAGATAACACACGACAGGGAAGACGATGAGCTCCAGTAAGATCATAATCAAGTCCTCCGTCCCCGATCTCTGTCCGCCATAGATTTGCAAGAAGATGTTGCAGGTGAATGCCACCAGAAAAGCCAGCAGCGCGATCCCAAATGACAAGCAGGCGAAGAAGTACTTGAGTGGGATGGCACGGCGGAACTGCTGCTCCTTGTAAGGCGCGACGAGGAGGGATAGGAACAACACGAGTGACGTAGCGGCGCTCGACAACCCAATCACGAACGCGTGCGAGAAGATCCGAAAAGGTAGCCTGCCTAAATAGACCGGGTTTCCGGTTGCTGGATCCTTCTCGCCGGGGATGGAGAAGCTCGACGCGAACACCACGGCGGCCAGCAGCCCTGAGCATGTCTGGCCCATCCCCACCAGTTGCACCTTGCACGCCTTAGCCATCTCTTTGTGTCTCTCACTAAACATCTCTTGTGCTGTCTTCTCTGCATCATTTCGGTAGTGCACTAATTCTCGAGGAACCATATCTCTCACCATCTGCACACACATCATGCGAGTGCTAATTAATTTGCTGTACCAAAAAAGGAATATTAACGTAGCTATTGGTTAGCAACTCGACCTCAAACCATATCAGTTCATCTTGCATCTGTACTGCAGCTTGGTCATCATCAGGGCCTTTGGTGGTGTTGGAAATAAACTTATTCCAATATCCAATAGAGACTAATTAATTCAAGAAAAAGGTTCAATGCATTAAGAAGGAGATTTAATCCATCAAGAAGAAAAGATGGATTAGAAGTCTATGGAAGGACAAGTCAAAATGATCATTGGTTCTTGAAGAGGTTCCTTGAAAGAGAAATTCATTCTGAATACAATAAATATGATGTATCTTTGGGGACTATATAAACCCCATATGTTGGTTCATGAAAATATAGATTTTGTGAAATTGTAAAGAGTTTTTTGAAAGAAAAATAGAAAGTTACTCTTCTCCTACTCTTCCTCTGTTTGAAATCTTTATCCCTTCTTCCTATCTAGATTTTCAACATTTGGTATCAGAGCATAGGTTGAGCAATGGCCTCTTCCCCAAGTACCATCCAAATTCAAATCCCTAGATTGACAAAAAAAAATTATGATATATGGTGCATCCAAATGAAGGTTCTTCTAGGCTCCCAAGATGTATGAGAGTTTGTAGAAGATAGATTTGTTGAGCCAAGTCCAGCAGAAGAAGGAGCAATGAATGCAGAAGCAAGAAAACAACTCAAAGATAGAAGGAAGAAGGAGAAAAAGGCTTTGTTCACGATCTACCAAGGACTTGACGATACAATGTTCGAGATCATCGCTCCAGCAAATACTTCAAAGGAGGCTTGGGAAATGCTTCAAAAAGCATTTGGTGGTGTTGATAAGGTAAAGAAACTTCGTTTGCAAGTTTTACGAGCCGACTTTGAAAAATTACAACAAGGTACTTCTGAAACTATTTCTGATTACTTCTCAAAGATCATCTCTATTGTTCATCAAATGAGACGAAATGGTGAACAAATAAGTGATCAAAGAGTAATAGAAAAAATATTGAGATCTTTAGATCCAAAATTTGATTTTATTGCTGTTGCGATTGAAGAATCTAAAGATTTGGAAACAATGTCTTTAGAACAACTTATGGGTTCTCTTCAAGTTCATGAACAAAGGATTACAAAAAGAGGAGAAGACAAAACTTTGGAGCAAGCACTACAAACCAAGCTTACTCTTGAAAACAGAGGTGAATCAAAATTTCAAAGAGAAAGAGGTCATGGACAAAGAGGAAGAGGAGGCAGAAATCAGACCAATCAGGAATCTCCAAACAATGAAGGTGGTGGAGAAAATTCTAGCAAAAGAGGCCAAGGTTATAGTCGAGGACGTGGCCGAGGCCGTGGACGTGGCAGAAATTTTAAAAGGTCTGAAATACAATGCTATATTTGCAAAATGTACAGACATTACTCTTTTGAATGCTATTACAATCCTAACAACCAAGGTGATAAGGTAAATTTTGTTCAGAAAGAAAAGAATGAAAATCAAGTATTGCTGATGACATATGATAAATTGAAAGAAGATCAATCTATGACATGGTATTTAGATACTGGAGCTTCAAATCATATGTGTGGTATTAAAGATTTATTTTCAGAAATAGATACAAATTATTCTGGAAATATTACATTAGGTGATATGTCTCAGAGACCAGTAAGAGGCAAAGGTCAAATTCTCCTTGAACTAAATAATGGTAAAGAGTTATGTATTTCAGATGTTTATTATGTTCCTGATATGAAAAATAATATTTTGAGTTTGGGACAATTACTTGAAAAAGGTTATAATATTGAGATGAAAGATATGGCTCTTTCAATTCGTGACAAGGATAGAATATTGATATCACATGTGAAAATGGCAAAGAACAGAATGTTTCCTCTGCATTTATGTATTTTTGATCGATCAAATTGTTTTAAGACTGATATTGAGGATATTTCTACATTATGGCATCTTAGATATGCTCATTTAAATTTTGAGGCTTTGAAACTTCTAGAGAAGTATAATATGGTGACAGGAATGCCAAGAATTGATCACCCATCAAAACTATGTGAAGTATGTGTTATGGGTAAGCAAGAAAGAAAGCCTTTCAATGTCAGAAGAACAAGAAGAGCATGACATCGGCTTGATTTGGTACACTCAGATGTTTGTGGCCCTATCAGTCCAGTATCACTTGGAGGAAGTAGGTATTTTCTTACCTTCACTGATGATCATAGTGGCAAAACTTGGGTTTACATATTAAAAGAAAAGAAAGAAGTTTTCAGTAAATTCAAAGAATTTAAGGAGTTGGTTGAAAGACAAAGTGGTTGTAGGATTAAATGTTTAAGAACAGATAGAGGTGGTGAATATACATCAAATGAATTTGAAAGCTTTTGTAGAAACAATGGAATTTTTCATCAATTCACTATGCCATACACACCTCAACAAAATGGTGTTTCGAGAAAGGAAAATAGGACTATACTTAATATGGTCCGATGCATGTTAAAGGAAAGAAGAATTCTTAAAGAATTTTGGGAGATCTTTGTTGCCTCTGCAGCTTTATTTGCTTAACAGTTTTTCCAACAAAGCGAATTGGAAATGTTACACCGTAAGAAGCATGGAGCTTTCGAAACCAAGAGTTGATCATTTGAGGATTTTCTAAGCATTGCATTTGCTAAGATACCAGAGGAAAAGAGAACAAAACGGAGGATAAAGGTCGAAATGCATTTTGTTAGGTTATGCTTTGAAAATTCTAGTGGTTATAAACTATACTGATCCTATCACAAATAAAGTTGTGATGTCAAGAGATGTTGAGTTTGATGAACAAATGATTTGGAACTGGAAAAGTGATAAACAAAGATAAGAAAGCCATAGCTTCAGAAGAAGAAGATTTAATACAAGCAAATACCGAAGAGGCTTTACCGGAATCATCACCTAGATCAGCTAGGTCACTTGATTCAAGAAGTCCGATTATAAGAAGGACAAGACCAGTTCAGGAGTTCTATGATGTGACTCGAAGAATTGATACTAACAATGACGAACTTTCTTTATTTTATCTTTTTGCAGGATATGATCCATTAACCTTCGAAGAAGCTTGTAATGAAGAAAAATGGCGACAAGCAATGAATGAAGAGATTCGTGCAATTAACAAAAATGATACATGGGAGCTTACTACACTTCCAGAAGACCACCAAGCGATCGGTGTTAAGTGGATCTTCAAAACAAAAAGAAATGCACAAGGGAAGATAGAGAAATACAAAGCACGATTGGTTGCAAAGGGATACAAACAACAATATGGGATTGACTACGAAGAAGTATTTGCACCAGTTGCTCGATTGGAAACAGTAAGATTACTTATCTCCTTAGCAGCTCAAATGAAATGGAAAATTTTACAAATGGATGTCAAGTCAGCATTTCTTAATGGAGTTCTTGAAGAAGAGGTATATATTCAACAACCTCCTGGTTTTATTATTCATGAGCAAGAAGACAAAGTATACAAGTTAAAAAGAGCTCTTTATGGGCTTAAACAAGCCCCACGAGCATGGAATTCTCGGATAGATGCTTATTTTATTCAAAATGGTTTTTCTAAATGCCCACATGAGCATGCTCTCTATACAAAATCTAACTCTAATGGAGATATCTTATTTATATGCCTGTATGTAGATGATTTAATATTTACAGGCAATAGTAGCTCCATGATTGAAGATTTTAAATACTCCATGAAGAAGGAATTTGAGATGACTGACTTGGGCCTAATGACTTATTTTCTTGGTATCGAAGTTATACAAGACAATGGAGGAATTTTTATCTCACAAGAAAATTATGCAAATGAGGTTCTAAAGAAGTTTTCTATGGAAGATTGTCTCCCTACAGATACACCTATTGAATATGGTACCAAGTTGACTAAGGAAGGTGAAGGTAAATACATTAATCCAACTTATTACAAAAGTTTAGTTGGATGTTTAAGGTATTTGACATGCACTCGGCCTGACATATTATTTGGAGTTGGTTTAATTAGTAGATATATGGAAACTCCTAAGACATCTCATTTAAATGTCGCCAAAAGAATTTTACGATATGTCAAAGGAACAATTAAGTATGGGATGTTTTATTCATCAACTAAAAGGCTGGAGCTTATTGGATATAGTGACAGTGATTGGGCCGGAAGCTACGATGATCGGAAAAGTACAACTGGATTTGTCTTTTATTTTGGTGAAACTACATTTACTTGGTCTTCAAAGAAGCAACAGATCGTAGCTCTATCAAGTTGTGAAGCAGAGTATATAGCAGCATCTTCTTGTGTTTGTCATGCAATCTGGATAAGAAGATTACTCCAAGAACTTCATATCCCACAGGAGAAGTCAACCAAGATTTATGTTGACAACAAATCAGCTATTGCCTTAGCCAAGAATCCAGTCTACCATGAAAGATCGAAGCATATTGACACAAGATTTCATTTTATAAGAGATCATATCAAAAATAAAGAAGTGGAGCTACATCATGTCAAGACAAGTGAACAAGTGGCTGACATTCTTACAAAACCTCTCAAATTTGAAATATTTCAACAACTTCGAAGGAAACTTGGGATGACAGATGGAACAAGTTTAAGGGGGGATAATGTTGGAAATAAACTTATTCCAATATCCAATAGAGACTAATTAATTCAAGAAAAAGGTTCACTGCATTAAGAAGGAGATTTAATCCATCAAGAAGAAAAGATGGATTAGAAGTCTATGGAAGGACAAGTCAAAATGATCATTGGTTCTTGAAGAGGTTCCTTGAAAGAGAAATTCATTCTGAATATAATAAATATGATGTATCTTTGGGGACTATATAAACCCCATATGTTGATTCATGAAAATATAAATTTTGTGAAATTGTAAAGAGTTTTTGAGAGAAAAATAGAAAGTTATTCTTCTCCTACTCTTCCTCTCCTCTGTTTGAAATCTCTATCCCTTCTTCCTATCTAGATTTTCAACGGGTGGAAGCAAAATGCAGGATGGTTCTCTTGGTGTTCTTCTCGACTGTGGACAGTAGCCAGGATGGTAGGATGGGGCAGTTCCCCTGCGTCATCTCACGTATAGTTTCCACGATCTCTATGTTACCGTTCTCTATAGCCACCTGGAGAACGCTTCTCCCCTTGGTGTCCAGGTATGCTGCTGCCTGCGGACATACTTGCAAGATCGTCCTGACGAACTCAGGAAGACCCATTTGTGCACCCAAGATCAGGGGCGGCTCGTCCCATCTTCTAATTGTGGATTCACCGGACAGATATTCCGTCGCCACCTTCATGCTTTTCTGGAGCTCTTTTGCTACTGCTTCTGTCGCCTCCTTCATGCTCTTGTGGAGCTCTTTTTCTACTGCTTCTATCGCCTCCTTCATGCTCTCCTGGAGCTCTTTTGCTGCTTCTTCGTGATTGGCATCCTTGTGCGACATATACATAAATAGCTTTTTCGCAAACCTAACAATGGCATTATCTCGGTTACCTCCTCCATTTACATCATGGCCTTCACCAGCGTCTGTGGACGGAGGAGGGTGTCCTGGTACAATAGAACTTTTCTCGGCGCCTTCTCGTCTTCCCTTGTAATAGAACTCCATGCGCTCTGGATCATAGGCTAAGAACTCGATCAGTTCCAAGGTTTCCTTGTGGGTTTTCTTTTGCCTCTCCAGACGTTCGATCATAGGGAACACTGCATGACGCATTGCAATTCCAATAACATTAATTGGAAAAGGACAACAGGTCCAAACATCATGCATCCATCCACGCACAATGACTTACATTGCTTTAGAACGTGGAAAACCAACAATTGAACCCATCTGGCTGCATGAACAGAAGCATGAATCAGTGTAATACTGTGATCCAACAGTAAGATCCAGGTAAGAAATGTAAATAGAGAAGCTAGTAGGAGTGAGCACCTGGGATGAACATGAATTCCAACAGGTCAAAGAGAGGGCTGTAGTGAGATGGGAATTTCGAACGAAACGTTTTGGGGGTCAGAAGAGACAGAATTTTTCGCTTGACAAATTTTGCACCTCCCTTATTACGTACATGTAGACGCCAGCATCAGAAACGATAGAAGGAAAAAATACTCGAGCAGTCCACCCAAGGGACAAATCATATATGAGATGAAAAGAAATATTCTGTTACTAATAATTGAAAGAGTCTAATTACATATATTAAATTTGGTCGATAATATAAAAATTTAAGTTTCTAGATTGAATTGATGTATGACGTATGAACTAATATACAGTAACTCTAACTAGAATATAACTCAAACTCATCATTTATAAAAATTTCTTATATAATATTCGAGGTACAGGCTGAATGCAAATGAGTCATACCATTGGGTAGATGTAGATGTGTGAATCATCTCATATAGTTAAAAAAATATGTGAACTCGAAGTTTGAACCCTTCAAAGAAGAGAGACTCTAAAAAGGATAGTTCATTCATGATCTAAAGAGTTGAGTTACATATGTTAGGTTTAAACCTTTATGAATATGAGAAAGACTTTAAAAACCCACATTCATATGTGTGAGATGGATAAAAATATCCTGAAAGGATAATTCGTTAATGATTGAAAGAGTGAATTATATATATTAGGTTTGTGAACCTTAAAAATAAGTGAATACTCTAAAAACTTACATTCATGTGTATAAAAATTCTATAAAAAATTTTTCGATTGAATTAACATCTGACCAATACATGTTAACCCTACATTCCGATTCCTCGTTACAGAAATTTCTAACACATGGTAGATCAAACTTTGTATTGTCTAGTTTGAGGGTCTTAAATTTTGTGATAAATATTATTGACAAGTACTAGAAAAGATGTTATCGACCTCATGAACTATATCCATGCCATCATGCAAAACAAAATGATGCATCCGGAAGCACATACTTCACCATCGCTCGAGTCCGTAGGTTTCTCCTCGTCTACTACACGTGGCACGCCAGAGTCCTCTTCGTATGGAATCACTGCAACATTGCAATCAAAGTTTACAGCCATGAAGTTTCAAGAGCTAGCATGCATATTGGTGTGCTTTTATTTGATGTAACAAGCCTTGGTTATCATAACTACATGCTGTGATTGTTTTATGGTGAAGTAAATCCTAGAAATTACATTACGACGGATGTATCGATCGGCTTGCACTCACACTTATAAATTGCCGCCTCCAAGGGCCCAAGATTCGTTAGGCTTCGGAATAACCCTGGGTCGGTCACCATCAGCTGCATCGGAGTCACCGCGGCATCATTCCTTGACGTGATCAGCTGTGGATATGCCTTGGCAATCTTCAGTGCTAAAGCTACATTACAATTCAACTATGTAAACATATTTCCGGAAAACCAAAAAGGTGCTATATATTATTACTATGGCTTCCTGGAATTGATGACAACTCACCCGGCGCGCTGCCCATGATGGCACAGTGCAGCACGGTGGCGCCGTCCTCCCTCCGCTCGTTCGGGTAGTGCGACCCCCTTTCCACCAGGTCCCAGAACATCGTCTCGTGCCCGTACTGCGCCGCTTTGTGCAGCGGTGTCTCCTTCTTCCTGTTCCGTACACTGACGAGACCTGAGTCCTTAACGAGCAACGCCTTGGCCACGTCGAGGTCACCCAAGGTGACCGCGACATGGAGAGCCGTGTCGCCGTGGTAGTTAGCGTACCACAGCGGTCCGTCCTTCGCCGCGGGTATGTTTTGAATCAGCCGTTTGGCGAGGTCGGTCTTCTTGTATGCGATGACGACGTTGAGCACAGGGTCCTTCATGAGGTTGAGTGGAGGATCCTTCTTCGTGGCTAGGGGTAATAGATCCTCGTGCTTCTCCTGCTGAATCAGAGACTTCACGGTGCAAAAGTAATCCACGTCGAAGACATTCGGTGGCCTATTCTCGTCGTCTTCACGGGACGTAGGATCCATGACTACGTCTGCAACCTTCACGTACCCTTGGTGGTCTTAGATGAGCACCCGAAGGCCTCCCTTTATATGATGGCTAGGAAGGAGATCGAGTGACCATCGACCGACGTACCTACGCCTTCTTCCCCGTTTCCATTTGATCGGCTTTACTTGTCGTTGGGAGTTGCATGGTTGGTTTTATTAATTGAAGCAGCTGCCGCCACAAAATATGATGATTGGTTTTCAGGAGTAAATGTTCTCTTTACAAAACTCTTATCCGATCCTCCAAGCTCGTCTGAGGAAAAAATTTTACCAAATCCGATTCTTATTGCGGGGTCTCTTTATTTTATTTTTATCCTTTTGTCTATTTCTAGTTTGTATATAAAATAAGCGTCCATATAGTCACGGCACTTGTGTTTTTCTTATGCCCTTTAGTATATATCTCTTCGTCCTTTGTCACTTTGAGATAGAATAGGTGAGGAACATGATGGCTTTTGCTCGTATATTTAATTGGATGGCTTTGTTCCCTCTCCAGACAGCACAAGCATCCACTTGTCCTGCAGTTAAGTCTGATTCAAGCTTGTCAAAGTAGAAACAAACTCCCGACGCTCAAAACTCGTCATCTCCTTTACACTTGATGAGATTGTGGTCATATGAAGGAAATATTTGATTGTACCGTAAAATATTCCTTGGGCTGACCTTCTATAAATATTCATCTCTTTATTATTACGGAGATCAGTTATTATTTACCCATGAATTTTTTTTTTCTCACTTTGGCTTTAACTTTAGTATCGATCGGATCAAACTGAGCTCCTCCACCCGGGTCTAGTCTTTTTGCAAGTTGTTCATTGAGTAATCATGCAAACACTTGAGCTAGCCTCTTGGACATTCTCAAGCTTCTGCACACAGTCCAAGATTGAGTCGGGCTGACAAAAATATCATCGACAATTGTTCTCATTATTTTGATATTAGAAGGAGAGTCTCACGTCTAAAAACACCACCACTGACTTGCTTAACAAATGTTTGAGCGAGTATATGCAACGAGGGAGGTCAGCAACAAGTGTTTTTAGTGATCGATGCCTCTACTTCAGCCCAAACACACTTATAGTATTGATGTTTGTTTAATAACCTTGACCCTTTCTCCTATCCTACAATCTAAATTTGAAGACAGAGACGACATGTGAGAGAACAAAGAACAGACATCATGCGTGAAGAATACATAGTCTTTTTCTTTTTCCTTTTTCTTTCCCTTCGTTTTAGGATGATTCATGTTTGCATGAAGAATACACATCTCAATTGCAATTCTCATCGTTGTGCCTCCTTCTTCTTCTTTTTTTTACCTTTGAAAAAGAAAAGAATTGCAGTTCACTTCGAAAAAGAAAAAAAAAATTGCAGTTAATTGTCTTTAGAAAGCTTCGCTTTGTTGTGCGCACTGTAGCTGATTTAATGTTGCTAATAATAAACGTCCTCCTAATGTTTATCCAACTTCCAACTTTGTTTAACACGGTCGAGTAATAATCTAAACCTAAAACATTAGAATTTTATCTCTATTGAGATATTCAATTGGTTATAAGTCTCAAGTTTAAGTCTACTATGTATATCATTTAATATAATAATTTTTTTTTAACTTTTTCAAACGACATTAGATGTTCGACTCTTTGATGCTAAAAATTGTAATAAATCAAGGAAATGACTCACGGATATACCTAACTTTGGGTGATCTCTTCCTCTATATTCTATAATCTTCTCATAATTTTTATTTAAAAATTATGTTGAGATATCACAATGGTTAGTGTAGTTATTATATAGTTTATAGGACTCAATGTCTTATTATAGTATGATTAGTTTATAAAAAAAAAGGAGCCCAGCCCAGGCAAAAGATTTTACTTATTTACTTATGTAATTTTTCTAATGAATTCTTATCAGAGGAGATAACAATTTTTTAAAAAAAATTACATATTTTATCACGAGTATTTTATTGGGGAGAGAACACACAAATCAGATAAATCGATAAAAATGATAAGAATTATGTGACCTGCGAATACCAATACTATGTGGTTGATACGAGGATCCAGCAACATTATGGAAAAGAAAAGGCATCGTAAAAAAATATGTATCCAATCACCTCAAAATCAATTGCAAGGGAAAGGGGGGAATAATTAAAAGCTTAGTCAAACATTATCCACAATCCTTTAAACATTAGTCAAACATTATCCTCGTTGAACGCTTTAGGAAAAGGTATGCATGGTTGGGTTTATTAATTGAAGTAGCTGCCTCCACAAAATATGATGATTGGTTTTCAGGAGCAGTGTTCTCTTTGTACGATGATTGAAGTAGGTGCCTCCGAACCCTCCAAGCTCGTCTGAGGAACAAACTTTACCAAATCCGATTCTCCTTGCGGTGTCTCTTTATTTTATTTTTATCCTTTTGTCTATTTCAAGTTTGTATATAGAATAAGCGTACATATTGTCGTGGCACTTGTGTTTTTCTTATGACCTTTAGTATATATCACTTCGTCCTTTGGCACTTTGAGATCGAATAGGTGGAGAACATGATGGCTTTTGCTAATGTATTTAATTGGCTGGCTTTGTTCTCTCTCTAAACAGCCCATGCATCCGCTGGTCCTGCGGTTAAGTCTGATTCAAGCTTGTCGAAGCAGAAACATATTCCCGACCCTGAAAGCTCGTCGTCATCTCCTTTACGCTTAATGGGAGAGAAATCCACCGCCGCCATTCGCAGCTCGCCACGCGATGGGACCCAGGATAAGATTGTGATCGTCCAATAGTCTAACAACGGTGATAAGTTTAGAAGGTAATATTTGGCCGTACCATAAAATATTTCGTTAGGCATAGCCTTGTATAACATTCATCTATTTTTTATTACAAGGTTAGTTAATGTTCACCTATGAATCAATTTTTTTCAATTTTGATCATAACTTGTATCATCGAAGAGTCCAAACCAAGCTCCTCCACTTGGGTTTGGGTTTTTTTTTTAAGTCGATCGTCAAGTGAGTGAGTAGACAAGAGCCCAAGTTACCCTCTGGCATTCTCAGGCTCCTACACATATAGTCTAGAATCGAGTTGAACTAACAGAAGCATCATATCATAGATAATTATTTATATCATTTTGGTACTAGAATGAGAGCCTCACGTAGTAGGAATGTCATACCACTAATTCACTTAACAAGTGCTCGAGCAAGGATGCACCTCCACCAACACATAGTATGTTCACTTGGGGAGGTTAGCAACTAGTTTTCCTAATAGTCAACGTCTCTACTTTAACCCAAACACACATGTAGTACTAGTGTCTATTTAATAATCTCAGCCTTCCCCCTTATAGAGACGTAAACCCACATGCTAGTCCTAACTGAGATCTTTGTGAACCTCATCTAATAAGTCTAAGTACTCATGGGAATGGTACAAGTAGTCATGCTCCTACGGTTACAGTTGGCATAGCCTACAGTGCTACAAACACCAATTGAGTCACTTAAGTCAGTCCCAACCCAAATGAATTTATTTATGTACCAATGATAGTCATAAAGGTTAAGGCCCTAGCAAACTTTAATATAGAGCTTACCTAATAATGCTTGATTGATGTGGCTACTCCGCCCACTTGGACCTTATTCATTAATGGGTGGCAACTATTGAGGGAGAATAAGTCTGGCTTATCATCAAAGGTCTAGACATAAAAGTCTATGAGGAAGTCCTTCACTTCAAAATCAAAATATCAAATATTAAAGCGGAGTACGAGGCCCTCTTATACAACCTCTAACTAGGGAGAAAGCTCGACATCCAAGGATTGATGACTTGCAACAACAACTAGTTGGTGATGTGCTAAGTCAAGGGGAACTTCAATGTTCGAGATGTGACGATGATAAAATATCTCATTGATGTACAAAAATTGACACCTTATTTTTCTAAATATCTCATTGGGGTACAAAAATTCTTCTAGGTGTCTCGAGAGGAGAACACCTAAGTTGATGCACTGACAATAAGAAGCATTAACACCTTATAAGTTTTTGAGACCGAGGATGAATCATATTAAATGGGCAACATTTTATGATACAAAAGAAATGACATGCTCCTGACCAATCATTCATCGACAAGACGAGTCAGATACCACGAAGCTTGGTATTGCATAATAAATAATTGATTGTACTACAAGTCCTTTAGTCAATCACTTCTAAGATGCCTTGTATCTTAAGAGGTTGATCGTGTTCTAGCCAAGGTGCATGAAGATATGTATGATGAGCACATTGATGGCTGGACGTTCCCCTTCAAAGTTGTGCGACAAGGATACCATTGATCGATACTTAGGAGAGATGTGTTTGCCTACACACAAAAGTGCAAACAATGCTAGAGGTTTGTTTGAACCTAGCACCAATCGACATTACCCCTCAACCTGATCGACTATGATTGAACCTTGGCATAATAGGGAACGGACCTCCTCGAACCCTTCTCACTAGCTTCAAAGTAATATTAACTTACAATAGTCAAAGTGAACTACTTTATAAGTAGATTGAGATTGAACCCCTCACATCCATTATAATGAAGTAAGTCAAAGAATTCGTGTTGAAGAATATCATCACTCAATTCGGGATCTCGAGAGTCATTATCATCGACAATGTAAACAAGTTCAAAATGCTAAGATAAAAGAAATTTTATTAGTCTTTTAACATTCAACTAAGGTTTAGCTTAGACGCCCACTTATAGACCAATAGGCTAGTTAAAGTGATAAACCATGCCATATGGAGCGGCTTAAGAAGTAAGTTACAAGTGTAAAGGGCACTTGAGTCGTTGAGCAGCCCAGGATTCTATAGGCCTCTCAAACAACTCAAATATTGGATTAGGTGAATCATTATTCAACTTTGTGCAAGGTTGTACCTCATTGATAAAATCCAGATTGAGACACAATTGAAAATGCTCAACTATAAGATAATTGTCGATCCAGTCTATGCTAAGAGTGTTCAACCCTAAGGTATTGAGTTCGGTGATTTGGTCCTCTGAAAGGTTGAGATAAGTAACTCAACACACTCCAAAGAAAAGCTACCTCTGAACTGAAAATGACTCCATTGGATCGTTAAGGTACACTCCAAAGAAAAGCTACCTCTAAACTGAAAATGACTCTATTGGATCATTAAGGTAGTCTAAGATGGCACCTACTGATTCGAGATAATAGAGAGAAAGTTGCTCCCATAGACATGGCACACGTCCAACTTAAAAAAGTTCTATCCTTAATACATGGCCTCGGGGATTAGGCAGAATGATCGAGGAGTTATGTCAACAAACAACTTGTAAAAATCTCAAAGGCTATGCTAATAGATATCTTGTAAAAGAAAATTTCATACATGAAACAAAGTTACAATATATGAATCAGACCATAACATCTACGTCAAAAGGTTCTTGACTCGGTCAGAAAGTAGCAATACAAATTATTCTACCAAAGGCAGAGCGTTTGAGGAGGTGCCAACAGAGGGGTTTAGCGATCAAGGTAGTCAAGGCAACTAGAATGCCTGAGGTGCCTATACCGAGAGGAGAGTCCGCTTAATCATCGTTGGATGGGACATCCTTGTCCTCCAAGTGATCAATAAAAGAGTCCTCAACCTCTAGCTTCCGGAGCCTTATCTTGAATCGGATGAGGGTGAGGAGGTACCCATGTTGGAAGGAAGACCCGTCCAAATGAAACAGGCCCTTCTTGAACAGCCTGCTTTCTAATTTGGCGCCTCAAGCTACTCCTTCAGCTCTTTTATTATGGTTTGGTGCCATAGCAGTCCGTTCTCCATAGCCTGGAACTGCTCTCGCACAACCTTTAACTGTTCCGCTCGAGAGATGTTACTTTGAGAGAGTAGCTCAACCCACTCCTCTTCCGCTTGGTGGCCTTCAAGGTCAGCCACTTGCTTCTCGAGTCGGGAGATGAACAACCTATGGGTCAGTCATCTCCTTTAGCCTGGCAAGCTCTCTCGAGAATCAATTGATCTCCTAAGCTTGATCGGAGATGATGATCCCCAAGTCGCAAACTCAGTCGACCAACCCTAGGATAGACCCGAGGCGATACCACAACCATCCACTCAATGGCTGCCTCGATTAATGCCTCGGACGGTATCAAGTATACCTCTTTCACGAAAGGGACGATTAGCGTCTCTCAGAGCTGCTCGACCGATTGGGAATCGTCCTTCCAAACAACTCGGAAGTCCTCGACCCCCTTTCATCTTGGCTTCAGTGGCCTCCCCTTGATCGAGTCAGGGAGGTCGATAATCTTCATCGAGGTGAACGAGACCAGCTTGTGCATGCGTTGATCCTAGACATGGTTCCGTTGCGACAACTTCCAGCTTGGCTTGTGGGGACTCGTCAATCGAAGACCACTGGGGAGAATTTTGACCCCCGGTCACTGCTCATCGCGTGGTTGCCCGATCAACATGAGAGGCGAGACCCAGACAACGTGACCACCACGTAAGAACAAGAACATTAGGGAACCCAAAGGAATATTCGATCCATGGGTCGAATTAGCATATGTTACGATTATGGGTCTCACTAGTGTCGAGGGCCACCGGTTGTCGTGCCATGTTGAGTGGACCTCGGTGCTGATGTCGACTTGGCATAAAAATATAGGATGATTATGGGACTGATGAGATGTATAGTACCGGGATATATCATGTCACCCAATTCTGAACTATCTTATCAGGACGAGTACTTTCCACGTACGAATCCTGAGATTATTACATCATTAGATTAGTCGAGGCACAGTCGGCTCGGCCTTTTTTATTACTATTTGTCCGAACAAATGACAATACTTAACCAAATAAAACTAGGACTGGTTGCACCTCAAGCACGATAACATATTCTCAACGAAGGATCGCTTCCCCTTCGGGCCCACCGCATCCTTTGTTGGGTTCACCACCACAACGTGCGAGCCGTCGTCCCCATCCTTCCGACATCTTTCGCATTCCTCCAAGAACGTTTTGAGGGCGTCCTGCACGTACCGAGCACCCTCGGCCACGGTCATGTTCTCCACCAGCCTGCGTGGATAAATGTCCTTCGCATGATCACCATTCAGCGCAGCTCCTAATTGCACCAGCTCTGTTTGGAACTCTGATAGCTTTGCGGTTTCGGCAGCACCCGTTGGCCGAAGCTTCTTCGGCTCCGGCAACGTCTCTTCAATCCGCACAAAGAAATACATTAGGCCGGAGTACAGTTACGGTAACTCGAAGAGTTGATTACTTCACGAACCTGGGCAGTTGGTTCTTGGTGTAGTCCGTGTGAGGACTGTCTCAAATGTCCCAGCCCACGCATCCCTCTTGGTCAAGAACTCCTTCAGATTGAAGAGCTTCTTCACGGTCGCAGGGATGGATGAGTGCTCGAATTCGGATGCAGGGTATGGCCCGGATGGCCTATGAATCACTGGAAGAGGGAGATTATGATGAGCATGAGTCGTAAAGGTCGATGCAAATCGATCTCGTTTTACCTGTGCCGGGCTCGATCCACGGGGAGATGAACAGGGCGGGGACGCGAACACCGAGGCGATCGAACTTGAAGTAGAATGGCTCGGGTCCCGCAATGTCGTCCGGGCTCGGAACCCCCACAGGCGTAGGGACATGGTCGAAGAAGCCGCCGTGCTCGTCGTAGGTGATGATGAACAATATCTCGTTCCACTGAGGGCTCGACCGCAGCGCCTCGTAGATCTCCTTTACGAGCTTCTGCCCTCGGGAGACGTCGTGGGAGGGATGATCGTCGTTTCCTGGCAGGATCTTGAGGTCGAAGTAGCGCTGCTCGATGACCACGTAGTTGGGCAGCTTCCCTTTCTTGCAGTGATCCTTGAACGTCACATCAAATTGATGGAAGTTGCCCACATATTTCAACCTCCTGAGGTTTCTGTTGTCACGATGAACATCCAACGTTATGGAGAGACAGCTACACTACATTGTGGGGAACCGTAAGCATCTACGCTACAGATGGTGGCAGGTGAAATGTCGCATCCATGAACGACCTGCGGTTCTAACTCTTTAACATAATCGATCGTATGCGTCATTGGGTATATTATTGTCGAAGTAATAGGTTTTGATGTTCGAAGTCATCATCTTATACGTCATTTGATGTAATGATTTTGAAAAAACTAAACTGGACCATACGGGCCTATTAATAGTCAAACTAATTATATATTATCCTTTATAATTTACTATTTTTAGTATTCTAATCTTTATAGATAATTATACTTATGAAAGTAAAATATTTAATCTATTATTCTATTTTTTAAAATTTTAATTTTATAAAATTATCTTTTTTAACCTTTTATAAAGATTTTTAATATATTATTTTCATAAATATAAATATTTTAATATAATTTTTGAAAGTAAGAAATTATAGAAATTGACCTATAACTAACCCTTAATAGACAGGTTTGTTAAGTTTGCTCGACGTCTATACTTCAATTAGAGAAAAATTGTATGCTAAACAAACCCGTCTCCGTAAAAGATCGGAAAACGAAGAATTGAGGGAGAGCAGCGCACCTGTAGAACAGAGTGGAAGGAGGATACTGGTAGTAGATGCCGAAGGAGAAGCCGGCCTCGTCGAGCGAGTCGAAGATGGTCCTCTGCGGCAGGCCTTCCACAAGCTTCTTGGTGTCGTTGCTGGTGAGCCCATACGACGTCGCCGAGTGCACGTAGAGCCGGTTCGGCTGCGTCGAGGCTGGAACCGACGCGAACCAACGGTCGCAGACAGCGAACTCCCTCACCAGGCTCTCGTACACCGGGACCGCCGCCGGCCTGAACCCGTTCATCACGGTGGAGGACATCCCCGGCTGCTCCTTCTCCGCCTGCTGCGCGAAGCCGTTCATGGGCGGGTTCACCACGCCGGGAGGGGTCATGGGGGTGGCTCCGGCGGAGAAGGGGACACCGTAGACCTGCTCATAGATGGCCTGGATGGAGTGGCCGGGGTCGGGGTCAACGTACTCGGATTGGTCGCCAAAATAAACGCGGCGGGAGTTGGGGTCGACGGTGGAGAGGGGATTGTAGTGTTCGCGATCGTTGCTGACGCCATCGATGGCTGGGTTGATGGATTTCATCCAGCCGAGCATGTGGTCAAAGGAGCGGTTCTCCTGCACCAGCACCACCACCGTCTTTATGCGCCCCAACGGAACCGAGTCCTCCACCGACATGTTGCCCCTTTTCTTCTTATTTGCTTCTCTTTCAGAAGGATGCGAGGAGGGGGTGAGATTTTAGAGAAAGAAAGAGAGAGATGTACAATATATATAGAGAGAGAGAGAGGAGAGCAGAGGGAAGGGAGGCTTCGTGTCTTAGGTGACAGATGAGAGGGTCCTTTCAAGGAAGAAAAGATAAGGGAAGAGAAAGATAAGAAGGCAAGAAAACAAGACAGCATCCGCTTTGGTAACACACCAAACATGTGTTGTTCGGTTTCTTAAAAGCATATGGCACGCGATCAAAGCACATTGTTTTCAACAGCATATTTCCTCGGTGTTTCGAAACACTGATGCTAAGTTCAGAAGTTAAGATTTTCCTCGATAAATAGTTAAGATTTCCCCAACTACACGAGGAAATCTCAACTGTTTATCAAGGGAAATCTTAACTTCTATCATCTGCTTCCTTATTTCAGAATGGACTATGGCAGAGGCAACAAACTTCCTTTGTCATAATACATGGGCAACCCGCAGTCGACGAGAATTGCTGCTGGTTGTGCACTTGCTGATGACTGCACTCTTTGCCTCTCGCGAAGCGTTGGCAATGCGTGCACCGAACCTATAGTTTTGGGCCCATCCTTGCGCCTGTGACCCACTGTCATTCTCATTGTATTGGCCATTACTTGTTGAGACGGCAACTCAGTTGATCCAAATCCAGTAATGTCTGTACCTTATTCTTCAGGGAGAAGTAGAGCACACGGCAGTGTCATTTTTTGCACCATGTAAGCTTGAGTTGCTGCTGTTTGTAATGGAATTAAAATTATATATGGTTGCTTTAGTGCTGCCTAATGGAAAATTTTGGGCCGCCAAGCAATGTCAAGAGAGAAGGAAGTGCAAGACATGGCAACAGAGATGCAGCCTTTCGTGTTACTCGTTTATGTCTGCTTCATCACATTGCAGAAGGAAAAGAGTTGTCACTGCCTCGTCATCTCTGAGTTCTGATTCGTCGCTGAGTAGATGGCAAACAACGAGTATATCTGTAACATCGGTTGCCATTCGCAGGTGGCAACCGCATGCCTGTTCGTCATAAGCTTGCAGTCTTAAAATTCGACCAGTTGCGTGACTTGTCACTCTATAGATCCTCCTCTCGTGCTGTGAACCACTGAGCCAAACTATTGGCACCTCCTGCTTCACCAATCGCTGCTTTAAATCCTGTGCTCAGGTCTTGCCAAGAATAAGCAGAGCGGAAATTGTCACAAGTATCGCGGTACGGTCTGAAGAAACCAACTATTTTCTTGAATTCAAATGCATGTGCAGTTGAACTTAAGGATGCATTTAGACAATATATCGGAGATCATAAACTATTTGCAGATCGAACAACTTAGTCAAACCCATTGACACCGGTGCACATACGGCGGGACGACGACGATGGCGAGTGATATAACGAAATCAATGTATGCACTGCGACTTTGTTCACTGAATCGAAGGAAATGGCAGGCGTGAAGGAGGGACCATCAAACGTTGTTTATGATCTATGACTTTTACTTTCGTGCCGATGGTAAGTCGAGGTCCCAAGCTGACCACTTCTAACAACAATGTAATATGGATGTAAATACACGATTGATAGGAACTAAATTGCAAAAGTGTAAGGGATTTCACCCACCTCTTTCTGCAGCCTCTCCCTCGTGCGAGAGAGGGGTTTCTGGTGAAACAGAGAGGAGAGGAAGAAGAGGAGGGGAGGAGGGAAGGAAGAGAAGAAGAAAAGAAGAAAGGGAGAAAGGAAGATAGAAGATAGGGAGAAGGCTTCGGCTGTGAGAACGGAGGAGAAGAAAGAGAAAGGTAAGAAAGAAAGTGAAGAAGAAACAGATTAGACGGAAAGAGAAAGAGAAGAAGAAGAAAAATTATAAAAAATATATTGAGGACTTGATTTGGTATCAAATGAATTGAGATCAAGTTCATGAAAATTATATTAGGTATGATTTTATTTTTTTAAAATTTTTTATTGATTAGATTTATGTTTTGAACTATAGATTGTTGAATCCTGATAAGCCTAGTTAAGTGGGTATTTATGTTGTGAAGGAAAGAAAAAGGAGGAAAACTATTATATTGAAAAACAAGAAAAGAAAATTGAAGATTAGAACATATTTGTATCGGTTATAGTAAATATCTAATGGCTTCGTCTAGTTTGCTTTTCAAAATATTAATACATGGGTTTGAAATTATTTGCATATGATGTACATGAATTACAAATCATTTTACTATTTAAAAAAAATGCAAAAAGATTTACATGTTGATGATTTGGAAAATCATATGATTTTAATAGTTATGTATTTGTTATGTTACAAGTATTTATTAATTTATGTTATCTAATTCATATGAACATATTTGTTCAACATTATATGTGAAAAGGATTGAAAATTATGATAATATTATTAGTTTTAAATGATATGTAAAAAAAGATTTGCTAAAACTTTTAATTTTATAAGAAAGTCACTGATATATTGTTTTTAATAACATGATCGTTATCTGATCAATATGGTTATGATTTGGATCCTATCAATGTGAGAGTCATATATTGAAACATATTGCAGAAATATATGTTACATACACCATAAGGGTTAAACATGATTTTGAGTTTCGTCACAGAAATATAACATGATTTTAACTATTGTACTACTATGATTTATGTTTATACGTGTATAATTTAGTTTTATTTATGTTTATGAACCCTTAGCTATGCTTATATGAATGATAGTGCTTACACTATAATGTTTTATGCTTTGATATGTGATATTAATTATACGTAAGCTTTCGTTATAAAAATATATTTAAATTTCTCTCAATTTGAAAGGTATCATAAACATTTTATGTGATTTGAAATGCTTATATCTTATTCTGAAAAATATTCAATCATTTTATGGTTACAAGTCATGATTTTAAAATATATGTAAAGTTTAAGCTTTTGTAAATTATATGAGTATAAAGAAAAAAAATTTGATATCAATGTATATTTTAAAATACATAAAAAAATTTATATATTGTTAAAAAAATTTATTTATTATAAGTTTTGACAAGCATATGAGTCACGATAGTTACCGAGATGTGATTTGTTTATATAATTATCTCTCAATTTTTTTTCAAAATTACACAATAGAAGCAAGGTGGATAAATCATCGATGAAATTATATAATTAATTATTTTTCCTGAAAATGAACTCATAATTCGAGATGACAAGATCCATCTGGTGTTATTAGTAGTTAATTATCCCCTCAAAAGGATTGGAGGTATTGTAACACTAATACATCCGTATCAGAATTCAAATAAAAGTATCATAGATCAAGATTTTTTTTTACTATAAAAAAATATTTTTTGTATAAATCAGACGAGTACAAAAGTCGCTCCTTGGCTTTAATAAAAAAAAGATTACACAACGATCTCTATTATAATAATTAAATCCTTAGGAGTAAGATTAAACATTCTAAGAAAAAAATAATTAAGAAAACGTCTCTCATCAAATTATCTTTTAAATTTTTTAATATAATTAGACCTACTTTTTATTGATCGATAAATTTAATTAAAATTTTAATATATCTTATCTAAATTAATTGGAACATATAATCTTAACGGAATTTTCATCATGACGAGTCGTTTAAATTCATGCTATCATAACTGGGCACGCCAACTCGGAAGAGATTGAGACCCTCCGCCACCGGTCCAGATTTCGTCGGCATCTCCGGTGGGTGCGGTTTCACTGTTAGAACAATGTCGTCACGTGGGCGGTGGACTTTTAGATTCGTTATATCACATCTTCTTTTAGACTAGGCCTCTCTATGTGTCAGCTGGAATCGGAGACCGACGGACGCTGGAGAGGTTCACATGCCAACGCCATGCACTTTCGTCCTTCCCCTGTTGGAGAGTACATCTGAGTGGAGTTTGTCCTGAAGGTGAATCAGAGGCACCGAGGCCAGAATTGATGCTTCTGCTTTCAGGCAATCTTGTTGTTTGCCCACAAAGCCAAATGCATCCGTTGTCAAGCTTCCAAGGTTTTGGAACTGGAGTTTCACCATCTCAATCACCTCGTGTGAAGCACGAGAACGCGAAAACATACAACTCGGTCGACGAAAACAGAGGAACAGGCGTGGACTCTGTTGATGTTGCAGAACAAGAGAGGCCATTCAAGCCATGTACATGTTTACAATGCAATAAGAGCTGCTGCTCCAAAAGTCTCGATCTTTCTTTATTTGTATTCTCGAATGGACATGGTTTAGAATGCTGGGTGTTCCGCTTCTTCTGCTTCAACAATTCCAGGTGTCCTACTCGGAAGCAGAATCTTGCGTTGGGAGCTCATTGCCTTCCTTTCCATGGAGACTTGGTGGGAATCTCCCCTTGGAGAATGATCTTTTCACGGGGACTGGGCTCATCACGCAGTGCAAGCCATTGTTCCTGCTACTGATGCCCTTGCTGTGATTCCCTGCAGCCGGACTCGACGAACTGGCACCGGTTGCAGCTAACTGTTCGTCCCCCGTGCTCATCCTCTGGACGCCCGAGATCGAAAGCCGTCCGTGATGCGAAGCATCAATCGAGAATGATCGTCTAATTGATTGGATGTCATCATCATCATCATCTCTGATCTCAACTACAGTGTGTCTCTCCTCCATCCCTCCCGAATCACAGTAAATTCGGGAAGGATGCTTCGCTGCATCACCACTACTTCCTCGCGCCATCTCCTCTTCCGCGCCGGCGACTGTCTCTGCTACAACCATGACCATTTCTTCCACCTGATGATGATCGTTCGCTGGTTCCGGAGCGGCTGGCATCGTTGGATTCATAGAGACAATACTGGCTCGGCAGAGAGGGCAGTTGGAGTGTGATCTCAACCATGTATCGATGCACTGCACATGAAACGCGTGGCTGCACTTGGGGAGCAACCGCAGGCTGTCATCCTCCCGGAATTCGATGAGGCAAACGGAGCAATCGGTGCCCTGCACCGATCCCTCGCCTTTCCGGTACTTGTGGACCGCGATCTTGCTGATCAATGCCTCATCAAGCCCGTTCGAAGGGGAAGCATTCGAAGTTTCCTGGAGCTGAGATAGGCCGGCAGCATCATCGTCGAGCTCAACGCTGTCGTTGCCCCTGGGTTGGAACCGCCTTTGCAGCGAGTTGAAGGCGCCGCAGTGCTTAGAGACGATGGTGTAGTAGCAGATGAGAAGCAAGGCGGTAGCGAGAACGGTGATGATGGCGATCACGAAAGGGGAGAAGGTCAAGCCGGAGTCACCATCGGAGAACTCTACCGTGGGAGGGGGAGGGAAGATGATGTAGCACCACTGAGGGCAGTAGACGCTACAGAAGCCCATAGAGCAATCTCTCGTTGGCACATACGGAACCCACGTCGGTTGGTTATCAGTGGCGGCCATGATCAACTCAGAGCAGAGAGTATCTGCGCGAAGAGAGAGAGAGAGAGAGAGAGAGAGAGAGAGAGAGAGTTGGAGTGGGAAGAAGTCTCCTTTGGTTGGACGAATGGTGAAGGAATCAAATTCGATGGATCGGAAAGCAAGGTGGGGGAAGAGAGTGGCTGATTCGCTGTTGTAGGCTCCTTTTGGACTTCTTCACTCTTTATCACCCAATTCCGATGGTTGGCTGACGATGGAGGAGATGTGGACGGACAGAACACTTGTGGTCGAGGTGTTGGTGGCTACTGTGTTTGTATGTAGCATTCCATCAGATAAAATCCCTCTCCTTCTGTTCCATCAGGCCAAATCATCGAATGACATTTTTCAGCTTTATCGAAGCCTCGAGCAGGTAAGAGCAGATCGAAAGTTTTCTCTACTCCCTCTACGATCACATCTACTCTTGGCATAGAAGGGAAGAGGACGGTGTGATGGTACACCACAAGCCGTCAAAGAAACGCTTCTTCCTCAAGAAGAAAAAGGAATTTAGGATGTGATCTTCACACTTCAATGTTGCTTGATTAGTTCTCACTTCTGGTCTTAAGCAGTTCAGTGATAGCCCACCCCATCGAGCCTGTGCGGATCGCTACTTGTCATCAAGATGTCGTCGCTGGCGACTGTAGATTGTTATCGAGTGATTGGTGATGCCGGGATTACTGTGTCCGTCGTATGCGTCATCCAATGGGATGAAACAAGACGCCGTCTTCTCAGCCATGGCTCACAAAGTGGCAGTGATGACTCCTCCCATGACCCTTTTGACGCAGTGAGTGACCACCATTTGTCAAGCCAGCAATTAAAGGCAGTGATGACTCCTCCCAACATGGTATACTTGGGCTCACTGAAAAGGTTCCACGAGACGTCAAATCCAAGCACAGCCCATATACACTGCATTCGTTCATCCCTCGACTTGCGACCTGCGGCTGGTTGAGGGAAACGTAAACCCCTGATGGCAGTTTCGTCAATGCAAGGCTTAGACATCGGTTGCAGGTGAGTGTGATGGCAATTTCTTGCATCTGTAATTTCCTTCGACTGCCTCATAATCTATATTAAATGACAAGTATATCAACAATACCCTTCTCTGCAGCTTCCGGGTAACTGGAAGTCCCATGGACAGTTGATAGGTCTTCCCAACCACTAGGAAATAGTGGGCGTTGGGAGAGAGACCTCTTTGGAGTCAAAAGTTAGGTTGTACGACGGGGATACACATGTTGGAGTTGCTGGATATCCCTGGGCATATGGACCCCAAGTCAGTCATGGTAATTGGCAAATGCCTTTGGCCAGCAACAAGCGAAACATACTCCAAAAACCGAAGGAAGGTGCACACTCACTTCACTGTGCGATGAAGACTTTGCGTCCTCCAACTCCATCTTGTTGTGTCAAGGCTTCATTGCTTGGGACGAAGACTGCTCTGTACTTGGAAGCTGAAGCTAGCAATTCCCCACAATCTTGGGAGAATCATGTCTATAAGCTCAAGCAGAGGACACAGAGAAAACACTTCGAGTGTGACAGGAACTTTCACCGAACTCTTTTTGCTGCTGGTAATAAATGAGCAGCTTTGCACTACTACAGAGTACCGATTTAAGCAGCAATGCTAATTATGGAGCAACCAAACAAGCAGCTCGATAACAAGAGAAGTTGGCAAGTGCTGCAAACACCAAGCAAGCAGAAGAGAAGCATTTTATTACTTACACACTGCTATCTTTTATAGACAACCAACCATCTCCATATAGCTATCACTTATCAGTAACATTTCCTTTTTACAATTACCAAACCGACCTATATATCATCACAAAACCCTCTCTCTCTCTCTCTCTCTCTAACCATCACAACCTACAATAACTTCACCACTGTACCTGTAGATGCATATCTAGTTTAACCTGCATTCTCCATATGCTGGTCTTTATATGTATGGAGGTATTTGTATAGAATGACTGAGGTGATTCCAAGATATAAGCAGAATATATTAGTAATGACTGAGGCGGTAATAGAAGAGATGCATGGCCTAGAGCTCCAAGATGAGGGTACCAAAGGGGGCCCTGTGGGGAATGCCCTTCCTCCTCTTGGCGATCCGGTGATACTGCGGAGTGGAGGGGGCGAAACCGTTGGTCATGTTGCTATTCTCGCTCCCGCGGCTAGTGTACGACTCGTCCGAATCCGATGTTGCCGCTGTGGCCATTGCTTTCTTCTCGCCCGATTTCTTGTTGCTGAGATCGTTGGCGGTGCCGGCAATCTGAAGGAAGCATTCCGACAAACACTTGGTTACAACAGTCCATGATCGACTCGGATGAATAGATGGGGAGTACTTGAGGAGGAGACCTTGCAGCCAAGGGAGCAGAAGCGAAAGGAGTCGAGGAGGCTACGCTCGCAGACCTCGCAGTTGTTTGTGACTCCCTTGCCGGGCCGCGGCTGAGGGCGCTCGTTCAGGAACACCACGCGAGCGCTGTTGATGATGTACGTCTGCACGCCGGTGATGTCCAGCATCTTCTGGACCTCCGACACTCGGATCACGTCGTGGTAGGACGACCGCCGTATCTGCACCACCAAACCACCATTAGCAGCGGCGATTGATTGAGAAAAGATAGCATTTTGGACGGAAGAAGCAGGGGACCACTTGGAACAGGTGCCATATCTATTGGCACGAAGGAACAGAGTAACCCCCATCCAGATTCCAATCCTTCGATTAACCGCCATTTTGATGGCGGGAGAAGGAACGCGAGAGGGGATTGTGACCGGACGATACCAAACAGCAGAGCATGGAGAAGAGACGGACCTGGATGGTGCGATGGTCGCGGTGATGGTGGGCGAGACAGACGGAGCAGAGGGCGCCGTTGGTGCAATCGAGGCAATACATGTTGCACTCGCTCTTGTGCGCGTCGGCGTGGACCGCGCATTGAACGAAGAACCTCGTCGACAAAAGCGGCCGCAGCCACGGCGGCCAGCGACAGTTCTCCTCCGGCACTCCACCGCCCTGTTCCATTACCAGTCCATAATCCACACCACCAGCAGTCACCACATCAGGAAATCAGATAAAAATGAACCCCATACTTCATCCAATCCAACCAGCATTAGTAGTATCAGAAAGAAGCTTAATTTAGAAGAAAGGAAGGATCTTTAGTTCACCATGACTCGTCTCTTTGAGGGAGGATTCCTGCTCGATCACCGAACTATCTCAGGCCGTCGTTTCCGACTCTGAAGAGGTTTGCACGGGAGCAGGAAACAAGAGGAGAGAGGGCGAGACGATCTATGTAGACTTTGAGACAGAGAGAGATTGGGCGTGCTTATCCGCACCCTCGATTGCGTCTTAATTACAAGCGACACTGTTTTCTTCTTTCACGCACCCATTACATCACATGGCATTTGTTTAGTGCTAATGCATCTCTCTTTAATCAGCTTTCCTCGCTTTCCACCCAAATTATTTTGATATAACTAAGTAGGTGGCGGATACTTACCGCACCACCACAGGATTACAGTAATCATCGAGCACCGCCCCTGCGACGCTGCCCAATGTTTTGCTTGCTCTGTTTGCCAGCCACCTCACGCCATGGCTACCATGAACGAGCCTCATCTGTAGAGATGGATTGGCTGCTTTCGGCCAATTCCTCTCCGGCTTGCGCAATAGAATATGTAATGAAAATGAAGCTGACGCGGACATCAACAATATATCTGTGGATATGCGAAATGTGTTGCGGGAGTATCTAAGCCCAACTCAATCTCCACTCGCAAAAGGACAGTGTAGCCACATGTCATCATTCCATCATCCACTAACTGCCACTTCCAGACGTGATCCTATCAGAACAAGAAGATAAGCTCGAGATGGAACATAATTTGGTGCACAGTTCGAAGAATAGCTCGATGTACCTACGAATGATCCACATTAATGATGATAATCCAGTTGGTAGAATTTTCCATGGCTGTTTCTGGAGAATCTCATTCTTCTGTGGCAGATGGCAGCATCCAAGAATTTTCTGGTGTCGGGTGGGGGTTGCTGTCCACTTCATCGGGTAACCTCATCCCCCATCCCGAGGTTAAGGAACAGACTGCGGTTTAGGTGACAAGATTGACTACAAACACACCCCAATGGGAAAATGATGTCGTGGCGCACAAGAACAGAGAGCTGCAGCGGGCGGTTTGCCGGTTGGGTTGTTGGACGCGTGGAAAGATCCGTGTCCTCTTTTGGCAGTATCTTGTGACTTCTTCTCGAGGAAGGTGATGGAAATGGTGTGGCCAAAGTGGGGTTGGGGAAGTCCCGATGGCCGCAGGGGTTGTAGAGCCGTTCTTTTCAGTCGTCGGTGACATGCGGTGGCTCTTTGCTTGGTCCTGATGCATGTTCTGTGAGTACAATTTGATCGCGCTGGACCTTCATGTTTAATATGCGGAAGAATGATGCTTATGAATGTTCCAAGATATTTCATCTAAAAAGATTTTACTAATAGTGTTTTCTTAATTAGTTTTTGTAAGAAAATATTATTTTTGCATCAGATTACTAAAAATATCCCTCGGTCACTCCACCAATCGCGCTCGATGGTCAGCACACTGTTTATCCCTTCGTCCATCTCGAGCAATGTTGTCTGTCGCCTCCGCCCTCCTTTTCTATTGCGAGCGACGTTGTCGGTTGCCTCCTCTCTTTCCCCTCCTCGAAGGCGATAGGTGGCCAGCATATTATAGAAGGAAGAGAGGGGGAGGAATCGACAGAGAAAGACAGGGGAGGGCGAAGGAGGAGGAGGAGGAGAAGAAAGAGAAAAGAGGGGGAGAAAGCGACAAGCGATGGGGAAGGACAGACGACGATGGAGGAGAAGGAAGGGAGGGGAAGAGAGAAGAGAGAGGAGACGACAGACGATATTACTCATGATGGGCAAAGTTGATAATGTATCGATAATCTGGATGACTGGAGAGGATGGAGAAGTATTTTTGTCAAAATGATGAAAAAGAAAATATATGTTAGCATAAAGTCTGTAATCATACTATCTTACTACCTGTAATGCGAAAAAACTTTCATGTCATAATCTGAAATCAAACAATAATTGATCTAAAAAATATTACGATGCATATCTTTTTTTACTATTTAAAAAATAAACTTTATTCGATCTACAAACACATCATTATCGAATCTGAGATATCAATTTGCAAAGAAAATTGAATACTAATTCTCCTCTCTTTATATCCTTTCATAGAACTACTATAATTAATAGATTTAAGAATACAAGAATATGAGAGAAGATTCGTAATCTCTCATTGATTGGTTATCGTGACTAAATGGAGACGGAGAGAATAATTGTAATCTCTCTACTATGCCATGTGCTATTACGTTGTTATATTTACGTCTGTATTCCTATGAGGTTTTATTTATTTATAAATAAAAATAAAAAAATCTAAAATAAATAATCAGAAGAGTTCCACCCAAGCGTCTCCTAATAAATTTATCTTAATTGATTTTTTTTTCTATTAGCTAATAATCATAATAAAAATCGAATCATATCCATAATATATTTTATCTAATTAAATAGAATCACATAATTTAACAATATCCTTACTTAAAAAATCAATTTGGAGACACCATTTGGATAAAATCCAATAATAAAGATTTTTTAAGATAAAATGTCCACAATTTTATGCTGAGGATCTTTGGGTTTTTTTTTCTAAGGGGTGCTGTGACTGGTTGGGTTGGTACCAGTGCCATAAGAAGGACCATCTGGAACAAGGAAGCTTTGCAAGCACGCATGCACAAGAGACAAGGCTGAAGCTGGAGATGATCAAACATGCTGATGGTAGGGATGACTTCAAACAATTCTTTCCATAGTTGCTTTTGTTTCAGATCGATGCGCCTTTCTTCTAAGTGTTTTGCATAGATGTAGCCGCGAGACTATGAATGTTTCCATGTCATACACGACGCTCTTCTTCGCCGCTAAGTCTCCTATGTGGAGCAATTTCTTTGGCAATAACGATGACGACGATGACGACGATGACGACGATGGTGATACAAACGGCTGGGTCAACGATCAGTGGTCAACGAAACTTGCGTCCCAAGCAAGAAATAGCGTGAGACTCATTCGCCGGGCGAACCAAAAGAAACAACCGACATCGGCGTCCGCCTCATTAGGACGAGGCCATTTCAGCCCCGGAAGGGGCGTCGCTCACCGAGACGACGAGGCTGCAGAGGTCACAACAAATGCAGAAGAAACAAATGTCCCAAACACAACGCTACTCCTACTTGCTCCGTGCCGCCGGCGACGCATGTCCGAGGCAGCAGCTCCGGGTTCTCGTGAGAAGCTCACGCCAGTCATCGTCGTTGGGATGGGGGCGACCGCTCCTGCGACGCGGGCCTACCGCCCTAGTTAGGGTGGCGGCTCCCGACACCAGGAAATAAATTTCGGCGCAAGAAGTACAACAACAGCAGTTAGCACAAAAGCTAAAATGTTTGTACTATAAACAAGTGTGGGGGGTTGGTGGTGGTGTGTTGTGGCGGGGGCCGGTGTGTTGTGGTGGGGTGGAAGGGAAACGGGAAGGAGAATGCCAACGTATTGGGGGAATCGGAGGAAACGTGAAATTTGTCTCCTATAGAGAGAACGAGGGGGGCGAGATCTCTTGAGCCGATGAGTTTTTGGAACGACGCCGGGTAGATAGGGCAAATTCTAAACACAATTCTTACAATTTTTTTTTACTTGTTTACATAATATTTTTATTTTTTTAAGATAAATTATCTTTGATCTCATCCCATCGAACGTCGTCGCTTGCGTCTCATTGCTATTGTTATCGTTTGTTGCTGTTGAGACATTAACTAAAGTTCTATCTTTGTCTTACCTTCTTTATTATTGATCTCGACCAATAAAGAAAGAGATCAAAGAGAAAAAAAACGATCGAGGCTTCTCCCTCCCTCCTCCCTTTGCGTGGCTCCTCGCGTATCTTTTAAAAAATAAAAGATGCTATACAAAAATAAATAAAAAATAAAACATTCTATGATACATGTGAGATTTCTCTTTTCTCATCTTTATAATAAGAGCTCAAAAATCAAAGACAATAAGCACATTAAAAAGTCTACAGAGAGGATGTCTTAAAATGATACATGAGAGATATCTCTTTTCTCATGTTTACCGAAAACTCCCAAATAAAGTCCAAAATTTTTTTAGCAAATTTCGAGAAGAAGCCCTTATTTTTTTTCAAAAAAATATTCATAAATGACCGTTTTACCTTTATTCTTGTTGGATCTATCGTTACCTCCACAGACTTGTGTCACCTTCTCCTTGCACTATTTTTTCTCAGTCTCATCGGACTTGTTGCTCATAACCCTCGCATGAGGAAGGAGAGAGTAGAAGGGTCGCCACTAGCTCGTAAGACCCCATCAACGTCACCCCTGCATGTCTCACCCGTAACCCTCATGCAAGGAAGAAGGGGGCACGAGGGTCGCTACATTCGTGGACCATCTTAGCCCCACCCCTATGCACCTTATATATAGCCCTCGCATAAGAAAGGAGAGGGTACGAGGGCCTCTGCTGCCTCCATGAAACTTGCCAACCTCGCTCCTAAATGACTCGTTAGTAATCCTCATACTTTGGCATCTCCACTATTATCTTTGCAATTTAGAGCACGGATCAGAGAAAGGAGGTGGTGCAAGGGTAATCCTCATACAAGGAAGGAGGCGGCCTCTGTTGCCTTGTATGGATCAGAGCATGGATCAGAGAAAGGAGGTGGTGCAAGGGTAATCCTCATATAAGGAAGGAGAGGGTAATCTCCACTATTATCTTTGTAATTTAGAGCATGGATCAGAGAAAGGAGGTGATGCAAGGGTAATCCTCATACAAGGAAGGAGAGGGGAGGGCCTCTGTTGCCTTCACGAAACTTGCCAACCTCGCCCCTAAATGACTCGTTAGTAATCCTCATACAAGGAAGGAGGTGGTGCAAGGGTCATCCCTGACTCCGTCAAACCCATTGTTACATCTACTCCCCTTCCTCTATAGTGCAAGAGCTATAGTACATGATGGGCTACGAGTGAGATTCGGGAGGAGGCGGTGATGTAAGGTGAAGTAGACAGTGAGTCCAACCAAGATAGAGATAAAATGATATTGTCAAAATAGAAAGGATATGTAAGAAATTTTTAAAAGTAATATTTTTTTCAGAAATTCACCTGAAATTTTTTTCAATGGTGAACTATCTGACAGGCTTTCCGGTGGAAAGATGCGAACTAATGGGTGTGTTGTCAACGACCGGCCGAGCGGATTCGGCGGTGTTGGAGCGACAGCGCTTACTTTGGCATCTCCACTATTATTATCTTTGCAGTTCAGAGCATGGATCAGAGAAACGAGCTCTCTCCGTCACAGTCGAGAAGGTGCACGAACAGCACCTTGGTGGCGCCAAAAGCTCGAATATTTTTGTCTTTCCAACAAAGAGTTTTCTAGTAGGAGTCGGAAGCGGATGTCAAGCGGACCGCGTTCGCCCGTCCCTCCGCAGCCTCTCCCTCCCACCGCTTGGGGAGAACACCCAACCCAAAGGAGAGGAGAGGAAACAAGTTGGCTAAACTCGATGCCAGTTTCAGCCGGAGAACCCCATCGAACAGATGGAAATGAAGGAAAGAAGTACCTTTTCGACAAAGTTTCCGTTTCCTTTTTCTGGCTCGAATGATGAAACAATCAGCATTAGGCAATTTGGATCCACAAAAGATGGATGGTAATTGGAGGAAGCACACAGCACCTGAGTCACTCCATACACACACACGAATCATAGCGCATTGTTCTCCGCATGCACATTAACCAGCACTAATCTAGCCAGAAATGCACAAAGAACATCATTTTACAGTCGCTAAAAAATGTGACCCAACATTAAAATGATGAATTGACATAGATGTATAGCTCTTCATGGATCCTTTTTTTTTTTTCCTCCTCAATTTCAGAAATACAGACCACCAAGTGTTCAGAGAGAATTCTACGTATATATATAGTTTTAATGAAAGATGTCTGGTATGTGTTAACCAGTTTTACATGCATCCGGTGCACGGTAACTACTGAGGTTTTTTGCTACAACTCGCAAGACAAAAAATTGTGAGGGGGGTAATTTTGAGCTTTTGACAACTATAACAAGCAACTTCCATCTGTCTAATGATCAGCTGGCTGTTGAGCATGTATATGAATGCAATCCCATGCGGTCCACTTAAAGCATTCTATTCTGGAAGTCACTAATGAAACCAGAAGCTATCGATGACAGCTTCTTCCCAGTCTCCCCAGCTATGTTCTTGAGTGATGATATATCTTGTGATGCCTGACAAAAAAAAAAACCAAGTATTTTATTTGGTCAGAAGACAGCTTCATAAATCTGTCAGATGAATGTAAGAGGACACTCCAAATTATTCAATTGTAGAAAAAGTTCTGAATTAAAAAAAAATTAACTTTCTTAATATTTTAGCAGCAGATATCAAGCCCAGAAAATACAGCTGAAATAAATCAGCCTAAAAGAGTTCCCCATTAAGCCAATTTAGTTGCTCGTGGTAAGGCCTCTATACAAGAATCCCCTTGTACTAATATTTACAAGTTGGATGCTACTGGATCAGCCATTTATATTACAAATCACCCTAAAAAAACACACCTGGAATGAGATTTTGTTGATGAGGTCTGCAGCAGTCAACTCTACTCCAGAATCAGTTTCACAACCAAAGAGATCAGCGCTTGATATGGATGTTGACCCCTACATAAAACGGTAGTCTAAGTCAATCAGAGTGCTCATAAATCATAATGTTGTCAAAGTTCATCAAGTCACCAATTAGGTCCACGAAATCCAAATAACAGAATTACGGATATCTAAATCATAGGTGAAACTATCAACATTTGGATGCAAAAAAGGCACTACATCGCTGAAGCTCCAATGACAATATAAGTTTCAAGGATGATCATGACAACGAACAAGATACCAAAAATTATGAGGAACTAAATACTGTGTTCCCCAAGTCCATATAGCCGTCTAAGCTACATAAGTTTCAATGATAAATCATGACAATATAAGTTTCAATGATAATCATGACACAGAACAAGACACCAAAAATTATGAGCAACTAATTACCGTGTTCCCCAAGTCCATATAACCATCTAAGCTGCATAAGTTTCAATGATAAATCATGACAATGTAAGTTTCAATGATAATCATGACAGAGAACAAGACACCAAAAATTATGAGCAACTAACTACCATGGTCCCCAAGTCCATATAACCATCTAAGCTACATAAACTTGGAGTTCATCTCCTCACCTTGGAGCCTGAAAGGCAATGGTTGTTTGCAGATATAAACCAACTACATAGAACTACTGAACATACATGCAGTCACATTTTTATAATCCAGCTAATATGGCTTACAAATATTGGATATAACAAACTTTTGTGATAAAGACATGAGCACATACCGTGAATTTCTCTAGGGATATTTGAGCATCACTAGCTTTGTTCTGATCACCAAAGAATTGAGCTGATGATATGGATTTTGCATTTGAGAATTTCTGTCTTGCTTCATCACTTTCTTGGATCTGGTCATCATGAAAAAAAAAAATTCATATCACTATAAAATAAGTACAAATATACCCTCAGTTCATTTTGCATTCAAGAATTGGACAGATGATGTTTTCTGTCGCTCTAGATTAAGTGACTTCCACTAACAGCCTACATCTAGATTAAGTGACTTCCAAATATATCTCTCGTCTTTTTGGACTCCTTATATCATATGCCCGAAAATAAAAAAAAAGCCGACTTTAAAGCAAGCTTTTTTTCTTCATCCACTTTTTGATTAGAATATTAATATGCCTCTATGGCATTAATATCCAGAATTTTATAAATCTAATCAAGGACAATATATAACTAATATCTACATATGAATATATCTGACAAATAGTTATGTTTTCTAAAATATCAGAGCTTCTACCCAGACAAAGAAAAAAAGGCTGTTATTCAACCAAATTGACAGAAAAGAAGGTACTAAAACAATGTTACTCATACATTTGATGAAATGGAGCTCGACTTTTTCTGAAATCCACCATCCATCCCAAAGTCCGCAAAAAAGCTTGAAGATTTTGGTGGTGCAACGTGACTGATCACTCGAGGGCCATCAGAGCTGCTCTTGGTGGAAGGTGTGTTCTCCACATCCACATATTCAAATCGAGAAGAAAGCAACTGACCATTTGTTGTGTTAGAATTAGCTGACACTGCAACAGGTGCTGGTTCTTCAGGCTTCTGCTCATACAGGCTTTCATTTGGCTGCAATCAAATTGACTATTACAGTCAGGACAGTACATTCGGCGCAACAATTTGTATTCAAGAACTCATGATTCATATATCTAGCAAAGAAGCTTCTGAAAATCCACAAAACTTCAAAGATGAAAGGCTCAAGAAAAGATTTGGAAAACTTATGAAGCAGTTGAATACAAGCAAAAAAGACAAATAAACCCAACAAAAGATAGCAGGAAGGAAGCTTCATAAGGGTTATTGACTTGTTATAATGTGGCACAAACAATTTACCTTTGTTGTGAGCTTACGGACGCCAAGCCCTCCAGTCTTGCTTCCAGTTTTCTTTGCACCAATGGGTTTCTTAACAGAACTTATAACTGCAGAACGGACTGGAGCTTTAGGTGAACGAGTAATTTCAGATTCATTCGTCTTATTTGGATTATCTTTGGAAGTATCTGCAAGCTTAAGTTCAGGAAGTCCATTTACTGCATGCGTGGACTGAGTTGCTGCAACAGGTGATGAAGGTCCAGAATCTTCTGCAGCACTCTTAGCAACCTCTTTAGTTAGTAACTGCCTATACAATTCTGCTGCTCTAGATGTATATTTAGCTTCAATCTTGCCACCATCTGTCCATCCATGCTGTTTAAAAAAAACTTGTGCACGGTTGTTGCCTCCAAAAACCATCATCTTGAGCTGCTCAGGAGTCCAAGAGTCTAAATTTGTAGACCTAGACACCATCAAGTAAAATTCCTAACGGTACATCTCATGAAAGCACTTCAAGAAGGATCTAAATAAAACTGTCAAAAGTTGTAACAGCATGTTGTGTCTACAAAGAATAATATACGAGCAATATTATTACATGTCAGAAAACATATTCAGGAAGAAAATAGAATGCCAAAAATAAGTACAATGTTTGATCCTCATAGTTTACAGTAAGATTTTCATGTCATTCGATCCTTCAAACTGCATCTTGCAAAAGTAGAAACAACAAAAAAAGAACAAAATAATTAGGATGCAGACTTCACATTGGTAAAGCAAGAAATGAAGGATTATATTTGAAACTTCTAAAAGATAAAAATCCCAATGATACTATCTACTACCACAACGGCCAGCCAGTTATTATTTGCATAATGCTAACTTGATATTTCTTTAGGCCTTACCAACCTGTTAACGAGAGAAATGCTGGTTCCTTTCAATTCTGTAGATCAAGGTAGCCATGCCTGGATATTCGAGAGCCGCACTTAAAGCTCATCGCAGATCAACTTTGCCAAATTTAAGAATCCATATTCCACATAAATTATAAGTTAAGGGACCAATATTTTTTATAAGAAGATTCATATATGGAATCTTTCATTTGATATACCATTATACCTTTCAGTTTGGAAGAGATCTATTGTCAATCAATTAGTATCCTCAACCAACCTATCAACCAACAAGAACTAATATAATTGATTAGAAATAGTTGTCCCCACATCGAATTTTATCGGTGAAGCTACTGGTTGAAGTGGTTAAACAAGTCTTTAAATATAATACCTTGAGAGTAACCAAAACACACACATCGTGAGTTGTGGTAACAGATCCAAATAAACAAATGAACTTCCATCGTCAATATCAAGTAAAGAACCTAACTTGTTCAACGAAATATTTCAATGTGAAGTCGCCTCTTTAAATAAATTCATATAACCATATCTCAATCATTCATCAGATCCATTGCATGGACAGCATGCAGCTGTTGGTTCATCAGGTAATCTGACAGCTTCTGCTACTGACGAATATGAAAAACAATTTTTTTCATCAAAAAAAGGGAAAAAAAACAAAAGAAATAAGAAAAATCGAAGTGGGCTATCTTCATGGATTTAGATATCAATGCATGATCCCAGATTTATAACCTAGGAAGAAAAATTGCGGTGTTTCCTCAGTTAAGCGAAACGCAATGACTGTTTCATTTGGATACCTCACGAAGCTGACATGCACGCCGAGACTTCGGTGAACGGCGGAACAATCGAGGCAGAGAAAGATCCCGTACGTCACCGACGCCCATGTCGGGTTCCTGGCGTTGCACTCGAAGCACATCTGCCACGGAGAAGAGATCCACGGGTCAGAGGTGGCCAGATCTGGAGGCTTATCCGGAGATCCCAGCGACCCAGTCGACGAACGCAAGCAAGTCAATGCAAACCGAGAACGGGCCAAAAGAAAGGGCCAGGGAGGAATCTGTAGCGGGTTACCTTGTTCTCGGACTTGGATTTGAGCTTTCTGAAGACGGCGTTCTTGTCGGCGAAGCCATCGGAAGCCATCGGCGTCGAGGGGAGGAAGGGTTGCGTTCGATGTGCGTTCCCCCAAATCGGAGAGAGGGAGAGAGAGAGGAGAGAAGGGAAGACGGGAGTGGCCTGTTTTAATTATGCCTTTAATATATTATAAGTCGTTTACGATTACAATTAAAGAAAGAGGAATTAGGGCCAGTCATATTTTGATCGGTTCATTGTTTCTTGCTCAACCCTCGGTCGTTCTTCTTGGGATTGCGTATTTACGCACCATACGTACGTACGTAGTGCTCCCAAATGGCTCGTCCAAGTTCATACCGAGTTAGTGATATTTTGTAAGATCTCAAATCAATATAACATATGTAGATTAATGTCTTTTTAACAGCTTTTCGCATAATGTATAAATATTTTTTTTCTCACTCTTTTAAGTTTACTAAAGAAAAACCTTTAGAATACTAATGTTATTCTTCTTATATTGGCTCTTTATCAAATAACTAAAATTTTATTTTTTAAAAAAAGTATAAATTTATTAAAAAAAATTTAGTTTTGGTGAACTCTGGTAGAGTACCTTATTTTCAAAAAATTTCGTGGAGCACTCCTTCATTTCTAAAAATTGATTTTGCCTTATTTTCATTATGTCAATCATCGTCTCCACTCTTGATTTCACCGATGCCTCATCTCTCTTTCTCTTTTCTTTGCTTCATCCCCCTTTCTCCCTTGTCACCTACCATAACCTTCACTGATCGGAAGGCCTCCGCCTAGCTCATGTTGTTTTCGTGCTTCCTCTTGTTTCGTTTTGTATCCCCTATCTCCCTCGCTCTATTATTGATGGTTCCTAATGATCTTTCTTTATCCTCTTCACCCATCATAGACATAATGATCAATAAAGAAAGCCCTAGTACCCTCTTTGCTAACGATGTCAGAGTGTCAGAATAAGACTTGAGCATGTCACCAAAGGAGGAGATGGGGGCAGAGGTCATACCCAACAGGGTGGTGGGGTGGAGGTGGAGGCAAACATAATTAGAGGAGACAAGGGTGATGAGTGGAGGGTGTGAGGGCCTACCCATGGAGGCAGCCAAGGGTGATGACAGAGGTAGTAGTTGGTACGATGAAGGTAGAGGTAAATTTATTTTTTTTAATGAAAAAGAGATACTCTGTAAATTTTTTTGGAACTGATAGCATTCTATGAAAATTACTCAAAACTTAAAAGCTTTTTTTTGTTGTTGAAATTTTACCTTGTAAGAATTAATATTTATTTATTTACTTATTTTTGAATTCCTTATCTTTGGAACAATTATAGCACAAACAAAAACTTCTGAAAAGGCATAGAAAAATACAAAAGTATTTACCCACTCTCATATATACTATATACGATACAATGGATCCTTCATCAGATTAGACGACTTTAAAATGTTTTCATTTGTTATATCTTAATGCAAAAAAGCTTCACCCAAGAAAATTTGTTTTCGCTTCAAAAACGTACAATGGAGGTAGAGGTAATTGGTACAATGGAGGTAGAGGTAAATTCATCTTTTTATGAAAGAATAGATATTTTGTGAAAATTTTTGGAATTGATAGAATTCTACGAGAATTACTCAAAACTAAAAGCTTTTTTTTAAAATTTTAGCTTGTAAGAATTAATATTTATTTATTTACGTATTCTTGAATTTTATATCTTTCCAACAATTATACCGCAAACAAAAACTTATGGAAAGGCATAGAGAAATACAAAAGTATTTACCCACTCTAATATATACTATATACGATACAATGGATCCTTCATCAGATTAGACGACTTTAAAATGTTTTCATTTGTTATATCTTAATGCAAAAAAGCTTCACCCAAGAAATTTTGTTTTCGCTTCAAAAACGTTTTTTTTCTTCCAATATTTGATTTAAAAAACTTTAAGAATTAAAAAAAACTTTTTCTTGCGAGGTTCAAATGAAAAAAAAAAGAAAGAAAAGTAGAAACTGTTGTGAAATCTTTGTCCAAAACAGCTCCTTAAGAGCCATTGAGAGATTTGCTTTACGCTTATGGTTGAGAAAAAGAGAAAAGAGAGACCTATGCATGACATTTACCTATTTCATTGCATTTCCTAAATTAAACTTAGTCGAAGATCCCATGGGTCATACATTAATCCTGAAGAAAAAATTTGTTAATCAGCGACTACATGAGCTACCGAGAAAATATGATTCCCCTCGGTAGGACAAGGAAGACAACTTATTCTTGCCTCGTTGACAAGTTTGTGAGCTATTTGGTCTGCATGAGTCCAATGTAAGGTATTGACCTCCTCGACGAACATGTAAATATCCTGGCATATGTTATATAAGAAAGATGAGAATTAGTCCAAGCACATTAGACTTGACAGCAACATTCTACATGTTTACGAAGTTTCAAACTCACGCTCTTGATGCGTTAGATACCACTATTTAAAGGCTAAGCAGTTTGTACTCGTTGACCTTGAGGCATTGGCAAGATCCTTCATCTTGCCAAACTTTTGCTTTACCAAAGCCATAGAAAGTGACCGCCATTATATTTCATCGTCGCACAGTAGTTGATCTGTGGTTTATGGTCGTTGGCATGGCATTCCTAATGAGGTCGTTGTTACCAAATAGATGTATCGATGACCACCGCATTGACGATGGAAATAGGTAGAGAAAAGGGTAATTTCCTTTTTAAAAAATCCATCTTTTTATTTTTTTTTTTTACAGAAATTATCTGTTATTTTTGTTTTTCTTACATGGTGCTCATATTTTCTATAATCTTGTAAATGCCTTTTGCCGCCTATCATGTGCTGCTTTTGCTCTTACCACTTTTGCCCGGTTACCTCCATATGAATTGTGTGAGGGGGATGACAATGGACTTCTTTTTTTTCTCAATTGGCTCCATCATTACTTAAAATTACAAAATAAAAGAGACGCCAACTGAGAAGCTAATAAACTTGGAGAATGATCAAAAAAAAAAAAAAACCTTTCAAAAACAAAAACTCAAAAATATATATTTTTTTAAATAGAAAAGAGGATTTTTTTCCCTAGTTCCTAGACCTTTAATGCTTTTTCTTATTAGTCTTTAAACCCCCTGAGAAAAAAAAAAAGTTGAATTTTATCATATTGTTTATGATGTTTTGATCATATAGCAGCAGCTCCAAAGTGTTTTGATGCTCTGGAAACATCACATAAATCTAGACATGCCTTTGTCAAACCAAGCGACAGAACATTTGGCTGCGATATAGAAGAAGATTCATCTCTTATCTGATGAAAACCAACATTCATTGCACTAGAAATGCAATGCATATGTACACTCTAAACCACCGAAGCACAACATACTATGGCTGCATCTCATGGTCCACGCAAACAAAGATCTTACAGAATCCAACATAATCTAAGCAACTCCTCCCGCCGCCATTAAAGGCCAAGACAAACATAGGTTACCTGCTAATTGGTGCCTCGGCCGCCAATCTAGAGTAGAGAGCAGCACGGAGCTGCTCCGGCGTGTACGCCCGACTCGGCGACATCTTCACCGTCGCCTGCTGTATCATGAGCTCCTCCACCACCGACACGCTCGCGTAATGCACGTCGAGATCGAGGTCTCGTAGCGCAGCCATCAGCTTCGCGGCAGGGTGATTTCTTTTTAGGCACTGTAATCGGATCATGGCCTCCGACCCGAGTGTCTTCACTTCCATCTCCACCCCGTGACACCGGCCGCCGCCGCTGCCGTTCATCGTCCTAAGATCATGGTCCGGCGGCGGCATAGGATTGGATTCACGCTCCTTCTCCAGGGCTTCCACCTGTGCTCGTAACTCCTCCTTGTCGATTTCCAACGCCTCGAGCTTGGACCGCAGTTCGTTGATGTACGAGACCGCGTCCCCAAGGAGGGAGGCCTTGTCCATCTTGGACACGTTGGGCACCACCGCGCGGAGGGCGTAGAACCTCTGGTTGAGCTTCTCGCGGCGTTGCCGCTCGGCTTCCACATGGTTCAGAGGCTCCTCCCGGCCATTGGCAGGCTTCCGGCCGCGCTTCTTCGGCCGCTTCTCTGGCTCCACCGGCTGGATGCTCTCCACCTCCCGCGCCGAGGCCTCGAGGTCCGACTGATCCGAATCGGGGCCATCGAGGATTCCGCCGCCGCCGGAAGACTTAAACAGAACGTCGGACGCGGGTCGGGCAGGAGCCGACGAGAAGGATATCATCCCCTCGTCGTTGTTGCTCACCCTGGATGTTGCCCCCGTGGATCTCTTGTTCCGCTTGTCGTCCGCCGCGGCGGTGATGGCTTGGTGGTGGGAGAAGAAGCTACCGGTGACAGGGGCCGGAGTGGGATTCCTATTGCTACCGGCGAAATCTAGGATATCGCTCGGCTCCGGCTTGGCCGATTGGGGAACAACAGAGCCGTTGGAGGCGAATTCAGAGAAATTGAACTTTTTGGAGAATACGAGATGGGTATGCGGATCGCTGCCGCTGCTCTGATGCAACTGTTGCTGGGGCTGGTTGTGAGTTCTTTGGATCTGCATCGAAGAGCTAGGGCTTTCGGTGAGGATGCTGGAACTCGGGTTGTTCTCCAATTGGATCGGGGGTTTTGTGACGGACAGATCGGCGGTGGCGGAGACGGGTGAAACAGAATCCTTTATGTCGACCGCCGACGGATCCGTGAGCCAGAGCACGGACGGATCCGTCTCGCCCTGGTCGGTGGCGGGAGTGGCCGCCGCAGATTGCGGTGTGAGCCAGGAAGCGACGGAGGGAGCGTCCGGCGAGCTAAAGTTGAAGAGGACGCGGATCTTGCCCATGATCTCGGGGCTGTGGAAGACCACGTCGGTAGATCCGAGCTCGAGGACGCCGGAGCCAACGGGGACGCAGACCATGGTCTGGAGGCCAAACAGTTGCGCCTGGCGCGCCCGGTCGCAGGGCGCAGTGGCGAGTCGGTCGGCGCCGGTGACCCAGGCGGGGGCTCCGGTATAGAAAGCCTGGCCCGGGAGTCCTCCCCCGTTGATGAAGGATTGGGTCATGGAGACGAGGAAGAACCACTCGGTGTCGGTAACCTCCTCGTCGACGGCCTCGTCCGGCGCCGATGAACCGCCTCCGGAGATTAGCAAGTGGAGCTCCCGAAGCACGCGCTTCCGATGCTCCTGTTCGGCGGCAGAGGCAGCGACGGCGACCCTCTGCTTCCGCTTGTCCTCCTCGTAGCCCTTGTAGTAACCGTCGCCCCATCCCAGGAACGACGCCCCGGTTGCGGCGTCCACCGACGACTGCCAAAAGATGCCGTACGTCCAGCTCTCCCGCGCCCCCTCGATCAGCGCCTGCAGCCGCTGCTGGAGCGTCTCCTGGCTGAAGTACGCGGGAGCGGGAGTCGCCGCAGCGGCCGGGTGATCCAAGGAGGAGGAGGCTGTTGCAGAAGGCGGGGCGTGAGTAGGAGGAACAGCCGCCCAGGGAAAGCCCGGGAGGTCGACGGAGGCCATGAAGGCATCCATCATGGAAGCGTTGTCGTCGGCCCACAAGTTCATCCTTTCCTTTGATCGAACACCCGGCGCCGACTCCTGCGCATGAACCGGAAACCCTGGGTTCCGGTCACCCCCTCCCCCAGCGATCCTGATATCGTCGGTTACTGTTGCCGAAGCTTATACGACGGAGGAGGCGTGGCAGAGGGCGTGGAGGCGTAGAAGAAACGAGGCGAAGTGACGCGGCGAGAGCCAGAGACCGAGAGGGAGAGATAGACGTGGGGACGCAAACGAAAGGGCGTGGTTGGTTCATCGATTTCACATTCGGGGTTGGTAATGGCTCCAATATTACACTCCTTTTCCTCCCGTAGTCTTGCCCTTCGTACTATTTATTCCATCAACTCCTTTCTTTGCCGGTTTCGGTAACTCTAATCATGTACGTTAACTTGGTAATTCCCCTCTCGCCTGAGCTAATTTAGTAATTTACAGCGGCCGCCAGTCAAGCAAGTGGGCGACAGGGCATCGCACGTCTTCTTTGACCGCACAATCGTCGCAGATATATCAGCAAGTACGAATATTAAAGCGTGAATGGATGGATAATCCCACCGCCGCCCCTGACGTGGGATGCTTCCCCCCTCGACATAACCATCCGGACCACACGCTGCTGCGTTAAGTTTCTGGAAAGCGTGGAGACATCGGATCGTCCTGTCCAACTCCAATTGCAAGGGGTGAGGTTTGAAGGAAAGGGAAAGACTACAGCTGAATTCATTGAATGCGTACGCATACACAAGGAAAAAAAGTCTACCAAGGACCACAGCACCCGAGTGTGACGTCGCCAGATGGCTCGGTGGTGGGTCCATCGCCAGCCTCAACAGATGTGATTGCTTGCACCACAACATTGGACCCGGATCGATGGCTCTATTTAGCTTGGTCGATTCTTTTGCTCTTCTTCTTTTCCTCGTCACCCGAATCGGGGTCGGGTTCGGTTCGAATCTGAGGGCTTAAGCTGGCTCGATGACGAGTCGATCGCAGATTAATTCCCGGGCGCAGTCCACGAGACGGCAACTACGAGAGGCAAAGCAGCCATCGCTCGGCAGCCGCATGCGATGTGGACCATTCAAACTTCTCGGTTCGCGGTGCCCAAAACGTGCTGCGGCCGCATGCGGCCACTCCTTTTTGTCGAATTAGACGTCGGCATCGTGGACAACGACCGCCGCCTGACGCGTAGCTGACTTCTCCATTCTTTTCCGCACTGGCCATGGCCGCTGTTCGCTTCATACTTCCGACCTTCCCGGGGCCCCGGACGTACATATTTGGCGGGTCCCAGAGAACCCACCAATGAGAAGAACGGTAGTGTGATGACACGAGTAAGTCCAAGACAGTTGAAAAAGTAGCGTTCGAAAGCGCGGTGACGGCAGCGAAAGCGACATGCGAAACACGAGCTCATTCGTCGACGGCGTCTTTGTCATCCGTCTCATCGAGCGGTTCGGCGTCGAACTTTTTGGGTTTTGCCTAAAATCAAATAAAACTAAATAATAACAGTCGCACTCCGCTCCTCCTTTTTATCTTCTCCGCCTCAGCCACATGCGAGCGAGGGAGGATAAAAAGGCCGGGGTGGATAAAAGATATATATATATATATATATATATATATATATATATATATATATAAAGTAAGTGGAAAAGGTACTTTGGCATACTCTAATACATTAATACAGATCGTCAACATAGCATTTCCTATATTATATTAGTATGGATAAAGCCGCATTCTGGAATATATTTAAGTTTTTTAATACATATTTTTAAAAAATAATAAATACAAAGTAAATAAAAATATATATTTTAAAATTTTATTAAATATTATATAATAAATTTATCCTTCTAATACTTTTAATATTTATTTAAATATATATATTATTCAAATAATAAATAAATAAAACAGAAAATGAATGCATATAGTCTTTTAAAAAATTGTATTATTCATATATGTAATAAATAAAAAATATAATCATATAAATGAATATAATTTTTTTTAAAAAATAAATAAGCAAAATTTTATTGGTTGCTTGTTAAATCATATCATTACATTAAGACACATTGCTCACTAAGTCGATAGTTATTTGATCATGCAAATTAGTCATGTGAGAGAAGTCGACAATGAAGTAATGAGAGCTAAGTTTCTATTATATGGTGACAATCTTTTGATCTGGGTTGCAATCACCTCTGAAAACGATTTATACAATGATTGCTATTTGGATGAAAAGGTCGCGTCCTTAGTTTCTCACTTAATATATCATTACGTTAGGATGCATTACTATAGTTATTTAATCATGCAAATTAGCATTGTGAGAAAAATGAGAGCCAAAGTTTGTATTATATAATAACAATCATTTGATCTCGATAGCAATCACTTCTGAAAACGATTTATATGATGATTGCTACTTGGATGGAGAGGCCATGTAGTTCGTCTTCGTCTTGTCGAAAACCTCTTGTTGTCTGTGAGAATGGAATCAATGGCTGCCGGCTACAATAAGTGGACCATCTTATTCAAACATTGGCTTCAGAGTTACAATCATTTGCCAGTCCAACCAAAAAGAAAGGGCTCAATTTAACTGTGGTCAATGGGGCCATGGAAGAAGGATAAATTTTGCTCACAATCAAGAAAATACTGCATCCTAATGTATGTAAAATTTCATACGCACACATGATGATAGAACAAAAGTGCTCGCACGAGCAAACTAGAACAAGCCTATAGCAACAATTTCCATATGAAATATTTGGATTGAGCACAATTACATTGGAATAGAGGTAATGAAAGGGAGAAAATACTACACTTCACTTGCATCCATTAAGTCTTACCTACCGATGTAAGGTTCCTGTTTAGCACTAACAAAGTAGGAGTACCTGACAAAGATAAACAAACAAAAGTATCACTGGGTATATTCATTCATGACTGCCAGTCTTTGATTTTGATCTTGCATCAGCTTTCCAATTTCTTCTACTGGTTTGATGTATGCGGTGACAAAGTGCGGTTTCCGATTCCGGTGGCGATCTCATGGGTACAAGTGACCAGTGCAGTATATTTTCAGGTTCTTTAGATGCATGAGCTTCTCTTGCATCCTTTTTCCATTTTCTGCCACTGTACACACATCCCTTGGCCGTCACAGCGGCAGCGATGTTCCCGTTTGTTTCAGATGGAAATGAAATTTCACAGGAATTGAACTGAACAGTAGTAAAATCAACTTGTGTTTCGTTTTCGAGTGCTGTATGTTGGACGAGCAAACATGACCTTTTCATATCTGATTCAAGGCGCTTCCTCGCCCTGTACCTACGCTGTCGCTCCCTGTTCTTGAGCCGTCGGGCCATTATATCATCAGTTACCGCTGGAAGCATAGGAAAAACCTGCAAAAATCAAATATAATTTTAGTCTCTATTTAATTATCATGTGTTCTCATTTTATATGCCTTTCTATCTAGAAAGCTTCAGAAGTTCTTCATATTTTAATGGTAACCAATTATTTATAGAGGCCTTACCTCTTAAATTCTCACTATATTCAGAAGGGCTTATTCGAAAGTGTCTTAAACACAAACTGTGAAAACAAAAGTTTGGAGCAAATGCTACATTAAGAAGTTGCATGTGGAGGCTTCTTATTGCCTTTATATAAAGGCTGCTTGCTGCAGTTACAACTAAAGATAAAAGAGGAAATGTCCAGTGCTCGCGTGGGGATCAACTTCTAAGGAGATAACGATTGAGAGGATGAAGAGGGTATTGTGATCCAATGTCGACATGTAACCCAATCTGCAAGCATGACATGCACATTTCAATGGCAAGTCCACTTGCAGCGTGTAGGAGTTTAGTTATATGTTCGAATGTTGTCCATGGTTTGGTTGCTTGCAAGTGAGCTACCTGATGCGAAAAGTACTCATGGATAATCCATTCTTGAGAGCAACAAATATCCCATAAGTACAAGAAATAAGAAAATAAAACAAAGTATTAGTGCTATAAGACTTACATACCTGTTGTTCACCAAATGTGCATGCCACACTAATATTTCCGTCTGCATCTCCTGCACTCATCTTGAAGATATGCTAATGCAAATCCTATAGCAGCAAATACTAAGTCACCGAGCTGCCTACCAGCATCCAAGCCAATCCTGCACGTAGGTGATATTAAGAAAAGCATCGATGGCATCGACCAAATGTTCATTTTATACCTCAACAAGAATAAAAATAATAAGAATTATAGTTTCACATCTCAGAACACATACCAAATTCCATATCTGTAATTGCTTGATTTCATGCACAATGCATTGGTTGTCTACATAAATCTCTTTGCAGCGTGAAATATCTAGCCATATATGCATCCATACTAACAACAGAACAAGCTTTTTACATGAAAGAACAATTTTTGTCGTAAACCATGGCTTTATATAATAATTTATTAACACAATAAGACACAGCTTGTTAATATAACCTTGCAATCTAAAATTATGCTGACAAACAAACAGATAGTAAGAGACTATAGAATGACCTATTTTAAGGACTTCAGCAAATAGCTGGGGCACTAGCATTATCTGTCATCTTCAGCTTGACATGGGGTGCTGGTGCATGGTTTTCAAGAACAATTGATCATAGAATGTGGCCATGCCATGCAGAAAACACACTACATATTGAACATCATAGTAACATATTCGAAGAGAAACACAAAGATCATGCTGAACATTAAAAATCATAGTAAGGTGACTAATACTTGCTGTCTATCATCAAACAGACTACCAGCCACTTTGTTGGAACTTTGTAGCAAATGTGAACATTAAAAATCAGTTTTGTCAAGTTATTTGAAACAAGGAAATAAAGAAAGTTCATGCACAAACTCAAATTTCGTTTGACACCATATTTTCATTTTTTTTTTCCATGCTAACGTTGCCGAGAAGCTCTAGAACTTTCAGAGACACAAATCTTTCTCCCTGACTGAAATATTGGGCATCAAGAATATATAAGTGGACAATTTACCTTGTAAGTATGATATTCCACTTTTTCCCTAAACATATCTTCATCGAGTTAAAACTCGATTGCAATTTTGCAGCTCAGTGATGTTTCTTATAGGGGAAATCTATCGTTACAGAAATCTCCCAATATGGAATTGCAATAGAAGAAGAAATCCTCTTTAAGAAAGTTAGTCCTAATACTCATTTTTTCAGGTAAAATTCTTATATTACCTATCATGACATTGCTTTTCCACTACATTTTCACCTCAAGAATACAAGCAACCGGTAATTCTCAAGGAAATTGAAATCAAGGACTTGTTCTGCATCACAAGCACGAAGACAAGTTTCAAGACAAATGCTACTTCAGCCATAAGCATAATTGTCATGGTCCCGACACGAAGAACACACAAGAGATCCACCATTTTTACCTAATTAGATTATGCTGCCAGGTTCCACATTTTGTTCTTGCGGTTTATATTTACGATCCTAGTCGAAAACCTCCTAGGATGTCCATGATTATATGCCAATCTGCATGTCGATAAATGGGACTCATACATGCAAGGCTGAAAAAGAAAATGAGGCAATACAAGATTTATCTTTCACTGCAAACTCCTCCAGATCATGCACATTAGCATATTACAAGCACAGTATGCAACAGATCCACTTGGAAATGCGAGAAAAACCAACACATAAAGCAGGATAATTTGCATGCAGAACAACATACATATTACAAAGAGGCGAAATAAGAAGAAGCCACCCTATCTACCATACATCACATGAGCAAAATAAATTGAAGGCCCTGAAGAAAGTATAGATTATTGAATCCCGTCTTCGATATAGAAGCGAGCAATGCATGCTCAAAATCATTCTCATCGGCTGCATATAATACGGACAACGTGCAACAGATCCACAAGATAACAGGACGGTTTGCATGCAGAGGATTGATTACAAAGGGAACACGGATTCAAGAAGACAAAAGAAATGTGGAACATTCTCCCGTCGTCGACACAGGAAACCAGGCTGCGTAAAGGAGGATGATACACTGTTGTAAGTCATCGTACAAATGCAAAGTGGGAGTGGAAGTGTTCTTACGACGTGCAAGATGTGGTGCGGGGTTAGCGGCTGCTGATGGCGAAAGAGGCGGGGCAGAGGGTCATGTGCGTTGGGGAGAAGGGTGATTTGTTTGGATTTGGTCAATCCGCAATGCTTTGGAACCGAGCAAAAGGTAAAGGTTGAGAGAGAGAGAGAGAGAGAGAGAGAGAGAGAGGGAAGGAGAATGCAGAGAGAAAAAGGCGGGCGAAAACATCGCCTCGAACAAAGAGGTGGTGTTGCAGTTGGAAATCTTAACATCATTATTATATATCTAATTCTGTCACCAACATATCGGCGAAGAGATCGCCTCCAATTGTATCATCCACATAAATCACGTCTTTCATGCACGTCTTTCCAAACTCTCTTTTTACTGCTTTGTGGCGTGTAAAAATAATTCATTATTGTATATCTTTCTCTGTTCTCACAGCGTGTCAGATAATTATTTTATTATCGAAGGTGCTCTCTGTTTTGTTCCACCGCAACTTGGAACATTTATTTTGGGGTCTCGACGATTACAAAACAATGGGAATATTGTGTTCTGGGTTAATTATATATTATTTCATATGGATATTATGTTAAATATATTTTAATCTTTATATTTTTAAAATTTATATTGATATTTTTATATTTATAAAAATATGAAATATAAATTTATCCATCTTAACATCATCAATTTTATTAATAAAATATATAAAAAAAATAAATTTAATATTCTAATTGATGATGACTAGGAAAAATGAAGGCGAGAAGTAAGGATAGCTCGATAACTACATCAATGACCTATAATTTTTTTATCAAATATATTATTTCATATGGTTATTATGTTTAATATATTTTAATCTTTATACTTTCAAAATTTATATTGATATTTTTATATTTATAGAAATAAAAATATAAATTTATTTATTTTAACATTATCGATTTTATTAATAAAAATATAAAAATAAAAAATTTTAATATTCTAATTGACGATGACGGAAAGTTACATGCAGCTATTATGACTAGGAAAAATAAAAGCAAGAGATAAGGGTTACCCAATAACTACATCAATGACCCATACATTGGTCGAGAGCTCAACAACTATTCGTTTGTCAATCTTTCGGAGCTTTTCTTCCCGATCGGTAACAATCACAATGGATATATTACCTTCGATAAGCCCCCTATTGCTCCTTTTCTCATGTTCATGCCAGAATTAACATGACATATGAATGAGTGATAGAAGCTCCGACGACTTTAGTTTTTGAGTTAAGTGATCCACAAAACTGAGTTAGCGATAAAGCGATCACTATCTTTACCATATATGTTACAACGACACCACCATCTATGTCGACGTCGACATAGTTATAAAGCAACAAAATAATCGTTGATGTAGAAGCATAGTGAGTCTTATCTCTCGTTGTCATTCTTCTCATACACAATAACCACTCTCGATCTTCAGTAATATCATTTTTCATCATTGTCAACTAAAATATTAAATTATTTTATTTAACTTTTTATTTTTTTTATTTTATTGATAAAATTGATAATATTAGAATAAATAAATCTAAATATTTTACTTTTATAATTATAAAAATATCAATATAGCTTTTTAAACGTAGGAACCTGCATGTTAAAAGTAACTACGGAGGGCAATATATAATTAGCCCTCTTTTAACTCCTCAAATAACAAAATGATTCAAATATTTGTACAAAATAAAAATATTTTACTAAGTTAATATCTGATTCATATTTGTTATTAATATTATTAACATATAAAAAAAATCGATGAAAGACAAAGATTTTGTTTCAGAACACAGATCGGCCAAACTCGGTTAAATCATCAATAGGAACGATCAATCAACATGCAAATGGATTGGCTGTGTCATCGATTAGCCTTTTGAAAAAATGGAATAACTTTTCTGTTTTTTGAAAGATCTTTTCAAAATAAATCCTTTATTTTTGTCGATAGCAATTATCTCAACCATCGTTTTTATTGATTCGAATAATTGATTTCCTGTGACAGCAATGAGAGCAGGGATTGTATCGCACAACCCACCGTATACTTAGAGACAGCCGTTCTCTTATCCGGAATGTCACATAATAATTCACTTTATTCTTGATAAGTAAATAAAATATATAAGAGAGTCAAAAAGATCGATTCGCTAATAATAATAATGATGATGATGATGGTGGTGTGATACTTTAATACTCGTCATGTGAACCCGAATGACAAGAAGCGGTGCTAGATTTGCTGAGTCGACCAACAGATCTGTTTTTTCTTCTTCTTCTTAATCGATTTCTTGCAGCCAGTCTATCGATCTTGCAAGACCAGCGGCAGATCTACCTAACTGCGCTCGCTCTGTGCTCATATTCTTCGTGTTTTGACCGGATTCCGGCGGCCAAACCAGTCCGGCAACGGGACACGGAAGCAACCGTGATAGCCTGCGTTTCCTCCGGAAGAAGATTTTGACCAACAGGTGTGTGAGAGAGAGATGGATCAATCGAAGAGCGGTCGGCAGCAACAGCAGTCGTATTTAGGTGTCAACAAGCTCGGGAAGAGCATCCGGAAGAGCGATCCCCATTACCACCGCCAGCCACCCACCGCAGCTTCTTCTTCGCAGCAACAGCAGCCGCATGTGTACAACATCAACAAGCACGACTTCCGCAGCATCGTGCAGCAGCTCACGGGCACTCCCTCCCGCGACTCCCCCGCGCCTGCGCCTGCGCCTGCGCATACGCACCTCCCCCCTCAGCCCAGGCCCCCCAGCGTCCGCCTCCACAAGATCCGTCCGCCGCCGCTGCCCCTCGTCCCCGCCCCCCGCTCCCCTCCCGCCTTCGCTCCCGTCCCTCCCACCTACCGGCCATCCGGCGCCGCCACTGCGTGCGCCGAATCCCCCATCGCCGCTTACATGCGCTACCTCGAGAACTCCCTCCTAATCTCCAACACCCCCCACCGGCCCTTCCCGTCCCCGGCTGCTGACGCGTGTCATCACCCCAATCCCCTACCCCCAACCCCTCCATCCGGGCTGCCGCCGCCGCCGCCGTCGCCGACCGCGTTCGTGAATCTACTCTCCCCGAAATCACCCTTCCCGCTGCTTTCGCCAGGGTTCCAGTACCCTCCGCCGCTGACCCCTACCTTCGCTCTCTCGCCGTTGCCCCAGCTGGGTATCCTGGGGCCTCGTCCGTTGCCGCCTCTGTCGCCGGGCTTCCCGTGGCCTCCATCGCCCTCAGGATTCCCTCCCATCCCCAGCCCCAGATGGAGGGATCTAATATAGATCTGGTGAATGATAGATTGTCGCACAGACAATCGCACTCTGCAATCTATTCTTCGTTACAGAAACAGCAAAGATCTCTTTGTATCAAATCTGTCACTTGGACGGCAAAATCATTGGAAAAGATATATATAAATACAAAAGAAGAAAAATTGGATTGTTTATGTTGGATTTACGAAAGCGGGTGGGCTTCCTCATCCTTCGGAGACGGAATCATCCGACTGAGTAACTCAGCAGGTACAACAGCAATGATCTCCCGTCTGGCCTTTACTTGTTGATCTCCGAACCCTAAATGCTCGTTTGCAACTCTGTTGATTCCAGCGACAACTTTGATGTTAATTGTTGATCTCCAATTGCCTTCAATAAATTATGGTTGAGTTCTTTTTTTGCGTGATTGTGCCTGGGGAACAGAACAACTCATCGCCGATACATGTTTTCTGCAGAATTTTCTGATCACATTTTTGGCTTGAATGCCATATAAAATGGCATCGAATACGATTGTTTTCACCTTGATCGTACTTGACGTCATCTCAAGTGATATTTATTAAGCATTATGATCGGTTGTCACCAAAGTTTCTTTTGTATCAAAGATCTGCACGGGAGAACATACAATTTTTCTTCAGATGAACAAAAGTGCAATATTATGATCTCAACAGGATATAAATCTCTAGCTGGTTTAACACTTGTTTAAATAATAGACAACATCTTGGGTAATTCTAATCTAGTTTTCTAGATTACACAAGAACAGAGGGGAAAAAAAGCATAATTGCCATTAGAACATTTATCCTTGCGAAGATGAAATGCTTGTATAAAAAAGAAAAGATTGTTTTCAAGTCAGATTTAGAATGTTATCTTTGGAGAAAAAAATATTTTTTTTGATTTGATATAACTATATTTTACTTATATTTACAGAGACTTTTGGCCCAGCCAGCGCCAAAAATTTCACTGGTACGAGCGTTAATGGATACTGGGACGTACCACCCCAGCAGTCCTGGGGACATCCGAGGCGTCGAGTTCCATCGGCGACCGCAACCCGACGTGAAAGAACAGCGAAAGGTCCCATCAAAAGCTTGCTGAAATCTCGCAGAATCTCTCGTGCTTTGTGCTCCCGGTGACCGGTGGCGGGCCTTGATGGTGTCCTCTCGGTTTCCCTTTATATGAACGCTTTCCCAGAGGAAGAATCTACGCAGAGAAGAAAAGAAAATAACAAGACAGGAATCCTTTCGAACTCCGTCCTCAACCTCTCCGAGGACGTGTGGCATAGTTTTCGGTCTACGGCGAAGGGAAGAACTCAAATTGCATTCTCAGGTGTTTTTTTTTTAATCTTCTCTATCGTCTTTGTTAATCCTTCTCATACTATCTTCAAAGCATCACCAGAAGAATTAAGCTTATTATTTACTGTTTCTTCTGCTGCAGACTCATCAAATATTCTACCCAAATGCTGTGTATCCTTTCAGTCGAATCAAAAAGTTACTTTTAGAATCAGCCTTTGCAGGTTATTCATGGATTCAAGCCGCGGCAAGAATTGTGAGAGCGGTGATGCTGAGTTATTGCCAGCAGAACCTCCTGCATCCGCTGAGAAAGATCAAATCGTGCCGCTCTCGGGGAACCCATTCCTCACATTCGTGGTTTCATGGAGTCATGTGCATGACCCTTACCAAGTAGTAAGTTGATTTCTGTTCCAAATGGCTCTCTGATCACGAAGCTTGTTGACGTTACCTTTCGCCTTGATTCATCAGTTGCTTCCGAAGAGGTTTTATCCATTTCTTCCATCTGCTTGTGTCCCTGTAACACTGTCCTACGGGAATAGGACATGGAAGATGAAGTATAGCTGCAAAGGGATCCTGAGGCGACTGTGCTGTGGGTGGAAGAACTTTGCTGTGGACACACATCTCAAGGTTGGAGATGGCTGTGTCTTGGAACTCATGGACAGTAATAACTTATTGTTCAAAGTTCAGATCCTTCGCCATGGAGACGTGCCCGGTAAGAGCGACAAAGGTGTCAGCTGTGATGCCCCCATCTCGATCGACGACTAGAAAGATTCGCTTCAATGTGCTATGTTCGGTCATGCTTGTACTCGTCGTCAGCTTAGCTCATATCGTGAATAGAAGCTGTGGCAGACGTGCTCCCTCTCCCTCTCCCTCATGGTTGACTTGTACTCTGTATGGGCTGACATTTGGGTTCGTGACTGGGCCGCCACATGAACCTGTACCTAATGGGTCCCACACAAGGCCGAGCCTTCCATCGATTACCTCACGGAAGAAACCGGCGCCCGCAATTTCCATTATCCACTACTCAACTGATGCTGCATGCGATCGCTACCTTTTGGGTTTGGATCGGACAGCAAACGTGGGGTCCACGTGGGTTACGGGTTGAGTAGACTCGTGTATCGTTCGATTCTTCCCTGTAACCAAATCCACAGGAAAGAATTAATCGTGGATGGCCACCAGATGGGCTAATTTTGACCGTCGATCAAGAAAAACACGAATATCGGGAATTAATACGGGATTAAAAACATATTAATATTAAATTACTAGAGGATTAAATTTCCTTTGACCAAATTATTTTGCCCCTCAATGCCTATCTCATCTGTCGTGGGAGATAAAAGCCCACGAAGGACAATCGCCGCCGGCTCGGTTCTTCTCGTTTCGCTCCGCCGCCTTCCTCTCCAAGAAATGTTCCTTGGCTGAAGGGTCTTTTGCAGGTACGTAATAACGGCCTACTTGCCCTTCTTCTTCTCAAATAATTTGAGAGAGAGAGGAGATGGTGCTGTGGGAGATAACGTTGGCGACGGCCTACTTCTTGGGGTTGAGGCGAACCTACCGCCTGGCCCTCAGGATCCAGCGGCGCATCGTCGGCCCTCGTCACCCCGAGATCCGGCAATTCGTCCACAGGTGCCCTTCTCCTCTTGACTTTGATGTCCCAATTGGTTTGCTCTCGATTGTTATTTTCGCGGAGAGATTTACTGGAATAGTCGCAGTCGTTGATTTGTGGAAATCTCCTAAGATATTGACTCGCTACAATATAAGATGGACAATCTTGATGTTGCCCTATGTTCATTCTCCCACTTGCGTGTTCCTATGATTACCCCTCTCGGTGAGATGACGAAGTCATTCTTGATCCACACTTGAAATGGCTGGAAATCACTGAGATCGCATGACTCTCTTCACATTTGGTGGATCGTCGCCCTACAACTACTTGATATCAGTGTTCTTTGCTATAAATTGCATGCCTATTGGAAGTTCCTGTGTCAGCTGAATAAGAATGCCCTGCAGCTTCACTCGGATCTTCATCCCCATTATGTACTCTCTCGCAGTATAAAGAATACCATGATATCTCCTGTTTGTTGAATGTTGATTACATATTTTCTAATTATCTCATAAGCTTTCACTCATTACATAGGTTGTGTTTTTTTTTTCTCTTGGACAAACAAACAGTGCCCTCAAGAAATAAGCCTAATACAAGGTTTCAGAAGGAAAAATATTGGCCCACCTTTTACAATTGTATATTAACATGTCAGGCATTATATATATTTTTTATTATAGTTGAACCCTGGTTTGGTATAGAACTTTTGATTTGGTTTGGCATTGTTGTGTAACAAAGGGATTTAACTTACAGAATCTAGACAAACAATGAAGAGATGTTTTATCTCTTTGAGTGAACTATTTTGGTCATAATAACGAATAAACAGGTTTGATATCTTTGTAATCTAGGTTTAGGGTTAACAAGAACATGCATGATATATGGTTATTGCAGGAGCGTGTACCCTTTTTTTTTTGTGACTACTAAATGAATGCATGCTATACTAGAAAAAGAAAAGGACTTTACAAGTATTTAGTACATGTAATACATGTTTATGCAGAATTAGTTCCTGTTTTCCTGACCACTAAATTCATGCATACTATACAAAGGGAAATAGAAGGGCTTTATAATTATTTAGTTCATATAATATTCATTAAACATGTGGTTATTCTTCATTATTAGTTGTTATGGCTGCCATGCAGATCTATAGAGACCAACATTTTGACTGTAGGTTAGGCACTTGATGCAGTTATCTTAACTGTGGCATTTGATGCAGCTTGGATTAACCATGAAATAAAGAATAAAATATGATAACAAAGTTGCTACATAAACACGCACACACTAAAAATTGTATTGCAGCCAATGTACTTAATCTAACTTATTTGTGTTACTTTTATACCTCAACTACCCTGTGTAGATCACAAAATATACACATCCAAATTTCTAGATTTATGGAAATAGAAGCATCTTCATCATCCCATGCCAATCCGCGTAGGTCAATCTTGGCTTGTTAAAAACTATCGAACCTTCCACCTCTAACTATCTATTTATTGTACTTTTCATGTTATTGCTTCTAATTCACTGTTGTTAGTGCTAAAAGTACTGAACATCTAAGAGCTTACTATTGTCTTCCATCCATGTTTGTAACATTTGATATTCTAATATATATATGTATATATGTATATATATATATATGAGAACATGCAACTACAACTGAGACTTCATATTACTTATTTGGTGGGGCAGTTTTATTGCTCTTAGTCTTAAAATGTTACAATGATATGAAGATGCTTATTTGCTTGTTGAGATCGAGTGCTCAAATTTTACTTCTCTAACAAAGTGACCATCATCGATTTGTGAAATGCCACCTCCCCTTTGATCATTCATGGACTAATGAAAACATAGATAGAGATGTTTTTTATTGTTTGCTGCAGCAAAACAGCCCCTCGAGTTTTGTATTTGTTTTATGTGGCTTTTGTTGTGTGCAGGAGGACTCGCAGTATTTTTGATGTGGTGGTCAGAGTAGTTCAAAGCATACAACATAAGGACATGGAAGCCGGGAGGAGTATAGGGAACTCTGTCCTTCGTTGGCTCGATCCAACGAAACCATCAGCACAAGTTGGTGTCCATAGTGGGAAGCCTCCAATTAGCAGTATCTGCATTTCCAAGTATGCAGCAAGCCGTAGTCAGCTGCTGCGAACAGGGAGGAGTATAGTACGCATCACAGATCAGGTCAAGAGAGGTCGATCCTTCTTTAGTCCCTGGAACATCCCCATGAAAACTTTCCCAACTATAGGCATGATGATGCAGCCTATGAAACCAGCAGGCTTGAATGGCCAGTACAGACATGCTTCTCATTACATTCCCAATTCGTCAGCAACGGGCCATAGTAGAGTTGTTGGCGGAGCTGAAGGTGTTCTCCGCAGGGACATCGCACAGTGGATGCTGCATGCTTGATGAGCCACAACTTCAAAAAAACCTTCCTGTATATGTGATGATCAGTTCCTTTAAACTGTAATGCAAGCTTTTTGAAGATGTTGGATGTCCTGGTGGATTTCCATAGACTGATTTGAACCGTTGACAATAAGGTTTAGAGATACTTTGCAGTCTCTTTGTAGCGTGTATCTTTGAAGTATCTCGAGGTATTTTTGGATGTTCAACCATGGTACTCGGTCTTATCTTACATGATTTCCAGTTCTCACAACTTCAATCGACAATTATATCAAACATATGATTGGACTCGACATGGCAAAGCGCGGGCGTATATCGTATCACAGCTTTCAGAGATTACAACGAAGCAACAATTGAACATACCGTGTGAGCATAACATTTGAAGAAAATATCTTCTTTCTTAAAACATACAGTATTTTGTAATCAATATTATAAAAATACTTTTTCCTGGTATGTTTTCAATCTAAACTAACGTTGAATACTGTTGGTCTTGATACTATTGATTAGGGAGTTGTCACAACTTCGATTCTGTCCCGAAAGCAAAAGTTTGTCCTAATGATCCACGTGGCAGTCGCAAAAGGTGATTGGAGTGGAGGAAGGTGAAAGGTTCGATTGAAACATTCTCGAGAGGTTGCTTGTACGCTCGAGGTGGATTTCACATCGAATCGAGATGATTTGGGCTTCCTCAGGGTGCTGGGCATGCCTCGGCTTCATCGAGAATCAATCCTGTATGAGTGGTTAGCATCAATGAGTTCCCGACCCGACCCCTCCGATAATAAGATTAGCTTTAAAAGGAATAGGAATAGTAGGGTTTTTGTATGTTAAACCCCTCTTCAAGCTTTGGAGGTTGGTTTTTATACTTGAGTAAACGATAGAAGAAGGTTGGTGGCAGATCAAGGTAGACTCGTGCATCCTTTAAGGGTTCATTCATGCCAAGGATAAACTGGTACATCTTCGTGTGGCACATCGTCAATAAAGGACAATTACAAGAGTGTTGTTTATCAGAGCCAACGCCTACTTAGGATAAGTGGACAGCAATTGCTTGTACCAGGTGATCAAAAAAAGAGGAAATAAGTTTTGCCATCAGGGGTTAGTGCTCCCAACGATCGGTATGTGCTTCCTTTCTTGAAACTACGATTAGTCGAGGGTGAAAGATGACTCTACTGCCCTCTGCTAGGAAAGGAAGATATGTCAGTTCTCCCACCTGCGTCTTCGTCTAGGTGATGATGGGTTGTCAGATAGTCACTAGGTCAATGTCAATGTCATCTTACTTCCCATAAAGGATTTTTTTGAACGATATTTTATACCCACAATGAGAGTTTTGCCTAACCCATCTATAGTAACAAACTGAGAGACTACTTTCTATAGGTTTCAACACTTAAAAATATATTAGGATAGATCAATTTTGTTGTATTGGGTTGATAATTAAGATTGATCATATCAAATATCAAATTTACGTTTGAAGGAGGGTTTGAACCTCTAAGAGAAATTTTGCCTCGACGAAGCAGCGAATCCCGAGTTGTATTCCTTCAAGACTAAAAAATAAAAAATTCCTCTTCTAAAGAATAATGCCGAAAAGGATAAATTGTATATATTTATCGAATTGTGTTGATTATAAAAATTGACCATCTCAATATCCAACATGATCGAGAAAATACTCTAATTCGGCCAAATTGATATGAGCTGCGTCAGCACGCAGGACACGGATCAATTAGGCATTGTGGTTCCTTGAGCCGGGTATAATGTACATGCGTCGAAATCTAATATTAACTAAATTTCCTTTTCATCATTTCTGAAAACACATGCACGGAACGGCAAAAGATACGCACGAATCGGCAAAAGATATGCATGAAGCGGCAATAGATCCACGAATCTATTATCGAATATATCCAATCGCGGTCGGTCGACGGAGTGGCCGTCGAATCGTGCCGCCCGGCAATCACGGAGGGCTTCCTTTTATTATTATCCTTTATTTAATTTTGATTCTCTCATCTTACAGAATTAATCGTCTTCCGTACTCGATCGCCAGCTATTCTCACTGGTGACAGCCCGTTTGATTCCTCCCCTCCCTGCGCCCAATTCCGTACATTTAATTTCTCTCGTCTGCTCCCCCGATGCCGGCGGCAGATCCAACGAGATCGGTCGGCCACGCCCCGAAGCACTGAGATGCCGCCGATCCGATCCGGTGAGGAATCAGGCTATATTGGCCGACTGGATTTCCATCATTTCATCCTTCTGCAGCCTTGAAGATCTGATCTTGGTAAGACATCCTCCCCAAAGATCCGATCTTGGCGGCACATCGATAGGATTTGTTTGGGATTTACGCGGACGTCGATCAAAATTGATCGGGAAGACCGAGAAGAGAAGAAGGCGGAGACAGAGATGAACGGCGGCGGTGACGGCGGCGCCGGCGAGGATCCGGTGCAGTTGGACGACGAGCAGCTGGCAGAGCTCCGCGAGATCTTCCGCGCCTTCGACCGAAACAACGACGGCAGCCTCACCCAGCTCGAGCTGGGCTCCCTCCTCCGCTCCCTGGGCCTCAAGCCGAGCACCGACCAACTGGATGCCCTCATCCAGAGGGCCGACACCAACGCCAACGGCCTCGTCGAGTTCTCCGAGTTCGTGGTCCTCGTCTCCCCGGAGCTCGTGGCGGCCAAGTCCCCCTACACCGAGGAGCAACTCCTCCGGCTGTTCAAGATGTTCGACCGCGACGGCGACGGGTACATCACCGCCGCAGAGCTCGTCCACTCCATGGCCAACCTCGGCCACGCCCTCACCGCCACCGAGCTCACCGGCATGATCAAGGAGGCCGACACCGACGGCGACGGGCGCATCAGCTTCCAAGAGTTCTCCCAGGCCATCATCTCCGCAGCCTTCGACAATTCCTGGTCCTGAGTCCATTTCCTCCTTCTTTGGTTGGTACCGATATAAAAAGGTCTCTCCTTCGCCATTTTTCCTCCTCATCCTTAGGTCCTTCTTCTGCTTCTCCTCTGTTTCTGCACGCAACATACTTCACCCGAGTGTGATATGAATGGATACCGGATGAAACCAGTGAGGAGGGAGGTGGATGACATGCTTGTTTCGGCTCGTGTACATAGGGATTCACAAACCCCGTTTTCTGTGCATAAGATCTTGCTAAATTATTGCTTCTTTCATGTAAGAAAACCATGTTTTGTGCGTGTAAAAAAGCCTTTTTTTTTTCTTTTTCTTTTAGAGAGTGATAGATGATTACTGAATCATTCATTGGTCGATCGATATATGCATTCTGGCGTTGGGGCTTCTTAGTTTATGCCTATAATCCAAGAGCATGATCCGAAGCCACCAGAAACGGAGGATACAGTGAAATGCTCTCTGTTGTTTCAGAGCATCTTTCTTGGGCTTCTCATTCAAATCATCATATCAAGAAACAAGAAAATTGTTCTTTGCTGATTGACTTTGTCTGACATAGCCACTGGAAATGGATAAGAAAAGAAGAAGAAAAAGGACTTTGAGATCTCACTGAGCTTTTATCGATTGCCGAGTAACAGGAAGACTATTGCAGATGAGCCCTAAGCTTCTGCGGATGATTGAAATCATCTATATTTTCCACGAAGGTGATTTCCATGGTTTGAGATGAGGAGGAAGGAAGGCATAAAAACAAACTATATGGTATTGGGCGTCGCAGGTTACAGCTAATAATCTTAGCTCTTATCAGTCCAACAGTGGAAAATGTTGCTTCTCAGTCCCAACCCACACTCCATTTCTCAATCCTAATCTACTCCATTTTGATCTTAGATTAGGTTACGCTGACCAAAGCTTTCTTGCCAGGCTAGATGTGTTGGATTGGCTTACGTAGGCATCTTTTGTAGGTGGGCATGATATATCATCTTTATCATTAATATCTTAAATATAAGAAGATTTTAAACTCTCAAGTAGATATTGATATAGTAAATCATCACTATATCGATAGTGAATCAGTGGCCAGCGATGATCTGAAGCTTACGATAGGCTTACACCACTCTTATGTCAATAAAAGCAGCAGAGGACAAGAAAGATTTAGACTGACGAGTCCTTGGTCTACCTAAACCCAACCAAAGCTCACCATCAAGAAACCGCAACCCTGAGGTCCTGTGTGCATCATCCTCACTTTTGCTGTTGGGTCAGGATGCGCCCTAAAAGATCACCTCTCTTTTCTCCACACGCACACACTTCCATCTCCTTCACCAACCTAAAGTTCAACTGCGACTTTGGTTTCAGACCTTTCTTTACGAAGAAGTTTGCTTTCTTTGTTGACAACTTGTCAGATCCCACTGCTCAAGAAAACCTGTGCTCATTACGTGATAGCGGTGGTCTTTAACTTTCTGAATCATGGGTGAAAGCTCATCAATTAATCACCCCATCTCTCACGCTAAAACATGATTAGCAGCTGCTGCTCTTGTTTTGTTGGGAGCCGTGAGATAACCAACACTTGGAACAGCAGAAAGATGTTGTCCAGAACTAAAACCTACTCACATTGCATGTAATTAGCTGCAGCTGCTTGTTATCTTAGCACTGGTTCTTCTCCTCCAACCACTTCGAGTGTGATAGATTGTGACTGCAATTACCAACTCTCGATTATTATGGATTCCGTGAGTTCTCTCCATCCACACAAAAACATTAAACAGGATTAGAAAGTGGATTTTTCAGAACCACCAGTGAAGCATGCAGAATTCTGTTCATTTCCAACTTTTCCATTGGTTCAAGTCATTGTTAGCAGAACTTGCTGCATCTTATCGGTGTCAAGATGTACCTAAGCCTACCTATCTTGATTCTAAATGCATCACGACTTCTCCTTCAGAAGGTCGATAAAGCTTCAAACCTAATGAATCAGTGCTGCCATTAAACTCGGTAGCCCACTTCTGAAGTAATTCAAAGATAGAAGATGCGTCTCCACGCGATCTGTGAAAGGCATTCCCATAGCAAAGCATTTACTGTTCGCAATCGACATCACCCGCCTTTCAACTGTTCATATGGGGTATTCTAATGATGTCGTTTTGGACCAAAGCTATTTTATTGCCAGTACGCTGCATTTCTACTTGTGAGCGAACGTCGCCTTCTCACAAGTAATCTAACTTGGAAACGGGACAAAGGGTTAGCTGAAATGTCAGTGACCTGTAGGTAGAAGCCCTAAAGGGAGTCAAACAACTTGAACTGAAAACATTCACACTGCAGCTATGGCAGGATGTCAAGAGTTTGGCGATGGTGAGGTAAAAGGCCATGAGATGTTGCTTACCCTAACTTGGACTTGTAATGGAGCTCTGAGCTACGAGTGGAGGTCAATCTTCTTTTCTAAGTTTGGGTGGGGCTTTCTATAGTGATCTTGAGCTGACACCGGCGCCGTGTTTCATACTCCTGGTCAAATATTGTTTCCCTGATAGAAAAAGAGCAGCTCAGACATTTGACCAAAAACAAAAGGCTTCCACTATATATGTTCTCGGTTCATCTTTCTGAGGCTGCTCTGAGCATATTGTAGTCGAAGCAGCTGCAATTCATCGGACTAGTTTGTGATGAAATGTACTAAACATATCATCTTTCCGAAAGCATCAAGGTTTCACCTACCAAGCTTTAGAGCTCCTCCACCTTTTCCTTCTGAGAAAAAGTCTCGAAGACTAGTATGGCTGCGCAGTTGAATGCTGCGATGTAGGAATTAGCTCACGTGTGAAGGCTCAAAGAGCGGAGATCTCCAGTCTCCTAATGCTTAAATTAATGTTCTTTTTCCTCTTCTGGTTTTCTATTTGTTGTGATTCTTATGAAGCATTTTGCGTTGCGTAGATTCGCATAGTGTTTCTCCTGAGTTCTTGAAGCATGAATCTAGCAGATGACAGTCCACATTGAATGATAACTAGACACTGCATACTTGATGACAAACAGAGGAACTTAAATCTTCACATTAAGAATTTTATCTGAAACAAATTATAGTAATTAAACAATGATCATAGCAATTATGGCGAGGTCTCTTTCTTGAACGAATCACTAAAGTGGAGAGAAAGCCTGCAATAGCAATTATTCCGTTCTATTCGCTAATGAATCTGTTCCTGCTGCTGCTTTCTTTCCTCTGCCGTGAGAACCCTTAATTTGATCATAGACAGAGTTTTAAGGTTCCTGCTGTGTGCTTTGTTTTGGTCGACCAACCCCCCCGAGAACAGGAGAGCAGGAGATGCGATCGACAAGATGCACAATCTTCCTGTGTCATGTCATTGTCTGCATCACTCCAAATGACGAGATAGTCGGGAAGAAATGGGAGTCGAGGTGACTGAGAAATCATCCGACAGAATCCAGTGACTTAAAGTGCTTGTTTGCGACACTAAACCGACCGCCTGTGGCCTCTTGCCTAACTCCCATCTTCTTCTACTGGGTGAAGGAGACGGTGTGCTCTGTGTACACGATGTAGCTCTTGTTGACAGATGGATAGGAACGGAGTCCAATGTCTCACGTCAATGGCCTTTCATGGATCTTTCTTTACCAGTCAACCCAAAATGTGGGACCCAACTTGGTGATACTCAACTTGTCATCACGGTCACCTCCCTTCCTACCCCCCAAACCCCCCCTCTCTCTCTCTCTCTGTGTATATATATATATAGATATATATATTACACTCTCACTCTTCTTCGCCACGAGGCAAACGTCCTTCACAAAGAGCGAGCGAGAGAGAGAGAGAGGGAGAGAGCGAGATGGGTCGTGGCCGAGCACCTTGCTGTGCGAAGGTTGGGCTGAACAAAGGCTCATGGACGCCGGAGGAGGACCTGAGGTTGATAGCTTACATTCAGAAGCATGGGCACGGAAATTGGCGCGCCCTGCCCAAACTCGCAGGTCTGTTTTCCTCTCTCCCACGTCCATTTCCTCTTCGTATATATATGTATATATCTTAGTGAATTGACATGGACCTTCTCTTTCTTTCTCGGTTTGGTTTGGGAAGGTCTGCTTAGGTGTGGGAAGAGCTGTCGCTTGAGGTGGATTAATTACCTTCGCCCAGATATCAAGCGCGGCAACTTCACCAAGGAAGAAGAAGACACCGTAATAAAGCTGCATGGGCTGTTAGGAAACAAGTAAGACCATGAACTTCCATGCTTGGTGTCTAAGAAACCTCTGATGATGATCGTTACGTAGCAGCTCGAAGTTAGTATCGATCCTCATCTGGCACGGAGACGATGACTTGCTTTGATCTTGTTTAGGTGGTCCAAAATCGCGTCACACCTACCGGGAAGAACTGATAATGAGATAAAGAATGTGTGGAATACGCACTTGAAGAAGCGATTGGCATTCAAAGAGCAGAACAATCCTGAGGAGGCACTCAGCTCATCTTCCTCCAGCACACTCCCCTCCTTTTGCTCCGATCAAGGTGACAACAAGAGCAACGAGGAAGAGGACAATCCATGCTTGCACTCCCACAACTCCTCGCTCGAAGTGATCGAGATCCCCATCGAGCCCGACGTGGACTTGTGGAGCATGCTGGATGAAGAACCGCGCGGTAGCACCATGATCATATCAAGCGCTTCTTCGACAGAACTCTCCGCCATGAATCATGGCGTCGACCAGGAGGTTGTTCCTGACGTGCTCATCGATCCGGATATTTGGAGCATGATCGAGGGCGACGATGCATGCTCGTTGACCTTGGAGGGACTTCAGCGGAGCAATTCCTTGGCGGTGGAAGAGGAGTCAAATAGAGAAGGGAATGACAGTGAGTGGTTGGAGTTCTTGGAGGAGGAGCTCGGCTTAAGGGAAGCTGCGGCCGTGGAGGACCAAGGGAGCCCGGTGAGGGGTGCTGTCGAACAACCGTGTCCCTGGATTGAGAGGGAGGATGGTGACACAGTGTCATGTTCCTTTCACAAGGGGCCATCTTGTCCATCCCGTTCGGATCGTCGTGAGATTGTCTTGATAGATTGACATGGGTTGAAAGTTTGGCTCATTTGCACAACCGAGGGTGTATCTTTTAATCAGATCATGCCCAAGTTTCAGGGACGTTGGACGAATTCCTCCTACCTTCCCTCGACTGAGTCAAACTTGTGGGTGATCAAGTTAGAATTTTGCACTTGCAAAAATGCTGCTGTTATGCAAAGATGCTGCTTTGATTCATCATAGCCACATGTATCTTGAACTTCATATATAGAATATATGCATAAAAAATGCTTCTGTTCTTGCACTATAGATGAACTTCTCATAGACAGATTTTACAGTCAAATCAGAGATCTGAAGGATATCAAATATCAAACCTCTCTGTGTGATCCTACGCTGCATGGGCTGTTTTCTTGCAACTTGTGTTAGTGAAGAAGGATTTATTACCTGATGCAAATACCGTGTCTGCTGCTCGCAGAGGTGGAAGAGTCACCTACCTTGGCAGCTAAATCAAATCTAAAAAAACAGAGAGCAACCAATTCTGATTTCATAAATATTTTTATTTTTTGTTGATTAAGCAAAACTTATTCCCTATGTATTTCAATGAATAATATATTTGCTCAATCTTTTCTAGTCCCAGATACGAGGAGGAGAGAGGCGGGCATAGGCATCGAGAGAAGAGGAGGAAGATTAGGTGATCGTTGATACTGTAAACGCCGTTGCCATGGTTGAAGAGAAGCGATGAAGCAAACACATTATGTTCCTTCTCGAGAGTGACGAGGGCGAGGTAGCAACCGCGGGTGACGACCCACGGTTTCGGCCCATCAACGGCCCATTCAATCGCATACTGGCATATACCTCCACATTTCGTGGCCGACCAAGAAACAGATGGTAACAATGCAAGCGTTTGATTGCAGGAATATTTCCTTAGTAGTTGCAGGTTTGATAGGTGACAACTATATATGCATTTGGTATTTGCAATTTTAATTCAAATAGAATAAACGGAGGAGGCCAATCCTCCTCCGTTTGATTTTTTTTATATTTAAAATGTTGATCTGACGTACCAAACTAATTTATCAAAATTAAAGCTTCAAAGCATCATGCAGCACAATAAATTTTATAAAGACGTTTGACTATTGATAGTGTGCAGCAAGATCGAATTCTGTCTCCCTCGTTTAATTGTTTACTTGAATCGAAATCAAAATCAAACCAATAAATAAATTTGATGAGAATATTGGACTACTGATAGCAAGGAACCAAGATCGTCTCCACGTAAAGAAAAAGTATTTGACACTCACAGAAAAAGAAAAGGTATCCATAGAAACTATGGCACCACGAGCCTTAAAAATTCAAATGATTATTTTCCTTTTCTATCGCACCTCGCATGGAAACAAAAAAATAAATAAATAAACAAATGTGTGGCAACAAGCCCAACGACTTCTTCAACGAATTTACCTGCCATTTCCTGCACAGGGAAGCTTCCATTCTTCTAGATCACCGTGTGTGGTTGGGCATGATAGATTCGCAAGCTTTGTTTCTTATATTGTCCCACCTTACAAGTTTGAATTTTGACCACGATCTCGCCTTCCTTTCCCTTTATATTACTCTTTGCGAGCTTCTCCTTTGACCGCAGTGCCGGACACCTGTGTCTCCCCGATGTGACTCCTCCAGCTCTGACCCCCGTGCCAACGTCTTGTGGCGACTCAAACCATGTCTTGGATCCCAAATTCCAGTGGAATCTTTCGTTGCATGCGATGGAAGATAAAGGAAGGAACAGGATGGGGAAGGGCGGACGGCATCCAAAGCTTCAACCTAAAGGATGTGGTGGTGGGATTCTCTTGCTTGCTCTTTTTCCTTGTGTGGCAGCCGTCGTCGTGAGGAAGACTTCCATCGTCACTCTAAAGCGTCTTTGTGAGGTGGACGCCTTCTTCCCATCGCCTCCTTCCTAAACCACCGCTCCCACCATGGAAAACGTACAAGTAAAAAGGAGGAAGGCTCTCATGCACCCAAGACCTCTTCAACATATCCAGCTACACGTATCCTCACTGCAGTCAACCATCGCGTGCTATCTGACTTGGTCTAACTGACTTCGACAAAGACGAGTTGAATTCATTGGATATTAGCAGAACTATTTTAGAGATTTTGATTGATTGGTCGTGTAAGTACTATTTAGACACAGTTAAAACGAGATCTGAAACTTTCCACGGTATCTTCTAAAACAACAGGTTTGAACCAAATCAACCGGCCAAAATCAAACAACGCGGTTTCCCACGGTTGAAATAAGATCTACATAGCTCATGTCCCAACCCACATTGACCCGCTCGCTCCGTAAGTCCGGAAAAGTCAACGGACATATAGGGTTTACTAATTATGTCAAATAATTGTGTCACATCACTCCCCCATATCAATCTATTAGTATCATTTGAATCCAGTCAACCCTTTCCATAGTCTCTAACATCGACGAGACACTTGTAATGGAGAGACAGCAGGCACCGTTGCTTATTGGTTTAGTTGCCCAACCCGACCTGAAGCACATCACCGAACGAGCCAACCACACCACTATATAATACCACGCCAACGCACGCACAAGATTCCTCGTCGAAAGCACATGTACGAACCGCGATCCGAACCCAACCAAAGCCAAGGACTTCGCGGTCACGTTCCCAAACCCGTCAAACAAAGCAGACCCGCCGGGTACGCAACGTGACTCGGCGCTGCCCAGGAATGACCCGAGCCGCCGGTTCGACACCGAGAACCGCTTGCTGACCCAGTCGAGTCCCACGGCGCACCCGGCGCCACGCTCACCGGCGGTGGTCCAGACTCGTGAAGGAAAGGACAAAAGAAGGGCGCGTGGAACATTGGAAGACCAGGAAACTGGCGGTCACGGGAGTCGGTGACGCCGTCAATCAATCAAGTCCGTCCCGGACCGCCAGCTCATGCTCCCACTGGCAACGCCGCCGCCCTCGCGCCCGAGCCGTGACGCGACAACTCCGAACCGGGCGTCCGCCGAGACCGCACGAAGTGCGATGGCATCACGGAGCGCTGCCGTACGCCACCTGGCCTGCTGCGCCCCCCCCCTGGCGTCGGCGGTTTTCCGACTCGAACTGCCAGTTACCGCGGGGGTCCACCTCAACCGCCCACGGTCTGGGAACAACAACCCGTGGTCTACTCTTCCGATTTTATCAAAATACCCTTGGACATGAAGGGAATTTACGATGGTCTTTTGGAGAAACAGGCAAACGGGTAGTGGTAAATATGTACTTTCGGAGAAACACGGTTCCGTCAGGAATGGCGTTCGGTCGAACCACCAACAACTACCGCTTCCTCTCTTTTTCCATGCGATTTTAATATTATGGAATTAAATTGCTGTTGGGAGCAATAATATTTTACGGGGTAATTGTAAGAAGGTGCCTGCTTTCCTTGTGACCGGTTCTCCGAGAACTCGCCTCTCCCTTTCCGCACTGTTCAGATCCCGTCCGCCCCCGCCTCCTCACCTCGTCTTCTCCGCCAGCCGATAAACCGCCCCCTCATCGCCGGAAAACGTCGCATCTTCCCCGGAGAATCTCCTCCTCCTCGTCCTCGGCGGCGGCCCCCGACCGCATGCTTCGTTCTTCGTTTTCTTCTTGAGGGAGTAAGGGAGGGGGAGTCGAATCCTAGCGTGGCTTCTCTCGGTGCCGTGCTGCGGGAAGGATTGCGGCATTTTTAGGTGGGCTTCTTTGATTCCACGGCGGACGGTAGAGGATCGGTATGAGATGGTAAGACGCGGAGATCTTGGAGTGCTTCGTTCCTTTTCCCTCTTTCAATTGGATAGGAGTTTCTGGATGGCTCGTCGCTTCCTTCTTTTTCTTGTTTTCTTCTCCACGCGGGAATCGTTTGGCTTCTCATTTTTGGTAATATTATCCGAGGAATTATTTCTTTCCTTTTTTGTTGCGGGTTACTGTTAGATTCACCGACTTCCCATCCGCCGCTTTTACCACCGCCTTGGGTTTCTTTCCTTTCCTTTGTTTATTTTGCTTAATTTGACTTCGTCACTGTTTCGTCACTGTGTCCTTTATGCTTGAAAGCAGAATTGTTTACCTCACCTCCTCTAGCTGTTCGCTAATGATTTGGGATTTCCAAATATAGACCGAATTCCTGTAGAGGATGCTGTAAGAGTGGTCGATTTACCGATGTAGACTTCCATGGCTGAACTACGTGTCGACAATTTGACGGCATTGCGCTCAAGCTTGATACTTTAATGTGAGACTTGTAGGATTAGCTCGTGCTTGCGGTATCAGACGGCAATCACGAGGTTTTTCCGACTTTTCTGGCCTTATATGTCATAAATTTTGGGCCTTCTGGCTTTTATCACCGTGGATTGTTACAAGGATGGAATTGGAAAGAAAATGCTCTATTTTGTTTTCAAACTGTTCTTGATGCTTCAGAATAATTTACCTTTTTGGAGATCTAGTACAACCTCGAGTTGTTTCTTGGTCTCGCTCATATTGGAATATATGATATTGCTTTATGCACTCACTGGGACAGAGACAAATTGACCTGCGAATTTTAATGGTGTTTACCTTTGGGACTGTAGTCAATGTCCTTATAGCCTACTTTAGGGTTTCATTTCTTTGATATGTTACTACGACCTTCAACCGGCATGTTGTGGCTTTGTAGAAGCTTTTTTTTACTCAGATTTTTTGGCATATTTTTAGTTTATTACCCCTAATTATGAAAATTCCTCATGCTCAACCTTCCGAGCAGCTTTACTCTGGGTATCATGAACATGGAGTTAATCAAATTGACGCCAAATTTCGGTTTCAAGTATTCTTATCTTGTCGTGTCGGCTGGTTCATCGTAATTAATGGGTTTTTTTTAATTGCAATTATCCTCTGGTAACTTGATACGAAGGTTGTTGATTATAACTTCTTGGCTTGGAGACAGTTTCGTGCTTGATAGATAATTGCCTTTTGGTACCTATAAGAACAAACAAAAGATGTTTAGTCTGGTTTTAACTCCATGTGATTATCTTGTAATTTGTCATTTTTTTCTTATCTTTTAGCAGGTGCAAGGACGGTCGTGCTTGTCTGGGGAAGTTAAAAATGGACTAAAAATCTTGAAGCGCAGAAGACTTCAACAGAAAAAGTCTGGCATTGTACCTGAAGCTATCGATGCGGTCAATACAATGTCCAGAAGTGGAGGGGATGCCTTAAGGATTTCATCATCATGTGGTACTAGGATTCATGGAAATGTCAATGCATTTTCCCATGACAGTGGTTCTGGAAAGGATCCTTTCTCCAAGCACCAAGTGAAAAAGTTTGACATGTCTGACTTACAATGGATAGAAAAAATCCCGGAATGTCCTGTATTTTGTCCTTCCAGGGAGGATTTTGAAAACCCATTAGATTATATTCAACAGATTGCACCTCTTGCTTCAAGATATGGTATGATTATTTTCTTGAATCAATGATAATTTGTGAAGTAACACTGTGCTTGCACCTGCTTTTTTATACAAGGTTGTCCTAAACTGTCATCTGAACGTAATGTAAAATGGTTTAAAAAGCTTGTTCCCATTTGAAAGTCATGTGCCATCCATTCGTTTTTTTGTCTTAAAGTGGTTTCTATGGTGACTTATTACTTTGTTCTCTCTTGATGATTTCTCAATTTGACGAGGAAAAGGGAAAGCCTTCTTTTGATATTCTCTAGATGGCTCAAATTTTTCTCATCAAGGTCTTCTTGATGCAAATGTGCATGAAAGCTGTGATTTTTTCCCCTTATTTTTGTTTTCAAATGTTTCATGATGTAGTCTTTTAAAATTGTAATTTGCAAAATTTTTCATTTAATATCTATACATTTTGCCATGGGTACCAGAAGGCAGTCCTTGTGTTTAGAAAATTTATCACCGAATGACCATGTTATTTTTCATAGAAATTTTCTCTGAGTTTCTATAGACTTATCAATGAAATAAATGCAGCTGGCCCCAATTTATTGGGAACTACTACTTGTTGTAGCTGTTCTATACCAACATGAGTAAATTATAGATGATGAATCAATCTGCATATCCGTATAAACAAAAGCATAATGACAACCTACACTACAATAAATTTGCATATGTTTTAAAATAAAATAATTTTAGATCTTTTTGTGTTGAAGAACAATATTGTCAGCTGTCCCAAATAGCTATAAGCACAATGCACTCAAGCATGCGATAATAGTTATGGGCAAAAGGTTGTTCCCTTTTGCATGAGGACTATTTGTCATGTTGACATGCTTATTTTTCTAGAGTATGATTCCATAAGGTATTGCTATGTGATTGATCGATCCATTTTGAAATGTGTTAGAAGCCAAATTCATTACCAGCTAATTTAGGCTTTTGCCTTATGGATCTGATATGTTAAATGGGATTCATAGGATTCATATCTACCTATTAGGTACTAATGAATGGAAGTATCTAGTTCATGTGATGGATCTATTGTTTATGTAGTACATAAATCACGTCGATCATGAAGTACTTAAGTGCACTTCATGCTTTGATAATGAATGACTTCTTTTTTATCTTCTATGTTAACCTGTCTACATGCTTCAGGCATATGCAAGATTGTTTCCCCTATAAGTGCTTCAGTTCCTGCTGGTGTTGTCTTAACGAAGGAGCAAGCTGGATTTAAGTTTACTACAAGGGTGCAACCTCTTCGTCTTGCTGAGTGGGCTGCAGATGACAAGGTCACCTTTTTCATGAGTGGAAGGTTAGTTATCTAATGGTATTTGATTCTTGAACTTTATATTATGCATATCCTAATGGTCGGTGAGTTTCAGAAAATACACATTTCGGGAATTTGAGAAGATGGGAAACAAGGTATTTTCTCAAAGATATTCAAGTTCTGGATGTCTTCCAGCTAAATTTGTGGAAGAGCAATTTTGGCATGAAATTGCATTTGGCAAGTCAGAGTTTGTTGAGTATGCTTGTGATGTAGATGGAAGTGCATTCTCATTATCACCTAAAGATGAACTTGGACAAAGCAATTGGAACTTGAAGGTGATTATGTTCTGCCCTTTTCTCTCCCTCTGGGGCAAAATCTTATTTCTCAAATATTTGGAGACAGCTGTATGGATCCTTTCCCATCATTTTAAGTCTACTTTTAGCAATACCATCAATGTCTGGTGAACTGGTTTTCACTGCTTTAATCCTGTAAATTTAATCATCAATTTGATTTAATTTAATCATCAATTTAATCCTATACTGTATGTTATTTCTGGATATTTATATGTAAATCAGTGAAATTCTTTGCCTGTTTACCCTAGAATTTTCTGAGCATTTATTCCGTTATTTTATTTGTATGGCACACATTATAATACAAAAGCATTAGTTTGAACTCATCTGAATTTAGAAAATATTATTGATGCACTTGGGTTTTGTTAACCAATTGCACTTTTTAAATTTGTTTTTTATATACAGAGGTTTTCTCGGCTGCCAAAGTCTGTACTACGGCATCTGGTTAATGCAATTCCAGTAAGTATCAAATTCGTCTTTTCTGTCATTTTGATTCTTCTTTATGCTTTTGGTTTTTGAAACTGTTTGCTGGTTCATTGCAGGGAGTAACTGACCCCATGCTCTACATTGGGATGCTTTTTAGTATGTTTGCTTGGCATGTTGAAGATCACTATCTATATAGGTTTTGACTGGAACTTTGATATCTAAACTTGTGTCCTTTATTTGTGTAAGATCAAAGAGTTGACTGATTTATGGTTTGAATTTATCTTTAGCATTAGTTATCATCATTGTGGAGCTTCCAAAACCTGGTATGGAATTCCAGGCCATGCTGCACCAGATTTTGAAAGAGTGGTTCGAAGTCATGTGTATGATTCTGATATTTTGCAAGGCGAAGGAGAGAATGCAGCTTTTGATGTTCTTCTGGAAAAGACCACAATGTTTCCTCCAAATATTCTACTGAAACATGATGTTCCCATTTTCAAAGCTGTACAGAAACCTGGAGAATTTATTATCACCTTTCCTCAAGCTTATCATGCAGGCTTCAGTCATGGTGAGGTGGCTTTGCAGCCCTTTTTTAGTATGGCATTCTCTTTTTTTTCTTTTTGGCATTCATGTACTTCCTTCACTATGTTATCTCATAATGATCTAAGCTTTCTGAAAGCTTTTTTCCTTGTTTGAATCTTTAGGGTTCAATTGTGGTGAAGCAGTGAATTTTGCCATTGGTAATTGGTTCCCAATGGGTGCTGTGGCTAGTCAACGATATGCACTTCTCAATAGGATACCATTGCTCCCTCATGAGGAACTCCTCTGTAAGGAAGCAGTGTCTCTTTCCAAGAGATTATCAAATTCTGACTCTAAAAGTCCTGTCTCTTCAACTGAAGACTTTGTCTCCCAACATTGCATTAAATTTTCTTTTGTGAACTTAATGCGCTTCCAGCATCGTGCTCGTTGGTCACTTATGAAGTTAGGGACTCGTGCATGGCTTAATACCGAGACTGTACTATGTAGTATCTGCAGACGTGACTGCTATGTTTCTCATGTTAAGTGTAATTGCAACAAGGAACCGATCTGTCTCCGCCATGGTATGAAATTAAACTGAAGACAACAATGTGTTTTCCATGTAGGATCTTATTCACTATGATTTGACTTGTTCAATCTTTATTATGTTGTTAAGCTAAACAGCTTAGGAGCTGCCACTGTGGTTCTGATCGTGTTCTATTTATGAGGGGAGATATTTTGAAATTGGAAGCTATATCGCGGGAGTTTGAACAGGACAATGATGTACTAGACGAAGTTCAGAAGCAGGTTCAGCAAGGCAATGATTTTCATCTATGGTCTAGCTTATTCGACAGTGCTGAAAATGATGGTTATGTTCCATATTGTGAGATAAGATTTGAAACAAGCTCTGAAGTTAAAGATTACAATGAGTATGGAACTCTAGAATCTGTGTCTTCTGGACCAGTGTCATCATCTGTCAGGTCAGATGGAGTTCAATTGCATGTAAGGCATTTGGTTGCAGCTTTTATTTCATTCTTTATGTTCATGTATTGGATGTCGACAGATTTATGTTTTTCATGGGAGATTTATTCATTTGCCAATTTTGTGTGCAGGTCTGTGCAAAACCTAATATAGGAACATTATCTTGCACCAACCCACCCAGTTCATGTCAATCTGTAGTTCTAGTTCCTGATGGATGTGCAGCTATTTATCAAGGTGGTTCTACTGATACTTCAGTTATGCAAGAGGATGAATCTGACTCTGAAATATTTAGAGTTAAGCGTAGGTCTGGAATCAAGTTAGAGAAAAGATCTGCCAGTGATGCAGTTGGCTGTAGCCTCCGTGAACAACAGGTTTGTTTATCTTTATAGTTAATGCCTTCTTGCAGTCTTTGATTATCACATGAAATTTTATTTATGAGATAATATATTTTCAATACTGGCTTTGTCAATGAATAGTTTATTTTGCTATTGTTGTCTTGTGTCTCTTGTGTGATGTGTTAGAAGTGGTTTTGAATTGAAGTGTACATTTGTTGCAGCAAAGAACTGCTTTAAGCATAGAAAAACCAAAGGGACAAAGTCCTTAAAGTTTCATGGATAAGATGGGACCATCTACATTGTACCTTTTTTTTCAAAAGGAATTTTTTATTAAACTCCCATTAGGGGATTATCTAGCAAATTGGAGTAGTAGTGATTAAAATGTATGTTGTGTTTCAACATATTAATTTATAGCTCCATTTTCATGGATGCTGACCTTCTTTCATGAATTGTACCTTTGTGTAACTCTCTAGTTACTAGAACGTGCAATCAGACATTAACTGCTTCACATGAAGTAACTAACCAGCATATTTTTGGGATGGATATCATTGTCCAGACCATGGTATGCAATTTCGAATGATACCGCCCGGTACGGGCGGTACATACCGGTCCGAGAGGATACCGGTACGTGGATCGCACGCTACCGGGCGGTATGCGTACCAACCGGCACCGAGGCGTACCGACCGGTACCGATGTGTACCGACCAGTACCGTCCCAAATTTCGACTTTTACCGAGATATACCGATCGGTACGGCCTAGCATGATACCATCGGTATGCCATAGCATACCAACCGTACATATCGGTACATACTGTACCGACCAACTCTCGGTACACCGGTACGGTACGGTATTGCGGACCTTGGTCCAGACATTGTCTGGTTTCTTTTAGGACCACAATATTGGGTCTCTATTAAAAAATGCTTTTAGCATATATGTAAATAGGATTGCAAGAGAGGTTGGCTTTGTCAAAGTTTTTTGCCTATATAGATGTCAGAAATTCTTTGATCTTATCTTCTTTATTGAAAAAGCTGGAAAAAGAGAAGCTCATGGTTGTCCCTGAATACATTAATGAAGGAAGCTATTGTTATTTGTGCCATTGAGAAGTTTACGAGGACTACTATATCTTGTGCAATCAAGATCAAGGATCACATGCACTACCCCCACACACTTGTTAAGGCTGCCACATACTCAGCCTACATGGTATCCACAAGGAAGCATGCTAACATGACACTGGATTGGAGAAAGGCACCACTGGCCAGTTTTCCCATCATACTAGTGCTGTGCTAGCATGCCGCATGCCACTTTTGTGGAGTGTGGCATAAAACTAACTCTTGTGACTCATCTGCTATATCTTTTATCGCACCTTTCGATTTGATAGCATTGGAAACTTCATCTGGTTCCTAATTAATGATTTGACTCTTGTCACACCTTGAAGATAGAAAACTATTTTTTTTTATCTTATTGATTTTTTTTAATTATTTGGTCATAATCTAATGGAATGGTCCTTACATCGTAAAATTGAGTGCTAGTGGTGCAATAGTGTATATGCACAACGTTGAATCATGATGTTTACAACTTCTAGCCTCATTCGAAGGTTGTAATCATAAGGAAGCAAATACTTTGGTGTAAGTGTTTTATATAATCAACATTCGCAAAATGTCATAATGTTCCAAGTATTTGGTGTTCACTAACTAGATCTTTTCCCACTCTTTAGGGAATGATTAAAGATATTAATCCAACATAATCTATTGGATTGGTTGATACTACTTTAATGTAACATAGTATAACAACAATAATAACAATACCCTAAATCCCAACTATTTAGGATCGACGACATGAATCTTTAGCTGCAATTGAGATATGTAAAAAGTCATATATTTAGTTAAGTTCATTATTTAAATCTTTATTTATATTTTTTTTATTAAAATCCTTTTAGGTCTTTCTTTATCTTTCCTCATATCACTAACATTAATTATTTTATATTTTTTTACTATCACATTCAAAAGTCGCCTCAGCATATGATCATATCATCTTAAATGATTTTCTCTCATCTTATCCTCTATCGAAACGATATTTAGTTGTTCATTAATAAAAGTATTTCTTTTTCTATCTTTCCTAATAACTCATCGCATCCATCTCAACATTCTTATCTTGGCAACACAAACCTTTTGTATATATTTTTTCTTAATCACCTAATACTCAAATCCATAAAGTATTGTTAGTCTCACAACTATCTTTTAAAAAAATTCTTTTAATCTCAAAGGTATCTGATGATCACACAAGATTCCTGACTTCCCTCGCTATTTTAACTATCCTGTTTCTACTCTATAAATAATATTTTCGTTGATCTCTCCATCTTATTAAATAATTAATCTAAGATACTTAAAGGGACTTCTTGTTCATTCAATTTAACTATATTCTTTTGTTTATTTCTAGATATACTAAAATTATATTTTATATATTTAGTTTTAGTCCTACTTAATCTAAGACATTTAATTTCTAAGGTTTGCTTCCATAGCTTAAGTTTATAATTAATCCTACTTAGGTTCTCATTAACTAAGACAATATCATCCGCAAATAATAGACACTAGGGAGGTCTATCATGTAAGTGATTAGTAAGTTCATCCATTATCAATATGAAAAAGTCGAGACTTACTGTGGATCCTCGATGTAATCCTATGCTAATAGAAAACTCATGACACACTCCCGATAGTTTTAACACCAGTAGCAATATAATTAGTGAATACAACTTTTTTTTCTAAAAATCCACTGTAATAAATCTCTAGGGACCCTATCATAGGCTTTCTCTAAGTCAATAAAAATTATATTTTAATCTTTTTTCTCTTTATATCTTAATAAATAAATAGTTTTTATGGTTGATCTTCAAGGCATAAAACCAAATTGATTTTTAGAAATATTTCTTTCAAGATTTATCCTACTTTTGATAACTCTTTCCTTTTATAATATGGCCCATGATCTTAATTCATCGATAATTTAAAAAATTTTGTATGTCACTCTTATTTTTGTAAATTGGCATTAATTTTTTTTTCTTTATTCATCAGGTATTCTTTCGAGTCTTATGATTTTGTTAAATAAGCTAGTTAATTAAGCTACTCCTTTATCTCCTAAATTTTTCTAAACCTCAATAGAGATACTATAAGGCCCCACACTTTTAGCTATTTTCATCTTCTTTAATGCGTCTTTTATTTCATTAACTCTAATTTACCGAATAAATCTATGATTATTAAATCTACAACTATTATGTATCATTAAATCTAAGTCTTATGTAGAATATTCATCAAATACTTTATAAAAATATTTTTTTCATCTTTCCTTAGTCTCATTATCATTAACAAGTATTTTTTAATCTTCGTCTTTAATGTATCTAATATAACCTAAATAATTATACATTTTTTCCCTAGCTTTAGTAATTTGATATATATCTTTTTGATCGTCTTAAGTACCTATTTTATTATAAAAATTATCATAAACTTTAGATCCTATCAGATTCATAGCTTTTTTAGTCTCTATTTAGATTCTTTATATCTTTTAAATTTTTTTCTCATTTTTATAATTTGCCCAATCTTTAAAACATGATCTTGTAATAAAAATATTTTTTGAACTTTTTTACACCACCACCCAGCTCTCTCTTAAGGCCACACCTCTACTTTTAGTTTCATTGAGAATCACTTTTGTTAAACTCCTAATATTATTGCCCACCGTAGTTTTTATAATATTAATATTATACTCATCTAAATTCCAAGTCGCCCCCCCTTTTCATCTTATTCTTAAAAGTGTTTTTATTATAATCTTTAAAATTTCACATGTAGTTCTAGTAATTTTTTCTACTATCTTTTCTTCTTTCATTTTCTACACTAAATATCTAATATGATCAATCTATGTTGATTCGTCAAACTTTCGTTAGGTATAATGTAACATTGTACTATTTTTTAAATGAATAAAATAATAAAAATAAATTGATATCTATGGATATCAATCTATAAGTTTTGATACCAAAACTTGATTGAACCAGCAAATACCAATTGGTACACATTGACCTGTCCGATATTCAAAACATTGTCTTTAGGTAAATCAAGGTTCTTTTAGGTCTTTCTCCACCTCTTCTCACATTACTAATCCTAATTAACATCTATAAATCTTATTTCAACATATTTACATCACCTTAAGTGATATTTTTATCCTTTGTTGGCACTATTTTAAGTGTTTGTGAAAGAAAACATTTCTTCTCACATTCATCTCAATATTTTTTGTCTCAGTTTCTTTTTTTGTATGTATTGTTTCTTATTGCTTAACGCCCACCAAATAGAGCATAACTTCTTTGCAACTATTTTTTTGTTCTTTTGACTTGAAAGAAAAATGATGATTAAGCAAAAATTATTCGCTGTAACGACCTGCTTATATTTATGAACAATGCTTCAATTTAACCTCTTCTTTCTGATGAACAAGTTATCCAAGTCTTTTATTCACAAGAACTTGTCATTTGTCCATCTTGATTACACTCTCAATTCTTTTCTTAGCATCATGTTAATTGTATTAACTTAAATCTAAATTATTTAGTTTTTAGCATATCTTTATAATTCAAGTTTAAAATTTAACTAAATTTTCATCAAGCAAAAAAAAAAAAAACATCAGCCAATGACAGACACTATAGATGTCTATATTACACACTCATTTTATATTACTCTTGAATCTTGAAACTAAAATGGATTGAACTTGTGATTCCACCAAGGTTTTAAGATAATTAGTTTGTTATGTACCTCTTTTGAAATTCATTTTTATGTTGTCCAGCATATTCTTATCATGAGCATCATCTCTGAAAATCTCCGTCCCCATTTATGGCCTTCTGCACATGCTTGATGGAATCTCGAGTGTTTTTCCTGAATTTAAGCTGATTCAATGTGGTGGTTGCAGCAGCACTATATTGTGCACTGGCTTGTCTGATTTGCCTAGATTTTAGATAAACAGTAACTTCAGTGAATAAATGCACTTTATGTGGTTAAGTTCTGGCTTCGAACTTTATTCGAATTGCTTATTCCTGTTGTGTGCTACATTGAATTTCTTTGCATTTGGTTAATTGTTTCGCTTAGCACTCGTTTGTTTTTTTTTTTTTCTTCACATTGAATTTCCGTTTGGTTAATTGTTTCACTTAGCACTCGTTTGTTTGTTTTTTTTTTTTTCTTCACATTGAATTTCTTTGTTTTATTTATTAACTACCGTGGTCTACATTGTGATTTTTATTGATAGGGGTTAAAACGGTTGAAGAAGGTCCATCCAGGAAGGCATCTGCATGTGGCACCATCAGTCTCTAATCTTTCCATGGCAGATCATTCTGCTCCAGTCGGTCATTTTGTTGAGAACCTTGAACCTGCTTTTGGCAGGAGCTCTAAAGGAATGGTACCAAAATCCTTCAAAATCAGACGGGAAGTCTTTGTTGGTGATGTTACTAAACGAAAAGTGAATCAGAACAAAGGGGATGGTCTTCAATCCAACTCGTTGGACATCATCAGAAATTCGCCGTCCATCGAACTTGGGACAAAACGCTTAAAAGTTAGAGGGCCTTCTTTTCCTAGTGGTTCAGTTGCACGAGATGATTCCGGCAGTAGATTTCCAGGGGGCAAATATACTAGTTGGCATGCCTTATAAAAGCATGCTGTGACGGGCGGATGCTAACTTCAGAATTTAATTGGTCTCTGATAATAGAAAGCAACGTTGGACTAATCACAGTTATCAATTAACAAGATGAGTTAGAACAGGTCAACTCACCCAATTGATTCTTTGTGTAGGCCTCCAAATGAGGTGCTGGCACGACTTGATTCTTCTCGACCACATTTCTTATTCTCTAATGCTGAGCAACAGTAGAATTTGTATCATACTAGTTGTATATTGGTGGATCATTTCTTCTCGGGTACTATTCCACTGTCAGGAATGATCATTCTGCTAAGTTTCTGATTTACTTTGTTCTTCACATGATTCAGTTCTTACATTTGGCACTTGAATAAGTTGCACACGAACTTGTGCATGTGGTTTGAACATTTTGTCTTTTCGGCCGACAAGAGTTATATTCATGTGATTGAATTTTTTTTGTTTTTTGTTTTGTCCCTGAAGCCAGCAGAGAGAGTTGCCTGCTTGTATTGTCACTCGTAGATGCCCAGTTCCGATTATAATTGACTGTGAATGGGGTAAGAGCGCGTAGGCATCGTAAGAAAAGCTTGTTCAAGCATCGTCTTCAAAATATTCGACTTAGATTTGATTGACCAAAGTATTCAATCATGGTGTCTTTATTCCTCGCCATAAACCCAACAGGTGAATTCTCGATGTTTTCATTTGTAATACTGATCTATGCTGTGTTCTTCTTCCTTTGCAGATTTGATTCATGGAAGAGAGGCCAGGGAAGGATAAAGGAGAATAGATTTGTTCCGTGAACTATTTTATTCACTCTGCTGGCCCAATTGCCACATCTGGAACTCCTCAAGAATTTAGGTATGACAATTCTACGGCCGTCACAATAGTTGGATGTGGTTTCCGTGCTTTCAGATAGAACAATTAAAGCTCTGATGCAGACATCAAGACTCGCATATTAAGGTCATCATGGCGAAGAATCAGATCGTGTCATATGGGCCCCAAAGAATCCGTATGATGACGGGTCTCGAACGTAATCGCACCCAAGTAATTGGAAGAAGCTGTCTCCGTTAACGGGACTGGCGAGGCACGTACGTTCTTGCCTTTCTCCTTCTCTTTTCATTCTTTCTGGGATAAAAGTCGCAGGATTCTATTGCCGGTGATGCATATTCGAGCAGAACTAAGAATCCAATCTACCTCATCCCAGAGCGCAGATACGGATTGGAAAATACCAATTTGACGCTACCTTCCCCGCACTACAGAGAATATGCTAAGAGCCATCTCCACCCGAGCTCTTCTCGTGTTGCTTTGCCCGTGGCTAAGGAAGCAGAACTCCGAAGTGCGAGCACAGATCTGGATGATGTAGCGTTTCTCTTTTGTGTTTTCTTTCTGTTGTTTCTTCTCTATCGATGTTTTAGGCCTACCACCTTCAGAATTATTTTCCAACAGGGCATGTTTGGAGAGGATGATCAAAGCAGTATAACGTATGCTTTAGTATGTCTCCAATCTATAAACTAATTAAAAGGGATGCCGACTTCTCATCTCGATTACCAAAGCCTTGGGGTGTAGTGTTTCTCTCGGGCTCCGCTAAATATATCGTCCACAAGACACACATCAGAAGCAATGAATTGGCCCTGCTTCTCGAGCGCTCATAATTCTTCCTCAATCCTCCCTACTTACCTCTTCTTATACGTGCATATGTGCAACTGCATCATCTCGCCATGAGGGTTGGCACGCACTGGTGGTCGACTCCACCGAAAAGAATCGCCATTCATGGCGCACACAGTCTCGTTTTTGGAGCAAAATCGCCAAGAGCACAACCCTGTGCTGAGAAAACCGGGACAACTTGGTGGGTGGGGGAATCTTGAGGTTCTCGGAAGCCCAATGTTTTGGTGTGTATAAAACTAAAATGCACGATGTGGTAGACAGAGGAATGGGAGTGCATTAATATCAGATGTGACAGAACAAATTAATTCCGGGAGGCATTATCTTATCCCACGCCGTTCCACTGAAATAGTCACGTCTCTGATTCATGGCTTCTCATGTGAGAGCATATGAGGTAGCGCAAACATCAAACAAGTCCACCAACAAGACAAGGGCATTTAAAGCTCTGGGTCATCTCTCTCTGAGCAGCACACTCTCTCACGTCTATTTGGTACGTGCTGTTGCTGTCTTTCGATCCACATGCATGATATGATCTCTCTTTCCCCATGTCAAGATGAAAACACCACCACCACCACCATAATAAAAACAATCCCATCTCTTCCTGTCACACATCAGCGCTCTCTCTGTCCGTCTCGCCACTGTGTTCACAGTGTCGAAGCTAGCTAGGGTTTGAGAAGGAAAGAAGGGAGATAGAGACAGAACGGAGGAAAGAAGGGATGCAGTGTTAATGGCTCGACTGCAGGAATAGTCATCGAGGGAAAGCAGCCAAGTCGGCACAGGAAAATGAACAGGTGAGTACAGATAACATGGACATGACTCGGCGCTGTCACTCCGCGTGGATGCCATGTATTGCGAGGAAGGGAGGAGTCGGAGCACAGTATGCCATCTGCGTAGGCGCTGGACGACCCATACGCGTCTCCTTACATTGTCTTCAAGTACGAGTGACATGATTCCATCCGCATCACATGTACTGTTGGACCCTCTTTATGATTCACACACTCATTGCATCATCCATCCCCCACTCTCTCCTCGCTGTTTCATGCCCATCCTCGCACCGGGAGGGCATCGTGTATCATACGGTCGGTGTGCTGCCCGCCATTGTGGGTTTCCAGGAGAGGCAAGTCACAGTCGTATGCATGGAGAGGTCCATGAAGAAGAACCCACCCGACGGGAAGCCCATCGCATTCCCATTTGATGGAGTGGATGGACCTAAAGATCCTCATGCACACGAGCGCACCTCTCACACGCACGCCTCCCTCTCCTATCCTCTGTAAAGCTATCAAGAATCCCACAACTTTCACCTCGCACCATACGGTCCTTTTACAACTCATCTCTCCCCACCTTTGATCGCGACTCCTGTAGAAGTTATCGCTTCCCCCAGCAGACACGGATTCATGTGTGCTCACGCTCTCGCATCATTCGGCAGCAAACCTGTATATAAGTAGTGCTGCTACCGGGTAGAGAAGGAGAAGGATAAGATCCAGAGGGAGGGAGGCGGAGGGGGCAGGAAGAAAACTAACATGGAGCTTTTCCCGGCACAGCCTGACCTGTCGCTGCAAATTAGTCCTCCTAATAGCAAGCCCACACCGAGCTGGAGCAGGACGAGTGATGAGAATCTTGACTTAGGGTTTTGCTGGAGAGCTGTAGACTCCTCCGACAAAAGCGACACCGCTCCATCCCTGGCCAAGGCTGACAACGCCGGCTTTGAGTCCTCCTTAGCCAACCAAAGTGCCTCGGAGAACCACGGCGCCAACAGAGGCCACTACCACCACCACCACCTCCACTTCCATCAACACCACCCGGTGCTTCACCAAGGATACCGCCAGGATCTCGGTCTGCTAATGCCGATAAGGGGAATTCCCGTGTACCACAACCCTCCTGCAGCCTTCCACTTCCTCGAGAACCAACCGCAGCAACACCGCCACCACCAGCCACATTCATGTGACTCGGCGGCGCAGGGATTGTCGAGGCCGACCTCGAGATTCTTGCCGCGCTTCCCTGCGAAGCGAAGCATGAGAGCCCCAAGAATGCGGTGGACGACCACGCTCCACGCCCGCTTCGTCCATGCGGTGGAGCTTCTGGGAGGCCATGAAAGTGCGTAAGATGTGGATCCTTCTCTTCTTTCTCCCTTGCAGGCATGATTCGCTGCCGCGTACTGAAATCATTGCTTTGCTGTGCCGCTTGGATGAAAGGAGCAACGCCCAAGTCAGTTCTTGAGCTCATGGACGTCAAAGATCTCACCTTGGCTCATGTGAAGTCTCACCTACAGGTACCGAGATTACTTTCGACACTGGTCTCCGATGGCCATAGGACACCATACTGTTTCAGCTTTGCTGGATTTCTCCTCTTCTTCTGTTTGATGCCAACTACTTCCCAGTTTATTCTCCCTGCTGTAAGAAATGAAGTTCTGCGAGCTTCTAGCTTATTGATCATAGAGACAAAAACACAAAATTCCTTCTCAAATCAAGCCCAAATCTTTAATGATACATACTAAAAGTACCGCCACCGGTTCCTTACCATTTATTTTGTGGAGCTGTTTTTGGTACATGGTAATAAGTGCTCCACATCAAGTATTGGATATGCCCTAAATCATCCGATACTGTGTTGATCGTAGAAGTGTCTTGCTGACTCTTCTGAAGCTTTTTGTGTGTGTCACTGCAGATGTATCGGACCGTGAAGACGACCGATCGACAAGCGGCTTCCTCTGGTATCGCAGGTTTTCCTCCCTTTCTTTGGGTTCCAATTTGCTTCTTATTTCAGTCAGTATAATGCATCAAGATGTGGCTTAAATTCTCGAGCTCATATTTCCCTTGTCCCAGGGCAAAATGAACCTATAGAGATTTCTGATGACAACTTGCCTGAGATCCAGGGAACAGAAGCTTCCAGTCAACCAGCAAGGTCTACTGAAGATATGGGCACAAATGATTATGGCTTCTGGAGCAATGCTTCCAGGTGATGACACGCTTCATCTGGTTTATTTCTGTTCAATTTCTTTACTGCAAAAAAAATTTTGTGGTCAGAGATGTATGCTTAGTCTTCGTATTCAGCAAAAATGAAGAGGAAGGTTCTCTGGAGGCAATGAATTCTTTATAGCATAAATAAGAACATCAGCAAATTCTTATGTCAATATGCAGCAATTATATCCAATGAAATGAAGACTTTTCTTCTTTTATTTTGAAAAGAAAAGAGGCACCACATCGCCACCTGATTTCATTGACCAAAGCAAGCAAAGAGTCTCCAGTGTCCACAGAACTACATGCTCTATGCATCTGGAGATCTCAGATCTTACACTAAACTATCACACACTCAAAACATATGTATGCATTTCGATAGCTGCATTCGGTCTTCCTCTATGCTCTTTCCTCTGAACTACCAGCCCTATATGAAATAGATCGGAAATAGGTATTTTACAGCAAATTTACACTGAAAGAACAAAGAGAATATTATATGATGGTTGAATGAACATGTGCCTTCAAAAGTATGAATGCCACCAGAATAACATAATAAAAAATCTTGCCACTACAGTGCCAAGATCCAATGATCTATCTACTTTAGGCAGGCAAAGCTACAAGTTCTCTTCATTTCTCTCTTTATCTATAATATTGGTCTCCATCCAAGTGCTCACAAAAAGCAGTAAAAGACCACAACTTTGTTCCATCTGCCTAGGAACAGGTGAACATCGAACCCCATAATGGTCTAATGATCTTCTTGAGTAGCTTGAAGGACCAAAGAGATTGCTTACCCGCCCCCAAATTCAAGAAGCACACCCCAACTTTCTTTAGGAGATTTGTGTATCTAAGCCTACCAACTTCATATTCTTTCTTTTCTCCATGAGGTTGCATTCTTGGTGCTAAAGCTAAGCCTGGTGAAACTTCACTGCACTTTGTCTTAATGGGTAGTGGGCACCACATGGGGGGGGTTCAACTTTAGTTCAATGCGCAAAGCTGAGAAAAGCAAGCGATTCACACCAAGCAAATAGTGAAAGACAACTTTCTTTCCTTGAATTATCTTGCAATGGACTACTAGTGATGCGGAAATCTTGTGTGGTGATGGGTTTTTGGGCAGCAGGGGAGGCTGCTTCCTCGATAGACCGAGCGATTCCACCGCGTGGAGCGTAAATCCTTTCGAGGTCACTACTTGATCCCATCATTTTACATGACAAGCAGCCTTCGCTTCCTTGAGAAAACTAAGATGGCGACTGAAAAGAATGGCATCCACTTTTTTTGCCTGCGCAGGACATGCAATCAAAAGGACCCGAGATGGTGCCCGACGTGAACTCGTCAAGCTTCTCAGAGAGGAACACGGACAAGCCCAATCTTGAGTTTACCTTGGGAAGGCCACATTGCATCTAGAGTTGTCATCCGGCAAGACATCGTATGACCAGATGTGATCACATGAAATCAGGTACCACCCATGCGACCAAGATCATATCAAAGGAAAGAGAGAAAGACAAGGAGACCATTGAGTCAGCAAAGCAGGGAAAAGGGGACATTAGTGTGTGTGGGGCGAGTAGGAGCTTTTCAAAGCTGAAAGAGGAGGTCCAGAGGCCATGCTCCACTTGGACATCGGATGGGTCTACTGATACAAGCTGTCAAGGCTGAGAAGAAGAAGAAGAGTCTCTCTTTTTTCTTAGAACTGTCATAAAAGCAAGAAAGGATTGGGTTACTTCATTCGCTTGCACATGCACGAGTTTGCTTTTATAGTTCCCCGACAAAGTGCAAAGTGAAAGGTTATTATGCTCTAAATTGTTGTCAGCACATATATTTGTGGAATAAGAACTCCCTACGCGCAATATCTTCTTCCTTTCCTCCTCGTATAAGCTAATTTCTTTTGAGACCGAAACTTGCTTTCCTAATTCCAATTTGTTTGGCCATAGTCCATTTTATTTCCTATTCTCTGGTACTTGATGATAGTAATCTAAAACCGATGCTCACTTAAAATAATACTGATAACTTGACATCTCATTCGATAACATGAGTTTGTAAATCCTACCTAGAAGCTATTTGGCATTCCTTTTGTTCAGCAAATGTTCTTCATCAAGATTAATTTGTTTGCTAAATGAGCACACTATCAGTCAATGATCAATCACAACAGCTCGGTTTTCTTCTTGTTTCTTCCTAGAAATGCCATATCACCGAAACATAATGCCAGGTTACATTCCAGTGAGACACATTGAATGAATGTATCTGCAAAGGCAAGGATCAAAGGTTGCAGAGCTGGAGATTGAAGGCAGATCAGAGCCTAGTAATGGAGTCTAGCAATCAACTTGCACCTATCATTATGTTGCATGCTTTGGGACTTCATTTGGTCTTTATCTTTTAACCTTGTGTGCATTGGCTCAATTCCTCTTAACCCACTTGTGGTTTGCTTTGAGATGCTAAGAACACCTAAAGCATCTTTCATCAAACAGAATGTTATTCCTCCACCATTCTGTACTAAACTTCAGATCATATATATGGATGGATGTAGTGCGGAGTAGCACATACGTGGTTGGAAGAAATGTCGCATGTGTGGCCCATGCACTTTCCTTTTCCATGTTTTGTGACTAAATACGTCATGTGTTGATGTTTATATTGTATGGCGCATACGATGTCAGACTCATAAACAATCTGCATTTGTCGTAAATATAAGAAAATAGGGCGTGTCATCTCTTATCCAACAACATTATTTTTCTTTTAAGCTAAGATAGGAGGAAGCTTCCATAAAGAAGAAAAATTAGAGAGAGTCTTTCTTCCGTAGTTGGATTGATAAGCATTTTTGAAGTTCCAACGAGAACAAAGAATCTGAGTACGAGAAGGAGTTCTCGTGAAGAAAGGAAACTCTAAAAATTAATGTTTGATTATTCTATAAATATTCCAGATATCTTTAGGTTTTGATACGAAAGGGAGGAGAAGTAGTTTGTGATCCTCTTCCCTTGAGAGTGTGATGCTGTTTAGGAATCTAGAGAGGGTGAGAGGATATCCAAGTGCTTAGGTGGGAAAATTTGATCTTGCGATTAATCTCACATGATGAATAATTTAACTTTTGTCCATGAATGTAATTAGAAAGTTATCGATTTTTTTGATAGATGTGTTCTTGATTGTAAACCTTGAAGTATTTTCTCTTTTTGATTTTTGGATCCTCCTCGCACTCCCCGTCACATCCTACCGTGAAGGTTGTATTCAGCAGGACCCAGATGTCATCGTGTATCCAAATTCGACGCTCGATGACATCAACCAAGATCTCGAGTAGAATTAAAGATTCATGGAGGACTGCAAGAGGCATTTAGGGTTCTTCACGAAAACGAAAACAAAAGAAAAGACAGGTAATTGGTGAATGATGCCTTGCCATCTCGTCTGCTGCATCGACTTGGCTGTCGCTCCGGAGAAAGAAAGCGACTTTATGTATGCTGACAAACCTGCATGTCGTGGAAGTGAACGACGACGTCAGATCCTGTCCATGGCAGCAGCCGCTTCACATATATCAGATCAGATGTCTTCGCTCGCCTGTTTGGAACTGACAACCCCTTTCATGCACGCCTCTCCCGCTCTCTCTCTCTCTCTCTGTCTCTGTGTTGTAGCTTTAGCCTCCCATACAGCTTTTACATACACACAGGGGAGCATCAGGCGCACATCCAACCTTTTGATCTTTTGCTTTCCTTCCACATGGGCCCGTTCGAGCATGTCCTCTTGCTGGTCGAGTCAAAATGATCAAAGGTATCGTATGGAGAAAGAGGGAGGAAGAGAAAAGAAGGGATGACAAAGGTTGCGTACTTGAGTTGTGATTGGTATGGAGTGGGTTGTGCGTTTCTCTCTCCATTAGTATTTCTGCAGCAAGACAGGTACAAGACTGGCATATATTCCAAGACGGGATTCATTTTATGACAACGTTTTCTCCTTCGAATAGTTATACGTTTGGAGGAGAGCGAGGTGACAAAGGCAAAGACTGAGAGAGAGAAAACGATGTGGCATATAATACGAGTAAAAGGCCAGTGAGGATGGTCAAGGGAATGTAGAGGTATCAATAGGTTACCATCACGCTGAATTGACTTGACGTAGCCTGCAAGCTGGTGGAGGGCCTGAAAGGATCATTTGTGGGAGCTCAAATCCCCCACAAAATGAAGAACACGTCTACATTTGAGTTGTGTGGTTTCATTCCTTGGCAGTCATGATGGTAGGGTTTAGGTGGGGAACGGAGAACATAAGAGAGTTTCCATTGTAATGGGATTTGGAGAGGAGCGAGGTCTACAGATAACATATACGCAAAAGCAGTCAGACACAGATTGTATACATATCATATAAATGGAGAGATACTGCGTCTGGGTAGCAATTTGGAGGTTTGCTGGGAAGTCAGCTACGTACATGTAGCAGATTGCAATAAATTGATTGGAAACGGTGGCAGCAATGCTGCATCTCTGCCTCCCTCCCTGATCATATGAGTCCAATTATGCGAGAATCACGGGGGAGTTCAAAACGGTGTCATCGTCCTCTCTCTCTCTCTCTCTCTCTCTCTCTCTCTCTCTCTCACACACACACACACACATCGAGCAGGCGCAGCAGCAGCAGCTGCAGCAGAAAACGATAACATGGGAAGATGCAAGCTCTCATTCGCTCGGTTCCGAAACGGTCACCCCAAATCAATGCATCACACTGCCACCGAACAGTAACACCTGCAAAGTTTTACACATACATATAGACTTCTATGTCACGAGAAGCGAGGAAGAGAAAGGAAGGCAAGGAAGGATAAGAGGAGGAAAGAGGGGGGGGTTGGAAATAAATGATAAGGCACTCGATTGCATTATGATTGGCAGATGAATGGGCAGGGTGAGGGAGACAGGCAGGCGTGGGCGGGTGTCGTCCCATCACATCGGCGAGCAGGACGGAGGGGGGTGGTAGCTCGGGCTTCGCAGCCTGCGATGGCGACGCGACCACCCACTCCTTGTCCGCCCCGCATTCAAGGCCCTGTCTCACGCGTACATGCACGCACACTCACCCACACTCCTCTTTTCCCATTTCATTTTTTTTTTCTTCTGCTTATTCTTCCTCTTTACTCTTCCCTCTGGTCCCCGCCCTTTCTTTTCTTCTCTCTCTTCTCCGCTCGTTCTTCCTTGCTGAAAGTTAGAATAAGTACGACAGCAACCGGGCGAGGAATTTGATTCACGTATACATGATTCACCCGCTGGTTTGCATTTAATGTAGGTAGGGCTGGCTCTGTACGGCGGGGTTCACATGAGGATCCAGATTTGACCATACTGTGGTCTTGCATTCTGTGCAGATGGCTCCTCGGTGAAGACGTAAAGGATCTACAGATTGAGATAGCAAAAGCTTGCCTGCGTTAGGAACGTGATCATTTAGCACTGACGTGAATATAATTCTCCCACTTACCTGCTTGCTGTGACAGTTGACAGTCTCCATACCAAAGACACCACAAATTTGGGCGAACAAGGCAGCTCATTGTTACGAGATGAAAATTTTCGGAGGCTTGTCATGCAAAAGAGAAGGTGCCATTTCACATAGAAATCATACGCTGGTAGGCCAAAAAGACTCCCAGTTTACAATTTACATCAAACGAGCCAAATGATACAACAGAGACGGGCATTACTAACTTGCAAAACAGTACACAGCTTGAAACAAGTTTCTTATATCATCAACCTACCGAAAGATGTGAGTGCTAAAACCAGCAAACTTCAACCGTGAGTGAGACTTGCAAGACCACACACAGACAGCTCCATGCTTCCGCCGCGTCAAGACTTAGTTTTGCAAGTTACGATACCAGGATTTTGGTGGCTCGTGTCTCGCCATAGGTGGTAACTGCAAGAGAACAACAGAACCAAGGAGTTACTACAGCATGCAAAAGACTCCTCCATCCCATACTCTAACACTCTAATCAAATGGTGATGACTTCATGAGAAGATAGCAATACGATGACTCAGAAAAAAATAAAAAAATACTGTCGATGAGCAACTTTAGTGAGAGACGTCATTTGAGATACTGACAACCGTGGTGGTTGCTTTAGTAAATACTCCTAGTGAGCAACTTTGGAGAAGTTGCTTTCGATATTGACAATCATGGCTGCTCCTTTATTAAAAACTGCTAATGAGCAAACTTTAGTTAAAGACGTCGTAAGATATCGACAGCCTGCTTTACTGACTTATAAAAACTTGCTCGTATCTGTATATGAGAACACGAAGAAGATAGGATGCCTAGACCTTTGATACCCTTGGTAACAAATCATCTGCAATAAAAGACTCAAACAAAATAGGAAATCAGATTTACTAATTGTGATGTCAGCTGATGATTGTTAAGAAAAGTAAGCTGATTTACTAGTTGTATTGTGGAGAAATTATCGAGCCGAAACACTGAAAGAGCAGGATATGCATGGAGTTGAAATCTATAAAAAAAATTATACAACGCATAAGGTAGCTCGGCTGACACAACGAGACACTGCAGATGGACTAAGCATCGTGTACAAGTAGGAAACTAACACTTCACTCTACTTGCTATATCTGAAATGTATATGTGCTTGTCAGTCAACAAATAATCAAGAAAAAAAAGCCCAAAAATAGAGTTTAAAGTTGATTCTGGATGAAAGCGTCACCACAAGTGAGAAAATTCAACCCTTGGTGATAAAGTGTCACATCCCAGATTTATAAAATATAATAATTCATTATTTTATTATTCATAATTTACAAAATACACTCCCTTTTATTTTTCTTTTTCATCCTTGAATTTAATTTCTTGTCTTTACAATAATAAATATTCTATTAATTAGAAAAAGGATCACATCTTCTTGGTAAGGTCACAAGTATCTTCCACCCAAGCTTAAGATCTATTATAAAGTTATATATTACTCTGAAAATAAATATAAGATAAAAACATATTAGCAACTACACATGCCGGTAGGAATCTCGAAAAAATTATAAAAATAATCTTCAATATCCGTAAAACAAATGTTAATAATTTAGTAAGAAATAATAACATATCTATTCATCATAAAACTTATGCATCAGAAAAATAATGATAATTTATTACGTAATAAGCAAAATCATGCATCAACCACATGCAACACATACAAGATAACTAAGTAACAAAGGCGTACATCACACCCGATGGTGCACTCTCCCAATAGCGGATGGAGAGGCATACTCCACGGGATAGATTCCTCCCAACAGCAGATGGAGATAATCCATATCGCACTCTCAACAGCAAATGAAGTTGTATCCCTCACCTGCCCAAGTGGGAACACGTCCCTCCCAACAGCGGATGGAGGAACCGTTTAACCATTACGTATGACGGTCCACTAATACCTGAAAGGAATCGCCATATCTGCCCTCGGTAGGGATACATAAACATTCATAATCATTTATTTACATACATTCATTCATTCATTTATACATACATCCAAGAAATAATATGATCAAATATTAGAAAAGACCATGTTTTATGTACGATCTACTAGACTATGTCCATTGGTGGCTCCACACTGTGATGGACCCGTAGCTCCTTTCACAAGTTGCACTTTTAATATGGACCATTAGCTTAGTTACATCTGCTACATGGTAACAATCATCTCAATATCATAAACTTAAGAAAAGTAGAAAACCAATAATCATTTTCAAATGAGATCTTCAAATAAAACCTTTAAATTCATCAAATCATAAAGGTTTAAAATATCAATATCTCAATAGTCCTTAATCAACCAAAACTCTAATTGAAATATCTCAAGTGACTTAAACTAAATTCAATTCAATTATGACCTAACAGAACTAATCTCAAATCCTTATAGAACCGGTCTGGAATCACCCTAGACTGGTCTAATTTAGATTTGGTTGATCTCAATTAGGTCAAGTAGGTTTGAAATAGTTAAGTTAGTCTAGAATCACCATAAACTGACTTTAACCGATCAAGCCTGTCTGATTTAGTCAATTAATGAGCTCAAACCAATAAAGGAAAAGGAAATTGGACTATATCATATAGTGCTAGCCCAAACTGAACCAACCCACCTGAGTCTCAAACGGGTCACATGCACTGCACATGCCTATCCCAAGTAATAGGTTAAGTTGAGGTACAATAGGCTAGATGGAGTGATGATGTGTCTAACGCTAATCACATCGCTGGGCAGGCTTAACTTCATGGACTAGGCCAAGCCTTACTCATAAGTTGGGCTGAGCCTTACCTCTGAACTGGGCCATGCTTGGCTCGCGGGTTGGGTCATGTCTAGACACATGATTTGGGATCATGTTAGACCATATGGACTGGGTCGTACCTAGCCGCATAAGTTGGCCTATGCTTGGCCACATGATTGGGTCGTACATGGCCACATGGACTGAATAGTACCTGACCACATGGCTGGGTTATGTCTGGCCACATGGGTCAGGTCATACCTTATCACATGGGCTGGCTCCTACCTATTCACATGGGTTGGGTCATGCCTAGTCATCTGGGCTGACTATACCTATCTACATGGGTAGGGTCGAACATAACCACATGTGCTGAGTCGATCTAGTCTAACATATCAACTTAACTCAAGTCAAACCCCAATTAAATTTCTCTTATCAAATTAGATTTCAAAAATCTAAATTATCAAAGAATAACTCAAATTCATGAATTAAAGAATTTAAATTCATAATCTTAAATTTAAAACTAATTAAATCATAAAAATTCACACATAATTCTTAAAACACAAATATATCTAATTAGAACCATTAATCTAAAAATAAAAATTTTAATAATTAAAACAATATTAAAACTCACATAAGCTTAAGAAATCAATATCAATCAAATAATCATTCTAATATCACGAATCAATTATCATTATTTATTAATCATAAAATTTTGAAATTAAAACATTATTATGCATCATAAATTTATAACAATTCCAATATCAAGATTCCAAAACATAAATCAAAGCAAATAAAAAAAGAGAAATGATCCTATCTCTCCTCAGCTATTCTTTCCTTGAGATCATCTCCTCGGGAAATCCTCTCCTTAATCCTCTTATTGTCAAGCTCGGTGAGAAATGAGAGAAGAGGTATCCCTTTATATAGGAAAAGATGAGATCTCCCCAAAAAGGTAAGTAAATATTTAAGTTTTATTTTAAATTTATTTTTATTTTACTTTCACATACAAAGATAAAAATATAATATTCATTTATTATAGTTCACACATAAAAATGGAATGTATACTATTTACTTCTTAAAAATCACATCACTTATTAAGAAATAAATCAATCAATAATCTAATTGATTAGTAAGATTACTAACTTATCCATGTGATTAAGGAAATTAAATTTAATTATTTCCTTAACTATAATATACAAACATGGAAGTTAATAATAAAGTAATACATTAATTATAGTAATTAATTTATGTTAAGAGAGAAATCATCGGTGATCACATAAAGACATCTAAATTCATAGTGCAACCTTGACACGACTTCTAGGATGCTCCACTGAAACTTCTGGTTTGCCTCATTGGTGGCCCTAGTAGACCAAGAGTGACTCCAAATGGTTACAGGAAGGGAAAAGGTGATATACATAGACAAAGAATAAAAAAGTTGAGCGACATGGAAGATGACTGGAGTAATAGTCATCAACAAAATTCTTTGAGCAAGCCAAAGTCTCTGTTCATTATCATGGACTAGGACTGAATAGTGTGAATAAGAAAGGAATACGATCAAAACAAACCAGCAAGTGTAAACTTAAAACTTAAAAGAGTGGTTTGGTTAGTTACAGGACTCGGCTTATTCTATTTAAAGCTTCACTCATTTGCAGCATTTATAAAAATAAAAAATAAAGAAAATCAAACCTTCTGTTGCAGCCTCATTATAGTAGAAACCAACAATTTGTCCCCGATTATCTGCCTTAACTTCTTGACCAAGTCAATTCGGCTTATCTTTCTCTTCTGGTATAAAAAAAAAAGTAACTATTTAGGAGGCCAGATTAGCTCAGGACTAAATAACACAACTTGTCAGTGAATTGTTTAGACCTTAAACTCATCATAATGAGTGTGAACCAAGTCCATGTCTCCCTGAGGCAATTTAGTTGAAATGGCTGCAAATAACATTGAAAAAGGCATCCATGGTGAGCTTGGAATTCTTGGAAGTGTTCTTGACACAGGAACTTGAGAATGATTGCTGAAGGCTGGAGATGGCTCAAAAGTCTTTTCCTGAAGTAAAAAAAGAAAATAACAACAATGATAATAGGCATTCACTGATAGCTAAAAGACAAAAAAACACTTCAGATGCAGAAAAAAAGGCTGCACTGGCAAATATTAAATCTGGAGATCACAGAAAATAGAATTGACAAATGATCAATCAAACATTCCAGTCATACAAACTTTGATGAATTATCAGCTGCACAAAGTAAGGCCTCAGAATGAAAGGACTTAAAATCAATTTTTGATTTCCTCCCGTCGTCAAATAGTAAAAACACCAGAACATACAAATGTCAATAGCCATGAAAAACAGATATGGATATGGAATATTTATACAGATCTGATATGGTTTGATAATAAAATAGTATACAACAAAGCTTGAAATTTATCTATAATCTATAAACAGGTATTGATATATCATGAAAAATAGTAAGCAATTAAGTATTATTTCTGCACACACGCTTTTGGTAACACAGTGTTTTAAGAACAGAGAAGATAGCAAAAACTCATGCTAAAAGATCTTTTTTTTTATCGCTCTGCACACTGTTTGATTATTGATACAATACACACACACAAATATATATGTATATATATATATATATAATCTACATAATCTTATATTTATCTCTATAATATAAAATCTACATCCAAGAGAAACAAGCTCCCCTAATATTTATCTATTCAATATCACCTAAGTATATTAGAAGTATCTAAACTTTGATAATTAATTTACAGTTTTGATATTTCAAATAAAATATCTAACATGTATCCAAAAGTATACTACATATCTGACATGTATGCAATACATAAACTTTCAGCATCCTAAATCTCCATGTGTTCAGACAAAGAATCTATTTATGGAACAACCAGACTTTTCTCAACTCAAACCTCATTCCAAGTGCAGAGTTTCTATAAAATATGGAGGAATATCTGATTGTAGAACACACCTGTAATAAGCAGTGAGATGTACTAGAATTTTTGAGGGCAGATACATTATACATGCTTTCCTTCCCAAGCAAACATTCTGCAGTCACATAAACATACAATCTTTTGAAAATTTTATTGATGATTTTCAAAAAGAAAGCCATAGGCATGCAAAGAAAGCACACTAACAGCATTACCTTTAACTTTGGAGGTCACCCTAAAAGTCACTATGTATTCTGCATAGATATGGGTAAGCATATTCATGTCCCATATAATATAATGCTTTGGCTTTTGAAGATCATCTACACCAGTGTCAAAGTTTTCATTACTAGGTTGACACTGTTCAGATCCAGCGTGAATAAGTTCCACATTTCCCATTATAACGCGGCACAACATAAGGTGGATAATGCCACTTTCATCAACATCAGAGTAGCTGGTACTGTAAAGAGCATATGCAAGTAAGTCATAGTTCTTCACAATGGACTACTGATAAAAAAATTCCAAGAAGAGAAACAGGAGCAGACAGCAATCAGGATAAGAAACTATTGACAGCCTTCCCTGACAAAAATATAAGGTATTCCTGAAGGTGCACAAACATGATGAATGTTATGTCAAAGTGAAACCTTACCAGATGTTGGAGCAATTTGCAGGGGCGAGATGAATGCCATTACCATAAAGACACTTCTGCATAGACTGCTTCAGAATTCCACGTAACATCATATCCTCCACTGCATCCTTGGAAGAAGCAAGCCATGCATAGCGGACATTTGCATTGCCACGGGCCATTTTAGTGACTTCAACCTGCTTCTGGAAAAGATCAAACCGAACTAAACCTAAATCATTTCTCAATGGAGTCCTAAGGATTCCAACAATATCCTTTGCATCAATAAACATTCCCAACCCTTGGAGTAACATATCCTGCACCGCTCTACTAACACAATGACCACCTGTAGATGCTTGAAATGTTCCAAAAGCAGGGATATCTAAAGGGAAAACAGAACCCGGTTCATTTTCTCCGACTACTTCATTGCCTGGAGAACAAATATTCTGATGACTGACAAAATTTTCTTCACACTTGACCCTCTTGATATTAGACATAATCTCATCATCAGCTACTGAACTTGAGCTTTCAGCTTCATTGATGGAAATCTGAAAATGAGTGTTGTTTCCATGTGTCCCATTTGGTTCAGAACTCATGTAAGCCTGATTTTTTTCGTCAGAGTGATGGCATCTATTTGATGACTCTGGAAAGAAGCATTTTCCATGATCATCAATCCAAGCTAATGGCTTCAGACCTGTATGCAGAACTACACAAACCATGTGAATGAAATCTAACAAACATTGCTGATTCCAATAACCTACTTCTGTAATTGCTTTCTTTGATTTAAATTCTTCCTGCACCAAACTGACAATGTTTGCTGGAAAATCTTTCCATTCACCATTCTCATAAAACAGAACCTGCTGGGGTAACCCACTCTTTGTGAAATTGCGATAATTCTTGAGAATATGGTTCTCAGGAGAGCAACGTAGGTTGGTTGTACATCTTGTTCTCGTGCAGGCCCTTAAAGAGGATTGACCTACAATAGGCTGATGTGCTACCAAGCCATGGCCAACGTCAATGGAACAAACATCAGAATTTCTCTTTCTCTTGAGATCACAGTTTTTGCCTTTATCCAACACCTTTACGTTCAAATACTCCATTTTTACTCACAGAAATAGCTGCAAACCACTGACTAATGTTTATCAATGTAATTTTCTCCACAAAGCCTGCCAACTTTTACAATAACAGGAAACTGTGCACTGGGAAATAACCAGAAAATATCATGTCTGGGAAGACAGTGAACAAGGTTGCCCTGCAAAAGCATCCAAAATTCTGAAGATGCACTTATACAGAAATCCTATTAGAATACCTAGAAAAATAAAGAAATATACAAAAGCTGCATAGCAATAATATCGATGGAAAATGTTGTTACATCTCAGTGGCAATAATCAGATCAGACCAAAGTAAGTAACAAACATGTAAATGAACAGTGATGAAAGACTCCTTTATACAAATAATGGTGACAAATAATAAGCATTTAGTCCAAATAATAGCACATCAAATAAAAAAATAGAGAAGTGTGGCTATTAAGTTGTACAGAATGGACCAAGAAGACTTATGGATCTATTTGAAATTCATTTATAGATCAGAATATCATGGACAATTTGGATGTGAAGGCATCCCAAATATAAATTAAAAAAAATAAAATATTTCTATGTTGTTATATATATGAACATAAAGACATATCAAGTTAATCATCATGCTTCTAACAAGGAGAGGAAGAAAACCAGATAATTCCAGTGAATGCATTAATGTAGCCATTGTAAAAGTCTACGCCATTGAAAAATGGAAACTATCCATTTGTACACATATCTACAAGTCTTCTCTTAGTTAAAGAACAAGAAAAGTTCAACTTATATCTACACTCACATGCTGTTGTTCCACCACAATTTTCAAGTGTATTATGACATGTAAGATCACCCACCCACAACAGTAAATTTTTGGGCATAACCAATATTGAGATGCTTCTAAAGTTGTATGTCTCATCACTAAGTACTAGAAAGTGTCATGTCTGCGAGCTACACTGATAACCAAAATTTAAAGAAGAGTCTGGACAACAGCAACAAAAAATCATAATGAGTTAAGCACATCAAGAAAGGAAGATGATCAATAACAAGATCACCAATCTTTCAAAACTCATTTTTCATCTTTACTTCTTTCATTTTAATGACCTGCAAGACAACTCCCAACTTGATATACATGAGTACAAGCCTCGGTTCATAGCTACATATAAAAGCTTGTGACCTATACCACCAGTATGAAGGCATTCTAATAGTAATATGAACAATGTTTGATCAGCCAAAGAGATAATTACAATAACAATCAATAACCACAAAAGGCACAATTAGATGGTATGCCAAAATAGGCAACCAAAGAGAAGCGGCAGGGTTTAATTCTTTGTATGAATGATCTTGGAAAAAAATGTAGAAACCACATATCATCATCTGCAACACAGGAATCAAGAGAGTCAAATCAGAATACAGGCCAAGCGGAAAGAAGATATGTTTCCTTTCTGTCCCTGACACCCTGCATCCTCAGCTACTGGTCTATCAAAAATCTTGAACAGTTTGCTATTATAAAGAGAGAACATTGAAGATTTATGTTCTCCAACTAATCCCTTTATGTACAGTTTCATAATTCCCATTCCAAAGGATCCATTATTTACAGCCACATGGCTAAAAATGTGCCACTGCACTTTCATAATTCCATGAGACATTCATAGTCAACAAAGATTAAAACCTAATCCACAACAGGGTGATAACCCCAAAATATCCTTGCTTTATTGCATTTTCCACTCACCACCACAGTCCACACACTATATAGAAGGCTACGCACTAGTCATACCAGTATCATATATTCTAACCTGACTGCAAAATCCAAGTAACTTTGCTGTTACAAATCAGATGCATTGACACATCTGCTGATTTCCCCAAATATCTCTACATGCAGTTCTTTTAAATAAGTTATTTAACATGTAACTATAGTGAATAAGTAAACCACGGATTACAATCTTATAAACAATACAAACAGCTTTTCAAGCATCTGAACATCATCCATCTTAGATAAAATCGGACAATAACAATAAATGGCAAGAATTCGATCAAAACATAAAGATGCCAATCAGACAAGCAAAGTCGTTTCTTTCTGTACTGACAAAGTTGAAGCTGTCAAAAAAAAAAGCCAAACATCATCATCACAAATCCTAACCAGTCTCTACACGGAATCAAGCACGAACAATCATCCAACATCAACAAAATGCTATGTTAATTCAAGTAATTGATTTTTCTTTCCACGGATGGGCAGCAAACATTGATACTATGAGATGTAGCACAAATTCCAACACCAGCAACAACCAACAGAATATTTCAGACAAAATTCAGGCAATCCCAGATAGCAGGGAATCAACGGTCATGCATGTCAAATTCACAAGAGAATTGACCCTCTTGATCAATACGCATCATGACCATATACCGAATACCATCAAAGATCACTTGATCACTCGATTCCAGACCAATCAGGCAATCACTAACAAAGATCACAGCTTTCCTCATCCCCCGGATTCATACAAACCATAACCCTGATCCAGGACCAGGATCAACACAACAAAGAGGGAAAAAAAAAAGGATCAAGCCAAAGGGAGGATAGGAAATCGAGAGCGGAAGGGGAGGACGGATACCTAAATTGGAAAAGGCAGACGATTAGGTGATACATCTCTGCAGGAAGGCCACTCTCTCTCATCCGATCTCGGTAGCCGGGGGCGGTGATTTCCGCACCTTCTCGATCCGGGAGAACGCGAGGGGAAGATGGAGGACACGGAGGTCAGAGGGAAGGCAGAGTACAAATAGCGGAGGACGGTCGGCAGTCCGGCCGGCTTTTCTTGCGCGAAAAGCCAACGGCGTAACTCCGCCGACATACCTCGATCCGACGGCTAAGTTCCAGTTTCAAAACGTGCAATCGACATTGATTGGATCTCATCCGTTGATCGGTTTCCGCATCCGGATCCGCTACTTGGTCCAAGAGCGGGGACCGGGTGTTTGACGTTCCAGAAGCGAACACGTGGCCATCCCGAAGAGCGGGGACAAACGGGTGTTGGATGACGTCGCATCGTGCCGATAAATGAAGCGATTTACGTTGACGGACTGGGCCATCGGACCCACATGTTTAAATAAGGTTGTAAGGACCGAGAGGTTGCAGCATAAATTACATGGTTGACCAATATTAGACGGATGAGGAGCACAAATTTGTACGGTTCTACGTTTGGGTGGATTGTATTGATACTTGTTAATGAAGAAAATGGACACTAATGAGCATATTTTTGGTGCGAAAGGATTTATGTTGTGGTGTTTGGAGCCTGATGCTTCCAAATGTATAGCATCGCATCGTGCCGATAAATGTATGTAAAGTGACCTTGACCCCACAGAGACTTCTCCTGATCAACTTGATTTAAAAAATTTATGTTTCGAAGCGTTGAAATATTAAATATGGACTGGGCTTCTCTCATTGTTTCAAATGTGTTTTTATAATTTTGAAGGATGAGAGACCCACTTGTTACAAAGGAAGAAAATTATCACATATCGAATAAAGATGATACTCTTGTATAAAGGAGGATGACATGGATCTTGGTCATGTGTTGATTTTTGATACCATACATCATTCAATTTAATTTTTCAATATAATTTAATTTAATTGATTCTTAATTGCATGCAAAAAAAAGGTAAATGCAAAGATATTAGTTTGACAGATGAATTGTGAGAGAAATAATATAAGGTCATAATTAATTTGTAATATCAGATTTGTGTACCTTTTAATGTTACTTTTGTCTGATTTGATAATGCACCAAATTTGGTCTAAAAACTTTTTTTTTTTTTTTTTCTCAGCTCTTTCATGACCATTAATAAGGTTGATGAATTTTTTTAGATCTTTATTCTATGATTTGTATATATTTTTGTTAGGAGATCTTTTGAGAGGCAGAAAGATAACTAGAGAGGTCTCCATCCTAAAACAAGGAGGCTTCCTTTTTATTTTTATCGAATGATAATCTTAATCAAAATGTTAGAACCATATATCTTAATCATTAACAATCAGATTAAAATTAATATTAATATATTCCTTCTTTATTTATAACAGAGATTCCTTCAAATCTTCTATGACCTAATACCGAATATGATTTTGAGATAACAGTTGATCATTTGAGGTAGCTCTCGGATGAAATTAGGGCGGGCATTTAGGACATTGGCTACCTCGACATTGTGGGGGTTTGGTTGTGGGAGTATGGGTTTTCCAGCCTAACCTGACACCTATGATAGTAAGATTAGTTTTGTGGGATTGGAACAATAGAGGATTCATGTTCGATCCTTTATTCGAGCTTGGAGATTGACTTTTATACCTGGATAATTAGCGAAAGGAGATCGATGATCGATATTTCTTCCATTTACGTATAACCATGTCCTAATATACTATTGTCATGGGTCTATTGTTCTCCATTCTGAAGCGATTATCCTGCTTATGCCCACGTTAGAGCCATTTCCATAAAATTAATATTAATATATTCCTAACTGATTATTTCTATTTGGACATATTCTGCGTTCGTGAAATCGGAATTAATATCGAAACGCATCTATTTGGCTCTTCAGTTCTGGTTTCGTAGAAGCAGCATAACATTGGCGTCAGCACACAAATAACGCGTACCAAATTTAGCAGATCAATCACTTTTGCAGCTCTCCCAAATAACACTCAACGCCACCCGAATGAAGCTGTTGAACTGCTGCGGCCGATGGAGTTGACGTGAACTGGACCCACATACTTGTCTCATGAAATCTACCTAATCTTTACGACCAACTATTGCTATATATATATAATGTATATAATGTATATGTTCCATATATATAACATACCTGCCGCCTTTCGCCGGATTCACCCCTTTTTTTGGGCCGGCCCATGCGGCCGACGTCGCCTCTCGCTAATTGCATCCAATGGCTCGTGATCGCAAGCCGCGGCTGATCCAACGGCCAACATCGCCTCCTGCCTAACTTTAGCCCGGCACCGACGTCTATGTGCTAACAAACCTTCCTCGGCTACCCACCGAACTCCGCGGTGCGTCCCATTCGGGCTCCACCTTTTCTTGCCCATTCGTCGCACGCGTAGGTCGCGTCGGTAGTTTCAGTGGGTGCGTGGAGAAGATGTTGCTCGAGGTCAAAATCGGGAATCAGCAGAGCAAGAAAAACACAAAGGCAGCGGCGAAGACTTCGACTCCACGGCGAAAAGGGTGAGGGAAGCAGCGACAGCGGCGAAAGGGAACCAACCAGAGGAAAAGAAAAAGAGGCGAAGGCAACAACTCACCGTTCCCTTTCCTTTCCTTTGGGCTCCTGCACCCTTTCCTCCCGACCTCCGTTGCCGATCGATCTCGAGGTAATTACTGTCCCTTCCCTGCCCGATCTGGTTGGTTGTTTCGATTCGCAGCACGCGAACATTCTGATTGCTCGGTCCACCGTCTCTTGTTTTGATCTTTGATTCCGGTCCTCGTTACGGCTGGTAAAGAGCCGATCTCTTATCCGTTTATCGTTTATCGATCTCCATATGTCGTGTTCGATTTTGTTGACTCAGTCGTTTTGAATCCCATTGTAATTTGCTCCTCCAGTTGTGCCTTTTCCTGGTAAAACTTTTGCTTGCCGTTCTTAAGAAGGATAAAAAGAGGGAAACATGATACTAACCAAGTATGATGTATTCACGAAACCCTAGATTATGTTTCTACTTCAGTCTTTAGATAGGACTGATTGCTGTTTAGACAGTATAAGGGCGTGTCTCCATCGTGATGGTTAGTATTACGATTTATGTTTCTTCTTTTGTTCTTTGATGCCTTCCTGAAATGGGTTTTCTTTTCTCTTTTTTTTTTTGTGTTTTGGGGGAAGAAGGTTAATAACCCAGCCTGCCATTAATTCTTGTAACAGCAATTCTATCCACCAGTAGCAGTAGGATTTGTACGAGTTTTGACCATTGCTTCTCTTGCTCTGTGAGATTTGATTATTTTGTTTATTTTCCCTGTTCCCTTTATGGTTTTTAGTTCAACATGCATTGGTTTTTATTTTCCGTTAAAACTTCTTAATGGCTTCTCATCGGGACGGAAGAATTTTATTTTCTTGGATATTCAATAAAGGCTTCTGAAACTGTGTCCATACTCCATTATATCTGAGTATTGATCTCTCATCCTGTATCTTGTGCTCCAAGAATGCTAACCTCCAATTGTTTTGTTTAACTTTTATTTAATCTAATAGTTTTCTGTTTCTGCTTTTCCAGATTAATTTGGAGCACGAAAATGAGCGACAATCTAATGGAAAAAGTCAGTGCCCTTGGTGAGCGTCTGAAGATTGGTGGGGCGGAGGTGAGCCGGAAAATGAAAGATGGCGTGAGCTCTATGAGCTTTAAGATGAAGGAATTATTTCAAGGTCAGAACCAAGCAGAAAAGATTGTGGAGGAGGCCACATCGGAGAACTTAGAGGGACCTGACTGGTCTGCCAATCTGGAGATCTGTGACATGATTAACAGCGAAAAATATAACAGCATTGAGTTCATCCGTGGCATCAAAAAACGAATCATGTTGAAGAATCCTAGGGTTCAGTATCTTGCTTTGGTCCTTCTTGAAACCTGCGTGAAAAATTGTGAGAAAGCTTTTTCTGAGGTTGCTGCAGAGCGGGTGCTTGATGAGATGGTCAAACTTATTGATGATCCTCAGACCATTGTGAATAACAGGAATAAGGCTCTTTATATGATTGAGGCATGGGGAGAGTCTGGGGATGAACTTCGGTACTTGCCAGTCTATGAGGAAACTTACAAGGTACTGAAGTCCTACCACAAACACTTGTGATTTTCTTATATCAGAAGTGCAAAGCAATTTCAATAACACTCTTATACCAGTTCTGTTGTAACTCCAGGAGTTAAAATGTCTATATCTTGTGGCAATTATGAAAACTTAGTTCCATTATAAGTTTCACGTCCGGTTAGTTACATCAATAGTTGGCATATGGCAGCTGTCCTTAGTGTTTGCAGATCAGAACAATTCTTTCTAGCACCACTCAACCTGCACCTGTAGCTAAAATTGTAGTTCGTTGAGGACATCATGTATGATTCTCCAGGCAACCTCTAATTAAGCATTTGTTCCTATGGACCATTGTCCGGCCTGGGTCTACTGTTAAGCTTTTTATATCATGCATAGCTTGAAATCATTATACTTATTGCGAAAAGATGATAGATGTCATTTTCATCATCGATATCACTCTTTGTGCGAGAAAGTTTGGTATCTGCACTCTGTTAAGTTTGTAAGAAATTGTACTTTAGCATGGTATTATATGAGCTTTATGCACAGTTTTTAAATTTTCATTTTGCATTTTGTCATGAATATTTTGCTTTCATAAACTAGATGCAAACTCGTTAACCTGGGCTTTATGAATTAAAGAGTATGTAGACAGTCTCTCAGCATGATGTCCTCCTTTTCTTTAATCTTCTTTTATAGTATAGTTTTGTTGTTGATAGTTAAATGTTCTCTTGCTTTATTTATAGACTAAATTGCTTTCTGGTCATCTTTTTAAATTCTTCAATACACTGAGCAAATTGATCAGATGAATCAATTGATATTTAATTATAAGGACATAGGCTTGTCTAGATGTCGGATTGATTGGTTTCAGGTTCATGATGGATTGTTTGCCTCTTGTAGAGCTTGAAATCTAGAGGTGTTCGGTTCCCAGGACGAGATAATGAAAGCTTAGCTCCAATATTTACACCTCCAGGGTCAGTTTCAGAAACAGAAGAAGCATATGACAATGTGGCTCAGCAGACATATGATGATACTCCCGTGCATAGTTTTACTGCTGAACAAATAAAGGAGACATTTGATGTTGCCCGCAATAGTATCGAACTTCTGTCAACAGTTTTGTCCTCTTCACCTCATCAAGAAGCTTTGCAGGTGATTTAGTTTGATCACATAATTTTATATCCATGCTTTCTTTTTAACCTTTATCCAATAGAGGAGGTAGGTTTATGTTATTTTTTTTTTCTTTTCATAATGACATTGATCTAGATGGCAATTTGTCTTCAGGTGGTATGTATTTTTGTCTTGTTGACCACCAAAACTTACCTAGTAATTCAGGAAGTATGTCAAAACATCTCCAAGATTTACTATATCGAATTGTTCTGAAATTAATTTGTCTCTTGTTCTGTATGTTTGAAGATATTGTCATAATTTTACTATCAGCAGAGTGCATTTGAAATTTAATATTACTGTGACCTAAAATAGGTGAAAGATTACTAGAGTGGAGCAAATGATGGAACATCTGAGACAACTGAATATATAACCTGGTTCCATATTTTTACAATTTTGCAATCCAAGTAAAACCCAGAGATTAGTGACTACCTTCCTGAGCTCTATGATTGTATAAAGAGAGAACAACATCACATCGGCTGATCTTGAACCCAGTTTAATAGGTCTTTTCATCCACTAAGAGATCAAACATGATGAAAATTTTGAATAATTTTGTGTGAAACCTTAACTGGTGGAAAGAATGAATTTTAAATGGGCATTTCTTGGTGGGATTAATATTGTACTATACCTAGTCTCTGTCTGTCTTTTTCTTCTCTTGTCACTTATGTCTCATAATGGCAATGCTAGTCCATGATGATTTATCCTATACTTAAAAAATAAGCTTTGTTTACATCGGAGTTCTTGGAGAATTTTACTTACATATCTTCCTTTTCTGCAATTTTTCTTTAAATTTCTGCTGAAAATTTTACAGATAGATGCCAGAGCTGTTTTCTTTCAGCTCCAGGCCCATCAATCTTTCTGCAGATGGTTTTAGATTTGTTCTGCTTGAGTTTTTTATTCTTAATTTCATATATGGTTATGTTAATATGTACTGATGAAGTCGGGAAAAATTAATTGAATTATTTTACTTTGAATTAGTTTGTTGTATAAACAGGATAAAAATGGCTGTAAGATAACTTTAAACTAGTATGCTGACTGTAATGATCCCAAGTATGTGCAATATGTTAATGTGTACCTAGTGTTTGAGGGGCTTCTGTTTTGTACTAGCACGCTTGCAACAGAGATCATGATAAACTGTTAAGTCCAACAATTTGAACTGAAGGTAACTATTTAGCAGTCCAGGTTTGTTATTCTTACACTAGTTTCATTTGATTTCTGTTCCACTTGGGTTTCTACCTTTGTTGCTGTTTTCTTCTCTAGTAGAGCGCTTTTCCATGTTAGGCTTGTATTTTTTTGGGTACATGAATAATATGTTAATACTTTAGCTATGCACCCAATTGGTCAGATTCCTGTAACCTACTTTGGGCATTCTAAACTGAAATTGCTTAAGGTGTCTAATTTAAGAGTAACATTATGTCGCGCTTGGAGTTGCTAATGTTGGATTCTGTTGGTATTGATTAATGGTACAAATCGACTTGATTAGACTCGTACCTAACAAATATTATTAAGATCCTTCAAATGTCTACCAAAACTTTGACTGACATGTTGTGTGAAACGAACTTAATCTACAGAGTGAGTTGTTGTCAGATGTTCTCTTCTACATAGATCACATTGTGCAAATATGCTTTTATACAACTTATATATATTTATGTCTTAAAAGGTGTGGTGATTCAGTTAATATATGTAGATAGCTTAGTTTGCCTAAACAGAGTTTTTTTCTTTCTTTTCTTTACTTGGCAGATGTTTTCTAAAGAATGTTCTTTATTTGAACTAGGCTTTGCGGTAACCTTGAGTTCTTAACATGGATCATCTTCTCACTCAATGAACATATAGACAAATTGATATTAAGATGTTAAAGATTGATGTCCTTTTTTATTTAGGATTATCTTTTTAATCTTCTGATAAATGGAACGTTTTACTATTATACCAGAGAATCTTAAAAGACATCATAATGTACAATGAGCAGATTTGAAGCACATCTAAGATCCATAAAATGCTGTAATTCCAATGTTCCTCTCTAAAAATTTTATGCATACTTCTTTGGCTAAGGAATAACTCTTTTTTTCACGTTATCATATTGAAACTTAAAAATAAATAGCTTTGCAAGCATCAACCAGTGAAATAAACCAAATGTCGCATGTTCTAGTTGTGTCGCACTAGACTATCTGATGAATCTATGGCAATGGTAGTGGAGATCAGACTTTTTGGTCATGTGGGTTTCAGGTTTTGTCATTTATCCTGGAATCTCTTTGGGCATAGCGTCATGAGATTGCCTGGTCGGTCTCTAATATTCTCTCTATGAGCAGGATGACTTGACAAAAACCCTCTTCCAGCAGTGCCAACAAAGTCAATACACTGTTCAAAGAATTGTTGAGACAGCAGGTGACGATGAAGCTGTACTATTTGAGGCCCTAAACGTGAATGATGAACTCCAGAAAGTCCTCTCCAAGTATGAAGAGCTGAAGAAGCCTCCTGTGGTTCAGTCTGAACCCGTGCCCGCCATGATACCAGTTGCTGTGGAACCCGATGAGTCTCCTCGAGCCAGCAGAGAGGATGCCCTCATCAGAAAACCAGCAGGTTCAAGAACCAACCCGGGTGGAGAGGACGACATCTTAAACGACCTCGATGAGATGATCTTTGGAAAGAAGGACGGCAGCACATCCGAGGATCAGGATCCGAAAAAGAAGCGGCAGGAGAAAAAGGGTGATCTGATCACCTTCTAGGTGTTAATCTCCTGTTTGTATGCAAAAATTTGCCGCTGATGGTGGTGTTTGTTTTTCCTCTGTTTAACAAATTTCAAAGTTTCATGCTTTGTCATCATAGGAAGCTGGAAAACATATCCTTTGTTGATCTGGTTTCCCGTTACCTTCTTAAATTGGTTTCAGAGTTACGGCACTGAACAGAGAAACTTGCTTCTTTTTTTTTTTTGTTTTAATGTAAATGAAGACATATTTCTTGTGAGTGCCAGTTGGAGTTCAGCAAGCAGAGAACTAGAGAATTTAAATGTATCCTGGAATTGATAGAGCCTACCCATATGTTTTGGGTTGGACCAAAATGCTTTCTGGGGGGAAAAAACAAAAAAATCGCATGCTTATATTATTTTGGGTGATTTTTCTGAAAATGTTTTTGATCTTTTTGGAAAGGAGCTGTCAATTTCTTTATTCTCAAATGTTTTAAATACTTCCGACATTTTTCAAGCGTGCATCGTCGATTGTCTCGTGGTTGTCGTAGTTTCACAAGGCCTCGTTACCTTCACCCTGCTGCTTTAGCTTTGTTGGACTCGTATCATTTCCCCTTCGTGAAGTCTGATCGCCGTTATCTTCGTCCCGATCGCCTTTATCACCATCGCTTTGATTACGATTGAACTATCATTGCAATAAAGTGTCAATACACTTAGGTTGGAATTATTTAAGTCGTACAACAATTTTATTCGTATGTTTGTAAAGGATCAATCTTTTCAAAACTTTTTATGTCCCATAAGGATCGATAAAAAAAAAAAAAAAGATAGATCAAACAATCATTTCAATAATCATCCGATGGATAATATAAATTATAAATATATATTTTATTAATTTTGAATAATAACATGACAAAGGGTGTAAGGTGATTCGTTATGATAAAAAATATTCACATGATACTACCGAAGAACATGGCAGCAAACCAACCTTAAACATTACTTCAAAAATCTATCCAATCATGTGTTACCCGAGTAGCTCTTGAGTGCTATGATGATCGACACTTTGTATTACTTTACAAAGCTAGAAAATCCTAAAATTAATCATTTGGATGGTTTATTTCGAGGTAATTTTGTCTCTACATGATGGTTGAATATTTACAATCTTGAAATGACAAAAAAAAAAAAACCAATCAAAATGGGGCTTCCAAGCCTATAAATAAAATCGAAAGATAGACATACATAAGTATTACATCAAACACCTTGTTTATAATTTCTCCATGACATTCGCCCTCACTTATTTCTTTAACATCATTATCGAAGTCTTTGCGGATGTTGCATCTTCTTGCCTTTATAGTTTTCTATCTAATTGCACTCTCCTCTTCCTCATTGATGTAGTTGAGTAGTCAAACTTTAACATCCTTGTCACCAATAACTTTAGTATGAGGTCAGTTGAATTGTGTCGATCTTTGTTAGTTCATATGGATCTTTCATATGAAGGAAAATATATTCTTTGTTATGTACTAATCTCTCAAGCGTCTCGTGTCGCTTGAATCGAGTGAATGCTTGTTAGAGTTTTAATGAGCATCACCTTGTGGACTTTGAAGTTTTTAAGGTCTTTCCTCTATAAAATTTGTTCATTGATTCCTCTTCTACTTAGTGTTTGCATCACTTTTACTTTCAATTAATATTTTGATGGAAAATGAAGTGAATAATCTACTCTTAGAAGAATCGATCACCATTGATGAGAATTTGATAACTATTGTCTTTCACTTTCTTCAAAGGGTCTTTGAACATATGTAGACTTCTCTACTAAATAAGAGAACTAGGTATTCAGTTTCACCCATTCTTTTGAGATTTGAGAAGATAAAGTTACTTGACTTCGCCCACCTTATCGAGAGTTGTAGTTTATACATCAAGTTGTTTACTAGCTTTTACCTGCTCTTTACTCATACTTCCAAAGCACCTAAAGTGTTTGCACTCCTTATGTTGAGTTAGCTATAATTTTCCTCAGATCTTTATCTTTATAAAATTTTGTTCATCTCCAAGATTTTAGTTACCTTTGAGATTATACTATCTTCTATGTTATTTCTACTATATACTCCTTTGAGTATATAACATTTACTTCTATTAATTTCTAGTTGACACTTCACGAAATGAAGTAAAGTAATCACTTTCAATCGATATTTTGATGAGAAGCCCATTGACACTAGTCTTATGAAGTTCTCGGGCATCTACCCTTTAGCTTTATTTTGATACTTAAAGTTTGTTTTTGCATTCTTCACCTCCTATGTAGACCATGCTCTCCTTTTATTAGATAAAAAGATTGTTGATACTTGATTTCACCTATTAGCGTTGTCATGCTTGAGGATCATAAATCTCATTATTGCTTCCATCCCTTTCTTTACGATTGGTTGTACTTTATACATCGAGACACTCCTATTTATTCCAGTATTTGATGCTTGGTTTTAGATAGCTGTCTTGCTAGACTCGTCGTCGCATACTTGCCCCTTTTGATCATATATTTCAATACTTTTGTATTCTTCGAGCAGTTTCCCTTAGTTGATGGAAAAATAAAATGTAACTCCTATGTATGGCCTCCACTATTATGTGCAAACTGTCCTCAATGCAACCATGCTAGATCCCCTGCGTTTCAATACTAAGCATTTCTAAGTGTACTTATCTCACTCTGATATATCTATCATGGACTTAATTAATTTTTTCTATATCGTGTGTCATCCTTGCATGTCCATCCGTAAAAGGTCAGCCTCCCCGAAACCTCTTATAATCTCTTAAGGATCTATAAAAGAAAAAATAAGTTCAAAAAATGTTTAACTTGAGATTCAACAAGTAGTCATCTAAACAAATACTTGATAGGCAATGTAAATTATAAACATAGATTTTGTAAGTTCAGAATGATTACACGACAAACGGTCTATGATCAAAAGTCCCCACACACGTTCATATGACATTGTTATATAATAAAGCAACGAACCAACCTGTCCCAAAGGCCCATCCAATCATATGTCACTTAGTAACTCTTGGGTATTGTGTTGGTTAATACTTCATCCTACTTTGTGGAGCTATAAAACCTTCAAAATAGTTACTTGGATGGTTTGTATCTATAATTTTTGCTCTGCATACACAATACAACATGAATTTTCAAGCTTGAAATGATTACAAAAGTTAATCAAAATAGAGCTATCAAACCTACTACAAGTCTTCTACATATTATGTAAAATATGAACAAAACTAAATTGCATAAACATGCATAAACATTATATTGAAGACCCTATTTATAGTTATTTATGATTTTGTTCGTTATAGAAAGAAGAAAGAGATATTAATTTATATTTAAAATATTATAAAAAAATACTAAATAAAAAAAAAATAAAAACTAGGATACATTTAGAGAAAAAAAATCCATAAAGAGTAATTTTTTTTAACAAAATCACTACTATTTTTAGATGAGATTATAATATTTTAGATAACAAAATGAAAAGTGTAACCGTATGTCATCCCTTATTTGAATATTATTGATAACGACAAGAACTAAAAGTGCAAATATAATCCTGCGATAATAAATAAATATTAGGTAGTAAATGATGGAAAACCAAGTTTCTTGTTTTGGATCAAAAAAAATAAATCGAAACAGTACAACTTTATAATTAATTATTTGCTACATCTGCACGAGACCTTTATAATTAATTATTTTATAGGTTGTAGCAATGCTTTATTTTGATGTTTTCGAAGGTTTTTAGTGGTCTTCATGGACCGGCAATTTTGGTTAAAATTGAATTAAAAAAATATAATGTTTATTATTTTCTTTTTATATTTTTTTTGTTGTTGTAGGAGTAATTTTTGTAGAACGTATCAATAATTTTCTAGAAGGGTTTGAATTCATCTAACGTTAGGTCATGCATGGCCACCGATCTTAAATTAAGTTATGCTATTTTAGATAATTGGATAAAAAAAGTTAAAACCTTATTAAAATGTGTGATTATGATCCAAAAACTTCAAATTGTGGGTGTTTTTATTTTAATATTTCTATAATAACACCGTATCGTAATATAAAAATATTATAATTAAATTTTTTTAATATTCTTTGATACTAGCTTTAACTATATGATTGTAAAAATATTATATATAGGAATCAACCTCATAAAACTTTAGTTATGATATTTTTGTACTGAGTTATAATATTTTCGGTAGTACCGAAAAAACATCGTAATGTAACGTAGTAGAAAAATACTATAATTTTTTGGGGGGAAATTACAATGTTAAATTCTTCACATGTATTCCTTCACTTCCTTCCAAAATATTAAAGCTAACCATGACCATCACTTCAATTGTTCGTATTGAAATAGTAGCGGACTCTCATCACACGAGAACACTTGATCGGAGGACGATGAACTTTATGCAATACATCAGAGTTCCCCTCTCTCTTTGGAGTGGGTTGGCCGTAGATAGCTAACGATAAGGATAAGCGATCATAGCTACATCAACTAGGGTTGCATTTGGCCATGCAAACCCTCACTAGATAACAATTACGTATAGGCGTCGGGAAGACACTTGCGCTGAAGCAAAGCAAAGCGAGGCATGGCGAGAACACTCTTATTTAGAAGCAGCCGCGAGCTTGGCTTTCAACTCCTTCCTCAGTATTTTTCCTGCTGCTGATTTCGGAATGGAATGGACGAAGTAGATCTTCTGCAATCTCTTGTAAAACACAACCTGAGCCACACGTACGTATATGTTCATCAACGAGCCATGATAAAAGGCAACCCTAACTCTTGTCACGAACGCAAACAACAGGAAATAAACAAACACACAATCTCTTTGTTCATCACCAAAAAGAAAAAAAGAGGAGATTAATTCTCTCCAGCCTGGTTTCGTATGATATGCAATTAGGAGCAACTATCTTTGGAGAAAAATAATTCACAATGAAAAATCTTCTATATAAGGAAAGACAATCTTGGAAATTAATGATATTTCTATTTAATGTTTTCTTCTTGGATATAGACAAAGTCTTTATATATATATATATATATATATATATATATATATATATATATATATATATATATCCAAGTTTTTATTTAATGTGATGTTACTATATAAAACTAGCGTATCTTTAAATCTTGGTGGGATGTTCTTATTTAATATTTTGTTTTTGGATGTAGAAAAAATCTATCCGATCACGTAGATTCGATATTAATTATTTTCATTTTTTTTATTTTTGGCAAAGGTAAGATTCGAGCAAAGAATCTTACGATAAACTAAAGAATCTTACGAGAAACTGTCAAACACATTCAAATATATTGAATGATATTTCGGATCCTCATAAGTGGACGTGTGTCGTACACGCACGGAAATTAAGCTATTAGAATTACCTGCTTGGCTATGAATTCCTTGATGGCTTGCTCGCTGATGGCCGAGTCTTTGGCTCGAACGACGAAGGCGACTGGGACTTCACCGGCAGCCTCATCCTCTTGCCTGTGGCCGTGAGAAGTCATCGATAAGACCGTTGCCGATAAGAGTCACGAAGCAAACAGTCAAGAGAAGCTCGGTGGACTTACGGGACGACGGCGGCGTCGGCGATGGAGGGGTGACTTAAGAGCAGGGATTCGAGCTCTGCCGGCGGCACCTGCGCGCACATCCTCAACCCATTAATTACGACCACCGGCAAAGCGTGTTAGGGTCATTCCTACGTTAGGAAGAGGACATGCATGCAGTGCATGTCAATGGATTGACTACCTGGAAGCCCTTGTATTTGATGAGCTCCTTTACTCTGTCCACTATGAACACCTCGTCGTCGTCGTCGACGTAGCCGATGTCTCCAGTGTGCAGCCAGCCGTCTACGTCTATCGTTTTCGACGTCGCGTCGACGTCGTTAAGGTAGCCTGTCATGGAACGAGGGCGGTTGTGAACGTGGAAACCGAGATCAGAATTGTTCGTCTAGGATGAGAGAGTGGCTTCCACGTACCTTTCATGATCTGAGGCCCCCGGATGCATATCTCGCCGGGCTGGTTGCGGCCGAGGGAGAAGCCGGTGTCCGGATCCACCACCTTCATCTCGGCATTCCTTACGATAATGCCGCAGGAGCCGGATTTGACAGCGGTCGGATGCTTAGCAAACGCAGGGCACATCGATAGCACAGGCCCTGCTTCCGTCATTCCATAGCCCTGCGTATGCACGCATGCAGAAGGTTGGTCCGCGTAGAGAGAGAGAGAGAGAGAGAGAGAGAGAGAGAGAGAGAGAGAGAGAGAGAGAGAGAGAACTGACCTGGCCAAGGATCGCCCGAGGGACTCTGATTCTGAGAGCATCCTCGAGCTCCTTCCCCAGTGGGGCAGCACCCGAGAGTATGATCCTCATGGAGCTCAAGTCGTAGTTGTCGATCATCTGATTCTTCGCCAGCGCCAGCACCAGCGGTGGCACCACCGCAGCCACCGACACCCGGTGCCTCTGTATCCCTTCCAGCATCGTTCTGATATCGAACTTTGGCATCAGCATCGTCGCCGCACCCGTCCTCAGCGAACAGAGCAACGCAGAGTTGAGGGCGAAGATGTGGAACAGGGGAAGCACGCACAGCACCACGTCGTCGCGCTTCAGGTACACGTTCGGGTTCTCGCCGTCCACCTGTTGCGATATGGACGACACGATGCTCTTGTGGGTCAGCAACACCCCCTTGGGCAGCCCCGTCGTGCCCGACGAGAATGGCAGGGCGACCGGGTCCTCCGGATCGATGGTGACGTCGGGGACTGCCGTCTCGTCGGAGTCCAGCACTTCCCAGAAGCTCATGCAGTCCTCGGAAGGCTCATCTGTGGTGATCACCGTCAAGCCGTCGCCGATCTTAGGGAACCCCTCGTCCCCGCGGCGGAGCTTGTCGACGTGCGCGGACTGGGTGACGACAAGCTTCGCGCCGGAGGCCTTGATTTGCTTGAAGATGTCGGCCGGAGTGCAGAACGGGTTGGCGGTGGTGGTGACGGCCCCGAGCATGGATGCGCCCATGAACGTGAATACGAACTCAGGAGCGTTCTGCAGGAGGACCATGACGACATCCCCATGTCCGATCCCGAGCTTGGAAAAGCCAGCGGCCGCCTTGCGGCACAGAAGGTGGGTCTCGGAGAAGGTGTAGATCTTCCCAGTGGTGGCCGCGATAAGGCAGGGTGCATCCGACGTCTCGGGGAGCTTCTCAAAGCAGTAGGAGTGGAGAGGGAGATGGTTGGAGATGGTGATGTCCGGCAACCTCGACCGGAACACGATCGTTTCCGGCGGCTGGGTTTCGGGTGGGTGGCTTGGTTTGGCCATCTGTGGTTGGGTTTCAGAAGCAAGAGAGATCATGGTTGCCCAGATACAACACCAAGGAAGAAGAAGAAGAAGAAGAAGAAGAAGAAGAAGAAGAGAAGGCCTTCGCTCTGCTGCCTTCTCCCGACACAATGAGAGGGACGTGAGAATTCAAAGCGCGAAATGGATGCCAGACAAGGGCCTTGCTACAGCTTCTGAGGTGGATGCTCGCTTTCTGACACGGTCGAACGCTCAGAATGCAGCAGTGGCTGAGAGCTTGAACGTAGCAGAAGGATCGAGTGCGCATAAATAGGGAGAAGCGAAGGGGGGTAGGTAGCGAATGTAAGATGGAAGGAGCCGTGGTAACCAAACCGAGAGATGTGTGGAGAAGCGAACTCAGATTCATCTCACCTTCTTCTACCGCAGCGTGCCAGTCTCCTTCCACTCGCCTGCTGCCCCTCGCCCACCTACCCTCGGTTACTGTAAGAACGCCCATCTGAACGAAGAAGGCATTGACTCTTCCATTCCCCTCAGCCTCCACCCCAAAGCTCGGAAGTCTCTTTATCTTCTTTTTTTTTCCAATAAACATGGAAATAGCACCCTTTTTTTTTTACTTATCGGTAAGATTGTTCAAATCGAACAGAAAGTTTGAACCCAGAATGTTCAAAGTCCAAACTAGTTTCTTAATATTTTTATTTTGAAAGTTGTGCATGCGATATTTTTCTTCGATTCGATTAATCGACTCGTGTCGGAATGAACCGATTTTGATTTTAAAAATATTAGTCCGACCGAGTTCACAAACTTAAGCCCTTGACCGATTCAAATCGGCCCAAACACCTCAATAGCGATATTAGGGCAATTCATAAATGGCGGATCCGATTTCACAAATTTTATTGTGCCGGTTTAACTGAACAAATGTTTTGATTCGATTCAATCGAACTAAACCTACGCTTAAAATTCAAACTTATCTCAGTTTTACCCAACCGAGTCGATAATTGATTTGGTTGAATTCGACGGTCGGATTGCGACACGCAGAAGCAAACAATAGAATGCCTCACCATTCCCCGGTCAAAATTCATGCCGAGACGAAAGCGCCGTCGGCTCGAATTTGGACTTGGAGAATGCCGGTTGTCATCTTTTAGGATGAATTGTTTTGCCTAAGCGAATAAAATATTGCATGCCAAGATGAAATTAGAGTCGGCTCCGTGGTCTTCATGCCACCAGAAGCTGTGAAATGGCAAGCAACACGAGGTAGGTGGGTGAGGCATCGGAGATCGACAACAGCGACGATGGAGAAATAGTCTTGGGGCAACCAACACGTTCCTTGAAATGGCTGGGTTCGCGAGGAACGGTGCCGGGTTGACTGCTTCATGTGGGATTAGGATTTGAGTTGGAAGATGTTTTCGAAGGATTCGACGAATCGAATTTGATGATCCGTAATGGCACTCCAGTTGACTGGATGCGACCGCCGACGATGAAATGCGCGATAAGCACCGCCAAATTTGTCCACCTGATGAGTCGCCGGATCTGACAAATGGTGTACAAATTATCCGAGCATTTATTGTCGTAGAAACCTCACCGAAGAAAAGGCTTTACATTCACGGTGTGCGCAGACCTTTTATTTATTTATTTCTTCCAAGGAGAAATGCATTAGTATCTCAAGCATACACAATTAGTATGTTTTAGTACGAGCAGGTGCCGAGTCAATTTGATGATATCAGAGGATCGAGAGAAAGAGAAGTCAACTTAAGAATTGAACTTACAAAACATGTAGTGGCCGAAGACCCCCCACAGTGTCAGATTTGTCTGAAGTCAGAAAAGTCAAAAGTATAATATGTGAAGTCAGAAAAGTCAAAAGTATAATATGTACTATAAAAGACTTGAAAACAGCCGTCACGTTCTTCGAGAGCTCTCTTTTGTACGGCATTGGAAAAGTATCACCCGGATTAAATGTATTAGAAACAATTCAAAAAAGGAAACATTAATGTATATATATATCCCCAAAACATTTAAGATAGAGTTTTATTTTGAATCGTGTAAAAACGTTATAATTTACACCCTCTCTTGTTGACGAGAATTATATTTTACATCGGAGCTTCTAACATAATAATCACATCTGGCTCTCTCAGCATTCGTGAGACTGCTCACCGACGCAAGGAAAGGCACGACGGCTTTTGGGTCTCGTGGATTCCTGGTGTTCTAACAGGGAGCGCCGTAACAGATGATGATTCATTACACAGAGGCCATTTCCCAATCAAACATAAGCAGAAACACGGATTCGATTTAAATCACCGAGTTCATCCACTACAGGTAAGAAGAAAGAGAAGCAAACATGAGACCTGGATCGACGATCCGACTTCGTTCTAAATGTAATATGCCAATAGAAAAGGCAATGGAAGACATCCAACATTCTAAGTTGGCTTTCTGGTCCTGACACGGGACGTTATTTCAACTGCTAAAAGGCGGGGGGATTACCCCAGTGGCAAAAGTAAAAAAGCCATGCTACCGAAAACACGAGTGTCTCTCTCGCATGACTTCAGATCTTGGACTGCTTTGCGATCTTGAACCATTCGGTGTGGAAGGAGCCCGGCACGTCAACCCTCTCGTAGGTGTGGGCCCCGAAGTAGTCCCTCTGAGCTTGGACTAGATTAGCAGGAACGCTTTCCCTCCTGTAGGTGTCGAAATAGGCCAGGCTGGCCGACATGCCGGGAGTGCTTATGCCGTGGTTGATAGCGAGGCAGATGACCCGGCGCCAAGCGGCCTGGCGATCCATAATCTCCTTTGCAAACTCTGGGTCGACCAAGAGGTTCGGTAGCTCAGGGTTCCTGTCATAAGCCTTCTTGATACGGTCCAAGAAGATGGCCCGGATGATGCAGCCGCCCTTCCATATCCTTGCAAGCTCGCCCAGCTTAAGATCCCACCCCTTTTCGATGCTCTTTGCTCGTATCAGGTTCATGCCCTGTGCATAGCTGCAAATCTTCGAGGCATAGAGGGCTTGCCTCACGTCTTCCATCAACTTTGCCTTGTCAACAGGCTGACCTCCCAAACTGTCACCGAAACCACCAGACTGAAACACTTTGGAAGCTCGGACCCGCTCCTCCTTGAGTCCACTAAGGAACCTGGAATCCAGGGATGATGCAATTGTTGGAGCAGCCACTGATAATTCAGCAGCTTGCTGGACGGTCCATTTGCCGGTACCTTTCATCCCGGTCTTGTCTAAGACCTTGTCCACTAGATACCCATCACCTTTATCATCTTTTATTCCAAAAATGTCTGCGGTGATCTCAATCAAGAAACTGAGAAGTTCTCCTTTGTTCCATTCGGAAAAGACCTGTTGCAACTCGTGGTTGGACAGGTTTCCTACAGATTTCAGCACATCATAAGCTTCGGCGATAAGCTGCATGTCTCCATACTCGATTCCGTTGTGAACCATCTTGACAAAATTGCCTGAACCTCCTTTGCCTATATAAGTAACACAGGGGCCACTATCTGGAACCTGGGCAGCCACTTTGAGAAGGATGTCTTCTATGTGCTTGTACGCCTCGTATGACCCTCCAGGCATCAAAGAAGGGCCATTCCTTGCGCCCTCCTCTCCACCAGAAACCCCCATCCCGAGATAAAGGAGACCAAGTTCTGCCATGGCCTTTTCACGCCTCTCTGTATTCTCGTACCATTCGTTGCCCCCGTCTATTATGCAGTCGCCCTTCTCCATGTAAGATGAGAGTGTAGCTATGGTTTGATCAACTGGTGCACCAGCTTTCACAAGCATGATGATGACACGGGGCTTCTGTATTGAGTTGACAAATGATGCAGGGTCATGGAAACCATGAACTGGGAGGTTTCCTTCACGTTTGGCACGTTCAACTGTCTCATCTACCTTCGAAGTGGTCCGGTTGTATACAGAAATAGTGAATCCTTTTTCAGCTATGTTCAAGGCTAAGTTTTGACCCATCACAGCGAGACCAGCAAGGCCAATCCTTGTTAGAGCCATCTTTCACCTGATAGAGAGGTGGGATTATCAGAATGAGACTAAATAAGATTACATGCACAAGAAAAATGAAAATTTTGGTACTGTGACAGGATAGAACTAGATCTAATATATAACTGAGGATTCTCGACTGCTAGCAGACTGACATAATCACGTGTTGTTAGCTAATCCATGCCAAGCATCATAACCAAAATTGCAGTATGTAAATTATTCAAAATATTTTTTTTTCAAATAAAAAAATTAAAAGATATTTTCATTATATTAAATAGCACACATGATGCTAACACACAGACTCAAACCTGAGAACTATCACTTATGCAACAAATACATTAACAAACTCAGATGTCACAACAGAGACATTCAAAGTATCCTTTCAATATGTATAAAAAATGGCTTCAAGGAAAGTCTTTTGCAACTTAACATAAAGATACATCCTCCATGCTGTTCCATATACAGATCAGGAACATCTACACATTAGCCACTGAGAACTAAAATATACAATCTTACAGAACATTTACAAAGAAATATGAAACTCATTCAGATACAAGATTCAAAATATTTTATAAAAAATCAAACTAACAAAAATATATAGATGAGGTGAAATAAATGGATAATGAAAATTCTAAATGCAAAAAAACAGATCATATAAAATCATGCAAACAACAAAATGAAAATGTTTAAGCAACATTAAATAAAGTTGACTCGTTAGATTAGCCGATAAGTGGATGAGGAAGAAAACAAGATGGATGAACAGTGGCAGCCTCCTGTAGTTGAAACAGTCAGAGTGGGAGGAGGACAAAGCGGAATTCTACTCTTATACTATCCACCACTTTCGCTGCATTTCATGCCTCTATCACATGAGATAAAGAGTAGAGGGAAGAGAGGGAAAGAGAGAAAGATGAGGAGAGAGAAGAGATAAGAAGGGAACTTGCGACTCCTTGTCTTAGGTTCAGGTGGCAAATAACTCGATTTAAATGGGGTTCAAAACAAACTACATCGAGACGAACTGTAAAACTATGAAGCATGGAATTGACTCACCTGATTTCCAGAGATCAGTGCTTGTCGAAAACTGAACTAGATGTTTTTGAACAATCCAAATCTGACCTGATTTAATCTGAATTTTTAACAAAGATAATAAATGCAGACATGTACATGCTTATTTGCTTTGTTTTCCCTCAATCAACCTGGAACTGACTTGGTTTAACTTGAGTTGTTCGTCAAACATATTATAAAGAACTAGTCTATGTTTTGAAGAAAACTTGGTACATTATAAGTTCAAGCCTGAACCTGACCTAAGCAATATCTAATAATTATCATTACTAGTGTGTCTGAATGGCTAAAATTGGACCCAAACCCCAATAGCCAGACAAACCATACGTTTGGACCTGATTCTCGACAAGAATAATACTCAGACCACATTTCCTTATTCAGGTTGGATAAGTATCGGCTGAACAGGCCAACAAGAAAAAGTTGTCATCCCTAGTCTCAGGAATTACAGTGTTGTCCTTAGTAACTAAAGTAGAACCTTTTCAAGCTACACCTTCTTAAAGGAACCATTAGGTTCCGACATTGCAATCATCCATTGTTTCGATACCACTTATAAATGGCGGGCTCCCAAATAATCTTTATAATAGTCTAATCACAACTAAACCATCCATAACAAGAAATGATCCTAAATTGAGAATGTACCAAAGCCAATAACCAATCTTTCACCCACTCACCATTGGATCAACTCCAGTTCTACATGCCCAGTAGAGGATCATACTTCAACAACACCAACATATTATCCACTGAGGGATGATTTGATTGCCTATGTTTCTTACCCTTGTGTCTCTAATATCAACAAAAATCAGAATTAATATTTTTATTTGTACAACCATTTCTGATCTAATACATAAACCAAAGAGTTGAGAGAATTTGCCTGAATGAACTCAACTTAATCATCATTGCAATCACCATTATGTAATTTCTTTAGTAGCCAGTCAATGAAAGACATGGTCATCCCCATTGCATGAAAAAATAAAATAAAATAAAAACTAATTTATATAGAAGAATATATTAGTATAATAAGATAACGTACTTACAGAAAAAGATTCACACAAATTTAGTAAAATGAATTTGGTTTTTGTGTAACCAAAGTTAGACCATATAGATATATCATATGATCCATGTCAAGTTGGCTAGGCACCATCCTTAAGTGCTGTTCTTGTTTTTCTACCTCTTTTTATTTCTCTGTAATTTTTTTCAACAATTTCTTAACGATGGAAAGAAGAAGACCTAATAAACTCATTCTACATCAAAACACTTTAAGAAAGAAGATATAATAAAAGAAAATAGATGATGTATATATTAGAATAAGCCAGAATGACAATGCACAAAGGAATTCCTTAAGGATACTCCCAAAAGTAGCACAGGTCTAAGAATCATAAGGAACAATTATACACAAGCTATACAGCTTCCTAAATAAAGATCACAATCTCACACATGACAAACTCCATCCTTATTACAGCATAAAGATTTAAGCAAATAGTTTAAATTCTTATCAAGCAAAATTTTGAAAAATAAAGACCTAATTTGATAGTTAGTATATGTAAATTGATTAACAACAGGGAGGGGAAATTCCTTGATTAACTAACAAAATAGTCTCCCACCTAAAGACACACCTAACTCAGATACTTCTACACCACTTTGACAAGCGATGACACCCAAAACCTTTGCAAGATATATAGGGGAACCAACCACTAGGTTAATGACTGACTGGTGCAACGAAACATAATTCAGCGGATCAATAACAGAAATTAGTTGCACAAGATCAATGTTCCACATGCTACTACCATGAACAAAGTCCAATTGTCAGGACCAAAAGTCCAACCCTTTGTCATAAATCCCAAACAAAAGCACAGGAAACAAATTATTGCAATAAACAAGAATCACTATGGCGGACTCCCTGCAATAAGAGACGTAAACAAAGCACCACCAGATTATCAAGTGTGGAAAATACAATAAGCAAGAATCACTATGGCGGACTCCCTGCAATGGTGAACAGATGAATCCAAACAGATCTGAATAGATCTCTAAATACTAAAAGAGGAATCCCCAACACAATTACACACAATAACGGATAATCTTTCCGAAGGACTTGTCTTCTAAAACAGCACAACCTTGATAGTTTGTCTTGGATCACCCAAAGACAAAAAGATCACAACTTTATTGTCATTTGGACCCACATCTAGGTTCCAATCTCCCTAAATAATGGACATGCTGCCTTCCAGGACTGCAGCATGAATCGATTTTTTTAACTTTCTAATTACACAAGTTCCACAGGCGCTCCAAATAACAAATTCAACATCCACAAATCTAATGCATGATATCCTGAAAAAAGACAAGTCTTGCATCACACACAAAAATTGGATCTTTCTACCAGATAAACCACAGAAAAACAAAAAACTATATATAAACCATCGGAGATTTGAGATAGCAGATCTACCCAAAATTTTCAGACGCAAGACAGAAGAAACAATAATCGATGTAAAGATTTGTCTCGTGACAAGGAACAATAGTAGATCAGGAAAGAAGAGAAGCCCAGACCTTGATAGATGTTTCTCCCCGCAAACAAAGACCAGTTTGGTATGGAGCGAAAGGATCTCTAATAGGCGATTGATTTTATAGACACAGCAAAAGCCCAACCAACTCCCCGCTTTTATTTTCTTTCCTTTTTCTTCTCTCCCTATGAACACCAATTGTTGGATTAAGAAAAATATCGTGATTCGTGCATAACAATTGGTACTCACCGGCGGCTTGGGTTGGGTGGGGAAGGTAGGTGGGCCGACGGTCGGGTCACCATCCGGTAGACCTTCCCTCGTTCTATGTGGAGATGAGTGACTGGAGATGCGACGTGGGTCCCACGGACCCCCGCTTGTGGCTCCACATGGGTCCCATGCTTTCTGCCAGTTGTCATCTCTCGACTCCGTGCCAATCCAATCTTGGTTGAGCCTGACCGGGTTGTGTTGGATTCACGCGGTGAGATCGAACCGAGCTTGCACGGAGTCAGGTTGCAACTTGGGGTGGCCCTGTCGAAATTAAACCGTGGCTCCTGACGTGCGTACGTGTCCTTGGAGATTCGGGCGCATTGATCGCCTAACCTAACGTGTGTTCGGATAGGTGGGTTCGGGTTGGCCCAAATTGCCACGTGAGTTTCGAAACCGAGGGTGTTCTAACCGTCTGCTACTGCGTGCATGGAGGGGGTCCAGCGTAAGTCCAAAGCTGCGGAATTTTCAAGTTTTGTTGTCTTATTCCCACCGCAGTGAGCAGACTCGAAGCGCTAGAATTGACCGACCGAAGAGATCAAAAAGTTGGCGGCTTTCGTCAAGCCTGCGACGATTTGTCGGCCGCCGATGGTCGTTCAGGAGCTTTCGGCTGTCCTCAAAGCTCTCTGCCGCAGCAACATCGCAGCGGCCACCGCCACCACCAACGCCCAGTCGTTGTCTTTGGGGAAGCTCGTCCATGCCAAGTCTGTTTCGCTCGGTTTGCAGTCCAACTCCCTCCTCTGCAGAGCTCTCGTCGGCTTCTACCTCTCCTTCCACCTCCTCCACCCCGCCCTCAAGGTCCTCGAATCCAACACCTCCGACGACGTCTCCCCGTGGAATGCTCTCCTTTCTGCCTGCTCCAAGCGCCAGCTGCACGCACAAGCGCTTTGTCTCTTCCAGAAGCTGCTGCTCCTTTCCCCCCGCCTCAAGCCCGACGCCTTCACTTATCCGAGCGCCATCAAGGCGTGCGCCGGATTAGGCGCCGCACGAAACGGCGAGGTTTTCCACGCCGGCCTGATGAAGTCCGGTTTTGCGGCCGACGTCGTTATCTCCAGTTCTTTGGTCTACATGTATGCAAAATGCGATCGCTTTTCGTCGGCGATCCAGCTGTTCGATGAAATGACCCACAAGGATGCCGCTTGCTGGAATACGGTCATGTCCTGCTACTACCAGTCCGGTCAGGCGTCGAAAGCGCTGGAGTTGTTCGAGGAGATGAAAAGATGCGGTTTTGAGCCGGACTGTGTGACGTACACGACTGCATTCTCCGCTTGTGCTCGGCTCGAGGATTTGGAACGGGGGAGGAGGATGCATGAGGAGCTGAACCAGAGTGGTTTCGAATTGGATGCTTTCATCAGCTCTGCCATCGTTGACATGTATGCCAAATGTGGTTGCTTGGAGAGTGCCAGAGATGTCTTCGAGCAGATTCCGAGTAAGAGTGTGGTCTCCTGGAATTCAATCATTGGCGGGTATTCCTCAGCAGGAGATAGCCATTCGAGTTTGATTCTTTTTAGGAGGATGGCCAAGGAAGGTGTTAAACCCACTTCAACCACTATAAGCTGCTTGCTAATGGCTTGCTCTAGAAGCTCTAATTCACAACATGGAAAGTTCATTCATGGTTACATAGTACGGAACTGTATAGAGGTTGATATTTTTGTTGCCAGTTCTCTTGTAGATTTCTATTTCAAATGCAGAATTGCTCGGCATGCAGAATCTGTCTTTGAGAAGATGCCAAAGTCGAATGTGGTTTCATGGAATGTGATGATTTCAGGGTATGTGATGGTAGGCTGCTACTTCAAGGCTCTCGAGATCTTCCACGGTATGAGAGTATATGGGGTTGGACCAGATGCTATCACCTTTACCAGTGTTCTATCTGCTTGTGCTCAATTAGCAGCTTTGGAGCAGGGCAGAGAGATCCATAAGCAAATTAGCAACCATGGTCTGGAGTGCAATGAGATAGTCATGTGCACCCTTGTGGACATGTATGCAAAATGTGGAGCCATTAGCGAAGCAAGAGAAGTTTTTGACAGGTTAGCTACAAAGGATATTTTATCCTGGACTTCCATGATCATGGCCTATGGCTCCCATGGCCAGGCCTCTGAAGCTTTGAAGCTCTTCCATGAAATGCAGAAAGTAAAACCAAAACTGGATCATGTCACGTTCCTTGCAGTTCTCACTGCTTGCTCCCATGGAGGACTGGTTGATGAAGGTCGTCATTATTTTGATCAAATGACTAATCGATATGGAATCAAACCCCACATAGAGCACTACTCCTGCTTGATAGATCTCCTGGGACGCTCGGGAAGGCTAAATGAAGCTTATAGTGTACTGAAAAAAAGCACACCTGAGATAAGAGCTGATGCGGGATTGTTAGGTTCGTTGTTCTCAGCATGTAGTTTGCACAGGAACCTGGAATTGGGGGAGGAAGTTGCCAAGCTTCTTGTTGAGGTAGATCCAGATGATCACTCTACTTATGTAACTTTAGCAAACATGTACGCGTCTGTTGGGAGATGGGATGATGTGCGCAAGGTCCGTGCTACTGTAAAAGAGAGAGGATTGAAGAAGAACCCTGGTTGCAGCTGGATTGAGATTGAAAAGAGAATTCACCAGTTCTTTGTGAAAGATGACTCACATCCACAGGCTGAGTTGATACATGAATGGCTCGGGTATCTTTCTTTGCACATGAAGCAGGAAAAGTCTGACAGTCTGATGAGCATGATTGCAACAGTAGATTGAAACTGAAACATCAATTTCATGTATTTGCAGCTTATAATCACTGGCAGAACCCAGTTTTGAAACTGTGACAGCCCAAGTATCAGATGATCCTTTGTACAGCTGAACATTGTTTGAGACAGGGAACTGATTTAGTATATTTATTTGTTCTTTTCTCATATTCCAACTCATTGGACATGCAGACATAAGTTGCAGCTGGAAGATGTCAATAATTATTCAATGGACTTCGAATTACTTTGATTGAATATAAAGGAGGGCAATCCTATTCACTAAATGGAACAATGGATTGAGTCTGCAAACATGATTTCCTGCTTAGCAGCTGTCCCTATGCAGAACCAATACTGCCTCACAGCATGTATAAGATTATTCTTTGTGTATCGACATATTGGAGAAGTCTTTGTCCAGAATAGTGGGACATTGTAAGTGATTGATTTTTTTTTTTTCAGTTGTTGAATTGTTGTGAGATTAATTGGATGAACAAACCAATGATTCCTTGATGTGTTCTGGAACACTTTCCATGTCATTATGTCATAGTTGGTTCAATAAGAAAAAATTCTAATTGATTGTCATTGGCTCTCATTGTTGCAGTGTGGTAACTCAGAATACAGGATTGGCAACAGATTAAAGTATCATCACTTTCCTAATAACATAGATGTGTTAATCGTCTAGACATTAGAATTAGATCACTAAATTGCCTGTATCTTTCACCTCAATATTGATTTACCTTATTTTTTTCAATTAATTTTTATTTAGAGTTATATTAATGTTTCTCTAATTGTAAATTAACATTTGCCTCGATGATCCTCAACTTGGTGTCAATAATTTAAGGTAAAGAGTATCAACCACATAATATTAAAAAAACTAGTCACATCATTATTTTCTTAATTATGTTTTATTTTGAATTATATCATCAATTTAGATTTATTTTAGTCTATCAAACTTAAATCTGTAAATAACTTAACTTTGGAGATTATAATATTTCTAAGCGATGATTAGAAAATGCGTTAGTCAAAATTGGGTCAATAATAAGGTGATGGAATCTAATAAACAATATTAGTATGCTTGAAGCGCGCATAACATCTATAAATGTGCCTTTGAGACCAAACAACCTTTCTACGAGATATACACGCGCGTAACGATTCGTGCGTTCGTTTCTCGACGTGAAGGGAGAACGCTAATGCCAAATCCCAAACCCAATTGGCTGCTAATTTCGTACTTCCGTTCACCGGCGAACGGTGATGGTTAAGGGCGTGCGTGTGTATATATACAACGCCGATTCACCTCCCCTTCCAAAGCTCTTCTTCGAGTCCTCCCCGCCCACCGCCCCCCCCCCCTCTTTCTCTCTCTCCATACCGCCGTGCCGCTCGGGATTCTCGCGCCGGGACTCACTGTCTCCTGGATAGGTAGGTGGTGGAACATCTCCGATGGCGCGGTTGCCACGCGGGCGGTGGATCAGTGGGCTCAACGAGGTCGATGATGGTGGGGCGGTGTCGGCGTCGTCCGAGGACTTGCAGTGCGAACCGCTGCCCGAGAAGGAAGTGCCGTCGGATAGGCCGGTTCGCGTCTACGCCGACGGGATCTACGATCTCTTCCACTTTGGACATGCTCGAGCTCTCGAACAAGCCAAGAATTCGTAATTCTTCTGATTAGTTTTTTTTTTCTGATGGTTTGCACAAATCGTGAGCAAAACTTCATTGGCATGACGATCGAAAGCAGGGAAAACGTAGTGGCTTGCATAAAAATGCATAATGAGGATCGATGAACTCTTTAATTTGAGTGTGCATCGTAGATTAAGTTCAGCATGTAGCTGTCTTGTTCTTATATAATCATTTGATGGATTGAATTGTGATGACCATTTTCTTCCAGATTCCCAAACACCTATTTACTTGTTGGTTGCTGCAATGATGAGATTACTCATAGATACAAGGGAAACACGGTAATGACTGAATCGGAGCGCTATGAGTCACTCCGTCACTGCAGGTTTGTAGTACTCCATCCTCCTTATGACTGGGAAACTTTTGGTTTTCCAATTTGTTCCTTTTTAGCACTACATTACTTTTGATGAAATGAAGATGGTCATACAATTGAGGGTCTCTTTTCTTGCATTGGATGACATTCGGGAAACTTCTGCACAGAAAAACCAACAAATTTAGAAGGGCCATTTTCAGTGCATTCTGTTGGTTGAAATTTGAACATAATTACGAGTCAGCAATAATATATGAGATGTTATTTGCATGTCTTACGAAAATTGTTGTCTTGTTACAGAAATGGCAAACTGAAGGTTTGGAACCAATTGGTCAATGAGTAACCTACATGTAATAGAGAAAAAACTGTAGAAACGCAGATAAAAGATAAGTGACTTTAGTATTTGGCATTGTTCTCACATAAGTTGTATCACTATTGTTGAAATGATTACTGACCCAGGTGCTCTTATGTTGAAGTAATTGGATGGGTTTAGATTAGAACATATAATCTTCTAAAATTCTGTTTGATCTTTTCCTGTCACTTATCTTTGTCGAGGTTAATATTGCTAGGAAATTAGTCTCACTTAGATTAAGCCTCTATATTTGAACCAGTTTGTTTAATAAGTGGTGAACCTCTTATTTACTCCCTTTCCTCTCTCAGGACTATGTTTTATGCTGACGTTCTTATTTCCTGAAATCATCATGGGATCTTGCTGTCAGTAATTGTATTTTAAAGCTATACTTTGTGATATGTGTAGGGTGATAAGTGTTCATGTTTCAATCCTCTTATGTTGTCAAGCTATACTAGATGCACATTTGATAAGATCATGTGACAGAGATGACACGACAATTACTAAGTAGAGAAAAAATGCACTTAGTCAATGTGTTGTGTGCTTTAAAGTTTTCTTCAATATTTATAGCTGAAATATTTCATTCTTTATCTTAGGTGGGTAGATGAAGTTATTCCTGATGCTCCATGGATTATCGCACAGGAGTTCCTCGACAAACACAAGATTGACTATGTTGTTCATGACGCCATTCCGTAAGATAAACATACAAGTCTATTATAAAGCTTTGAGTTTGCAAGAATAATTATGTTGCTTCATAGCTTGAGTGTTTCATTTTTCTTAAATTACATTATCCGAGCTGCCATTGATTGTTTGAATATTGTATAGGCTATAGCCAACTGATGATACATATATAATTGGAGGACTTCAAATAACTGCCAATAAATTTACCTGTTTAAGTAGGTTAAGTAATTATTAACTATTTTTGGATTGGTCAGTATGCTACTTGATGTTCGATCTGAATTTTTCATAGATACACTGGCAGAATATAAGGTCTGATTTTTCAATTTTTAATCAAGTAATGGTTTGAGTTATTGAATTCTGGCAAATTCTGCATCATTTACTATCAGCTGGAGTATCTCAGGGAAATGGATGAACCAACAATTGTTTTCCTTATTTGTTGCTTGTGCGAGTTCAGCTTTATATATTTGCAATGGTCAATTTCAATCTAGTGGTAGTTCTTCGATATTGATCATTTTTAGCTTAAGTGTCAGCTTTTCAATTGTTAATAACTATTTATGATGTAGATTTTGTTACAATAACGTGCTATATGGTTGTGTTCCTCATCATGGCAATATTTGCAGATATGCAGATGCAAGTGGAACTGGAAATGACGTTTATGAATATGTTAGTTCTCTCGTTACCTTCATGTGATTTAGGTTACTTTGATTATAATTAATTGAGGTTCCAGACATTTATTGGATAATCAGAATCATATATTATTGTAGGTTAAGTCTGTTGGGAAATTCAAAGAAACAAAACGAACAGATGGGATATCTACCTCAGATATCATAATGAGGATTTTGAAAAACTACAACAAGTATGTTATGCGTAACTTAGCCAGAGGGTATACAAGGAAGGATCTTGGTGTCAGCTACATAAAGGCAGGATCATATTCTTGAATGCGTATCTTAAAATCTTGTGATTATTCATTTGCATGAGTTGATTGGTTCTCATCTTATTGCTGCCAGGAGAAGCAATTGCGAATGAACATGCGCATAACCAAACTGCGTGAGAAGGTGAAAGCACAGCAGGAAAAGGTATGCTGAAAAATTGGTTCTCTTGCAATGATGCAGCAGAGAGCTTTTTGTTGCGCTTGGCCGTGCCACTAAAGCTGCTATCTAAATTGTGCCACCCATTCGCTTATGCTTTGTGCTATGTCATATAACTGAAATGTGCTGTTTTATTTTTCTTCTTTATGAAAACATGTGGAGTAGAACATAAAGGACGTGGTTAACAAGTTCATGCATCCTGCATTCCTCATTAAGATGTTGCTGCTATACATTTTGATCAATTTTACCAAAGCACATGTCGAATCCTTGCAATAATTAATTTTTATTCTTCAAAAGAATTCCACTGAAAAAGGTCGTTAAAATATTGTCTATGAAAGCAAAGCAAATGCTTTGATTTCATTGAATTTCTAGGATATCCTGTGGTTTTTGTTGTTAAATAAGGAGCAACTTGGAGGCAGGCATCAGAAAGAGTAGCAATCCAATCCAGATTTTGTTTTCATGGTAAAGACAAACCTTTCAAAATTACTCAGCAAGACATCTGTATTCTCTGGCCCCATGCCTCATCAATTCTTCCAGACCTCATGAGAGCATTCAGGCAGACTGGTGGGGTACAATATTCTCTATAATTAGTCAGGACATTCTTTTACTTGAAAGGACCTTGGTGTCTTGACTAGAGTTGTAATCGCTAGCAACATATGCAGTAATGGATAAGATTTCGTTCTTTATGTCCCTGCTTATCGGTAGTTGTTATCAGACCTAAAATGAAGTATCCATCCCATTTTCAAGAATATGTGTGCTTTATGATTGTTTAAGACGTTGGTTATATACTTTTCAATTTGCGATGGTGTCACTCAATATTCTCAGTTTCTGTTTGGAAATTATGACAGTGTTTAATTGTTTTCTGCAGTTGCATAGGGTAGCGAAAACTGCTGGCATGCATCACAATGAGTGGGTTGAAAATGCAGATCGCTGCATTGCAGGCTTTCTTGGGAAGTTTGAGGAAAGATGTCATATCATGGTGAGTTCTCAGACTTGGAATATCTAATATTATCTAGATATGATGATAGAGAAGTATATTATTCTAGGACATTGATAGCTTTGTTTCTGTTGAAGATTGAGAATGCTTAAGAGCCCTGTGAGTTTAGCTAAATGGTCGTATTTGTTTCTTTCGTTTGACATCTAGATTAATGTTCGGTTGCTTATGACAACAGGAGACCGCCATTAAAGGCCAAATTCAGGAGAGACTCAGGAGGCGGTCGACCAAATTCATGACTGCCAACCTTTTGTAAGATTCAGTAGCTTCATGATGACTACTGAGAAGTTTCTGCTTTAGTTCCTGGGTGTTGATTCTTGTTCACCCGGATGAAGCCTACATGACTCAGACTACTGCAACAACTTTCCCTTCTTGTTTGAACAACATATTAGAATTACTTACTAGTACATCAAAAATGTCTGTATGAAGTGAAACTTCATCCTGGGTGTTGATTCTTGTTCACCCGGATGAAGCCTACATGACTCAGACTACTGCAACAGCTTTCCCTTCTTGTTTGAACAAGCTATTAGAATTACTTACTAGTACATCAAAATTGTCTGTATGAAGTGAAACTTCATTCCGGGTGTTGATTCTTGTTCACCTGGATGAAGCCTACATGACTCAGACTACTGCAACAATTTTCTTTTCTTGTTTGAACAACATATTAGAATCACTTACTAGTATATCAAAATTGTCTATATGAAGTGAAACTTCATCCCGGGTGTTGATTCTTGTTCACCTGGATGAAGCCTACATGACTCAGACTCCTACAACAGCTTTCTCTTTTTGTTTGAACAAGCTATTAGAATTATTTACTAGTACATCAAAATTGTCTGTATGAAGTGAAACCTCCATCGAGGACATTTCATCACTCCCTGTTGTCTTAGTTGCTATGGAAACAATAGTTAGTTTCCTGCTTCCAGCTTGTTATTATACTTGCGACTGGGAGCCATAATGTGAGAACTGATGTGAAATAGAGTTCGGGATCTTTCTCTCCTGTCGTTGGTGGTGGCTGAGGCCTGGATCCGCAGCATCATATGAAGTCGTCTTCTTGGTGGTCTCGGTATGGTATTTATATGTCTCGAGCCTCGAGGTCTCGTCTCACCTTTTGTATCTTTTATTGTGAATCGACTCTCGACTATGTTGCCATTTGATAGAACTAATATCGACTATAAAACCGGGCCTAAACCAAACGAGTCCAAGCCGAAATCGAACTCGTCGGTCCGACCCGATCCACATCGGGTTCGTGCGCGGTTCGATCGAACCGCATCGCGGACGGATTCCGGTCGCCCCCTTTCTCTTCCGATAAACCCTGCTCGCGAGAATTAAACGCAAACCTTTGGCTTCCCTTGGACCCGGCGGCTGGGCGGCGGAGCGGAGCACACGATGGGCCATCGCCAGCGACCGGAGAAGCGGCGCCGCCTCTCGAGGCCCCGGCCCTTTCTCGGCTTCTCGTCTTTCGCCCGCTCTCTCCTCTTCTCCCACTCCGCCCCTTCTCCCGACCCCTCGGCCTCTTCCAAACCCGAAGGTGCGTTGCTTCTTCTCTTCCCTCGTAGGGTTTTTGATACTGACGGCTTACACGATCCGTTTGTCTCTCCTCAACCGGAAGATGGAATCGTGGAGCTGAAACCCCCCAGCAAGATAGAACGGGTTGAGTCCGAGCAAGAGGACGACGAGGAAGCAGAAGTAAGAAGATTTCTTGCTCACGTTTTTAGTCTGATTGGTTGGTTTGATTTGTGAAGTTAAAGATGTGATCTTCTTTGGTGCTAAGGTTGAGATGATGCAAGCCGATTTCGGTTTCTTCGACCCTAAGCCCGGGGATTTCAATGGAGTGAAGCTCCTTCTCCGGAATTACCTCGACGATAAACAGTGGGATCTCAGTGGCTTTGTAGATTTGATCTTGGAGCAGACGACGGTCGGAACTGTCGTTAAATTGGACGAACATGACGAAGCGGGAGACGGGAACGGGGATGGTGATGACGACGCTGGCCCTTTTGCTGTAATCAGTGCTCTCAATTTGGGGAGATATGAGGTTAACGTTAACAAAAATATGTTGTGCTGTTCTTACCATCACTATGTTAGTATTTGCTCTAAAATTATGAGCTTTATCTTTTCCAGGGCCATAAATGCATGAAAGAGTTCAAAGAGTATCTACTGCAGGTATGCCCTGATGAGGGCTTAAGGAAGAGGCTGAAACCATTTTTGGAAGAACAAGTGAGTGACGTGGGCCTTTTGGTTTCTCAGCGCTTCGTAAACTGCCCCTACCAATTAGTGCCTCCATTATACGATGCATTGTTTGATGAGATCTCATGGGCAACAGAGGACGAGGTTGTATAACAATCAATATGCTATTTTGCAATAGCTTAGATGTGGATTTGTGCATTTTTTTGTTTGAATCTTCTCCAATGGCTTTACAAATTTACTTGTTTCTTTCAGCCCACAAAGGAGCTTCAGGATTTCTTCCGCTTCAAGTATTATTTACTGGTTACCAGAATCTTTGAGGTACGTTAGTTGTCTTCCTTTTTTCTGTTGAGTGGTTTTTGATTGGTCATTTGTCAATATGGGTTTAGTTTATGATAAGAATTTGATCCCTTTAAAAGGCCTGCAGTTACCGTAGCTCAAATCTAGCAAAATTTTGCATCCCACCTTCTCAAAATAAATGAGAATATAAGAGTTAGAATGAAAGATTTATTCTGTTTTGGGCCAATCTCTAGAATTAAACAAAGATCACGCTTAGAATGTAGCCATAAGCTACATTTTATTTGTGCCACTGAGTACAGAGTTCTGATCTTCGTCTTACCATTCTTGACTTCAGGATAAAAATGCCAATCAACGGAAGGCAAAAGTTAACTGTGATTCCAGTGACCCCATAATTTATATCAAGCCGGAGGATGAGATCTTCCAAGAGGTATTATTATGATAGATATAAAATTTTGTTGTTATTATCAAGATTTCTCACTCTTCCTATCTCATTTCAGCTGAGCTTACTCTCTTTTACTTTTCGTCTGCATGCTGAGCAGTTGGCTCCACGAGAGGTATGTGTGCATTGTAGTTGCATTATTGTTTCATTGTTGCATTAATTTTTTCAGGGCCCTTGTCATGCTGTGCTCTTTTAACTTTCATAGAAAAGTTAGTGTGTTCTTTTACCCAGTGATTTAGAAAGCGCTAGGTGCCAAGGTTTGAAAATGCCGGAGGCGCTAAGTGCTTGCTTAGGCACCCACACGAGAGAAGCGAGGTGCTATGAAATATAAAATATAATTAATAAATAGAGATTAACAATGCTAACGTCTAAATAGGGACTATTATATGAAAATAGTAGTTAACATTCTATTGTTAACAGTATTTAATCTACTGTTAACAACAGTTAAAGGGGAGAAAAGAGTTACTAACAGTGGAAAGTGGGGAAGGAGAGGGTAACGGTGATGGAGGAACTTTTGGACGGAGACCACAACAACGGAGGAAGCTGTGGACGACAGCAGTAGCGATGGAGGAACCTTTGTATAACAGTCGCGGCAGCGGAGGAAGCTGCGGATAGCAGCAGCAAAGATAGAGAAAGCTTCGGATGGTGATTGCGGCAATGGCGAAAGCTGTGGATGATGACATCATGGGCGGAGGAAACTTCAAATGTATCCGTCGGTCCTTTCCCTCAACGGTGGAAGGAGCTACACATGGAAGCAACGATGGCGAAGGGAATTGCACACGAAAGCTAGACCTTCAAACATGTCCGCTGGTAGTTGAGGAAGCATCAGTCCTATGCATCGGTGGCGGCGACAACAGCATAGGAAGCGACGACGGCGAAGGCAATAGCTACGCACGAAGTAGGGTTTATGGCTTGGGGTCGTCTGGGGGGCGGGGTTTGCGTGTGCAGGTTTAGTAACATTATATAGGTTAGTTGGTTCAATCGAACCACCTAAGCTATTGTTCGCCCGAGGCGCCTGGTGCCTAGGTTCAAGTGAGCGCCCAAGCACTGAAGCGCGCTACCTTAGTCAAGGCTTGAGGCGCTCGGGCCTCATCTCGCCTCACTCAAGCGCTCAGGCACCTATTTAAGCCCTTGCTTTTCCCTATAAAGTATATGATCATTGGTGATACTCTATTTACTGTGCTTGTATCATAAATTTCATTCTATGATGTCTACAACTAGGATATTAGCATGGATTCATTATAAAAAGTCATTTTCTTGAGATTAATTGATGTGAGAAAGCCTTTTTTGTTTAGTCAAGCATTTACATATCAAGAATTTTTAAAATAAATTCGGGTTTGATCAAGTCAGGCTTTTCATACGTTTTGTAGCTGTAAATGACAAACCTTTTGCTTGTGGTCATGTTTAGAGTCACTATTTAAATCAAGCTGATTGAACTGGACTGTAAGTGCAGTATGTGCATCTCTTTCCTTGATCAAGCTATTCAAAGTTGAAACATTCTGTATCGTGTGGGTTGTTAATGTTGAAAAGGCGATATGTTGGTTTCTCTGATCAACATATTTTTATGTTGAAAAGGTTATATTTTTATGAAGGCATTTCCAATTTTCATAAGTACTCCAGTTCATGTAGAATTGGACAATCCTATTTTCCAGAGGTGAAAAAAAAAGATAGCTAGGACAATCCTATTTGGAAGCCACAGGACACCATATATCAGTGTGTTTAAGTTTCATAATGACTACTGCTTATGTTGTATTATTTGCCTTTTTTACATATATTCAATTTGGTATTCTTCTGCAGCTGAAGAATTACAGGGAGAAGGGGCTGGTCATGGTTGTAAGAGCCGATGAAGTTCCTAAGTTTCGGGAGAAATTGAAGTCTTTACTTACTGAATCTTAATGCTTGTGAGGTTTGACTATACGCCGACTGCAAATATCGACCAAGCATTGGGGTGACACACTGCTCCATTTGATGCCAAACATCAGCCACGACTGCCTCATTGGTTGTTGCCGCGACACATCAAGTTTTGTTCCATTTATTTTTTTGTTCTAAGCAGAGGAGCCGCATGTGCATTTCTTTTGGGTACCTTAGGAAGCTCCTTGTGTTTTTCTTGATTAAGCTCAGAGTTGTGAAAGCAAACATTCGATCTGTGTGATCACCTTCGTATTTGTGACAGGCAAACATAACGCTTTCATGGAGATGGGAGCGACATGATGCAGATGTCGCAGTAAGGCGTAATCGAGCGATAATTGTCATGGTAATTATTCTTCAAAATCATCATTTATTCACAAAAAAGAGTACTGAGATAAGTAGCATGGTCATATTTCTAAACATGTTTTATCATGTGGATTCATGTTTTATCTTGCATTCTGCATTCAAACTTATGCATTGGTACTGTCAAATGTTGTTCTCAGCCAATGCTTACAAAAGGAGAGTGGTATGAAACATAATTATCACGGTCTTTTTTTTTTAATGTTTATAAACGTTTATGAAAACATAGTTATGACTCTTTGAAGCTATTAATTCGATTTAAATCCACCAGAAACTCACTCAAATATTGACATACACTGATCCAATTTGATTATTAGTGTGATTTCTAAAATAGTTTCTTGGATCGTTCGAATCCCGTACTGTGACGATAGTTTTATAGATCATGATGTGTAACTCGCCCTCTCCACTGTTACGAGGCTGAGGTAAAAGCAATGGCTCTAAAAGATAAACAAATGCATGAAGAGATAAGAACATGACTCGGCCGCAAAGTACGCGTACGCTTTGCCGAGTGCTCACCACCACCCATTGTAAAGCTTAGCGTGGCAAACGCCCGCAGAAGGCGACCTCGTCTATTTCAATTGACCTTGCCGACCATGCACATTATTTTTTTTTCATTATATAGTTAATAATTATCTTCCTACTACTTATTCACAAAATTATTCGAATAATCCTGTCATTTAATTCATTATATCTCAAGATAAATTAAAATATTATTTTCAAAGATCTTTTTTTTTTTTCGATTGCTAATTTTAACATATGAATTATCTAATACTTTAATACTGTTGAAACTTTTAAAATAATTAAAATATATATATATCATTAAAAATTAAAATAGTGGTATTCCCAACCAAATATTTCAAAATTAATAGACTGTGATCAAATACAAAGAAATCGTCATGAGCTTGCCAAAAAAAAGGGTTGAATTTTACCTTGGACAGTACGACAAGAAGGGCAAATAAGTCATTTCGCACCCCGAAACCTTGGGTCGGTACCCACCCACGCAAGTATACAAACTAAATGCGCCGAACCGTGTCCCGCAAACAAGAGGCGGTTCCCCTTCCACCCAGTATTTTAGCCGCCCTTCGCCTCGGCACTCTGTTCTCGTCCCAAAACGACTGCCAAAGCGCGCGCGTGAGAGAGAGAGAGAGATGGGAGTGATCCGAAGGATTTCGAGTCTTGATCCAAAACAAGGTGATTCTTTTCGCCGCTTCTTGCGTTCGTGTTGATGTATCGTTCTCTTTTGTGCTATTCCTCGGCTTCTCTCGTCGGTTCTACAGCCCTGTCCCATGCCTGTTCTCAATTTCTTTCTAATCATTTTAAATGCGATCGATCCGTGATTAGCTAATCTTTTTAGGGTTGTTGAATCTGTGGAGGGTAATGTTTTCATTGGTTTTCGTCCACGAGATCAAATCACGTGTTTAACTTCGATTCTTTGGCCTCGATGGAAGGTTCGGGAATGGCGGCACGATTCGGGAAGCAACGAGAAGAGAAATTGCTCGCATCCAACAATGAGGAAGGAGGAGGAGGAGGACTGGCTTCAGGAACGCCCCAAGGATTCGAGGGCAACGGGATGGTCAGAGTGAGCAAGGACAGCGAGGAGTTCATCCTCTTGCGACATAGGTTCTACTCAAGCATTGGGTCGCTCGTCCCGCATTGCTCCTTGGTGGACCTCCATCGCGTTTTGTACTCGACCCCGACTAGGCGAACACGGTGGGAAGCCTTCCATCGTTCTCTCGAGGCCGTGGCGCAGAAGCATGGCGGCAATGCCAACGACAAGTTCGCGTTTGCCGAAGCTTCCAAGGACAGAATCATTCGGATCGTCAACGACGGCTTCGATGTTTCCGGGACGCCCGAGGACGGTGGATACTTCGGGCTCGGGCTCTACGTGACTCCGGAGCCCGTCGCCATCAACAGGTATATCTTTCATTACACATCTAATTAAGCGACGTTTGGTGATCTCATGGTTGAACGACTGTGGATTTGCAGCGTGATGTCTTCGGTCGTCGATCGCGATGGATTAAGGCACGTACTGTTGTGCCGTGTAATCTTGGGCAGAACGGAAGAGGTTGTTCGCGGCTCCGGACAATCTCAGCCCGGTTCGGTGGATTTTGATTCAGGGGTTGATGACATGAAATTTCCCACACGATATGTCGTGTGGTACCCCGAGGTGAACAATCGTGTTCTACCTCTGTATGTCCTGAGCATCAAAGTCGACTTCCGCTCAAGAGGTCAGTTCTTTCTTTTTTACCTACATATCTTTCTTTCTCCCTCTCTACAATTATTGTATAGTTGTGCTTAGAGACTTATTTTGTAGCATACAACAATAACAGTCCTATCTTTTGCCGTATTGAGATATGTAAAAGACTATATATTTAGTTGAATTTGAAGTGCGTAAATCTTTATTTTGTAGCATCTTTTATTATTTATGTTTATATTTTCAGGACTTCACCAAGAACATATTAGCAGACCAACATCACCATGGATATCCATTAGAAACCTGATCGGTGTGCTGTCAAAGTGCTTGCCCCGTTCCACAATGTGCCAAATCAAGAAAACCCATTGCGAGTTCATGGTATTGTGACCTCAATCTGAACAGTTTGGTGCATGGGAGTGTGGTTTTACTTCTTCTTTTTGTTTATGCTAATATTCCATTTGCTTACTTTTTTTTTTTTTTTTTGTAGGAGAGGAAATTTTCTCGGCAGCAGCTGGTATCCCGCATTCGACAGGTAGCGGGGGACAAGATTCTAGTAGCGGCAATTAAATCTTTTCAAGCTAAGGTGAGTTTGCTTTCACTAGAGAGCACCCTTTTTTTTTTTTTTTTGCTGGCTTATACTTTTCATTCCTTGTTGGCATTTGTAAGGCTTGCGTAAATGTTATTGCCCGAACTCGCTTATCAAAATTCTATATTGATATCAAGGTCACAGGCTCGGAGAGACACATGCTAAATCATAGTCTGTGAAGCTGTTAATTGCATTTTGTTCCGATAGCTTGGAGTAGCTTATGTTAGTCTTTCACGTCTTGTGGCCAACAAACTTGCACAACCATATTGCTGAAAACACTCACATCTTATTGGGACAGTTCAGCTTACATTAATTTTCTTGAGGCTTTTGACATGTTGTTCCCGGAATCCTTAGTTTTCTCTAGAGAAATTGATAGATGTTGAAATTTGTGGTGTGTGATGCCGTAAAGAACAATATTAGTATTTCAAAATTTACAATCGGCTCTGTGGTTTATTAAGTATTTGGTCGGACGAGATGAAAGGAGAATGGTTTGACGATGAGCAGTGATCATGTATCATGTTTCATTTTTCACTGTTGTACTATTTTTCTTTCAGAACATCATAGTATGAGACATAGGATTTAGGATTTGTCTCGCGCTTTAGGTTTTATCCTCGTTGATAGGAAAGAAAAAAAAGTAATATTTCTTATTTACATTAAACTGAAGTGTCAAGTTTATGTGGGATTAAATTACAGAGAAAGTTGGCATTTTGATCTTTTGCCATCGACACGATCTCCCCTAGAATCCTTGAAGATCACGGCGCTGAAGCCTTCAGTAGCTTGCATCCATATTATTTACATGTAACTTTCTTTTGTTCATTTGGTGTTGGCAATCAACGGTCGTGCTTCATCATCTGAAGCTTGCATCCATATTATCTACATAGAACTTTCTTTTGTTCATTTAGTGTTGGCAATCATCATCTGACTACCGTTGCAATCTAAAAGGTTCGTCACGTCTGATGCTTTCCCCATTTTGCAGCGAGCAGCAGCTGCATCTCTTGCTTCCAGGAGGAGAGACTAGCACGATCATCGTGCGTTTTGCTATGTGGGATCATGTAATGCTGGTGAAGGTAGATTGCTGAAGAAACCACTTACTAAAAGTAGCAGCTTGTTGCCTTTGACACCTCCGACTCCGTTAACATACCAAAGGTTTTTTTTTTTTTTTTTATTTTTTTTTGCTATCATAAACTGGGATGCTTGTCGTATAGATCAGTTTAATCATAGTATAGAACAATGACCAGAATTCTTCTCTGATGGAATTGTGTGAAGTGAGTTGAGTAACTGTACCCCCATCTTCCCTGTAAAGTTTACTCCTTTTGCGTTGCAACTTGAACATGTAGTTATTAACTGTCAGACAAATACTCTGTTCGATGTGGTATTTATTTGAGGAGCATCATTTTGTCGATGTTAGTTGATTAGTGGCAGTAGGATAAGCTGATACGTAACAAAAGGTTGCTCCTTTAATTGTGAGAGTCCCAACCATGCAATCAATTTGACTTTGTACATGATCTAATGTATATTAATCTCAATTAAGTTGGCTCAAATTTATGATTATTTAATTTATTAATAAAGTCATTTCAGTTATAAAAAAAAAATTTGTATGTGTGCCCAGGTTTAAGCTTTTGATCATTAGAGTTGATCTCCCATGTTAATCCTGATCGGGTTGATGCATCAAGTTCATCACTATTTGATTCCTGCCCTATCCTCCTACAGTATCATCAACAATGTTTTGTGGAGTTACATTTCCTAAAAATGATAACTTAGATAATTCTTAAAAATTTTACCAAGAAAAACCAAATGATGTCCTCCCAATTGATTTTTTCATTAATTTGATAAAAGTGTCGTCTTTGATCATCATAAATTTTTTTAATCAAATTGATAAAAGAATATCTTTAAATAAAAATTAATTAGAAGAGTATTATTTGATATATCAAATCCCAACAGGTTAGCATTTCTTTAATTAAATGTGCTTAATTTTTCTGCTGTAGATGTAATTTAGATCACCCTATGAAAATTTTTTTTTCACTTCAAGAACATGGGAGGCGCTTGCAAACGAAGTTGGTGTGTCCTCGGTACCTTCTCGTATTGTCCTCATCACCCAAGACAAATTGGCAGTCAGATTCCCGGGGAGCCACGCCACCGCAACTTGTACCCCTGATCTATTCACACGTCGGCCGCCTCCCCTTCGCCTCTTCTTCGAGGAGTACCAACGCTATGGTTTGCACCGCGAGAGAGAGAGAGAGAGAGAGAGAGAGAGAGTCTATGTGCGTGATTTGACAGTAACGCCAGCCTATGTGCGTGATTTGACAGTAACGCCGTTATTGCTAGCGATGCGAGTTCCAGAAGTAAAACTTGCGTTAACTCTCGGCATGTATAGCCTTCACATCTCTCTCTCTCTCCCCAGCAAATGTCTGGGCATGCGCGCTGCAGCAGCGCAATGAAGACACCATTTAATTGGTCCCTCTCGAGTTGGACGTCTCCTCCAATTGTTTAACGGCGCCTTCCTTCTCTCTCCTGCTGTTGCTCCTCCCAAATGTCCTCTCTCTCTCTCTCTCTCTCTCTCTCTCTCTCTCTCTCTCTCTCTCTCCCAAGAGACAAAGAGTCCCGCACACCCACACCTAATTATTGAAGCAACATGTTCTTCCTCTGTCTTCTTGAAGGAGGGTGATGGCGTACTGGAATAACGATGGCGACGGCAGGCTGGTTTCGTCGACATCAAGCTACAAAACCAGTGGTGTGTTCGCCGACACAGTGATCTATCCGGTCTTAACAGGTTGACCATGTCTCTTGTAGATTCCAGCCACGAAGATTCATCCAAGCGAGACATGGTTAACAGGTGGGAGTAGACCAGTGCTAGGAAGGCAGCTTCGAGTAAAGCAAGGTCAAACATGGAGCATAAGCTTTTGTTTTCGATCCAAGCCGCTTTACTCGTGGTCTTTTAATTACAATCATTACATTCTATTTTAAAAATAATAATTAAAAAAAAGTTTATTCTGATAATTCGCCCTCGCTCGCCCATTTGTCGTCTTTTGGTTGAATGGGTGGGGCCCGTCACCGATGCGTCTGACCTGTATCTGATCCCATTTAGATTCAACTGCACCCCCCCCCACCTTTACCCCTTTACGTGGGCCCCGCCGCCCCTCTTGCACCAGTTGCCTGAACTCCACGTACGACCCGCCCCTCCTTGGCTCACGAGTTAGAAAGCAAGAAAAAAGCGCAGCATCCGAGTTGGCAGTCTCGAACCGGGCACAGCTGCTCGAGTCCCGATGTCACCGAGAAGGCACCTTCCACTGACTTACTCCACGACACCCAAATAGTATGCTCTCGCTCCACTCCGACCACTCTTGAATGCGGATATCAATCGCATTCTTTGTTTCCAATGTTCTATCGTCCTTTTTTATTTACCGAGGGTTGCACACGTGATGGGCACGTTGTCTTCTGCATGTAATTCGCCGAAAATTCATCATTTCTTTTTATATAATAAATAATACTATAAATTTATGATGCTCCGCTCGTAACGCGAATCGCTTCGTAGAACAAGCGAATCTCAACCGTCCGGTCGTTAAATCTGACGCTCTCCGAACTAAAAGCCACCGTCATTATCTTTCGTATCGAGGGGTGTTATGGTAAAGTTGAACCTCGATGGCGCTATATATTAGAGCTGGGTGCGCATGGGGAAACGCGATCCGCAGCTTCGAGAGTCGCATCAATGGCAGCCGATGCGATCGCAGTGGCGGAGGAGGAGCTGAAACCCTCGAGGTCCAACGAGGAGGACGAGCGGGCGGCCCTGTTTTCCTCCTACATCGGCCTCAGTTTCGCCCTCTTCCTGGGGCTCCTGCCAAAGTCCTCGGCGGCGTACGTGTCGTCGCTCCAGTCCCGCAACAGGATCCTGGCCATGAAGCTGTTCGAGGCGGAGGACCAGCTCCGGCAGCTGCGGTCGCGGCGGAAGGAGGACGCCAAGGCGAACGCCCGGGTGACGGAGATATACGCCGGGCACCGCACCCGGTGGCAGCAGGAGGAGAAGCGGCTCCTGCAACGGATCGACGCCGCGGACGAGGGGGCTGCGTCCCTGAGGGCGCGGATGAAGGAAATGGAGCGGGGGGAGGCGGAGCTGAGGGCCGCGGTGGAGCGGCTGGAGAAGGAGGTGGCCGAGAGGGACGAGATGCTCGATTTCATGGCCAGGAAGGTGGAGGGCGACGGGTTCTCGGAGAAGGGGGTGATGGGGGCCAATGGCGGGCTGGATCCGATGGACCACGGAGAGCTTGACCGGGAGTTCTCGGGGGTTAGGGTTTCCGGCGCTTTGGAGCCGGTTCTGGAGGAGCGCTTCTTGGCCCGGAACGGGGAATTTGAGGGAACGGCGGATCTGTTCGCTCATCAAAACAACTATGTGAAGGAGTTCCTGATGCCGCCGGTGGACATGAAACTGTGGATGGATCGATCGGCTAGATGGCAGGTGATGAACAACTCTACTTGCTTGAGCCTACATACATTTGAATCTGTCGTGATGTCTTGATTAGAATTATCCATTAATAGTTCTTAGACGGTAGCACACCTTCTAATGAGAGCCATGACCGGCCGAGAAGTGTCGGTGACTTCAGTAAAAGACACCTTTTTGCTGCAAATTATGGCATGAGATGTTATTTTAAGATATTGATGCGGCAATTGTCTACTGCTATAAGCTGTTGGAACTGTTAATGAATTGTATGAGTGTGACAGAGCAGACCATCAGCATCCCCCTGGCACTCCAATTTTAGATTTGCATGCTTGCAGCAAAGTACTTCAGTAGGTGAAGATTCTTGATTGCCATTTATTCTGATTAAATATGCTCCAAACTCATAGAATACCATAGGCATATGTGTTATAGATGTTTCATTTATGAGCACATCATTGCTTGTCGTGCTTACGGTATGTCTTAATTGCAATCACTCTGTTCTACGCTGTGTTCCTACTATTTAGTATGCTGCAATGGTCATCTGGCATCACTAAAATGTTCGTGCGCTCTATAATTTTGTTCTCGCAGGACATGCAATATGACTCACTTGAATCGACACACAATATGAAGCATTTGGTGGCAAGGTAAAACCACAAACAAGCAAACGAACCTGATTGAGCTCTTAATAGCACAAGTATTATGCTTGGATCACAAGCTTAGAAATCGATTTCAGGAGGGAGTCCCCATGGAAGGTTGACGGTGAATCATCAGGTGTTTCTTCCAAGCTTAAATTGCTGGAGCAGGAATTGGTTAACCTTGAAAAACCAGGAAAAGAAGATCCGTCCAAGATCCTGTCACTAATGAGGAAGCAATCCAAGAGATACCAATCTCTTGCTGGCAAAATCGATGATCTATGCAGGAAAATGGTAAGTTAAATTTGCTGATGTTCTCACTGGTAGCTTCTCATACTTAGTTTGTTGGTCTGCGAAAATGACTGTTATATGCATTGCTCTCTTTATGCAGCGACTGAACGACCCCTGTGATCCAACTCTCAGTCCAGAGTTCAGGACGCAGAGGCAGACCGAGTTCTTGCTCGAAGCCTTCCGCCTGCAACATGCTGCTTCCGAGACGAGACAGAAGCTGAGCACGGTGCAGGCCGAGGCAACAAAGAACTATCTGGGAGATGACCTAACAGCGAAAGACAAATCGAACACTCGAAGATCCTTGGATTCTATCCGGAACAACTTCAAAGAGATACAGAGGAACTCGGAGATCTGGCTCGCGAGAATCATGGGTGATTTGGAGGGCATCTTGGCAAGGGATGGTGCTTCTCGTGTAAGAGATTACTATTCATCTCCGTTCCCCTTCGGCCGATGACCATGAAACCAGGCATATTTCCAGCCCCTCAATAATGTATAGTCGAATACATATCCGTTCTTGTTTCCTGCAGCAATTACTTAACGCCTTCATAGCAGAATTCCTCATCTAATGCTGAACGTACTGATGCTTAATATATAATATCAATATTCTTCCTAAAACATTCACCAGCCAAGCATTTAAACTTCGGGAATATATGCTGGTAGTGAGAAAAGCCATCTCAAGTATTTAACTCCGGCAAGTCGATTCAATTCCACCGGACTCCTCGTAGAAACGCCCCCGGTGACCGTCGCGGACCTCCACATAAGACATGGTACAAGTAAAAGAGACAGTCTGCGTCATTCACGTGTAAATTTGTCTGCGTTCTTCATTTGGGTTCCACTGCAGAGCATCCAACTCTTATCATGTCACTGCTGCAGTGCTCCGTATTGATGAGCTATGTCCCGATGCCTGCTCCCGATTACACTGCGACAGCCTCGACAGCCAAATCATTGTTCCAAGACGGTGTAGTTCACGTGCTCATGTCCGATCTCTACATCTGAACTTTCTGGCAGTCGATCAGCAAGATGAACGCTTATCGTCGAACAGGAAAATTTTCTGACGACGGTGAAGAGACAAGGTGGCAGGAAATGGAGTACCCTGTAATCGGCTTTGCAGTTGATCCAGACTCCGAATCGGAAGCCCAGAATGGCCGTCGGGCCCAACACTAGTATGCGCTCTGGCGCAGGGTGCGCTTACCGTAGGAAGTATAGGACAAGAACCGAGGAAAAGTATGTGGGGAAATGGAAACCTGGCCTCTAAGAAAAGGGTCATCATATGCTCTCTGCCACGAGGACCAAAGGACTTTTGGGGTGGGTGGGCGAGTAAAAGCCAAATAAAGAAGCTGAAAGCAAAAGGTGGCGGTCAATTCAACCCCGCTCACCCCAACCGCCTAACGTTCACCTTCTCGTGACATTTAACGTATAGGCCCTCCTCAACATTTGATTTTTGATTCGTGCTCATAACGACGATGAGGGTATGGTTGGTGCGTGAAAAATAGCAGCCTCATGTATATATAGGTTTTGGAGGATTGGGTTGGTTGGTTGGGTCGGTGGAGGGTGACGGCCTTCTGTCCGCGGTAGGGGACGGGGAGGGAGGGAGGGAAAGGTTATGCCCCGACGTAGAGAGGTAATCGATCCCTTCCTGTTTCCCCTCAACATGCATTCCTTCCCGCGATCGAGATTCGACCCTGATTTCCTTGGCCCCTTCTTTGCTTCTGTGGTTCGATCGGTTGGGATTCTAGGGTTTCCGGTGTTGCCGACGCTCTGGGGTTGCATTCGATGGGCGGATGTTTAGTCGTATGCCTATTACGGTGGGATTAGGTCTTGTCGCTGACGGCATTGCGATCTTGGCGTGATTCTTATGTTTGTCGCTTGATTTGCTTGATTTAGTCGGTGGCATTTCTTGGGATTTTGGCGATGCTGGCATCCTGGGGTTGCCATTCTCTGGAGAGACTTCTTGATTTGTTTGATTAGTGGTATGGGTTTTGTTGGATTTGGGTCCATGATGATGAGCAATCTTTACACGGTTGTTGTGTATCTGTAGTTTAGGATTTTCTTGGCTGTCGATTGTTGGAATTTCCTTGTAGTCCTCAGAAACCTTGCTGATCCAACGGTTTTGATGCCTATATCGTGTTATTTGTGCCTTCTAAGTATGGATGTATTGTTTCTTTCTTTTCATATTTTCTTATGAAATTACATGTTGAGATACTGGATCAACTGTTGTTGGTTTGTCATACATTGGTTTGATTTGGAGGTTGTAAAGGAACAATTGCTTTTCTTTGATCTCTTTAACTGGATTCTGGAAAAGGGAAATACGATAAGTAACCTCAATTAGTTCTTTACATAATGATTTTCCTAAAACAACCAGAGTAAAATGTGGTAATCCAGGTATTGATGATGCTATAGTCATATATAATACTTTGAGAAAGAGAACATATGTAGCTATCCTGATTACGAAAAAAGCTGTTGTTCTGCTGATGTATGTGTCTCTTGAGGAAAAGTTAATTTATGCAATTGAAGAATTATGATGGTATATAATATCAGAGTGACTTTAGAGTTGTGCCTGTCTTTACCTGATGTATGTGCTGTCCAAATGTGCAGCAACTGAAGTATGCTACGTTTTTAATTGTGTGCTTGTCCTTTAAACCAATATATGGTATTTCTTTTGACTTTTCTTCCCCAGCCACTAAGTCGTGACTGTATAATTGTTCACAGTGCATCATATAGGGTTGGCCATGGAAGGTTAATGTTTCTTAGAGGCCCCTCAAGATCTCTGTTACTGGAACAGCTATGGTTGTACCTCCTATCGTTTGCTTCTACGTAATGCTTAATGGAATATTATGTTTAAGTCACAGTCATTTTTTTTTTTTTTGTGTGTGTGTATATTTGTCTAGCAAGAGCATTTAATTCTAATGTTTTAAGTCCTTGTATTTGTTGGAGCAACACTATAATATAACAGTTTATGAAGCACATCCATTAACCTAGTTAAGTAATTTTTACTAATGATTGGTTTACAGATTTATTTTCTTATTTGTTGGAGATTTTTAAGAAATTGTGTTCATCTAGTGATCCATCATTTTGTTCCTTTTTGCTAGGCTCTGCACTCTCGTGATCCTGTGGGCTTAACATTTGCACTTCATACATGGAGCAAATCCCTTGTCGGTCAGCCCTTTGCCTCTGCCAACTCCTTTTATTTCAGGATGCTCTTGGTTGGCAGTTTCTTGCTCTTGGAGATTTCCTTGTCTCTTTTGTCAACTATACTTAGTGGCGAGCTCCTGTTCCATATCTGCAAAGGTCAGATTATGCAGCTTACTTTTGAAGTTGGTGTTGGATGAATGATGAACTTTTACAAGTAAACGAGTTATTTATGTTTACAACTATTATATTATTTTTTCAGTTCTAATTTGTGCTGATATAGGTATTCTATTCCAGTGTACCTGCATAACTTCCGTTTGAATTAAATCTGGGATCTTAAGTGATTGATTTTGAAGAAATAATCAGTGGGTATGTTTTTGTTGGTCACTTATTTTGGGTATTATGTCTTTTTTTTCAAGATGGTAACATCAAATTTTGGCTTTGTTTCTTCTCCATAGGATTGATGTTTGCAGTTCCCCTTCGTCCGTGCGAGTAGACATTTCACTTGCTTCCTCTAAGTCAGAACTGGTGCATATTTGGTGTTTCTTTCGCTTGGGTTTCAAATAATGGATTGCATTTACTAGCAAGAGATTGATTCAAGACTTCTATGAAGGGAGGCAGAAAATGCTTATTTGTGCTTGAGTTGTTTTCGCACTTTTGGGCAATCACATTTTTCATTTTATGTGACCAACATGAACTGCAGTAGGTCATCTGTGACTTTGTTCAAGGTAGAAAGTGGTTCTCGAGTGCTTTATATCGCAATTTGCTGGATGATAAGGTTCCTGCAGATGGCCATCGCTTTGACATGGTAACAGGACCTATTACTTTTCAGCATTGGATCTCTGCTGAAGCCAGTCTAAGTTCAGTAAATTACATAGAACTATTTTCTTAAAGCATAGTCATTTTGTTGGTTCATCATAGTTCTTGTATTAGATATCTGTCAAATAAAGACTTGGAGATTATACTAGCTTCAGCAGCGGAAAACAATGGAAAAGTAAGTTGGATCACATTTGATGCTGTTTTGATGCATAATGCGGTGTCACAAATAGATCTGTCGATTGTTGCAGGTACAAGCTAATTAAGGAAGTTGGTGATGGAACTTTCGGAACTGTTTGGCGTGCTATAAATAAGCAGAGTGGGGAAGTTGTATGTTATCTGCAATGTTATTGATGGGTTCTTCTACCAACCACTGTTTTTCATGGTTTTTTTTTTCTTTGACATCAAGTTCTTTTTGGTGGTTTTGTAGGTTGCAATTAAGAAAATGAAGAGAAAGTACTATTCATGGGAAGAATGTGTGAATCTTCGGGAAGTGAAGGTAATATGTTTCAGTGGGGTTTTCTTTAATATTTTTCATTTTTGTGATGATGTATTGTTGAATATGGTTATTATGCTGTTTCTTTAGTCTCTGCGACGGATGAACCATCCTAACATTGTGAAGCTTAAGGAGGTTATAAGAGAGCACGATATGTTGTACTTGGTATTTGAGTACATGGTATGACAATGTGGTATATGCTTTGGTTCTTGCTGCATTAATGTTTCATGATATTTGATTTTTTTGTTAATTTTTCAGGAATGCAACCTTTACCAGATTATGAAAGACAAAAGCAAGGGTTTCTCAGAGTCTGAAATTCGTAATTGGTACTTTCAAATATTTCAGGCCCTTGCTTACATGCATCAGCGAGGCTATTTTCATCGTGACCTTAAGCCTGGTATCGTACCTTGTGTTTTGTGATGTATAGTTATTATCATGGGCATATAATTTGTCAAAAACCTTTGTGTTACTGATTGACGAATAAGATAAAGACCACATATATCTAACGCAATCAGAATATCTTTCAAAGGATGGTGCTAGTCAGTTTTCTAGGTTTGCTTTCATGTTTACCTCTATAAGCAACCAACTGCCTGCTACTACTACATTGGTTATAAGTGACGATGAAGCCACTATCACATTGTCTTATCAGTGGCATGCTGATATTAGATACTCTAGGAGCAATTTCATGCACATATTGTGTGTCAAATTTAGGACTTTTAAATACTTCCATACATATCTTCATATTCGGTTTGTAATTTATGTTTAAGCCATGTTTTGGTTTTGATTAATTAATTATTCAATATTTAACCCAAACCTATGTTTTTATATGATTATTAATCAAATTTTTAGGTGGAAAACCCATTAAATTAACAAATTTTAACTGGGTCCAGCCTGTACCGACTGGCCAAACCCATCTTGGTTGGCACGGGGGCGCATATCAACACATGGTATACCCCTACATTGGTCCATCGAAGGAAAAGTTATTATGCTATTTTTTAGGCACAAATGAACCCTTCTTCTCCGATGAAAGTTTTTGCATTTTCATGTGAAATATTGCAAGGAGCTAAGAATCTAGATCTTTTCTCTTTTTTCTACCAAAGTGCTTGTGTCGTTCAATGAAATCTGTGATGCTCTACTTTTTGTTATTCGCTTTATTCTATTGGATGTACTAAATTTCGGTTAAGTGTTCTTTAGATCTGCTACCTTTTTCAGAGAACTTATTGGTCACAAAGGACATTATAAAGATAGCAGATTTTGGCCTTGCTCGGGAGGTTTCTTCACAGCCACCATACACTGAATATGTTTCAACTCGTTGGTAGGTGTCCTTCCATCTTCCTTTTACTCTCTACTGTTTGTATATATGTTTTCTAATATGCGTGAATGTGCTTAGGTACCGAGCTCCTGAAGTTTTGCTGCAGTCATCTATTTACGATGCTGCAGTTGGTAAGTTTTTGATGTATTTATAACAATCTTGCAAGCTCAAAGATTTTTTGTTTTGTTAGTAATATTTGTCATATTGATTTCTATGGCATCTAGATATGTGGGCAATGGGTGCTATCATGGCTGAGCTATTTACACTTTGTCCTCTTTTTCCTGGCTCAAGGTAATCACAGCATCAACTTGTCAAGCTCATCCGAGGATGCCAAAATCATGTTGTTCCACATATTTCATTGTTGTGTTTAACTCTTTAAATCTCAAAGGCTTATGTTGTCTGTCTAAATATATCTAATACATAAAAGACTGATTAACATGAAATATGTGAATGAAGAACTTCTTCACAACGACTGACCAAATATTTTATGCAAAAATTAAATATGTATAGTCAAGTGGTCTTTAAGTTGTTTTGTGCAGGTGAGTAGACAAATGAGGATCAAAGCTTTCTGTTTCTTGTATGTTCTGGAGTAAGAAAAATGCTACGTTTGATTGCTAACTTAAATTAGAGCCCAACCTAGTGTAGTGTTTCCAATTTCCAACAGAAGGTGGGACTTGATTTTCTCAAGTTGTATCCCCATAAGTATGCTTACCTCAAGCCTTTCATGAGAAAAGAGAAAAGTTAGTGATAAATTACAGCCAAAAGGGCAGTATAATTCTTTTTGGGTGGGCGGTTATGCCTTTACAAAAGCAAACTTACTGATTTATCTTGTACTTGTTTTTTTTTTCTTTTTGCAAATTTTGTCTTTGTAGTTAATGGTTTTTGTTTCTTATGCAGTGAAGCAGATGAGATCTACAAGATTTGTAGTGTTATTGGTAATCCAAATGAGAACTCTTGGGCAGAAGGCTTGCAACTTGCAGATGTTTTGAAATATCAGTTCCCTCAGGTAATTTCTATATTCATTGCTTGTTTTGCCAAGATCAACTCACATTTCTTTCAGTTCTTGAATAACAAGAATTAAAGAGTGTCTGCTGGCTTTTGTTTGTCACAAGCTGGATGGTACAGTATACTTTGTTGCCATGTGCACCATTGCAAGGCATCTTAGTAATTCAGGGATGTAGCTGCACTTGCCATGCCTTCTGCTCTAGCATATTCTTGGCTAAAATTTTGATTTTTACTGTTTAATCTTTTTTCCTGGTTAAAATAGTTGCATTTTGCCATATATTACAGCCAAAACTATTTGTTTATTTGGAACTGTGTTTCTTTGGTCCGAGGACCCTATTCACATTCTTGCACCATTCTGATTCATAAATTAACAAAACTATTATTTAGTAACAATCTTCTAAAGTACTTGTTTTAGTCTATGGCTTGTGACCGATTATAATGTTAGCATGTTTCTGTAATTAATTGTTACTGTACTCCATCAGGTTGAAGTTAGGGTGTGCTTCATGGATATTCATGGAAATTAGTTTTCCCTTGGAAATTCTTTTGTATTGAGTGGTTGCCAGGAAAATTAAAATTCCAAAGTTTTTTCCTCTATATTTCTATGAAAAGTCGCCTCTTCATTGTCTATGTTATTCCTTTGCAGATGAGAAAAGACTTGTATATCATTTTTTCTATAATCTGATGTTAACTCATGTCTGCATAAAGAGGTCAAGTTTTAGTTCTTTAGCATTCCAAACACGTGAAAGGAAAAGAAAAACTGTTTCTTTGTCGACAATCCAAGCAAATTTTCTTTACTTTTCATAAAAGCAAAATTTCCCGGTAAACTCTTTCCACCATTTTCCTTGCAAAAAGGGCCTTGTCATTACATTTTTTACTGATTTTGCCACCGTTTAATTGGATTCACTATCCGGACTAGCCACAAGGTTCTATCGTTGTGCATTATGCTTCAGATCTACATGTTTGCATCTTATCTATAAACAAGTGTTTGTTTGAACCATGGTTCGTGTTATTGGTCAATACCGGTGTATCGATCAGCTGTCAGTACGTTACATACTGAGCTGTACTGTGCATACTGACACATGGTATATGAGGCATACTGCTGCACCGCCCTTATTGATCTCTTTTCGGACCAATATGTACCGTCCATACCGAGCAGTATGCTATGGAACGGTGAACCTTGGTTTGAACTTTCTACTTTGTTTTACCAATTTCTTGTGCAACAAAGGCTTAAAATTAGTATTTATTTTACTGCAATTTTTTATCTTTAAAAAAAGATGGTATGTGGCTTTGTTTCTTCATTCATCATATAGTTTTACTTTACCATAAGTTATCCTAAAATGGATTTGTTTTTTCGGTCTGTAGTGTTCTGCTGTACAATTAGAAGTGCTAATTCCATCAGCCAGCAAAGAAGCAGTTAACCTAATTAAGGTACAATCTTATTTCTCTTGTATTTTCTTTTTTAGTGATACAATAATAATTCTTATTCTTGATGGGTTTAGTCTTTATCTTTTGACTCTAATTTGCTAGTTTTCCATAATGATCCTGTATTTATAGGCACTTTGTTCCTGGGATCCCTGCAGGAGGCCAAAAGCAACTGAAGCCCTTCAGCATCCTTTCTTCCAAGTGTGAATCCTTCTGTCTTTCCTTACCATTCCAATTCTTTGTATTGTGTGAACAAAGTTACGCAAATTGGCAGGGCCTTGTTTCTAGAAAAGATGCTGATACATGCATTTCTCTGATAATGCAGACGTGCCTTCGTATTCATCCGTCTTTCCATTCAAGACTGGCAGGATTGTCACATACACCTCCTGGTATGTTCTCGTATTTGTGTTCTTATTTTTGGTCACCTTACCAACTATTCTTCTGTTGGTTTTTGACACCAGCATGTTCTTTAACATTTATTGATCTTTTTCTAGTGGGGAATAAAGGAGCTTTGGGGCAGAATGGTGCAAGAAGATATTCAACGGGACCACTGTCTGTCACAAGATCAGCAAATAATTTTATATCAACAAAAGCAAATGGTTCTCTGAGGGCTGGTAATTTAACAGAAATTGAACATTATCTTGTTTCTAAATAACCAGAGCAACAGAAATTACTTGTAAACTCTCAGGTACCATGAAGCAATAAATATGCCACAAGCATCCTGTGAAAAAACAGTTGATGACTAAAAAGTGCACTTGGAAACTAAAGAATGGATAGGGAGAAAAGTACATGGGGCCTGAGAGAGCATGATAGGGAAGATTAGAGATAAAAATAAAAAATGACCGATTAAGTGAAAGATGGCTGCCTGACACCAGAAAGCCTTTTGTTGAAATTTGTCTTCATATAGTCCTTATCCAAGCCTGTTGGAATTCTTTGTCCGGACAAGGATTTTCAACTAGGAAACTTAGGTCACGAGACTTTCTAACTGTATCAGATTTAAGACAGATCACTTTTAATCATTGTCTCATAAAATCCTGTCTAACACCTCTAGATCTTCAAACTTGATTCTTGATGATCTTCACAATTGAAGTTGTACTTGAAATGGGATAATTATACCAAAAGATTTATGACTAGAATCAATAAAATTGATACAAAGTTGATAGACATGGCATGGCTTATGACCTAGAGCACTGGAATCCTGACCTTATCTGAACAAGTCATGCATCATTTTATAGTACCATGTGGAGTTGACATGAAATTTGATGACTATTGGAGTCTCACAATCCCCATGATGTTACAGGCGTGCAGAGGAAACTGGAGATGAATGAAAAGGTAATATGATTGCAGTCATCTATAGGACCTTTTGCTAATATGCTATTCTTGTTCTTATTAGTTATTGCACTATATCTAGGAAGTCGAGAAAAATGGAAGATCCCTGGGGAACAATCTGAGACAATCTCGATATAAGCCTCCGGCAAGAAACAATACAGGTAAGTTGTTTGGAGTGCTTGGCTGACCTATCCAGTTGTTTGATTGTTGATTTATTGAAGAAATAATTTTGATTTTGCTGGCAATTCAATTATGTGCATAGGAGCATCACTCAACTTTGTTAAATTTTTTTGTTTCTGTTTTGACCTTTTTTTTACTTGTACAACCGATGACGACGTTGAACCATCATGTTCTATAAAATCATCCTTTTTAAATTTGTTCAGCAGGATATTTGGCACTAAAATCTCAGAAGATTGTCGACGTACCAAGCAAGATGCCATGCACCAAAATTGCTGACAAATTGTCACATATGTCACTGGATTCTGGCATACAGAAGGCAGGTAAACCACCACCACCACATGAGACCCCCGGGAGGAGGTATTCGAAGAAGTTGTAGGCTGAAGTCCATCATGGTTGCTGTGCTGTATGAGATGCTTTTTAAAGGTTTTGAAGTAATAATAAACTGTTGCTTTGGCCTGTTTTTTGTATGCACCAAAATGTTATCCAGTGTGGTTGTTGATGCCGAGCTTGGTTTATACGAATCCATGTTATTAGAAACTATTGGCTTAATAGAGGAGTGTTGATTCCTAACTTGGTCGGTTTGATTGTAAGTTCGTCCTCCTGCATGAAACGTTTGACACAGCATAGGAGAAAATCCTCTTACTTTACAGGTCATATTGTTTTTCTCAAAATGTTTGACGGCTAGAGCTGTGTCGAGGTCCCCTTACTGTGCAAGTTACAATGCTTATATGAAGAAGGGAGGACTGGTGCCATGTCCAATTTATAGGATATCATTCATGTGCATCCAGCAGGAGGGATTTGGAGCTAAAGAAACCAGAAAGTTTCAAAGGGGGTTGGTGTGCTAAAGATTTTTATATTTGTTAAGTTGAAATCTGATTGTCCGATTGGAATATTAATATTGAAGAGCCATTTGAGATGTCATTCTACGCCTGTCTTGTCCTTGATTGTTGTTGGAAAAATATCAAATCTTGTAAAATTACTAAATGCTGAGATTTCTAAGTGGATTTTTTACAGTGTGGTTTAGGATAGTTACACTTGTAGAGATTGCACTGATGTCATGAATGATACTGGGTAAAAATGTCAGCGTAGTTGCAGGTGATTGAAACATCTGAAACGCAACGTCGGTCACAGTGTCAAGGTGTCCACGGCATAGTAGGTCGACAATATAGGTCCTGGATATGGATCATTTCCCTGTCGATATCAGATGCTATCTGGCATCGGGACCCATGATCTTTTAACTTATTCGATATAGGAGTAGATAACCAAAATGATTAAATCCAATTTAATTAAATTAGGGGATGCATGTGACCTTGTTCCACAAATAAGCCTTCTCATCGACCCACACTGCGGTACAAATTTGCCTGACACAAACGAATTCCCTCAGCCTTCTTACTCGCTGCTAAAATAACAATACAACATCACGGTGAACGATGAAGACACAGCATAGCAAGCTCTTCGACTACCGTAAGAAGCAACACCCACGAAGTTTAGTCGAGGAAATAGAACGCGAGGTCGTCGTAGCCCATGAACCTCTCCAAGTCCACGTCGAACGCTGACGCGTCCCACGCCGCCTGCGCGTCCGAACACCCCTCGGCTTTGGCTCCAGAAATCTCACCCTCGTTTGTGTCTCGGTACCCTTCCTCCCCCCCGCTGCCATCCGCCTCTGCCCCGAACTCGCTTCCGTTGCTCGCACCGCCGTCGGGATTGGGCATCAGGGCGAACAGCTGATCCATGTCCAGCTCCGCCGTCCCGTCCAGGCCCCACTCCTCCTCCACCAGCGTGGTGAGATCACGGCTCGACGCCACAGGAGACACCAGAGTCTCACGCTCGCACCTGCTCTCCATCTGTTGATTCAGCTTCAGGTTGAGGTCGTCGATGGTCACTGGCCTTCTGCTCAAGTGAGTATTCCAGTGATTCTTTATCTCGTTGTCCGTTCTCCCCGGCAATCTCCCGGCGATGAGCGACCACCTGCAGCGCATCAGAAATGCCGCCGGTCACAACACATGCATGCAGTCAGCAGAGCAGCCAAGAAGCTGTGAAGGCAGATCCTGACAAACTCGGGCCGTACGAGAAAACCGACATGGCCGAACTCACATGCGGAAGGGTCACATGCCCCATAGTCTCGACGGCACGTTAATGAACAGTGCAATTTTGGAGGCGTCCGAGGCGGCGGACAGCCATGCCTCTTCCGACAGGATGAGACACGCGGCCTTCCCTTTCGTGTCCACCTAAAAGGTTTACGGTGGATAGATTCTCTGAATCTTCTTACCCACCCTTCGCCGGGAACGGTTAAACCATGCATGCTGTTCCCCTCGAGAGCTCGCACGGGCTTGTTTGGTTTATAGCATGAGGTAAAGGGACTGTGCGTGTACCTGTTACCGAGCAGGTTGTGAAGCCGAATGATGAGGTCTTCTTCCTCATCCGATATGTTCCCTCTTTTGATTCCTGGCCTCAGATAGTTCAGCCATCTCAACCTGCAGCTCTTACCACACCTGTTCAGCCCTGCAAGGAGGAATTTTGCTTGATGAGAAGGCGTCTGCTTTGGTTTCTTTTAGGCATGCAATTTACTGGAGCGAGAATTCTTCTTCTTCTTCTTCCATTGGAAGAGGAGGAGTGCTTATGAGTCATGATGCAATGCTGAGGGGCCCTATTTGAATTCTACTGATACACTAGAGGCAAGCACATGTGTCATGCTCGAAAGATAAGATTCCCATAATTCTTTAAAGGAAAAGTACATCACAAAAGGCATTAGATTTCTGGTCGTACTCAATAGAAATCTCGGTGAGACCCGAGACCTTATAATTAAGTATTGCATATGAGGAAGCCATTATTAGCCTTGCGCGAGTAGGAGGACAACACGATATAGAACAACTTGATGTCCACTAGCAGCTGCAACTCTCAAGCTTACCAAATCGGAACTCGGTTTTAACATCTTCTTAGAAGGAGTAATAAGCTGCATTGGAAGAAGAAGGTCGAGTTCAACTGTGGCAAGATTTGGGATCAAGATTCCCATACTCAGCGCCGAAGAGCAAGTAAAGAAGAGGCTAAGAAAACACTCAACCCAGCAATTAGAATTCCTACTCTCTGTTCTGATGGATTGGATCGTACACACTCGTCAACCTCTAAATGCTTTACTTCAAGACTGAATGAAGATTCAGGGAAGTGGCTAAGTATTCAGCAAATGTGTTCCCATCTTTCTGTTTTCTTTAGAACCCACATAGCTGACCCAGCGGAGATAGGAAAGAATGAAAGGAGTCGAAAGGGCGGAGCGGCACCGCAACCTTTAATTCACTAAGCAATTAACTCTGTGCGCGCGTGTGCGTGTGTGTGTGAGTGTAGTGAGTGAGAGAGAGAGAGAGAGAGAGAGAGAGAGAGAGAGAGAGAGAGAGAGAGAGAGGAGAACGGACCAGCTTTGGCAGGGAGGGTTCGCCAGTTCTTGTCGCCGTGGGCTCTAACGTAGTCCACCAACTTCTGGTCTTCCTCAGCGGTCCAAGCCCCTCGGTTCACCACAATGTCCACCGCCGCCTTCTGCTTCGCTCTCTCCGTCTTCTTCACCATCTTCCTTCTGCGCCCTTTCCCTCTCCTGATTACCCTCCGCTGGTATCCACGAGATTCCCAGCGGCTGCTGCGGCTACTTAAGTTGGTGCCAAATCTTGCTGTGTGCTGCGCTGTCAACCTAGCATATGGAAATAGCAGTCGTGGGATGGTGGACCTGCAGAGAATGGGATGGAGCGTTCCGACCACGGATTTCATATTTATAGTAATCCTCTCTCCTCTCCGCCATCCTCACCATCACATGCATATCTAACACTCCATGCACATCTACCACATTCCACCGGCTGACGGTCGCCCACAAGTGCCCAAACTGGCCGAGGAGAAGGGCTGGTGAGGTTCGGGGCCGTCAGAGGAGGAACCTTTCTCACAGTCACTGACTCCGGTCAAAAGCCTTTACCTGTTGTAAGCCTTGTCAGTCTCATAGCGAGTTGGCCTTTTGAGGTTGCGCGGCTCCGTTTAGTGGAGGCACAGCTTGTTGGGAGAGACGCATACAGTTTAGGTGACGACATTGACCGTTCACGACGGTTAGGTTCCTTCTTTGGGTCTTCCCCTGTGGAGCAGCACTTTGTCCGCTAAATTAGCTCATATCTGTAAGAAAAATAAAGTAGCATTATATCAATATTTTAAGTTTTTTTTTTTACTTGACATTTATATAAATTATTGGATGAGATTTCGGATCATCAACTTGTGAACAAACTATGGGATCTCATATATTATCACTATACTCATATTTTTAAATTCTAATTACTATGTAAATTATTTTTATAAATTTTGTATTGTAATAATATATTGGTTATTATTAATATACTAAACTCACTTGTCAAAGGTCTGATATATTTTTGAATGCTCTAACTAATAAAGATTTTGATAGTTTCATGAGGTCGATTCTTACTTTTGTCACTTTATAATAATAATAAAATTATATAACTGATCTTGAATAATTGAAACCTACAATTTTATTAGATTTGCTACTGTTGTTGTTGTTGTTGTTGTTATTTATACATGTTTATATATGCAAGTGTGTTTTATGCAACACTAAACAGAAAAATAATAATAATATTTACATATACATACATATATATATATATATGTATATGTATATTTATATATAAGTTGAGTTTTTAATTAGGGATTGCTTAATGATAGCAGTAATTTTTAGAGGGGGAAAAAAATCAGCATATAATTTCACTCTTCGTTTCTAATTTTCATGTCGTAGTTAAACTATGTGGCTCCCAAAAAAAAAATATAATAATAATAAAAGGAAAGGATAAGGACAAAATGTACTCATCAACAAAACAAAACGAGAAAAAAAAGGGGGAACAAGGATGACACAACTGGCTTTTAAGGATTTGTCTAGACCGGAAAGGACGAAGAAACATGACAAAGTAATACGTACCACATAAACAACAAGGATAATGATTTGTAGAATTCATTTAAATTGCCACCGTAGTGAATCTTCCAAATGGGATGTACGCTGTCGCTATCATGTAAATTCATTTCATAGCGAACGCATGGCTACCGAGTGCATCCGATATGATGCCGAGATAATTGATTCATTATTAATTTCATGAGTTGGTATTAAGCATTTTTCAAAACATTAAAATCTAAATTTAATGATGGTTTTTCAATTTTGTTCGTCATTATATTAGACTAAACTGCGCACGTTATATTTTATTTTGTAATAAAAGGATATATATTATCAAAATAACTTGTACATCTTGAGCTTAGTTGTCCATCCCAATTCCAAAGATAATAATGGGGCCTAATCCTAATTTTGAATCTTATTGTATTGTACTTTGAAGATTGTTTAACTATATAAATTTTGAGGGGATGTGCTCGATCAAAGAGGAACTTGGGACTCAAACCACAAGTTCATACCCCTCCTTTAAGGAAAATCCAATGCTATAAGTGTATTTAACATGATTGTATGTGTACATATGTATATATACAGATGTATACATACATTTATACAAATGTATACATATATATATATATATGTATAAATAAAAGGAATCAGTTGTCCACTCAATTTGGTAAAGGAACGATTTGTCCGATTACTATGATGGGATGATGGAGGAGTCCCGATGCTGGCTATCCCAAAGCCTGACATAGAAAACAAGCCCCCATCAGAAATCAAATGAGAAGCGCGATCGTACGGGCAGTACGGTTACCGAAGAAGGTGCTTTGTGTCGCCAGCTAACAATGTAGAAGGCTGCCGGCGCTGCCCACCATTCTAAACCCCAAACAGATAAACCACCCCGAGTCCCGCTCCACTCCGATGCTTAGACCGGTAGTTAGTGCCGCCCAATTTGGCACTATTTATGTGTGTCGTATGGCCTCCTCCCTTTCTTTGCCTGGTGGCGTTTCTCCGGACGCGGTTTGGTGGAGTCTTCCCCAACAAAGTTTGACTGCGCAGCATCTGTAACACGGCGAAGTCATCTTATTCGTGTCGGCGCGTAACGCCTGTACCGGACCGCTCTCGCTGTTTCTCCTGCCATGATTGCAGCAGACGAAGTCGAGTTTTGGTTTGCGGGACCGGCAGCGTCTCAGCTTCTTTTTCACTTCCCCGCATGCTACAGCGACCGAGCAACATTAATTTGAATGGGTGAAGTGGAGATCTCCATCTTCGAAGGATAAGCAATTCGGGATTGAATAATAATAATAATAATAATAATAAATCTTGGAGGTTAGACTATATATTAAATATTGGGTTAGAAATCTACCGCAGTGCGAGTCACAGCCGATCTCGAAGCATCCATACGAGGCCACATGCTCCATTCAATAAATAGTGGCATCCGTGGATGTCTCCATCATGCTCACGCCCAACCTGACGTACCGCTCCCTACAATTTATATCAGAATAGGGAGATCGCATGAAGTATTCAAAGAGCACCTGCGTCATTGACAATTTTATAATGGAGTAGAACATAAGCTTCTATTTATTATGGACCATTCGCACTCAACTTACAGCAGATTTATAGGAACGGGTAGAAATTAAGACAGTCACGCCGTAGTTGTTTAATCTCCTGTACTGGCTAAATAAAAGTCAGCAACATTAAATCTTAGTGATAGTGTCAACACTTTTGACATACCTAAACTTATTTTTCTAAGGACGATGCAGAAATTCTTGACTTGGTTTATTCACAACCCTCCGTGGATTTTTGGGCTAACAGCACCCCAAGGGTAATGATGGAAGCGTAGATGGAATTTGGAAGCTTCTGCACCATTTTACCCACGCCGGGCACTCCTTCGGTTGCCCTCTTTGTCATCAGCGCGATGGTTGGAGCCAGTATAAGTGCAATTATAAGACTCTGACTGATTGCAGTTAAGGTTTCAGCTGTCAGTTTCCGAATGAACTCTGCAAACTCCTCGCGGTTAAGTAGCCCATCAAGGTTAACATCGTATTCCTACATGGAGAAGACAAGAGGTTAGGTTTGGTGATACTGCCTGCAATGGTCTCAGTGACCAGTAATTGCTACAGCAAAAAAAAAAAATTGAACAAGTTGAGAACAATAAAAGATCACGGTGATTTTTACAATAAAAAGGTTATAACTAAACATTAATGTTTACTAAATCAATGGCATTGGGTTCGTCTGAGTCCAAACGGGTAAAGAAACTACAATTACCACATGCAATGATCATTAGTTACACGTGGCTGCAGATGTAAGCTACTACAAAAATCAATTCCATGCTAATGACATCTACTTTGTTCGTGGATAAGTGGGTGTCTCTGTCCATCTATTGAGAAAAACAGTATAAAGAATAGTCAACAAGAATCCATAGACCACTTGGGAAAGAAAGAAAACAACTTGTTTTTCATTCACAGATTAAGATTGCACAATGCTATCATGATATTGACATAGAGAGAGATCCCAGAATAGCACTAGGTTGGTTCCTGTATTGTGAAAAGTTGAGAGAAAACAAGAAGGTCCAAGCAGTTACTAGGTTCATATCAGTGTCAAAATATTAGAAGTTCACATTTACCATCCACATTTACCATTAGGGATAGGATACATGGGCAACCATAGTACAGACAAGTTGAAGAGTGGTCATCAGCACCTTGAGCTTCCATAATTTGGCAAACCCACCTGCCAACCCCATTAATGAGCCAATCCAGAATCTGAATAGGACATCTTTCACATGCCTTCTAAAAGGCAGGCAATCATGGCCAAACTGGCGGTCCATAAATTCACTACACACATACCAGATATAAAAAGGAGTCCTTCACGTTTCTCTTCTTCCACCTACTCTCACTCATTCCTGCATCCGCTTCTGACCTAGTTCGGACTCTTGGGCATCATTGGAGGCCCTTGTCGGGTCCATCCCAGTGTATCTTATTCTTCCTAAAGGTTGGAATTTGAGATACTTATTAGGTTCTTGTAGTAGTTAGAAATCTGAGGCAGAACTTTCTTGGCTTAAGGGCCCCAAACCAAGGACAGTTAGCCACAATAAGTTGCATTAGATGCGCAACAAAAAACTACCTCATCAGATAGGGCATGGTAAGCCGTAGCAATATGCAACTTGGTAATCTCCTCGTACATCCATTGCAATCTCATGAACCACCAATAGGACCACTGACATAATGTGGAGGTAAACAGTTCAGGCTTCATGGATCACCAATTTAATTTCCTAAAATTGCATTGGATGAGGCACTAAATCATAGTAGTAGTCATGCAAAATATCGTTAAGTTTCTAGATAGGAATTGGTTCATCTGTTCTTAAGAGAATTGAAATAATTTTCATTCGGCAAAGAAATCCATCAAGGCAACAATTACAAATCAAGCACTCGAGTAGGAGATAGTGACCCATAATAGATTATGCAACTTGATTTGAAATCAATTGAAGTATCCTCAACATAGTTGTAGTAAAGCTCAACATTGTGTTACTTAGAAAAAGAAGGCAGCAGTGACTAACACTATACAATATATAAATTAGACTATTAGAGTAACCTGAAAGAGTGCTTCTCATGACTGCTCCCAATACTTGAATGCTTGAAGCTTTGGTCTCATGAGAAATGAACCTAGATTTTGTCTCATGAGAAATGAATCTAGCTAGGACATAGGTATTATTTGGTAAATCAGACTAAGCCCCATACTATATTCCTAGAAACAAGAAACATAAACATATGAAATAATTATTTAATTGTACAACGACAATAATAACAAAGCCACAAGTCTCAATTATTTGGAGTCGGCTACAAGGATCTTTTGCAAAGCTGCAAGTCTCAATTATTTGGAGTTAGTTACATGGATCTTTTGCCGTCATTGAGATCTGTAAATGGTTATATGCTTAGTTAAGTTCATAGTACTTAAATATTTATTTATAGTTTTTATTAAAATCCTTTTAGGGTTTTCTCTAATCTCTTCTTGAGCCACTTACATTAATCATTTCACTTCTTTTGACTACCGCATCCAAATGTCTCTTAGGCACGTCGCTTCCCTTCTCGGCGACGCTGCATATGCTCCTCCTTCTCGGGTGAACGATCGTTGATTAAAAAAAGTTCTCTTTGCCCTGCGACGCCGATGCCGCAAGAGATTTCGAGGAGAGTTTCATCTTAACTTCCCCTTCTCCTCTTCTTTCTTCGCCCTCGATCACCGTCGACGATAACGCTCCGAGTACCGACGATATCTAGTTGTCCACGAGTAAAAGTATTTTATTTATAATTTTTATTAAAATCCTATCTTTCATAGCCACTTACATTAATCATTTCACTTCACAAATCCATCTCATCTTAAACGATTTTCTTATTTCCTCTATTGAACATAAATTTTCACGAGTATATTTGTTTTAATCTTTCATAGTAACTCCATAAATCCATCTCACCATTCTTATTTCAACAATACAAATTTTTTATATATGTTGGTTTTTAACTGCCTGGCACTTAAATCCATAAATCATTATTAGTCTCACAGTTGTCTTATAAATTTTTTCTTTTAATCTCAAATGTATCCAATGATCATACAAGACTTCTGACGCCTCTCATTATTTTAACCATCCTATTGTTACTTTATAAACAATATCTTCATTGATTTTTCTGTCTTGTTGGATAATTAATCCAAGATTCCTAAAGCTTTTACTTAAAGAAACTTTATGTTGATCCAACTTAACTATATTCTCCTATTTAATCCTAGAATTACTAAAATTGCATCTCATATATTCAATTTTAGTTTTATTTAATCTAAAACCTTTAGTTTCTAAAGATTACTTCCATAGCCCCCATATTGTATTCCTAAAAACAAGCAACAAAAACATCTGAAATAATTATTTGATTGTACTATAACACTAAAATCCATCTCTGACTACCATACAACAAGAAGGCTACCAATCATTTGGCCAATAAATTGTAGAATTGATTTTTTACGGGCCAATAAATTGTAGAATTGATGTTTTACGGTTTATAGAATGGTAAGTTGCTACATACCTGATTGGAATGAAGAACACTTTTATTTGATTAACTCAGATGTATTCTATTATATTTCTAGTCTTTGGATACAAATGCTCTTGATCACAATCACCTTAAACTCCTAACAATAGTTCTTGCTTATAGGTTTGCAACACCTTACTAGTATATCTATAATAACCTTAAAAAATTCTCATATTTTTTCCTTCTTTTTTTTTCTGAATATTCAATCTTTCCTCCTCTATGTACGAGAGCAAAAATAATGTAGAATTCCTTTTTGAGTAGTGATTACTGATTGCTTAATACTTATGATCATGGGATGTGATTTCACCCACACTCGTTTGTGTTGAGCAATATTTACTAATCTGAGCATGAATCAGGATGCAAACCATCCTTTTCAAGCTGTCTAGTTGGGTTTATATTTTTTTAATCATCGACACTTAAGGTTTAGCATGCAAACATGAATCGCACACACTCACGAGTTGCAAAGCTCCGCGGCCATGCTGTAGCTACACTTGCCCATGTTACATGCCCATAGGCCCACTGATGGGAAGTGACGAATATCCTTGTGCCCCTTCTTGGTTGGTACCTAGGTGCATGCGGGCAAGTATAGACGGACCCATAAGTTTCCGTACTCAAAACTGCAATATTGCTTTTGATAACTGCATATAAATGTTACTTATGTCCAATTTTGATCCATATGCACCTCAATCAGTAGCTGGAAAGAGATTCACGGTAATAGGATTTCAAAGAAACACAAATAGCATTCAGGTAGAAAAGGAAAGTATCCTTGTCTGATTAGGTTTATGTATGCCCAGCAGTATCACACACTGAAATTGGAACTAATAGCAAAACCCACTAGGCAAAAGAAGATAAAAGTCCTTCCTTCGCATGCATTTCTAAACATTTCTATGAGGAAATATTAGGATTCCCTATTGTAAACACAAGTATTATGTTTAAAGCAACAAAGTCAAGTCATCATGAACAACCAGAAACTTGCATTAAAAGAACATAAACCAGAAACAGCTAGCAGCACACCAGTATCTGAATTGGCAGAATGCCACATCTGGACTACCCTGAGCTTCGAATAAATACTTCTTAAGACGCATAGGTTTGATTTATGCCATGAAAACCTTTAACAGTTCTTAGAAAAGAAATTTTACTTTGAAGAGTTACACATACCCCTATTCCAATATGATGCCCCATGGTCTACATGGAAACAGCAGTAGTGTCATCCAATCTCAGTAAGCAAAAACCATTTGAAATCATGACTATGGATAGCAGATTATCTATAATACAAGACTACTGACAGGCTTGTGTCTTTTGGACCTTCTGCTTTTAGAATAAATAAAAATATAACACCATATATTGCTAGATTCCTCAAAACTAGTACCTTGTCCTCTTCCAGTTTAACCTTAAAAGAAGACTAGAGAAACATCCATAGCAAGTTCTTAGAATGAAAATGCTTTCAGTATTTGCAGGTGGCCAACTAATAAACTAAGATCATTCTGGAACCGAATGAAAGGGAAAATAAAATAGTTATAATAAAAAGCGAAAAAGAGAAGTTACTAATTTTCCTCTCCTTAATGGGATGAAAAGGCGAGCAAGGGAATTTTCATGGATTGTTCCAAACTTTTCTATCAAAAAATTTTCCTCTCTTTGCATGTCGGTATCAGTTTTAAATTTCCCACACGTGAAATATCCCAATCTATGCATACCTGTATTCACATGTGAGGCTTTGAATATCTTTCATGAGCCCTTCAACAAGCTTTGTGGCTTTGAACAGATTCAATAGATCTTGTATCCAGCTACTGTCTAGGCCTCCTATAAAGATCTCGAGAGATGGGTCCTCTCTGCATTCGTAAAAGTTTTCTCCTTTATTGCTTTCTTTAATTTTTGTTACAAAAAGAGATATTATTGCATAATTTCTCCACCTTTATACCCTCTTAATGTATGGCTATACACATGTATGCTCGAACACACTCTCCTCTTAAGAATTTCCCTGTGGTGACATCGCGTAAATTGAGGATCCTTGGCGTCGAAAAATAAAGGAAAAGAAACGCGATGCCATCTATCATCGAAAAAATAGACTAATATGAACGGCGATGGCGTGTTACGAACCGTCATCAAGGATCTCAGCTTGTCCTTGGTGGGCGGATCGTGGTGGGGCCCAGGCAGGTGCTTGTTGATGTCACTTGAGCGAACCAGCCACACAAGAACAAACACCACAAAAGCGTCAGGAACATCAAAAGAAGAAAGGATAAAAAGGGAGGGGGCGGAAGGGGGTTTACTTACTTGTAGACGCAGAGGACGGCGATGTAGACGTCCTCAAAGGTGAGGCCGTCCCTGGAGTCGGAGCTCTCGTCTCTGATGTGGTCGAAGACCCGATCGGTTATCTTCCGAATCTGCTTCTCCTTCCATTGTTTCCCTACACACGAGTTCACCTGAAACATGCATCATCGCCAACGACAAGAAGAAGAGAAATCTGTGGTATTACCGTGGAACTTTTCTTGTACAGCCGCAAGGATCTGACCCATAATTACAGAACGATGAACGAGCGAAGGACAAGCAAGGCAACTGCGACGGGCGATTCAGAGAGGGGAAGGAGATGCGCTTAAAATAAATAGGGGATTCATAAACCGTAAGTCGCTTGGATAAGACGAATTGGAGGGGAGGACGGGGAGATCAGATCGATCAATCGTATTATAATGACGACAAGTACTTTTCACGAAGGGGCAGTGATGGTGATGGGCCGGGCACAAGCGTGAACGCAAGGGAAGACAGGTGGACGGTCGTGATCGATCCACGTCACACGCGGCTCGGAGTGTACTTAAATTTTTCTTTCGAAAAAAAATAAAGTTGTTTCGCAAAAGATCGTTATTCATTCTGTTGAGTATTTTTTATTTTTTTAAAAAATAAAATTATCCCTAATCTCTACTCTATAATAACCACCTTTATATTTTAGTATGAGCCTCGTTGAAGGCTTTATCTTTGGCATTTTTGTCTTGTTGTGTGGTTTTGATCGTTATTATTGTATTTTTATCTTGTTACGAGGTTATGTCTTCTTCGTATCTTCTATTTTACGTTATTACTATTTTCGTCTACGAGATCCCTATACAAGCTCTATCGACGCTCATAGAAAGTCTCTATGCCTAACATAATTAATCCAAACCTCATCATTCTTTTGTTGGTCTTGACCAAATTCACAAACATAACATCAAATTATTATCGTACCAAGTCAAAACAATACTAATTGAGATTGGCCAATGGATAAGACCCAAGGGCGTCGATCAATCTCAATGAAGGCTAAAGCAAGAAAAAAGTATCAAAATTGGAGAGGAGCATAACAGAATGCGATGCAGTAACCATTAGAGGTAAAAGTTAGGGATAATCTTGTATTTTATAAAAAGATGATAAGTGAAAATAAATGACAATTTGAGGTATTTTTTGGAAATTGATCATTTTTCTTTTTAATTAAAACGAGGATAAAAAAATTATAAGGGAGTACGGATTCGAACCGTCGCAAAGGTGCCGAAACCTACCGCTCCAAAGAAACATGTCCCCATCGCCCATCTCCATGCCTCCGGCTTCCCTCGTCGCCGACGACACAACCGGTGACAGCGTTCTCCAGGTTCGCCTCTTCCTTGCTCTCTCTCTCTCTCTCTCTCTCTCTCTCTGACACGCGTCTGTCCTCACCCTCTCTCTCCAGCCCTTCTTCGTTCTCCACAAAGCATTGCCTCAGAAATGCGAGAGGAAGGCTGCCGGATCCACAAGAACTAGAAGGAAGATCGACCTACCCCCTTCTTCCCCGAAATCGCCTGAGAAGTCAGATGCCGTCGCTTCTTCCGTCGGACCAAATGACGCGAACTACGAGCGGCTCCGCCTCGAGGCCTTTAATATGACATGGTCCAAGATTGACACCACTATCAAGGTCTTATTCGTTTCAATTTCACTAATTCGATTGGTTATCTGTGCTTGATTTTATCTTCCCCCTTCCTCCGTCTCTTTAGGAGGTTCTGACGCGAGTTCACCGCAGTCTGTTTGCTGAAGTGCACCAGTGGGCTCTCGAATCATTTTTAGCCCTTAAATCCGGCGAACCAAGAAATACATTCGAAATCCAGAGCCCGTATCCACTTCTAGATGACGTTATATGCAAACAGATACCAACGGCAATGATACTTACGAGTAAGTGCTAACTATTTGCGGCTTTTGTTTCTGTGGCGCAGATCGTTCCCTTTAGGGGTTTTAGTGCTAATTGGATTATATTCGTGTAGAGAATGCTGAATTTGTCGATGATATGCTAACATTTCAAGAACTTGGGGAGCATTTGAAATCTAAGGGATGCCACATTGCTAACCTCTCAGCAATGGATTTCTGTGCGAAGGATGGCATTGCTGGTTGCTTGAGAAGTTTGCTTAGGCAGTTAGTTATGGATGCTCCTGATGTAAGAGATTCTATTGTTTTTCAATTTTTGGTCAATGAGTTCACCCTCAATTGTTTTCTAATCCACATAAGTTCTTTGTATGATTTGTTCATGAAAAGCTGGCAGATATGTCTGTACTGTCCTCGTGGTACTGTGAGCCTGAAAATTATGATCACCCAGTGATCATTGTAATTGATGATATGGAGCGATGCTGTGGTGCCATCCTTGCTGACTTTATTAGACTTCTAAGGTATTCTAGCCTCTTATGTAAATTTTACTACCACTACAGTGATGTGGATGGTCATCAGCTTTACCATTAACAATAAATATTAACCCAATTCCTTGTCTTCCTTATTTAGATAGCTATGAAAAATTTGTTTTGCCACATTTGTACTTGAAATAACCTTTAGATATTATGAGGTTTAAAGGATCATCTTTCCCTCTTCAAGGAACTGACAAGACAATCCTCTATCTTCTCTATTTAAAATAGGGTAATGCAAAATATATTTCCCAGTAATGCATAATATTTCCCATGTTTTATTTGAGGTACACCTCAAAATCTAGGAATTTAAATATATAATCATGGAGGTGGACAGCATAACTGTATCAGCAACTTACTGGATGGTTTCTGCTAGTTTTGAGTTTTATTGTTGATCCTTAAAGCAAGATATTTATAGGTTTTTATGTGCTACATAGAGAAAAGACGAAAAAGAAGTTAAGCAGAAGCATTGGATTATTGTAGTATTGAACTAAGCCATAAGATCAGTATATATCATATGGCTTAGTTCATGAGAGATCTGAAGATACACTTAGTACAAGTGCGATATTAGAAGTCCTTACTACATGTGAAACATGTAACAACTGTACCAATTTATGCAGTCTTAACAATTGAAAGATCTTTGTGTTTGCCTTGTTTTTTTTTTTTAAATAAGGTTATTATCAAAATTTGGGAATGCATGGAAGATGGATCGAACTTACATTACATATATAATCTTGAAAATAATGACTAAGAAGATTGTAACCATTCATTTGAATTGTTCTTTGATTTTGTACCCTGCACCCATGTTAAAGCCACCTTAAATATTCATAGCATATAACTGTACCATCTTGATTAGTCCTCCTCAATTTGTATGGACTTTGTGAATTGCCTATTGTTTCTTGGTCTACTCATCTTGCTATATACTTTTCCTGCTTGGGCATCACAGCTATGTTGGTACCCTCAATTTGTCTTTTAGTCTCATATCAGCCCTTTCACGCTGAATCTTTCAAGTTCAAATTTTAATATTTAGAATCTTACAGCATATCAATTATCAGAATGCTTCTCTTAAAAGCTTGTTGGTCAGAGAACTACATAGGTGAGCCTCTGAATTTTATTCACATAAAAATTTAAAATATCAGTTGTCAGAATGCTTCTCTTAAAAACTTGTTGGTCATAGAACCACATAGGGGAGCCTCTGAATTTTATTCACATAAAACTGATTTTAGCTTATGTCAGTTGTGTATTTCTTATTCAGAGTAACTATATTTACTTCTCCAGGTCTCAAATTTGGTCCCACTTGAAGTTTATTTGTATTAGATGTACTATTATGGCTCCAGTATTTTAATGGTGCCTCTGCCGATGCTTACCTCCATACTATTTTTAAAGTTCAACCTCAGTCTTTTTATCAATAGATCTATGACATGCACAAGCATTTCCAAACAGTCCCATGATGATACATTTGTAAGAGTCATCATCAAAATCAAGGTTCACCATACCGCAATGTACCCCTTGGTATGGGTGGTACGTACTAGTCTAATAGGGGGGCGGTATGGGCGATACATTGGTACATTCTCATGTACCATGTGTCGGTATGCTCGGTACAGTTTGATACTTATCGTTTCGATAGTTAATCGGTATGCCAGTACAGACCAGTAAGGCGAACCATGATCAAAGTTATTTGTTACTACGAAGATGTGTTTATTCCACTCATGGTATATAAGCCTTACCTGCGATGATTCTTGTTCAGTGTGTTGTATAACAGATATGTCTACCACTGGGTCAACACTTTAGTTTTGACTTTTTTTATGCACACGTTGCCCTTTTCATTAAATGCTTCTTTGATTGTAGCACCAAATTGGATTGCTGATTCTACCCTTTTCTTGTTGTGTTTGTGACTGTAGCCTACCAAATTGAGTTGTTGATTCCCGCCAATTATCTGTTTGTGACTGCACCCTCATACAATTTTGTTTTTATTTGTCAATTTACGCATCCATGTAGTTGTGTGTTGTATGTACATATTCACAAGTCCTTATTTGCCGATGTATATATGTCTTTATCTTTTATGTTATAAAGATAATGTCATACAGCTTAGTCAACTAAGCCTACAGGGCATAGTTAGCTGATTTTGATTTGTAAAGTTATTATTTGTAGTGAGTGGGTAATGAAGCTTCCAGTCATCTTTATAATGGGGGTGGCAACAACCGACACAGCTAAGAAGCTTCTTCCTTCAGATGCATTGCAACACTTGCAGTCTTCTAAGTTCACATTGGGATCGCCACTTGAGAGAATGAATGCTCTAGTGGAGGCTGTTCTTGTAAAGCCATCTTTTGGATTCAACATTGGTCACAATGTTGCAGTCTTCATGAGGAACTATTTTCTTGGACATGATGGGACAATTACTTCTTTCGTGAGGGCTCTAAAGGTAGATAGTAAGACTTTGGAAATCTATTTTGTAAATATGAGCCATGATATACACCTTATAGACTTCATGCACACATGATATATATCTGCTTCCTGCAGCTTGCATGCGTGAAACATTTCTCTATGGAGCCTCTGAGTTTTTTGGGCATTGACATACTTGATGAAAATCAGGTGATACTTTATCTTCTCTTGTACAGCTGGTCCTTTTCTTGTAAAGAGTGGTTTACTGACTGAACTTCTGACGAGGGATCTTTTGTCAGTTGGTGCAAAAGGTTCAAATTTGAAAATGCTGAAGATGATTTATGAATCTGTTATAAGTTCTGATAGATAAACAATAGTTAATGCTATGTAGTCTATGTAACTGGATCTGATTAGTTATTAGCTTTATAATCAGTTTCTTTCAATTTGTGGACCCTAATTTTGATACTTTGTGGTTAGATCTTCTTCTCTATTGAACTATTTTGTGTCTGCAGGTTTTCTTACATGGCAAGTGTGATGCACTACCTGACTCTTTGCTTAAATATGCTTTTAATCTTCCATCTTCTAAAAGGTATAAACATGTAACTGACTTGTTCTCTTTCTATCATCAATAAGTATACAGAAGTTTTCTTGTTTTGAACTTTTAGAGGCTCTTATTAGGGGAAAAGATTGCACGAATAGTAGAGATGATCTTGAAGAAGGGTTATCTGATCTAAGGAAGCTGCTCAAGGCTTGGAGTTCTGTCATCTTGGTAGGCTTTTATTATTTTATTTTTTTAGTTGTCCATGCATTTCTATGAATATACACTAGATGATGGTTCCCCTTCTATGATTTAATATATATCATCTTCCCCATCAATAGCTAGACGGAACTCAATTGTAGGAAAAGATCTATGTAATTGGCTTGTTGCTGTTGTTGTCATTTATCTTACCCATTTATCATGTCCACAATGACCTGACCCTTTATAATAGTAACATGAAAGTCAAAAAAATTCTAATAAAAGAGAACTAATATTCTGGTTGTTTGACATCTTAAACCGTAGTAAGCGTCTAGAATTCATTAACTAGTAGTTTGTTTATTTGTATGTGTTCATTTGCTTGTAGGATGGCTTTTCGTATGCACTTGCCTATGTAGCCATCTATTGGCACAATATGAGAATCTATAGCAATCTTACCATCTAGTTTTAAAAATTTATTGTTATGCATTATTATGGTTTGTTGGACATCAATGTGGCAACTCTCCTTTATTGAGGAATGAGCAATTGATTGGCTTGGAGTTTATGCTGAATTATATTTCATATGCGTGGTGGTGATCCAATTTCTTTCTTTTTGTTAAGTTGAATATGAATTTCTGACCTATCTCATATTCATTTTTTTCAAATCTTATCAAATATATTCTATGTTTAATTGAATATTTTGTAAAGTGTTTTTCCAAGTTGACTATTCTGATATTTTTACTGTAAAGCTGAAGTATACGGAACAAAAACCTATGCATGTGCTTTTCATCTGAGAAAAGTGTCAACCACTTTCAGTTACAGTGACCCTATTCTAGGCTTGTCACACATTGGTACAAAATATGCTTTTTCACATATGATGCTTGACTTAACAGCTACTAATATAATGACATCAGCCTTTCTTTTTCTTCACCTGATTTGTCAGTGCTTATATGAAGTTGGAAAGCACAACAAGATACAACTACTAGACATTTTCTGTGAGGCCACTGACCCGACATTGAGCAGCCTAGATCCTTCAAATCATAAATTGGAAAGATCATTCAATGGTCAGAATCTAGCAGAAGGAAGGTTAGATTTTAAAGGGGGACTTATCAGTCAGTTAATACATACAGTGAGGTATGTATTGTGTTGAATACATCTAGTGTTCTTCCTTACAATACAACTTTGCTCTTAGCCTTTCTCTTCTCATTGATGAAACAAAATTTAGTAGTTGGCCAAGTTCTCATTGTATAGTAGTTATACATTAGACTCAAAATGAGTCGATGTCTATGGCAAAAAAGAGATTGCATTTTTTCTGAGTTTCTGCCACCAGAAAACTTCATCCTGCAGTTTCTCTCAGTCTCTATATGCATTTCATACTTCACTACTTTTATCATTAAATGTTTTGTCGTAAAGGTTGGATTAGCATTTACTTGGCCCTTGATCTTTGAAAGTGCAGACATTGTTTATGGCTAAGTTTTCCCATATTGATTTAGACCTATTTGAAATGTTTTAAGTTTGTTTCTATTTGATCAGAGAACTCCCTTTATCATCGCTAATTAAGTTGCTTGACTTATGGAGTATCTACACAGAGGAATTGTGTGAGGTATGATTGAATTCTTTCAAAAAAGTAATGTTTTTTTATCTGCTTTCATCAACAATAGTTCTAGTAAATCATGTTAAAATTGAAAACCTTGTGGTGTCTTGTTAATGTGAGATGGTTGGAAATAAAAAATCCAATGCATTCATTAGGAGAACTACATGAAGAGGGTCACAAAAGAATAACCATGACGATGGAACAAGGTGCTTAGATAAGTTGTAAACTTTGTTGAAAAGTGATGAATATTAGTTTTAGCATAGTGACTGTATTTGCTTCTGATGTTTCTTGGTTTAATATTGTCATTATAGGTTTGAGTTCATGGGTTGTTAGGGCTAAGTCTAATGCGTAGTAATTTAGTAACTTATGATTGATTTTCATCTTTTGACTTGTCATGTTCAATAGGTTGATTACTATTTCAGATGAGATTGATGATTATAGTTGTAAAATAGTATCTTTTGGATGGTTTCTAGTTCTTAGTTCTCTTATCTGACTCCAGGTTATTGTTGTCTGTTTTTATTCTACCTTAAAGACTGAAAATGCAATCCAATTATCTGTGACACCAAGGAATAAATACAATTATTTTGCAGGATACTTGATTTATCAATCTTAGATACTGGCAAATTATGAAATCTAAGTGTAAGCATTATTAAAGAGCACAACTCAAAGGTTTGGATGCTCTTGATTTAGCAAAGGATATTACTTGTGTAGAGCTCAATATTGGAAAAAGGAATTATACTCTATTACTTGTACAGAGCTCAATAGCCAAGAAATAAATACAGTTTTTTCATAGGATACTCGATTTATCAATATTATTCACAGGTTATGAAATTTAAATGTAAGCAGTTTTAAAGAGCACAACTCAAAGATTTAGATTCTCTTGATTTAGCTATGGATACAACTTGTATAGAGCTCAATAGTGGAAAAAGGAATTGTACTCGATTTATCAATCAAGTATAATTATCTTGTATAAAGCTCAATAGCCAAGGAACAAAAGCAATTATCCTGCAGGACACTCGATATATCAATCTTACTTAGTAGCATATTTTGAAATTTAAATATAAGCATTATTATAGAGCACAACTAAAAGATTTAGATGCTCATGTTTTAGCTAAGGATAATATTTGTGTAGAGCAAAATAGTGGAAAAACATTCGTGTTGATGACCCCAAATAGTTGGGATTTTGTGGCTTGTTGTTGTATTATCAAAGAAAAATATGTTGGAGAACCATGAATCAGGAGCATATTCTTATTTATTGGGAGGCTCAGTTTTTCTAATCCATTTTCTTTTGTAAATGTCATAATTTACACTCATTTGCATTGGAATACTTGTCTGTCTTCTAGACCTTGTTGACCCTCGAAAGTATTCTTTTTTAGAGTAATGCATGCTTTTGTTTTCTCATCATATTTTGAACTTCTCAAAGGACTAGTTGAAGTAATTATTTTGTTGCACGATAAGCTTCATTCCTGAATCTCTGAAACACATTGTTCATAGACTTGATATGCTCACTTTAAGGTGATCATGGTCTCCAGACTACAAGCCTTATTTACTATGAAGAAATTCATTCAATTAATTTCATTGACATTCTAATGGACTGTCATCAGGTGAGAAAAAAAGGACATGCACCCTGGACAACTGATTTAACTAGTATGAGAAATAAGGGTTTGCGTAGAATATATTTTAGGGGAGGTGAACTTTATATTTGTGGCTTCGACAACTTGTATTGTGTGCTCTTGGCTATAATGTTTTTCGCAGAATATATATAAATCAGCCAACACGCAAGAAGGTGCAAATATTGACTTTTGATCATGGAACCTAATGTTTGAAGATGTTTAAAGAATATATTTGCTTCTTACTGTGTCTAGTTGGTTTAAATGATACATTTGCTTCTTACTGTGTCTAGTTATACAAGATTCTTTGCTTGATCTGTTGCTGAAAAAATATTTGGAATTTCCAGTTATCTTGCCACATTTATTATCTTAGAACTTTGTTATTGACAGTATTAGCTTTTCAAATCCTGGGTTTTGCTAATAATGTTCAATTTTTACCTCTGTTTCTCCAGGTTCATGGAGAAGTCAGAGAGCTACAATCAGTAGTAAAATCTTCAAATAATGGGAACAACTTGAAAGAAAGACAGATTGATTGTCATAGGTAAGTTTTTACTTGAGCTTAATTGACTTCTTGACCTTTAAATGCTCACCCTCAAAGCAGATGACTATCATCAGAGTGATAGCAGAACCTTGACAAATGCTTTTTACTGAAGCTGGCATTATATGTATGTCTTATAGGATGTCAATGTCTTTGTGTGCGGGAAGGACATCACTCTCGGTTAATGGTAAAGCAGCTGCTTTATTGGATAACATGGTCAGGTATGGTTGTTTGCAACTGCCTTTATCTACATGAATGTAGCATTTGTGAGCTTCTTGTAATGTTTCCGGGCAGGTGCTTGTATATTGAACTGATCAATTGGAAATTGGTAATATCTTGTATACAGAGTGTCATCCTCTTGCTTCTTCTTGTTACCAACTTTAGCATATATATTTGGTTACTCAGCTCACTAACTTATTTGTGTCAAATGTTGAACTACTATTATCTTTGCTTTGATAATGATAAATGCGGCTGATTCAATAATGATAAACACTGTTTTCACTGTATGTTGTTTGATCAATTTGCAATTCATATATCTTGTGCATCATTATTGAATTGTTTACGACATTACTCTTCCTCATGCTATGTGATTTAAAAATGGAGAATGAAATCAAAAGTTGAAAGAGATTAGTATTTGCAACTTATATTTTTTCAACTTGGGAGTCCTAACCATGATATGAAACTATTTGGCATAAGTAAATTTAATAATACTGGCCTTCAGATTTTTCTTTTCCCAGCAAAAGAATCTAAAATGATCATTGCTTGACCCCTAGTTTCTAATCATTCCCCCTATGAAGATATTGAAACATTAGGCTGCTACCGTTCTTGTAAATTGAGGGCAATCTAGTAATGAATTGCATATTCTTTAAGAACCAAGCAGTCTTCAATGTTACATGATGTAATGTGCACAAAAGCCTGCTACAGCAATCCTCACACCATGTGCCTATCATAATAAGGGATCGCCATTGATGTTGTATCAGAAAAATCATGTATGCATATCTGCTTATTGTAAATCTACATTATTGTTTTGGTTCATGCATCTACTATCTCAAGAATAGAGTTCTTGTCTTCTAAAATCAAACATATAATACTTTGCAACACATGAGAGAGTTTGCCAAAACTTTCAAAGTGAATTGTTATGTATCTCTTTTTCTCAAAGCATAGGTTCTGAAACAGAAACAAAAGCGAGTAGGGTTATTATAATAATCTTATTCTTGCTTATTTTATGCCAAAATAATTAATTTTATTTGATGGTGAGCTTTGGTGCCATTATAAGGGCCCTCCTCAATTAGGATATCAAAAGGTATCAAGTTAGGAAAAACAACCTCTTTGCTTGCAAGGATAAGACTGCTTTTTATGATTTGAGCACAGACTCCACATGTTCGCAGTAATGTACATTGGTCCCATTTTACATAAAGGGGTCTTATATTTCTGTCCTTTCAAAGCTTGAAAAAAGTGAAATTGTCCTACAAATTTGAATTTCGCATATGTATTTATTTATATACATACAAATATAAAGATCCTCCATATAAGCCGTTGTCGTTAACATCCATCTAGTACACTCTGGTTAATTCCTATTAACCATGGTTATGAAGAGCTACTTTGAATTTAGAAAATAAAAAGTCTGAATAGCTAAAGGCCCTTATTATTTTCACTGATGATAGTCCTCTTGGTTTTTCTTCCCCTTCATCTTAGTAGGTTTTCCTTTCCATTTATCCTCCTGTTTTCACTGCATATCAGAGGCCAAATAGATATTCAAAGGCTTACATCAAATATTATAAGAGAGTTGGGGATTTGAGTTGACACTGATCACATCACAGGAGAGGTTGGAAATTGCAGAGAATCTGCCCATGATGCCTTGAATTTTATATGTCATTATATGGGTTAATTAATGAATATTAAAACTATGGCATCTGCAAGTTTGTCAGTCTTGCAAGGATATATATACCAAAACTTAAATTTAGATTAAGTATGTAATTCACTAGATTTGGAGGTGTGTGTGTGTGTGTGTATCCTTTATAAAATTTTTTTTTTTTGCTTGCTGTGGCTGGGTATACTGGGCTTTCCTACATCGGTGGACTCAAGCTGTACCAAAGCCATGAAACTCATCAATAACGAAGGCCTTAACTGGTTAAACAAAAAGAAAATCAGGACTGATTAGGTACATGCGATTTATTCATCTCTAATATAGTGATGGAACTTCAGTAACCTGAAGTGTATGATTTCTTTCTTAATAAAGATTCTTTTGGCATGTCTCAATATTTTACTATATGTAGTAGCCTTTATCCAAGTAGTTTATATAGTATCAACATTTGTGTTTTCCATTGCAGGAAGTTTTTGACGCCAATCGAGTGTTTGTGTTTTCATGAAATTATTTGCTTCAGAAATGTTGATATTCTGCAATCAGTAAGTTCTTTGTTCTGCACTTTATTGCACGCCAACCTTTTTCTACTAACTTGTTCAATTAAAATCTTTGATCATGAATTTGATTAATGATTGACTTGCTTATTGTCAAGTGAATAGTTTCTTTAGAGAATGCTTCTACTAATCATAATATGATTGAATTTTCAAATATATATTTGAGCAAGGTTTCGAATATTGTACCGTACTAGTGTACCGATCAGCTATCAGTACGGTATGTATCGAGCTGTATCGACACATGGTACACTAAAGTGTACCGATGTACCACCTGTACCAGTCCTCTATCGAACCGGTATGTACTACCTATACTGAGCGGTATAGTACGGTATTGCAAACCATGTATTTAAGTCAATCTAGCATTGTTTCATGTAATGTTGTATCCTCGCTTTTCGCTATTCAATTTAGTTTTGGACTTTCACTCGAGGTTTTGAGGAGTTGCACATGCCAAACATTGACATGGCTAATCATCTATCGGAAGAAAACAAGTTCAAAAAAAAAGAAAAATAAAAATGATCTAAGATTAGGGTGTGTGCATGTGAATCAATCTTTGATACAGTGGTAAAATTGCTCCTTCATAACTTGGAAGATTAGGGTTTTATTCTATAAAACAACATGAAGGCTTCATGCCATATTCATGTCTTGGTGGAATATCACCTTGTTGTCTCATTGTATGAACTCTTGGTCCAGCCTCATCTTTAGTATTGAGTGGCAGTACAGCGGTGGAGGCAAAGTTTAACAGCAATGTTGATGAGTGAAGAAACCTATTTTCGTGATAAATATAAGTTCTGGGCATAATTAGAAATTGGACTGGATGGTCTTAAATAATGTGATTTAATTTTTGGTCAGCTAGAAGGTTGTGCACTAACTGTATACATTCCTGAAATCGCTTATGAGATTATACTCTAGCAACTGAGCATTGAGATTCATCATTTCTCTTAAATGAAAATTTACAGTTTTCTAGCGTTAGTACCCTCGATATTGTGCTACGAAGTACTTCTTAACTGCTGTGGGAGCTTCAAGGGTTGCAGAAATTGTTTGAATTTTGTCTTCTAATATAGTAATATAAAGAGATACTTGTCTTATGATAACATTTTGTTTTTGTCCACAGGCTTTAATTGGCAATCCAAGGAGAAACATTCAAATTGATCTTATGAAGTCCACAACCTATATTAAGTGCAGTTGCTGCAGCAGTACTGAGAATGTGTTATCACCAACTATGCATGATACATCGGTTATGTGAGATGTTGTGCCCCTTTGGTTATATCTTTTCTATCATGTCCAGTCAGATTATTTCTTCCATGTTGACAATAAGCTGTAGGTCCCTATGCTGAAGCTACCTTAGCTTCTGTGATGATAAGGAGTAAAGACTAATTTTATATTATTCTTTAAAAGAAAATCCTCAATTTGACCTTTGTGTCAGGACTTGAAAAAACCACTTCTACGAATGAGTCTGGCAAACAGGTCTATATTGTGCAGTAAGCTGCTTCATCTGATATATAACAGGTGACTCTGTTTGCAGGTACAACCTAGCCCAGGAGCATGGTGACCTTATAAATCTTCAGGATTGGTACCATTCTTTCAAGTCAACAGTTTTGAGCACTAATAAACTCAAATGTCCATTGCAACATTCGCCAATGTCCAAAAAAGTGAAATCTTCTCCTTCAGAAAGTGAAGCTTCAATTCAGTATCCTATGCTTTTATTGATTTGAGAAAATGGAGTATGATCTTAGAATGCATATTGTGGGAAGTAAAATATTACTTTTTACTCTGCGTATTTGATACCTATAGGGCAACATACCCAGGTTGGTATGATGTGTCGTCTATTAGGATATAGGTGTCTTATGATTTATGGATATGGAACATAGTTCCTCCAGTTATACTGGCATCTGACTTTGAGTGCTGCATAGAAGCAACAAACACTTTCTACACATCATCATTTTGTGAATAAGAGCATTTATATTTTCCATAAATTATAATTCTATAAACTCATTCACTGTAGGTAATTTAGTTGAAAGCTGCTTAGATCATACTTTCTGCTTTCCAAAATGTTGTTGACCTTGGAACAGATGTGAAAGCCATTGCTTTTGTATATTATTTGGAAGTGAAGTGATTTTTTAACATGGTTTCCATCTGTTCCTTAACGTGGTTTTTCTCAGAGCAAGATTCTGCAGAGCTGTCATCGAACTCCAAATTGCAGGCCTAATACGGATGCCTAGCAAAAAAAGACCAGATTTTGTGCAGAGAGTTGCATTTGGTCTTTGAGCTTCTGATATTTACAATTACCCATAGAACTTATTTAGTAATGCATTTTAATATGGCCTTCCAAATTGTTATATGTATAATTAAGCATGATTTTTTCCTTCGTCTTAGCTTATTGTAATTGTTACTACTAAGTGTAAGTTTCTTGCAAAGAAAAGTTGATGATCAGTGATTTGTGTGTTTCATTACGAGTGGTATACTCCCAAAGAACCTCAAGATTGACGAGTCAATGATCAGAGCATCTACTTTATTCCTTTCACAACAAGTTGGTTTTATAAGAATTGAAGTAGTTGAGAGGAATGAGAAAGATGCATCTAATACTACTTGGTTTTTATAGTTTCTGCAAGATCTCAGAATGTGTTAGAAGACATTGCTATAGCATATGTTGTCCATGTTCATTGTGATGAATTCTCGATGGGTCCTAGTACTCTCAAAAGGTAATTTGGATGAATAAGAATTCTTAAGTGGATTAAAAATAGGTGCCTCTAAATTTTCTGAATGGCTGGGCGAATGCCTCAAAGCATGATATACATAACATTTGACACGATCATATACCAAAGAAATAGCGTTAATTGTTTAGCTCAACAAATTAAAATATAGTAGTGTATTATTGTAAGTGGGTGATTTGTATACACTAATCGTTTGTTAAGATGAGTATAAGAAAGTGGAAGAAGGGGGAAAGAATTGTACAATATCTGATTTAGTTAAGGTGCTTTTTGTTGTTACAACGCAAGCATTTTTGGATAATTGAAATTAAAATATCCGAAAAATATATTTGGTAACGACGGTCCCACCGCCACAAATCCTTGTAAATATCTGCCATCGCCGACGTTCCCCGTCTATTTGTCATTCTTCTCCGAGCTCATCAAGATTTGGTTGTTCCGCTTCGTTGTTGGCCACCTATGGCCGTCTCCGCTGCTGTCGTGTCGTCGCCCCTCCTCGGCTCACGCTCCCTCATCACCCTCACCCGCTCTAAACGCTTCCTCCGCTTGGCGTCCGCCGGAACCCCCCTCGTTCCCATCGGTGCGTCCCGCCGGTGCATGGTTCGTCGGGCCGGCAACTCGTCCTACTCGCCCCTTACCTCCGGGTCACGTGGCGGTGCCGGGTTCAGCGACCGCCCGCCGACAGAGATGCCGCCGCTGTTTCCAGGCTGTGACTATGAGCACTGGCTCATTGTCATGGACAAGCCCGGAGGCGAGGGGGCCACCAAGCAACAGATGATTGATTGCTACGTCCAAACCCTAGCTAAGGTCGTCGGCAGGTAAGATGTCTGTTAGATGTCGTCTTATATGTTCTTTTCTTTCCCTTTTCCTTAATTCTTCTATAGTGTGCTGTTCTCGTTTAGGGGTTTCTCCTTCGTGGTCTGTTATGAAACTTCCATTGAAACAGTACAATACGGCGAAAAATTGCAATTTCCTCCTTTCCTTTGTTTTGTTGCATTCGTTCCTTTTTAATCTTGGTTTTCGATATCTTATCTTTTGTCCTTTACTTGTTTTGTGTTAAGCTAGTGAGGAGGAAGCGAAAAGGAGGATTTACAATGTATCCTGTGAGCGCTACTTTGGGTTTGGATGCGAAATCGATGAGGAAACATCTAACAAGCTCGAAGGTCAGCTTCATTATTCTGTAGAATGAACCAGTTCGTAGTTTACATTTTGGATAAATGAAGCTTATGAGTCGCCAATATGCTCTAGTTAATGTTTAAGGGTCATAGATGACACATTCATTGGTAGTGTTATCATGATGTTAATCCTGCATGGGGAGCCTCTGTTGTCTTTTTGTAACTATTGCCGACTCTCTAGTCTGCCGAGAAGTGAGAGTTCTTGTGTTTGCAATGGCCTCTGTGTACTTAATCGCTTGCAAATGTATATATTGAGGGGAGGTTATGTTGAAATGCCTGTTATATCTCAGAGTTGGCTTACGTTATTTCTTGCAAATTTTGGGTTAATATCCAGAGCATTTATGCCGTATATAGTAAATGTCAGTCACAGCAATTGTTCTGCGTGATAACAGGTCTTCCTGGTGTTCTCTTTGTGCTGCCAGATTCCTATGTTGATGCTGAGAACAAGGATTACGGTGGTAAGTTATACCTATGAGAATCTTTTAGCCATTATCATATTATGCTTATTTTTTATTGTGTTCATACAGATTTGGTTGTATGGTCACATGCTCGTCTAAGCTCATTTAGTTTCTTATTTTTTGCTATATGATCTTAGTTTTGGCTGGCTCTTGACAGATGAGGCCTTTCCATTGTAATTTTGTTGCCGTGTCTTTCTCCTTATTCTTCAAAAATAAATTTATTTTTTTGTATATATAACAAGAAGCCCATCTTGACAGAGTGGAAGAGCCTTGTGAGGCAACATTCTGCTTTGAATGCTAATGGACTTACATTGATTTTTTTCTCTAACAATTCTGCACTTCTCGTTAGTAACATTGCTGATCAGTGAAGATGAGACATCACTTAAGACTCATTAAAAATAAACCAGAAAAATGCTAATTGCAGGCTTTATTGCTACTCTTTAATTAAAGCTATCGATATATGGGGCTAATTATATATTACCCTCTGTAGTTAACTATCATTAGCATCCCGATCCCTACACTTTAAAATGTTACATTGTCATACCTATATTTACGAAAGTAAAATATCTATGTTCATTTATTCTAACGACGTAAGTTTTATCAACGAAAACACGAAAACAAAGGCCAAAAAGGAAGTTTTAATATTCGGTGGCGGACGACGTTGGTAATGGTGGATGGCGGCATCGCTGGCGTCGATGTCGACGCAATTTCCTGATCATCCTTGATGACGATAAGGTTCGCTCTCACTGTACCACCACTCACATCCACAAGGAGCGCATCGCCGACCTTATCATCGCTCGCCACTCTGTATCTGCATTGATGCTTTGGCGAGAGGTGGTGCGAATCGATCAATAGGCGGGGAGGTAGGAGCCATGACGACCCGACCGGGTCGAGCGTTGGGATTCGCCCAATGGGTCAGCGGCGGCACCACCATTTTAAATCGTAGATGCTCCGGTGACCACCACCATCTGCATCGACGCTAATGCAGTTGCTGAGTGACAATTGCATCTATGTCGATGTAGATGGTGGAGGTCGGCCATAGCATTTACGGCAAAGGTGGCCGCCTCACCGTTGACCCATTGGGCGGATCCCAACCTCGACCTGAAGCTAGGGTCGTTGGAGCTCCTACCTCTCCCCCCGCTACTGCGTCAATTCTGGCACCATCTCTCGCTGAGCGGCCCTTTCGCCCCTTTGCGTCTACGTCAACCCCGATGCAATTGTTGAGCGGCGTCGCTCTGCATCTATGTTGGCACCAAGCCACCAACACAACACCTAACTCAGGCCATCTGATTGAGCGCTTGACTCAAGGTCCACATCGGGTTGAATAAATTGAACATCTTTGCATCACACAAAAACCTTGATTTAGTATCTCGACGGCAGGGAGAGCGAAAGGGGTTCGAGAGGGAGAACGAAGTTAACACGGAATGAGATGACGACTACCTTAGAGAGAGGGGAATGAGTCTATGCGGTGAAGGTGAGCGGTAGCAGGGGAGTTGAGGCATCTCTCAAGGTCAACGTCGCGGTTGTCATCATCGTAGTCTCGGAGGGTGTCGGTGTTGAAGAGGCGAGTGGTGGCAGCTACCACAGGGCAGCAGTCAAGGGAAACAAGAAGCATCTCCGTGAGCTTAGAGAGGGCGTTGCATTTACGTCGGTGCCGATGTAGATGCCAAGCAGCACCACTCTATATCTGCGACAATGTTGATGCAGATGATAAGCGGCCCTTTTGCCGCTCAGCAAATGTGTCGACGCCGACGCAAATATAGAGCGGCAAAATAGTCGCTTAACGAGAGGTGGTGTAGGAACTAACGCGGCAACGGGGGAAGCTGTAGGAGCTCTAGCAATCCACCCAACGGGTCAGCGGTGAGGTGGTCATCCTCTTTGTCGTAGACGTCACGACGGCCACCACCATCTGCATTGGCGTGGACACAAATGTAGAGTGGCGCAGTGCGAGCAGTGATGAGGTTGACGATGTGCTCCTCATGGCGGTGGGTGGTGTCGCGGTGAGAACAGGCCTTATCGTCATCGGAGAAGGCTAGGCAACTGTGTCTACGCCGGCATCGACGTCGGCGACAATGATGTCACGGTCTGTTGTCATTCGCCACCACTAATATTGTCCGCCGAGAAGAGGGGGGGCCGACTTCGCCTCGACGCGTTGCGAGAAGGAGGCTACGTCGCCTGCATATAGATATATATATATATATATATATATATAATATTTATAATTATATATATACCGAATGGTATACCGAAATATATTGTTCGGTATACCATATCGTATTGTACCGAAAAAGCATCGAAACTCTGGTATGGTACGAAATTTCAATCCTTGACTATAGGGACACTAATGCAACTTTTTAAAGTGTAGGGACCGGGACACTAAACGTAGCTAACTACAGGGGATAATCTATAATTAGCCTTGATATATGTTATGACTAAAAGTAACAAGCAACGTTTATTCAATGATTGTTCTCGTTAATAAAAATATCAAGTGTATGACATTTATTATTGATACCTTTTTTTATAAATGTATTTTGGTTCGTGAACGTGATTAAGAATAATTGACATTCCTAAGACAAGCCCCATTATGTTGAAATTGCGTTACCACTTAGAGGGATATTTGGTCCTCTTATGATGTCTTACTACGAAATGCTTTAACTTGTGTCGATCTTTGCTGGTTTTGACTTCTGTGAATAAATTTGAATGGTCTATAGATGACAACTGTGGAATGTATGCAAAAGATACTAAACATAAACTTCATCTATTCTGGTATGTGTACTTTGGAGTCTAGTAAATACGACTATTGACAGTAGCAAGAATAAATATTCATTTAGTTGAATTATCTGGAAGCTTGCCAACCATTTTATGTCCATTCTATTTTTTCTAACACATCTCATGATTCCGTGATATTCATGACCTATATGTCCCCGGTTAAGAGTGTGTTTAAGGATCAAATGGCTGATTTGAAGTTTCTCATAGTTTTTAGGTCATTATCTTTCCCTTTTCCTTTTATTTATTATCCATTTATTTATTTATTTTTCCTTTATTTTCTCCTCCACACCTATTATTTGTTTCTTCTGTTTTCAGTGCCACCCAAACAAACACTGTAGTGTTATGCCATCTGTGTAAAATTGACCACAGAGGCTTCTGATGTAAAGATTTTACTGTCACAGAGCAAGCTAAAATTCCTTATTCATCTTTAGAGAAGGGCATTCCAAGTTACACAATTGCCTATTTTCTTGTCGCTGGTTACACGCTTTTGTACAATACAATTCCCTATAGCTGGGCTACTTTCAGCAAGCTTACTTGAAGGACAAAACAACTCTCCCTGTTTCCTATATGATATGTTTGGTCATTTCAATATTTGCATCTGAATTATTATTATTATTTCTTTCAGCTGAATTATTTGTTAACGGAGAGATAGTTCAAAGATCACCTGAGAGGCAAAGGAGGGTCGAACCAGTTCCCCAAAGAGCTCAAGACAGACCCAGATACAACGACCGAACTCGGTATGTTAGGCGGAGGGAGAATCAGAGGTGAGTGCGTGACCGCCACAGAGTGAAACATAGGCTGCTCCGATGAGACGATTAGTGGTTGTTTGTGTCGTGCTTTTCCCGTGAGCAATGTATGGTTAGATGAAAGCTCTTGTTGCTTGTGAAGCTCGAGAACTTTGACATGTAGTGGCTTCGGACCTTTTGTCGTTGCTCGATGTACTTTCCAATTCACTTGTGCTCTGTAATGCAATCTCAAGTTTGGCCAGTTTGGTACCACAAAACGTGGGTGCTGCGATGAACCCTTCGCAAACTCTTGTTGTAGTGTTCTTGGTAATAATGGTTGCGATTTGGCTCGCTAGTTTGTATCGAATCATTTCACGAACGCTCGACCTTTGGTCTTGGTGTGTTGCTTGAAATGTATTCTCCCTGGTTTCAAGTATAGTTGACGATTGTTAAGCAGATACTTGTGTTCATTTGGAGTGACCAATTATTCACCCTAATAAGTGCATCCATCCATCACAGCCATGGGCACGAGCTCATGGCTGATGCGAGGCGTTAGTGGAGTCGTCAGATGGATAATAATAGTCCACGAAGTAATAACAAGCCACCGCGGCGCACACACAACCTTCTTCCTCCGCATCGTGATCAGTTCCACGCGCACGCCGACGAGGTGCGTCATCAGGAACCGGCGAGTCTGACCGAGGAGTAGGACGCGGGTATTGCGTGTCTCAACCAATCCATTTCAGAGTCCTCCTGTTGCTTTCGGCATGGTGCCTGGGAAGCCCACGCCACTCAAACTGGTCCACCTGCCCCCCCCCCCTCGGACGGAGCACCGAAATAAACTTCGATCCTGACGCTGCTCGTCTCACAGTAAAACCAAAAGGAAAACACGAGAGTGATGAGCTCGAGTTCCAGAACAAAACGACCGACCCAAAGAAAAGCAGCGCTAATGGCGGAGTGGTTGGAGCAGTTGAGTGACGTGGGATCGGTGGCTCTTCATAGAGGAGAGCCATGGATCCCCCAGTGTACGCGCCGGCTGATCGTCTCGAGCTGCTTCTTCTGCCTCGCCACTCAACTCCATCCACCATGCCGAGGCCATGGAGGCCGATCGCTGCCGCCAAGTGCTGCACCGCGGACGACCACGTGGTGTTGGGGAACCTGAGCCGCTGCCGGCCGACGCGAGCAGACCTCTCCAAGAAGGTGGCGGAGCTGCGGTTCTTCCGCCGTCTCTCCTCGTCGGACCTCGGCGGCAGCCCCTGCTCGGCTCGCTTGAACGCCGACGACGAGTTCTCGCACTCGTTCGGCGCCGGCCTGCACGCCTTCCAGCTGAGCGAGCTGAAGGCCATCACGCACGACTTCTCCAGCAACTTCTTGCTCGGGGAGGGCGGCTTCGGCACCGTGCATAAGGGCTACATCGACGACAGGATGCGGCCCGGGCTCAAAGCCCAGGCCGTCGCCGTCAAGCTCTTGGACGTCGAGGGGCTACAGGGGCACAGGGAATGGCTGGTGAACCCCCCCACTCCTCACCTGTATTCACCCCCGCCTTGTTCCTCCCTCCTCGCTCTTGCCTTGCGCCATGATGCTCTGCATGTTTCTCTGCAGGCAGAGGTGATATTTCTGGGGCAGTTCAGGCATCCGCATCTGGTGAAGCTCATCGGCTACTGCTGCGAGGACGAGGAGCGCCTCCTCGTCTACGAATTCATGCCTCGTGGCAGCCTCGAGAACCATCTCTTTAGGAGTAAGGCCTCGTCTTTCCCGACTCGATTGCTCGTCTCATCCTCTCACGTAGAAGCAATGATCCGAGAGCAGGGATGTCCACGGCGGCTCTGTCATGGGGAACGAGGCTAAAGATTGCGATTGGAGCTGCAAAGGGCCTCGCCTTCTTACACGGCGCCGAGAAGCCCGTCATCTACAGAGACTTCAAGACCTCTAACATCCTGTTGGATCATGTTCGTGATCACTTGGCTTTCTCTTCTAACGAGGCATCGGAATCGCACACCATGAACTCACGCGAAGCTTCGACTGGTTTCAGGACTTCACCGCAAAGCTCTCCGATTTCGGGCTGGCAAAGATGGGCCCCGAGGGCGAGGACACCCATGTCACGACCAGGGTGATGGGAACTCACGGCTACGCCGCTCCCGAGTACGTCATGACAGGTGAATCTTCCATCACTGATCCGGGAGTCATCTCGTTGATAGATCGGAACAGCGAGTCTCGTGATCTGTCGATGCAGGGCACTTGACCGCCAAGAGCGACGTGTATAGCTACGGCGTCGTGTTGCTGGAGCTGTTAACGGGAAGGAGAGCCATGGACAAGACGAAGCCGAAGAAGGAGGAGAAGCTGGTGGACTGGGCGAAGCCCTACTTGACCAGCAGCAGGAGACTCCGCTGCATCATGGATCACAGGCTTGCAGGGAGTTACTCCACCAAAGGATCTCGTGAGGTGGCGTCGCTGGCACTGCGATGCATCAGCCCCAGTCCAAAAGACAGGCCTCAGATGTCGACGGTGGTCGAGACTCTCGAAGGACTGCAGCACCTCAAAGACATGGCGGTGAGCTCGGGTGCATGGCCTCCCATCGTTGGCAGGCATGCCATTTCGGCTAAAACGAAGCTGGACAACATGGCGAACGCCCGCCGAAGGAGCATCTCCGCCAAATTAGCCTGATCTCCCCTTCCCTCTGCAACTATAAATGCGACCATTGGCTGTACATTTGTCGGAAGCTGATGCTCTCTGCCCTGTTTTCCAATTTAATCAAGCTTAATGCAGATGAACATTATCCAACCATCTCTTCCAACTTGACTTGTGTTGTAAAAACATGGAATGAGATTTTGAATCCTCAATGTCAACCAAGTGTTTTTAAGTAGACCACGTCAGAGTAGTATTTTAGATGTAAATGCATCAAGTAAAATTTCAAACCTCAAAGGCTGATCGATAGATTTCATACATCACGACTAGACTAATATTTTAAATATCTAAATAAAATTTTATTTATCAAAAAAACACAAACCTATCTTTGTATCTTAATCTTCGCTCTTTGAATTGAAAGCCTGTTTTATTATCGAGGAAGGCCAAACTGGACGCAAGCATTGGACAATCAAGACACCATAATCACACTTGTCACAGAGATTAATGCAGAGAAGATATAGCAGGTTACAGAAAAGTTGCGAGCATGCTCAGTCCTCGATAGCCCCCAATGGTTCTCTCCGAATAAATACATGTATCGGCGCAGGCCAAGATTATAACACATATTACAGCAACGCGAAACAATAGCACGATAACTGCGAGCCATCAGAGATCCCAATTCCACAGCTGTACATAGAATGGATGTGTCGCAGGAGCCGAACGCTTCTTGCTAATGAGACGTACTGCCTTCCACTACCGATTCATGGGCATTGTGTCGCAGGATCCACCGTGTTACATGTGAGGTCACCCTGATTCAATCCATACTGTGTACCGATGAAAGTAGTGAGCCATTTGACTCCATGCCACACACCACAGACCAACTCAAAAGCAATTCATGTTCACATCAACCATGTCTATGCATCAAGAACAAGTAGACTAAGGGAAACAGAACCATAAGATAGAAAGGGTGGAATAAAGTACCTTGTGTCTCATCCTTGAGCCCCAAATGTCTGAGTGAAGCCCTTTGTTGTCGACGGAGTTTGTGGTATAAGGGGGCCCACCCTGTGGGTTCAAAAGAGGTCTCCTTATGACAACAAAATCCTCGTCACTGTCGTATTCCATCCTCCTAGAAGGAATCATGGCTCGTAACAACATTGCCAAAAGAAGCGACAGTGCCTGTTGAAGAGAACAAGAAATATTTGAGAATACAAAGACTTTGCAGGTATTTCCAGTGCTTCAAATTATGTTTTGATTTGACTATCAACTATTTTGTTTGGGAAATTTAGTAAAAGATCACCGTTATTGCATAACAACAACATCATTACAAGAATTAATCCAATCCACATCCACTTCTTATAAAAACACAAAAATATGGATATAAATAAAAAGATTCTATATTTTATCTCATTTTTTAATGATGCTAATGTAAATGGAAATAGGATTTGGATACAGTTTTAGCTTCATTTAAAGAAAAGAAATGAAAATTTTATCGCTTTATACGAGTGAATGTCAAATATACTTTCTCATAAGAAACTTATATTGAGATGCATGCAAAGATTGTAAAAATACACATGAAGATAGCTCCACTATTAAAGTTCACAAGGTTAATATCAATCCTAGGTTTGGGTAAGAATGATACAAATGAAATCGATACAATTGTTGGATTGAATCAAAGGAATTGGAATTGACTAAGAAAATAAACTAAATTAATATGTATAAAAATATATAATACTTAAAATATAGAATATCATTACCAAATTTGACAAAATAATATACTATGCTAGAGAATTCTTTTATCTTCATATTTAGGGTATATTTTTTAAAAAATAAATTAAAATTAAAATTAGTGATAATAAAATAAAAATAGGAAAACCACTAGAAGTAATTATTGTATGTTTATTAGAAAATAAATTGTATTGTATTATACAAGAAAATTAATATATAAAATACTTTGAAGATAATGATAAACTTCACTGGAACCCAACTTCTTCTCTGGTCATCATAAAAATGAAGTATAGGTTATACAAAAATAAATAAAGAAAACATGCAAAATTAGTTCTGAATTTTATAATATTTCTGTTCGTGATAGCATCCTATTTTTAGGAATTATACCCAATCTTGTGCTTTCCTCTCCCTATGTCTTTTCATCTTTATAGTACATGACAATGAATGATAAATATTGCCATAGTAGTGGTAGACAGGAAATCAATGGTTGTAATGGTAAGCAAATAGCAATGGTAAGGCTTTTAAATGAAAGTAATCCAATGGCAGTATGGACCTCTACAAACAATAAAAGGGTAAGTTACAATGAGAAAAAAGGAAATAAATACTTTTAACCATGCCAAGAAAGGGAATATAACAGTGAAGTATACACGGCGAAAAACGCTGCTCACCTGAATAATGATCACTCCTACAGCAGCCCATTTACATGTGTCCATGTTATCTTCTATAAATGCACGAACCCTTTTTAGTTCTCCAGTAGAGTCATATGGAAGGTCCTGCATTACACATGACATATTGCAAATGACATCGATGATCCTTTCTATAATTTGAACTGATTGTGATTGGTTTTACCTCTTCCCAGTGCTTGTTTAGAACCAGATCACCAACTAGAATTACTTCTAGTATAATCAATGTGGTGCTCAACATTGTATACTGAGATTTAGCCAGTTAAGAAGGACATACAAAGTTAAGCATTGGACAGATACGAATGTTTCTTGAAAATATTGTATTTCCCAAGAGGTCATCATTTGAGAATTCTTGATAATATTGTATATGTTGAAATACCAGAACGGAAGAGCAAAATTTAAAAGACAAAAGCCAAAATGAATTCTTTTAAGTTATGTTGAGAATTTCAGTTGTTACAGCTATACAAGAGATGTTTAGTTTCAGAATTGGAAGAATGTACAGCAATCTAAGCAAGCTACGATTACAAGTGAAGATGTGATGACACAAGCAAATGGTGAAGATATCCTTCATGGATCCTCATTTAGACAAGTTGGACTACTGCATCACATGATTCAAGGGTTCTAGTTACAAGAAACAAAAAGATTATTGGAGATTAAAACACTTCAACAACTACCAATGAAATTTAGTTTACAGGATGGAACAAGTTCAAAGGGGATGAGTATTGGAGATTAAACTAATCCCATCTTCTAATGCAACCATAATTGTATGAGATTTGGAAAGACATACATGAAAACTGAGAAAGCTTCATAGCAGGTAGAACAATATTTAAGTTGGGTTCTTTAGATATGAAGCCTTCTTGAGAAAAGAGAAATATATTTAATTGAATATATCTAATGTATCCATGGGTCTATATAAGGCCAATGTGTGTTGTATCATGAGAGAGGCAAGTTGATAGGATCAAAGTAATAGGAAATGAAGTGATAAGAGCTTTATAACTAGATTATGAAGTGGCATATGATGTTTATAAGGTATGGATTTAACCAAAAAATGCACAAATTTATCTTATAACTGGCCACAACCTTGCGACAATGCAATATGCATGCACTTCTTGGGTACTTTTTATAAATATGAATTAGAAAAGACAGGAGAAAAATGAAGGAGAATAATAAGAAGAATAGTGGAGGTAAGGGTGTTTAAATCGGTTTGAACTGAACCATTAAGGGTCGAGCCAAACCGAATCGTTTTTTCAGTTTGGTTTGGTTAAATAAAGTACTCCAAACCGGAATTGATTCGGAGCTACCTAACAGAACAGATTTAAAATCGGTTACTTCGGTTCGGTTAACCGGTTAATCAATCTATAATTTTAAATAATTTAATATATATATATATATTTCAAATGAACCAGTTCAATTCAATTGAACCGAATCGATTTCTTTGTCCAATTAGACGACATAACAAGCTTTGTGAAATCGAACCCATGTCATTTGTAAAATTGGACCTTTGGGTATGTTTGATTGGTAGGTTTGAACCGATTAAGGGCTTATGGCAGTGAACTCAATCGGATTGATATCTTTTAAATTAAAATTTGTTCAGTTTGAATTGGTTAATCGAACTAAAGTAGGGTACCCTGAACGAGAACCGTTTATAGCCTTCAAAACCAAATCACTGGTGAATCAGTTCGGATCGAACCGATTTTGAACCAATTCGGTTCAGGGAAACGAACCGGTTTTGAATCGGTTCGATTTGATTTTCCGATTCGATTTGAACACCCCTAAATAGAGGATTAGAAGTTTGAAGTGTTATAACCAACACTGATGTTGATGACTTTTTATCTTTCACAATGGATAATTAAGTTGTTATCAAGTCAATAATAAGCAAAGTTTCCATCAAAATTTTCGGTCAGTGTATATTTACTACACACAAACATATAAATATCTTTCAGGCCTAATCAACAATTGACAAACTAGCTCAAAAATAACAAAATACTCAAGTATTTTGTTAGTGCTTTTCCGCCTAAGAAAAGAAGATTTATAACAACACTATCAATAACAAAATTATATTAAGAATGTAGGCGACTCATGGTAAAGCATTACGAGACAGCATTCAAAAATTGCATCTTTAACAAACAAAAGCAAACAAAAAGCGATTACTTCAACGCAAGTGAAACAAATATCATCACAATTATGAAATAGCATATATCAACAGTAGGATACGAAGCAGAGACAACAACCGTTGATTGCTTCAGCGGCGACATGCCCTATGAACGTGATCAAACAAAGGCAGATGCCTACTCCCATCGTAACACACACAAACCTGGCTCATCGGGCGAGAGACAAGCGTTAGATCAGGAATCAATAGGGAAGGTAGGCATGATTTACCATGGAGCGGGAAGAGGGTCGACGTCGAGAGGAAAGTCGTGGCGACGGCAGAGGTTGAGCAACCACAGGGAGTAAATCAAGATGGAGATACCGACGAAGGCCTGGAGAAAATTGAAGAACTTGAGGAGGAAGGCGAGGCAGCCGCTGAAAATGCGAGCCATATCCTCGTTACCCTCAATCTCTTCTACTTTCCCTTTTCTTTCTTCGATTGGGTTGTCTTCTTTCTCTTATTATTGATAGCCAACGATCGGCGGGGTGACAACAGAACAAAATAGAATTGGGAGAATAGGAAACATCCGAGGATAGAATGAATAGTTGTCCATTTTTTTGGGGGTGACTATAAATATCATCGAATAGAGAGATGTCTGCTGCACATATCCTATTAAATTTAATCTCAATTTTTTTAAAAAAAATATTTATATTTGGGTAATTTTTTTAAAAAAATTAAGTTTTTTTTTCTTATGCAACATATTTTTTCTTTATTTCTTTATAACACATTTTATTTTTTTAAAAAAATAGATTATTGTCAACTAACACCCTCATTGTCGTTTATTGTCTTTGTTACTATGAGATTTTATCTTTATTTTATTATAAAATCTTTATTATTATCTTAACTATCTTTATTCATATCGTAAAGCCTTATCTTTGAAGAGGTAACAATAAGGAGAACCTCGAGAATATGTATGCAAAATTTAATAATAATTTTTTTGTAATTAGAGAGGTTGTTAATTATGATATCCTTAAACGTAGACCGGAGAAGAGCTTTGGAACTAATGCAAAAAAAGTCGTACTCGAAGGTAAGATAGGTGGCCAAGGTCATGAAACCTTTTTACACCCTTTTTTTATCCTCATTATCATTATATTGTAATACATGATATCGCGATATCCTCAAATACAATTAAGTTAGAATAAAGATGGTGAGAAAATTGACTCGGGCCTCACGATAATAGAGACAACTCACAACATAACGTAGTAGAGCAACAGTTACGATAGAGCAGAGACGACGATGAAGATTAGATGTAATACTATCTTTTAAAAAATAAACTATGCTTTTGCGAGAAAAATAAAAACTTTGGGCTTTTTAAAATTTACTCATTATTTTTTTTATTTTAGATCGTTACATTAATATATTTAAATTTAGATAAATTCGTAAATTTTTTTTTATCCTTTTGGGGTTTTATTCGCGAGAATACCCTATTTTAAATAAATTTCTGATTTTTATTCTAATATCCAAAATACCCCTGACTATTTATTCACTTTTTCTATGAATTGATCTATTGGGTGAACCAATCTAATTATAATATTTTTATACTGTACTATACTATTTTTGATAATAAAAAAAATACTGTAACATTGTGTTACAAAGATATATCAAGCTCTAATAACCTAATTCAATTCTCTTCCCCTTGCGATGTGAAATTAGGATTGAGATATTGCTTGACATAAGTAAAATACCTAAAATTAAGTCACCATTATGGCTATTAAAATTATATTTATATATGTATATATACATATATATATGTATATATATACACATATGTATATATAAATATATACATATATATATATATTTATGTATATATATACATATATATATATATATATATACATATATACATATATATATATACATATATATATATATATATATATATATATATATATACACACACACATACCGATCGCGTAGGAAAAAGACATTTTACCCCTGCACCGCTGCCCTCCGCCAACGTCTGCCATCCCCCCCCTGCGCGGCGTTCGCTCCGTCTGGACCTGCCCTTGTCTGCCTCGCCCTCGTGCGAGGAAGGAGGGGGCACAGCAGCGACGACCTTTGTTGCCTCGCGTGAGCAAGGGCGCAGGCGGCCTCCGGTATCGGCCGCGGGCGAGGAATTCACACTTCTCATAATATTTATAACTTGAGGAGGTCATATGTGATATTATCATCCCATAGGGTCGTGTAGGTATATTTGCCAAAGCTAGGGTTTTAGGCGGCTCTCCTCCGTCCCGCTAAGCTTGACGGGCTCGCGGAGAACCCTAATAACCCCATTTAGGGTTCTTCCTCACCTCGCTTACCCTCTCCACAATGTCGTCACTGAAGAGAAAAGCCCTTGAGGATTCCAATCCGGAGTTCGTGCCGCCCTCCAAATCACCCAGGGAAGCGGCGGCGGTCCGCCTCGACGAGCCGGCGGCGTGCCTCCATGATGTCTCCTACCCCGACGGCTACGCGGCCCCGACGCGGCCCCGCCCTGCCTCCGAGAATTCGAAGCCTCCGGCCAGAGAGTTCCCTTTCGAGCTCGACCCCTTCCAGTTGGAAGCCATCAAGTGCCTTGACAGTGGTGAATCCGTCATGGTATGGCCATGTGTCGCTTTTCCCCCTAGGGACTTGTTTTTGGTTCCGGGATTTACTTTTGATGAGGAATTGGGGAAATCTGTTTTTCTTAAGTGAAGAATTTTCACTTTTTTTGTGTTATTTTTTGTTCGCGTGTGCTAACATGCTCTAGCTAGCTCAAAGATCAAATATTTTTTCGGAAAATTCTTTTTATCTAACTTGAAGTAATTTGATTTTTAATCTTCTATTGTTTCTCCTTGGAATTCAAAATTTCTCGTTTGCTTATTTTTTGGACTGCACATTTCGTCTGTTTTATTTGAAGTAGTTTATTGGTGTTACAACTCTCAAAGATACATCGATTCGTGTGGAAGCGTATTAGTGCTGTTTCAAAGGCTCTACATCAGTTTCTTCCCCTAGCCATATTGGAATAAGTTGGTTTCTCCCTTTCATGTTCAAAGTCGTCATCAGAATGATATTTTCAGATTTCTAGCGCCATTAAACATGTAAATGTGGTTTTCCTTTTTCTCAAGATGGGTCAAGTATGTTGACAAGTTCTTCGGATTGTACTTTCTGTAAGATTTTCATGCAACATCTGTGTCTTGTTTGCTAAATATGATGATTGTTTTTTTTCTTGATTATGGTTTTTGCCAGCTTGGTTTTTTATGGAGGTGCATTTTCTCATTGTTGAGGTGTATTCTAGGTCTCGGCACATACATCAGCAGGGAAGACAGTCGTTGCATCGTATGCAATTGCCATGTCTTTGCGAGATCAACAACGCGTCATCTATACCTCACCCATCAAGGCCCTCAGCAACCAAAAGTACAGAGAATTTAAAGAAGAGTTTTCAGATGTTGGTCTCATGACTGGGGATGTAACCATAGAACCCAATGCCTCTTGCTTGGTAGATCTGTGAGCATATGACATCTTTCACTTTATAATCTTTGGCTATGTTATGTTATTGATCTTATATTCTGTTTTGTAGGTTATGACCACCGAAATTTGGCGTAGTATGCAGTATAAAGGATCAGAAATTATGCGGGAGGTGGCTTGGGTTATTTTTGATGAAGTCCACTACATGCGTGATAGAGAGCGTGGTGTAGTATGGGAAGAAAGCATTGTTATGGCTCCTAAGAACTCACGTTTTGTGTTTCTCTCTGCTACAGTTCCTAATGCTAAAGAGTTTGCGGATTGGGTTGCAAAGGTTCTTTCTCTTCATATATTTGTTATTTTTTCCATTTAAAATTACTTCAAAAGCCATTTTGAGGATTTTGATACGTTAGTTTTGTCTGATCAATTTTATAGCATCAAATTTCTCTCTGTTTCATTATGAGGAACACTGAACACTAATTTTTCATCTATGTAACTGTCCATATCAAAGTTTGAACATGTCTCATCATTGGAATAGGAGGCACCATGTTTTTGTATGTGCTAGAGTTCTCTTGATGGCTTAATATGTCCATCGTACATGTTAAATGACTTTTTTTTTCGTTTCAGGTTCATCGACAACCGTGTCATATAGTTTATACAGATTATCGACCAACACCACTTCAGCACTACATTTTTCCTTCTGGGGGCAATGGCCTATATTTGGTAGTGGATGAGAATGGAAAGTTTAGAGAGGACAGTTTTCAGAAAGCTTTGAATGCCCTTGTTCCAGCTGAGGAGAACAAACGTGATAGTGGAAAATGGCAGAAGGCTTTATTAGCTGGTAAACCTCGTGAGGAAAGTGACATATTTAAGATGGTGAAGATGATAATTCAGCGCCAATATGATCCTGTTATACTTTTCAGCTTTAGCAAAAGGGAATGTGAATTTCTTGCAATGCAGGTAACACTCCTAGTCTTTTACTTGATAGGGTCCTTTGAGTTATATTTATGCATTCAAAAAATTCTCAGATGTTTGTTTATTTTTGCTAGTCCAACAATGCACCAACCTTTGAAGATTCATCCTTGTGGCTAGTGGCATAAATTTATAACGATGCTTGTTGTTATCGACAGGCTTATTAGTCGATGTAAACTTGCGTGGTTGTACATTTGACTACTAAAGTTTAGTTTGTAATTGGTTTTATTAGAAAAATAGAGCACTTGATACTTATATAAACATATTTTTATTGGCATTTCAGGTCAATATGGACTATGCTGGACCATTGTCTCTTTAATTGACATTTTTAAGGACCTCTAGTACTTGTGTAATATTAGCAGCAAAGCTCTTTGGATTTTCTGTTTCTTGAATAAAAAATAAATTTATATTAGACCAAGACTATGATTGTACTTCAATTTATATAACAAAACTTTTGTTCTTAATTTTGTGATACAGATGGCAAAGTTGGACTTAAATGAAGAAGATGAAAAAGTGAATATCGAAACAATATTTTGGAGTGCCATGGATATACTTTCTGATGATGACAAGAAGTTACCTCAGGCAAGATTAGTTTCATAACTCATTGACTTACTCATTTTTCACAAAAGTACTATCTAGTTTAGAAGCAAAGGTCCTTTTTCCTTCTTTTCTATTCTTTGCTCACCCTTTTTTCCTTCTATTTCTTTTTATAATTCTGTGGTGTGACCTTCAAGATCATATGGATCTAAGCACAACTCCTGCTGTATGCTTTAATTGGCTGCTTGATCTACTCTTTTTCTGATCTGGTTTCCCTTTTACAATTTTTCACCTTAGAAGTAGCATGGAAAGCTTAAATATATGAGATTGGCTTGAACTGATAAAGTCGGAACGGATCACGAATTTAACCTACTCTCTGTTGAATCTGACCATCACCATTGGTCTAAACCATAAAATAACTTCTCATAAGATAAGCTTGGTTGATCACAGACTTGTCAGTTGAACTTGTTTTGAGGGAACTTATGGTGAAGCAAAGGATTTAATTTTCTTTTGGTTGGTATTCTTTCGGGATTCTCATTTTGTGTTAACATGTGGATAATATTTCCTTTTTGTAATTTACACATTGACTTCTTCATTTTTGTTTGGAATTTATTTATCTTCTTTTTCTAAAAGGGCGATCAATGTTTCTGCCATTAAACGATGCTTTGGTTCTGATAATTGAACTGGGTCATCTTTTAGTGTTCTTTTTTAGATATCTGTGTTATGTTGTTGAGAAACAATATGTAAGTAGGTAATTTCAATTCCTTGTGTAAACTGTTTCTTGGAAACTGTGGCTTGATTTATCCTTTGAACATTCTCTGAACAGGTATCAAATATGCTGCCCTTGTTAAAACGTGGAATTGGTGTACATCATTCTGGTCTACTTCCAATTCTGAAAGAAGTGATTGAAATACTTTTTCAAGAGGGTCTCATCAAGGTCAGTGATAATAGCTTTCATTTGTATGATTGATGAATTTCATAAGAGATTCATGAAGTTATCTAGAAAACTATACCACCTTAAAGCCATGATTGGAGGTTAGCATCATAGTTTGTGGTGCTTTTATTCACTTATTCACAATGATAAAAGATTTGAATTGTTGAGACTACAATAAATATTTTTCAGATTTATAGTTACAAAATGAATACATTACTATTCAAAGATCCATTCAAAAGAAGTTTAAGGCCACAAGGTACCAGATAATTGGAAGTATCAACTTTTAGCTTTTAATTTAGCATACCATTATATTTTAACGTAATTAAACACAAAATAGTGACCAGCAAAGCCAATATAATTTGTTAGTAGGTGCCCCAAGTGGTTCAATGTCTATGAGTATCCAAAATTATCGGATCAACCCTGACTTGATGTACAATGAACCAAGAATTGACATGTTGCTCTATCAATCCCATGACCCAGTGTGTTCCATGTTCTAGGTAATATATAGTTCAAGTAGTTTAGCTTGTGAAACCATCAAGATAAATTTTTTAGATGAATTGATCAACCTATTTTGGTTAAGCAAAAATGATTATCTGTTATGTTGCAGGATCTATGATTTTTGTACATTTAAGAAGTTTTCATGTATTTCACATGCTTTGTACTCGTGCAATGCATTAAATAGAACTACTTTTAATAAATAGTGAGATGCTTACAAGTAGAATTACTATTTATTATTTAATTTGTCATTTATGTGTTATTTTTTATTCACAGTCAGATGCTTAATTTATTACATATATATGTAATTATAATATGGCACAATTCTCAGTATGGTTCATGGTGTTTCTACATTCTAGGACCTCTTTTCTTGGATTTGATTGAATTTGAAATTTGTGCATTGCTGAGTTCCTCAGTTGTGATCATAGATGTGAATGTCACATGTCCTAATCTATATGGTGGTTCTTGAACAACATGATTATAAAAAATTATAACTAATTTAGGTTGGCTAGATGTATCTTTTCTACATATTGAGCTCTCTTTATGGAAATTTTGCCAGATAGTTCAAATCAATATGTCTTTCTATTTAATATTTCAGACTTTACATTCTTTGATCTAACTATACCTCTACGCTTGTGATATCAAATTATACTGTTTATCAACATATTTATAAGGTTCCTATGATATTTATAGATTGCTTTATATGATTTTGTCATATTACTTCTGGTGCTACTTGTTTTTGGTGAATGCAATAATTCCTTATTTTGTCTTGTTTGAAACATGATACGTCTGTGATATCTACCTGTTATGCTCTTTTTGTGTATGTGGTACTGACTGCCCAACATTCCAAATGATAAAAGATGCTCATAGCCTTGTTCAGTTTGAATATGATTTGTGACTTCATAATTGGTGCTTTGTGTTATTTTCTTGAAATTTTTTGTTATCTGTGCTGGTTATTTGGAGATAGTATATTGACTTTTGACTTTTAAAGAGATACTATCTACTTATAGAAGAAATTATTTCTTCATAATTTGATGTATGTGAAACAAACGAGCATCTACTCTGAGTCTTTGATGCATTACTAAACATACAAACTTTCTTCTTCAGTGTTTATTTGCAACAGAAACCTTCAGCATTGGTTTGAACATGCCTGCAAAGACTGTAGTATTTACAAATGTACGCAAATTTGATGGTGATAAATTTCGATGGATATCGAGTGGTGAGTATATTCAAATGAGTGGACGTGCTGGCCGTCGAGGCATAGATCAGCGTGGCATCTGTATTTTAATGGTGGATGAAAAAATGGAGCCATCCACTGCTAAATTAATGCTTAAAGGAAGTGCTGATAGTTTAAACAGGTACGAGATATTCCTCTAAAATTGGATTTATACTTTTTTTTCTTCATTTGGTTACTTCAATTTTTTTTCTTGCCTGACAAAAATGCTGCTGGCACTAATATCATAGTTCCATCATACTCATTGGACATTAATATTTCAGACATATTTTGTTTTCTTTATAGAGATTCTACACATAATTATGAAGTATGAAATGTAATCCAATGGACGTTCTTTTATGTTTGTAATTTTGATCTTGCTATCATGAGACTTCAAGATAGCCAGTTGGAACCTAATGAGTGTTCCCGGTAACACTAATCCAAATAACATCTGCATCTTATATCAGTTACAAGGACTTGGTGTCAATCAAATATGCAAAGTATAGGAAGACTAATACACTTATGACTTCTTATAAGTGAATATTACCAGTGTAGTATCCTTCCAAGGATCTACTCCATGACATATGCACCAATCATGTAAGATGGTGGCTGACATGGTCTGCGCCTCAGAAAGGGTGGTTCATTTGAAGTCTGGCTTCTCCATAATGTGTTTATGTTGTATGCATTGTGACTTGTGATACTTGATTTGGGACTTTGGAGTAAAATAGTAGAGCTTGGAAATGGATAACTATCCATCAATTTAGTGATGTAAAATCTTTATGATTTTTGGTTATGCCTCCAAAGAAACAAATTGTAGTGGACTATGGCAATAAATGAAACATCAGACTTACATGAACACACACAAAATTAGATTAAAGAGTGAAGGGCTTGCTTAAATGTGTTCAATTTTCTCCCAAGATATTAAAAGTTACCGATCGGCATCAAGGATTGGCTGATTTAGATCGGAATCTGTGATAGGCAACACCAAGTGTCCTAAAATATTTGACCGCCTAATTTCACCTCTTTTTTTTTTCTTTTTGTTACATGGCTTATCAGAATGTTTGCTATTATTTGGCTGTTGTGCTCCCATGAAATGCTGGCACCGCATGAAAAATGGCACATACTCTAGGGTAAGAAGTGGAAAGAAAATGAAACAAAAGGACAATAAGACATTACATTGAACATATTGTTTACATATTTGTCCGTGACAATATGGGTATAGTACACTGAAACCTCGATGTGGGGCTTTGAAAGAAAAAAAAAAAAGCTGGATTGGACTGTCTGAAAAGGTGCAGCAACCTAAATCAAGCTTACTGGTATGGATGGAATAACATGTTCTATGTATCCAATGACAAAGGTATTAAATTCATAAACTTAAAAAGTTAGCTAGACCTAGAGAAAATATTAAGTATAGTAATATTATTAATATCAATATTTGAAACAAATTAGTAATTTATAGAAATGATTGTGTTTTCTATGTTTTGACTTTTCGAATTCCTCTTTTTTTTATTTTACTTATCATTTTATTATTATTATTATTATTATTATTACTATTATTATTATTTTGTTTATATTGTCCTCCTATTTTGTGGCCATCTAATCATCTGATCCATTTTGTAAGATCTGGCCGATTCAAAACTAGATATATTATATTACAAATGACTGAACTGGTTTGATCTCAATTTTTGAAACCTTGAATGTTCCCTTCTTTTCAATGAGGCGCCAATCATGTCCCTTTTATATAGAGATCATTGTCCAAATGCTACAACTAATGCATGTTTTTCTTAGTTGAGTTTCTCTTTAAATGGCTGATTTTTTAGACTCTTTACATCAGTTATTTTCAACTCTCTTATTTGAATAAAGGAAACCATAGCGTAGCACATCATGAGAAGGTATCGGAGAGGCTAATTTTCTTTCCTGGTCTATTGCAAACTGATGTGTAGCACTGGAGCTAGCAAGGACAGTTGTTTTTTTTTTAACATGGATCACTGAAATCAACAGCTGGAAGCTTATCCAAATTCCATTATGATTTTTTTTTTTGTTTCCTGCTTAGTAACAACCTGAAGTATGAGTTTTCATATCAAAGCTGTTGTGCTCAATAACTGCTGGTGTACATACTACTATAGGCATATCTGGATGTATGTATAATGTCTGCATGTTGGCTCTTGGCTGTGTGCTTGGTTTTATGTTTATCTGCTATGTGCACACATTGTTTAGGAGTATAGGGTACCTTTCTAATATGACTTATGTTAACAGTGCCTTCCACTTAAGCTACAACATGCTGTTGAATCAAATAAGATGTGAAGATGGTGACCCGGAAAAACTTCTTCGAAATTCATTCTACCAATTTCAATCTGATCAATCTCTTCCTGATCTTGAGGTTTGTTGATGTCATCTAAATCTTAGCTTCTGTTTTTGTTCCAGGATGATCCTTGTCACTAGATAAAATGGCATTAAAATGTCTTTTCCCTCAAGTATTGAGAATTCTGTGATTTGCTTACACATGAATTGAATTGCAAGTTGCTTTAGTTGTATTATGCTTATAACATTATTTTTAGTGCTAATAATTCCAAGTCCACTTTCATTTCATTTTTTGCAGAAACAATTAAAGGAATTAAAAATGGAGAGAGATTCTATGGTTATTGAAGAGGAGGAGAGCTTGAAGGACTATTATGATCTATTACAGCAGTACCGAAGCTTAAAGAACGATGTCCGTGATATTGTATTCTCCCCGAAGTACTGTTTGCCATTCTTGCAGCCTGGCCGGCTTGCTAGAATCCGTATAGTTGGTGATGACAAGATGCCATCTTTCTCCGGCGAGGAACAGGTTACGTGGGGAGTAATAATCAACTTTGAGAGGGTAAAAGGCTCAACTGAAGGTAAGTGACATAAACTATTGACGCCGGTCATTGAAGGATATGCTTAACATTTTTATGAACTTTCCTGCCATTTTAGAAAAATTCTTTATGATGTTTCAGATAGAAGACCTGAGGATGCTAATTACACATGTGATGTCCTCACAAGATGTGTCGTGAATAAGGAAGGAACGAAGAAAACAACGAAGATTGTTCCTTTAAATGAACGCGGAGAACCTGTTGTTGTTTCGTTGCCTCTCTCTCAGGTCACTGAAGCCTCTTTTTCTTGGTTCACTTTTAACTCTTTCAACATGTGTTAAAGCTATTTTTGTTGACTGTATAGAAATAATATATTCATCATTTTATTTCAAGTGCTGTTTTAATTCTCGAGTATGGTGATTTGATCAACAGGTTGATAGTTTAAGCAGTATCCGTCTTTTCATTCCAAAGGATCTCTTGCCACTAGAAGCTCGGGAGAATACTCTGAAGAAGGTTTCAGAAGTTCTTTTAAGATTTGCCAAAGATGGGATACCTCTCTTAGATCCTGAGGAGGATATGAAAGTGAGGATTTGTTATTTTACTTTTTTTATTTGATTTCATCTTGTTTCTGATCTCTTAAGTTTATGAGCATCTCTTTCTTTACAGGTACAATCAAATTCGTATAGAAAAGCTATTAGAAGGATTGAAGCTCTCGAAAGCTTATTCCGCAAGCATGAAGTCAGAAACTCACCGCTTATTGAACAAAAACTGAAGGTTTTTCATTCTAAGCAAGATTTGACAGCCAGAATCAAGTCGATAAGGAAAGCATTGCAAACTTCAACAGCACTTGCCTTCAAAGACGAGCTTAAAGCAAGGAAACGGGTTCTCCGTAGGCTGGGGTATGGCCCCTCTGCCAGCATATTTTTCCAGTTACATATTTCATCATTGGGTTTTAGGAAATTGAAATATCTTTCTGTCGGTTCCCTTAGTTAAAATAGTTTAGATAGATAAATAACATACTGTTGATGCCAGACTTTGTTACTAGTTTCTAGCAGTGTATTTTTTGAAGTTTTGAAAGTTTGTAATCTATGCTGTTTTAGTAAGCAATACAAGTCTATGAAGTGGTTTAAAATGGCAACTGAGTAAATTTTCTCATCTCTGCATTTCCATCGAAATCAAGATATTTGAAATGCCACTTTGTGTTAGCGTCTATGAGTTTTATGTTCTAAACAAAAAGGTGCAGTGTGACATTGCTACATAGTTAGGTTCTGCTGAATAGGGGGAGCAAGGTTATAACTTGGATCTTTATTAAAGTGCTACTCGGTTTGATATGCTTATATCTGGTGTACATCTAGTCAATTTTTTGGTTTGGAATAATATGAACTGCTAGTGCATTATTTGTCATGATAATGTAATGCATATTTTCTTCATTGTGCTGATTTTGGTTTTTACCATTTTGGACTCATCTTAAGCTGTGGCCTTCTGCTAATTGCAGATATATTACCAGTGAGGATGTTGTGGAGCTGAAGGGCAAGGTAGCCTGTGAGATAAGCAGTGCTGATGAACTAACGCTAACTGAACTTATGTTTAGTGGGATACTGAAAGATGCCAATTTGGAGGAGATGGTAGCCCTGCTTTCGTGTTTTGTCTGGCAGGAGAAGCTCCAAGATGCCCCTAAGCCAAGGGAAGCGCTTGACCTGCTTTATTCTCAGCTGCAAGAAATAGCAAGAAGGGTTGCCAATGTTCAACTTGAATGCAAGGTTGCCTTGATCCGTCTATCTTGACTTGCTTTTTTGCTATCTTAGGGATGAAAGAGAGCGAGACTTGATTACAACTCAAGTTTAACTCAGCAACATCTTTGTTTTCTATGTTTTGGCAGATCCAAATTGACGTCGAGAATTTCGTCAACTCTTTTCGGCCCGACATCATGGAAGCCGTCTATTCATGGGCCAAAGGATCGAAATTTTATGAGATCATGGAAGCAGCTCAGGTTTTCGAAGGTAGCTTAATCAGGGCTATTAAAAGGCTGGAGGAAGTTCTGCAACAGCTAATTCTGGCAGCAAAATCTATCGGAGAAATTGAATTAGAATCCAAATTCGAAGAGGCTGTTACAAAAATTAAGCGAGACATTGTGTTTGCTGCATCTCTATATTTGTAGTAGGAAAAGCAGAATGATGTAGCATGTACTAATATGCTTATTATGTGGGTTGAGCAGTTAGTTTCCTTGGTTTCCAAAACGATCATTGTACAGAATGAGACATATTTTGAAATTGATGGGAGAGGAAGAGGAGCCACAGCAGGTTCAGTTTTGACCCTGAATTTTATTATTGTAATTTCGGTGATGATTGGAAGTTTTTTTTTAAAAATTTTTTTTAACTTAGAATGAACCAAAGATCGAGCTTATTTTTGTTAGTCCTGAAGCACACATATCAGAATACGAATGATTTATTTATTTGTTACAAATGTGTTATTGTTTCGCCTGAAATACCACTTGAAATATTTGGTGATCGAAATAAGAAATTTCGTTGAACCTAATCTTGATATTTGTTTTATTTTATTTTTTATTATTAAAAATACATGCGCGAGGCACACCTGACTAATATATTAAATTTGATTTATTTTATGTGTTGATGCATAATATTTATAATATCTCGAGAGTCAAAACTATTATACTCGGTCCATCTCGAGACTCACCATCCTTGCGGGACCCAATCCATCCGCCAGTACCAATGCTCTCAGTCCACCAATCTCTGCCATTTCATATAGAATTATGCATCGTGTCCGCGACTTGACCGGGAACAACACCACCGTGCTCCCACGAAAGAAGGCCCAAGCGATCCTGGCCATTAATTCCATCGATCTCATGCCCAACTCCGCACCTTCCATCTCGAGCCAGCGTCTCTTTTGCGTCGCCTTAGAAGACATCGCCCTCGTTCAGCCGTGCTAAATGGTGCCACCGATGCATTTGCATCCGAAAGCTGACATCCTCACCCCCGCAGCATCATTAGATTCGCCAGATTCGCACCAAAGCGTGACCAGGAAAGATCTCATCTCTCATCTCGTTAGTAGTGTGGATCTGAACCCAAACAGGTGTTGTCGGCGGCACCACTGTCCAAAAGATTAAAGGTTTTATAATTACAAAGATCATAATATAATTTTTTTAAAAAAATTATAAGGATATAATTAACCGCTGAAATAACTTATAATTCTCCCGACGCCACCCGCTTCGGATCACCCTCCCGCCCTCGGTCAAGCCGTGGCGTAAAGCGTCGTCGACCGGGGGAGCATCGACCACGTGCTCCGACGGCGGTGCCCACCGAATAGCCCGCGACGCGGGCGCCAGCGCACGTGGAGCGCGTCAGCGACCCGAGTGATCTCCTCGGATTCCTCCCCGCGGCGAACGCCATTAAAATCTGGGATGCCGCAGTTCGAGCCATCGAGACGCGGCCACCTCATAAAGAATAATTGTCCGCGGAAAGCCTCGCCGTAGTGCGTTCCACCGCGGCAGCGCTTTCGGCTGGATCCCCTGTCTCGACCCGGTCAGGATTCGACGCTCCTCTCGCGCAAAACCAGTAGGTCCCATCCTGTTTGGCCGCTCTCCTGGCTTGCACGTGCCGGATTCAATGTTTCGTGCTGCCCCTCGGATATCGCTTCTCAGCTTAGCTCACGGGTTGCAGGACACGTGTTTGTACTCCACCGTACGTTCTTGCAAACCTCTTGTGGTGAGCCCCGCGTGGATCCCGTGGCATCCTCCAATAAATGAGAGGGTATTTTACAAGGTATGTCTGATGTGTAAGCAAACATAAACTTCTCTCCGCATCTTCCTTGCACGTAATCGATAGCGAAAACTAAAATAAATGCGAAGCGCAATTACACAAATATCCTTCCAAAGTCAGCCGGATTTTGGCCAATGGCAAAAAGAATAAAAAAATATAATAATGTATGTGTGTTATTTTTTCATGGATATAATATATCACTCAAAATCTCATCATATAATTTTTTTTCACGATTAAAAAACACTAACGATGACGTATGGGATTTACTTAACAAAGGTTTAAGGTATAAAATCTCATCTCTTAAATTTTATACGTTTGGTTTATTAAAGATTCTAAATTTATAATTTTAATACCTAAAATGCAAGTGGCTTCCAAATCCCTCTCATTTAGGAGTTCAAAGCATTATATAATCATTTTTAAGGATACTAGCTAGTTTAGCCAGTAAAAGTTTTAATTATTGATAGTAAAATTGCATGATCAAAAGATAAAGCAGTTGATTTGAACTCGATAAGGCGATGGTGTATGTCATCTTGAGATATCGATAAATGATCGGAGAATTTATGGATGGAATCAATATAGCTAATGAAGTAAAGAATGAAATCGCTTATAAAATATTATTCGATCTCTCAAAGCACTACTCGAGGTTTTGTAAAAGATAAGTATAGAAAAATTCTACTCGATTTAATAACTAACCCAACAACATATACCATGCGACAACTACGATGATGCAACCTTTGTCAAGATAATTATTTATTAAGATAATATACTCATGATTACGGATAATCTATGTGTTGAACTCAGAAACATTCATCATCGTTTATAACCACTAACTTCCAAACAAAAAGACAAAGAGTGCTATTTGTGTATTAATTATCCTCACAAATTACCAACTAAAGATATATCCATATAATGCTTGATTAGCCTAATTAAAGTTTTTGTCCCAATAATATGATAATATTAAAAAATGTACATTTTCTGACTAAACCTTTTGATTCCATCTGTTCATAATCCTATTTATTGACTTTGAAAATGCTACAAAACTAATTATTTTGTAAGTATTTCATCAAACTCATACGGATCAGAACAGTAGTTATCGATAAATAGCCGCACTCATTCTGATACCCAAAACTTTCGCTCCACCTTTCCACGTCCAAATTCTCGACTTCTCCGATTCCAAAGTCTTTCGGGAGCATTCATTTCAGACATGACAAACGTGTGGGTCCCACATAAACACCTCTTGTCTCAGCAAAGTCTGTCCGAACCCGCACACCTGTTTGTGACTCGGCTCGCCTCTTCTCATCTCTTAAACAGCCCAGAAATCCCCATCTTTTCCGTTTTGAAAGAGTTCTCGTCACCTTCTCCACCACCACCACCAAGGCAACGACAATGAGTGGATTCCACCCGTTTGATCTCTTCGACCCCCTCCTCCCTTCCTTCTCCTACCTCGAATCCTCACTCTCCACCTTCCCGTCCCCCTTGTCGCGGCCGCTGGCCCTGGTAGACGAGCTCCATCACCACCATCGCTCCCTAGACTTCGCCCTTGACCTGCTTAACCCCTCGCCGTTCCCACCTGTCGATCTCCCATCACAATGCCTCCTCCCATCCCCCTTGACCGCCCCCCTCGACCTCCTCGCCGCCGCTGACCCCTTCGGCTTCGAGCGCTCTGCCGTCGCCTCGTTCAAGAGGCTCCGCGAGCGGGCGGACACGGAGCTGTGCCTCCGGGACCTCAGCGATCGGGTCACCGCCCTCGAGCTCGGGCTCGGCCGGGCCCATGGCCGGGATCTCGATCGTAAGTACACATGGACGGCGGAGGTCAACGGGCCTAGGGAGCTCGGGCTCGATCGAAAGTACAAGTGGATGGCCGCGGCCAAGGCGGGCGGGGACAGGGCGCTGAAGTGTACGGCGGAGTTCAAGGGGGCGGAAGAGGACGAGGGGTTCGATCGGAAGTTCGTCTGGGCGGCCAACGCCAAAGGGGTCGGCGAGAGGAACGTGAAGTGGACGGCGGAGTTCAAGGGGAAGGGGAAGGACTCGCCGCTGAGCCGCACGTACACGTGGGCATCCTCGACAAAGCCTCGTGAGGACGACGAAGAGGGGAAGGCGGCGAAGAAGGAGAAGAAGAAGGAAAAGAAAGCGAAGGAAGGAACCGTCCATATGGTGGAGATCGAAGAGAAGAATCCTGGAGCCATCGCCATCAGAAAGGTCTCAGAAATCTCAGTCTCATTGATGTTCTTTTTGATAATAGACTTTTGGATGAGGTTTAGTTGCTTTTTGATAAGGTCTTTCTGATCCCATCTTAGCGTTTGTCTAGAAAATATTTGGTTGTCATTGGGTTGTTTCTGAGGTAAAGCTTCAGTTCTGCTCTTCATCAAGAACATTATAGAGCATTGCATTGACAGACTAGTACATACATATTTCCTCATTTAGAGTATTCTATAAGCACTCCAAAATCTCTCTCTTTTCTTCATGTTTGTAGTCCTTAGTTCGAAATAGGAGGGGTGATTTGGTAGCTTTGCACATAGCAATGCATAGTCCAACTCAAACTAAGGTTGTTTTGTCATCCTTATGAATTTAACATTGATGATTTTGAGCTGGTTCTTCTTGGCTTTTAAATTTACAAATGAGGGATTGTGTTTTTACTAGCTTGCATTAAAAAAATTATGCTTTTTAGCGCTCGGTAATATGATTGGCCGGCCAGGTTTAGCATTCATTCTGTATTTATTGCAACTGAGCGTTTTGATCGGTATTGATGCTGATTTAATTTTGTGGATGTTGGAAAGGCTTTTACCAAGAGATGCAACAAGGGGAAAAAGAAAGAACTGACACCACAAGATGCTGCATTGCTGATCCAAGTGACCTTCAGGTCTCATCTGGCTCGCCGCTCCCAGATTCTTCGCTGCCTTCGAGAGCTGGCAGTGGCCAAAGCCAGATTGAAGGAGATCAGAGCTTTCTTCTATAATTTCTCTTATCGCAGACGCATATCGAAGGATGCAGAAGAGCTCCAAAGGTTTTCTGAGAAAATTATTGTTCTCCTCCTGACTGTAGACGCCATTGAGGTAATTTATAGTGTGACAGAAACTTCATAATTTATCTCTAATGATGGTCTCGAGGCACATGTTAGTGGAACAAATTTTATTTTTCCTCTCTCAGTCTTTTATGGTTACTCCTTAATGTTTTAAAATAATTTATTCTCCATGATGGTGTTGATATATTGATTGTTATGCCATATGTCTTCTCTTCTTCACTCTTTGTTTTTTTTCCCTACTGTGTAGGGAAATTTATAAGGCTTCCATGTGTGAAAAATCATTGTCTTTAAGGTGATGTTTGCCCCCACTATGAATAGTTCATTATCGGGTTTAATGACAAAGCACCTTCAGGATACAAAGTGATCAGAAATATGCAGAAGAAAATAGAAAGATTTCACTTATGAGCTTCTTTATGCATCTGAAAAAGAAAAGAAGAAAGTAAATAAGGGGTTGAAAAAGATCATTTCGGCAGTCAATAATACCTTGTAGCTCCATCAAAATGTGAGTTGAAACTAAAAATCGAGAATTCAAATAAGCCATATATAAGTGCTTGGTTTGAGTGGATCGGTGAGGTTCACATGATCAATAGGTATTTGGTTGAGTTCTTGATTTAGTTCATAATAGTATCCATAAGTGTCTGTCAACTTTTATTGGACCAACCTTGGCAATCTGATCAAAAGACGAGGCAACATGGACTAGGTGTAGATTTTGTTCAGTGCAAAAGAGTGCACTTGTATCAAACATTTGGTGGGCAGATAATCCTCCCAAGCATTAAGAAACTAGGTGACAAGACTTTGGTGGTTTGGCATGATGATTGGTTGGACACTATGGAGTTTCCCAAATTTTTGTAGTGTCATCTAGCTGGTTTATAAGTTGTCAATTCTGATATCTTACTTGGTTCAGGATGATGCTTTGTCTGAATTTGCAAATTATTGGAGTAGTGAGTGCAATGTTGTACTTTTTGCATTTTATGATTGGTATTCTTGGGTATACAACTGTTACAACCTGGAAGCTGATGCTTTACACAATAATTATGTTATCTATACCACTTGGAACTGTGGACTGATGCACAAACTGATAAGAATGTTAAGTAATATAGGTTTAATACATTTTCAATGTTCTTCAGTGCAACATACTCAAACGTGAGGGATTTTGGATTTAAGGTTATGTCATCAGACTATGCTGTCGCAATAAATAATTCTATGTTCTGTCCATCCCAATTTTTAAGGCAGCTAATAGAGCGGGCATAAGTTGGCATCCTTTCGTTTGGCCTGTTCTTGTGTTCACCAAATGCCAATTGTGTGTATGTATGGGCTGACTTGGATACAAGAAACCTTGGGCCTTGCTGTGGCCAACTGAAGGACATGGTTTTCACCAAATGCCAATTGTGTGTATGTTATTGCAGTGATTAAATGAGGAACGGGCAGTGTGATGGTAGGTTATCTGGCCATGATTGTTGTGTTGCAGAGATAGATTGCAGTGGAGGTAGGTGATGTGGGAGGAGAGAGCTGATGGTCTCCATGACCAGATGAAGTCAGGTAGGCAGGTGGTGCTAATGTGAGCAGAAGGTCTGGATCCAGCCTAGGTATTTGAATACAAAGCTTGAGATCCTTATCGTCACCCCTTGATCAGAGGCCTATGGACATATTCTGATGCCAAGCCTTGAACTTAGGTGGGACTTATAAATGTGGAAGTCATTTCGAATTTAGCCTTTAGCAAAACCATTGTGTTACTCTAAGAAACGACTCATAGCTAAGTATTCTGACACCATGCTGAATTGGCAAGTCACTAAATGATGCAACTCTTTTAAATAAGTTTGAGGTGATCCTATTTTCGCCTTCCGAGGTTTGGACAAATCGTATACTTACAATTCTATTTTGATTTCTTCTCATTTGTGCTTCTCATTGTATGTACTGTAGTAGAAGTTACATAATACTTGGTCACGTGTTTCTAAAAGAGACTAAAAACTATCTCCATGCGTAATTTGAATCTTCTGCAAATTTGTTTAGGCATTGAATCGGATTGGTGTGTCATATAAGGGATAATTGTGCCCACAACAATGCAATGATTTTGTTTACTTCTCATTTTCTTTTGTGCTCAATCGGACTATATCCGCCACCTGCCTTGATGTTAGGGACCGGATTACATGGTGCGGGCAGCCAAGAAATCGATGGTTGAAGAACTTGAAGCAATGCTAGAGGAGGTCGATCCACAACCATCTGGGAAGTTGGGTTCGATGAGGCGTAGAAAGTTTGATCTTCCTGATGCTGGTCAAATCTCAAAGGAAATGATGGTAGGTGTTGCTGAAGTGGTTCAGCTGCTTGATCAAGAGTAACTGGGAACAAGGAGAAATATAAACCTATCGCGGTTAGGGTCTCTAGACAGGTTTCAAGGACTTGTGCTTCGTGTCTTGGAATACTGGTTTTATGTTGGTTGGTGGAACTGCTTTTAGATTTTTGCTGGTTACTTCTTTCTATGCACTTAAATAGTGGATCTTGTTTGTGTTCTAAGCCAACCTGCATCTACTGTTTTCCTTATTGCATTTGGATTTTGGGGTTTCATGATGATAACACCAAGCAGTCGTTGCATGGAAGCGAATTCCTTCACTGGTTTCCTTATGATTCTGTCAACATATTTGGTGTTAACGTCGCTACACACAGCTTTGTAATGGGAGACTCCCATCTTCTATGCACCAAATGCTGTGTTTTTATTTCTAGTTCCAGTTCATGCATCCATTGAGACCAGAATGACACTGTTCATCTCTGCTACTCGTGAGACTAAAATGATACTTTTGGATTAGTTTTTCTAATTCATCATCATCTCATAATTGATGTGTTTGCATCTCAATTTTAGACATTTCACCATCTGCCTTTACTGCTTACAACCAAAATCTGTTGCATTCCGTTCGGCGGTTAACCAAACCGTACATGAATCAGACGATGGCGGTTAAAGGATCGAAAACGTGACTCGTTTAATTCAACCCTGCTTTTTGCCCGACCCAATCTGCCCGACTCGCCACACCATCTCGACTCTGCTCGTTGGTGATTCCATGGCGACACGCCCCCTCCCACCTCTCCTGCGTCTCCGCAGTTCTCTGCTCCCTGCGACGCCCCTTCTCGCCCTCCTCTCTCTCTCCTCCCTTCGCTGCCGCACCACCAGGCGGAGGCTCGCATCGCTGCACTTGCTCCCCTCGGCTCCGAGAACCGTCCGGAGTCTCGCCACCGTCACCGCGCCGCCCGTGGTGGTCGCCGAGGACGACAAGTACGGGAGGAAGCAGGTCATCAGCGTCACGCCTCAGCTCTACGACTACATCTTGTCCAATGTCCGCGAACCTCCGGTAACCTCGTGCCACATCGGATTGTGTTCTTCTCTTCTTTGCAACTTTTCTTATCCCACTAATTGTTTTTGTCGGAAGATGAGTTGATTATGGATTTTAATTTGATGTGTTTAGATTCTTCGTGAGCTTAGGGAAGAAACAGCGACGATGCCAGGGAGCCAGATGCAGGTACTCCTGCTTGCTTCTTTCTTCTTGTGTGGTGTTCTAGCTGACATTGTCCTGTGAGAAGGTTATCCCCTTGGTCGTTTACTAATGTGCGGTATCATTGCATATTATTGGACACTCAATTATGCTGGTTTTTTGCAGTAGGATTTTTTGGACCTAGCAAAACACAATGTACATGACATGCCATAATAAAAGACCTCCATTAGAGTAATGATTCCTTTAAAGTTAATGTTCCTTCTCCTTTGCATATCAGTCTTTAACTGTCTGTCTTTCGCTATATCACTTTTAAAGTTATAGAGCTCATTTTATGCCTTCAAACAATAAATTTGTTCTTCTCTCCACAGAATTGGTTACTTTTGTAAAAATGTATTCTGTTGACTCAAGATAATAACGTTTCTAGTAGGTATCTCCGGATCAAGCCCAACTACTAGCAATGCTTGTACAGATTCTTGGGGCACAACGGTGCATTGAAGTTGGTGTCTACACGGTGTGGTTACCTTAATATCTATGCTGCCTTCAGTTTTAACTTTGATGCAAAACATGGAACTAACTTGATTTTTGGTCCAGTTATTTTAATTGGATGTTATGTGTTCTTTCTTTGTAATTGGTTGCATTCGAGTATTTACTGCTGATGTTTAGATGGTGATTAGCTGGTTTGGTATATACATGTTCAAGATTAATTGCTTGCTTTATGCTTTAGACAAGCATGCATACAATTACCAATGAATTTAGTTTCAGTCACATGTGGGTGCCATCTTGTTGGCATATTGAGCTGTATGGACGCTCATGTTCCAGCAGAATCAATTGAAGCAAATAAAAATGAAATTGGAAGTATTATTAAAGGAACTCTGAAAACCTTAAAGACCTTTCATCAAAGTGAGTTTAAACATGTTAATTTGAACTAGGTCTTTCGTTCACTTCATGAGAAATGACATTGAATCAAGAGAGAGAGAGAGTGTGTGTGTCCATCAAACCTGCTATTTAGTTTGCATCCTGAATTTTGTCTGATGCATCAACTGATTTGTTGAAAGTCAGTAAAATGAAATTGATGATGTGACCCCAACCATCTATCACACGTCATTGTAACACCATATAGGTCTCATTGCTTCTTGAGTAATTTGATCTAATTTCTTAGTTCAGCTACTTGGTCTAAATAGTAGGTCGGATTTCTAGGCCTGCCTTTTGTATTGATGACATGATGCTATGGTAGTATGAACCTTAGGCTATATGGGCTGGAATCCAGAGGAAGTTAAACCACTTGATAACAGCTTTCCCCATGTCCTTCTTTCCCTTCGTGTCTACATCGTTGATCTTTTTTGTTTTGCTAATTGTGGTGGCCAAGTAGTAGGATCAAGATTGACGATATCATGTTGCCCTTCTGGCAAGTCTTATGATGAAACCTCATAATCTACCATTCCTTGTGCTACCTATCTTGCCCAACTAAGGAGGAGGACAGTTGGCTAGCAGCCCTGCTCAGTCCTTGTGGCTCAATAGAGGTTCTTGCTGTGGATGATCTGGTGAAATAACTTGGCCCGCTTCAAATGTCACTGCGATAACATACTCGAGTTGCTCGATTGATGTTTCATAGTCTTCTCATACAGGTGCTGATGCACCAAGGAGGCACGAATGCCGTTGCCAGCTGCAAGGTCCGAGTCGACCTCATCATCGCAACCCTCATACTCATTAGACTGGTGTATCAATAGCATGTCTATACTTTGCATCTTTGGGGCCATTTTCCAAAAAAATGTCAATAGAATAAATTACCCCTTGTTAGCTCTCAATTTCATGTTAATGAAATAAGTGCTGTAATTAGTCCTAAATTACCGTTAATTGAGTATAAATGGAAAAGACCCTAATTAGCTCTAATAATCTTTTAATCATATTAATGGAAGAATAAGCCCTTCAGCCACCAATAATTACATAATCAAACAACAATAAGCATATTGTAATTAGCCCTAAATTACTTCTAATTTCCCCAAACTGCATCTAGATAGAAGTAGATCTAACTAGTCTGGTTAGCCTTTAATCACATTAAATGGAAGAATAAACCCATAATCCACCAATAATTTCATTAACAAACAAATAAATTAGTCCTAATTACTCTTAGTTGGGTCTAAACGGAATAAAAAGGTCTTTAATCACATCAAAATGAAAGAATAAACCCTTAATCCATCAATAATTTCATAATCAAACAACAATAAGCATGCTTTAATTAACCCTAAATTACTCCTAATTACCTTCTAATTGGGTCTAGAAGTAAGAAAATGATCCTAATTAGGGCATTATTATTATTATTAATCATGCAACAATAAGTGTCTAATTAGCTGTTACATGTTAGAATGAGCTATAAAATCATGTAAGAAGTTGAAACATGGTGCAATGAGCTTAATTTCCTTAATTGCCACTCATTAGAACTTATTTATACCTATCTATCTAACCATACACTAATAAACCTCTAATTAGCCATCAAGCACCGTAGAATAAACTCACAGATCATGCAAGAGGTTGATACATGGTCAATCTAAGCTATTTTTTCTTATATACCTCTAGTTAGGTCTTAATTGATCATCAGTGCCTAATCAATTAAGATTTACCAATATTCTTTTGAAGATTGTTATTTTAAAGATATTACTAATAAAAAATTGTGTTCACTTTCTTCCAGGGATACTCTTCTTTAGCTATTGCACTGGTGTTACCTGAATCGGGTCGGTTAGTTGCATGTGAAAGAGATATGAAATGCCTTGAAGTTGCAAAGAAGTATTATGAGCGTGCTGGTGTTTCTCACAAGGTTATATCCTTCTAATCTTGTCTGCCATGAAAACAAAGATTGAGTGCTTTCATTTCTTTGTTTGTTACCATAATATTTGAATACTCTTTGTTTTTCTTTTCTTATTTATCATGCTTCCTCTTCATTGAAATGTTATGAAAAGAACAAAACATTAGAAAACCATGGATCATGTAGATATGATCCAATGAACTATTTTACATGTTTCTTTGATTGGGATTATACAATGGATTTTTGTGAGTCTTCATCTCCAATGTTTTCTCTTTCATTTTATTTGTACTAATATTCACTGTCTTCTTTAATCTGTGTTTGAGAGCACAAATAATGTATATTCAGTGACATTGTGGGTGAACTATTGAAGAAAAACAGAAAGGACACTTGCCTAATAGGCGAGTCCCCCTCTATCTTTCTGTCTTTCTTTTGTAGTGTAATCATAAAACATTTCATTTGAGAGAGGTGTGCTATTCCTAAGCCTTGCCTTCTCTCTTTGTTTTTTTTTTTTTTTTTCATACCTCTCTTAGTTTTAATAGGTCCAGTTAATGTTGAAAAGAAGTCTAGCACAAGTTTAAATGGTGTTGAACTATGTTTCTTTGGTTTTGGGATGAAGAACGATCTAAATAGGGGGTGTTAAGATTTGGTGGTAAACTATCTGGTTTAGGTGGTCTGTGACTTGGTCCAGCCACGGACAATTACTTGTAGCCGATACTGAAATCTAGTGCACGAATCTCCTTCTAATGGCACTTATAGCCATTATTTATACCTTTGTGACACTCTTAGTCACATCAAATGCTGATACTACCTATTAAACAAGGCACTATTTAGTTCTGTAAAGTCACATTAAATATATAGTAATAGAGCTTTCTTTTTCCCTCTTCAATTGCATCTCTCTTGGTACTTATTTTTTTGCTTTGCTTCTTTGTTCTTTCATTTATTGCTAGCATATTCTTCTATCATCTAATATGGATACTGTATTCCATTTGATGAATAATGTGGAATTTCTTAGTTCAAGGTTTGATGGTGGTGGTCCTAAATTGGTGTAGTTCCTGAATAGCAGCTCTTTGACTTCAGATTACATGGGGCTAAATTAAATTTAAATTTGAAGAAAAGACATAATATAACCATCAAGTACAAAAAAAAACTCACATAACTATCTCCTTTGGCATCTTCTTCTCTGTGGTCCTCTCTGGCAATGGGAAGTTGCGAAAGGTGGAGGGAGGGCAAGAGTTTCTCATGCCAAGGACAAAATCCGGTCTTTGATATGACCCCTTTAAGATCATTGAACCAATGCAATTCAGGCTAGTTTAGCCCTTCAACATAAAATGATGGACCCATAAGATTGACATAAGAAACGCATATACGGGGAATTGAGCATCACTGGGGACATATCATTTGATAGACAAGACATGTTGTGAAACCTTATTTCTTGCTTTTTGGCAATATTTTGTGGATTAGAGCCATAACAATATTATTCTTTGTGGCCTCAGTGATAAATTTTGCATATATGTAGAAGCTTCTACTTATGTCATTCTAATTTGTTGTTGATAATTTTTAGGTGGATATAAAACATGGCTTAGCAGTGGAATCGTTAAGTTCCTTAATCCAAAATGGTGAATCTTGCAGGTAAGGAACTGGACTAAAAGTCAAATATAAGCTATCTTATAATCATGAGGGATTATAAATTACTTCGCATTTATTTGTAAATTAGTGGAAATTATGGTGCATTAGTATTGTCATATTAACAAAATCTATCATTGTAGTTTGGTTGTTTATGGTAAATGATGATTATGAAGGCCTTGGACTTGTGTCTTTGGATACTTCAGTCAATAACTTGAGTGGTAACAATAACATAGATATGCTGGCAGTGTTGATTTGAATTTAAAAAAAGAGAGAAAGATAACAAGAAAGACGGGAGAAGAGGAAAAAAACACCAGGCAACCATCATGCTTCCTCATGAGAGAGAGAGAGAGAGAGAGAGAGAGAGAGAGAGAGAGCCTCTATTTAAAAGCCTCTTGATGACTGATGAGCTTGGTTCACGAGCTTATTAACAAATTTTCTCATGAGCATAAATGAGTTGAGTTTTGTCATTTCTAGCTTGGCTCATTTAAGATCCAGCTTTAGAGTTAGTTGGTTCATTAACCTTTGTGAATGAGCTCGAGCAAGTGTTTATCGAGCTGAACATTGAACTGCTTGCTAGTGATTTGACTCATTTGCAACCCTACAAAAAACCATGGATGGTAGCTATCTTATATCTTTATAAACTTTTATTGATATATGCTAGCGAACTCCTATATTGAGATATTCCAAACTGTAAAGCGGTAAGGTGAGGTGTCAATTTTTCTTATTCCCATAGCACATCCTTATCTAATATAACATGAGATGGCTATTTAAATCCACTTAAATACATAAATTTCATCCTTATTTGTCATAATTGCAATTATAACCTTATCTACTATCTACCTTGCAAAGATCATGACGAAGCAAATGTGCTTATGAAAGTTAAAGTATGCATATATTGTACTCTCAAGTACATTAAACTATAAAGAGATTGATTGTTCAAGCAACATTTGAACTAGGAACAGGAAATTACCTACCAAAGCTGATTCCACTTTCTTGATCGTCTTTCCCTTAATCAGGAAAGGGTTTATGGTCTAAATATCAGTTATTCTACGATAGGTACAAGCAAAAATTTTCCTGTAGGTTCTTTTTATTCGTTTTAAACTGCATAATTCAACTAAATCCAAGGACACTGATGTTGCCAGTTTTGACTAAATCCAAGGACACTGATGTTGCCAGTTTTGACTACAAACCAGTATGGAATTCATGTCGTGGATATATTTAAAACTAATATTTGTTGGAACAATTTTCTTTTCGGTAGACATTAGATTCCACTGTTTTTCCATTTTCTAATGAGATGGAACCTCTTTTGTTCATTTTTTTATTTTGTAGTTTTGATTTTGCATTTGTGGATGCTGAGAAGCGGATGTACAGTGAATATTTTGAGCTTCTATTGCAACTGGTAATGTTCTGTGTGGTTGTGTGGTGTAATATATTTAGTGCAAGAAAAACTAAAAAGTTGCTGGGTGATTCTTTTAGAATAAATTCTTGTGCTTTGGTTATGCTCCATTTTATTATGGGAAAAAGATCAATATTACTTGTGATAATTTCTGTGCTCTAGTATTAGACTATCAAACCAAGAAGAGAGAAATGCATATCAAGTAATTTAGTTAAGGATCTGTTGCCATGCCTCTTGAACACACATCAAGGAACAGGAAAAGGACTTTATAGAAGTGAAATAGCTCAAACAGTTGTTGAGTGTATAGCTATTTTCTCGAAGTTTTTGTTAGTTGAGATATATCATTTCATACGTGATCTTCATTTTATAGTTTCTTGATAGATTTGGAATATTGTACACACACGGCACAGATTTCTGATAGATTTGGGATGTTATACACGTATTAGTACTTAATTCAGACTGTGATGGTTCTTCTGAAAGAACTGCAATTTATCATGAGGTTTAAGTGCATGATATTACATGATTATGGCATGGCTGTGAACTCTAGAATTGCAGTTTTTCGCAAAGCTCCTAGTTGTTCGAAATGGTAAATGGTAACGGTTGTGTTATGTTAAAAATATTATCAGTAGACCAGTAAAGAGATTTGCTTTATTTTACTATTTCATGTTCTTTGTTACCTTTTGGAGCTCCTATCATGTATTCTAGATTAACAAGGAAGACGATTTGAGATTTCAAGTTTCTTTCTTTCACCTTTAACATATGCTAGTTCCCTATCTTGGTGGCACTTGCACTGTCCTACTTAAGGGACACCTTTCCCTCATGTTAACGTCGACATTCTTCTGGATTCAAGGACAAAACCATTGCATCCCTGCCTCCTTCAATGTCTATGTGGTACCTCTAGACCGGAAACTATTCCGTCATCTGAAACTGATTAGAAAAATAATGACTTAAGATGTACTATCTTATTGAAAATTATGCCAAATATATTTTTTAAGCTCTTCAGTTACAAAATCTTCCTAAAAGGGAAACTGGGCTGTGCAAGTTTAGATCACCTTATGGGTAATAATACTATGACATGGTCTTCCAAATGATCTGTGAAGTTTACTCGATGAAAGAAACTAAAAAAAAAAAAGATGTTGTGTAGAGTAAAATTCTTTCATTACAAATTTTGAAATAAACACCCAAGGAGACACTTGGAAGTTCCAAATAGATGTGTGCAATCATGGTGTTTTTTTGTTATTTTTTGCTTCAATGTATTCTATCTCTGTCTGGTTAGGATGAGCTGAAAAAAAAAATGATTACTTTTGAATCTAACTTTGTTTTTGGATTGATGAAACTGAGACTGTGCACAAAAATCTTGCTTATCAAACCATATTACAGGTTAAGATTGGGGGCTTGATTGTCATCGATAATGTTCTTTGGCATGGAAAAGTTGCTGACCCTCAGGTAAGCCACTCTAATGTCTTTATGTGGATGCTAATCATAGAAACGTTTACTCTCTACCATTCAACCATCCAGGTGAATGATTCCAAGACCATCAGCCTAAGAAACTTCAACAAAAAAATTCTTGAAGACAAGCGCATCAGCACTAGCATGGTTGGTTCTAATTCCTTCTCATTTGCTATATGAGTTATTTCAATTGATTTGCTCTGTTATTAGGAATCTAATTAAAGCATACTAATTCGACAGGTGCCAATTGGCGATGGCATGACGATATGCCAGAAGAAAGCAGATATTTGAGCCAACGTTAAGAATCTCCACACCGAACAGCTACGTCTCTGCAGAAGAAGAGGTATCTCGGGATTTAGATTCCTTGAATAGTTCTCGAACTGAGACTCCAACCAAAGAAGAGCGAATCGAAGGAATAAACTTCCATTATGGTTTATAATCCCAGTTGATCACTTTTGTTGTTTGTCACCGCAGACGAAGCATGGCTCGTTGGCTATTGGAGACTGTGATGCTGACCTCAGCATTCTTGATATTATAATCACTGATGTCTAAAGCAGTCTTATTTTGGGAGGATGTGCGTGTCAAAACTTCTAACCTCCCAAATGCCAACACCTTTAAGCCATGCAAACTCGTGTGCAGCCTTCCCACGATACACTTGGCGTTCTCTTCACGTCTCTCCCGTTTCCTTATCTCCCCGTTATTAGCACTTCTTCTTACCTTTTCCCAGTTTGTACATGTCCGAGAGTGCAACTCCGATCGAGAAAGCGCATGGAGAAACAAGATCTGGACTTCGTCCTCGTCCCTCTTGGCCTCTTATCAATGGTAGCCTACCATCTATGGCTCCTCTACCGGATCACGCGGCATCCCACCACCACCGTCATCGGCATCAACGCCATCAATCGCCGCATCTGGGTTCAAACGATGATGGAGGTCAGCACATCCCTCTTTCACATCGCTCGTTGCTTCAATATGCTTGGATCGATTGCTGCCGATCTTTCTGCAGGATCCTGCGAAGAACGGAGTGCTGGCAGTCCAGACTCTGCGGAACAACATAATGGCGTCGACGCTGTTGGCGTCGACGGCGATCATGCTCAGCTCGCTGATCGTCGTTCTGATGACAAACGGCGGTAGCAGCAGCCGCCTCCGGGGCCGGGACTTCGTGGTCGGCGACACGAGCGACCTGGGGATCTCCATCAAGTTCTTCGCCATCCTGGTGTGCTTCCTGCTCGCCTTCCTCCTCAACGTGCAGTCGATCCGGTACTACAGCCACGCGGGGATCCTCGTCAACGTGCCCGTGAAGAGCCACCGGGCGGCGCCGGCGCTGGCGGCGGAGTTCGTGGCCAGGGCGTTGAACCGGGGGAGCTATTTCTGGTCGCTTGGGCTGAGGGCCTTCTACTTCTCCTTCCCGTTGTTCCTGTGGGTGTTCGGACCCATTCCCATGGCGTCTAGCTGCTTCGTGCTGGTGGTCATGCTCTATTTCCTGGACGTGTATTCCGGGTGGGGCGGCGAGGAGAGGGCGGAAGAAGAGATGGAGGGGTGGGTGGGGACGGTGACGGTGCATGGGGATTGCTGAGGGGAAGCCGGTGGCCCACCCCATGCTGAATCAAGATCTGGTGGGTTCAATTCAGGGTTGAATCGTGTTGGTCGCTGGATTTGATGTGTCAGCAACTGCCGTCGTAAAATGCTGCATAGATATTGGCTGAAGTCATGGGGCGAATGTGCACACCATCCATGCAATTAAGATTGGATACGTGACATATTCATAGGTCGAATGTGCACTCCATCGCTGTAATAAGATCGATGCCTGACATATTATCCAGCATGGGCTTAATAACACACCGTATCCCTGCACGCACGACAGCGACTACGCATGATTGCTTGCTTGTGGTTTCAAGTGGTATCGTTTGCTTGGTTATTTTGGGATGCGGAGAGGGCTAATTACGTATTTATCATTAGAGATTTTTATACTTTAAAAATTTATATCAATATCTTTATATTTATAAAAATAAAATATTTAATTATATTTATCTTAATGTCATCGGTTTTATTGATGAAAGATACAGCATATTGTGTACATGAATGACGCAAAATTGATTGATAAAAAGATAATTTTAATGACAGTGACAAATGGTGTCACCGTGAGTAATTGTTGTGACAGTGATTGACGATAACGATATATGGTAGTCAGTCTTGTCGATGTTGATTCGAATATCAAAGATGAGGAGGAAGAACGAGGATACGTCAGCGTCGGAAGAGACATGTGAGGTATCTGTGTCGTTAACGACGAAGAGGGAGGAGAGAGGTGAGGTATATGCATTAACATCGTACTACTCTGCCTTCTCTTCTACCTTCAATGTTGCTCTGCATCTATGTCAATGCCGAAAGAGGAAGAGGAGGGAGATGAGACATTTGCGTTACTATCATATCACTTTGTCTCTTTTTCCTCCTTCGATATTGCTTTGCATTTGTGTCAATGTCAGATGAGGTAGTTGAGGCATCTGTGTTGCCAATGACGAGTAGGGAGGAGGAAGAGGAAGCAAGTGAAGCATTTGTATCGGTATTGCACTACTTTGCCTCTTCTTTCTCCTTCAATATTGCTTTGCATCTACATCAGCATCGAAGAAGGAAGAGGAGATAAGTGAGGCATCTACGTTGTCGATGACAAAGGAGGAGAAAGAGGAGGCAGGTGAGGCAGAGTTGTGTAGTGCTGGAGGAGGAAGAGAAGGTAGCTGAGGCATTTGCTTCGATTCCACATCGCTCTGCCTCCTCTTCCTTCTCCAACATTACTCCATATCTACATTAACGCTAGAGGAGGTAGGTTAGGCAGAGCAATGTAGTGTCGATGTAGATGCCTCACTTGCCTCCTCTAGCACTAAAGCAAATGCAGAACAACACTAGTGGAGGAAGAGGAGGCAGAGCGGCATGGCGCCGACGCAGATGCCTCACCTCCCTCCTCTGGTCCGACACCATTCTACCTTGTCTCCTCTTCCTTCTCCAAAGCAACGCTAAAGGAGGAAGAGAAGGTAGAGCGATGGAGCACTGACACACATGCCTCACCTCCCTCCTCTTCCTCTTCCAACACTAACGCATATGCTTTATCACTCATCCTCCTTGTCATCGATGTTCAGATCGAAATTAGCAAGGTTAACTACTATATCATCGTCATTGACTACCATCACAACAATCACCCATAGCGTCATTGTTTGCCACTATAATTGAAATTATCTTTTTTATCCATTATTTTTATGTCGTTCATACTTGTGTTGTCATGTGTTGTATCTTTCGTAAGTAAGACTGACGATGATAGTATAAATGAGATTAAATATTTCATAATTATAATAATTTTAATATAAATTAAGTCTAAAAATTAAGATGCTAAATAAGTTTAATCATAAATTATAATATGTAATTAGCCCGATGTGAATGTGAACTGTAGGTACGCAACGAGTGCAAAATGACTAAGTTACATGATGAATGCAACGATGGGCTACAAGCTAAGAACAGTTTCGACCTAAAATAGCTTTCTAGTTCATCTAGATTCATACAACTTCTCATGCTAAGTCGGCAAGCTCTTGTGCAATTTCTTGGATTCCGCAAACGTTGTTAGAAATACTAATATCATCGAAAACGTCTTGGATTATTGATTATTGACCTCCACCACTACTGTTATCGGAAATATATATCTTGGATTGGTGAGAAGTGTAGAAGTAATACATGCTTTTAGGAGGGGAAATCTTTGGGCAAATTGGTTAGCAAATTATGCTAGAATTTATAGTGTGGATATAGAAAAACTATTTAGTAAAATAATTAACAAATTATGCTAGAATTTATTGGGTGGATCCTCCGTGTTCTATTGTTTTGATTGCCTTCGATATTAGGATGAACGACTCTCTAGATTTTATTGCTTTGATTGGATTTTATTTTAGGGACAATAATTGTAATCACTTTTTATAGTAATATAGTTTCTATCGAAAAAACCTAAGGAAAGAAAATATATACTTGCCATAGCCATAGTTATAACAACACATGGTTTTATACCTTGGCACATACGTATAAATTTATGTCATGTTATGAATTATTGTAAACTTGTACAAAATAAAAAAAAAATTAATCATATCATTTATAAAGATCGATCGAATTGGTAAGCTTGATAATTTATAATTTTAAAACCTTTATCATTACCATGATTATAAGAATAGTTTCTTCACTCTAAGAAACCCTTGATAAAATAGAAATTATAGGATTATGTTTAGTGAGCACAACTTAGCCAAACAATTTTAGGCCAAAAAACCATCAATATTTAGATTATTTGTGCCGAATGATAACGATTCTTCGGTAAATTGATTACCAAATCCCAAAAACCTATATTTCTTGGGCATTCTACAACCTTTAAGGCTTGTGGAACTTACAATAAAAGTAAATTTAATTGTATAAAGATTAAGTATCAAATTTAAGACATGAATGAATTGGGCACACATGTCACATGCTTGAATTTGGATTAAAATCATAAGAAAAATGGAAATGTTGCTCGAAACATTATTTTCATGAGCACCACCAACCTTTTCTTTGTCTATTATCATAAGCGAAAGCACCGTCAGAGTTGGTATGGTCTCTTTGAATAAGCCATAAATGATATAACATTTTTTTGGACTTTGTAGAAATTTAAAATTAATAAAATATGATTTCAAAATTCTATAATTGATATCATCTCTAAGACATACTTAGGCTAAGAGAATTCCATGAAAACAGACATAAGGAAAAAAAAAGAAGGTGGTTTTATCTGCAGAAATATAAGAGAAATAAAAGTGCTTTTTGCAAAAGATATGATTATATCTAAGTGTGCAAAGATGAATAAATAAAATAAAAAAAAATTAAAATCTCATTTGATATATTTTTAAAAATATCAATTAATTCTCATGATTGTGTTATATATATATAAGAATATTTTGAATATTTATTTTCAGAATATTTTTAAAAAAATTCTCTACCAAGTCCTAATCACTATGATTTCTTATTATATATATTATGCTGAAATATGTCAGGTTAAATACGTTTTTTTCCTATTTACAAGAATAAATAAATAAGCAAAACAAAAGCCCCCTGATTATTAAAAATAAATAATAAATAAATAAATAAACTGACAATTAAAATAATGGAAATCGATCGCCATCACCTCACATCACATTCAAATCTTACGGAGACGGAGAGAGCCGATCGAGATGGTGGAATCGAACGCACTCCTGGAGGAAGCGGCGCGGCTGGCGGAGGCGGCGCGGGAGCTCCAGGAAGCTGCCGCCATCCTCATCTCCACGACCCGCAACGAGGAGCAGTCCCTGCGCCAGCGCGCTGTCGCCCTGGAGTCCGACCTCCGGCGGCTTCAATCGTCGCTCGATTCGACCGTCAGAAAGAAGGGTGAGAGCACCACTGGCGGCGTCGTCGATCCCAAGATCGCAGAAAAGGTCGGGGTGTTCCCTTCCCTTCTCTCCGCTAGATCCCGATGTGGTTCCATTCGCTCCAGCCTCTCATTCATTTCGTTGTGTTTTAGGTTGATGAAGTGTTATGCAGGGCAAGATGCGTCATCAATGATGGGGATGTTGCATCACTGCTTCTCAGCATGGCCCATGGTAATTTCTGGATGAATTTGGGATGACAAGATGCGGTTTTCAGCTTCTTAGATGGAAAAAAGAAATTAGGGATTCACTTTTGTTTAAGACGTATATTCAGGTCGGTTCTTGAAGATGTTCCTTGGCCCTGTCAATGTACGAGCAACTAGGAAAGAAGTCCAGCTCAAAGTGAAGGAGGAGTACAATAGCTACAGGGTATGCCCCTGTTTTGAGTTTCATGTGTTACGAAATTTTCCTACAGAGTTTTGTTACATAATCTCGTGGAATTATCTTCGTATAGACCAGACTGTCTGTAGGTTTGATCATTCTTTGTTGCTTTCTTTCCATGTTTACCAGAGCATCTTAAAAATGGAATTTGAAACATAGAGATGATTCCCTCTGACGTCTTAATCTGTGATTGTTCAACTGAATTAAATCTTATACCCAAGGAAGAAAAGTGAGAGGTCATGTTTTAAGATTCGGCTAAACCTCCTAGGAGAAAATTTGTGGCATCAACCATGAAAGATACAGAGCAAGTAGAAACATCTAGTGGGACTGTACAGCGGGCAGGTCAGTTAGAAAATGCTATGAAATATGCACAAAAGAAAAAGAATGTTAAGTTCTGAATGGAATAAAAATGCTATCTTCCCGTTGAATGAAAATAAGACTTCTTAATGCAGAGCATCTTAGTCCATAATGTAGGAGAGAGATTCAACCTAATGCTTATTAACAGTAGAAATTAAATTTCTAAAACCTATATTGCTTAAGAATGTCACTTTTTGCTGTTCAATACCAAACTCTTGCAAGAATGGTTTGTTTCCCTGTGCATACAAAGACAGCAAGTTAAATTGCTGCGTTAGAACTTACAGATGGTCTTTGTTGTCCCGTGAAAGTAGTTACTCTGCTGGGGCGGGGGAGGGGAGTCCCCTAATAGAAGGTCTTTGTTGGTCTTTGTTGTCCCCTGAACTTACAGATGGTCACATGTGATGGCCTCCATCGGCCTCGAACATGTCCGTAGAAGATGGGAAGCTAATACATGATATAAGGTAAGCTAATACATGAAAAATTCCCATTCGTGGTAGAGCTAATGGGAAGATGGGTATGATGTCGTGGGATCTTGATTTTTAAAACCTTGCTTTCAGAGACCTCGGGCCTTCCATTTTCATGAAAATTTCTTTGAATTGGAGCCTTTAAGTTACCAAGTTCCAAGATTAAACATGAAACCGATCTATATCCTGTGAACTTTTGCTGCCATGTCACATTTATTAGTTTAATGCTCTAGGAGAATAATACTTTGAAAAATTACATAGTTATTGATGGTTTATTTTAATGTTCATAATTTCTGGTTAATGCTCTGTGCGTACTAAGTTCTGAAAAATTCCTGATAGAAATAAATAATACCCAGAATAAGTCCTGTACTGCCCGGTACTGTGTGGTACAGGCCTTGTACTGGACATACCGCCCAGTTTATCGTAGTCCGTCTACTGATAGTTTGTCGGATTGCTAAATACAACCCGGGCCTAATCCAACTGGACCACATTGCAAACTTGGTTCAATTATAAATAAGTCTACTACTATAATACCCCAGATCAAAATTTTACAGAAATCTGTTGCAATAATAAGTTTATGAACTACATAAAAGTTTGCTTCCTTATTATCAATTGTTTGATTTACTTAAAAAGATATATGGATAAGAAAGATATGTTATACTAAGTATTTGATTGGCTATAATGCATGTACAAAAAAATGCACATATAAACTTGAATGTTCTTTATGCCAGGACAGAACAGCCTTCTTATTTCTTCTATTTCCGTCCACTCTTCTTCTTTTGAGATCTTGGGTCTGGGATGGGTGCCTTCCAGCATTGCCTGTCCAGCTATATCAGGTATAAAAATATTTTGACCACAATTTCAGTTGTCTACATTGGTGAGTATTTTTTTTGTAAATAAGCTATTCTGTTGTGCTATTTGTGCGTGATACTCTCAGGTTTGGCTGTTATACCTATACACAACTTTAGCTTTGCGGGAAAACATATTGAGAGTAAATGGAAGTGACATTCGTCCTTGGTAAAGAAAGTTCTCGTTTGTGCTATTTATTCCTCCTATTGTGCAGTATAGAAAAGCAGGCAGATTTAGCCTGGGATAATTATTTGTTGGAGCATTTCTTTGTTATCTTCATTTGTTAGCTTTTCAGCTTGCAATTCTTATCAAGAAAAAAATGTTTATATTTTGATAAACTTATGGCATGTGCTGCCTCGACATGGCTATTCTTTTTGCATGACCAATATTTCTGGTAGTTGATCTCTTTTTCTAATTTCTTAAGATTTTAGCTTCTGATAGATTTGTACATATTACTCATACAACTACCGTATTTGGCCCCCTTGCAACCTGGATGACCAAGCTGTGGATATTGCACTTCTTTAGACCTCGTATTGGCAGGAGGCTTGTTTGCCGTTTTAACTCATACAAGTACTCAACAACAACTAGTCAGAAGTTCTTTTTCATCTCTGTGAATACTTCTAATTTTGTTAGTGCAACGTGACAGACATCGACCAACATGCTTTCATGCTGACATAAGTGTGCAGTCAGGAGGAAAGCAGTAAAACAATTAAAGAAGAATCACAATGAATAAAAAGATTAGAAAATTTGGGATTTCGTTGTCTGTGGATATGATTAAAAACATAAATAGAAAATGAGATTGGTTTCATTTTCAGGTTATGGCTAATGTAAAACTTAGATTGAACCAAACCTTTGGCTTTGTCACCTATAAATCCGAAACTAAACTAGATCAAACTCAATGGAACATTCCCATTTGTGGTCGATGATAATAATGTAAGATTTAGATTTGAAATCATCAGCTGTGTTCCTTCTGATCTCCTTCCTTGCCTGTTGTCTTAATGAAATCAATAGTCCATATATGGCCTCTTTTCCATATTTACACACTGTAGGACTACAAACAGTGGCTCCACAACCTTGAAAATATCAGTCACTGAATCCTAGAATCTAAAGGAAAGAATAGACTTTTCTATTTCTTTCCATCTGAAGAACTGACTGTCACGAACGGTCGTCGAACACTCGCAGCAACTTCGCTCAACGTTCCGTTCGTCGCTTGCCCATGCTTGTACATATCTTTGGCAGCCTGTTTTGCCATGTTTTGGTGTTTTTTCCTTGTAAAACAGATAGCGCATCTTTTAAACGATCGCTTCGCTGCATCTGCCCGAAATCCAAAAACAGCTCCGTTTTAGTGTGCGGCGGGCTGATTTCTGCAGGCAATGAAGTTTTGTCGAGGAACCACCCGGTGGCAAGGTGGATGGGGCTTCGATGTGTCGGGCGTTGAACACTTTCACAAGTTTGCATCTCTCCTTGCCTCGCGCCCGAACTTTAGCATAGTTGTTTGCGGACTTGCATGCTCATTCACCCCTAAAGTCCTTGTTTTCCTCCTCTCTTTCTCGCTTTCTTGCACTCAAGTGCTCGATCAATGCTTGTAAAGCTTCTCTTCGCGAGCGTCGGGACTTGTCCTCGCTTTTCCAACAACTAATCAACTTTCTTTTTACAGTCCTCACGTCCTTTATCCCTTAATGTCAATCAAGACTTAGGCAATCCAAGCTAAGTCCGACCGAAAGTGGCATCTAACTAAAAATGCTCTTTATTGGCTTGCGCATGGTGCCTCACCACTTAGGCAATTCTTGCTAAGTGCGTGACATTGACGACAGTGAGTTGGCCCATTCGGTGGAAGTGAACATTGCCTTTAGATAGATCTTTTTCTGTTGAATTAAGTTCAAGGCAATAAAGTTAGTGAGTGGGGAAACCAAGTGATGTTGGGCAATAGGATCTCTCTATGTTTGAACTTTTGCATTATGACATGCATTCATAAAGGTTATTGATGTATCAGCTGATGCTGTGTGCTCTTGCCACTGTCCTTTTAACCGTTGTGTTTTCAATGTCCTTTATCATTAAGTCAATACAGTGGGCTGTGCAAAGTATCTAATAAAAATGCTCTTTATTGTCAAAACGGTTGTCGCACACTCGCAGCAACTTCGTTCAACGAACTGTTCGTCGTTTGTTCATGCTTGTACATATCCTTGGCAGCCTGTTTTGCCATAGTTTTGGTGTGTTTTCCTTGTAAAAATATAAGAAATTTTCGCGGCGTTGCGAAACGCCGCTACACCGGGCAAAACTATCCCAAAATGGCTTCGTTTTCACGTGTCGCAGCCTGTTTTCTGCAACCCGCGACTGTCCCCAAAACGTCAACCATCTCAGCCCCTTAGAACCACCCAGGAGGCACCATGGGGATGGGTCTTCGGGATAGTGTCGAGTGTTGAACATTTTCACAAGTTTGCACGTCACCTTAACGGAAACTTGCATTCACGCTGGGCACCCGGGGAGTAGTTGTTTGCGGACTTGCAGCTGCTCGTTCACCCTTCTAAAGTCCTTGTTTTCCTCCTCTCTTTCTCTTCTTTCCTGCACTCCAAGTACTCGTTGAATTGCTTGTAAAGCTTCCCTCTTCACGAGACGTCGGGACTTGTCCGCCACTCGTTTCAACACTAATCAACTTTCTGTTTTATAGGACCTATAGAACTGCATGAGATTGCAAATTGGATGACCCTTAGCGAATGCGTATGTCGCAAGGGCGCCTTAGGCAATCCCAGCTAAGTCTGATCGAAGTGGGCGCAAAGGTGCTTCGTGACTTAGGCAACTCCAGCTAAGTCCGTGACTTGCCGCCAAGGGTGCCTCACCACTTAGGCAATTCCAGTTAAATGCGTGACATTGTGGTATCAGAGCGGGCAAGCAGCGAAGAAACTTCGCAATCTCACAATGGCGAAACATCGCGGCGAATCGAGCAAAATGGGGCAAGCCGGACAGTTGCCCCAAGCAGCCGCAGGTGGGCTGCATGTGCAAACTCTCTCACTTGCTGCTGGAGTTACTCAGGAGGAGCGGGGCAACGAACATGGTGAGCGAGAAGTTGGCTACTCGCTGCGAGCGGAGGAGGCGCAATTTGGAGTGCTAACGGGAAAAAAGACGTAAAAAGAGAGACTTACAGCAGTAGAGACCCCCTTGGATGTCCTTGAAGCGAGCTTGGAGGAACTCTACCAAGGCCAACGAAGGCTTCTTGGGGTAGAGAGCTCGCAAGAAGAAGTTGAATCCCGGATCGACAAGGTTGAGACCCTAGTCGACCAACTAACGTATGACACAAAGGACTCCGTGCATCATTTACAGGAAGTTGTGGCGGAACTCACTTCCAAAGTGACTTTGCTCAAATGCGGGAGGGAGCAACACCCGCATTGCGCCGTCACAAGGCTTGAGAGCACCCCAGCTACATTGTTATAGGGGTGCTAGAGATGCCAAAGAGCTCGAGAATTTCCTGTTTGACATGGAGCAATATTTTCGGGCCACGAGGCCTGACTCTGAAGATACCAAAGTTTCAATAACAACCATGTATCTGAATGGAGATACGAAACTTTGGTGGAGAACGCGTTGGGAGGAGATCCAACAAGGTCGGTGTCGAGTGGACACATGGGCAGACTTGAAGCGAGAGTTGAGGACTCAATTCCTTCCCGAGAACACTGAGTTCGTCGCAAGGAGGAAGTTGAGACAACTCCACCAAACGACTTTCATTCGGGACTATGTAAAGCAATTTTCTGCACTGATGCTGGACATCCAAGACATGTCCGAGAAAGATAAACTGTTCAGCTTTCTCGATGGCCTGAAGCCATGGGCTCAACAGGAACTACATCGATGGAATGTCACCGATGTGATCGGAGCCATTGCAGTTGCAGAAAGGCTCACCGACTTCGTTTCTTCAAAGGACTCAAGGAAGAAGAAACAGTCTTTAGGAAATCGCCCTCAAAAATATTCTCGAGGGAAGGAGCCTAGGGGCGAGCAAAAGAAGAAGAGTTTCCATAAAGGCTCGAACTCAAAAGACATTGCTTCAAGACCTAGAGGATGCTTCTTGTGTGGAGAGCTGCACATAGTGAGTGAATGCCCACAGAGACGGGCACTCAATACCTTGACGACTTCTATGAACCCCCCCAAACCAAACAAGGGCAAGGCAGTCGCTCTCAGCTCAAGTAGCTCAGAATCCGCTAGCGACGATGAGGTGTCGCAAGGACCTCGGATGGGAGCGATGCATCTGTTGAATGCATTGCGGGTTCAAATAGCGGAGAACATGAAGACGAAGCAACAAAAAGCAGGAAGCAGCGAGCTAATGTATGTGGACATCAAGCTTAACGGCCAAACCACCCGTGCGATGGTGGACACGGGTGCTACCGACAACTTTATTGCTAACCGAGAAGTAAAACGACTTGGGCTGACCTTGGAGAAGAACCCAAGCCGGATGAAGGCGGTCAACTTGGAGGCCAAACGAATCTCCAGGCTAGCAAAGGGAGTCCCCATCAAGATTGGATCATGGAGCGGGAGCATAAACATGATGGCGATGCCATTGGACGACTTCCAAGTGATTCTCGGAATGGAGTTCATGCACGCAGCGAAGTTGGTGCCAATGCTGTTCCTAGACTTCTTATGTCTGATGGGGGGCGACGACCCCTGCATGGTTCCCGTCTCTCGGAGAGGAACCAAGGACCCCCAACAACTATCGGTATTGCAATTGAAGAAAGGGATACGCAAAGGAGAGTTAACCTTTGTGGCTGCTATGAAGCTAGAACCACTTGACGAGGAGGCCATTCAAGAACCTGCTGCGGTGGCGAACGTCCTGAAGGAATTCACAGATGTTATGCCACCTAAGTTGCCGAAAACTCTGCCACCATGTAGAGGCGTGGATCATCTTATTGAGTTGGAGCCGAGAGTGAAGCCTCTAGCGAGACCACCATACCGCATGTCCCCTCCTGAGTTGGCAGAGCTCAGAAAGCAGTTAGATGAACTGCTAAGCGGTGGTTTCATCCACAGTTCCAAAGTACTATTCAGAGCTCCAATTCTCTTCCAGAAGAAATAAGATGAAAGTCTCCGACTATGAGTCGACTATCGAGCCCTTAACAAGGTGATGGTGAAGAACAAGTATCCCATCCCGCTCATTGCGGACTTGTTCGATCAATTGGGCAAAGCAAAGTGTTTCTCCAAACTCGACCTTGGTTGGGGTATTGGCAACATTTCTAATTATTCTTTGAAGCGATGAAGTGAAGACTACCTGTATGACCAGGTATGGAGCATTTGAATTCTTGGTGATGCCTTTCGGCTTAACCAACGCTCCAGCCACATTCTGCACTCTCATGAACCAACTATTCAAGGAGTATCTGGACAAGTTTGTGGTCATCTACTTGGACGATATCGTCGTCTATAGCCAAACACTTGAGGAGCATGTTGAGCGCCTTCGAATAATTTTCAAAGTTCTCAGGGAGAATACTTTGTTCATGAAAAGAGAGAAGTGCTATTTTGCTCAGACGGAGATCTTATTCTTGGGGCATCAAATCGGCAATGGTTCTATTCGAATGGACATATCAAAGGTGCAAGCTGTGGCGGAATGGAGTACTCTAAGGAAGGTACCAAAGCTGAGATCCTTCCTTGGTTTTGTGAACTACTATCGGTGCTTCATAATGGGGTATTCGAAGCGCGTAGCTCCATTGATGGAGTTGCTAAAGAAGGAGCAGCCTTGGAGATGGTCTGACAAATGTAAAGAGGCATTCCAAGACCTAAAAGCTGCCGTTTTGAAAGAACCGGTGCTCAAATTGCCAGATTATGGGACGCCCTTCGAAGTCCATACAGATGCTTCAGACTTCGCTGTTGGGGGAGTACTCATGCAGGAGGGCAATCCAGTGGGCTATGAAAGCCGCAAGCTCAACGAGACCGAGCGACGGTATCCAGTGCATGAGAAGGAGATGACCGCGGTGATCCATTGTCTACGAGTGTGGCGACACTACCTTCTCGGATCGCGATTTATGCTGAGGACGGACAACATCGCTTTGAGTTACTTTCAGACTCAAAAGAAACTCTCGCCAAAGCAAGCACGATGGCGGGACTTCCTGGCGGAATTTGATATGGTAATGGAGTACAAGCTTGGCAAAGCAAATGTCGTAGCCGATGCGTTGAGTCGGAAAGTGGAGCGAGTGAATGCTGTGCAACTAGAGGGCAGAGGCCAAGTAAGTTAGTTGCACTTCAACTTTCTTTCCCGGATCAAGAATGGACTGTACAGTGATCCCCAGGCAGTAACCTTGATGCAATTAATCCAAGAAGGCAAGACACGACGATTTTGGGTCCAGGAGGGACTCGTCTACACCAAAGAGAATAGAGTTTATGTTCCTCGAGTGGACAATTTAAGGCGTGGACTCTTGAAAGAGTGTCATGATTCCCTTTGGGCAGGACATCCGGGCATTCACTGAACATTAGCTCTCGTGGAGAGGGCCTTCTACTGGCCGAAGATGGGGACGAATGTGGAGGAATATGTTCGACCGTGCCTAACTTGTCAACAAGACAAGGTGGAGCAGCGGAAGTCGGTGGGACTTTTAGAGTCGTTGCCCATACCAGAAAGGCTGTGGGAGAGCATTTCTCTGGACTTCATATCAAGCTTGTCGACAGTAGGGGGACTCGGATCGATACTCGTGGTGGTTGATCGATTTTCGACGTATGCAACCTTCATTGTTGCCCCCCTACACTGTTCAGCAGAGGAAGCGGCCAAGCTAATGATGAAGAATGTGGTGAAGTATTGGGGAGTCCTGCATAATATCATAAGTGATCGAGATGTTTGATTTCTGGGACGATTCTGGATCGAGCTATTCAAACTGTTGGGGTCTAAGCTATACTTTTCCACAAGCCTCTAACCCCAGACGGATGGCCAAACTGAGAGAATAAACTCACTCCTAGAGCAATATCTTCGACACTACGTGAGTGCCAACCAACGAGATTGGGTGAAGCTGTTGGACATAGCCCAATTCTCCTACAACCTGCAGCGGAGCTCTGCGTCCAACAAGAGTCCCTTTGAGATCATCACAGGACAACAGCCGTCGACTCCTCACACTTTGGTAATTGGTTATACTAGAAGTAGTCCGTCCATATATCACTTTGCAAAAGAATGACATCAAAATGCAGATATTGCGCGGGCTTACTTGGAGAAGCTGGCCAAAAAGATGAAGACGTGGGCAGACTTGGGAAGGCGACCACAGGAATTCAAAGTCGGCGATTTGGTGTTGCTGAAGTTCCAACCAGCATCACTCTAATTCTTTAGGAACAAGATGCACAAAGGATTGGTGTGCAAGTATGATGGGCCCTTCCCAATTATCAGTAGAGTGGGCAACGTCTCCTACAAGTTGCAGCTGTCGGCGTGGCTCAAAATTCATAATGTTTTTCATGCCAGCAACTTGAAAGCCTACCACTCCGATCCGCAAGATGTTTCCCGAGGCGTTTCAACTCGACAACCCCCACCAGAGCCTCCTATGAGAAGCGAGTTGAGATCATTTTAACGGATCGCAAGACAAAGCTACCCAACGGAGCTGAGCAAATTGAGTACTTGGTGAAGTGGCGGAAGTTTCCCAGAACCGAAGCTAGTTGGGAGTCAGAAGATGCCCTTCGACATGAAGAAATAGCCATCAAAGCCTACCAGCAAGCGTCGACGAGGGCGTCGATAGTTTAAGTGGGGGAGAATGTCACGAACGGTCGTCGCACACTCACAGCAACTTCGTTCAACGAACCGTTCGTCGCTTGTTCATGCTTGTACATATCCTTGGCAGACTGTTTTGCCATAGTTTTGGTGTGTTTTCCTTGTAAAAATGTAAAAAATGACAGTTTGCAATGCTGCTGAACGACCGCTCGCAGCACCGGGCAGAACGACCCTAAAATGGCTCCGTTTTCGCGTGCCGCGGCCTGTTTTCTATAGCCCGCAATCGTCCCCAAAACGTCAACCATCTCAGCCCCTTGGAACCACCCGGGTTGCACCATGGGGGATGGGTCTTCGGGATAGTGTCGGGCGTTGAACATTTTCATAAGTTTGCACGTCACCTTGACGGAAACTTGCCTTCACGCCCGGCACCCGAGAAGTAGTTGTTTGCGGACTTGCAGCTGCGCGTTCACCCTTCTAAAGTCTTTGTTTTCCTCCTCTCTTTTTCTTCTTTCCTGCACTCCAAGTGCTCGTTGAATTGCTTGTAAAGCTTCCCTCTTTGCGAGACGTCAGGATTTGTCCGTCGCTCGTTTCAACACTAATCAACTTTCTATTTTATAGGTCCTATGGGACCTGCACGAAGTTGCAAATTGGCTGACCCTTAGCGGATGCGTATGTTGCAAGGGCGCCTAAAGACTTAAGCAATCCCAGCTAAGTCTGATCGAAGTGGGCGCAAAGGTGCTTCGTGACTTAGGCAACTCTAACTAAGTCCGTGACTTGCTGCCAAGGGTGTCTCACCACTTAGGCAATTCCAGCTAAGTGCGTGACATTACGGCCCATCAATTGCTCACTTTCCTTCCTGAAGTTTACCCCATTATTTGTTACCTCCTACATTGTATACTACAATCTAATCTCCTCCACGATGGGTCCATCAAGCCTTCTATGTAGTATGCATTGTGAATGTAGTTGTAAGCATCAATAGACTTATGAAATACTATACTTCTGTTATAATACACCAGAAAATGAATGTTGTTCATCCTGGTAGGCCTGGACCTATTATCATATATCAATGTAACATCATAGAGGTCCCATTGCTTCTATAATGACTTAATACTATCTATGTTCTCTTGGATGTACTCATCAAGATAGTTGCCATGTATTTTTCTTGGGGTCCAAGATTATATGTTGGGACTAACGTTTGGGATAGTGGACATCATACTTTAATAGCACAAGCAGATGAACCATTTGACAATTGCTTTTTTGATATCCTTCTTTTTCTCCATTGGCTCAAAAGAGACCCCAATGGGTCTTTTGAGTTATACTTACGTCAAGTAGGCTCAATCCTAGTAATGAGCTTAAACCAGGCGATAAGCTCTATTTCACAATTGGACCCTTCGAAACTAGGTGGTTCGCATTTTAGTCTTTATGTGGACCAGTATATAACGAGCTATCACGAACTTAGCTGGTTTTGTCTAAATCATACAGCACTCTTGCGTGTCTGTCCGCAAAGGGTTAGCCTCCTAAAAATCTCTTATGGTCCTCTAAGGACCTGTAAAAGAGAAAGCGAGTTAGAGGAAGCGTTTAACTCGGGATCCCACAAGCAGACATTTCAGCAAACACTTGATAGGCAATGCAAATTACAAGCATAAACTTCGCAAGCTTTGAATGGTCACACGACAAAGGATCCAAGGAGGTTCGCCATGACCATAAGTCCTCGTAAGTGTCCATATGACACTACTGTAGAACAAGGTAATGAATCAACCTAGGCACTACCCCAAAGGCCCATCCAACCACATGTTACTCGAGTAGCTCCAGGGTGTTGTGCACCACTCTGTGATGTTAGAGAACCCTAAAAATGGCTGTCTGGATGACCTGTTTTTGGATAGCTTTGCCTCTGCGCGACAACTGCACACAACTTACGTTTGGAAGACTAAAACAACCATAAAAGCCAACCAAATGGGGCTGTCAAGCCTACAGCAAGTCCTCTGTATGCTGTAAAGCATGAACAAAATCAAAAGACACAGACATAAACAAACATTACATCAAACACCCTGTATACAGGTTGGTCCGTGATAAGGCAATAGGTACCAGTCTACTCGGTTTCCTGATCCTTGACATTCAGTTAAGATCTAAACCCATGTATAAAAGCATCATTCTTATACTGAATGTCAGAATTGGACTAGATTGAGTAGCACCCAAATCCAATCCTGATGCAAGTGTGGTTAAGTTTGGCTTTTCTCGATCTAGGTTCATCCAATCTGGGAAAACCTTGTGGAGCCTGAAAATGGTTCTGCTTGGTCTCATGGTTTGAATTGGGTTGTTTGCTTGTTCGCAAAGCTTAAATGTTAGCTTAGCTAGAATGAGCACATCAAACAAGTCGTATTTAAGAGTACTTTTGTAGATGTATTCACTATTGAACAGTGTGTTGACCTTATTAATGTTTCCATATTTCTTTATATCGATGCTGATGTTTATTTATTTCTCCATTTCAAAAAAAAGTAATAACAACATGCCTGTAAGTTCATGTTTATGTACACATACAACGTTCTCTTCTCTTTATCTTCAATTAAGGTATGAACACCTTAAGCATGCAGTAGTTCTTGTCAATAAAACATTTGCAATGCACTCCAAGCCAGAATTAGCTGGCATAAGGAATTTAAGAGGTCCTTGAGGCTGCTTCGCTAATAGATATTAGATCTATGTATATGTATCTTTCAGAAACAGGTTTAGAGGGGCTTACTGATTTATGGATTGCAGATTCATAGGAGGCAATTTTGAGAAGTATATTATGAGCATATTTTGGGTTCATCTGTGAAAAGCATTGAAGTCTTGCTCAGTGCTTCCTTGTTGTCTCTCTTTATGTAAGCAGGATCAATTTGTTCATGTGATTTAATGATAACCTTTGGGCGTTTCTCTCTCTTTTTGTGCTTGTGTAGGTGGATCTGCCATCACTATTGCGCCATGTTGATAGCCCTTATTAGTCTCACATGGGAAATAAAGCGGCAACCTGATTGTGCTTACAAACAGGTATCAGCATTTGTTATTTCCAACTATCATGAAAAGTGTTTCTTAAATCAACATGTGTAGTAACTTTGCAGAGAGGGGTGCAACTGTTCCTTATGTGGGCTATGATGCAAGGTGTTGCTATGCTTTTACAAAACAGATATCAGCGTCAAAGGCTGTATACTCGCATTGCATTGGGCAAGGTGCTATCTCATAGTCTCCTATTAAGTTCCCGATTTATATATTGACTTGCTTTATATAGACACTTTATTGAGTTCAGATACTTAAATTTGTAGATTTCCCTCGATAACCTTATCAAATGATGTTCTATAATCTGCACTAGTTACATAGATGATCAAGAGTGGGCTCATGATAAGTAACTTTAGTTAAATGAGCATCTTAAGCCAGTTCCTTCTTATCAATTCACTCAATTACTGATTAATAGGCAAGTTGCAAGGTGGGTTTTACTCTCCAAACTTGCATTTAAGTTCTAGTTAAAATACTTTCATAACCTGCCTATGTCTTACAAGCCAAGATTTTTATTTGGCTTGTGCTTATAAAGAAGGTGCACTTAAAGGAGGTTCTTCTATGAAGGATTGGACTAATGGTACATCCTTTAGCCCTGGTGGAGACAAACTTCAATTTAGTGATCATCATCTTTTTTGATACTCCTTGGCAAAAAAGCATCTGGTAACAAGGTTTAAATCTTGGTCTGATATTAGTTTCAACACCTTGTCGGACTGATACAACACCAGTATATCGGGAGGTATATGGAAAAGTAATTTAAAAGAAAATATTGAGTGATACCTTACATATTTGTGATCTTGATCAGCTGTTAAATATTTGTTGGTACGTACTGGTCCAACCATTATTTGGAACAAGGTATGCAATTTCGAATGGTACCGCTCGGTATGGGTGGTACGTATCGATCCGACAGGATACCGGTACTCAGACCGCCCGCTATCGGGCGGTATCGGATTTTTTATTTTTTAATAGTAAAAAAATCATTTTTTTTGTTTTTTTAATATACGGGCGACGTCGTCGAGGCTCGGGCAACGTTGCCAATTTTTTTGAATTTTTAATATGCGGGCGACGTTGCCGAGGTGACGTCATCGATTTCTTCTTTTTTTTTTTTAAATCTGCAGGCGACATCGTCGAGGCTCAGACGATGTCTCTTGAGGCGACGTTGCACGGGCAATGACTCCTGAGGCGACGTCGCAAACGCCGCGAGGCTTTTTTTTTTTTATAAGCGACGTCGCCAAGGTGACGTCGTTGAAAAAGAAATATAATATATATATATATATATTTATAATTATAAATATATCTACCGAACAGTATGCCGAAACATACTGTTCAGTATTCGGTACCATACCGTACTGTATCGGAGAAGTGTCGAAACTCTGGTATGGTGCGGTATTGCAGACATTGATTTGGAACCTTATCTGGGAGCTCCTCTTTTGACTCTTTATTTTCAAACATCTACCCAGTTCACCAGAGTTTGTCCTAAGTGGAGGAAGATTAAAATACCTTCTTTTGGAGTTCAGATTATTTTTTGTGACTTGCTTGTGCATGTAAGAGGAAAGAAACTTGGGATTGTTCAAGGGAGTTTATCCTGGGTATGTCCTTCAGTGTGTTGTTAAGTTATTCTCCCTCCACCTTAAAAGCTATTCCACCCTCCAGAGGTGTTAGGGTTTGATGTTTTTATGGAGTCTTCAGATTCTTGTTGTAATATCCTAATTTCTTCCTTTCTTTTTTTTTTTTTCTTTCCTTCCCATTGTACCTTGACTTCCTTATCCTCAGAAGAAATATCCTCAAAGCTCATCTTTTGTATGTGGCTCCATAAGTGGCTCTGCATATGGGAACCGTGGGACCTTACTGGAGACCTGGATAGCTAGCTGCAACATTTTTTTGGCATGTGGCCTCAGAAGCTGGCTCTGCATATGGGAACCATGGGACCTTACTGGAAACCTGGATAGCTAGCTGCAACATTTTTTCGGCGGGAAGGGGTATTTGCAAAGCCCCCACAAAGATAATGGTTAAGTTGGAGTGGCATTAGACTCAAACATAGATCTGCGCTCTAAAATTTATAAGTAACACCATCCAAAACATCCTTGTAAGCTGGCAATACATTTACATGTAAAATGTGCATCTTGATGGAAGATCTTGAACAACAGGCTGCTACACTTTGGCAGATCAAGTTATTGTGAACAAAGTTTGGAACAAAGCCCTCTATCTTTTTATTGCATGTGAATTAGTACCAGTAATTTAATAGAAAAGAGTTAAAAAAAAATTGATTTGCAAGATAGAATAGCTTTTGTAACCTTATCTTTTTACGCTGTGTTTTTTAAGTATTATTTATGTATGTTCATCTTCCTTGTCGGTCACATTTTAGCTTCCATCACAGGCAAAAAGAATGGATGTCGTGTGGGGAGAAACTGCTGGTGTTGAAGGCCAATTGTGGTTGTTATGCCCCATTCTCTTCATTTTGCAGGTAACATAAGTAGAAAACTCTATCACATTCCTAAAGTTGGCTTTTGGCATGCTGTTGTTGCTAGATGTATCAATTATTTCTCCAGTGAAAAGGATCTGAAAGTTAGATTTGTAAATAATTCCTTTATGCTGTGTGGCAATTTTCTGTTCTCCTTTCTATCACTTTATTTTAAAACAATGCAGCTTTGAGAAAATTCACGTTTCGTATGAAGCAGTTAGAAATCACTAGTCAACTGGCAATTTGCATGGAAGATTTTGTTCATTGTTAAAATCAAATGGTTTCTACTAATCCGAGATGTCTTCTCTCTTCTTTCACAAGCATAACTTTTAACTCTTACTGATGGTTAATTTTGGTGTACAAACTTACTGGCCTCAGGGCTTTGAAGCGTATGTTGGCCTATTACAACTTCGTACAGCTTTTGTTGGTGTTTGTTGTGAGTGGCAGGCAAGTCATTTTATCAAATTTTACTTTGATTCTGATGTTCCTTTCCATTATAAAACAGAATAATTAATTTGCACAATTTAATTGCCGATTTAAGGTGTTTTCTAACGCTTGCAGGTTATCGTTTGTGGAATATTGCTGGTTTTGATGGCAATTGGTAACTTTGCAAACACCATGCAGACGCTTATAGCAAAATCCAGATTCAAAGCGAAGATGAAAAGAACAAGGAGCAAGCAGGATTTTGATCAATGTATCTTGACTCAGGATCCTTCACCAATTGATTCCAAATCATCGAAGGCATCGTAATGCGGATAATGATTGAGTTTACTACATTTGCTACTTCAAGCATGGTCGTGTTCAAAGCAATGTTGTTTTGTACAGCTCCTACCGGGATGTCTGTTACTAGCAGTTGATCTAATCATCCATCATGAGGTTTGAGTGTGGTTTTGCTGTGTAGTTTAGTTGTACCTTTCTTTCCTTTTTTTTTGGCGCATCACAATTAGATTAGCGATTCTTAAGAAACCATATGCAGGGAACCAAGCTCAACTGCTCTTCTTTTTGTTTGTGGTTTATAATGAGTGTACACCGGATTACCCTTGCAGAATAAATGGAGAAAGTAACATATGAAGTTGCCTTTTATTAGACTCTGCGGCTGCTGCTTGCACCACGGCCTTCATTTCCTTTCCTGCCTGCGCGTGTATTCTTTGCCTCCCATTGCATTCGTGTCTCCGTCTTTTCCTAGTTGTCGTTAATCTCTTTTTCATGTATCTTCGTCTTAACCTCTGAAATCCTTTTTTTGTACGAATTATATGTATATATATTTTTTATAGTTAGACCTTAACATTTTAATCTCTAGATTTAAAAATTTTATATTAAAATTTTTATAGTTATGAAAGTAAAATATATAATTTTATTTATCATAACATTATTGATCTTAAAAATAAATGATAAAAAGATAATTTTAATATTTCAATTAATAGTAACGAAGGGTGACGCCGTTGGGGGGCGTGGGCATGTGGTTGTTGTAGATGAGAATGATAGCGAGAGGTGAAGATCGTTTTATATTTGCGTTGACGTTGATGTAGATATAAAGCGATATCGTCAGGCATTTGCATCGATAGTCTTTTCATCAGTTACTAGCAACGAAAGGGTCGCTCGGGTGGCTATTGCAAATGAGGAGAACGACGACAAAAGATGAAGGTTGTTCTACATATATGTCAACACTAATGCAGTAGCCAAACGGCCCTTTCGTCGCTTTGCATCTATGTTAGTGTCGACATAGTTGCCAAGCGACAAAAGAGCCATCGATGCAAATGTTGAATGATTCTTTTGCTGTTCGATAATTACGTTATCATCAACACAGATGTAGAGCGATGAAAAGGCTATTCAATAACTACATCGACATCAACACAAATATAAAGCGATCCTCATGTCTCGTCACCGCTCTCCTTATCTACAATAGCCACTCAAGCAATTATTTTGTTGCTCTGCAACTATATCAATATCGATGCAATTGTTGAGCAATAAAAGCACCGTCAACACAAATGCAAAGCGACTCTCAACGACCCCCAACGACATTGTTGTCTTCCACCATCGACGCGATTCGTCACCACTAAGTAAAATATTAAAATTATATTTTTATCCTTTATTCGTATGTTTTCATTGATAAAACCGACAATGTTATGATAAATGAAATCATATATTTTACTTTTATAATTATAAAAATTTCATATAAATTTTTTAAATCTATAGACCGGAATGCTAAAGAGGTTTAATCACATAGGATAACCTATAATTAACCTTATTTTTACTGTTGTCAGGGGTTTTCTTTTAAGCTGGCTTCTCTTATTTAGTTGCGTACTATAATGCCCTTATTCTTCCATTTTTAACTCTTCATGTCTCTGTTTTCTTATATGCCTTTGTCCAATTTTTGTTAGGTGCAGGGACATCTAAAACTCTCTACGTGAAACTTGCCAATGAACCAAATATGAGACGGCAATACCTTCGAGACTGCTACTACCTTTTGCCAAATCCAGGGGAGTTGAAGAGACAATCAAGGACTCCCATCGAAAAAATTCCACGTCATCAGAAAATATGTAATTACGATAATAATTCACATGCTTACAAAATCTTCTCACCTTCATGGCAGTGTCTTATGCTTATATTGCTAAAAAAAATTGATTCTTTTTATATAGAATATAGGTTAGGATGCCAGGTTACTGTGATGGCAACAGGTGGAAACCAACAACGCTTGAGCGGATTGCATCCATTCGCTTCGGTCGAGCAATCTTAGTAAAGTTGGTCGACCAGGCCTACTTAATCCTATATTTAGCTAAAGAACGGCCAAGAGGATGATAAAGAGTCCATAAATATAGAATTTAATGAAGTTATTCTTTAATAATATTTTCTCTTCTAGAGTTCTTTTCCGTATCTTCTCTTATCTTCCCTTTTATCTCTTCCCTTTAGAGTCCTCAAACAGCCATAGCTTATGGCTTCTTCCATCTACAGACAGAGACGAACTCCTCAACATTATGCAGTACTCACAGAACCAGTTGACTTTTCTTGCCTTCTTACAGTCATGCATTGCTACCATGAATGTAATTAAACAGCCAATTAAACTCCTTGTAGAATTAGACTAGATAGATCTGCCCTGAGTTATCTTCTATCATGAGCAATGACCTCATATGGTCCTTTTGTAGGACCCTGAAATGTTATTTATTTTTTTACAAAAAAAATGAACGTCCTATCGCATGCATAGATTGCTATATGAAGAGTTGCCATAAGTTTTCATCCTCCTTGAGTATTATAATTCTTTTCTCTGTTGTGAGCATTCACTAGAGTGTCAAAGATTGTGAAAGATTCGAACCCTGTGAAGGGGCCATTGACACATGCAACTTGTGCCTACCACTGTGCCAGACTTTGACACCCTGCAAGCATAACCATTCACCGTTGACCTAACCTTAAGGCTGACGGTGGCCTAAATCCAACACTGTTATGCTATGGACAAATCTTTTGGAAGAGCCTGCAGGTATCCCAGTGGATCTACTTCTGAAGTATCAAATGGCTCTCTCATGTTATTTTCCTGAAACTTAAATGATTTTAACAATTTAAGACTTTTTAAGACTGACCTAGTAAGATGAATATAACCTTTTTCCAAGCAGTTTGTGCAGTCTTCCTTTCTCACGTCTTCTGTAGTTGGATTGAATAACATGCTCCACTCTTCCTCAAGGGACATAGAGTACACTTCCTTGGGAAAGAGGATTACACAACCTGCAAAAAAAAAAAAAAAAAGGATAAGACTTACAAACAAGTCAATAGTGTCAGATGCCCAGGTCGAGGTTTTCCTTTCTTGATGGAAACCAAACTGAGGTCATGCCGGGCTGCAACAACCCTTGAACATTCTCGAAAAATAATCATAGAGAATAGCCTCCTGAAGAGAAACAAAATTTTAGTATTACAGTCTAACAGCCCTTCGAGTGGATTTATATCACTTTAGGGCACCAGGGTGACTGCTGTTTTTGTTGGTCAACTTCAATTATCTCATGCTCAGAAGCTCAGTATAAAATAGATTGACAAAAAAATTCTTATGTAAATCTGTCTTTCCTCGAAGGATGGAGAAATGCATCCACCAAGAGTTAAATTACCATGCCAAAATGTATTTACAATCTTTACATGACCAATTTATATGTGTGGAACACAGACGCAATGAAAACAAAGGAAACGAATAGGATTGAAGCCTTCGTACAAGAACTTTGTTAGATTCTTTTAACTCGTTCCAATCTTCTAAGAAGTTGTGGTCCAAGGGATGTGATATCACCTCATAAAAGCAAACAATGAAAATGTCATGGACTAGAAAAATAATTTAGTAATATTACGACAGAATTCTACCGTTTTTTTTATTACAGCAAATACCTGCACCCAGTGTAAAGACAATTATTTCTCGATCTTCATATGATGATATTGCAAGGGCTAATTTTTCGACCACATCATCCTAAGTGAAGCACATGAAACATCAAAACATAAGGGTTTCTGATAACTTTTGGAAGCTCAGTTGCTATGATATGAAGATTTGATCAGAAAACCCATTATAAAAACACATTTCATCCAAGATACTTTTTCAGTATACCAGTTTTAGCTTCATCTTAAATGCTGATCTACTATTTTTATTGAAAAGATGAATGGGTAGCTTACAACTTAAGTTGTTATGATCACTGCATAGACTGTTAGGCTCGTTAATAGCTAGGAATGATTCTTTTACCTCACCACTTCTTCATATTATATTCCCCTAATCATTTGCAGAATATGCAACTGATGATAGCTTCTTTTCTGATAAGTAACAACAGAGACATGTATAATTATCTGATTGAACATATCAAAGAAAACGACTTAAAATCATGCACCATAATTAAGGTGTTTGACTTAATCAACATAGTATCAGGTGGCTTGCGACTTTAATTTGCTTGACTATATTAGCTCTCCTCTACTGCTTTATCGATACAATAAATTGCACACATAGATCTTATTTGAACTTGATGCAGAGAGGCTTAGACTGGCTCAGCTAGTTTCTCCATGGATGCAACTTATGAACACAAGCCAGACTGATGCCAGTCATATTCACATGCATGTTTTACATTTTTTTATAATTTTTAATGTTTTCTTAATTGTGTTAGCCCATTTAGTCGCATCTAACAAAGCCTTTTGAGCAACTAACTACCAATTAAGAATCTAAATGATTTAGCTGGCAAACTAGGCCGATTGTCATTTGACCTTTGGGAGCCAAGAGAGCCCTTATTTACCTGCAAGTAATAAAGATCTTGGAGAATCCTTATGCCATAAGTGTTATAGTATGTGATTGACAATTATACTATCCTCCCTTGACTACCTTGCTCCTACAAACTAGATGTTTCTCTCCACCAGGTAATTGTTGCCATGTACTCCTACCAACCAAACTGTGCTCCCTGTTTCTTTTGTTGGGCAAGGATTATGAAGTTGCTATTTGTTGACATGCACCTGACGAGCTGCTGACCTTAAATGTGGCTTTGTCTCTGCTGCGGGAGCATGCTAGTACCTACTATGCCCTTTAAGGGAGCAAATGTACATTTAGATAAGTGGTAAGTATATCTTGTCTCAAGTTAAACATTCTCTAATTGGATAACTTCCAAACTGTTATGTGCTTCAAAAATTATTGCAAAATTATTATTTTGATAGTGCTTCATAAGAAGCACTTTCTAATCCATAGTGTTTCAAGCCACAATACATGCCAGACCATATCACCATGTATCATTTTGATGAGATATAAAAACACAAGATTTGCTTGTTCATTAGATACCAGTCCCCCACAAACCCATATTGAACTGTTGCAAACCATTTGACCCAGGGCAAGATCTAGCTTTTGATACCCTAGCATGTAAATTACTAGTAGACTTCCCTCACTGCTGGAACTTAAATCCTTGCTATGCAGTGTAATTGCAAAGCATCAACCCATTTGTTGAGTTATTCTTGACAAAGCACTACTATATACAGAAGTGATAACGATTAATTAGTCAAAGTAAAGAATGATAATGACAAACATTATACACAGTAGACTTTACGAACAGGAAAAAAGTACAGCACATGATATTTTGTGGACTATATTGTAGATTACCAGTTCATGTATGTATTCAGTTGATCTACCTCCTATCACATTTGCCAGGGCCTCTCCGTCGGTATTCCAAATATTTCTTTCTCTAGCACTGTAAACCTGGAGTTAATAGGTCATAGGTAACATATTGTATCTTGTTCACAAACCTTATCTGACTCAAATCAGAATTACCTTAGTTATGACAACATGATCAGCATCTTTGAAGGCTGTTGAATAATCGTCCATGAAAGCAGACAGACGGCTGAATCAATTATAGTCCATAACGGTTATGCTTGAATGTCCAAGTATTTAGTGACCATCAAAAGGAAGTCCCAAAAAATTTCACTAATTTAGAGAGAAAACCTGAATGTATGTGGTTGAAAAACCACCCATATTGCTTGCTTTAGGAATTTTTCCCGAGCTGCTTGGAGGACAGCACGAACTTCCGTTGGATGATGAGCATAATCATCATATATCTGGCATCCACTTATCTTACCAATCAACTCAAATCGTCGAGAAACACCTTTGAATTTACTCAAGTGGTTTCTCACAAAGCGGATTGCTTCATGGATGGAATTTTTACCATTGACCAACGTTACCATAGTAGCAATAACCTGAAAAACACAAAATGAACTAATGAGAAGACACACATACCAAGCAAGCTAAAAGATGATATTAGCAATTAACAGAATGTTGAGATGAAGAAAATATAATGTTTGTCTGATGCTAAACTGCTACGGCCCCCCTTGACCCATATATCTTATATGCACATATTATATGCATGACTCTCCACCCTCTATAAATGTTTGAGGAAATTATCCCTAATTGCTTCCTAATTCCTTGACCTACACAATGCTCAAACCACTTTCCCATATGAAATTTCAACTCTTGTAGAAACTAATTTAAACATAACAAAAGATAAATTATTAACAATGATAAATGCAGACCACTTGTTCGTTGTAGATTTACATTTTGTACATTCAATACAAAAGTTTTCCAACATTTTTTATGCCCACATAGTTATCAAACTTGTTTTAAATTTAAAAAATTAATGAATTGTTTATAAACAAAGTTAAAATTCCTTTTATATCTCATGAACTGAGTTAAATTTATGGTATTGTTTAACTAAAAGATACAAGCAGATAGGTCACAGTTTCTTTTTCAGACCCTCCTTAAAACTTGATTTTGCCCCTTGGACAAATGATGGATATTTATAGTAGATCTTGTCTCACCTCACAGCACATCTTAGATCTTCCAAATGATATGGTGCCTTCTACTGACTCTGACCATCCAGTGAAAGTGAGTTGCCTTAATGACCTTGTACCTTGCATGACTAGAAATGTGGAGCATGAGTCCACCTTGCTAGATTTTTTTGTCACTAAATGGCTTTTTCTTGAGGCCCTGGCCATATTCAAATTAGCTATCCAACTTCCCACTCCTAGGGTCTCAGTGCACTTACCCTCTAGAAGGATTGCCGTACCTACATTTGTGTTATGCCCTTGCTCCATCATGCAAGGTGACATCAAGTATTATAAAAGCGAACTATCAAGTTCTAGGCTAATCAAGGTATTGAAAATTATCCGCATCGGTCAGTATCAGTCCAATGCCCAACTGGTATGCAGACCGTGCAAAACCCATCAGAACCTCTTACACTGATCACAATGGTCTTGTTGACACCAGTCAACAACACCCAAACCCATTGCACCTTCAAACCCCACCTTGAAACATCCAGCAGCCCTCCTTCCTCGTTTTCTTCTATTGCTTCCCATTCTCCACTTGTTCTCTCTAGAATCTCATGGTTTTATGCCATATCAACCTGGGATACAAGGATTATTGATATTTGTGTTCAAATCAAGCTAAATCTAAGGCCTTCAACTAGTTTTCATGCTTCTTTTGGTTACCCGAAGCTTTTGAAACTTGCATGCTGAACCGAAGCATATTGTGGTTCAAATTTAAGCTATTTCATCATTTCATGTTTGGTTGTCAATTTGTCATGCTTATTATATTCCTAGGCCTAAAAAATGCATCTATTGCTCAACTGAGGTCTGATCTCTGCATTTATAGCATAAATTTAATTGAATCTAGGACATATCCATCAAGATCTGCAGTTCGAGATAGTTTTGTGGAATTGAGGCCAGACTACTTGATTCTATGTAGGCTCGATGTGATTCATCCTCAATCCAAGTAAATTTAGCTAGATCCATGGAGATCTAACCTAGATACAAAAAGATTGAGGCTGGATTGTTCGGATTCAGCAAAGATCCATTATATATCTAAACTAGATCTTGATCGATCTTACATAATAGATAGAGGTAAAATTTCCACTATTTAAGTGTAATTTCTTATTCATGTATCTGATCTGCTTCCTAATGATTGTAGGAAAATGACACTGAACCAGGAAAGCATTGATCCAACATGGCAACATGTCCATCACTTAGAGCATTGTCATTATTGGCAATACATCACAATGACAACATTGTTCATAGTAGAGGAACAAGCTGGCAGAAGTATTTGATTTTGATAAGGCCGCAGTCAGAAATGGACTTTCGGATGCTTCAGAGACAAGGTCTCTCAAAAACTCAGGCACTTTCAAGACAAAGTCGGATGTCCAAAAAACCCTAAAACTAAAACGAAAACGCATGGGCATTTTACTCTTAAAACCTGATAAGATTTTATAAAGAGGATGCACCCAGTGCATGAGGCTCCCACAGTGCGGGGTCCAGGGGAAGCCTATATACAGTCTTACCTCCTTCCAGAGAGAGGCTATTTCTGTGACCCAATCCCTAGTCTCTTGGGTCACAAAAGAGGAACCTTACCGTTGTAACAAGAACCACCCTCTAGCTTGATAAGTTTCTATACAAGATCTTAAGTGGAGAGTTCTAGTTTACCGTCTGCTTTGTCATGGCTGATAGTGACCATATAAGTTTCTAACTTAGCAATACATGCACAGGCTTGTTCTATTTAACTTTCCTCCATGCTGAAAGTTCAAACCATGTGGCACATGCTTGAAACTAAATCAGTAAATTATCCAGTTTATGGTCCACTGTTTACTAGCAGTCTGGTACAAACAATTTAATGTCCATTTTTATGCTATAAAAATTGAAAAGCTTCAACTGAGGAGAAATACTTTAACTCTTAAAGAGTTCACTAATTTTTTACATTTCGAAACAAATATAGTTTAATATGATTTGTAAAGTTACAAATGCTTGCAAATATTTTTTTCTAAAATTATGAGTCATATAGAGTGCTAGTTAATCTTTCTAAAATGAAATGATCATCTCACCTTATTAATAAAAAATTGGTTTCCATGTAAAAAAAGAAAAATAAATATAAATGATTATGCACCAACCGCTAAAGAATTCAGAACATTATAAACCCCTGGTAGTAGTAGGCTGATCCTTGCAATTTGGCATTTCTTGTAACACTGTAAAATGCAAATGAACGAATTTATTAAAATTAGTCAAAACTAATCATTCATAATGTTGAAGATTCAGCAGGAATATTAATACAGTAAATAAATAAAAAGAAGAGTGTACCAAAACACAAGGCTCCCGCTGATGTAGGGTCTGGTGAGGGCCAATGTAAATTTTCATAAAACAATACAAGAGATGGATACTATGACAATACAGGAATATTAATACAGTAAATAGATCCATAAAACAATCCCTGCTAAGAAAATGTGTTTATAGTTTTTGAAAAATACTAGGAAAATCATGAAAATTTTCATAACTTATATATTCAGGAGATGGATACTATATCCTACCTCCAAGTAGGCATACCTCATATCACCTTGAGATGGCTAATGGTCCTATTAAAGTGATCAAATTAATAGATAATTGCCATTTATTTACATGTAGGTCGTGTTGTCATTAACTAGTTTCTAACATACTTGTGTATCATAAACTATCACGACCCGGGCCTAATAGGCTAAATGACCCATCAACTTTGTTTGACCTAAACTGTTAGTCAAAATGCTTAAGCTGAAATTGATAGTACACTTATTAGATCCTTATAAACTAATCTTAATCTTACCTACTTCCAATGTGGGACTAAACGGGGTGTTATAATTTTTCCCACTCAAGGGCTTGATGTCCTTATCAAGGCCCAGCATAGCCCATGTCAAACCCTAGCATTGTGCATGTAAGACGTAGCCCAGTGGTGGCTCTACGCCATGACGAATCTCCTGACACCATCTACAAGTAGCCCTTTCCTACTCGAGACCCATCACCATGCCCAAATATTAGGTCGGCTCAAATACAAAATATCATGACCCAGGCTTGATAGGCTAATTAGCCCATCAACTTCATTTGACCTAAACTACTGATCAAAATGCTTAAGCTGAAATTGATAATAATACATTTATTAGAATCTTATAAGTCAATCTTAATCTTGTCCATTTCTGATGTTGGACTAATCGAGGTGTTACATAAACTATCACACTTTTGTAACTCCTAAACATATCATGAACTTCCCATTGCAGTTCAGAATAATGATTATAAAAGTTTGCATAATTGAGGTCAGGTCTTACGTATTGTACTAATAAGCTCAATTAGTTTGTGCATCAAACTTGTAGGGAACAAAAGGCACAAGCTAGAATTGTAATACAAATCCAAACATAATTGAATGAAGCAAAGCAAACCATAACATGTTGTGTTATGTTGAAAATTCTTAGAATACCTTTTATTAGCCCAAAAGTCAACCCAAAACCCAAAGCCTGAGAGCCAACAAAAGTTGGCCTTAACCCTTAGCCCTAGGTGTCAGAGTGGTCCCAACATTCAGCCAACAAACCTAGATCACATAGATGTCTTCGCCATCATGTTGTCTAGCTTATACTCTAGATTTGATTGAAACCTAACCCCCTCCGCTTGAGGCACGATGGTTAGAAAACCCAACCCTCTCTTTGCCTACGATCATTCACCGAGGCGTGAAGGTCAGAAAACCCGACCCCCTCCTCCGCTGGATCCGTGGTAGTCAGCATACTCGCCCAGGTCGGAAAGAGACATGGAGGTCAGGAAACCCAACCCAATCGTGTGTCCCCGGGAAACCCAGCCCTATTCGACCAAGGTGTGCCCCTCGATGACATGAGAGCAGATCGACGATGGATCACCACTAGCAGTGCTTGCGCCCATCGCCTGCGGTCCTCCACACTCAAAGGAGGGTTAGGTTCACATCAGCAGGGATCGATCCTCTACTGAGGAGGGCCCATCGGCGAGGAGCAACCTCTTGTCAAGGGATAGGGGTCATCAATTCAAGATGCGGGCGCCCCCCCAACCCTGTCGGTGTCCACCTAATATGCAAAGTTGGAGAACCAATCGAAGAGGCATAAGCTTGACGTGCCAGATGAACTAGAGCACTTCGGACCCCTCTCACGAGAGTCCCGAAGAACGCCTTGGGGGAACAAATGATAGGGAGTACATCGTTAGCCAATTGTCATTTGACACGTGACCATCACGTGGTGTCCAGGGTGGAAGGAGAAGACAGAGGCCACCCTTCACTCGTCTGCCCACTTGAACAAGGGTCCAAGGCATACGGCTATGGGCTGCGCCCCCACCCCACCTTGTCGCCTATATGGATAAGAGGTCGATGAGAGACAATTGGAGGTAGTTAGAGGCTGCCTCCCCGCAGAATATTTCATGGAATATTCTACCCCTTTACGATAAGATATAAAAGCTCATCTTCAACAAAATAAAAAAAGGGAGGATCACCTTTTTGACCACTCGTGTCCACACTCATATACCTCGAGTTACTAACTTGAGTGTTAGAGGGACTAGATCAGGAAACCTCTCTTGACCTTGGCCTTCGTATAGGTGACACCTCGGGAGCTTAACGTTTCCACCTTAAACGTTACCAATTCGGACCACGTCGTGCTAATCAGGACGTCAACGACTTCTTCACGTAACAATAGGGTTGAGCTTGGAATTTATTGTTTTGGAAGCATTTAATGCTCAATTACTCACCATGCACTGTATCATCATCAGACTTGATGAAGTAGAGCCACCCAAGGCAAGGGGGGACTAAATACGGGAACAGGGTGATGCCCCAGCTTTGCTCCATATAATAAGCGATATTATGACTATTTGTCTCACATAAATAGGATGTAAAAGATAAGAGGGTGAGAGACTGTAAGTACAAAATTTTAACAATAATATCATCTTTACTTCGTCGATGCCTCTTTTCTCCCCTCTATTCTCTCTTGGAGATGTCCTTCACGTGCATATCAAAATCCTAAGTGGTTGACCCGTGAATCCAATGATTGTACTCCGCATCTAAATTAGCTGAACAAAAAGAAGTAATCCATTGCCAAACATGCTTCAATTCTTCCAAATTTAGTCCGGGTGATCCTACCACTTGGCTCTTTCATAAATAGCAATCAAAAGGTTGTATTTGCTTCCTTCCACTAAAAAAAAGCATCTCACTAGTATAAGAGTACCTTAAAGGAAGGTACATGGATTTAAATCTCAATCCAATATTGGTTTTGATGACCGATAGAACATGTGCAGTACCTGATCGCCCAAGGAGAAGAAAAGCAAGACAAGCTAAAATGAGAAATATAAACGAGGCATGTCTGATTTAATATGCTCTATAAAAACGAAATTTTAATCCCAGTTGGAGATTTTGTTAATAAAGAAGATATGCTAAACAAGGATTGAAAGTAATCCCAATTGGAGATTTTTCTATTAAGGAACATTATCACACATATCAAAAATAAAGGTAATGATCATCCAAAAGTGGTAGATGAGATGATCGACCTGATTAGTCCTCTATTTAAGAAATTAGAACTTGTTATTTGTATTTTCTTTTTTCTTCTTGTACTTATGGGTTTACAGAAAAGAAATGGGTTATTTGATATCGTCATCATTGGTTGAAATGGATAAAAATGTCTTTTCCTATTTTTTGTGTAAATATTCTGCGGTCATGTTCTTTTTTGCAATGGTGTGAATCTATTATCCATATGCAAGATGTACAGAGGTGGCAAACCTTTACTTATCCATCCTCATCTTATTTGTTACCTTTTATTTTTTACACCAGAATTAAAATATTGTCTTTGTTCAAAGACCTTCCATGCATTTGTCCCACATCATGTTGGTACCAGAGCAACTTCTCCTTTATTTGTCTACTAGCAAAATTCAAAACATGCAGTTGCTTATAGAACTAGTGAGCTGCATACACATGCTGAAAACCATATATTACTGCCACATGTATCCTATGTGCTTTGGCTTTTACTGAACACTCCATAAGTGATCACATAAATCATTCAAATTCTGGTCACATTGACTGCATAGTAGCATTTCAATGATCAAATAAACTTAAATGGTATATACAATGTTAAACTTGGATGTAATTTAAATGTGAATATATAAGTTCAGAAATCACATTTGGTAAAAACAATAAAGAGAGTCATATATATGTAAGCTATAATCATTTCTAAACATGGGCAAAAGAACATGTAGGATGGCTGATCATAAGGAGTATGTGGTCATGATTCTGGAATTGGAAAGACTCACCAACATATAATCTTGTCCGCCAAGTAAATTTGGAGTAATAGAGGATGCAGACCAATCATTATCTGTAGAAAGTCCATAAGTTGTTACAGTGCATCCATGACTAGACATTGCCGAAGTTGCTAATGTACAATTGCTTGCAACAGCTTCCTGCCTCTGCTCACTAAGCAATGCACAAGCACCTGCACTAAACTCCATCTCAGTCAAGTTTTCATGATTGAAGTGCTATCATAAAATTACCTAGAGTAAGAGAAATAATAAAAATAAAAATTTAAGATATTACAAATTAAACTATTTGATTCACAATATAATAACAGGGGGGAGAACACAGCAATGAGTCATCATGTAATTGTATCAGCTAATTTTGCTTGTCTTTTTTGTTTCCTCCACTTTTACCTCTTTTAACTCTCTGAATGAAACGATATTGAATAGGAATTTGCCTACATTTTGAAAAAGAAGTAACAAATAGAAAATAAGAGACATAAATAACCTTCTCAGAATTTTCCTGAAATATAGTTTGATCGGTACCTGTAATTCAGATCATGCAAGAGATAACCTTCTTAACAAATTTCTGTTGCTACTTATGATAACTGTAAATTTGTTGAGATGTAGGGTCTTCAAGTCATTCCATCATGTGAATAAGTCTTAAAGCTGTATGTAGTTGTGTTTTTGGGATGTCTAGCTAATTATTCTTTTATTGAGGTTCATATTCTCCAGGAATACCTGCCACAGAAATAACTATTACTCTCTTTGGTGACTAATATTCAATTAAAGATCAATTGCATTGCTATTTCCAAAAGTGAAAGAGCTTTGACTTAGGAAACAATAATTTGTGGTCACTATCTTATTCTTATGCAAGAAGTAAGCCTTTTAATAAAAATCTGCGGCAAAATCAGATCAACCTTCAAGTACTATTCTTCTATTGCAGTAATATGAGATTTTTATACAGTCATCTCCTTAGCTTCTGAAGGTGGTATTGATAGTATGCACTGTGCAGTCCGTTGTGAAAAATATTGGGGTCTTAGTGGAGCATAGATTTGATGTAAATGCATCATTGTTAGTAATAAATCTACCTATCCCCACATAATATGAGGTGTCCACCAGCCTTGATTTGCTTAACAAATTTCTTGAATGACTTTAACACAGCCTCCTGATCATGTGAAATCTTACATTAGAAATAAAGTTAAAATCCAAATGTCAATATCATATAATGAAACATATGAGAAGATTAAACCTCGTCCTGGAAGATGTCAACATGGTCCAATTCTACATTAGTCACCACAGCAATATCAGGTGATAGTCCAAGAAAACAGTTATCGTACTCATCAGCCTGCATATCGAGGTAATGCATGATCAATGTTCACTTTCATATTGTAGCGCCGACGAAGTTGAAAGCAAAAGTCTTTCTCATTCTACAAAGTCAGCAATGGAGTAACCTCTAGCACAAAGTTTGGACCTTTCCCTGGAATAATACTTCCTGAAAACTGAACAATTCCAGTTTGGTTGGAAGGAAAAAAAAAAGTCAGTAAATATTATAGATAAAAGCTTCTATTATCTAATAGCAAGAATCAAACAATTAAAATCTGTTCTGCATCACTAACACAACAAACTGGTTATTGCAAGATTCCTTGTGCCCATTATCAATGATGCACTCAAGGTGTGTAATGGAAGGTATGAACCCAATGACGGTCTTACTCAAGCCACAGTAATTAGCTCATATCATGTTGACCAATTACTATAAAAAATCCAATACAATAACCTTCACAAGAAAGCAGCATGGTGAAAGACCACTTCCAGCTTAACAGTGAAGAAATTGGTCCTTCTAAGTGATTTTTCATCATCTTCCAGCTTAACAGTGCAAATAAAGAAAAAATTCACCTAGAAAGAAAAATGAAACTCTTAACTACCTGATAAGATTCACAAGTCAGATAGCAAAGAAAAGATGGTGCAAAAAGCTAAAAAACAATTAACTACACAATGATGTCATTTAAAGTCAGAGTCAAGTGTTTAAAAGCTCATCGAATACTGGATCAACCATACTAGGTTTTATAACATTGACACTAGTCTAACAAAGAGAGAAACTAGCCAACAACATTTAGCAAAGAAAACTCATTTCCAAGTCTGTTTCATTACTATACTGGAGAAGGATTCCTAACAGAGCTTTTCTAGGTTAACAGGAATGTCCAACAACAAAGCTCGTGACAATTTATGACATTAAGATTGAAAGCAAGAATATTTTGGTCATAAAACAAAACCAGAAAAAGGATATTGGATATTTTCAAAAGAAAATAGAATCATCACAGACAAAAAGCACAAGCATGAGACATCAAAACAATAACTAGATATATTGTGCCAATATTTAGAGTCAGCCACTTGGATGTTATGCCACTGTTGAGCTCTGCTTAGTGCAACATCATAAATGAAACTAAAGGTGGTCAAATCCCTGTCACTTGGATCTTATGCCATTGTTAAGCTCTGGTTAACATCACAATCAAACTAAAGATGGTCAAATGTCTTTTATAGTTCCCAATAAAGCTTTCTGAAGTCTCTCCCTCCCTCCCTCCCTCCTTGCACCACTAACAAGAACCTCTATAGGTTTCTTTTGAGCATGTTCATACCTTCTAAAATGGTTTTTCCTCTTTTTTTTATGAGACCCACACCAAATTTATGAATCCAAACATTCTCTATTCTATTATTTCCAAGGAACTCACACAACCATCTCAGGGTCTCCATCTCAGCAATACCAACTTTTTGGCATATGTTCTTTCCTAGTGGTCCAACATTCCATTTTGTAACGCATGAATGTAAATATTTTTTAATCTATTATTTCAAATGAATCTTAAGGTCTCCATCTCAGCAATATCAACTTCTGGTATATGTTCTTCCTAATTGGCCAACATTCCATTTTATAAAGCATGGAAGACTAACAAGTCTCATATAGGCCTTGGTGGTCACATAGTCTGATGCATCCCTGCCATATTAACCATCTAGCTTTAACTATAAAAATAATGTCTTTGTCAATTTTTCAGATTCTCATATTGCATCAAATTATGTCATAATATCAACCATATTAATCAATTATCTATGAATTATCAGAAAAAGAATATTGCTTTGAAGTTTTCATAATATTGACCATGCACTGGCAGGAGCCTCCTGTACCGGACCAGTCTTTTCTCTTTAGCTGAAGACTAGAGTACTGTTGATATCATTGGCATACTAAGGTAATTCAATTAAAGATATTGACAGAACAGAGGCAAACAAACAATCACAGGAAAATTTCATGCTTCTATTAATCCATCAAAACACTTTTGGTGGACACAGCTTACTTGTGGCACATTTGCTCCTATAACTGCAACAAGATTGTCCCCCATGGCATGCATGACATATGAAAGCATTGCTGCAGTGGTGCTTTTTCCTACAACCAGTGAATTAGTCCCAAAAGTTAAAATGACAACTGACTTGGAAGTACTAAGAATTCTTACTGACAAATAGATATATGACAGTAAAGTAATGAATGCTTAACAGCAAAACCCTTTTACGAAAAAAATGAAAGGTTAAAAGCAAAAGTGCAGTTTTACATTCCAAAAAAGCTATTTTATTTGCTACATCTTTTTAGTTTCTTAGCTTTTTGTGTGCATTTACCAAAATTTTTAGATATAGACACTTTATGTGGATATAAAGTGTTGTGCAATATTAAGATAACTATGTTAAGTTCATGAGATAACAAATTTACAATTTACAAGATACCACAGGGAAGACTTAATTATGAGAACTGATGGTCAAATCCAATTAGTTGCAGGCCAAATTTCAGATTCAATAGTTGGTCCCTTTATGTGCCTTGTAAAAGTTCCGTTGAATAACAAACCAACTACTTCTATTGTGGATTTAGTGAGAAGATAATTAATTTTACCATTAAATATGATGTGATTCCAATTGAATAATCATGACCCACCCCATTAGAACCATGGCCCATTAATTTGGATAGAAACAGACCAAAATTACTTGATACAAAATGTAAGGCAAACCCCTAAGATGTTATATGCCAATCTACTATATGTCATTATTAGCATTTATTCCGCTGCAACTATATTGGTTGGGGTAGAGGAATGACAAGGCTAAAGCAGCATTTGACTGATGGACATTCTACGATGGCCCAAATGCAAAATTATCTCGCAACATATCAGACAGATTTCAGAACATATCTATAAGCCAAACAAGCCCTCAAGAAGATTCAATATGAACAAAGGAAAGGCTTTTAGATGTACAAGCAAGAATAAAGCGTAGACATGCCTGTGGTCTATCCCAAGGCCAGTATGATCATGGAGCATGGTAGTGGCAATGGCAGTGATAGTAGAATTGGACCTGTTGATGCCCATTAGTTTAGGAGTGTCAGTACGCGGGATGCTAGTTGCAACGATGCAGCTAGTGATGCTCTTGAACTAGGCAAGAGTGTCTAAATGAGGTCAACAACCCTATTCCCAGCCCGAGTAAGGAGCATTTGGTCCTTTGGTGCAAGAGGCCAACACCAAATGTGACAGATATTGACCCCGTGGCATTCCCTCTCAAAGTGTGAAACAGAAAAGGGTCAATAATCACTATAAAGTACGAAGAGGGATATTGAGTAGGCAATCACTAAGTAGTTCAATTTTTGCACATCCCTCACTTAGTTTGGGACACTCGTTTCAATTTCAGAGTGTCTACCATCCAAAAGAACTATCCCCAGATAAAGTTTCATACTCTATAAGAGTTTGCAAGGCAGCATCTTGATGAGGAGGTCAAGGATAACTGCAGATGAACAAAACCATCTAAGTAGTTGAGCTGTCTCTCAGCTGAGGGAATTCTCATTTGGCTAACATTGTAGTTGTCATGGACCCTAAGTACATAGTCATGCAGACCATCGATATGGAAGTCCGCCAATCAACTACGCCTACCATATTATGCATACTATGAGGATCTTAGGAAGGCACTCTGTGACAATTATGAACGCTTTATTCTTATCAATGATAAGAGATGGGATACTTAAATGTCAAAGGATCTTCATATGGCACGTAAAATTATGTTTAATTTCATTTTATAAAATAAAAAAAGAAAATAGTGATCAAACATTCTAATGTTATAAGTTAGTACGTAAATCGTACGTAAATCTAGCATCTTAGTATCAGTACAACATATCTCAACATCCCAGTGGATAACCTATATTATGTTTTTATTCTCTTCGAAACAGATTTTACATGATCCAAGTTCCCAAGGCTAGTGTGTCTTTCATGAGCCAATATCTCAAAGAAAACAGAGAGGTCCCAAATCATTCAAGATATCCTGTCTTCAAAAAGAATAATAAATATCTAAATTACTATTTGAGGAGGCATCAGATAGGGTGATATAGAATGAGAATGTTAAACTAAGGAACTGGTTCAGAAATTGTTTCACCTTGGGTTCCGCTAATAGCAATAAGATTGAATTTCTCTGTAATTCTTCTCAACCAATGATCCCGCTTATATCTGAACAAGGGAAAAGGAATTAGTTATATTAATGATAGAAAAGAACATGTGACTCATATCTGACAAATATCTATGCTTCATAGATCATAACATATCAATGATCTTAAGGCTCGGTTCAGTTTGTAACAAACTAAAATGCCAGTATCTTTTCGTATGTATAATTTGTACACACAAAATAGACAATCAATCTTTTTACTAGAGAATCAATTTTTTTAAATAGAGAATCAAATTGCTTTATAACAAAAAACAACCACTGATTACAAATCATTACCAACACAAAGAAACAACTAGTTGGACTAGACAATACCACATTGTAAATTAAATACATACATTGGAACTCCAACTGACATAGCATGTGCAATCTCCTCATTATCTGCAGGTATAGCACTTGAAATAACAATTGCATTAGGTAGACTTAATCCATCGTTCTTTTCAATATTTGACATGGAGTGTCCTATAAAAAGTCTTGCTCCAGAATTATGCAGATTATCCATATAGCTACTCCACGTAATGTCTGAGCCACTAACCTCAAAACCCTGGAACAAATAAAGAAAATGAGAACTCAGGTTTTCAGGTTCTTCAGTTCAAGATACACAGAAAGGAACTCCACATATTAAAGGTTGCATACTAAATGTGCATCAACATGGAAATCTTGTATTTATCCAATGCTACTTATAAGCATGATGACTAGAACATTTTTTCCAACTACTTGGATAAGTTACATGGATGTTTTGTCACCATTGAGCTCTATAAATGGCAATGTCATTCAATAACTATAGGGCAATAGCTTCCTTTTTATTGTAGCAAACCTAGTCTTCTTTGACCCTCTTCTACCTCTGTTAGCATTTATAAAATAATTGTCTCACCTCATCTTGCCAGTGCATTTATAAATCTGCTTTAAATAACTTCAGACAACCTGACAAAACTTTCCCTGGCTCCTTAAATTTTAATTCGTAAGATGGCAAACTTTTGATGAATAATGCCTTTTTATTCTTTTCTAGCAATACCAAGCATACATCTAAACCTCCTCATCTATAGAACTACATATTCATTGGGAGATATTGATAAATCACCCAGATATTTCTCTACATTTTAATGAATAATACCTTTTTATCTTTTCTAGCAATACCAAGCATACATCTAAACTTGCTCATCTATAAAACTGCGTCTTCATTGAGACATATTGATCGATCACACAGATAATTCTCTATATTATTAAAGATCTCACTTTTACTCTATACCTTTAGACTCTTCAATAAAAAATTCAATTTATGCAAAATGTTTACTTCTGTAAGTTAGTTATCCATTATTTCAACCAAGGTTCTAAATTTCAGTCTGGTACGGCACTGGTCCTTAGGCAGACCGGTTCAATACTGATTTGGTGGGGCATACTATGTGTTGATAACAAGTTACCAAGACCAGACTAGACCATTGACAGGTCTATTCCACTTGTTAGATCAGTTTTGTCAAAAAAAAAAAAAAAAAAAAAAAAAGGGAATGAACTGGTCCACGCATTCATTTTTTTTTTTTATGCATAACCTGACCAGAAAAACAAAAACAGTAGGGTTTTGTAATTTTGTTATAGTGAAGATTACCTATACACCCTCCCTTAAACATTTCTTATTATTTGTTCTAGAGGGTATTTTCATTAATTTCAAAATAAGGTTAAGGTCCAATCACTCATCTGCTTCTATCTCATTTCTCACGGTTCCCTTCGCTCCGCCTCATCTCCTTCCAATCACGTAGATACCCTCATTATTTCTTAGGCCAGTCAAGATTACCTAGATATTATTATTATTTGTTCTGAAGGGTATCTTCATTAATTTAAAAATAGGGTTAAGGGGAGAAAGAAAGCATACTTTCTCATCCGATCACTCCTCTCCTTCTGCCTACTTCCAGTCAGCCCCTCCGCTCCATCTCCCTCCGATCATCCTTCTCTCTCCATCCCTCCTCTCCCGCATCCTTCACTCTCTGACTCCTCTCGTTCTGGCCACCACCCCTCTCCAGCATCGACACATTTTGCAGAATAGTTAACTTCAATATAAGCATCGCCAACCAATACAAGAAAGACGGAGAGAGGACAAACACAGATAACATCAAGAGAAGGGTTGATTTTACTTGTTTGAGAGCAAGCATTGCAAGTGCCGATAAGCCGGCGCCGCCAATACCAACGAAATGAATCCACTCCTGCTCCTCATCCTGCCCCTCGTCTGTGCTACTAAATGCCACCAATTCCGCACCCCGTCTCGGCACGGAACTCCATTGACGGGCTCGAAGGCGCACTCGCCCTCCAATACGAGAAGGCAGGACGAGACATCCGCTCGGCTCGCGCAGACCCCTTTCCGGCCAACGTATCAGAGGCAGTACCGGCGAGGTGATCGACGGAACAGAGCGCGACTCCATCACCTTAGTTGGGCTTGCGTAGGTTTTGCCACATCAAGGTGAAGCAAAGAAGTGCGGATGCGCCCGTTCGGCTCGAACAGCGAGAATTAGGGAAACATGACTGAGGTTTACGGAGAGCAGCAGCACGATGACCCACGGATCAGCCCGATCGAAAAGGCCCGATTCGGCCTCTTATCTGCATTTGAGATTGCAGATGGAACGAAAACGTTCGTTTTCATTTGCATATCATATGCGTGAGTTGAGTAGCATCGGAGCTTGATAGCCGCGTGATGATCTTAGCCAAATCATCCCAAAACTTCATTTGCATATCATATGCGGCGAATACCAACGCAATCTCCGAGATATTAGCTTTTTTACTCTGGGACAAGGGAACACGAGTAGTATGATAGCATGTATATGATATGAGAAAAATAAGAACAAATGGGTTGGTATGGGAAAGCGATGTAAGAGAGTCGCTCACGTACATGGACCAGTTTGTATTTTAATACTGAGTTATTGCTGTTGCAACTCCCATCGCATTTCATGTGGGGTGATCTCTCCTCCTTAATGCCAGCTCCTTGGTCCCCTTAACTGGCGCCCTGGTCCAGAGAACCGGTTCGCTTTCATCGATCGCTGTTGGCTTCCCTCTACGATGGCCCTTGTTCTATTCTCTCCACATTTTAGTACTCTTTCCGATGGCCTTTTATTGGGATCAGCCATGTTCAAATGTCGGACTCTTGTGTTGTTAGCATTGCTAGCGACATTATATGAAGAGAGAGAGAGAGAGAGAGAGAGAGTAGCAACATTATATTTAAATAAGATAGCTTTGGACTCTTTGAGACTTGCCCAAGAATTATCGTGTGTTGGTAAAAGAGGCTGATTCGTGCCAACATCCAGCGGAAGGCCCGTTTCGCCGTCTCTGTCCCTGTCTCGCATTTAAACAACAAGCGCTTCACGGTCAAGTCGTACGTAGCATGACCAAATGACGCGAAGAGCAGGGAATGGAATGCTTGCGATCTGCTCTTGCTTCCGCCGTGGTAACGACAGCTGCAGCCAGCATGGGTTGTCTGACCGAGTGTCGACTTTTCCTTTTCTTCTCTTTTACTGCCCACATGCCCCAGTCATGCGACTGGCTTTGGGAGGGATTGGCTCTCTGGCATCGCCATAAACAAACCCTAGGGCGTTCCGCCCACGGGATCAACCGGAACCCTCGATGTTATGAGGATGGACTGAGGTAATGTGATTCCATTCATTTCCCTTTTCGTTCTTCCATCAGGTTTGGATTCTCGAGTCATCTTTAGGAGTATTGTGGTCATTTTCTCCAGGTCGGTTGATGTGTCGTCGACCGGTGTTGGCCTGCGAAGACCTCGATTCTTTTGGGATCGTGACTTCTTGATTGCGTGAAGGAAGGTGTTTGTGATGAGTTCTGCAATTGCGATCGGTCTTGCGAGATCGCTATAGATTGGAGTGGTAGCACCAGAATGAGGGATTTCCCCTCTTGCTACGGCGAATATGGAGTCCAGGTTTCCGATTCCTCCGCCAGAACCGACAAGACTGCTCGGAATCTGGTAACTTGCATTTACCAGGCTCAAATCCTCGGCCGTCCTCATACGATCAACATCACTTGGAGCAAGACCCTGATGGGCCAAGTCCTAAGCATGGGAATCGATGGTTTCTCCAACCGGTGCCTCTGCAAGGTGGAAATCAAGCAGTGGCTGTTCTCCAAGAGGAAAGGTTCCAAGAGCGTGGCCGTGGAGAACAACAAGATACGCGTATTCTGGGACCTCTCTGCTGCCAAGTTCGGACCGGGGCCTGAGCCACTCGAAGGTTTCTTCGTTGCCGTGATCTCTGATCTCAAGCTGGTCCTCCTGCTTGGCGATCTAACCAAAGAAGCCTATCGGAGAACAAATGCCAGGCCTCCTCCTTCAAATGCGGTGTTCATTGCCAGAAAGGAGCACATACATGGCAAGAAGGTCTATTCAACGCAGGCTCGATTCCGTGACGATGGGCGCTCCCATGATGTTGCGATAGAGTGCGACACGGTAGGGCTGAACGAACCATGCCTCGAAATCCACATCAATAAGAAAAGGGTAATGCAGATCAAGAGACTCGCATGGAAATTTCGTGGAAATCAGACAATTCTGGTCGACGGGCTTCCGGTGGAGGTGCTTTGGGATGTTTATAGTTGGCTTTTCGGGCCACCAACAGGGAATGCCGTCTTCATGTTTCAGCCCTGCCTCGCAGGTGAGAAGATGCTACCTCTATCTGCACCAGAGTCTCTTGGGGAATCTCAACCGCAAGAGACGACTGGTTTTTCTTTGGTATTATATGCTTGGAAAAATGAATAGGATAAGTAATTTGTTCTTACCAATGCGAGTAGAAGCCCATTCACCTTGCTCTGTTTTAACAGATGACCAGATTCAGTAGGCTGCTCTCCTTTAAGATTAGACTCTCGTGTTGAACAATAAAGTTCAGTATGGAGGAATATAATGATCTTGTACGCATTGAAAATTATAGGAAGACACCAATATTTCGATGTTGATATGAGCAGACGGCAGTTTGTTTTGTGAATGGACCCTCGTTGAGTGTTTGCTAAGAATTCACTGCTACATGGGTCGTTTACAATGTTTTACCTCTGCATTATATCAATCTATATGTTTTACTCCTCTAGCTGTGAGCTCTTCTGCCTCCCTCAACCAATTCCTTTGCTCCTCCTCTTGCGAGTTTGTTTTCTCCCCCACCTGTCACTCCTCCTGCACCCCCTTCCTCACCTCTTGGTAACTCGTCCAACTAGTCCTGGACTTGAATGACGATGAGGTCCATGCTACCAGAATGGCAAAAAAAGTAAGCGCTGTCATTCAACATGAAGGTAAAGTCGCATGACCTTTCTCAGCTATATATATGTCATTGCTATTGTTTGCATGAGCATGTGCTTTGGCCTTTTCCTAGCAAATTGAATTTGAATGATATCCCTTGGATCATACGCAGCGATCTTAATTACATAGCTTCTCTTGAATGCAAGTTAGTTGGATGCCTTTTTACTCTTAATGCTTATGCAATTAGCTTCTGTGACTTTCTTGATAATACTGGTCTTCTTGATCTAGATCTCTATGGTTCTTGATTTACTTGAAATATGAATAGTCTCATATTTTTGCTTGTTTGGATCGAGTTTTGGAAAACAATGCTTGGTTTTCTTGTGTTTATATTTATGATCTTATTTTCCATCTACCTCATGTCACCTTGGACAACTCTTCTTTGTTGATCAAAATTACTATCAAGTCTGTCAAAAAGAGTAGTAAGAAGTATTTTTGTTTCAAGCCTCACTGGTTTGAATGCCCAATGAATCCTGGCCTTCAACCATTGAGACTTCAGTACCTATGAGACATCTGCACAACAATCTCATTTTTCTAAGTTTTAAACTTAGCACATGAGACAAAACTCTTGTGGGCTATCTTGAGAAAAATTTTATGGTTGTTTCCAAACAAATCAACAATTTGGAGTCCAATAAAAAACTAATCTCCCTAGAACCTCTCAAAGACAACTAAGAGGGCTGCATAATAAACACATAAACACTATAGTAGTCAAATCCATGTTAAATGATGGGCTAAGGCTAAGGTCCAATAGATTGAGGAATGTCATACTTTGCTCTTTGGTTGGTTAACCATAGTAGATCCCATGACAGTTGGGCTAATTGCCATTCCCTCCCCTAGATTGGTAGGGAGAAATATGTCTTACTCACTGAGACATTTTCGGGTGATGAAATCATAACTGCCCTCAAAGTAATAAATTGGAGCAAAAGCTTACCCCCAAATGGTTATCCTACTCAATTCTTTTCACATTTTTGGGGCCTTCTAAAGTCTTGGATTGTATCTACCTTTAATGAATTTTATAATTCTATTGTTATTGCAACCAATTAGGAGAAAACCAATCTTGTTTTTATCCCTACAAAAAGGAATCCTTAAAAAATCAATGACTTCTGATCTATTTCCCTTTGTAGTGTCCTCTCAAAGGTTCTCTCTAATTGGGTCAAACCACTTACTTAACAACTTGATCAATTATGAATGATCAACCTTGGAAGGTGTATACATAATAATATCAATATTGCTTAGGAGCTAACTCACTTGATGCATAACTCTTGTGGGAAAAATCCACTCAAAATTGATATTTAAAAGATTTTTGATTGTCTATCAATCGAGCCTTTCCTAAATACTTACTACAATGAACTTTTCTATAAGTATAGGGAATGGGTCATGGCCAGTGTGACTTCGGCCAAGTTTAAATGCACTATTAATAACTACAATTCTAAGTGGTTCAAAAAATGTTTTTTTTTTCTTTTGGATGAGTGTGTACAAAAGAAAAGAATTTCTCCTTTCTCATTAAGTTTTTGATGATGATATTTTGATGGTCATTTGGGCCTCTCCTAAAACTTGTCATCACTTTTCAAATGTTCTGAATTTGCATTATTCACTGATCGACCTAAACATTAATTTGACCAAATCAATTATTTATTTTCTTAAGAATCGTTTAATATAAATCATAAAACCTGTAATCTTTTCAACCTGTAATCTTTTCAATATTACGGAGGCGAATTGATCAATTCTATACTTTGATATCTTTATTTTCAATATTTAAAGTCAAATCATCGATAAGTCTCTCAATAGAATTAATGATCGAAAGAAAAATTCTCTTTCCGGAAGAGTCATATTTATCAACTCTGTACTTAACCTAATACCTTTGCATTCCATTGTTAGCTCTTGGCGTGCCAATAAATTTGCCAACAACATAATAAAGCACAATAAATCCTTTTTCTAAGTTGACTCTTTTTCATAAAAGAAAATTAGACACACAAGCTGGGATCTTATTATCTCTCTTAAAAAGTTTGAAAGATTTGAATGTTAATGACATCACACTAGTAAGGTCTACTGTCAATGTCGAACGCATTCTTCTAGTCCTCAATAGATTAAATATCCTTTGGGCATATGCTTATTGCCAAGTATGGGTGCCCAAACCCTTAGAATCTAGATTGTAGAAAATACTCTCCCATCTAGGGAGGAATCTATCAAATTATTTAGCACACTACAAAGGCCTTAGGAAAGTCATGATCATGATTATGGGTGGATCTTTGGCTCTCCGACATTCGTTTAAACAGATGGCCAACTTTTATCAATGGTTCGAATGCTGCTAATCTCCTCTATGGCAAATACTTATCGCTAATGGGAACTAAAATTTAGATGGTGCATCATTTATTTCATCTATCTCTTGTGGGAGTGATCATAGGTATACACCTTGCTCTTGAGTCTTCACACCCTGGTTAGCGATCTTTAACGATATTTATAGATTCTTGAGGGATAAACAGATTCACGATAGAAAAAAGTAGAAAAATTGAAAGACTATTTGGAGTGAACTTTTCCTTTCAATACTTCTGATGGGGTATGTTAGCACATTTCCTTGTAACTTACGAATATAGTAAATTGTTATGTGGATCAATATTGTATTTGTCAAGGAGGAGTTGACTTTGTTGAACATATCGTATTCTTTTGCAATTTTGCTATGTCCTATCGGGATCCACTTTAATCTAAATAGGTCTTTCTGTTTGCCAACATATTTGATTGGCCGAGCAATTGATGGCAAAAGATGGGGAAATTTATGTTACTTCCCTTTGGTTCATATGCAAGAACCAAAATGAAACCAAGCTTAGCAACCATTAATCCCACTCTTTTTCTATTTGATTTCAAGTCATGTCTTCCCTTATAATCAAACCCAATTGCCCGAGGACACTTCTTCTCCACCCTCTTTTGCAAACAAATAGGGAAATGACTCACGTCAAGTTAACTCTTTTGCTACACACTGTGATAGTTCATTTGCAATTGTCCGACCAATGCAGGCACCTGATGATAAATTGTGCATGAAGACTCGATGTCCACCGAGCAACCTGCCCTCTACACGCTGAAATCTGGGCCATTTTTGATGGGCTACGAAACGCCTCCCAACTCAACTTGTTCGTTATTATGATTGCCTTGAAGCTAGAAATATTTTTTTGATATATTTAATATATTTGTCAAGATTAGAGTTTTGTATTTTGAGCATATAAATAAGCAACTAAACACTACTGCCCATAACCGTGTGTTCCACATTAATTAATAGACTAATTACATATTATCTTATATAATTAGTTATTTTTAACATATCGATCTTTACACTTTTAAGAATTACATTAGTTTTTTATATTTAGAAAAATAAAATATTTAATAATATTTCTTCTCATATTATCGATCTATTAATGAAATACAATATGTGCTCAATAGTACTATGAAGTGAGACATAATTAACATGTGCTCAATGGTAGACTCTATGATATTTTCATTAACAAGAATCGTAAAAATAAAGTTAAATAATTTACTTTCATAAGTATATAAATCTTAATATAATTTTTAAAAATAAAAAGATACTAAAAAGCAACTAATTATAAGTGTAATACATAATTAATCCTTAATTAATAGCTAATAGTTTGTTTTTATATAAAAAAAAAAGACAGACGTATGCGAAGAAAACCTACGCATGGTATAGGCAGCCGAACCGATCAAATGGGCCTACATGTGGTAAGCCTCTAATACATATAACGCCTTATAAAGTTTGGATTTGGGTTATCTCCAAACGTCTCCCCCCTCTTCTTCTCTTCTCGACTTTATCCCTTTCCCGCTCCCCTGCGGATGGCGCTCGCTCTCACCCGTTCCTTCGTCGCTCCGCCCCTCCCCAGCGGAGTTCGTTCCCCTCCCCCGCGCCACCGGACACGAGCGCGAGGTCTTAGGTGTTCCCGCAAGTCATCTCTCCGCCGCCGATTGCTCCCATCTCTCACAAGAACTTGCGTCTCGGCTTCGATGGTCTCGTCTTCAGCTTCCCGTCCTCAATCGGAGCCTCCAGAAACCCTAGGCAAGCCTTCCGTTCTCACCTTCCAGCAGGCCATTCAGCGTCTTCAGGTTTGCAGCCACCCTCCTCTGAGATTCTCTCTTCTTGTCTAACGCTTGAATCTCGAAGATGTTAAACGAGTACATATATGTGTAATTGCGGTAATTGATCTTCCTGGAAGCAATGCATCAACAATTTGAATTCCGATACCAATATGAGAGCGTGTCTTTTGCCGCCCATCGTCCCGTAATTCCATGTGACACCAGACGGGTACAACGAGTCTTGTTAAGTGTTGGACCGTGTTTTCTCTCACGGCTATCATGATCAAGCTTCCCTGTCTACCATCCTTCTTGTTACTTTTCTGTTTACGATAGGCTTACAAGTGATACCCACCGAGGACTGCTACTGATTCCCAATCTTGTTGATTGGTCTGGTCCAATTCTATTGATAAGCTTATGTAGGCGTTACGTGAATTTTTTTGTTTGACCTACCATTAGTGTCTTCATCGACATCTTAGCCACTGTTAATGATTTGAAAATGTGACATTCCAGTTATGAGATTGTAAAATTCTACTTGGCCATCGCAAGTATAGTTAGCATTTAAACAATTATTAGGAATGTAGCAAACAATTTCTTTATAGGTCCTTACTAGATCCCTTGGTACATCTTTTTGACCAATTATTTTTTTCAGAACAGGTATTGTAAACAACGGTCTTGGTCATACTTCAATTGTTGTTATGCTGACAATGTATGCCATTGATGTCAAGAGATGCTTTGGCGGTTGCCTAGGTGCTTAGGCAGGGCCAACACTCCTGCTTCCCTCTTTCCTCCCTCTTCTTCTTCACTCCTCTCCTCTTATTCCCTCTCCCCTCTTTGTTCCCTTTCTTCTCCACTCCTCTCTTTGTAGCCTACAACTATTGTTGCTGCTCAACTATTGTCGCAGAAAGGTCCCTTTTAGGTTTTTTTTATTGGTTCAAATATTAAAAAGTTAGAAGCTTTAAGAAGCCTTATGATGAAAAGATTTGTCATAGAAGCCTGAAGAATGAGCAAAACACATTAAATGATTGCCTTTGGTTGGTTTGGTGGGTCTTATTGGTGGGATCTGAGTTGGATTTAATCCACTCCAAAGCAGTGTATATTAGTCAGTACAAATGGAACACATATACCTTCCACTTGGCCCCAGCAATGCACACTATTAAACAAAGGCTTGCATTGATAGCTGGTTTCATTTTGCTGAATCAAATGGACCCGACCATATGTTAATGAACCCTTGTCAGGTATTGCTTATCTTATCAACATGTAGCATTGTGTCTACCAACAGCATTGTTTCTGAATCAAATGAGTGTTATTAAGGGCTACATAGTAATAATACCACTAGGGCTCAACAGCAGACATGGTCATTCATGTCAAGGTTCGCAATCTCATATATTGGTTAGGGCTCAGACTACTGTATCAGTTTGTGCCAGTGTACCAAGTGTCATTATGTTGACATATACAAATGTTCAGAAAAAAAAATTGGAAAAAAATAGAAAGAAGAAATTGCACATATCGACCATCGAGCCTGTCTATCACCCTGTATGGACGTTACTGGTCTTGTGCTAGATGGTACATGCCTTGTACCGGGTGACACAAGTCCTATACGGGCGTACCAGATGGGCCTTGTGCTGACCTTGTACCAGGTATACTGGTCAGCTTATCCTGGTTTGGTTCGCATACCAGTAGATTGTCACAGTGTTACATACTGCCTGTGCCATATTGTACTGAGCGATATTGCAAACCTTGATTCATATTACCACCAAAGCTTATCTTATCAACATGTAGCATTGTGTCTACTGTCTACAAAGTACCGACATCATGTGATGTGAACATGATGTGATACCTAGGTTGTGGACACATGATGATGACATCCAACCACAAACAGTTCCTAAGGCAGATGCATTCATCCTGACATTAATAGGGGGACAATGAGGTTTGTATTATGCATGTGTTTTTGACTTTGATTATTAAAATTTTCAAATCTTATTATCATATATTATCAAATTTGTATGCACAAGTTTCCAATATATGCCTTGATTGACAAGTGTATGTATGCTATTTTTAATTTTTTTAACAGTTCTACTAATTTTTTTTTAATGATATGTTTAATAACATATCATAAAATATATAAAATAAAAGGTCGCCAAATATGCATTAAAAGAGGGAAAAGAACAAGTTTGTTATTGAAACTGACTAGTGTAATTGGTACTGGCTCAAGTTCAACAACAATTAGTATGAATACTTGATTGGTATTTGAATCATTATCATGGAGATAGTGTTCTTTTTGTATCAGTACAAGTCGGTATGGTTACCATATATAACTTCGACCACCATCTGGGCTTAGTAGCAGAACAGTATTTGAATCATTGCCATGCAAAAACATAATTAACTTTTTTCCTTTTTGTTTTTAGATATCACTTATCATTTCATACATTATGCTGGACATAAGTTTCTTTTTTTGGTTGTTAGGGATCAATTAGATCTTTTGGTTCAATGTTACATTGTTGACTGTGATTATTTATTTTCCTTTGGTGTACTGATAGATGCCAAAACTGTAGGACTACTGGGCTTCCGTTGGGTGTGCCATAATGCAATGCAGCAACACTGAGGTAACATTAGTTTTCTTTGTTCATCCTCAGGACAATACTTGCATTCACCTTTGCAAATGCTGTTGTTAGTGTTTATCTATATCTGCAACATTTCTGTTGGAAGTATATGCTTTACAGTTTAGTCAAAAGAATTAATACACTAGAAAATAGTAAAAATTGTTGGTAGCTGCAGGAAGGCATACCTAGCAATGAGTTTTCTCATTACATTGCCTGTTGTCTGATTATATTCATATTTAAATTTCAGCAAATGAAGTATCCTTAATTTTTTTTATACTCACAATAGTTCTGTCAAATTTACAATACCTTATTACTTTTTTTTTTAATTGGTCTATCAGGTTGGAGCAGGCACAATGAATCCGTTGACATTCTTGCGGGTACTAGGACCAGAACCATGGAATGTTGCGTAAGTACACTTTTGGTTTGCTATGGAACTATGGTTATGTTGTCATGATTCATGTCTGCTTCATGCTTCTTTACATGCCAAAGTGAATCTTTCAAAAAGTTTAGTTCATTACCAAAAGTTGTTGTGTTAAAATCTATTTTAGACAGGCGCAACATTTTCTTTTTGTAATAATTGTCTTAGCTAGCTACTGGTTTACAAGATTTAGGAGTCAAATGCTCCTTTGAGAACATGCCATGGTGGTTAATTTGGGATGCAATTGCATCATGAATTATAAATAATATTCTTGAATCTTGATACCTAAGGGCATATTAGACAGTCTATAAAGCATGGAGCATGCACATGACACAAACATGATATGATACTGACATGCGATATAGACTCTAATAAAAGCAGGATATGACACAACATGGATATAGCAATTAACATATGAATTTTTTTTGTATATTATGATAATTTTATAAATTGTACATTTAAACAATCATCTACTTCATATATGCATAAATAAAAAGTTCATAAATATGGTAACACGAGTATTATATGTTAAGGAGTAAGCAAAAAGTCCAAACTATGTTCAAATTGCCAATATTTGCCATGTCAAGACTTATATAAGCTCCCTATCAATATCTATATATGTCTATATATATCATCCCATTAACAAAAACATGTTAGATGGTATGGGCAATCAAATATGCTTAAATCTTCATCAATTATTTGGCTTATGGAAGTCCATGGATATGAATTTAAGTGTTTGTGCATCATAATGTTGGGTTGTATTAAATCAAGGTTTGTGATACTACCTGATATGGTTTGCCATGGTAATATTTATTGGTTTGATAGCCCAATGATATGTTGACCAAAATTAATTGGACAGTTCAAGCTTGGTATAATGACATGAAGTTAGCATGATTTTTCGTAAATCATGCGATGCCCTTGTGACACTTACTTGTAAAGGGTCAGCTTGACCGAAACCTCATGTGGTCCCCTAAGGACCTACAAAGAGAAATTGTGTTAATCAATGAGTGTAACTTGGGATTCATACAAGCATGCACTTCAGGATATGTTCCAAGTAGCAAGGGTTGCAATTTTGGATATTAGACTAATGTGAGTAGCCGGTCGGACTAGTCGGGCCTTACATGTATTTTTGTATCAGTACCTGTACATTAGTATGTAACATGACGCCAAAAGGGGGAGGAAGAGGAAAAAAAGAGGAAGAAGATGAGAAGAATAAGAGGAGGGGGTAGAAAAGAAGAGGAGGGGGTAGGAGGTGATGGTGGAGGAGATAGTGGTAGAGGAGGATGAGGAGAAGGTGAAGGATCAGCAAGAGAGGAGTACTACTGGCAGGCAACAGGCAACCAGCAGTGGACGATGTGCAACATAGGTCACTAGAGAGAGGCATGTGAGAAGGGGTGTGGTGGGGTACTGTCACGGACAAAATTGTAAACGGCTTGTTCGGTGTAATGCTTGTGCTTGTCCGTGTCCCTTTTTGTTGGTTGTCACTTGTAAAGCTTGTAAAGGGCGTGCCAAAGGCAAAATGCCCTATTTGAGTGAGTTTTGACCATTGTAGGCTGGCAGCGTCGAGGAATACTTGTAATAAATTCGATCAGTAGTGGACCAAATCTATACCTTTGTTGTGCAAGCTGCTGAGCTTGTGATATCAATGGTTGGAATTTGCATTGGCTATAATGTGTTTGCTAAAGAGCGGCTTGCGGATCATGTGAAGCGCTTTCTGAAGGGATTGTAGGAGATTTCGGGTAGGCTGACCTTTGCGGTGATACGCATTGGTGCCGCACGGCTTAGGCAAAACCAGCTAAGTCCGTGACAGTACGGTAAAGGATTTTTATTTATGGTTACGAAAGCTGAAATGGGTTTGCTGAACGATTAGCCCACTATTGTTTGTGGACCATCTGAAATTGGATGGTCTATGTACCAGTTTATGCCCGGAATGGTAGGTCCTGGCCGGTATATGCTGCTTTAGGCGCGATTGCATTCCTTTCCAAGAACCTTCCTTGAATGATTGTTAGGTTTCTGGACTCAACCTCCCTTTTTACAAAGCAGCTTGCAGTTTGCACCACTATGTTTCCACTAGCCCTACAAATCATGCTGATTTTGATTCATTCATCAACGCGAGAATCATTTAGAGAGGATTAGCATAGGAATCAGATAGGCTAGTCAATTCTAAATATCTTTCTCATTCTTTTGTGCTTCTATGTCGGGATCCAAAGTCTTGCACACTCGAGATGCCATGTAGTGTTTCCATCTTGCTATATGTCTTTTTAAGCAGAATAAATATGACATAGGGTTACCATGTGAAAGTTGTAACAGGTTTGTTTTAGTTATTTTATTCAACTGTTGAAATAACATAAAAAGACTTGTTCCCATGCTCCACTGGCACATTAAATTCTGTCAAACATTCATATGTATCCTACTATACTTGCTTTTCTGGAAAATGCCTATCTTTATTTATGCATGATAAGATTTGTTCTCATGTTCTTCAAGCATATTAGAACAAGTTTCTTAAAATGATTGACACAAAAGATTTGTCAAAGGTATGCGGAACCCAGTGTGCGACCGGATGATAGCCGTTATGGGGATAATCCTAATAGGCTCCAGTGTCACACTCAATTTCAGGTTAGAGCTTGGTTTGTTATTTTCCTACAAATGTTGCTTAAGAATAAGAGTAATTTAACTTTTAAAGAAAGTTTATGTTATCAACTCCACAACTTGGTTCTTCTAACTTTTGTTCATTTGAGAACTTCAGGTTATCTTAAAACCTGATCCTGGAAATTCACAAGATCTCTTCCTTGGTAGCCTTTCAGCATTAGGTAAGATATTTTGCATTAGCTAAGCTGATCATTTTGCTCAAGATATTCCTGTTGTTCATTTCTGTATGAGCCTATGAGCCATGAGGTTTAAAATCATCACTGATCAATGACTAAGATTTTTCTTTCTTTGAATTGGTGCAAGAGAAATATGAATTGATTGGTAAAAGGCTTATGTAGGAAGTTTGTTTGACGTATACGTGTTGAGTTGATAAAGCGCCACTTGATTGATACTCCTTTTGGTTGGAATTGTGTATCTGCATCTTTTATAGTGTTTGGTTGCTTAGTACTTTTTATATGGAATTGTATGTTTGTGAACTAATAACTGTGATTATCATGTTTTATGTAGTTATTTAGTGGTTTTATATTGTTAGAGGAAGCCACTTCTTTAGTATCATGGCTAGCTAAATCAGATGCCAAACGAGTCTAAGTTCTTGCAAGGATGCAATAAAAAAGATGGTTTTGGTGGTTGTTGTTGAATCTCGGATTTTGATGATGAAACTAATTGATTGTGTTTATGATCTAATTGCGTTTTGAGTGACGCAGGACTACCTTTAATCAGGATTTTAGACAATTGAAGCAGGAAGAATTGACGTTGAGCCGGAGGAGAACATGTCAAAAGATTGGACGTTGAGCTGAAGGATTGGTCGACGTATCGGTAAAAGACTTCGGACGATGAGTTCAGACATCGGGCTAAGAAAAGCGGAATTGCGCCAAGGAGATCGGGGTTGCGAAGGACAACTGCCAATTGGGCAATAGGCCGCAAGAGAGAACAATGCGTCGAAGAATCGGAAGAAGTGTCGATGGACCAATGACATGCCGGGCAACAAATTCGATTAAAGCCTTGTAATAATTGCCTAGATCGAAGTAGGATTAAGGTGTAATTGAGTTGAAATTAGGCCAACTCAATTAGGGGTCAACTGGGCTCAAATCAGGGCTATGTTGGGCCAAGTGAAAGGCCTAAACAGTGCCCTGGAGTCATGTCAGGCGGTGGCAGTGGAACCGCCTAAAGGCTCAGCCTCCAAGGTTCAGTTTGGGCGGTGGTACCGCCCAATACACTGCCAGCCCTAGTGTGTCAGGCGATGGTACCGCCTAGCACCAACGATGGTACCGCCCAGCACCGGCGGTGGTATCGTCAGTACCCTGAAAATCGGGGTGATTCAAATTTTGGCTCTGAGTTTGAATCCCCTTGAGGTCTATAAATACCCCTCTCATCCCTCGTTATACTAGACACCAACTGAGAAAGAAAAGAGAAAACTCTACTGTAATAGTGTGAGAAATTTTTCCCCTCTAGTTTACGTTTTGGTTACGTCTAAGAGAGGGGTGAGTGGGGTTGTAATGGCTGTAAAGGTTAACTCCTAAACTTGTTAAAAGGAGAAGAGAGCTATAAGGGTGGTTGGTCTTCGCTCATTGAAGGAAGACCGATAGTGAAAGCCGGTGGCCTTGACGAAGGAGGAATCGGGAGTGGACGTAGGTCAGACGACCGAACCACTATAAATTGGTGTGTTTTCTTTTTCCTGCGTATTTTACTTTTACTGCTTATCTTCTTTACTTAACTGCAACTGCCCTACTTCTTCTCAACCCCCTTGCGAACGTATTCAAAGTTAAACGTCTTTGTCGAAATGTATTTTCGTTGAACAAAACATTTTCACCGAAACGGTTTTCCGAATTTGATGTTTTTTACCATTGCACTAATTCAAACCCTCCCCCCTCTTAGTGCTGATCTTGATCCTAGAATCATGACAGTGCCAGTGTGTGGTAGAACCCCAGAGGAATTCTATCGAGATTGATCTTTGAGGGGGATCAACCCTTGGAACGCTATAGGGGTTCCACCCTCCAAGTAGCCTGGTGGCTGCAATTGTAGATTGATCTTTCTTATTCCAAAGAGGTGGAGGCTACAAGCTTATATAGAGCTCCAAACCCTAACCCTAGGGGTTGCTTCCTAAGTGAACTACCCAATTTGCCCTCAACCTTAGCGGGCCGGCCCGATGTAACAAGGGGCGGCTAAGAAGCCCAGACCCAAATATAAACCCTAGCCTCTCTTCTTTATAGGATAGAGGTGGCTAGGTGGGGTTTATTACATTCTCATGAGGTTTTTATTAGGCATTTACATGGTTGAGTAGGACCTAACCACTGCTAGGGTCCTATCAAGCCCGCCCTCTTCAAATCGGCCTTGTCCTCAAGGTGGGGTTCCATGAACTCGAGGAGCCGGACTTGACTCCTCATATGATTCCCATGTGGCATCTTAGTGGTAAATTAGTCCATGTACTAGTACTTGATGAGAGGGCGTCGACGACGCATCACGACTCTGCGGTCGAGGATGGCTTGTGGTTGGGCTTGAATATTTCCATCATCGGTGGTGTTGGGCGGTTGGATGCAGGATGCCTCGTGTTCTCCCAACTTGGGCTTCAAGCATGACACGTGGAAGAGCGGGGTGAATTTTGGCATCTTTAGATAATTTAAGTGCATGCGCCCACGGCTCAATACGCTCTATGATCGATAAGGCCCATAAAAGCGTGGAGATAGCTTCATGGAGGCTCGTGTGTTGATGGATAGTTGCTTGTATGGTTGTAGCGAAGATAAACCGAGTCTCCTACTAAAAATTCTCTTTCACTTCTTCGTGTGTCGACTTCGCTTCATTCTAGCTTGAGCGGTAGAGATTATTCTTTAGCATTTGTAGGAGTTTGTCCTGTCAATTAAATCTTGGTCGACTGATCTACCTTAGTGAGCCAATTACATACATTGGAATCACAGAGCCGGCCGACCATATAATGCTTCATATGGGTACATTTTGTAGATGAATGATATGTAGTATTATACCACCATTCGGCCCAGAGAGCCATTTCGTCCCTCCTTTGGTCGATCACTAGCGAAGCACCGAAGGTATGTCTCTAAACATCTGTTCACCATACTTTGGCGTCGGTTTGTGGATGATATGCGAGTGCTCATCTTAAGTTTGGTGCCACAGGCGAAATAACTCGGTCCATAATTTACTAGTGAAGACCACATCACGATCACTTCACGATGGACCTTGGCATCCCATGTAGTTTAATAATATTTTCTATGAAAATCTGAGCAATACTAACAAGGTGTAGGGATTTACGCACGACACAAAAATGAGCATATTTAGTAAGTCGATCAACCATCACGAGGATTGTGCTTTTACCTTTGGAAGGTGGCAACCCTTCGATGAAGTCCATGGAGATGTCGATCCATCACCGAGTCCGGTATAGGTAGTGGTTGTAGTTTCCACTGGACTCGCCAACTGTTTCACCTTTTTCTTTGTTGACATACATCACATTGTGCTACGTATTCGAAATAATTTTTTCATCCCTTTCCAATAAAAGTTTTGCTTCACTCTTTTGTAGGTTCTTAGAAATCCGGAGTGCCTGCAAAGGTATGGAGTGCATTTCGTGCGAGAATGACTTTGATGCAAGGGAGTTTGGTATAAGCACAATCGACCTTTATAGCATAGATCCCTCGAATCCCAAGTATAGTGAGCTATTGCTTGGATCCTCCTCTAATTTTTGATGATGTTCTTTGGTTTGGATCCTTCTTCCATTCCTCCCCCTCTGGTTGGTCTTTGGAGATGCATAAGAAAGCCACCATTTATCTTGTGTAAAACTTTCTCCATTCGTTGGGTTGAAACGGTGGTTCACGTTGCTTCCACGCTTCCGCGTAGGGTGACCTGTTTACCTTTGCAATAGAATTTCATAATCAATTTGGAAAAGTTCAAAGAGACATCACCTAGTGTCGTCGGCCATTCTATGCCCAGACGACCTCATAATCATTAATTGGTAGGAGGAAGAAGCGGCAACAATTTCTTGGCCTGCGATAATAGTTTCACTGTGGGCATCTTTGGTCGCATTTTAGGATTTGGCCGTCGGCAACCTTTACGTCGAACTTGCTGCAACCTTCGATATAGGCGCCATCAGAGCAGCAACCTTACTATTTAGAAAATTATTAATCTTTGCTGTATCGATGAGAACGTGATTGGTTGTTGTTTGAGCGAGGCCTCAACTTTCATCGTTTGCGGTTTGAGTAGCCGGCTAGCGCATGTACCATAAAGTTGGTTGATTGTGGCTCTTCTTCCACATCTTCATCCTCATGTTCAAGACTCTCTTACGGCTGTTCACGATCTTTTCTTCCAGGTTCAATCACAAGAAGTCTCCCCTTTTTACAACGATGCTCGTGGCTCCACGGCTCGTCACAATGCCAACATAACCCCTTAGCGGATCGGTCTCGAAGCTCTTCTCTTGTCAACCTTTTTGGTGCGAGGAGCTCGGTGATAGTAGGTGAGTGAGGGCTTCAATATTTCTGGTCGGGGCGCGACCTAGTCCTCCGGGCTTCATGGTTCAATCGCTCCTCCTGAAGTCGTGCGAAAGAGATGGCTGCCATAAGCGTGTACGGTTGTCGCGCTTTAACTTCTCCCGGATCTCGGCTTCAAGCCCTCAATAAATGTCCCCAATAAGCTGTTTTTCAGACCAATCACGAGTTTGATTAGATAACCTTTCAAACCTGGTTTGATACTCTGGATGGTGGAGGTTTGTCGGATCTTTGCTAGTTGTCCGTCGATGTTCTCGTAATCGGTTGGTCAAAGCGGATCAGCAGTCCTTCTTTGAATTATCGCCATGAGAGGACTCCATGAGTATGTTCAAACTAATCAAACCATTGTATGGCATCTCCTTCAAGATGTATAGCTGCAATTTCTACCATAGATGCATCTGCGGTTTTATGGTACCGAAAATATCGCTCGCGCGAGATCCAACCAATCGGGTCTCCTTCTTCCCATCTAGGAAGTCCACCCTCATGCGTGGATAGTAGGGATCGATCATAGAGCCTCCCTTCTCTTGGGAGTCATCTCTTGATCGAGCTCTCTCCTTGATGAGATTTCTTTGGGCTCGGTGTTCTACCGAAACGAGTTCGGTAAAGAGAGCCGAATCTTATCCTCCATTCGCGTCTCGAAGGCTTGAATTTAGCATTTATCACCTCCTCGGATGCCATAGTATATGACTCCAGATCTGTAATATTAAGATCTCTCTTTTGTTGCGGGTTAAAGGCATGAATTGTTTGAGGAAGTGGTGGTTGAAAGGGTTTGTGGATCGGTGGATGTAGGTTACGGTTTAGGCTTGTTTTGTGGCTGTTTTGGGTGCTATTTGGGGCTGCGATTTGATGGAGTTTTGGGCTAAGATGGTAGTGGATAAAGGTTAGGGAAGAGGGTTTTAGATCTGTGGTAGATTGCAGCAAAGATTTGACAAAAATCAGTAGCAATTGCTGCCTATGTGCGCTGCCTCGTAAGAGCAGAATTGTCGTCGAAGAAATAGCGATTTCTCGACGAAATTTCCAGCGAAAACTCAGGGATTTGAGGAGGGGTTTTGATGGTAGAATCTTAGTTTAGATAGCAACAAGGATAACAAATTGGATCAAGAAATTTTGGCAGCAAAGCAGTAAAGAAATCGGTGCAAGTTGCGATAGCAGAATTCTCATCAAAAAATTTCAGCAGTATGTGACGAGAGATTGCAGCAACACACGAATTTGTTTTTGTGATGAATTCCACAATAGATCAATCATGGATGGGAGCCAAGATGATCTATGAGGTGCACAAAAAATTTCGTTCAAAAAGGATAACAATTAGATCGGTTAAAGGCAGCAACACGCGCGGCTGAAATTTTCTGCAGCAATCCTTCGTTCGCAAAGATGGTAACTTTTTCGGCGCAAAGAATTCGCAGCAAGGAATCGATAGAAAAACTTCTTTTGATATTTTAGATGAAAAATTGCAGCAGCAAAGGTATTGGTGGTAGAAAAATACCAGATCTCGATGCAATTGGAGGTGGCGATCAGTAGATTGATTTGATCTCGTCAAGAGATGATGGTGGAGAATGACGGCGTCAAGAGCAATTGTGGGAATTGCTTGGCTAATGGTGGGCGGCGGGGATGACAGCAAAAGCAGCAAGATCGCTGCTCGATGCAAATGGTAGAACCCGGAGGAATTCTATCGAGATTGATCTTTGAGGGGATCAACCCTTGGAGCGCTATAGGGTTCCACCCTCCAAGTAACTGGTGGCTGCAATTGTAGATTGATCTTTCTTATTCCAAAGAGGTGGAGGCTACAAGCTTATATAGAGCTCCAAACCCTAACCCTAGGGGTTGCTTCCTAAGTGAACTACCCAATTTGCCCTCAACCTTAGCGGGCCGGCCCGATAACAAGGGGCGGCTAAGAAGCCCAAAGACCCAAATATAAACCCTAGCCTCTCTTCTTTATAGGATAGAGGTGGCTAGGTGGGGTTTATTACATTCTCACAGGGTTTTTATTAGCTGTTACATGGTTGAGTAGGACCTAACCCTGCTAGGGTCCTATCAGTGTGCCACCATAAACCTTGAAGCGCTTGACAGGATAAAATTCAATATTCTGAAGATTTTAAAATTTTTGGTCTTCTGAGCCTTTAGTAGATCATAATAGCAAATCCATCACTTTTTTCACTTAGGAGGGATGCAAATGTTCCTACAAAAAATAGCTAGCAGTGGGACTCTTATGTTACATACCTTCATTGCACTTTACATTAGAACAAAATATGATTGACATCCGCTGTAAACAAACAAGAGATCAAGTTGCATCTAAATTGATATTACTTCACTAACATCTCAACAGATTGAATACTTTCAAGTTTCATCGAGGGGTCAACCACTTTAAGATTTTGACTTGAGTGGATAGATGACATTTTTTGAACTAAACCTAAGCCTTGTTGCAGCAAATATAGACAAGAATATTTAGAGGTTCTGTAATACAAAAGAAAGATAAAGAAATGATGCATGGGCATATCATTTACTGTTCATTTTTGGCCATAGACTACCTGAGAGAGACTACTTACTAGTTACTAGACCATTTCTCTACTTTGCCAAAAGATGCAAAGTGCTTTTTTTTTTTCTTGTAAATGGTTCAAATTCTTTTATCGATATGACTGATCTATATAAAATCAATAAATTATCAACTCTTATTTTGAAAACCATTTTGTTACTAACATAGTGGTAGAGAGTACCATGTTTTGCCTGGACCTTAAACAAGACAAATTGAGTGCAATGTGGCAGTTTGAGAGAATATTATCACAAATTAGAAATCCAAACTAGAGATAAGTTATCCGATCAAAGTTTTGTAGCTTATTTTTGCATCTCAAGGAGGAACTCATTAGCAATTGAATTAATTGATAATGGATGGGATTGACATTGGTTGTTGATAATGGTATTTTCAGTAAGCAATTACTTTTAGAGTAAGCAACATATTTGAGCATAAGTTCCACTGTTGACCTACAATATCTATTTCATGAAAAGGATGAAACCAAGATTATAAAGTAGCTCAGAGGGGTAGAAAGTAAAAGAAATTAAAATATGGAACAGGAATGCGAGAGTGGAGGGAAGGAAGGGAAGGGTTTAAGATTAGAATGAGGAATCTCACAGAAAACATGAAATATTTTGTTTCTTGTTACACCATGACCACCAAGATACCATCCACTTCATGATGGAAAACTGATATGTAGCACGCCTTAGTTATTCAACATGACAGTAATGATTTCAGATATTCTGTATTAATAGCAGCAGTTTTTGATGGCTGACTTATTTGTTAAATAAGTTATGTGCCATTTTATATTGATGGCAGGAAAGGAACCTCATTAACAAAACATACCTCACATTTTAAAGGAACAGATAGCTGCTATTTCTTTTCTGTTCTTTTCTTGTTTGTACAAGTTATTTTTTTTACTTTTAGTTTAAAAGTATGCTTTCTCTTCATTTTAGGAATCAACGTGAATGAACATGATATTCGTTTTGTGGAGGACAATTGGGAAAGCCCGGTAAAGCCTTAAACCTCAATTGGTGAACGTTTCTAATTTTAGTTTCTTTCTTGTGGTGTATTTTATATAGTAGCCTTAAGCAATGAATATTTGATTGGGCTTCAAAGATTGTGTTGAAAATCTTCCTGGGAGCTTTTTATCAGTAGCTTTACTGGTATTCTCTTTGTTTTTTTATTGAATATCTCACAGGTTCTTGGAGCATGGGGATTAGGCTGGGAAATATGGATGGATGGTATGGAAATTACTCAGTTCACATACTTTCAGCAGGTATTTTTGGTCTCTGTATACAGTAAGTTATATGTTCACAAATCTTTTTGGTATCATCATCACAACTTGTTCTCTTTAAATTTGGCCATGTGCTTTTAGGATTTAGGAAATCTCAAACCCATTCAATGTTAGTTCTTACTCGTGTGTTTTTTTTGGTATAATATGGTCATAGTAGCTCCTGCTGAGGGTGAGACTTGGTACCATTGATACCAACTGAACTGGTTTGCATTGATCGGAATTTACTGGTTGGACCAGAAAATGACCGTTCATGCTGTCCTGTCCGAAAAAGGGTTATTGGTAACCCTACTGATATGGGAAGTATGCAGAATCTGATTTAACACCTACCAAATTGACTTACGACCTGGTCTTAATGATTAAAATTGGGGCATCAAGTGATAAGCCTATCCCTCCCCCCTCTCTCTTTCTTTCTCCTGATATGTCTCCCTCCCCTCCTCGCCATCTCGTGATTGTCCCTCCACCACCTTGCCACCTTACCACTGCTGTCCCATTGCTTCATCGGGTTGCCACTTCCTCCATGCCATTATCTGTAGGGTTAAAGCTGGAGCTTGGATGTATTGACTTTTCCCATACCTTGCATTGCTGGGAGCCTCATGTATTTGTTCACCCTTTTATGTTTGTAGTGGCTTCCATCATTTGTGTTATTGTCATTTATCACTGTCTAAATATATTTTTTATATATGGAAGTGTCCATATCATCGATTTTTTTATGAACTTCAACCTGCAATTCTTTCTCTTTCATTTGTAATATTAAGTTTTGGACCTTCAAATAACTCTGTAGCTCTCAAGCGTTCAAGAGATGCAGCATGCTGATGACAATTGATATTAATAAAATTATCTTTCAGGCTGGAAGCCTTCCACTTTTGCCCATTTCTGTGGAAATAACTTATGGTCTTGAAAGAATCCTTATGTTACTTCAGGTAAAGATTAGTGGATCATGAAAATATTACATCATTTTTTTTTCTCTTATAAAGCACTTTTGAAATAAACATGTTTGACAGGGGGTCAATCATTTCAAGAAGATCCAGTATTCAGATGGAATTACATATGGAGAACTATTTTTGGAAAATGAGTATATTACTTATATCTAATTACTTCTCCAACATTTGTTTCTTATCTTGCTTATATGATATTTTCTCAATAGTCCTACAGAAGATTATATTTCGAAATATTGTCAGTTTTTTGATAGGATACAAAGCTTCCAATTGAGAACTATTTGTTATTCTTAAAGGATTCGTTAGATCTAATTGTTGTAGCTTTTGAGATTTACATCCACATGAACTGAAACAAGATATACAACTTAAATATTGCTCTTGCAAGACATAACACTATGAGTGAGAGCACTAGTGAAACATGAGCTGACTCTTGGACAAAGGACAGTAGATGTTTAATTTTTGCAACAATGGTTTCCTTGGAGTCTCCTTAGTCACCACTACTCACTCCAAAAGAAACTACCAGATACCTGTACTTTACAATGCCCAATCAATGGGTCCATATTTGATATAATAAAATAACAAAATCTTAAGCAAGTATTTTTCAGGGCTTGAGCACATTTAGATGCATTTGATGTCCCTTTGAGGTACATTCAGAAAATTACGGAACTTTTGTTTGGAACACTTAAGTTAAATCAATTTCACAAATGTCTTTCAAACTGGAAGGATATAGAATGAAGAGGTTGAACTCATACTTGAAGGGAGCATGAGACCAATCGATTAGTAATAATGTGGAGAAATACTGACTCGTGAATTACACATGTTGGCTGCACTAACCTGTACTAACATGACTGGAGAAATCAATTGACGAAAGCAATCCAGTTACACGAATGGCATGCTCAAAGTTGCAAGGAGTGATCATAGTATTTTGGTGATCAAAGTACAACATAGCTTGTACATGTATGGAAGCATATGAAGCTTCACACAAAATTCAATTAACATATTCACATATATATATAATTATATATAAATAAAAAAAATGTACAATCGAATCTAAATTATTAATAGATATTTAAAGTCCAGACCTAAAATTTACTGGATTATGTTATATTATAATAATTTCAGATCTAGTGATAGTTGTAGCTAAATGTATGTTTATACCGTCCCTTGATGCATTTATGCATCTGGGTGTATTTCAAGAAGCTGAGGTTTTAATCCTTATAGTTCGCCTGCTGCTTGTGTGTTGTGTGCTTCTCGCCCTTGTGGCTGTAATTCCACCTCCCCCAAGGTTGGGGTCAGCTTGTGCCCAGGTGGCACTGGTAGAAAAGTAAATGTTTATTTGTGTTGCAAAATTTGCTATAGCAATTGATGAACTGATATAAAAACATTAGTTTTGTAACATATTCCAAACATATAATGTTCACTGGATAAGAATTTTGTTTCAGAGATTACAAACTACTTAATGTATGTGATCCTGAATTCTATATCATTCTGCAAGGTAACAAAGCAAAGAATGACATTATAATGTCTCATCGGATATATTGTCTTAATAAGATACCAGTTGTTTCTTGCATGATCATGTTTTAGAGTTGATATATGTGTTTTTAGTATGATACAGTTTTTTGTTGTCACAATCATGCTTTAGAAGAACAGATTGTATTTTAAATTTCAACTGATGAGGATTACTTGAAAGAAAATGTCAAAGTTTATTCAGTCTTTGTTTTATAGTTAGTAACGTTCTGGTGGTGATTATTTATTACTCTCCTCTGTATTTGTGTGGAAGTTGACTATTGAAATGTTCTATAGCCAAGTCTGTATTCTTGTAATCAACCTTTAATTCATGTTCAATGTTGATGAATTAGTTACAAAGATGACTTTATAATGTTTATCTTCCCTTTTATGGGCTAGTGGATGACAAAATAATTGCTTGATCAATTCATAATATACTGTTGTGATGTCAACTGAATTGTACATGACATGCACCATCATGATAATAGTGTTAGGTTTTCTAATTTAGGAAGGAAATGAGTGCATATTATTTGGAGCATGCCAATATTGATCATATTCAACAGTGCTTTGAGAATTTTGAGGAAGAAGCTCAATCCTTGCTGGCCCTTGAACTTCCAATTCCAGCGTATGTCTAAGAATTTTATTTCAATTTTTATTGTAATCTTGTACATTAACTGTTCAAGTTTTGTTAAATATAACTTTTGGCTGACAATCTCGTAGGTATGATCAGCTTTTGAAGGCTTCTCATGCTTTTAATATTTTAGATTCTAGAGGTTTTGTTGGTGTAACCGAACGTGCTAGATATTTTGGTCGCATGCGTAGGTGAGACTATTTACTCTTGTATAGAACTGATGTATGTTTAAAGTTATGTATACTAGAGATTGAGAAATAAAATCACCATTGATGGAGTTAGTGATCCTTTCATGTGCGTTATGATGTGCATTTTATCAATGCTTGGGTTGCCTCTGTAACTAAAGCTCTACAACTAGATCTTTGGTAGAAAGAAAATTCTTTAACAATGGATAAAGTTACAAGTTTGTGCTTATCTTGTTATGCTTCTGGTGATAGCAACTATCCTGAAAATAGAATAACCTGCATTTGTTGTTGTCAAAATGATATTCTTATCACCACATCCCTGATTATAAAATTAAACTTTTGGCTGTCTAAATAAATTTTTCTTTGGTGCATGGAAAAAGAGAGCTTAGTTTTATCCATGATCAACTATAGCATCAGAAAAGTAGCTTATAGTTTGAAGAAATTCTAAGACTTAATTATACATTCTAATGTAACTAATGGGTTCAGCAACTGTAGGTATGTAGAGTGTTATATTTTTGGGAATTAAATGACTGAACTACAAGGTTGCATTTGGGAAAAAGAGATATTCTTGTTGCTGAGGATGATAGACTAGAAAAAAGATTGTAAATTCCTAATGGAACAGAACAAACTATCTCGACCAAAGGGCATCTTCATTTCTATGGAAAATGGTGGGTTATAAATACAGGTATAAGGTAGCCAAAAATTTTGGAGGAATTGGTGGTGAATTTTAGGCTATCAATTGTGCCAGATTTGATGTATATTCTACTATGATATTTTCAATCTCTTCCTGTTTTCTTCTGGCTAACTTTTTTCTGTTTTCTGTTCCTTACCTATTATATAATCGCATTTCAGTCGAAGGAACCCATGGTTTAATAATTTGGATTGTAAACTACGATTCCAAAGACATGAAGAAAGCTTTCTTTAACTTTCTCAATAAATTGGTCAATTTCAGTATTTAATTAAACATTCATGATCAACAAAATTAGCAGAGAGAAACTAATGAGAGAATATTTAAAACATATTCTGCTTCATGAAAATATGAAGTGTCACATCATACATACCTACAGAGAGAGAGAGAGAGAGAGAGAGAGAGAGAGAGAGAGAGAGAGAGAGAGAGTCAAGTTGTGGCATATGAAGATTTACCTTTTTAGGATGTCCGGAGTAAATTTGGCTGAACACTTCCAAAGATCCTGTTAAAGTACCTCCTTCCTCGACATTTTTTATGTTCCTATTTTACAACAATCAATGAGGTGGTTTCATTGAAAAGATGAATCAGAATGAAGCACTCAATTTAATAGATGACCTGATATATACTTGAAGATTGTTGTGTCCTTTTTATGCTTGTGGAAATAGAGGGTTGTACTTTTGGTGATATGGTTTCTTTTGCATGATTCGACAATAAAGGATTAAATAGTACTATTGACTTTTGTGCTTATTATCTTAAATTCTGCAGTCTTGCTCGGCAATGTGCTCAACTTTGGGTGAAGACACGAGAAACTCTTGGGCATCCATTAGGAATTTCTTTGGAAGGAAACCATCTTATGTTCCAAAAGTTTTCAAATTCAGGATCGAAGAAGGTTCATTTATTTTGAATATTTATTGTTTATTTTTTATTCTATTTTATTCTTTGGTTCTAGGTTATCGCTAAAGCATTATTGATTTTATGAAGATGGGCCATGTGTCATGACTTGAAAACTTCTCAGCCATCTATCACTGCCATGATCTAATATATCTGAGGGCAGATATGACATGATATAGTGATGCTTGCATGCCATATTTTAAAAAAATGAACACTCTATAGCAAGGTTCGCAGTGCTGACCTGTATTGCTCAGTACAAGCGGTATGTACCGGTCCGATAGGGTACCAGTATGTGGACCATCCTCTACCAAACGGAATCATTACATGATCTTATATCGGGGAAGATGGGATCTATATCAAGCAGTAACGGTTGAAATCTGACTGTTACTGACCTATACCGATCGATAATGGTTAGATTTCGACTATTACTGATCGAGGGTTGAGATTGCCCTATTTTAAGCGGTCAAATTAACCGTTTCAACCATAGGAAAGGGTTTCTAAGCTCTTTCCTCTCCTCTTTTTCAACTTATTTCACTCTCTCAAACTTTCTCACTCACATCTTTCTCTTATTCTCATATTTTTATTCTCTTAAACTCAACAAAACTATGATTTGTGGATTGGATCAAATGTGGGAGGAATAAGAGGAAGAATACTTTTATCAAGAGACCCAACTGTCATAGTCATTCGCTCAACATACAAAGGCAAAGGTAAAGGGAAAGGGAAAGGGAAAAACAATAGCATTAGCTGCATTGTTGGAAAGAATCGAGTTGGGTTACGTGACACCTTCGTATTCGCATTTAACAACCCGTTCGGTCTAGAGACATAGTAGCGACGTGGACAGCAATGTCTCGACCGGTGATGGTGGCGATGCCAAGGAGTCAATGGTCCTGTGTCCACAATTTGAGGGTGATGCATGGATTGAGGAGTAGTGTTTTACACATACCCCCCAAGATTCAGATTATGGAGCTTGACGAGGTACTGATTGAGTTTATACATTGGAAGGGGAAGGTAGTGGATGATTTTGTGCAGATGCGATAAAGCCTACACGACGTAGACATAGAGCGAAGCTCATCGTATTTATAGTTGTCATATTATGAAGAATCTTACGGCCAACAGCAGTACAATGATATTTGGTCATACTTCCTTGAGTAATAGTATGATGATTAATCTTACGATATGGAGCAGCAGATCGGTAGCGAAAGTAGAAGTTCTGACATTCACCATGCTTTGCACTAATACATGCCACATTTAATTCTTGCCTAAGGAGCCACCTTGGACACATGTGGTTCACGACGATCAGACTACGACCATCATCACATTGATACACCAATGATGTACGATGTATCAGTCAAGGATTGAAATTTCATACCGTACTAGAGTTTCGAGCATTACTCTGACACAAACTTAGCTGGAATTGCTTAAGTCGTGAGGCACTCTTGCGATAAAGTCACGGATTTAGCTGGAGTTGCCTAAGCCATGAAGCACCATTGCGCAAACTTCTTAGGTTTAGCTGAGATTGGCTAAGTAATGAGGCGCCCTTACGACATATGCGTCCGCAAAAGGTCAGCCCAGTTGCAACCTTGTACAAGTCTCGAAGGACTTGTAAAACTGAAAGTTGATTAGTTTGAAAACGAGCAACGGACAAATCTCGATATCTTGCGAAGAGGAAAGCTTTACAAGCAATTCAGCGAGCACCTTGAGTGCATGAGAGAAAAGAGAGGAAGGAGCAAAACTAGGACTTTAGAAGGGTGAATAAACAGTTGCAAGTCCGTAAACAACTGCTCCCCGAGTGTCGAGCGCGAAGGCAAGTTCCTATCAAGGTGACGTGCGAACTCGTGAAGAGTGTTCAACGCTCGACACTATCCCGAAGCCCCATCCCCCTTGGTGCCACCCGTGGGGTTCTAGGGTGCTGAGATGGTTGACGTTTCGCGTGTAGCTGTAGTCTACAGAAAACAGGCTGTGACACACAAAAACAGAGCCATTTTGGGGTAGTTTTGCTCGGTGCGACGAGCGATCGTACTGCAGCATTGCGAACTATCGTTGCTTACATTTTTACAAGTAAAACACACCAAAACCAAGACAAAATATGCTGCCAAGCTTTTGTACAAGCATGCAAAAGCGACGAACGACTCATTGAACGAAGTTGTCGCGGGTGTGTGATGACCGTTCGTGACAGCTTGATATGGTACGGTATCGTGTACCGAGTGGTACGTTAGGGTGTACCGAGTCGTACTCCTAGTTTAGGCATAAAATCCTCCAAAAATATCTAAAAATAAAAAAGTTAGGATAGGATTTTTAAGTTAGAAATAAATATAGTAATAGTATAAGTTTAGCAAAATCAATATAAATTAGGTAAGAATAGTATTATATATCTTTTTTGGACTATACCTCTTGATTAAAAAGTTGTTCCTCTTATTCTTCCAAAATTAGCCTCGATTCAATTCACAAATTGTTGCTTTGTAAAGTTTAGGATAAGTGCAAATGTGAGAAAAAATGAGTTTGAAGAAATTTAGGAGAGTGCGAGAATGAAACAGAGTGAAATGGGAGAGAAGATGAGTTTAAAAACCTTTGAGAAAGGGCTCCAACGGTCATTTTGATTGTTGGAGCACTGTTATAGATTGGTAATGGTCGATTTCGACCATTACCGAAGCGTAGGTCGGCGATAACATTAAAATCGATCATTATCGAAGTTGTCTTAGGGGTGGTAACGGTTGAAATTTCAATTGTTACCATTCGATATACCATCGTATCGTCAGATAAGGGGTGATATTGAGTGTTCTGCCAGGTATCGAGTTGTTCGCGTATTGGTATGCTGTTGGACCAGTATGTACCGCTCGTACCGGGCGGTATTATTCAAAATTAAAAACCTTGGTATCAATATACTATACCGTGGGATCAATTTCAGGATTGAATCTGACAAACATATTAAATTAATATACAGATGCATATGATCGAGGACCCCGATCCACCACCCATGGAGTTTTGTTGTTCTTTTTGGTGATAGAACCAGGTTTTTCCATCGATTGATTACTTGATTCATTTGAATCTTAAAGTTTAAGTTGTTTAAAAAATAATCTAACAATTCAAATCATTTCTTTGTAAATAATTCAATATTAATGGAAGGATGATCCGAAACGTATCACAAAGCTATTTCTCAAAGCTAAAAAAAAATATATGTCATTATTATTTTCTATTTTAGATTTTTTTACTAAAATTATACTAAATTTATATTTATTTCCAACTTAATAACCCTAATCTAATTTTTTTAATTTTCAAGTATTTTTTGAGCTATTTTTGATGATTTCAGGCATATTGTCTGTGCACCCTAATGTACTGACAAACGATACGTCGGTATGCCTCAATCCGTACCGTACTGATGACTTGTCGATACACCAGTATGGACCGATAAGACGGACGTTGCTTTATGGTATGGATATGGAAATAAAATTATTTTAAATATTGAATGTTAAACAATGAGAAGGATGAATTTTTAAGTGCTACAATATATAGTTGCAAATTGTTATGAATAAAGAGTAACTTACCGACATCTTTAATCTATTTGTCACATAATTTTTCAAGTATATAGAGAAGATAATAACTTGTGAATTGGTTCAATGTTCTGTCTCGATCGGTACATACCAAGGTTCTGAATTCTGTACTGTATCGGTGTATCGATCAGCTATCGGTATGATACGTACTGAGCTATATCGAGCATACCGACACACGGTATACTAAGGTGTATTGATGTACCGCTCGTACTAGTCCTCTATCGGACCAGTACATATCGCTCGTATTGAGCGGCACGGTACGGTATTGCAAACCATGGTACATACCACATGGTACATACCAATTTGATACCCTCGTTGGGTTGGTGGCATGGACCACGATACCTGGCTCCCCACACTGTAAATACTCAAATCTTAGAAATATTAATTTCTTGGGATCTAGTTAATTCTACTTTGAAAACCTCTGGGTCCATCCAATCTACCTTGTACTCTTTGTATCGGGGATCTGCGAAGGGGAACATGGGGAAAAATGTAAACAAAAAAAGGAAGAAGATGAAGAGAATGGAAAATAATCCTTGTTTACTTGATTTTGAGTCATTTCTACATTCTTTTTTTTTATTCTCTTTTTTACCTAACCTTTTCTGTCATGTTGTTATATAGACTTAATAGTTTCTGTTGTTTAAATTGAACTCCTGCACTAAGTATTCAATTTACATTCCATCTTTGATAATGATTTTCTCTTTTCCCTTGTTTTTTTATCTAGCGTTTCTATACTAGCAGGTGATGGAGCAGCCTGGAGCATTTGTTCTTGAAATTGGCACTGAAGAGATGCCCCCACATGATGTAATTGAAGCGAGTAATCAAGTACTGCTCCTTCCTTTTAAACAGAGTAGCCTTTAGTTGAGTAATACTTTTCTCATAGTTCAACTAGTGAACATGATGCATCTTGATGCAGTGAGTGTTGACTGCAGTGTTAAGTTTTGTTTCAGATGATGGTATGATTATGTTGGTGGATACTTATGGCTTCATCCTAATTTGCTTCATGTGCTAGTTGCTGGATATGCAGTTGACTTTTTCAAAATAAGAAAAAAAGATTCTCTAATTGTGTAACTTTTTCACACTTGTTGCAGCTCAAGAATCTAACTATAGAGTTGCTGGCAAAACGAAGACTGAGTCATGGTAAAGTTTCAGCATATGGTACACCACGACGACTAGTGGTAACAACTCTCATCTGTAGTGTCCTAAAATTTGGTGAATCATGAGTAGTCGAATTTATTTTTGATACTTATAATTTGAAGTGCAATTGAATTTTCTAATGCCTATAAATATGATAAATTCTGTTTCCAACATTGCTCCTGTTTGATGTCCTAATATACTAGCCTATGTGAGTATAGTTTCTTGTATTTGAGCCTTGTATCTCTGTGAACTTGTTCTAACTGAATCTATGGGTCTGTTCATTATCGAATGATCAAACATAAAAACAGCTATTAACAAATAGTCCATCTTCAGTCGACACTTGTACCAAGCCTTTTGGTCCAACATTCCCTGTTCTCTTATGGATGAATGCATCAGGTAATATCAAAAGTGTCGCAAAAAAAAAGAAAAAAAGAAAAACAAAAGTGTTGCTTGTAGTTCAAGAGGATAAGCCTTGGTATCATGAGAAGGTTGCTCATTTTCACTTCGATGATCAAGTTCCAGTTATTGAAATTGTCTTTTTGCTTGTAGGGTAAGGCATATATATTGATTCTCTCTAGACCCATTATTTGCTAGACCCGACCGCATATATGCTAGAGCCTCTTGTATATTTTCAATGCTTCTAGTTTCAAATTGATGTAGTACCCTAATATAACTTTTTAAATTTTAAAAAAATTTTGGAGCTATTTTTTTGCCTTTTTTTATGTTGTCAGTATGCCTCACTGTACCAGCACATGGTACATTGGCACGGAGCGGCATGTACTGTACTGTTGGCCGGTCGGCACACCGGTTCGAACCGGTAAGGCGAACCTTAATAACCACTTGCTTGTCGCATGTCTTTGTCCTCCATGATCTGGTGCTCAAGTGAGCCATGGATGTTGACGGTTATGTAATGACCCTGTTGCTCTTGTGCTAATTGTTGATGGATGGGATACTGGAAGCCTGCCTATCAAACATTTCTTTTTCTTCTAAGCATCCATTTTGGCCACCAGCTCAACTTTGAACGCAAAGGAATCTCTTTTGTAGCCACAATAGAAATTTGCTTCAACAGCAAAATTGCTCCCTTTTTCACAGAACAACAGCAGTAAACCCTTTGCTTTCTTGCTTTTCATCCATTTCAATCCCTGGATTGTTTTGGTGTTATCATCTTTGTTGCTAGACCAAAATAATACATGCCTTTTTGTTAGAATACAACAATAGAATGTAAAATTTCACTTTCCACTCCTGCTCTTCCTGGGCATCGTACTTTGGTCCTTTTAAATAAGAACCCTTGGCATGTGACCACCTACTGTTTGCACATTTTGTAAACTATGGCCCAAGACTTAATGTCATTTGACTAATTCTAATTTATCTATCTGAATAAAAGGGCATTTGTGCAATATACATGATGCCAATTGCATCTAAATATTTAGATAGGGAAGTACATCTGCAAGGTGCTAATTCATGCACACATGGATTGCTGTGGACCCACTAAATCTGTATTTTCTGCCTCTACATCACAAGTCACATCTACATGGATAACAAAGACATAATGTGGATATCTTCATCTACATCGTGTTGCACTAGCTTTAACACATAAAGTGACCCAGGACAATATCAGTTGAGTCCTAGGTAAGTTGTAGATAGGTCTAATTTAATCTGGTCTAACTTGAGTTTTTCTGGGATACTCAGTTATCTTTAATGATAATTTGAGAAATTTAGGTTGATTAGAATTCAACATGTTGACTAAGATGTATTAATTTACTGTACTTTTTATCAAGTCAGTTGAGTTAGTTTTGTGAAGTTTCGTGTCGAGTTATGTTTAAGTCCTGCTGGTTTCCAAGTTCACTTGCTATAGTTCAAGTTTGGTTCTATTTGTTGGGAAAATATGCAAGTCAAAAATGTCATTAACAGTTGATAACATTCTTTGTCTTCACGTTTGGTTGATGAGGTTTGGGGTTTAATGCATGGTGTACTGTTTGGGTGAAAGCAGTAGCTGATAGCTGCTTTTTTAGTTGCTGTGGCATGATACTGAAGAGAGTTCTGGACTCATTCCTCCTCACCAAGAAAGGTGGTAGTTTCTGTAGTGGTGACTCTCCAAGAATGCATCTGAAGTCAATACTAGGATTTTCCCTGATTAATTAGTTATTTAAGAACTGAGAAAGTCAAATAAAGTTGAATATTATGCTTTGTGGATCATATCAACCTAGACACTGAAAGCAATGAGAATAAGCTTTTATCTGGGCCTTAAATTTTGATGTTATAAAACTGTGCTATTATTTTCTTAGCTTATCAATTGGTTTTTCTTTAACCTAATAACTTGGAGTAGCAATGATCTGCCAGACATGTTGTGCTAATAAATGAAAGTTTCAATATTTCAAGAAGCATCTGTGCTCTCCCTGTTCTCTCTGCTAGACCTTTACCCTACTTAAGTAGTTATTCTTAACCTGGTGAAGTTTGGATTGAGTAAACATATGGATTTGATGCTTATGATTTGAAGATTAAACCAAAAGGTTCTATAATCTTGAATTCTTAATGGTGTTCTACATGTGAAACCGGGATGATATACTAACAACAGAAAGGCATTTTTTGTTTTTTATCTTGGTAATGTATTTTACGATCCTAAAAATGGTTTTATTAACTGCTTGACTTAATTTGTTGTTACTATCTCTGATGGCTCATTTAATTAGCAACAAAATGAGACTTGCTCATGTATGAACAAATGGAAGTTTCAAGATCCCCATTGTATGTTCCTACTTGCAACTGTTTGCAAACCTTTTCCAGATATGTTTTACAAATCCTGATAGTTCAAAATAGTGATCCTATAATTATGTTGGATCTTATATATATGGTTGTACAAATAGTGATCAATAGATGGGACCATATGTTTTTGAAAGCTATTTTAATCTCAGCTCTGAACTTAAATCCTGAAAACGGTGCGATCAATCATGTATATTAGTTAGTTATTACTTATTACTTTAAATTCTGATAGCCTATTTAGGTACCAAAGCCATCAAGAAGATGACATTTTGATGGTTCAATTTGCAATTTTGCAGTACACTGGAAGTATTTATCATAATTATTCTCATGGACCATTGTTACTGATCGAGTGCCATCATTTATAACTAATAAACTTTTGGGCCAATTCGCAGATTTTTGTTGAGAGCCTCAGTCATAAGCAAGCAGAAAATGAGGTTGAAGTTCGAGGTCCTCCTGCAGCAAAGGCATTTGATTCTGATGGAACTCCTACTAAGGTTCATTGGTTGCTTCAGTTCCTAATGAAACTTCTAATGTAGTATGCTTCTGTATATGAAGGATATCGTCTCTACCAACAGACTTCATATCACGTATTGCCTTTAGTTTGACATAAAGTTGTCTTTTTTTCTTAACTTTTATGGTGGCAAGAAGAAGGTTATTCTCTCTCTCGTTTTCATTTCATTATTGATCCTAAATGCATGGCATATGTACTTTCAACTACTTATCATCTGATATAATGATCACTTTATTTGCTGTTTTTCTATGGTGTCTAACATCATGTTGCACCCATACATATGTAAAAGGTGATGGATATCTGAACTTCAAAATATCAAAGTATCAGCTGTTTTAAGTATTAGAGGTTGTATGCTGTGTACTTGTTACATTGGCATAATTGAACTGTCAGATTTTTGTGAGAAGTAATTAAAAATAACATAATAATCCAATTCTTCATAGAATAGTTTTGAATGTTAAAGCTAAAGCTAAAGCTTGCCTTGGTTTTTGTTATTCAACGCTCTTTAGCTAAAAGCTTATCCATGTTCTTATTTGTTGGTATAAAACATCAATATATGCTGTCAGGCTGCTGAGGGATTCTGCCGTAAGAACTGTGTAGCTATCGGCTGTCTATACAAGAAATTTGAAGGTTAGTACTATTCTTCTCTGTGTAGTGCATTCACCTTTGGTGCTTCATAATCTAAATTTTCCATCAAAGACACTTTTATCTAGAAGCCATCCTAGTTCCAAAGATAATGATCTTCTCCCCAAAGTATAACAACAATTTTCAGCCGTAGCAAAATAATGTTTTCCACCAGAAACATTGACATTCCTATTGTGTAAGTGATATTGCGGATTGTGCTTTGCTTGCATTATGCTTCGAATGAAAAATGGTGCTTTTACTTTTTACTCCATTTGTTTTTATCTTAACTGGGTGCTGTCAGTCATACAACCAAGTGGTGCTACTTCTGACCCATTTCCCTTTGTTGATAACTGTGTGCTTTTGACTGTCTGGGAAGAGAAATTATAATATTTATGTATGTCTGCAGGTCATGAAAATTGTCTTCTTGACGTTCCTTGAATGCTTTGTGATGCTGAATGTGCTTGTCCATATATAGAAATCATCTGCAAACTGAGACATACTCCTGTTCTGATTCTTCATGTTATGTAATATGTAGGGCCGAATCTACTATGCAATATGTTTGTGTGATGTTGGCTTTTAGTATGGTTATGGAATAAATGATCTATATTTGATGTTAGCTGATGTCTTGTTCGGCCAAATTGAGTCTACAGTTGAGTTATGGCAAGTCTAGGTTTGTTATATTTATTGGATTACTTCTAGAGAGTTCTTAAGAAATTAGGATTTTTCTGAGGTTAGAGGATCTCTTTACATGGAATTATATGGTTTTCCAAAAATAAAAAGGAAATGTTTCTATCCCCATTTTTCCATGTCTAAAAGTCCAATTTGAAGTTTAGAAAGATTTATTAGGTCTACAAATAGAGCCATAGTGCTCGTTGTAACTAGTCCTTTTTTGATCTGAAATTTGAGATTAAGTGGTGGTTTTGGTGTTTTTGAACTCTCTTTCGACATTCGAGTTCTTTGCAAGGTAAATAGTCTATTTGCTACTACTTTTTTACTATAACCCTTGGCTTCCAATGTGTTCTACCATCATGGCTAATCTAAAACTGGTTTTGTTATAATTCTCCCTCTTTGTAGGACATACTTCTTTGGAGAAGTAGTGCCTTTGGCATAATAAGATAGGGAGAAGAGCTACTTGAAGTAGTCTATCACTGTTCTGTTACTAATATGATGATACAAGTCTCAAGGTTCGCTGTACCGACCTATAATGGTATGTATCGGTCCAACAAGGGACTGGTACGCGGATCATCCTCTACCAGGTGGTACCATAACCCGACCCTGTATCGAGCGATATGAGTCTGTACCGGTTAGTAGCAGTTGAAATCTGATCATTATGCACTTGTACCAATTGGTAACGGTCAAATTTTGCCCGTTGTCGATCAAGGGATAAGATCACCCTATTTCAAACGGTTAAATTGACCGTTTGAACCATAAGAAAGGGTTTTTCCCCCCTCTTTCAACTCATGTCACTCTCTCAATCTCTTTAACTCTCTAAAACTCATTCTCACATTTTCACTCTCCTAAACTCAACAAAACTACGAATTGTGGATTGAATCAAATTTTAGAGGATTAATAGGAAGATCCCCTTCGATCAAAATGTGGCAGGAGGAGCCAGATAACATCGAGTCAGACTGCACGAAGAACTAGAGACACCCAATCATCACATTCGTCCGCCCAGTGTGCAAAGGCAAAGGGGAAGGCTGTAGTATCAGTCGTACCGTTGGAAAGAATCGAGTCGGGCAACAAATCACCTTTTTAATTACATTCAACAACCCGCTCAGTCCAAAGACATGACAACGTCGTGGACAATAGTACCTCAACCGATGATGACGGCGATGTCGGGGAGTCTGTGGTCCTGTCTACACAATTTGAAGGTGGTGCATGGGCCAAGGAGTTGTATTTTACACATGCCATGGTGTTGGTCCATTTCAGTCTAGTTCACTATTAGTTAAATCAGTTTGTTAATATTTTTTGTCTATCCTTTCTTAGTTTCCTGCTGGCTTCATACTTTGTTCACTATTGCCTATAGTTAAGGGAAACTAATTACGAAATCGTATGCCCATGGTTAATATATGGTGAAGTGGAAGGCTTAGATAGGGTGGAAATTACAACAATCGGGTTTTATTTATGAAATTAACCTTTATGTCCAAATTGGGTGATGTACTTATTTCACAATTTTCTAAGTTCTATATAGCTTTGTTAGTTCAGTTAGGAATCTTCATTTGATCGAAAAAAGGCACACAGGCTTTAGATTTTGTGCTCGATGAATTGGAATATTTAATTGTTTGGTTTCCAGGATTGTGTTTTTGGTTGATCTGCAGAACTTTCTTAGAAAAGCGAGAACAGCAGGGAGCTAGCGTTTTGCTTCAATTTTGTAGTGGATTATTCAAGTCTGAATCTGCTCATAGATATCCTAAGTAAACTGACCAAGCTTCACCCTGGATGTGATAGAATGTGTTAATTCAGTCTATTAACATCAAGGTTCTGAATACCATACTGTACCAATGTACCGATCAGCTGTTGGTATGACACGTACCGAGCTATACCGAGCATACTGACACACAGTATACTAAGGTATACCAATATACTGGCCATATCAGTCCTCTATTGGATCAGAACGTATCGCCCATACTGAGCGGTACGGTACAGTTTCTGCAAAACTTGGTTAACATTATCTTCTATAGTTGTTAATAGATAGCATGGAATGGCTCATTACTAAGATTGTTGATCTGGTCTGCTGCTTGTAGATACATGTTACATAGGTAGCAAAGAAAGTACAAAGGTGGTGACAAATGAAAATGGCAGAGGACAAGATTTTAGAAGATAGAATCATAGAATAAAAAATGAAACATTTTTACACACTCCAATGGTTTCTTGAATTTTTACAAGAAGATTGGAGAACCAATCTAAAGGCAGTCACACAATAGCAACATTGTTTAAAATTTTAGACTGGCTTCTTTATTGTAGTAAATTTTCTATAGTTCACAACACTTCACTTAAAGAATCCTCTAGATCTATATAATGTCATTTGAAACAAGACCTTAGACATGGTTTGTTATGCATCTCTTATCTTGCTTTTGGCAATGCACAAGTTGATGTACTAGTCCATTGCATGATATTTTATTTTGAAGTTTCATGATGTATACATATTAATTATTCAATTTTGACCTTTATATACTACTGTTCTTTTTTCCTCGAAGCAAATATGACCACTATTGATAATCACTTTCAATATCTATCTGTTGCAGGGAAGACAGAATATGTATATGTTAAGGTGAAGGAATCTGCACAATCTGCTTTTGAGGTTCTGTACTTCATCTTTTATGACAAAATCAGTTTGTTTATGGAGATAATCTTGCACTACTTTTTTTGCTAAATGTAATTTTGTAAATTATGGTGAATGTAGATGTTAAGCTTGCTGTTATAAGTTAATTTTAAGTAGAGACATGAATAGGCAGAGGGGCAGAGGGCTAGCACTGGCGACCTAAGTAGATTTTGTGAGAATGGTCATTATGAGCCTAAGATTGCCCATGGATGCTAAACTTACTAAAGCTAAATGGTATTCGAAAATGATATGTTGTGTTGTGAGACATGAGTTTAGTATGTATGCCTGATTTCTCTTCAGCTTTTTTCATTTTGGAGTAAACTAATGCATGTTTTACGCTTCAAAGCTCAAACTACCAATAGTGACTAAAACAAATGTTATATGTTCACTACAGGGATTCATATAACCAACTATACACTAACTAGAACACATCTGACCCTAAATAAATCCATCTTAAAAACCAATTCTCACCACTTGATCTACATAGCCAAAAAGTTAACGTGAGACACTAATATACTCTTTAGAAAGAGTTCTCGCAAAAGAATCTTGGGTCACTTCAAAAGGAAAAGTTAATAATTGAGTAAATAGCTTCTTGATTTGTTTTTCTTGTTAGTTTGAACCTTTAAATATAAAAATATGTCTATAGCAACTAGTATATAATTTTTAAGTAGGAGAAAAACTAATTTTTTAAGTAAGATGTAGCACCATAGGTAATAAGAAAAATACGAGAGTACAAATGATCCTCTTATCATCCATTTTTTTGCTTCTATTTATGATCGAGTCAGGTAATGGCTATAACTTATGTCTCATGGTTCAATACAAATTTAAGTCAATTATTTATATATTTTGATGTTATATAGCAAGGAAACAACTTTTGATTGTATTGGTTGGTATAAATTGGTATTTGTTGCTCCAACCAAGGATTGATAGTAGACCATATCACGGTTCTTAATTTTGATATGTATCGCTCGGTACGGGTGGTATGTATTGGTCCGAGAGGATATCGATACGTGAGCCACCCTCTACCGAGCAGTACCAGTGCTTGACTGGTACCGAGACGTACTGACCAGTATCATCGTAGATTTTGACTGTTATCGAGGTGTACCGGTTGGTACGCCCTGACGTGATAGATGAAGGTATTTTTAAGGTTTTAGGTATGCCTTGGTGTACCACTGGTATATACCAGTACGTACCATACCAAGCAGAGCTTGGTGTGTCGTTATGGACTGGTATTTAAAACCCTGGACTATATGGGTTGCTATATGTTTTTCTATTATTTTTTTAGGTGATAGTAGGTGGTATAAGTTGGTAAACTTTTTAGCATATTGGTACTAGACAGGTCATAAGTTACGAAGACCAACATTCAACTATGATTGAAATCATTGTTTTATATATATATCTATATATATATATATAATTTTGTTGGTAGAATTTGAAGATCTTTTATTCAGCGGCATTTTGAAAAAAGTTGCAATTAATGGTACCAACACCTGGTTTCATTAGCCATGAACTGCTTCAACAAAGGAGACAAAACAAAGGATGTAACATCATTCTGTTATCAGCTGTTGAACTAAATTATTGGTAAAAGAATTATGAATTTATGATATTTTTCTTGTGTTGCCTAGTACTGATAAGAAAACTCTGGAGTTGTTGGGGCTTTAATTACATGTCAGATAGAGGGGATTTTTTTGCCCTACCCATTAGTTGTTTATTCTCTAATAAAAGAAATTATGCATCAAAGATAGCCCTGGAGTTATCATAGTTTAAAATTTAAATCACATTTCAGATCAAGGGGGAACATTCCTACCCATTTATATTGTCTATATTCACTCCAAAAATTACCAGCAAATCAGTGGCATGATTTACCAACTGATTTAATATGTAATGGATCATATGAAAGTTCTTCATGAATAATGATAGTGTGATACATTACTTCACAATTTGGAAACTTAATGGAAGTGATGCTCTGTTATGATATATTTTTTTTATGGCTTTAGAAATGCTTCAAAGTTGCTATCTACATTTTATAGGTGTTAATTGAAGATCTACCAAGTATTCTGACTAAGATCTCATTTCCAAAATCAATGCGATGGAACTCCCAGGTAAGATAGGTTGTTCCCCTTTTTCTGAGCAGTTAGAACTTGCTAATTGCATTCAAGTGTTTAATCTTATTCTTGAACGGTCATTAGGTTTCAGAACTAAGGTACCAGTGTGCTACTGTTCTTTTTACTGCTGTGCTCTCCATCAAATTGGAATGCTATGAATGTTTTCTCCATCTATTGTCTTCCATTATCATCTTTATAAAATGTTACACTTTGTTATCAATTTCTAATATCCAAATAAGTTTCTGTTCTTCTCCAGGTTTTGTTATTTTCTTTTATTCAACATGCAGCAAGGTTTATGTTGTCCATTGTGTTTTTTGAATTTTTTTTTTTCATTTTGCACAGTCCTATGTTCCTATCAATGTTGTTCATGACTGATTATGTCTTTGATATGCTTTGTATTTTTCATGCTATCGCAAATGTGACAACATTTTATAAGATTTCCTTGCATTGCTACTCTAGTAGCTGTATGAATTCAATATTGATGTGTTGCCCTTATTGGATTGTCTGTGCTAGTCCACCTCTACGTTTGGTTATATATACTCTATAATTTGCATGCGACACTTATTATGTATTCTTTAAAGTTTAAACAAAATAAGAGACGAGGACTTTATCAAGTTAGCCATTTTACTCTTGATTAATTTTGATTGATTGGTCCTCTCCTTTCTTGAGATATCCATACCCTAGTCTCCATGTTATTTGTTTATGTTTATATCTTAATAGTAAGATAGAAGGGATTACTTTATGAAGTCAACTTTTGTATTTTTGATGAAGACTTCTCTTCTTTTGAGATAGATTCATCAGGTTGAAGGGTGACCCCTGGAAGTATCAGATGGTAGCAGGTTGGGCCTAAAGGTGCTGAGTGCATGTGTACTATGTGAGGAAGAGAAAGAGATGAGAAAGAGATGGGGGTGGGGTGGCGGGGCGGGGCAGTTTGGGTTTTGGAGGTGGAGAGGAGTAGAAGGAAGGAGTGGAGTACCAGACAGGTTGATCGAGCCTGGAGGTAGTAGACAGGGGCAGGAGCCAGTGGGTGGGGGCTAAAGGTGCTGGGTGCAAGTATACCATGTGAGGAAGAGAAAGAGATGCCCCTGGGGAATTGGTTAGGTGGTTGGATTTCTAGAATTAAAAAATAAAACTGTAAAAGAGGAGAAAAAAAAAAAGGACTTACAGTCTGGTTCACAAGGCCTACGAGAACCTCCCATTCAGTGTGGTCCATGTGTCGGTATGTAAGTTCTGGTCCAGTTTGTTTGATATGTAGAATCATGGTTCTTACCTTTTCCATTTTAGTCAATTGTTGCCACTTCAGATTCAAACCCTAAAAGAAAACAAATGATGTAAATTATTGTTTTGAAATATATTTTTTTAAAATTAAAACAGACTGAAATTGTTCATATAATGAATTGGCAAAAAGGTATTGGCATGCCTCTGTGCCACAAAATTATAATCCCTACTTTGGATATTCTATGTATCAGAATTCAACATGATAAAGCTGATGCCACCATAAACTATTGCTCATTTATTTATTTTCTTCTAAGCCTATAACACCTATATTAAAGTATCCTAAAATATATATGGTTACTTGTACAACATTCTCATATTTATGGAGTAAACGTGTACCCGGAAGAAATATTTCAATTAAAGATGATTAGCTATCTTTCCTTACATTATCTAGCCTCTTTGTAGCAATTTGGCTTCCCATTTTAATCCTTAATTCTATGAATGACAAATATTTTTTAAGGTAACATTTTATCAAACATTGTTTTGTGCCATGTACACTTGGTGCCTTATGCCATATACATGTTTTAGAATATCACATTCGCCAATTCTCTGTTTCTGATATCTTCTTTACTAAATTGTTGTATGATTTATCTATTTGGTATAGTTTGTTATAGGATTTATTAAATTATTGCAAATGCAGGTCATGTTTAGTCGGCCGATTCGCTGGATATTAGCACTGCATGGGGATGTGGTTTTGCCATTTGCTTTTGCAGGAGTTTCAAGGTAATTTATGGTAGTGACTGAAAGGTATCATTTCTATAAAATTTTCATTTCACTTGCATTTTCTTTTTGGATGCCTCTCTCTCCACCGTATGCCTTGTTTTAATTCTATGAAATGTCTGTTCAGTATTCATTATCAACATCAAGGAAGATGAGTGGAACACTTCTATTCTATGCATGGGGCCCTGGACTGATTATTGATCTTTATAATTTATTCTCGTATTTTGGTAGCAAAGTTTTTGTTAGTAGTTATCATATATTTATATCGATTTGCCTTTGTCATCTGTACCTCACTTTAACTATAAATGTATATATATTGTGTGCATATAAATATATGCATATCGCTGTCAATAAATATCTGTACACATATAGACACATATAAATACATGTGCCGATAAAAAATTTCATTCTTATTGAATTTTCCATTAGAAAAAAAGTAAAAGTTGCATCAGAAGAAAATGCAAATTTTTGTTGGACTTTTATACAAGGTCCGCAGAAAATGCAAATTCTTGTTGCGTACCGACTTTATATAAATCGGCTGATTATTGGTTATATCTCCGTAAATACCAGCGTCTTGGTCCACGTATCTATCCTGTCGGACCGATGCACGCACCGTCCGCATCGGGCGGTACAGCTCAACTGCATACCTTGCTTTTATACTGGTTTGGTGCTTCCTATATGTAAATAGTGTCTTGCATTATCTATTCACCCTTTGCAATCTTAATTATGTTTTGATTTTGAACATTGTCCGATGAATCTTGATGTGTAGCCCTGCCACAATGATATAAATGAAGGTCACTACTAAAAACATACGCTGAAATCCCTGGGTTGAATGCCACAATCTGCATCAATTCATTTAGAAGATGAAGATAAGAATAACTATCTTGAAACTTGAGTCTGATGGAGGTGCCCAATATAATAGACATTCTTCTACTATGCTAGGTCTCATTAGAAATGTCAAGGAATGTTGTAGAATTGCTGTCACAATTTCTTTGCACAAATGATGCTTCTGCCAATAAATTATGAAATTAACAAATTTTAAGAGAATCCTGGAAGCATGCTACTTCTCAAGTTGTTTTTGATGTTCCTATTGTGGTTCCCATTTGGTACAATCGATGTAGTGCAATAGTGTCAATTGTTGTAGTGCAATAGTGTTCGCCAGTTGAGACTGCCCAAATTGTGTCATTTAACTTTAGAAATTTCGCACCTATTTGGCTGACTCTCATTAGCTAGGCATCATATTAGTATGACATTTATTCTTTGAGGTGGAATATGACAGGAAGAATTTAGATATCTCTTGAGTGGACATGCAGTCAAAGAAGCACTTTTGGAAGACATCTAGTTGATCACACTCACTAAAGTTTAAAAATCTATTTTTGCTGTGGAAGGTGTGAGCTCGATGTTCTGTTGCACTCCTTTACAGGTTGTGCAACATGTGTAGGCAACTGTAAACGAGGCAGCGGAAGCATTGCAGGTAAACACCATTACTCCTGGTGCTGAAGAATGCAGACGTTGGATCTTACAACTGGAGGATTTTGTTATAGCCCTCTCCTTCATAGTGCCTATATTGTGATTATCCTTGCTGCTAATATTTAACTGGTCGCAGCGGGGCAGGGAACTGCATGCTTGAACAATAAATACATCATAGTCGTCAACTCGTCATAGCAAGTGTTGTGTCAAGGACCAAGGTTTACAATACTGCTATACGCTGCTCTGACAATCTATCCATTCATAGATCAGAGCAAACTGTATGCTCGGTAAAGGCCCTGAACCACCCTGGTATGCCCGGTACAGGGCATTTATTGCACAGTACAAGGCCTGTACTAGGCAGTTTCTTGTTCTTTGTTTTTTCATTTTTTTTAGTTTTCTTTCAAAATTTGGTGCTTACCAATGTATCCAGACTTGGTACACCGGTATGTACCAGTACGGTAACAGCTTGAGCCCTAATCGGTACACTACTGGTGCATGACATTGCAACCTTGGTTCCATAGATCTAGAGATCTAGGTCTTAGCTTCTTCAAACTTGTTAGAGAGCTTGAAATCCATAATGTGGATATTGGACGAGCATAAGACTATTATTCCTTTAGTTGACGTCATTTTCTTTACATAAGAAAAATGTGTCAGCTTTTATTGGAGAATGTTACTTGCTGCTAAGTTTGCATATTAGAAAAAGGGGTTATAGTATGTGACACTGTGCACAGGATCCTCAATGCCAAAAAACAGCTCAGCTCAATGAAGGAGAGACTCTTGAAATGGAGGTCTAGGGAGGGTTGGTGTACTTCCCTGCAAGCTGAAAAGCTATTTTTGTGACTTGAACTCTAATCACCTAGTTTACAAAAACCTTATCATTGCACCAAGGCTTGCCTTCAATCTGGTTGGCTGAAGCTATTGTTTTGGCAAGATTTTGGATAACTAGATTATTAAGATGGCTATATTTTGTATTTTCCTTGAGTAAGATATGTATTGTTTGAGCATAAAATCATTTAGGAGTTTTAAGATAAGGCAAGCTGCTGAAATCAAAGAGATAGGAAGAATAGGTGGCCCTTCATGAGAGGATGGTTAACTTGCTGATTAAACAACAAGAATGTTTGCTGCTTTGAGGACTCGCTCCAAGAAAATTTCAGAAATCCTTGTTCTAACATAAGAAACAACCAAGTCTGCTGCACCATCAAACTCCAAGTTTATGTTTTGTAATTCACAGAGGAAGCACAGATTTCTTCTCGAGGCATACTACCAGCAGCCACATTCAATGAAAAAAACTTAAGTTTGATCACTTTTTGTTGCTTTATTAGCCATAATAATTATGTGACAAAGGTTTAGCTTACATGAATATTACAACCTTGTTACGTGAATATTATGCTGTTCTTGAAACCATATGCTAAATAGCAATATGCTTGGAAGATTTCTTTCATAAATTTACATGGATGATAATGATATCTACAGTTTAGTGATTTTTCTCTTGCAAATTGATGTTTCTTCTATTTTTTTAATGCTAAAAGTGGGAGGCAATCGTGTGGGCTTCGTAATTCATCTTCAGCCATACTTGAGGTAATTAATCTAATTATTTTGAAATTTATTGGTTAAACATCTCAAATATGTGGTTTTATATTTGTGAGTTTTCAAAGGACTACAACTTTAAACCAAAGTAATTATAGGTTAATTGCTAAAGTTTGTTATTCTATTGGGTTTATGAATCTTGGAATAATTTATTGATAGATAAATGTTGATATGACTTTGGCTTGTGAGTGTTGCTTTGTTCTGTTCTCATTAGGAATATGTATTATTTAATAAGAATCAAGCATATTCTTGGCATCTTTTTGTAGTGTTATCATGCTTAGGTCTTTATGTTATAAATTTATAATATTATCTTGCTTTGGTTTTTATATAAAAAATATGGGTATGTTTTTGTTTTATTTTCAGTCAATTTGTGTAGAAGCTTAATGTTAGCAACCATCAACTACAGTCCCAACAAGTTTTTATTTGATACTTCAATCTTTAGGAACCTTATTAGTAGCCTTTGGCTTTTGCTAAGTGTTAGGACTCTAGCTATGAGAGTCCTAATTTAGTTTCATTGATAAGGGCATTCATGTAAATCCTATCTAGCCGACCCCTATTAAAGAGGTGAAGAGGCCGGCTAGGTTAGGGTTAGGTTGCTTCTTAGGAAAGGAGTCCTATTATAAGTAGGAGTTCTATTAGGAAAAGAGTCCTATTAGAAGTAGAAGTCCTATTAGGAAAGGAGTCATATTATAAGTAGGAGTTCTATTAGGAAAAGAGTCCTATTAGAAGTAGAAGTCCTATTAGGAAGAGAGTCCTATTAGAAGTAGAAGTCCTATTAGGGAAAAAGTCCTATTAGAATTAGGAATCCTACTAGAGAAGGAGTCCTAATTAGAAGTTTTAGAAGTAGGAGTTTAAGTAAGAGTCCTATTAGGAGTTGGGGCTTAGAAGCCCTATAAATAGCCATGTATTCATCCTCTTTTAATCAATGAATAGATCAATATTTTTGCAGCCTTTGTGCAGCAACTTGGAGGAAGGAACCCCTATAGAGTTCCAAGGAGGCCGATCCCCTATAGAGATCAACCCCAAGCTTAGAATCCGCGGAGGGTTCTAACACTAAGCTCTGATAAGATGTCTTCCTCCTATTTAGTATTTTTGTTTCTTTGAAGAAAAGAAGATATCTTTTAAGGGAGTCATAATGGAGAGAAGAGAGAGATAATCAAGAGGTAGAATAAGAAACATAAGATAGAAGGATAAGTTGTGATAAAGTGCATCGGGTCATATAGAGAGGGATTACATACCTTGAGAGGGACTTGTTTTTACTTTATCCTCAATTATACTTGAACAAGAATACTGAGCCTAATAGTTTACCTTTGAGCCAGTTTACATCATTTAAAATACTAAATTGAGTGCATTTTGCCTGGTATTAGTTGTCCACAATTTGGTGCATGCTCAGACTGGCATGGACAGCTTGTATGGAGTTATAATTGATTTAGGGTCCCAACTAAGGAATCAAATCTTGGTTGTACAGGTGAGTACAGACTGATATTTACCAGTTTGACCAAGGACCTGTTTTGGACCATATATGTCAATACTGGTCAGTATTTATTTACTTATGTTTGGACCATATATGTTGATAATTACCAAAACCGGTTCTATACTGAAATTTTAATCCTTGGTCCCAACATCCCTCAAACATGGAGAAGCCCACACTCCATTTACTGTTGAACCTACAAAATGGTTTAGCCAGGACAGCATCATTATTGTATTTACTGTTGGATCAGAATTTAATGGCCATACCTAAAGTATTAACCCTAAACATGCTCTGCAATGCTTTAGTACCCATTTCTCATTCAACCCCTCTTTCTCTGTTCAACATGTAAACAAAAATAAGAAAAGAAAAATCTGCCAATGGGGTAAGCTTTTGATTCAGGGAATCACTATTATCTGTTGGCTCGTGACAACACTGTCCTGCCATGGCTCTACTGGAGGGATGGTACAAGTTCACTGTTTGATCTGGTAGACATCTGGCTTTGTTCTTTGCTGTTGGCCCTAGTGATGCTGTTATGGAATCCTCACATCGACAACAATGTCTTGTTGCCTCTGGCTTTGAAGACAAGTAATGATGACAATGAATAAGGACACTGTTAATTATTTTGTTTTGATTTATTTAAGGTTTTTCTACCTTGGTTCTTTCATGTCTTGTGTGCTTCATCATTTTTCTTTATTCTTCCAGTACATTGTTTCAGATGTACGCTAAAATAATTTGTTTTAGCTTTTGCTTTTAATTCATATGTTGTATGCTTGATTTGCTTGTTAATGCTTCCAAATAACTTTTTCTGTGCATCTTTCTTTATCCCCTTCTCACATGTTATTGCATCCAAGGTTCATCGTACTACAGTATACCATTCGGTATGGGCAATACATAGTGATCCAATAGGAGATCGGTATGGGTGGTACATACCAGTTTATCGGTATACCTCACTGTACTATGTGTCAATACATTAGTATATACTATACCGACGGTTGGTCAATACATCGGTATGGACCAGTAAGTCGAACCATGAGTACATCAACAAACAACATTTGGGAACTGAATGAAAAAAATCTGTTCTAGTTGACTTTGGATTTTTGTCTAGTCTATTTTGATTGTGGCAGTGAAAATCCAAGTCATTTAGCTCTGTTCAGAAATCTGGAAGAAAAGCAGTGGACATCTATTGGAGTGTGGTTATTTTATTTCCATTAATAATTATATAGTTAGCTCTCTTTAGAGGCACTTCTGTCCCTTGAAGAAGGGAACAGTGTCATGTTTAAGGGGACAATTTGCAACACCTTGTTTAAGGGGTGTATTTTAAAATAGGAATGAAATCTACATGTTTGTTTTTTACCTTATCTGTCCAACTAGATATACCAGAACTAGTATAATGCCTAGCAAGCCAGTTTTAATTTGAACAGTGTCATGTCATTTCATGCCAATAAAAAATGGTGCTGATTTTAGTCTTATCGAGTATTTCCTACTGAAGGCCACATAAAATTTCCATTCATCTGTTAGTTTCCTGCATCCACTTTTTTATGCTAGATTCTTCACTTGCATAGATATCCATCTCTTTAAATGTATCCCTTGTTAACTTATGTCTTCTTATCATGTTCACATGAATGCTTATTACATATTACTGCTTTGCCTCTTATTTGATGCCGTCTACATA